>OY728125.1:112945634-115445634 GCA_963277665.1 Viscum album | reverse complement strand
AAATAAGCTTATATGTATTTTATATTCAACTACTATGAAATGGAACCATGCATACAGAAAGTGAAAATTATATTTTCATGTAATAATTTTTTTAAACATATATACTTTTAAAAAAAAGTATAGATTATAAAAATCATCATAAATAAATTCACAGAACATTAGTCTGTGAACTCTCTAATAACAACAAAAAAATTATTTTTATGATCTAATTTCCGAGAATAGTATTTATATTTCATTATTACTTACAATATAATCAATTTTTTATATTAAGTAGTAAGGTACGTACATGTTTCAAAATATGTAAAGAAAATTGACACTGGATTATATGAACATTGTACAGCACCATACAAATTAGCCAAATTTTATAATTATTATAAAATTAATGGATTTTTATTTCATAATAACACGTATGGTGAGTTAAATAAAACAATTAATAGTGGTGTGTGTTAAAAAGGAATCATTACATGGAAAATGATGATGACTTCTGTGGCATGGTGGATGAAATAATCGAGATGTCTTTTATATGATAGAATTATGTTTCTTTGTTTAAATTATTATTGGTTTAAAACACATAGTGGGTTGAATTTTCATCCAAATTATGGAATTATATATATAAAGTATAAAATTAATCATTATTTAAATGAATTTTTTATACAAGAACACCAAACATATCAAGACTATTATAAAAGATATTTTTCTTCTACAAGAGATTTTATGAAAATGAAATATCTTGATAGAAATTATATTGAAAATTAATGTGCTTCAACATATTTTCCAAATAATTAAATGTTATTATAGATCATTTTAAATATAAAAATCATGACATGATAAAGATATCATTTGAACTTCGCAGTTATGATTCAATGATGATGAAATTATATATTATGGTATAGTAATGAATAACTTTGAAACCATGAAAGTGATAATAATTAATATATCATGGATCTTGATGAATATGAATATGAATATAGAGAATAAGAGAAAGATAAATACTAATGATATGTGTGAAAAAAATAAGGAAATAAATTTCTTTAAATAGGTATGCATACATTATTTATTTGATTATATTTTTTATATTTTGTATTATTTTTTATGATACAAATATTAATTGATAAATGGGGAGATATTTTTACGCAAATAAGTGAGTTTGTATTAACAAATGAAAACCTTGTTCCACCATCAATATAGAATGGTGGGGATGGTTCTACATCTATTAGAACTACCCAATATAAGAAGGGTTAGGGCTCTATGAGATTAATTATTCTAAAAAGTGACCTATAGTATCTTAAAATTCTTAATTTTGATCCTAATATAAGGAAGTAAGTTAATTTTTTTCTCTTAATAAATTAGAAACAGTTTCTTACATTAATAATTTATTCTTATAACATTTTTTAAATTATTTTCTTATGTTTTATATCTGACCTTTAGTTATATGTTGTGATACTTGGTGACTATTTTCATGCTCTATTGTTGATAAGGGTGAAATCTCACATGGATTCATATGATCTAATTTTTTATAATTGGGAGGTAATTGAATATATTGAATTGATTTTCTTTAAAAAAAATTGTTTTTAAAATTTTAATATTGGGTATATAGTTCTCTATTGAGAAATCTATGTGGCCCTTGATTAGGAAGGAATTTTATTCATGAAAGAATGAGAATTTCTATAAGTTTTTACATTATTTGTTATGGATATCTATGAAATCATTTTCCCCAAAGGTATTTCTTGTTTTTTGTGTGACTAATTGACCACAGTATCTCTCCTCCCAAGAATGGACTAATTTTTTCACCTACTATTTATGTAATACTCTTATGTATTATTCCACTACAGGGAGGTAGATTCGAACCACATACGATGTGACTCAGAAATATGCGACTAATTTCTTTAGTTAACATCATAGGAGGATGATATGTAACATTTATTTGATTTACGTATTATTTTTAATATATTTTTATTGAAATATGAATATTCATATTCTTAGAGTTTGGGATATGACTTTAATACTAAGTTTGAGGTGTACAAGAAGATATACACTAATCATAGTTTTGGACAGGTTTTTGATGAGCAACAATATAAGATTATGGTTTATATATAAATTTTTTATTTTAAACTAAAAAAATTATTATGATATAATAATTTTTAATAATTTATGTATTATTAAATTTTATATAAGGAATATGAGACAAATAATTTTGTATAAGGAAGAGTTAGGATGAGACTAAGAGCACAAAATTTCATGTTTTGAGTCATACCATGGTCCACTCAGCTTTTAATAAGGAAACTTGGCATAAGGATACTCATACGAGGAAGGGTCATGTGATTGGAAATGGTTAGCTATCCAAATTGATCATTATCTATGGTATTGAATATATTAATTCATCAAGAAAATCATGAATATTTCAGGTGATGTTGTAGTATGATTATCCACTTCATATTTATGAGAGTTTTACATCTTAGGAAAATTTTATTGAGATAGTGAAAGGGAAACAACAGCGGATATAAGAAGAGTTTAATGACAATCGATGTTTTTTTAAAGTGGTGTGTTGTTTTGTAATTTATTAGGGATCAAGTTCCCTAAACTAGTAGATTCTATTTTTTTCATATTGATTGCCTTAATGTTAATTCCCATGTATATGATCCCTCATAAAAATTATTTAAAATTTATCTAAAATTTTATTAAAATTTTGTTATATAATAATTATTTTGAATATTTCAACAATATTTTAATCATTTTATTCACTTTTGTATGATTATAATTTTTTCATATATGTACATGTTAGTGTGTGTCATTTATTTTTGGTATTTATTTATTTATGGAGCTATTATTTTTATAACATATAAGAAATGTCTTATTTATTTGGGCATGTAGGTATAATTAACTAGCTTTTAGTCTATATTGGTGGCAGCTAGCCTTTAATCTATATATGTTGTGATATATAATTCAACTAAGGTTTGGGTTTAATTAGAAGTAGATCATCCCATTGAGGGGTGGTTGTGGTCAAGTCCAGTTGGATTCTTAGTTATGTGTATCATCCATTATATATATACACCTTAATGTCTAATATTGATTATTGTTTTTGTTATTGTTATTGTTTTATAGCCTTTTATTAGTGAAGATCATATATGTTATCATTAATACTTATATAATCTATTTTTATTGAAATTTTTTATTATTATGGGTTTATTTTTAAGAAATAATTTTTTTATGAAAATCAATATCTTCGCTGTCAATTGTATTGTTTGTTTTATTATTCATTTTTATAAGTGATTATTCCTCTGAATAAAATTATTTTTAATGGCCAATTATAAATAGGTCCTATTTGAAACAAGAATTTTTTCAATGTTAGTGTTGTGGTATATATTTATTAAAAAAATTGATGGAATTTTACATTTTTGAGTTGGATTTTTTTATCAAAAAATTTGTTTTTTTATTGGGGTATGTTTAATTTACTATATTTGATATATAAATTAGTTATATGAATATTAATTAATTAGAATAAATTTCATTGATAAAGAATAAAAAATTAAATAAATGAATTATTTCATTTAAAAATGTTTAACTTATACAATAAATTTATTAGTAATTACATTATTATAAGTGTTATATTAGTAAAAATTTTATAGTAAGGATTTTTTATCACCTTAGATAACGAATCTTACAACAATACAACCATTTTTATTTTAAAAAATATATTAATTATATATATCACTTATGAAGTATTCAGAATAATTATTGTAATTTTATATCACATTTAATTATGAAATATCATTTATTTATTTGTGGTTATTCAATTGAAATGATTAAAAATTTACTAATAATGATTCTTAACAAAATCATGTACAATTTATAAATACATGTCTCAATGAGAAATTATTAAATTTTTAAAAAATACCTAATGATTTTTGTCACACAATAAAATTTAACTTTGTATTAAATAAAATTTTCTTTAAAATAAATACAATTGATTGATATAAATTTTTAAATGATCGATTTACCTGATTGAATAATCATTGCACCTGATCAAAACTAGTAAAAATAGTAATATATAAGGGTTTTTTAAAGGTTTTTGAGAAATGTACAACTATTTTTTAAATATATTAACTCATATTAGAGTTTTCATTATATAAATTAGTAGATGTGATCATTTTTCTCTAAAATATATAATTATAGGAGATTATAGTGTTTTAATAACTTTAATGAATGAAAATTTTGACAAATATTTTGGTCCCATATCACACTTATAAGCTATATATTTTTTATTTAACCTATAATAAAGGGTAAGTGGTTAGAAATATTTATATATATAATTTATTCTGATTATGATATATGGTGGAATCATTCACACTAAATTTTTTGAATATTATGAATATAATTCAGATTCACCCATAAAAGTTTTCACAATTACCATCAGTTCAACAACTTCATCTTCATAGTAAATAGAACATATTTTCTGAAGTAAATTAAAAAGTATGAGAATGTATCATGGTAAAAGTGAAAGTTGTAATGAAATACATTATTTTAAAATTTTAAATATTATTTAAATTGATGATAATGAAAGAAATAATTTTAATATTTTATATTAACAGAAATAAAATTATTATTGATATCTTATATTTGTATGAATAACCTAGTATATTTTTTAGCATACATGTTTCAATTGTATCATGTGATTATACTTTTTATACATTTAGTCATTCCATTAATAATTATTAATAAATATTGAGGTGGGAGATTTTAGATACATTAATGATCTTTTGGGATCAATTTTATGCTCATGAATAGTGGTAGATGAATACTTAGATCATAGATATTGATAAAAATTTCAAAAAATAACTTTTCAATGTTTCTATATGAATAATTATCTACCAAAATAAGAAAAATTGTATTTAGTATCAGTCTAAACAACTTATAAAATATTCACAACAATTTATAAAAGATTTCATAGATCTATATATTGAGAATAAGCATAGAAATTCATACGCGATTAATAGTTACCCAGTCCTAACCAGTTTGATTAAATCTAGTAATTGTACCATTTAATTGATTCCAGGTAGGGTTTGATTTTCACATTCCCTACTAAATTAATTCCCAAACCATTTTAATGTTAATTTTTAAATATATATTAGTTAATTGACCATAACACATGCAGGGTCATCGAATGGCAATAGGTGACCAACTCGAGCAGAGTTGATCTAAAGGATATTAGTGTGTAGGGGCTTATAAACCCTATATGTTGCATCCAAAATATAATGTGGTATGGGACTAAGTTGGGGGAATATTTACCGCATGATAAATTCATGTTTACGATAGGATTCCCACATGATGCGAGAATCATTTGGTGTCATCTTTACTGGAACTTGTGGGCATTGGAGGTGGGTGTCCCATTCAACAACGGGATGTGGGTGATGATGTTTTGTGAAGGTGGAGTGTAAGGGGAAGGAGAGGAAATGATGTGGGTCACTTCACATCAGGTAGGGGTGCACTAGGATAGTGTGAGGTTTCCTGGTAATTTCATAACAAGCAGTGCGGGCAGGGGACAAATAATTGTGTGAATGTGTATGTTGTCCCATATTGGAGATAGTTTTGGGTGCGTGAGTCTTTATAAGACTTGACATGACCGAAAATTGGTAGACTAGTGCCCTACCCCCACTTCCTTGTTTTTCTGCATCATCTCAGCTTTCTCATAAACCATTTGTTAACCTTTTGTGTGATTATGGTATATTAAAATTAGAATTAAATTTTAATTAAATATAAAATAAGAGGGTTTAGGTGGGGTTTGAGTAGGATAAAACTTAATCAGGTTCTGGGTTAGGTAATAAATAAATGTGCATAATCGTGTTTGGGTAGGGTAAAAGTTAATCGAGTACAGGATCAGTTTCCCCAAAATATCTAGGTACCTAACTCATTTCTATCCCTAGTTGAGAATAATTCCATAGTATCTTTTTTATAGTTGTTTCTTATTTCATAGTTGTTTTTTTATGGAATTTTAAACCACCGATAATCATTTATTGGTGGTTTTTATTTAAATATTTGAATTTAAAAAAATATATTTAATTTTCACTATAAAAATAATGTTTTTTTGAGATGGGTTATTGAGAGGTATTTTCATCACAAAAACCTAATTATGATGGAAATCCATTAAAAAAATTCGATTTTGGAAAATCACATCCCAACTTCTATTATTTGCGACAGTCTGTCACTCAAAATCACACAATGATGTTATTTGTGATGGATTTACAATTCTATCACAAATAGTATTTGTAAACAGTTATCTGCAATGAGATTCTCATTATATCACAAAAAATATTTATGATCGAATGATACTTTCATCATAGATTACTATAAACAAATAAAATAATAATAAAATATTTATTTAACAATTACTATTTATGAAAATTTTATTATATAATAATTTCTTAACTTTATGAACATAAAATTCCAATAAATTTAAAAAAAATATTAAAAAATAATTAAATAAAAATATCAGTAACATGTTATGTGAACATAATTAATAGTACATCATTAAAAGATAATTAAAATTTAATAAAAAAATAAATATAGAAAACTATTAACTATTAAAAAAATTAGAAAAATAAACATAAAAAAAATAAAAAAAAATTAAGAGAGTTTTAAAAACATATGAGAGGTATGGAGTGGTGGAATGAGGGGGTTCGTGGATATATTTATAGTTTACATTATTATAGTCCACTTTTTACTTCATACTATTCGATTAAAAAATGTTAGTAATTTAAACTATTTTTCATGAATATTTTTGATGGATCACATATTTTGGGATAGATATTGATGAAGGAATAGATATCCATCATAAAAAGAACCCACCCTAAATTTGTTTCCTTACTATTTGAAAATTATTTATTATGGATATGTCTCATTGAAAATAATTTATCACCAACCCATTTGTGGTAAGGTTTTTTATGATGAGATGTTTAAGCCCATAACTAATAATTTTTTTTGATAATGATAATTTTTATAGATCACCCAAATCTATTAAAAATAATAATTTTCAACAAGGTTAGAGTAAATGGAAGTATTATATCACAAATAACTTCAAACTAGATGGATTATTTATGATTTACACCTTAGTTCTATTGTAAATAATCTGGGTGAATGACTATTTGTCACGAAATAGATTATTACATCACAAATAACTCATCCCTCCAAAGAAAGTTAATTATTTCCTAAACGATAACACCCAAATATTTTATAATATATTTATATTTAATATATTTTATGCATTTAATAGCTTATGATACAGGCAACACAAAACTTGAACAAACTGTGATATACAAGAGAAATATTTTTATTTAAATATAATCATTATTACCTGGTCATTGGTTTAACAGGTAGGAATAAGAATAAACATATTATTAAAGATATATATATAGTTTTTTCTTAATAAAATTAATAATAAATCATTTATTTGTTATAAATTTGTTGGTAATGAAGAAAAAATCTTTTGAAGGTAAAAGAGATATTTTCCATAAAACTATTTTTATACATGAAATGTATTTTTATCTTAATAGATTAAACAAATAATTATTGATAATTAATTATAATTAAATAATTATATTATATATAAAATTAAATTAATTAATATTCATTTAATTATGTTTATTTGTCATGTAATGAGAATAAATTCATTTTATGCTTCAAAAATACATTTTATTCAAAATGGTTTTTATTACATTTTGTATATGAGTATTATAATTAATTTATAAAACTTATAGAAATTTTATTCAAAAATTGGAATCATTTTTAAAATCATCACTTCATAATAGGCTTAGGATGAATTTTTTGTATCTTTCTGAAAAGATTTATTTTTGAGGGAATAGTAAAAATATAGATTTTTGCAAAACTGACATTTATTTTATTTAAATAATGTAATTTAAAAGTCTCATTATAATTTTTATTTAGATTTAAATTAACATAATATCCATATTATTAAACTGCATCTATTTAATTTCATTATAATTAGTATTATACTTGATTTGGTATAGAATCATTTTTATGTTTAAAAACATATTTTACTAAAAACTTTTTTTCAATGATTTTGGTGAACTTATATTAAAATTTATTTATTCTACATATAAAAATTTAAACTTTAAAAAAATATTTCATGTTTATAATAATGATTTTAAAATTTTTTAGGTAGTTTAATTTCATTTTTAGTCATAATTAATAATAATTATGGTAAAATTTTATCACCTCGGTAATGGGTAAAACGGATTAAATAAGGTTAAAACTATGAGGTAAGGTCTCAAAATCAACCAAAAACTTTAATTTATTTCATTTTATTGGTTTGAATCAAACATAACCATCCTAAATTCAAAAATATGTAATTTTTGTGCTACTTTACCTTGATTATGACCTTTAAATTATGTTAAGTTTAGAAAAATTACAAAATGTCACTCTTTTTATTTTAATATCTCTAATATGTTCTCATAGGGATAAAAATAATATATTAGTGATTATGGATTTTTATTTTGAATATTACAAAATTATTTTTATGATGTTAATTTATTTTTATTTTTAATAGATGGTATGATTATCTTAAACACTTACACAACGATGATGCATCACTTGTTCAAGTAGTACAAAAATCAAATAAATGACTTTAGAAACATTAGGTAAAACTTTTTGGATGTATTTTTATTCCCTGTTAATTTCTTATATAATTATAATTTAAAAGGTATATTTAAATTTTTAATATTATAATTAAATTGTTATATTTATTCCATTAAAGTCAAGATATAAAAATTGTATTGAAAATGAACTCAAATGGCATTTAATGTTTTAAAACTATTTTTAAATCATTATAAAATTTTAAAAATAATATATTTACTAAATTATATGGTAAATGTTCTATAATATAATTAATTTTTCTTTTATTTTCTTCTTATTATTTTTAAAATCACTTTAATGACTCTTAGAGCAAAAATTTTGTTACTTCTATTAACGTTATGCAGGGTTAACAATGAGGTTAAGATAAAATATAAGGTTTAAAATGACAACTGAACCTATGTAAAATTTATTATTTGGTTATATTTATACCTTATAATCTTTATATTATAATATATGATATGTTGGATCCATTTTACATGGTTTAGTCACATATTACATATTAATGTTTCAATTATTTACAAGTGTTCTGCCCACCTCACTTATAATAGGTAACCTTATTTCCTAAATTCTTCACAACTTTTTAGAAATTTAGTTCATAAAATACAGAAATATTTCCTAAAAATGTACTAGAATCTATTTTATCACCATAATACCATTATTTTAAGGCTTAATGTATAATCCAGAAGAGATTTTCCAAACTATAGGTATAACTTTTACCCGAGTGTTTCCATGTATATTTCTTCTTTCACCTCCAATAAATATTCGATAACCATGTTAATATAAGAAAATAAGTATACAAAATATACTTAAATTTTATTATTTTCATGTAATATCCCTTTTTCATCTTCTTTCCATTCCAATGGGAAATGAAATCATCGCTCGTGCATACATACGGATTGTCATCTCCACGAAGCGATGTATTGCATCTTCCATAACCAAATTTCATGGATGGTTATTATGATGGATTTAATGTTTATATATGATATTTATGATATAATTATTATTTTTTAATTATAATATATATCTAAATTCTTACATTCTCATCTGTTGGAAAAGGATAATGTCGTTTATACATATGGGTGAACTACCACCTCCATGAAGTGATGTGAATTATTTTTTCATTTCCACTTTACATGGATGGAAATAATGATTTATTTAATGAATATATAAAATATTTATGATATAATTATGATTATATAAATTTGAATTTTTATTTTTCTTTATTTTATTCAATCCATCAAAAAGTTGAAACATCACTTATGCGTACGTATGGACTATCATCCCCACGAAGTGATGTGATTCCTTTTTCATCACCATATTATATGGATAATTATAAAAGTGTATATAATGAATAAATATGATTATTATTCCAATATTATAATTCTTTATATTATTAAACCATGTCTAAGGCACAAATACTAGAATCATCAAACCAAAACATTCATGGAGAACAAATCAGTTCTCACCCGAATAATGATTTTAATGAAGAACTGTTAATAAAAGGATAATTGAAAATTATAAAGGAATGATATATAGTAATATATATATATGTGGTTCTAAAATGGATTTATAATAAATATATATTGATTATATAGGAGTTTTTAATGCGTACGAAGTAATACGGGACTTGAGGTAAGGGTTTTTCATGTCACTATTATTTCTGTGTGACAAATACCGTATTCCCCACTTGTTTATTTTTTGTGGTTTATATACTTACTATAAATGTATTGTATATTTATTTTGATTTTAATTTTTGGTATTTAAAAATCCATATAATTTATCTCTTTTATGAGCCATTGAATCAAATATTATCAAAACTGTGAGAGTTTATGTTACAATCTTATTTCTTTTCGAGATTATTTATATTGAATTTCCATTTAAGGGAATTATTTCATGCCTATACATTAAACATAATATAATTTTTTATAATATGGCTATTTATGGTTTTCCTTATTTTAATCCAATTTTTCCTCTCTTTGGTACTTAAAATGATCAAGAAAATTCTTTAAGGAAAATTCAACCTTATTTCCTCTTTAGTCGACAAAATTTTTATTCCATGTACATGTTCATAAAAATGTGTTCAAGAAAGTTATTTTATATGAAAAAATTATTATTTTTAGTCATTTTCAGCAACATTTTACTTTATTTTCAATTTTTTTAAATTAATATTCTTATCATTTTTTAAATGAGGTACTTTTAGACTTTTTACCAAAATTGTGAAATGAATCTTTGTTTTAATGTTTATTAAATGAACATATTTTACCACCATCATGAACATTATTTGATTTTAATATTCCTCTAAAAAAATCATGGTAATTTTCAAATAAAATATTTTTCTTAATATTTTTGAAATTTTTATTTTTAAAGATACCAAAGAAAAATGATATTTTCCCTTATTTTCAATGAAATTTCCAAATGCTATTTTAAATGTATTTTTCGTATATATTGACATCCTTTGATTTTTATTATAATTTCAAGAAGATATTATCAAATGATACCATCCATGTTTTTTCTTTGTATGGATTATGAATATGTGATGATGAAATATTTTTGAAACCCTTTTCTTTTCTATGGGTTATGCTATAATGAATTGATGAATATTTTTATGATATTATGGCCCACATATGTATGGATTTTATTATGTGAAGGGAGGGTCTATTAAATAGATCCAATTAATTAGTTAAATATGGATGTCTCATGAGATAATATGTACGAGGATGGGGAGTAAACTTGGTTCAATTAGGTATTTTTCCCATTATGATGGTCTGGTGAATGAACCTTGACTAAGGAGATAATGGAATGAGGATTTAACTAAATCCACTATGATAGCCTTGAAAAATATCCTAGAATAATTAAATTATTTTCTATTCTTATGATTATGTCACACAATTACTATTATAGTTTATTATTCTTATGATATACTCTCATGGATCATGATTGATTAATGATGATTCCTCACTCTTATGACTCGGGTATTTTGAAATACTAAATATTTATGCCATGAATCTTGATTTATAATCTATGACTAGTAGGGTATTAAAATTTTAAGTTATGATCATGATCTAATACCCTTATATTTATCTTATACTTTCATATGATCATCGATTGATATGTCTCATGTTTACCCTTACTAATCATATGAGCTCACCCTTTCTCATGTTTTCATTTTCCCATGGTTTTGAAAAATTATTTTATATAAGATTAGTCTAGAATGGTATCATGTGTGGATAATTTTTTTAGAGATGTTAAATTCTTCTTATGGAATAATAAAATTTAGGTATAATAGAAAAAAAATCTCATTTTTGGTGAAAGACATGGGTTTTGTTGGGTAAAGGATCTTTCCTAATTATTTAAAACTATAAACATAAAATATATGTGATATTTAAGTGACTAAATTATCGATATTAATTTTTGTAATTATGGATGGTTAAAATTGATTCATTTTAGTTAGTACCAAGCCTGTATGTGAATAATACAGTTTTATCTTTAGATTTGAGTGTACGAGTCTATGACTATGTCAGTTGGTATCAAATCAAGGTTTAGATAACTTTAGAGGTTATGAAGTTATTATATAAGGATAATTTAAAATTTAATGATAATATTATGGGTTTATAAGTTTAATAATTTTCATAAGTTTAAATTCATAGATACCCTTTTGTGGTTTTATGTTATGGGATTTTAAAGTGAATAATGATATTTTGGGAAATGTTTGTTAATTTGGAATATATCATTGAAGTATATATAACTATTAGTCTTGATAAGTGATAGAGTGTGAAGTTATCTAGGAATAATGTTATTGGGAACATAAGTTGAATGAATCACATAACCTTTAAGTTTAATATATTTTTTTATAATGAGGTAATTATTATTAATGGTAATAAAGGGGTTATCATATTTTTGGAATCTATGTGATTGAAAAGTGATTTTGTGAAAAAGTGATTGAAGTTTTTTTTAATAATTTAACTATATTAAGAAAATTATATGATTGATATGAATATAAAATTAAGATTACTATGTGAATTTATTTTAGGAATAAATATTGAGTAATATTTTAGAAGAATATAAGGTTTTATTGTGTCTTTATGGTGATTCAGGTTGTTTTGGGAAATGATTAGTGTATTTTTTTAGAATGTATGATTAGGTTATATACATTTTATTATTATGTGATTTTATAAGTGATTAATGTTATTTGGGGATAAATGGTAAGTTTACCTTGGAAAAACATGTGATAAAATATTTTTGACTTTTGGGTTACGAATTTATTCAATAATATTTTGAATTTTTTAAGTTTAATAATTTATCAAAGGACTTATGTTGAATTTTGGTTGTAATTATTAAGGTTTTCAATAATAGTGTATTGTTTATTCACATGGAATTTTATTCAAATTAATTATTATCTTACCTTTTGATAACAATTTTTTTAGTAAATATATAGAGATAAGAGTAATAACTTTTCATTATTTTTGGATATTATTATCCATTAAAATTTAATTTTAATAGTTCAAGAATGAAAAATTAATCATGGTTGTTTATTATGAAATAAATGAGGAAAATAGCTTTAAACAAGACCAAAGGATGAAATTTTGGAAATCAATAAAGTATATTTTCCCACATTATTTATCTCAGTAGTAAAATAGTTTCTCTAACTCAAGAAAGAGGAAGATAAATCTATTGAGTCATGTGTGTAAAATATTGATTATCTATCAAGGTATGATTTTTGAAACCTATTCACAATTATGAGTTTTGTAATACATACATAGTTTAAGAAATATCTAGGAAATGATAATTTTTATAGTCTTAATATCGATCTTAAAGTATTTTTTAGTTGGAAATGTCATTGATTTAGATTATAATCTATTTCTTTCAATTTAGTCATATTTATATTCCAATACTTGACTTTGATTTGAAATTTTTTGTAAACACATTTTCATCAAACTTAAGATAAAAAATGTGAGGGATAAATTTCTTTAAGGGGCGTAGAATATAACACCTCTAATATTTTAGAATATATTCCTATTTAATATATTTGATGCATTTGATAGATTGTGATACATTCAACACCGAGATTAAATAAACTATGATATACTATATAAATATTATTATGTAAATATGATTATTATGACCTATTCATCGGTTTAGAGGGTATGAATAGGAATAACCATATTATGAAATATATTTTGATAGTTTTTCATTATTAAAATGAATAATAAATCATTCGTTGATTATCAATTTTTTGGGAATGAAGATAAAATATATTGAAGGTAAATGATATATTTTTCATAAAATTGATTTTATGTGTGTAATGTATTTTTATCATAATATATTAGATTAATCACTGTTAAAAATGATTATAATTTAATAAGTAGATTATTTATACAGTTGAATGAATTAAAAATCATTTAATTATATTTATTAGTCAAGTAATCATTATTATACTTGATTTGGTATAAATCATTTTTATCTCTAAAATGAAATTTTTCTAAAAACTGTTTTTCATTAAGTTTTTCATAATTATATTAAATTTTATTTTTACCACTTATATAAATTGAATATTGAAAAATATATTTCATATTTAGAATCATTAGGTTAAAATTTTTCAAACATTCTAATTTTAATTTTAGTTATAACAACCCCAACTCTAGTAACCCAAAGTTAGTGTCAACTTTATTACATTGGCATAGATACAAGGGATATAATCCCAACGGATCGATCGGTTTAGTAGTCTTGAAGAACTAGATACATATATGATTCCAATATTAAATTTTAAATATAAAAATAAATATCATAAAAATGTTATTTAATCCTTCATATTGTTCATAATATCCTTCTTCACATCCTTGGGAAAATAAAATAATAAAAGGGTGAAATTATATGTACAATAAGGGTTATGTACAACATAAGCTATCATTATTAAAGAATGAATAATGAATATGTAAAGGCAAACACTTGAAAACACATTCTATTTATTCAATAAATTGATCACAAAATGAATCCATGGATAATATCAATGAAGTAGTCTCATGGATAATAATAACTAAATTCTCAATGAAATAAATGCGTAATATTGGACATCATGGTCTCAAACATCATGATATATAATCCACAAAGGCCTTGTTCCAAGGTAATTTAAAAATATGGGTTAGAATACACAAAAACCCATTTAATGGTAGCTTATTTATTTATCTCGTGATACTTGATGATGCATCAAGGGGATATATAATTTCAGGCCCCACCTATCACTGGATGTCCAATGTATTCCTCATATATTAAATGAACGACTTAAATTTCTAAACAATATACTTTATGAAGAAATTTATATATCAAGTAAAGAATATGGATTGTTAATAATTCCCCATTCAATCAAATAACTATCAAAGTAAAACACCATATGTAGAAATTATATATGGTTTAAGAAATAAGCATATCCATGATAAAGAATATAGATATTTAAAGGAAATGTAATGTTCAATGATCACAAGAAAGGTAATGTTTCAAGGGAAATTTAATAATTACAAAATTAATCAACATGTGAATTTTATTACTTTACTTGGTAAAAATTGTCATAAAAAATACATATAAATAATAAGGATGGTATTACTACAAAGACTCGATAAAGAGGATTACCTCTTCTTTGGTGGAATTCCATTAGATCACATCTTAATGGACTTAGGATTCATATTTGGGAATGAAAAGAACAACTAGAACTTGGATAAGGATTTTTATAAGAGTAATGGGAAGGTATTGGCCAAGAAAAATGGCTCAAAGTCGTGTAAAGAAGAGAAATGAGAAGTGTCCTTTTAAAATTGAGGGGAGGAGAATTCTTGGAATTTCTTGACATATTAAATTAATATATATTTTCCCGTGCCCAAATGGATCCAAATTAATATTATTCCAATATAAGATTAATATAATTCAAAATAATCTCATAAAATAAAATTTGGACAAGTTTTGATTATATTATCAACTATATCTTTTAGTTCTAACCCCTTAATTAACCCTTTTGACAATTACCATAATATTAATGTTTTATACCCTTTAAATGTTAATAATGTTACTATAAAATGAAACAAAACCCATAAATGGAATGTGGTTAATTTTTAAAACCATATAATATTCATTTGTATGAATATAATATTTTTATGAATTTTAAACAGTTTAATAAAATAATATTTTTTATAAAATATCAATAATGTCATTCTTAACACTATTTATTTAATTTAACTTTAAATACATCAGGACAAAGGATTAATTTGAATATAATACTTTAATACTTTTCTATCATGTCGTATAGATCTATAAATTTCATGGGCAACATTAATTCATTCAAATTATATCACTTTTAATATTTTTAGTATTGTTTATTTTATTTTTTTATTAATTGAATTAATATTATATTAGTGTTGAACAATAATTTATGGTAATTATTTAATCAGCAAAAAATTATAAATAAATTAACATAATTAAAATAATCTTATTATTAAAAAAATTAATATTCATATTATCTCTCCACTTTATTTTTTCCTTATGTAAACACATAATAGATATTTAAAACTAAGAGAGTGACATTTTGAAACTTTCAATCATTTAATTATTATATAGGTCATTTTCATGAAAAAAATTCCATTAGAAAATTCACTTTCAAGAATAATTTGGCAATGGTCAAATTATATTCATCTAATAATAATTAGGATAAAAAAAGTATGACCTTATCAGTTATTTTTAACCTAGATTAACATGATTTACCCTTTACCTAGGTGCTAATTTTTACCATGTTAACTATTTATATTAGAAAAAAGGGGGAATATTTACTAAATTTTAACGCCAAAATTGAAAATACGGAATAAATTTTTGAATATTCAATTTCTACAAGTAGCGGTAATTAATTTTAAATCAAAACACAAAATGCAACAAAAAAACAATTTTTTAGAAAAATGTATTTTAATGTATAAATTTTTTTTTACCAAATTCAATCATAAAATTGATTTCAATGAACTTAATTAGATTATAAATAATATTAAAGAACTAATTTTACTTTTAAAACATTTTAAAACAAACTAGAACTTTTTAAATACTTGAAACAAAATATTTTTTTTAATAAAAAATAGTACTTTTCATTATTTACTGGAAAATAAATATTTTAAAAAATCCCAAAACATCACCATAATATAATTTACATATAATTATTTAAAAACTGAATTTCATTCTATAATATAAATTTCTAAAAGTGGAAAAAAATATTATTATTTTCACACAAAAAAGAAATAAAAATAATTTTTAAAGAAAACATATTTTTAAAGAATAAAATGACTATTAAAAATTTGAGTTTTTATTTCCTAATCATTAATCAATAAATTTTTATTGCTTATTAACTTCATTTATATTTTATAATTTAGTTATTTTTATTCATTCTCATCAATTCAATGGTTAATTTATAACAGTAAAATTTAAATAAGAATATTTCATGGTTTTTTTAATCTCAATATTGCATTTTGTATACACTATCGAAAATGTTATTAATTTAAAATCTTGGGGTGTTACATTATTCATAATTAATAATAGTCATGTTAAAATTTTATCACCGTAGTAATGGGTAAAATGGGTTAATTAAGGTTAAAACTATGGGATAAGGTCTCAAAATAAACTCAACACTTTCTTTTATTTCATTGTATGGGTTTAATTTTACCATTTCAATCATAAATTAAAAAAAGTGTCTTTTTTGTATCTTTCCATTTATTATTACCTTTATATTATTTTAAGTTAAGAAAATTACAAAATGTCACTCTTTTTCTTTTAATATCTCTAATAAGTTATCATAGTGATAAAAAGAAGATGTGAATGATAATAAATGGTTATTTTTAATATTAAGAAATTATTTTATGATAATAATTTATTTTTATTTTTAATAGATAGAATAATTTCCTTAAGCACTTATGCAACGTTGACAGAGCGCTTGTGAAAGTAGTATAAAAATAAAGTAAATGGCTTTAAAAACATTGAAAGTAATAATTTTTAGATTTATTATGATTCAACAATAATTTAGTGGATAATTATAATTTATAATTGATGGTGAAATATTTTATATTAAAATTACATTGTTATCTTGATTCCTTTAAATTCAAGATATGTTAATAGTATTGAAAATGACCTCAAATGGTATTTAATATTTTTAAATTATTTTTAAATAATTTGAAAATTATAAAAAACCTATCTTGACTCATGTGTATGGTAAATTTTCAATAATATCATTAATTTCTTGTATATGTGTCACTTTACATTTTTAAAATTACTTTCATGTCCCTTAAAGAGTGAAAATGTGTTACTTTGGTTAAGATTAAATAGAATTAATGAGGGGGGTAAATAAAAATATAAGTTTTAAAATGACACCTAAACATTCCTAAAATTGATTGGTTGATTATATTTTGACCTTATACTATTTATATTTGAATATATGTCAATTTTGTGCTATTTTACATGATTTGGAACATATTTAATATTAATGTTTCAAGTATTTACAAGTTTTCTACTCACTGTACTTATGAAAGGGTGCCTCCTCTCCTAACTTACTCACACATTTTTATAACTTTATTTCATATAATACCTTAAAAAATATCTTCTTAACTTCCATATCCATTTCATATAATCCATGGTCACACCATAAGACAAAAATTTAAGGCTTAAGGTGTAATCTGGAGGAGGTTTACCAAATTAGAGGTATAACTCTTAACCAAGTGTTTCAATGCTTATTTACTCTTCCACCTCATCCAAATATTCTATAACCAAGTTTATATAATGACGTAATTTTTCAAAATATAAAATAATGTTATTATGTTCATGGAAAAACCATTTTTCATCTCTTTTATATTCTATTTTAAATGAAATCATCGCTCGTGCGTGCATACAGACTACCGTCTCCACGAAGCGATGTATTTCATTTTCCATAATTGTCTTCCTTGTCTGGTTATTATGATGAATTTAATATCTATATGTTATATTTTTGAGATAATTATGATTTTTTAATTATAATATTTTATCTACCTTCTTACCTTCCCATACGTTAGAAAACGATAACGGCATTCATGTGTACATGTGGACTACCACCTCCATGTATCGATGTGAATTGTTTTTTTATATATAATTTACATGGTTGGTAATAAGGATATATTAAATGAATATATATTATAATTATGATATAATTATTATTATTTAACTTTGAATTATATTTTATCTTTCTTCTATTCTATCAATTAAAAATTGAAAATACCATTTGTGTGTGTGTACGGACTACCATCTCCACAAAGTGATGTAATTCATTTTTCATCACCACATTATATGGATAATTATAAATTTTTAAATAATGCATAAATATTATTATTATTACATTATTATGATTATATATCTAACAAAACCATGACCAAGGTGTAATTATTGGAATATTCAAACAAAAACATGCATGGAAAATGGACTTATTTTCACCTAAATAATGATTTTATTATAGAATTATTAATAAAAGGATAATTGGAAGTTATAAGAGAATGATATATACTAATATATATATATATATATTAACATGGATGTATAATAAATCTATATTTATTATACATTAGTTTTGAATATGTACGAAGCAAGACAATACTTGAGCTAACAGTTTCACGTCTCACTTTTATTTCTATGAGTCATATACAATATTCACCAATTGTTTCTTTTATGTTGTGTCTATACTACCTATAAATTTAATTTATGATTATTTTTATCTAAATTATATTGATTTACAAATACATCTAATTTTATCTCTTTTTTAGGCTTTGATTCAGATATTACCAAAACTCTGAGGGTTTATGTTATAATCTCATTTCTTTTTTATATCATATATGTTAGATTTTATTTAAGGGAAATTATTTGATATTTATAATATAAAACCCATATAGTTTCTTCTCATATGGTTATTTATATTTTTTCCATCTTTTTATCCAAATTTTCATTAATTTGTTACTTAAAACAATCGAGAATTTTTTTTTGTGAAAAGGAAACCTTATTTTCTCTTTGGTCGATGAACTTTTTATTCTATGTTCATATTATTTAAAATATTTTTAATAAGTTATTTTTTATTATAAAATGATTATTTAATTTCATTTTTAAAAATATTTTTCTTTATTTTAAATTTTTTAAAATGAATCTTCTTTTCATTTTCCAAATGAGGTGCTTTTAGAATTTTTACCATAAGTGTGAAAGGAATCTTTACTTTTTAACATTTATCAAACAAACATATTTTCCCACCGTCATGTCCATTATTTTATTCAAATATAACTATATAAGTTTCCATTATTATTTTCAAATAAAATTTTTTCTTAATATTCAAGAAATTTTTAGTTTTAAAGATACCAAAGTAAAAGGATATTTTCCCTTGTTTTCAAAGAAATGATCAAAATATATTTTAAAGGTATTTTTAATCTATGTCAATATACTTTGGTGTATATTATTCTTAACTATGGATATGATTTAATGATACCTTCCATGTTATTTCACTAGATATATTATGAATATGTGATGATGAAATGTTTATGAAACTCATTTCTTTTACATAGGTTGTGCTATGATGAAATGATGAATTTTTTTATGATCATGTAGAACACATATGTATGGTTTTCATTATATAATGGATGGTTCCGTTAAATACCACAAATACATTGGGTAAATATAGATATATAATGAGATAATATGTTCTAGAATGGGTAGTGAACCCAGTTTAGTAAGGAACATTGTCCATTAAGATAATCTTGGGGGTGAACCTTGACTAAGGAAATGATAGAATGGGGAGTGAACTCAATCTACTATGATAGTCTTGAAATTGATCCTTGAATAATGAAATTATTTCTATATTTAGTATTGTTACACACAATTAAAATTACATGTTCTTATGTTTATGATATGCTCGCATGGATAATGTGTGGAGAATTTTGTGAGAGTTAATGAAGCCTTCTTATAGAACAACAAAATATGGGTATAATAAGAAAATTATCATTTCTGGTGAAAGGCATGAATTTTGTAACATAAATGGTTTTTCTGAATTCTCTAAAACTCTAAAACTAAAGGTCTTAGGTATGAAAGTGGATCATTGTTGGTTGTGTATATTAGAATTATGGATGATTAAAATTGTAATGTTTCATTTTGTATCAAGAAATTATGTAGAGAATGCATTTTTACCATCGGATATGGGTGTATGGGTCTCAGGGTTACTCATAAAATATTAGTGATAGACTTGTATTCCACTATTAATAAATATCATAAAAATATTATTTGTGATAGACTACATTTTTCATTACAAAAACACTTTCTGAGACATCATCTGTGACAAAAATAATATTTATCACAGATGTACCATCGTAAAAATTCAAATAGCATGTAATGTTTTATTAAATTTTTTATTTTTTTATTACTCAAATCCACCATGATCCACCCTAAAAAATTAATTATATATATGAGATGAGTGGGTTTCAAACCTCTTATCATTTATTTATTTTAGAAATACCTTACGACTTCACTAATTTATTCATCTATTATTTAAAAAACTTTAATATACTTAAATATATACATAAAAATACATAAAAATACATACATACATGAACATATATATAATGCAATTTATTGATATATTTTAATAATTAATACTTACAAATTACGTATATATATAATTATAAATAAATAAACATAAACATATATATATAACTACATATAATTATAATACACAAAAATATATAAATATATATATATATATATTTGTATATTTTTTAATTTGTTAGTGTTAATTATTAATTATTAATCGTCGTTTTTAAATTATTAATTAATTAATATTAACAACTAAGTATACATTACTTATATTTTTATATATTTCTATTTCTATGTTTATACATTTTCATACATTTATATATATTTATATATATATATATTTGAAATTAATAAATATTAATTATTAATTTAAATTTTTAAATTATGAATTTATTAATATTCACTATAAATTATATATCACTTATTACTAATTAATTATAATTGTTTATTAATATTAATTATTAATAATTATTAGTTATTTATGATAAATTATTATGTACTAATTATTAATTAAAACACACACACATATAAGTGATTGCTTATTTATTTACATATAATCATTATTTATATATTTGTGGGGGGCACGTGCTTATGTATTTATTTATATCATTCTATATATATTTTTATATATCTATATATATATATAGTTATACATATTTACACACTCACACACACACACACAAACACACACATATATATATCTTCTTAATTATTACTAATGTGTAATTAATAACTAAGAATTTATGATAAGTATTTATTAATGACTAATTACTAACAAATTTTAGTTATAAGTAATCCTTATTGAATAAGAAATGGTTAACTATTGATTATAATAAAATAATAGTTAATAATTAATTATAATTATTTTTAATTTACAAAAAAAAGATTACTAATTTTTAAATTTTAATTATTATTACCATATTTATATATATATACACATATATAAATTTATGGTGGTCACATTCTCATATGAAGATATAAATTCCCTTACTGGTGATTTTCATTATATTCCTACGGGGAAGTTTCAATTGATGAAAATGAACTTGTAATCCCTAAAGAAGATGATAAGATACATTGGTTTTTATAATGATTTATGATGTAACAAAAAAGGTATCCCAACCCTCTATTGTAAGAATTTGTATTGAAATATATGATTTTAATCCCCAAACATTAATTTTTTTTATTAAAAATGGGTTAATGGGGTTTTTTTAAGGCTGATTTTGAAAATTTTCCTTTTTTCTGCTCAAAATGTTGGAAATTTTGGTAATTTTTTGGGTCTTGTAATCTTATCAACTCCTTCTATAACAGACTAGGACCCGCACTCCCAGATCCGGTACTAAAATCCATAACTTTACATTTACGTCTTTGATGTTGATAATTGTGACCTAATTTTTTTCCATCAAATCTTACAACATCAAAAGAAAAACTTGTATCACTTACATCCTTAAGGGCCTTTTAGGTTTATAGTTTTAGATAATTAGGAAAAACTCCTACACAAACAGTCCAAAATTCAATAAAATAAAATTCCTCTAATTTAAAACATCTTTACTTATTTCACAATAGGCCATTAACATCATCCTTATGAAATCCTTTATAGACATAAATCTTCAAACATTATTCTCTAAAACCTAGGGAAAAGAAGAAATAAGAAGATTGGTCTCAAAATCTTAGTAATAGAAAATGTAAGCATTAAAAAATGAATTCCATAAATCATCATAAGAGTACATAAGGGTGTGAAGACATAATCTAAGTGCATCAATGAATGATAAAAGAACTCAAACCCATCAATACCTAGATCATCAATTATGAAAACATGGAAAAGTAAAGAGTCATAAAAATCAATAATCAAAAGTCATGTGATATAAATTTCGATTGTTAGAAACATTATAAACTCATAACAAAAATTTAAAACTAATTTTGGTAACTTGGAGCATCACTTCAATAAAAAACTTTCAAAACACTTTCAATTGAAATAACCAAACATATGGCTTATAATATAATCATTACCCAATACATTAGAGAGATATAATGGGCTCAACTAGTTCTATCTAGGCCACCCCATCATGCATGTTGTAAGGGTATCACTCGACGATATCTGGTCCACCTAATCATGTAAGTTGTAACAGGTTCACCCAGTGCAATTTGGGTTTCCCCATCATGTAAGATATCTAATGACCAATAAATATCATAGAAACAATAACTATTATTCTTATAACTTGATTAACTCGTGGAAAATAAATTGGTATCATGTAAATCTATTAAAACATGATTAAACCATGGAAAAGAAATGGGTTCCCAAACAATCACTTTGGATAAATATAAACTCATGGAAAATAAATGGGTTCCATAAAAATCTATTTCAAATAAGATTAACTAGTGGAAAAGAAATGGATTACATAAATATCTCATTGAAACATAGTTATCCCATAGAAAAGAAATAGGTTCCATAACTGTCACAACCTGCCTTCACCAGAAGGAGGGAAGGGTCAGCATATTGTCAATCCCTTCCTTCTTTAAGTTGAAGGAGATATAATGACCCCCGAAACCCGCCTTCTATAGGTCCCAGAGTGGTGACTAGAACCAAGGGTATGGAAATCACACAAAAATGGAAGGCATTACCTTTTTTTTTAATAGGATTGGGAGATAAGATGATAAAACCCAACAACACCAAAACTGAAAGAAAAGTAAGGCCAAAATTAAATCATTCCCACATGCATGTTCAAAAGTAAAATATACATGATACAAGAACTCCCAAAGATAAAGTACCAAAAGAAAGAAAAACGAAAACAACAACTACCCCAAAGGTCCGCGCTAGTATGGTCCCGCACAATCCCCGAAGTCCTCCTGGAAACCTAAAATCAGTTTTATATATGTAGGGTGAGCATACAAGTATACTCAGTAGGGAAAAACCAAAGACTCTCGTGCACAAGTGGGGAGACGTACAAAATTCCCATGAGAAACAGACAACCAAACACCTAACAAGTGAACTAACCACCCAAGCCTCACCAAGGAACACTCCCCAAATAACGCAAGTCAATTAATATATAATAAAATCACATATAAGTTTGGGTACCCCGTGCCACTTTCCCACTGGTTATTGAAGTCATCCTACACATCGAACCAATCCCGCCATTCTCACCACAGTCCCAATGCCCAACCCTACCCGCAAACACCTGGGCCACAACCACTATACCGCCCGCAGACACCTGGGCCATAACTGTTACACGTAACCACGCCCGCAAACACCTAGTCCAGAACAACCACCACCATGCCCGAAGACACCTGGGCTAAAGATCCACTGCCACACCTGAAGACACCTGGGCCTCATCCCGAAGACACATTGGAAACCACTTGTCCGCACAAACCTGGGCCAACCACCACACCACCCCGCCCGAAGGTTCTTGGGCTAATAATGGACTTCAGACCATCACAGTCTGCCCGAAGATACTTGGGATATCCGGGAAAGGGAGCAGAAAGTAGCTAATAACTAGCCACTAATATAAGTGTTGGGAAAAACACCCTCCCCCATGAAATGGGGGTGTTCGGCACTTAATGATCAACTTGGGTGGGGCGCTAATAAGAAAAAAACTACAAGTATAAGTATAGGTAGAAAGCACTCACCCAAGTTTAGGTTTTTTTTCTTTAGCCAGCCTAAAGAACACAAACAGCACCCCTGTCCACGTCATAACTCACACCAAACGAAACCCATATGTCCCATTTGCTTTCATGTTTAGTAATGATGTTTAAATAAGTTTATGCACCTACTTGGGCAACTAGTAAGCATAAGCACAAGTCAAGGAAAGAAAACAGTAAAGCATCAACTACAACATCCACACCCGGTTCTCTTGTAAAGTAACAATAGCAAGAGGGATAAGAGATCCCTCAAAGTACTGGAACCAAGGAAAACCCCAAGATATTGCCTACACCTTCTGCAACCAAGGGGGGGCTAGTGAAATCCCTTGAAGTAATGGAAACAAGGGAAACCCCGAGACACTACCCCATGTCCCCCCAAATGGTTTCTCATCAACAGAGGATCCCACCCCAATTCGTGATTTAAAAAAGGTAACCACCCAGTCTTAAAATTCACAACCACTGAATCCATATCATCAGGGGATCCCATCCCCACCCACATCACCCAGCAAACAGCCTGGGAAGGAAAAACAACCATACCACCACCACCAACACAAAGCAGGCCCATGCCGGTATTTTCATATTTATAAGATTTAACACACTCCATGATTTCAATTTCCGTTCCTTAACCGGGGTTATCACAGAAGGGATTGATCCTGGTGATTTCAATTTATTTATCCAGATATACGTGATTAACCAAATTCATTTTCATAGCACGAGTTCACAACTACAAAACAATCCATTTAAAACATCACCCATTAGTGCACAGAGAAAGACCACCAATGGCCATGATTTTCAGTAGGCGTAAGCCCACACAATTCAGAAATCATTAATCAAAAGATAGAAACAGAGCAACATCATTTGTCACATCCCTCCCATTCCATTCTTTAGAATCATTTTATATCTTTATTAGGGTTTGGTTCATCCAATTATACAGAACCAGTACCACACCCACCCCGCATGGTACACAAAAAGGAGAGATGATGGATATATTTCCTACCTGTTGATCAACGATCGAAGTTTATCTTTACGCCGCCAGGAACAGCAAAAGTGAAAAATGTAGGGGTAGGGCCTTGGGAAATCAAGGACGAGTAGATAAAACGATGGGAGGGTGATTGAGGAAAAGAAACCCAAGGGATGGGGACGGTTGAGATAAGAACGTGAAACCGCGTAAGGAGCGGGGTTGTGGCTTGACCACGTGGCCCCACACGTCATTAAAGAGTACCCTCCCTTTGGGGCAATTTAAACTGATGTACACACCAGGTTAATTCATTAAACATTTAATTAAATTCCATTTATGGGCGTTACTGGGCTTTAAAACAAGCTAAAAAGGGTCAAAATAGGGTTTAAAACTCAATTTGCGCAAACAGGAGCCGGTACTGGAAAACCTTTGGGGGGTAGGCAGGAGCCACCGGTAGCTGAGAGCTATCGGTGGCTGACAGCTACCGGTAGCCGAGCTACCGGTTGGATACAGCTACCGGTAGACCGAGCTGCCGGTAGGCTATGGCTACCAGTAGGCCGAGATACCGGTAGGCCTACCGTTAGGGTCAAACTTCACCGAGATTCCCAGACTACCCAAAACTCCCAACATCAGATTTTCACAAGGTAATAGACCCTCAAAAACCTGGGCCATTACATCAGATACCTCTTAACCGATTATCATCCTCGAGAATCAAAACAACCTAGAAGGAAAGAGAGGGTCCGAACAACCACCTAGAAAGATACCTCTCAGGACTGAACCTCATTGTTAACTAAGAACACCTTCCTGTTAAGAACCAAGAAATATATTATTCCAATTGCCCAGCCATGTGGGTTGGGGAGTCTCTTCCCCCATGTCAAGATACTATCCGCTTTGGGCGGCACTAACTCACCCACATGGGTTTAGTCGCATCCACCTTAATGTGTCTTGATTAGGGGTTGGATCCTCCCCCCATCGCCAGGACTTTTCACACACATTCAGAGAGGGAAGAAAAACCACATATTTCATAGCCAACAAGGAAACAAAATCTCCACTACAACAAGTATAAACAGAATAGCACAAAGATCAAAACAACTCTGGGTACTAGGCACACATTTGTGCTTCCCTCTCCCACGTACTCTCCTCAATCCCACCATGTCTCCATAACCTTCTCCTTGTGATCCTCAATCATCACTGGTATTTCCACAAAGGTCACGCCGTCTTCGATGTCTAGCTCTCCCCAGTCGAGGACGTGTGAATCGTCGTGCAGATACCGACAGAGATGGGACACATGGAAGACGTCATGAATCCTCAATAGCGGCGGTGGTAATGCTAGCTAATAATCCACTTCACCGACCCGCCGCAACACTTCGAAGGGTCCGATGAACCTGGAGGAAAGCTTACTCCCCTTGTCGAACCTTCATCGTCCACGCCGAGGGGTGACCTTCAAGCACATGTGGTCTCCAAACTCAAACTCCAAGGGCCTTCTCCTGGTATCAGCATACGGCTTCTACCGGTACTGGGCCGCCTTCATCCTTTCCTGTATAAGTTGAACCTTCTCTGTCGTGCTCTGCACCACCTCCGGGCCAAGGTTGCCCGCCTCTCCGACTTCGGTCCAACAAACAGGTGAGCGGCATGGCCTCCCGTACAAGGCTTCGAACGGATCCATACCAATGGTAGAGTGATAGCTATTATTTTAGGAAAACTATACTAGAGGCAAGTGTCTCACCCATGATCCTCCTAAGTCCAGAACACATGCCCGCGGTATATCCTCCAAGGTCTGGATGGTGCGCTCTGTCTGTCCATCTGTCTGAGGATGGAAGGAAGTGCTAAGACGTATCTGGGTGCCAAAATCATGATACAATCCTATCCAGACTCGTGAGGTAAACCATGCATCCCTATCTGAGACTATGGAACTCGGAACTCCATGAAACCGCACCACCTCATCCACGTACCTTCATGCCAAAGCGTCCACTGCACTCAACTCCTTAACTGCCAGAAAGTGAGCCGATTTCATCAACTGTTCCACTACTACCCAGATGGCGTCGCATCCCCCTTGAACCCTGGGTAGTCCCTTAACAAAATCCATCGATATGTCCTCCCACTTACACTCACGAACATCTAGAGACTGTAGCAGGCCTCCTGGAACTCGGTGTTCAGCCTTCACTTGCTGACACACTAGGCAATTGGCCACAAACTCCGCCACTGCTCTCTTTACTCCGGGCCACCAGAACTGTCTCTTCAGACACTGGCATATCTTGGAAACTCCCGGGTGCACTTCTAGGGGTGAGTGGTGGAACTCACTAAGAACCTTGTCGTGCATTAGCTCTGGAACAAACAGCTTTCCTTGGAAAAGCATCTGGTTCTGACCATCCTCTG
This sequence comes from Viscum album, assembly GCA_963277665.1. NCBI lineage: Eukaryota > Viridiplantae > Streptophyta > Magnoliopsida > Santalales > Viscaceae > Viscum > Viscum album. The sequence continues at coordinate 115,417,418 of OY728125.1, read as the reverse complement.
TCCACCCTTCCAGAGCATTGCTCTGGTCAACTCGATCACGCAACACTTCGCACTCCAGGTCTACCCACTAAGACTCCTCCACTTACTGCAACAGAGAAGAATGTACTATCATCTAATACAGGAAACCTCTACCACCATCCTCCCTCACATCCAGGTGCAAGGCAGCCAACTCTTCCATCGCCTTCCAGGCGTCTGTCGACTCTTGGACCGCATCCTTCTGCGAACTCCTGCTCAAAGCATCGGCCACTACATTCCCCTTTCCCGAAGTGTAGGAAATATCGAAGTCATAATCCTAGAGGAACTCCACCCACCTTCACTGCCGCAAGTTTAGGTCTCGCTGGGAGAAGATATACCTCAAACGTTTGTGATTTTTGAAGACCACAAATTGTTCTCCGATGAGGTAATGCCACCATAACTTTAGCGCAAAAACGACCGCTACAAGCTCTAGGTCGTGGGTGGCATAATTATGCTCATGAGGGTGTAGCTTCCTAGACCCATAAGAGATCACCCCATGTCGCTGCATCAACACACATCTGAGGCCTTTCCCTGAAGTATCACAGAACACCTCATATGCTGCCCCTTCTTGGTCAAGGCTGTCAAGGGGGCTACAACTCGAGAGAAGTTGGGTACAAACCTCCGATAGTAACCCGCCAGCCCAAGGAAACTACGAACTTTTGCCACATTCTTGGGTGCTGCCCAAGAAACAACTGCTTCAACCTCTGATGGGTCCACCGCTACCCCCTGCTCGGACACTACGTGCCCAAGGAATTGCACTTCTCGCGTCCAGAACTTTCATTTCGACAACTTCCCATAGAGTTGTTGCTATTGGAGGACCTCCAAAACCATCCTTAGGTGCTCTGTGTGGTCCTCCTCTGATCTTGAATAGATCAGGATATCTTCGATGAACACAACTACAAACCGATCCAGGTACTCCCGGAAGATGGGGTTCATAATCCCCATGAACACAGTCGGGGCGTTCGTAACATCGAAAGGCATGACTACAAACTCTAAGTGTCCATATATACACCTGAAGGCCGTATTCAGGATGTCGCCCTCCTTCACTCTCAATTGGTGATACCCAGACCGCAGGTCGACCTTTGAGAACCATCCTTCCCATTTCAGCTGGTCGAAAATATCGTCTATCCTCGGAAGAGGATAGCGATTCTTGATCGTCACCTGATTCAGCCTCCTGTAGTCTATGCACAACCTGAGACCACCATCTTCCTTCTTTAAGAACAAGACCAGAGCACCCCACAGTGATGCACTCAGTCAAACATAACCCCTCTTCATCAAATCGTCAATCTGAATCCGCAACTCACGTAGCTCTGAAGGTTCCATCCGGTAGGGAGCCATCGAAATAGGATGAGCACCAAGCTGTAGGTCTATCCCGAACTCGATATCACGTCGATGGGGTAGAGTCGTCACCTCCTTAGGTAAGACATCCATAAACTCGCTGATGATCCCTGGCACCTCCACCATATCAGCATCCACTGACTCCACTGACAGCTCGGCTAACAAGGAGAGGAGGAGTTCCTCTCACCTGCTGCCCTTCTGATTTCTCCGCTCGCTGGTGAAAGTAACACGTCGGCCACCCAAGTCTGAGAACACAACCCTTCCTCAGAAGCAGTCAATGACGGAACACACAGAGAACAACCAGTCAATGCCTAGGATGACATCGTATGGTTGTATCTGTTGTAGAAGAAGATCCCTGACTGACTGATGTGGCCCTAACATTAGTCTGCATCCTCGACAAACATATAACAAGTCGGTCTGACCTCCAACTGGTGTGCTCAGCACCAAGGGAACTAGAAGTCTCTCGGCATATAGACCCAAAGAACGGGCTATACTAGGTGCGACGAAGGATTGCAAAGCTCCGGTATCAAACAAGGCATAAGCAAGGGTGCTAAACAAACTGATCGTACCTCGAACGACCTTCGGCCCCGCTGGAACTACCGCCTCCGCGGCATGAAACTTTCCATGCCCAGCTCCTCTGCCCCTCGGCTATCGGCCACCTCCCTGACCATGCCCCAATCGAGGTCCCTGAGGAGTGCCCTGAGGTCGGCCTCCTCCTGCAACATCTTCCCTCAGAGGAGCGGGAGCTCGCTGTCCCTGCTGCTACTACTGGAAAGGCCTGGATGGAAGCTGCTGCTGGGGAGGGTGTTGGGGATATTCACCACCACCGTACTGTACTCGATCCATGAAATGACTCCAGAGATGTCCATGGATCCCACAGACGAAGCACCTCGGTCCTGGGCCCGAAGGAAGAGGGCGAGGACCAGGTGACCGAAACTGAAACTGTTGCGGCATGCTCCCTGCTGGTCAGAACCTGAAGGGTCCTAACGCTGGAGGCCTGATGTTGATGGCCTTCCCCTTTGATGGTCCCAGCTGGATCCCCTCTTGTCACAGAACTCCTAGAGCATGCATCCTCTCCACTAATTATACCTTCTTCTGGACCTCCAAGTACGTCGGGAGGGTAAAGGGGGTAACAACATACTGGAGGGAGGGTCGGAGTGCCTCCTATAAACGTTTTACCCGAGACTCCTCATCGGGAAAGAGGTCCAGAGCAAAATGTAGGAGGTACTTGAACTTGATTCCTAGGTCCCTCATTGACATACTCCCCTGCTGGAGGGAGAGTAGCTCCTGTCTCTTTTCCACCTTCATCATCGAAGAGAGGAATTCTGCCCGAAACCCCCTCTCGAAATCAGCCCATGCCACCTCAGCCTCTCTTCTATCCCCCAGGTAAAGCTTCCACCATTGACGCACTGCTCCCCGCATCTGGCTGATGTCCAGAGGAACCCAGTACTCAGTCAGGGCCCGAATTAGGCCGAAATCTATCACTAGCTCCTCTAGCCATCCCACTGTCTTCATGTCAGAGGTGTTACCCTCATACCTCTCGAGGGTCTGTCGCTGGAAGGCCCGAAGTGTCTTCTGTCACTGGACGTCCTCCTCCTCCCGATCAGCTCTCTGCCGATCGGCCAAGGTAGTCTCCTGGGCCTCAATCACCCATACCAAACATGGTCGCCTCCTAGGTGCCATGGCTGCAAGGTAAATAAGAATGCCTAATCCCAAGTAGTGCAGAATATTGTTCTTAAAAATTTTCTAAATTTTCTTATTGATTTAAATTCCCAAAACACTCATGAAACACGAGAACACAAGTCGTTATGATGCATGTACCTTTCCTAGGGTCTCTACCCTGCAATCAGCATGGCCTCACTTGGTCGATCGGTAGGTCCAGATTCATTGCATCGGATCACGGGGGGCCCTAAAATCCCATGTCCTAGTCAGTCATCCCTAGCCTAATTCATGCACCAAGGTCACCCAACACTATTTCCCTACCATCCCATGCAATACTCATTGTGCCTAACTCCAGACTCTATCCTATCTCTCAACCTCGGAATCTGATACCATTCTGTCACGACCCGCCTTCACCAGAAGGAGGGAAGGGTCGGCAGATTGGAAATACCTTCCTTCTTTAAGTTGAAGGAGAGATAATGACCCCTGAAACCTGCCTTCTATAGGTCCCGGAGTGGCGACTAGCACCAAGGGTATGTAAATCACACACAAATGGAAGGAATTACCCTTTTGTTTGAATAGGATCGGGATATAAGATGATAAAACCCGACAACACCAAAACTGAAAGAAAAGTAAGGCCAAAAGGAAACCATTCCCACATGCATGTTCAAAAGTCAAAGATACATGATACAAGAACTCCCAAAGATAAAGTACAAAAAGAAATAAAAATGGCAACAACAACTGCCCCAAAGGTCCGCGCTAGTATGGTCCCCACAATCCCCGAAGTCCTCCTGGAAACCTAAAATCAGTTTTATATACATAAGGTGAGCATACAAGTATACTCAGTAGGGAAAAACCAAAGACTCTCGTGCACAAGTGGGGAGACGTACAAAATTCCCATGAGAAACAGACAACCAAACACCTAATAAGGGAACTAACCACCCAAGCCTCACCAAGGCACACTCCCCAAATAATTCAAGTCAAGTAAAATATAATAAAATCACATCGAAGTTTGGGTACCCCACGCCACTTTACCACTGGTTATTGAAGTCATCCTATGCATCGAACCAATCCCGCCATTCTCACCACAGTCCCACTGCCCAACCCTGCCCGCAAACACCTGGGACACAACCACTATCCCGCCCGCAGACACTTGGGCCATAACTGTCACATGTTACCACGCCCGCAAAAAACCTAGGCCAGAACAACCACCGCCACACCCGAAGACATCTAGTCTAGAAGATCCACTACCATGCCCGAAGACACCTGGGACCCATCCCTAAGACACTTGGGAAACCACCTACCCACACACACCTGGCCCAACCACCACACCACCCCGCCTGAAGGTTCTTGGGCTAATAATGGACTTCAGGCCATCACAGCCTGCCCGAAGATACTTGGGATATCCGGGAAAGGGAGTAGAAAGGAGCTAATAACCAGCCACTAATAGAAGTGTTGGGAAAAACACCCTCCCCCATGAAATGGGGGTGTTCGGCACTAAGTGCTCAACTTGGGTGGGGCGCGAATAAGAAACACAAAACTAAAAGTATAAGTATAGGTAGAAAGCACTCACCCAAGTTTAGGTTTTTTTATTCATCCAACCTAAAGAACACAAACATCACCCATGTCCACGTCACAACTCACACCAAACAAAACCCATATGTCCCATTTGATTTCATGTTCAGTAATGATGTTTAAATAAGTTTCTACACCTACATGGGCAACTAGTAAGCATAATCACAAGTCAAGGAAAGAAAACAGTCAAGCATCAACTACAACATCCACACCCGGTTCTCTTGTAAAGTCACAATAACAAGAGGGATAAGAGATCCCTCAAAGTACTGGAACCATGTAAAACCCCAAGATATTGCTTACACCTTCTACAACCAAGGGGGGATAGTGAAATCCCTCGAAGTAATGGAAACAAGGGAAACCCCGAGACACTGCCCTGTGTCCCCCCAAATGGTTTCTCATCAACAGAGGATCCCACCCCAATTCTTGATATAAACAAGGTAACCACACGGTCTTAAAATTCACAACCACTGAATCCATATCATCAGGGGATACCATCCCCACCCACATCACCCAGCAAACGGCCCATGAAGGAAAAACAACCAGACCACCACCACCAAAACAAAGCAGGCCCATGTCGGTATTTTCAGATTTATAAGATTTAACACACTCCATGATTTCAATTTCCGTGCCTTAACCAGGGTTATCACAGAAGGGATTGATCCAGGTGATTTCAATTTATTTAGCTGGATATACGTGACTAACCAATTTCCTTTTCATAGCACGAGTTCACAACTACAAAAAAATCCATTAAAACATCACCCATTAGTGCACAGAGAAAGACCACCAACGACCATGATTTTCAGTAAGCATAAGCCCGCACAATTCAGAAATCATTAATCGAAAGATAGAAACAGAGCAACATCATCGGTCAAATCCCTCCCATTACATTCTTTAGAATCAGTTTATATCTTTATTAGGGTTTGGTTAATTCAATTATACAGAACCAGTAGAACACCCACCCCGCATGATACACAAAAAGGAGAGATGATGGATATATTCCCAACCTGTTAATCAATGATCGGAGTTTATCTTTACGCCGCCAGGAATAGCGGATGCACAAACTGTAGGGGCGGGGCCTCAGGAACTCAAGGACGAGTGGATGAAATGATGGGAGGGTGATCGAGGAAAATAAACCCAGGGGGTGGGGACGGTTGAGATAAGAACGTGAAACCGCGTAAGGAGCGGGGTCGTGGGTTGACCATGCGGCCCCACACATCATTAAAGAGTCCCCGCCCTTTGGGGTAGTTTAAACCGATGCACACACCAGGTTAATTCATTAAAATTTTTATTAAACACCATTTATGGGCGTTACTGGGCTTTAAAACAAGCTAAAAAGGGTCAAAATAGGTTTTAAAACTCAATTTGCGCAAAAAGGAGCTGGTACTGGAAAACCCGTGGGGGTAGGAAAGAGCCACCGGTAGCTGAGAGCTACTGGTAGACAGAGCTACTGGTAGTTTGCGGCTACCGGTAGACCGAGCTACTGGTAGGCCTACTACCGGTAGGCCTACTATTAGGGTCAAACTTCACCGAGATTCCCAGACTACCCAGAACACCCAACATCAGATTTTTATAAGGTAATGGACCCCCAAAAACCAGGTCCATTACAATAACAATCTCATTGAAACAATATTAACCCGTATAAAATAAATGGGTTCCCTAACAATATCTTTGAAACATGGTTAACCTGTGAAAAAGAAATGGATTCCATAACAATCTCTTTAAGAAAATAATACATACAAAGAAATAATAAGTATGGTATCAACAAAAAATATCCCTTGTGGAGGATAATTAATAACAAGGGTTTTTGATTTTGATGAATTTAAATTCCCTTAAAATATCATTAAAAACATTCTTGAGGAAAATAATTTTTAAAAATTCAAAGTGTCACATACCAATTTGAAACGTTTGAATCATAATCCCCATGAAGGAATAAAACTTAATAAAATGTTAAATAAAATTAAAATAAATAATTTCATGATATGATATATCAAAGGTTATTTATACTCACCTCATAAAATAATATAGGTTTATAACATAACAAACATCACAAAGATGGTGAATTGTGACAAAAATCCATTACTGCTTTGGTAACTTTTGAAATTGTAAACCCTATGAAAGAGAAATCCTCAAATGGATATGTATAACCCCATAAATTTACATATAATAATCATAAAATACATTCAGGGGTAGTATATACACCATATAAAAGAATATAGGTTCATGATAATAAATAAGTCTTAATGGAATGTAAATTGAGACGAAACCCCTTACAATTGTGGTAACATCTGAGTTGAAAAACAAAAAAGTAATAATCATAAAATGAAACATTTAAAAACCATAAAGATAAAATAATTAATGATACAATATATTAAAATTTTAAGTATATTCACCACACAAAAGAAGTATCTTATGAATATGACATTTATCTCACAAATGTAAAAAAGTGAGATGAAAGTCTCTTACCTTGAATCTGATTTGTCATGCTTGTGCTATGTATTAATAAATAATAAACTTATGTTAATTATTTACTTTCTTTGGAAAATTTTCCATGTTTATTATTACTTTTATTTCACCTATAAATAATTTATATAAAATTACTTAATCAATAATGTTTAAGTTGGATGTTTTGACCATATTCAGCTTATGTGTCAAAACTGACTTTGATAGTTTGACTAAGGTCAATGAGTTTACTATTTAAAAATATCAAGAATAATAAACATGAAATAGTTATCACATTTTTACATAAATTAAACTTTTAAAATAAATTAGGAAATATGGTTATGAAAAATGAATCAATGATGCGATCATGGAGACAATAGGTCGTACGTACGCATGAGTAACGTTATCATTATTCAATGATCATTATGAAAAGAATTAAAGTAATGTTTATCTATAAATAATTACCATTATATCATAAATAAAATATTATTTAATTATATATAGATATATATATCATTCTTGTTATGTGGTTATGAAAAAGGAATAATAGCATCACTTCGAGGTGACGGTAGTCCACACGTCCACGAATGACGTTATCACTGTTTTAGTGTGTGAAATGGAAAGACAAAAATGATATGTTATATGTAAATATAGATAATTATTTCATGAATATCCTAAATATTTCATTTATATCATTTTTTTTAAACCCATTATTAATACATTCCATGTAAATTTTGAATGTATCACATCGCTTTGAGGAGGTGGTAGTCCAAACGTCCGCAAACGATGTTATTGTGTTCCCAAAAAATGAAAAGCATGAAGTTATGATTTATATAATTATTCCAAAAAGATAAATAAATCATATATATCATATATATCACATAAAAATATTAATTTAATCATTATTTCCAACCTTTATAGGTGGTAATGTAAGAATGAACAACATCGGTTCGCAAGGCAGTAGTCTTCCATAAACATGAGCGATGATTCCTTATCCCATTTGATGGAAGTGTGTGAATTTTTAGGTTATTAACTTGAAATAAAATCATATAATTATATTTAATATACTGAGGTTATTATATAATCATGATATAAAAATAATTGAATGGGTTTAGAAAGAAATAAAACAAAAGTGCTCGTGGAAGAATGTTATTCTTCTTCTTATAACGCCTTTTAGTTTTCACCAAAGGAATCCCTTGGTTTTATTTATGCCTAAATTAAGGATTTTCGGATGATATTAGGGATATTTGGAGTTTAATGGGTTATGTTTTTTAAGAGAAAAAATCTTGAGAGGTGTGAATATAAGGGGAGAGGTGGTGGCCTTTTATAAGTGAGGGAGAGGACACACTTGGTATTTTTTAAAATATTTGAGTGCTCCCCACATTTACTTATCCCACAATGGTATAAAGTGGAATATTATAGAATCTTACATGTTAAATGGTATAAATATGGTCCTAAAATATTTTTTAGAAAATTTTAGGGTCATTATTACATCTTATATTCTAAGTTTAATCATTAAGTAAACTCGTTTTTACCTTAATCAGTGTAATTAACTTTAATTACATTCACTAATATTTTTGGTGAAAAAATAAGTTGACCTTACTATAAATTATAAATTATTTTTATTCAAAATATGGAATATATTTTTCCAAATTAAAATCTCATAATTTCCATAAATTAATTTTAAACTAATCCCACAGACGGGATGAGATGTCGTGCTTTTAAAGAGAAAAGTTCAAAAGTTTGAAATGGGTTTATATCAAATTTTAATGTGAAATTGATTAAAATTACATGAATAAGATTTATTGATTTATAATTGAACTATTTATACTTTAAAACTAATTTAAATTATAATTTATCTATATAAATAAATTAGTTAAAAAACTAGTTTTCAATTAAAATTTTGTATTATTTTCTATTCATTAAAAATTGAATCTTCCCAGAAAAATACCAAAAATTCACCCAAAGTAAATTTTTACATTAATATTCATAAATTTAAGTTTATTTTTTTATATAAAATTTATAAATGTTTCAAAATTTACTTTTAAAACAAGTCTTCTATTAAAAGGTGCTAAAACTACCTTTAAAAATATACATTTTTTTATTCTTAAAATTAGATTTATTTTTATCTTAAACCTATAAAACTTATGGGAAGAATTTAAAAACATTTAATAGATTATTTAACATAAAAATTTAATTAATATATTTCAATAATAGTGATTAATTTAATTTATTAAGATAAAACACCATTATGGTCATAAAAATAGGTTTTCATAAAAATGCATTCTTTATATTCAATTCGTATTCATTTTAATTTCTAATTAATTAGTAATCAATGGATTAATTTTATAAACATGTGTAAAGTATATTTTAATAATTTATTTAATCTCATTCATTCTCTAAATTACAATGTTTAGGTGATAACTTTGATTTTAAATAAAATTATTAATAGTATATTGATGTCTGGTAAGACCCGGGCTTGCATATAACAAAAGTTATAGAGGAAACTTGATGTTATATGAAACAAAAGATAAACCTAGTGTTGTGTATAATGAAATCTAAACTATAAATTTTGTATAAATCAAGGTATCAAATAATTTAAATTAATTTTAAAGAAGATACTTCATAAAATCTCAGGATGTTACCTCATCCCCCCTTAAAATGAATTTTTCCCTCGAAATTCATCTTGGTTATCAAAGGATTAACATTTTTAGAATTTCTTTATTGAAACCCACATCGTAAAAATGTTTAATAAAAAATCCTAATAAAAAGGGAAAGTGTAAAACATAAAGGTCACTAGAATTTACACATAACCAGGATTCCACTTAGGGAGAACATAAGTGGTACTTGAGTAAAAACATAAATAATTATACATATTTATTGAGTTCGTTGACCACAACAATTGAATGATCAATGGAAATTTAAGGGCCTAAAAACATAAATCTTTTATGATCTAAAAGACCATAAGTTCATCATAATTGAAGGAACTAGGATAATAATTTTGTTTTAATATAATTTTCCTAGAGTTAAATAATTCTCTTACCATTTATACCAAGAGAAAAAAAAGGAAACATAATTACTTGATGAGTATAATTTCATCCTTTAGTCAATTTCCCCCAAAATCTCATATTTTTCTCCAAATGATGATTATTCAAGATGAATTTTTAATTACTGAAACCCTAAAATCAAATTTTAAAGACCACATAGTTATAAAAGGGATAACAATATATTTCTCATATATTTAAACATTAACCAAAACCAAAATGGTTTGAACCTAGTTAGATAATTCCCAAAATGAAAAAACCTTTATATGATAAAATAATCTTCAAAATTAAATAGTAATAACCAAATCGGAAACTAAATCATTTCATAACCCTATATCCCAAATAAACTCAATAACCGCAAAATTAAAGAGTGTTTTAACCACAAGGGTTATCTCATGCCTTCCATATTTCAATCTCAAAAGACGGTGATTTTATTTTGAAGTAACATTAGTCACTTAGTCACCAAATCACTTTTCAATAATGAGGTTATATATATGATAATATTTTTGTTCCCATAATTACCTCAATATATAAGATCATATAAACCCTAGTGGTTATCAATACCTTAAAACTCACTTCCATAAAAAGTGTAATACCCTAAGATTTTATGGTATGTCCCTATTTAAAGTTAATATTTTTGAAAGCTTACATTTCATGCAACACCCAACTTAAAAAAAATAATGAAATATTATTATAATCTAGCTGTTAATATAGCGACCGTGTATTTCTTACATATATTATTACATCATTTTAAATACAAACAACATAAAATCATTACTTTATGAGGATACAAAGGTTTAGGGTCTTGGTAAAATTAGTTCCATACATAACATTTACAAAATAAAACATAAATATTTTTTAATTCATTCTTCTCTAGCTTCTTATTTGCCCTTGACTTCTTATTAGTACATGTAATCACATAAGGATATACATCAAAAAGGGGGTAAGCTAAAATCCCAGTAATATTATAAATAATAACATGAAACAATATAAAATTGGGTGATTACAATGATAACATAAACATAAGATAATAATCATGAGAGGAATCATTAAGAGCATAATTGGAATGTGGTAATGCATAAAAATGAAACATCATGTCTTAGTGATCAACTATCGCACATAGTTGTGAACAAATATAGAATTATATTCATGCATATTTCACTTTTTTATCATGATATAGATCATATTACCTAATGAATTGGAGTGATATATAATTCTAGGAGCACCCATCACATCTTATCATTTACATTGCGCTATGTAATTCTAGGTGCACCCAACACATCATATTCATGCATATTTCACTTTTTTCTCATGATATAGATCATATTACCTAATTAATTGGAGTGATATATAATTCTAGGTGCACCAATCACATCGTATCATTTACATTGCGCTATGTAATTCTAGGTGCACCCATCACATCATAACATTTACATTATCATGCATGCCACATAGAACATATATCAATATTAAACATAAAAAAATCCATGGAAATTAGTGGTTTTAATTTCATAATAATATATTCATAAACTTTGGGTTCCCAAATAAAATAGTTAATAATCAACTATATATAATAATTGTTAACCTTGAGTGAAGGAAACAATCTTCAGAAGTAAAAGGCGTGTTTTTTTAAGAAGAGTTCATTTGGAAAACATCGTGTTTGTCATAAACCCAAGTAGAAAAAATTTATATCCAAAAAAAGGTAAGATAATGATGAAGAAATTTTTTTAAGGAATAACCATACTAAAAATGGGGTGAAAGAGGGAAAACCCAAAGAAAGACAATTGGGTTTGAAAAATCCCCTTACCTTTTTTCCGAAAGATTTCTTCATGTTAATATACTATATAATCACATTATATTAATTAATTAAAAACTAAATAACATTTTATAAATGATTATTATTCATTATTGTTTTATTATGCTCTTTTATGGGCCTTTTTATGAGTTGTAGAGTTTAATTTCATCGTTTTGGAGCATTCATTTTCATGGCTTTCATGATTGATTTACTTGTATTCGTGAATAGAAGTTCGTGTAAAATTAGGATGAACATCCAAAATTTTTATTATATGTTATTAATAATCCTAAATAATTTAAAATGATCTTAAAATGTATTTGGTTATATACCGTGAGGATGATTCATCAGATAAAAGTTAATGATGATCATTTTAGGTTAATTTTAGCAATTTTTCAATCACAACGAACTCGTTTTGTTTTATCATTTAGTATTATGTATAAATGTTAGTTACAGAACATAAAGAGGGTTTTATCATACATATTAAAATATTTTTGAAATCATTTAATGGTTTTATTAACAATTTTTAAGGCATTTAAGGAAAATAAAAGTGCATCACCCACGATGTTGGTAAATTGACACATCACGAGCGACGATTTCAATTTTATAATTAAAGAGTGAGAGTGATTATTTTAATGATGTATATTCTATTAACATGATATAATTATATTATATTTAGGTTACTGGAGTTATAATTCCATTTGTATTAAGGGAGGTGAAGAGAGAATAATAAAATAAATGAAATTGAAAGGAATTTAAAAGAAAAAGAGAGAAAGAGAGAGGTGTTTTCTTATTATTTTAATCATTAGTTTATTATTTTTCTCAAGATAAGAAATAGTGAAGATTATTGTGACTAAATATAGTAATTAGTTCATGTGATTTTGAACCAATGGTCACTTACATCATCTATGACTCAAGCATGACTCAAAAATTCAGGTTTTTAGCATTCATAGAAAATTATCATATTTTATTATCCATTAAAAATTCAAGTATTTCAGAAAAATACCAAAGATTTTACCTAACCATTTTTTAACGTGTATAATTCAAAAATGAATTCCATTTTTTGAAAATAATTTTATAAATATGAGTAATTTAATTTTTAATTAAAATCATCATTTACTTGGAAAATATAGATTTTAAAATTATAACTGATTTTATAACACTTTGAAAAAATACTTAAGGTCTAATAAAATTATCTTAAAATAATAAAAAAATATTAATATTAATTTATTAATACATTTTATGTAAATAAATTTTCTTTTAAATTTATTAAATTAATCATAAAATTGTAATTAACTATTTATGATTTACAAAATACCAACACTTAATAAATAATTTTTAAAACATTTACTTACTTATAATATGATATAATTATATCATATTTTCACTTATAAGATTCCAAAATTTTATTTATACTTTCATGGGTGAGTCTACTATTCATTTATCCATTTTACTATTCATAAGGGTCATATTACTATTCCTAAGCTCAAGTTACTATTTCATTAGTATTGGATCTTTGACTTCTAGAAATACTTCTTATTTACTTAATTATTATTTATTAAGTTTTTATTATGGTCTATAAGTTATTATATGTGATTTATACTATATAAAATTACTATATGAAGGGATAAATTCCATTGATAAAAGTTTGGGTCATTACACTCTTCCCCCCTTTTGAAATTTTACCCTCAAAATTTCATTTTACATAAATAGGTGAGGGTATTTCTCCTTCATCACCTCCTCTAGATCCCAAGTTCCTTCTTCATACTTATGGTTCCTCCACAACACTTTTAAAAGGTGTGTTGTCTTGTTGTGTATAACCTTATCCCTATGGTCCAAAATCTTTATTGAATGCTCTTCATATGAGATATAATCTTCCCATTGTACCACCTCTGAGTTCAGTACATGTGAGGGATCTGGTATGTACTTCCTCGGGAGTGATATGTGGAATACATCATGAACTTGAGCCATATTCAATGTAAGTGAAAGTTGACAGGCCATAGATCTGATGTGATCAAGGATCTCAAAGGGTCCAATGTACCTTGGGCTTAGGTTCCCATTCTTTCCAAACAGCATGGCTCTCTTCCTTGGTGATATTCTAAGGAAGACATTATCTCCAACGTCAAACTCCAAGTCCCTTTGATGGTTGTCATCATATTTATTTTTCTGACTTTGAACAGCTTTGATATGCTTTTGGATGGCTTGTACCTTCTCTATCATCTCTTTCAAAAGATTAGGTCCAAGTAGCTTTCTTTCGCTAACTTCATCCCAACTAGTTAGAGTTCTACATTGATTTCCATACAGAGATTCGTATGGATCCATCTGAATACTTGAGTAGAAACTATTATTGTATGAGAACTCAACTACTGGGAGATATTTATCCTATCCACCTTTGAATTATAAAGAGTTGGATATTATCATATCTTTAAGCATTTGAATAGTACTATCAAATTGTCCATAAGTTTGGGGGTGATAGGTCATACTGAAATTCAATTCAGTACTCAAGTCATGTTGAAGACTCCTCCTGAATTTAGATGTGAACCTGGGATCACGATCAGAGACAATCGAGAGTGGAACCCAATGAAGTCTCGCCACTTCATTCACATATATCTTTTCAAGTTTTTAAAGAAATATATCTTCCTGAATAGCGATAAAGTGGGAAGTCTTGTAGAGTTGTTCCACCACAACCCATATTGCATTATTTCCTTTGTACATATTCGGGAGACCTATGACAAAGTCCATCGTGACATTCTCCCATTTCTACATGGGTATAGGCGATGTTTGCATCATCCATTTGGACTCTTTTAGCTCTAATTTAACTTTCTGGCATATCAATCACCTTGAGATATACTCTTCAATCTCCTTATTCATGTTATCTCACTAGAAGTGTTCTTGGAGATCACGGTACATCTTGGTACTCCCAATATGGATAGATAAAGTTGAGCTATTTTTATTTTCCAATAGCTCATTCTTTATCCCAAGTGATGAAGGCACACAGATCATTGTACCAAACTAAATCACACTATCATCATCGATATGGAACTCATATGGCTTCCCTTCCTTTACTACATTCACCTTCTTTTGTAACTTCATATCATCCCTTTGTGCCTCCTTAATCTTCTCTTAGATACATGGTTGGTAAATCATTTGGGTAAGGTAGGATTTATTCACTGTCATTATTATTTCCAAATTCATCCTTTTCATATCCATGAAGATAGGGTCTTTCTTAATCTACAACATGGAAAGAGTAGCAGGTTCTTTTCGGCTAAGTGCATCAGCTACTTATTTCTCCTTTCCAGGATGATAGTGAATAGAGAAACCATAGTCTTTTATTAGATCTATCCATATCTTTTGACGCATGTTGAGATTATTTTGTGTGAATATATACTTTAGGCTCTTTTGATCAGTATATATTTCACACTTCTCACCATAGAGGTAGTTCCACCATATTTTCAAGGAAAAAATCACAATTGCTAGCCAGATCATTCATCGGGTAGTTATACTCATGGATATTCAACTTTAGTGAGGTTTAGGCTATCACACTATCATTTTTCATTAGTACAAAACCCAATAAATTCTTTTAAGCATCACTTTATATCACAAAACTTTATCCACTTTTTAGTAATGTGGGTGCATTGATAGGCCTTCTCTTTAGATCCTTGAAGATTTCCTCACATTCTTCCATATAGAAATACTTTACCCCTTTCCTGGTTAACTTAGTTAGTGGGATTGACAATTGTGAGAAATTTCTCAAAAAACGTTGATAGTATCCTACTAATCCAAGAAAACTGTAGATTTATATGATACTAGAGGGTTTGGATCATTCATGAGTTGCCTTTTTCTTTGATAGGTCCATATAAATTCTCTCACTTGTGATCATGTGTCCCTATAATGTGACTTACTGCATCCAAAAGTCACACTTTCTGAACTTGGTGTACAAATTCTCCTTCCTTAACATCGTCAACACAAGCCTTAGATGTTCTTCATGTTCCTCCTTTATCTTAGAGTAGATGAAAATATAATCAATAAAAACTACCCCAAATTTTTTGAGGTAATGTCTAAAGACTCTATTCATCAAATCCATGAAGATTGTAGGGACATTAGTAAGTCCGAAGGGAATCACCAAAAACCCATAGTACCCATACCTTGTATGGAAGGTAGTATTATAAATATCTTCCTTCTTCACATTTAGCTAATGATATCTAGAATGAAGATCCACATTTGTGAAGTACTGAGCTCCTCATAACTGATCGAACAAGTCATAAATCCTTGGAAGATGATACTTTTTCTTTATGGTGATCTTGTTGAGTTCCCAATAATTGATATATAGCTGCATTGATTCATCCTTCTTATTGACAAAGAGCACTAGAACACCCCAAGGTGATGAACTAGGTTGTATGAACCCTCTATCCAAGTGCTCTTATATATGCTTCTTTAAATCCTCAATTTTGATAGGAGCCATCTTATAGGGACACTTTGAGATAGGAGTGGCTTCAGGTATGAGTTCTATTGAGAACTCTACCTCACGATCTGGGGAGAGTCTGGGTAACTCTTCAATAAATATATCATTATATTCCCTCATGATAGGAATTTACCCTAGGTTGATACCTTCCTTTGACTCAACCATTTGAGTGAGGTATGATTCTTCATAGGGAATCAACACCCACACCATTGAAGGATTTTTCAAAGGAGATTCATGATCTTATTTTCATTTGTAGAGGAGAATGGGATGGTTCATAATATGAAAAGATATTTCCTTTTCTCGAAAGTTGATGTGTGATCTATATAATGAGATCCAATACATTCCTAGTATGGTGTTGAATTCCATCAAGGGAAGTATTACAATATTCACTAGAATTCTCTTCCCACATACACCAATAGAAGAAGAGTTAAACACTTAGGTTGCAATGATTTCACCACTAGGTTTTTTTAAGTATATCTCTACTTCAAGGTTTCAAGAATTCGATTAAATAGTTCTATAAAACTTGTAAGATATAAAGAAATGTGTATAACCATAATCAAATAAGACTTCTTCCATTATTGAGTAAATAGTAAGTGTACATTGTATGACTTTGTTTTCTTTCTCCACTTTAGTATTAGTGATGGAATAAGCCTTCACTTTCTCCTTTGGCATTGGTGGATTATGATGCCAATTACCCTCAAATATTAGAGATTTATTTCACTATCATTCATTGTGATCTTACTCCCTATAATTGTAGCATTGGACCATGAGTGGTACTCTTCATTCTTACACCACATTTTCCTACTTCCTCGTGTCTTTTCAACATTCATGAGCTTGGTCGCCTTCTCACCCACACTTGAATAATTTACCCATCCCTTTTAGGTAGTTCCCATGATGATTCTTACCATATTTTTAACATGTGGGTGGTTAAGTTTTCTTTCCATATTTCTCATTAGATCCACCACCTTGAAACTCCATCTTTCATTTCTTATCACCATAGCCATGGGACCATTCTCCAAAATCCATATCCACTTTGAGAGCACATCAAACCAATTCTTCATAACTCCCAAAGTCTAGAATTGAAATATCCTTTCAAAGGTGTGGTTTTAGACCGCTAAATAATCTATCAATTATTCTATCATTGTTGATAAAAACTTGAAGTGTACCTTGCAAGTCTTCTAAAATATTCTTCATAGGCCATGATAGATTATCCTTCCTTTTGATTCAACTCTATAAATTATCTCTCCATCTTTGTATGAAGAGTTCAAGGGAAATAATTATTAATAAACATTATCTTAAAGTCTTCCCACTCTATATCTTAAATTTCATCCCTTGACTTGGTGTTCTTAATTAAATCCCACCATTGGTCAGCCTCTCCATTTAGATGATAAACAACAAGATTCACATTATCCATCTCATAATAGCGAATAATAGAAAATATCTTCTCCATCGAGTTGAAACACTATTCTGAAACTAATGGATTAGAAGATCCGCTAAATATCGGTGGTTGTTGCTACATAAAACCCTCGATATCTAGTTTCTCCCTCTTTAGTGAAGGTGGATGCTCCACATTATTCAGGTTATTATTCATAACCTAGCATATATAGATAATAATCTCCATGAAATTTTGAACTCCACATCCTACAGAATTGGGGATTTCATTCGGGCAATCGCTTCATTATCCCTCACATGGGTTGTTGGCATGATTTCTCCTAGTTTCCACCATTTTCTAAAATATAAAAGGATATAAAAAACATAATTCAACAAGTCATGAATAAATAATTTATTTATTTTTTGAATTTAAATCCAAATTCATATCTTTTGGGATACCTATGTTTAGAATTTTATAAAAAAAAATTCTTGGGTTCTTACTTATACTTAGTCTCGTACTAAGGTTTTTCACTAAGGTTCTGTAACCCCAATTCCCAAATTAACTAACCATCCTCTAATATTAACTATAGCGACCCTACTTTTCTTATATATCTTATTACATCATTTTAAAGAAAAACAACCTAAAATCAGTACACAATGAGAATCCAAAGTTTTAGTGTCTTGTAAAAATTAGTTCTATAAATAAAATTTACAAAATAAAACATAAATATTTATTTAATTCCTTATTCTCTAGCTTCTTATTGGACCTTGACTTCTTCTTAGTACATGTAATCACCAGAGGATATACATCAAGAAGGGGTGAGCTAAAATCCCAAATAAGAGGATAAATAAGAACATGAAACAATATAACATGGGGTGAAACTAATGATAACATATATATAATATTATAATCATGAGAGTAAGCATTTAGAAAAGAATTGTAATGTGGAAATGCATAAAAATAAAACATCATGTCTTAGTGGTCAACTACCACACATAGTTATGAACAAAGATAGAATCATGTTCACACACATTTCACTTTTCATCATGATATAGATCACATTAACCAATGAATTATAGCACTTTATAATTATGTTTTCACCCATCACATCTTATCATTTACTTTGCACTATATAATTCCGAGTGCATCTATCACATCATAACATTTACATTATCCTACATGCCATATAGAACATATATCAATATTGAACATAAAACAACACATATAAAGGAATGGGTTTCATTTCATAATCATACATTCATAAAATTTGGGTTCCGAAATGAAAAGGGAATAATATAATTAATATAATAATCATCAACCTTGAGTGAAGGAAACAATATTCAGAAGTAAAAGGTGTGTTTTTTTGAAAGATGAGTTCTTTTGGAAAAAAATGTGCTTTTCATAAACTCAAGTAGAAAACATGTATATCTTAGAAAAGATAAGATAATGATAAAGAAACTATTTTTAAGGAATAACCATACTGAAAATGTGGTGAAATATTGAAAACAAAAATAAGGAGAATTAGGTTTGAGAAATCCCCTTACCTTTTGTCTGAAATATTCATTCACATTAATATCCTGTATAATCACATTATATTAATTAATTAAAAATTATATAACCTTTTATACATGAATATGATTCATTATGGTTTTATTATGTTCTTTTATGGTCCTTTTTATGATCTATAGAGTTTAATTTCATCATTCGGGAGCATTCATTTTCATTGTTTTCATGATCGGTTCACTTGTATTTAGGAATGGAAGTTTGTGTAAAATGAGGATGAAAATATAGAATTGTTATTATATGTTATTAATGATCCTATATAATATTAAAATTTCTTACAAATTATTTTGTTATATACCATGAATATTATTCATTAGATAAAAGTTAACGATGATCAATTTAGGTTAATTTTAGCGATTTTTCGATCGCAACGAACTCGTTTTGTTTAATTATTTAGTATTATGTATAAATGTTAGTTCCAAAACATAAATAGTTTTGTATCATACATATTAAAATATGTTTTAAACCATTTAATGGTTTTATTATCATCCTTGAAGTCATTTAAGGAAAATTAAAATGCATCGCCCATGATGTCGGTAAATTGACACATCACGGGTGACGATTTAATTTTTAAAATAAAAGAGTGCGAGGGGGGATTTTAATTATGGATCTTCCATTAACATGATATAATTCCATTATATGTATGTTAATAGAGTTATCATTCCATTTGTATGAAGGAAGTTGGGGAGATAATAAGAACATAAATGAAATTGAAAGGAATTTAAAAGAAAAAGAGAGAGGATTTACCTCTTTAATTATCCTCTTGAGATCCTCCTCAAGGCACCTAGGCTTGGTATTTTGATGATACCAAGATCTCCCAGATGTGTGGGAGGGGCTAGGAAATATTATTGGTCAGAATTTAGTCAAGGATCAAATATTTAGAGGTTTGAGGAGAAGAGGGTGTGAGGGGTGGTATTTATAGTGGAGGAGAGGGGTGTTTTCTTATTAGTTTAATCATTAATTTATTATTTTTCTTAAGACAAGAAATAGTGAGGATTATTGTTACTAAATATAGTAATTATTTAATGTGAGTTCGAACCAAAGGTCACTTACATCATCCATGACCCAAGCATGACTCAAAAATTCAGTTTTTTAGCATTTATCAAAAATTATCATATGTTACTATTCATAAAAAATTAAGTATTTCAGAAAAATACAAAAGATTAAAACTAACCATATTTTTAACATTTAGAATTCAAAAATGAACTCCATTTTATGAAAATAATTTTCTAAATATGAGAAATTTAATTTTTAATTAAAATCATCATTTACTTGGAAAATACATATTTTAAAATTATAATTGATTTTATCACACTTTGAAAAATTACTTAAGGTCTCATAAAATTATCTTAAAATCATAATACATGAAAATATTAATTTATTAATACATTATATGAAAATAAATTTTCTTTTAAATTATTAAATTAATCATATAATTGTAATAAAATATTTATGACTTAAAAAAATACCAACACTTAATTAATAATGTTTAAAACATTTACTTAATTATACTATGATATAATTATATCATATTTTCACTTATAAGATGCTAAAATTTTAGTTATACTTTCATGGGTGAGGATACAATTTATTTGGCCGGTTTACTATTCATAAGGGTCATATTACTATTCCTAAGGTCAAGTTTCTATTTCATCGATATTGGTTCTTTAATTTCTAGAAATAATTCTAATTTCATTGATTATTCATTGATTAAGTTTTTATTATGTCTTGTAAGTGATTATATGTGATTTACACTATATTACATTACAAAAAGAAGGTAGAAATTCCATTGATAAAAGTTTCGTTCATTGCAGTTAAATTAGTGGGAATGAATAGTATTAACCACATTATTAAAATTATATATTATATATTCAATAAAAAATTACATTTATCTAATGAATTTTCAAGACATGATATAAAAATAAATCCACTTTTACGCATAAAAAAGCTATATTTTTCTAAAGGAAGGTTTTTCGCCTTTTGATGGCATACTTGTTTTCAAAATAAATTTTGATACTTTTATAAATTATATTTGAAAAAATAAACTTCATATTTGAAAGCATAATATCAAAATTTACTTTGGTGGAATTTTTGTTATTTTTTTGATAAGTTTCATATTTTGATGAATAATGAAAAATACTGAATTTTAATTGAAAAGAGCTTTTTCATCTAAATAATTTATATTGTTAAATTATATTTTTGATTGGTTTAAAAGTTTAATTAGAAAAATTTTATAGCAGGTATTCCAATTTAATTTATTGGAATCAATTTCACATTGAATTTTTATATTAAAACATTTCAATCTTTTGAACGTTTTCACTTTAAAAACTTGTTTTCTCATTCCTTCAAATGAATTAATTATAAATTAATTTTAGAAAATTATGTGTTTTGGATTTTTAAAAATGGATTCCATATTTTTAATCATAAGGTCTAAATTAATTAAATAGTTCCATTTTATTTTTGTACAATATAAAAAGTAACTTTATTTTTTTTAATTACCATAATTAAGGATAAATCGGGTAATTAAGGGTAAAAATAATATTATAATTATTATAAAATTACCCTATCAAGTTCCCCAACAGATTTGGCGACGCATCGGTGCTCTTTCGCGCTTCTTCTCCTCCCTTATGACAATGATTGTCTGCTCTGATGTTCATAGACGTTCTTCTCGCGGCTCTGAGCTCAAGTTCCCCAGCACCTATCCACGTCGGATTTGGCGCAGTGGTTCACGAGATTTTGGGTTTTGTGATTCGGCGACCGATGTGTCTCAAGGAGCTTCCTGGGTCGGTTTTCTTCTTCTTGGAAGGCTCCTGGTTTTTTACTCCATCGATGTTTCCATTGTTCGGAGCCCGCAGCCGCTAAAACCTCTACCCTGATCTCACATTTTTCTGCTCCTATCCTTGTCGGATCTGGAGCAGTGGTAACATTGATGTTTTGGGACGTGTGGTTCAGCGGCTGTCTATGTTCCAGGTGCGTGAAATTCAGTGTTGGATTTGGTTCTTTCGGATTTCTTTCTCATATTTTGGTGAAGGTTTGCTTTCTCCTTATCGGTGGTCGATTTCCTATTCGGTGGTGGTCGATTTAATTTTCGATAGTGTTCGATTTTTGTTTCTGGTTGTACTAGTTCTTGGCTTATTACTAGTTAACTAGGGGTTGATGATGGCTTGGTGTGATGCCATGTAGTTCGATGGGTTCAATGGATTTCTTCTTTTCTTCCTGGTTTTGGTGTTTTGGTTGCTACCTGCTGATGGGGAATGACGATGTCTTGGTGCGATGTTTATTGCATCTCCGGCGGTCTCTGACGGTCTTCTGTATCATTGCTGTTTTTGTTTCAATGTGGATAGCTGGCTCTACAATGTTTTTTTACGGTGGTGGAAGATAAATTGTGGTTCAATCTTCAGTATTTACGGTGGCGATATCTCTCTAGAAACTAGTTTGTGGATAGCGATGATAGTGGTTACCGGACGGATGACGATACCGGTCTCGTGATGATGATGGCAGGAGACATATCGTCACTTGGGAATTTTTGGGTACACATGGCTCGAGGTCTCCTTGGATAAAGTGAATTTTTTTAATTTTTAACTTTTGCTACTTGAAATATGTATCCCGATCTTTATGTTTTGGTTACCGCTAACCCACAAAGAGGCTTATTTAAAAATACAAAAAAATAGAATTGAGGAGGACTAGAATCATCCTTGGGTTGATTTTATGGGATCTTGGAGCCACTTGGATGACTTTACACTACTGGAAAAATAACCTATACCAAAAGTTTGGAACAGTTGGTATAGGCCTCCAAACTATTGGTATAACCTATACCAACAGTTTGGAGGACCGTGGCCAAGTAAGTCGTGAGGATAGGTTTATACCAACTGTTTTCCCAAAACTGTTGGTATAGACCTATACCAATGGTCTTAAAAACCATTGGTATAATTAATATGAAAAATCTATACCAATGGTTCCATAAAACCATGGGTATATGTATTTCAAAAAAGAATCATTCGATGGGTTTTGATCCCAGTACCTGCAGTTTATTATTGAACGACATAAACACTAACCTAACTTGACTTTTGTGAACATAATTTCATAAATATATATATATATATATATATATATGTATGTATTATCATAATTATTTTAAATTTTTTATTTATTTAATGTTATCGGTAAGAATATTCCATAAAAAAATAAATGTAACTATACCAACAATTCTAAAAACTGTTGGTATAGACCTATACCAACGGTTTTGAGAACCGTTGGTATAGGTTCTTTGATTTTGGGCCCTATACCAACGGTTTGTCCAAAACCATTGGTATAGGTTCATATAATTAACCTATACCAACGGTTTTGGAAAAACCATTATTATAGGTCCAAATTAGTGACCTATCCAACGGTTTTCCCAAAACTATTGGTATAGGTCATATTTCCAGTAGTGTTAAGCCTTTTATAGTATTTTATTCTAAGGAAAGTCAAATATTTCATACTCATGTTTTTAATAAGTGTTACATTTTTTATATATGGTTATTCAAAAGATATATTTGACTATAAATATTCATTTGAAATATAGATTTTTTATATTCATCATGATAATTTATTTTTAATTTTTATGAAAAAATAATTAAATTAAATGCTTTCACAATGATGATGTAGTAATTGTTTAATTAATGGATATATCAAATAAATGTTATTAAAAATATTAAAATAAATTTAATTTGATATAATTAATGTCATCCATGAATTTTCTAGATTACCTAGACATCTTATGAATGTATTATAGGTTTTTTTCAAAGTTATCATATTTTTATGATTTAAAAAAAAGTAATGAATAGTGTCAAAATCTACACTAATGATATTTTAAAATAGATGATATTTTAAAATAGATAATATTTTATTAAATGATATAAAATACATAAAAATATAAACATCATACAAATTATTTGGATACAGTTGAAAATACTATCCATGAGTCATTTAAGGTTCATTTTTCATTTTATAGTAACTGTTGTAACCTTCAAAGAGTAAAAACACATGTTGACATTGTAGAAGTTAAAGGGCTTAAATAAGGGTTAAAACCAAAAATAAGTGTAATAATGTGACATAAACTTTATTAATTAAAAATTACAGTATGAATATTATTCGACCCTCATCACCTTAATGTCTAATTTTAATTTCTTAATAGACACTTGTTTCTAAAAATAACTTATATATTATATAAATAAAATATGGTTACAAAATATCACTATGTATTTAATATCATTTATGTGTACACATAGTGAAAAAACCAAGATATGAATGAATAGTATCAAATTTGGCAGTAATGATATTTTATTGAATTATTATTTTATTAAATTATTTAAAAATTATAAAAATATTAAATAATTACAAAGGGTATAATATATGGTCCAAAATTTCTTCCCCTATTGATTTATAGGTCATTTTGAAGTTTTTTGATCTAGAATAGCCTTACTATATTTTATTATTTTGAGGATTTCCAAAAGTGCCCCTCGCCTCAATTATAAAAGGGAACCTCATCCCTTGATTCCTCACACAAATTTGAGCCATCTATATTAACCAAAACCTGGGAATTTCTCTTCCCAATATCCTTAGTTAAGTTTTAGAGTTTTTTTATCCTTACAAAAGGCCTTCCCTATATCACTTAATAATATATTATAGAAGTCAACCAAAGAAGCTGTAATCGTTTTTACTAACTTGTTCAAGTTCATTTCTTCTTCTAATTACTATTAATGTATTTTTTTCATGATAAAGTAAAAAATAAAGTATCATATATATGTTTAGATTTTATTATGATTATGTTACAACCATATTTCATGTTTTATACATCCTATGAAATGCAAAATAACTGTGTGTGCGTACGTACGGCTTATCATCTCCACGTCGTGGTGTAATTTTATTTTCATCACCACTTTACTTGGATGGGTATAATGATAGAAATAATGGATATATATGATAACTATGAAATTATATTGATTATATAAAAATTAATATACCATACACTTCTTAATCCTTCCACTTATTAAGGGAATGATATTGTCTCTCGTGCATGCGTACGACCTACCATCTCCATGAAGTGATATGATTCATTTTCCATATCCATCATTTGAGAATGGATATAAAAATGTATTTAATGATTTAGTATTATATTTATAACATTAATATAATTATATATATGTTTTATACAGAAAATATTCAAAATAACTGAGATTAACATGATAAAACATGCATTGGAAAATGAAGTAGTTAACACCCGAAACGAGGATAATAACGAAATATTATTAACAAACGGTTGATAAGATGATATAACTGGATCATATATGATATAATAAATTTTAATATGGTTATTTTATAAACTAATAACATGATTAAAACCATTATAAAAGAGTTTAAAACATGTACAACCAAGGGTTTTTTCGTCTCACTTTTATTTCAGTGAGATATGCCTTATTCAAAACTTATTTATTTTGTGTAGTGTACTATCCATTTGATATATCGTATCACGAATCTATTTAACTTCATGTTATTCAATGTTTCATTTGATAAGTATTTACTTTTATGGGTCTTATTATTCAAATATTTTAAAATGGTATGGGACACATTGATTTAAAAATATCTTTTTTAAATCGATTATTTGATATATGAGGAATGATTTTTGAAATGAAAGACATGGGTTGAAGACCAATTAATGAAATACCCTTGATGCATTTCTAGTCTCTTGAGAAAAAAATTGGTGAAAAACCCTTTTTGTATGTTTCCAAGAAGAATCAAATAGGTTTCTACCAACAAACTTAAACTAGCAAGAGGATTGATCTTGACGACAACTATCTAGAGGATATATTTTGATCGTTCATACATTCTACATTAAGAATTTCCTATATTTAGGTTATTTTATCCAAGGAATTTTGACTATGAAAAAATATATAGACTCATATCTTTCTCATTTTATTGATTAAATGGCATGTGCTTTCAGTTATCTACCTTGACATATTGATTATGCTCATTGATTCAAGTTATCTTTCATTGTACTTTACCCTTAATAAGCATTTGAGCTCACCCATTTCTTATGTTTTATTTTCCCCAGGTTTCCAAGAAATTTATTATGACTGATATTTAGTGTTAAGATAGTAGAATAATGGTGTTATCTAATAAAATACTTTTGGTATTTTATTTTCAAAATCTAATTTGAATTTAAAATATGTATCTAGTTTACCAAGAATACTAAATTATTAGTTCCTTTGGGATTCGATTGATTGTATATTATACCAATGTAATAAAGTAAGATACTGGTGTCGTGATACTGGGGTCTAGGTTGTTACTTTTGGTATCAGCTAAAGTTTAGTAGAAACCTTGGGAACTAGATTTAGGAAATCCTTGAGTAGAAAACATAACCCTATGACTGAATTTGAGGATAATTTTAAGTATATGATAACATCCTATAGATTTGGTAATGACAACTGATAACCTAGGTTTAACCTAAGGATTCATAGATTAATAATGTTTCATAATTTAGGCATCCTATAAATGATTCTTCATGACTATATTACTATGATTAGTGTTTCTCACATTTTGATTTAGGTTTTGGTCGATGGTTAGAATCTTCAAGGTTATACAAGTAATGGTTATAATGCTGATGATGAAGAGACTACAAGAGAAAAATGAAAGGAATGATGTATTACAGAATAAGATGATGAATCGTATTTAATGGTTTAATAATTATGTAGAATGATTAATGTTATTATGTATTTAGATTCAATAATTATTTCATCAATGGTTCTCTAGTTATAAGAATCATGAGATATATAAGGATAATACCACAATACTTCTTCTTTAAGGGTTTAGAAGCATGAAAGTTTTTATTCAGGTTTTTAAGGTGATCAAGGTATTCATATATGTGTTATGTGAAAATAAGAGATACATTATGTGGTTTCAGGAATATAATTTTAAGATTGAGTTTGGAAATTTAGGGACATTTTTGGACTGTAAATTTGGACAGATATATTTTGGATGATTCTTAAGGTTAGAATGTATTAAGTTGAACATTATATATTATTGTTTGTAGTTAAAGTTCGATTTATTATATTGGATATCATGTTCTAAAGATTTTGGTTTTGATAATATTTAAAGGTATAAGGAATTAATTATGGGTATTTCATTAAAAGTGCTTTAGGCATAAAAGTTTATCTTGAATATCCATCTTCATGTGTAAGAAATGAAGTGAAAATGGATCTAAGCACAACCAAAGTATCATATTATGACCATGACATTAAAAGTAATCAAGTAAGTTTATTATCTCAAGTTCTTTTCTTAATATTAAAATATTCCCTCAACTCTAGGGTAAAATATTTTGGAGCAAAAACGTGATCCATTTGTTTTTCATTCAAATAAATCAATGGTATTTTAACTAATCACAAATTTATGATTTTGTAATGGTTAACTTTCTAATGACCATGTTCTCTATCACTCTCCATCAGATCATGACAGTAATATTTCTATTCCATATCTAAGTTTATACTTCCCAATAATTTTATCCTATTATAAAGCTTAATTTTGTGGTTACATTCACATTTCTCTTTACATATTATTAAAGGGATGTTTTATTAACCTTATTTATGATGTGGGTTTCCCACATAGGAATTATGAATTATCAACAATTAATTTCTAAAGTTCAATTTTAAATTTCAAGGAATAAATTTATTGGAGTAGAGAATGTAACACCCCAATATTTGATGGTATGTCTCTCTTTAAAGTTAAACTTTTTTAAAGCTTACATTTCACACAACACCCAACTTAAACGAACAATGAAATATTATTATAATTTATCTATTAAATTGGTGGGAATGAATAGTATTAACCACATTATGAAATTTATATATTATATGTTCAATATAATTTTAACATTCACCTAATGTATTTTCTAAACATGATATAAAAATAAATCCAGTTTTCTACAAAAAAAGCTATATTTTTCTAAAGGCGGTTTTGCCAGCTTTTGATGGAGGACTCGTTTTAAAAATAAATTTTGATAATTTTATAAATTTTATTTGAAAAAATAAAATTCTTATTTGAAATTTTAATATCAAAATTTACTTTGTTTTAATTTTTTTTATTTTTCTAATAAGTTTCATGTTTTGATGAATAGTGAAAAATACTGGATTTTAATTGATTACAGCTTTTTCGTCTAAAACATTTATAGTGTTAAATTATATATTTGATTGGTTTTAAATTAAAATTAGATAAATTTTATATAATTTAATTAAATTTATGTCATTGTAATCAATTTCACATTGAATTTTTATATAAAAACATCTCAATATTTTGACTGTTTTCACTTTAAAAACAAGTTTTATCATTCTGTCAATGGGATTAATTTTAAACTAATTTTATCAAATTATGTATTTTGAATTTTTAAAAATGGATTACATATTCTAAATCAGAAGGTAAAAATTAAACAAATAGGTCCCTTTTATTTATGGACAATATGAATAGTGACTATTTTTTTAAATTTCCATGGTTAAGAATAAATCAGGTAATTAAGGGTAAAAAATATTATAATTATTATAAAATTACCCTATAACTTTTCCTAATTTTTTTTATGATTTATTTTCGACAAAAATCATCCTTGGAAAAATTTAATGGCCTATTGAAGCTACTTGTATGACTTTAATCCTTTTATAGTATTTTATTCTAAGGAAAGTCAAATATGCCATACTCATGCTTTTAATAAGTGTTACATTTTTTATATATGGTTATTCAGAAGATATATTTGAATAAAAATATTCATTTGAAATCTAAAATTTTTATCTTCATCATGATAATTTATTTTTAATTTTTAGTTAAAAAATAATTAAATTAAAGGCTTTCACAATGATGATGTAATAATTGTTCAATTAATAGACATATCAAATAAATTTTATTAAAAATGTTAAAATAAATTTAATTGGGTATAATTAATGCCATAAAATAATTTCATAGATGAACTAGACATATTATAGATGTATTAAAGGTTTTTTTGAAGTTATCTTGTTTGTAGGATATTTAAAAAATTCAAGTAATGAATAATGTCAAAATTGACACTAATGATATTTTAAAATAAATATTATTTTATTAAATGATATAAGATACATAAAAATATAAAATTAATCGAACTAATTTTTATAGGGTTGAAAATTCCGACCATGACACATTTAAGGTTGTTTAAAGGACACTTTTTTATGAAAATAACTTATATATTATTTAAATAAAATATGGGTACAAAATGTCACTCTCTTTGTATTTAATATCATTTATGTGTCCACATAGTGAAAAAAAACCAAGATGTTGACGAAACTAAATGTATATTTTTATACCAATGAAATTGTTTTCATTATAGATATTTATTTCTATTTTTTAGAAATTATATAATTACCTTAAATTCTTTATAATTCTAATACCATATTTATTTAATTAACATAAAAATAAACTAATTGATTTTAAAAGTATTACTTTTGATATATTTGGGATGAGTTAATGTGTGTAATTAATTTTAAAGATCTATAGGATACATTATAGATGTTTTAAATAGTTATATTATAATCCTCAATTTTTCCAGATGTATTAAAAGTCTAATTAAATGAATAGTATTAAATTTGTCAATAGTGATATTTTATTGAATTATTATTTATTAAATTATTTTAAAATCATAAAAATATTATATAATTACAAAGTAGATTATATATGGTCTAAAATTTCTTCCACTATTCATTTATAGGCTATTTAAAAGTCTTTGGATCTAGAATAGCCTTATTATATTTTAATATTTTGAGGATTTCTGAAAGTGTCTCCCACCTCAATTATAAAATGGCACCTCCTCCCTCACTTCCTCACACCAATATGATACATATATATCTACCAAACCCTATAAATTTATCTTCCCAAAATACTTAATTAAGTTATATATGTTCTATTCTTTCCAAAATACCTACCCTATATCACTTAAGAAGAGATTAGAGGAAGTCCGACGAAGAAGAGGTAATCATTTTTACTAACTCATTCAGGTTCATTTATTATTCTACTTCCTATTCACGTATATTTTCCATGACAAATTAATAAAACCAATATAATATATATTATGAGATATTATTATGATTTTGGTAAAACCATATTCCATGTTTTATCTATCCTATGAAAATAAAAAGCATCACGTGTATGTATGTACATCTTACTATCTTCACGCCGTGGTGTAATTTGATTTTCACTGCCACTTTAATTGGATGAGTATAATGATGAAAATAATGGATATATATGATAATTATGACATGATATTGATTTTTTGAAAATTAATATATCATAAACTTTCTTATCCTTTCACTTATTAAGGGAATGATATCGTCGCTCGTGCGTATGTACGGCCAACCGTCTCTACAACGTGATGCGATGCATTTTCCATATCCAACATTTATGAATTGATATAAAAATGTATTTAATTATTAAATATGATATTTATAAAATTAATAAAATTATAGATATGTTTTATATATAAAATATTAAAAATAACTGATCCTTACATGACAAAACATGCATAGGAAAAGGAAGCAGATAACACCCAAAACAAGGGTAATAAGAAAATATTATTAACAAAAAGATGATAAGATGATATAATAGGATCATATATGATATAATAAATATAAATATGGTTATTTTATATATTAATAACATTCTTAAAACAATTATACAATATGTTAAAACATATACAAGCAAAAGGAAGTGAAAGGTCAGGGTTTTACTCATCTTACATTTATTTCTGTGATATATGCCTTATTCACCACTTATTTATTTTATGTGGTGTACTTCCCCTTTGATATATAATATCATGAATATATTTATCTTCAAGTTATTAAATGTTTCATTTTATATTTATTTACTTTTATGTAGCTTATGATTCAAATATTTCAAATTGTTATGGGATACTTTGATTTAAAAATATCTTTTTAAAATTGATTATTCGATATATGAGGAATGATTTGGGCATGAAAGACATGGGTTGGGGACTGGTTAATGAAAGCCTCTTAGTGCATCGGTAGTCTCTTGAGATGAAATAAGTTGGTGAAAACCCCTTCATGTTTGTTTCTAAGAAGAATCATATGAGTTTCTACCCATAGACTTGATCTAGTAAGTGGATTGATCTTGACAGTAACTATCTATAGGATATATCTTGATAATTAAAAAATATAACATTAAGAATTTACTTAATTTCAGTTATTACTATCTAGAGTATTTTTCATTATGAAAAAATATATGGATCTATATAATTCTCAAATTATTGATTAAATGTAATGTGTGTTCAGTTATCAACATTTCCATGTTGATTATGCTCATTGATTCAAGTTAGCTTCTACAGTACTTTACCCTTACTGAGCATTTGAGCTCTCACGTTTATTATGTTTTATTATCCCCATATTTACAAGAAGTTTACTATGAATGATATTTAGGGTTAATCTATGATAATAATGGTGTTCCCAAAGAAAAATAATTTATTTATTTTATGTTTAAAATGTAATTTTAATTTCAATTATGTATCTAGTTTACCAAGACTACTAAATTATTCACTCCATTGTTATTCAATTGCTGGTATCTTATGAAAATGTAATAAATTAAGGCACCAACTTCATGATACTGGGGTCTGGATAATTAAAAAAATTAAAGGAAAACTTCACATTAAACTAATGTTTTACATATACTTAAACCCAATAAAACATCTCCTAAAACGTCATTGATAACCTAAAACTTTTTACTACTTAAAAACCTCAAATGGGGTGTCTAAGAATTTGAACTTATAATAAACCTTATCCTTATGGTTCTATGAAGGTATCCATAAATCTTAAGATAATATCATATGAAAACTTTCTAATCTCCAAAGTAATCTAAACCGACTTTGATACCAACTGTAACAGCCCAGGACCCGTACACCCAAATCCTGTGCTGAAATCCATAACTTTACATTTCTGGATTTGATGCCGATAATTGTGACCCAATTTTTTTCTATCAAATTTTACAACATAAAAATGAAAACATGGATCAATTACCTCTTAAATAACCTTTTAGGTTTATAGTTTTAGAGAATTAGGAAAAACTCTAACATAAACAATTCACAAGTCATTAAAAAAAATCTACTATTTAACCCAATTTTTCTTATTTCACAATAGGTCATCAATATAATCCTTTCAAAAACCTTTATATACATAAATTATTCAACATAATTATTTAAAAATTTTGTAAAAAAGAAACATAATAAGGGTGAGCTCAAACTCTTAGTAAGGTAAAACATAAGCATTAACAAATGAATTTCATCTATGATAATAAGAGTGCACATGCGTGTGAAGACATAATCAAAGTGCGTGATTGAATCAAAAAATAAATCAAAGCCATAAATACCTAGATCATAGAATTTGAAAACATTGAAAAGGTAAGAGTTATAAAAATAAATAATCAAAAGCCATGTAATATTAATATCGATCATTAGAAACATTATAAATTCATAACATGAAATTAAAACTCATTTTGGTAACTTGGAGTATCACTTTCACAAAACCCTTTCAAAACCCTTTTAATTGGAATAACCATATGTACAACTTAAAATATAATCATTACCCAATGAATTAGAGAGATATGACGGGCTCACCTGTAGCTATCTGAGCTGCTCCATCATGTAAGCTATAATAGACTCACCTGATGATATCTGGGCCACCCCATCATGTAAGATATAATGTGATCACCTGACACTATCTAGGATTCCCCATTGTATAAGATTTATAAGAACCACAACATGAATAAAGCTCATATAAACAAGCATTATTAATTTTACAACTTGATTAGCCCATGGAAAAAGAAATGGGTATCATGTCAATCTCTTGAAACATGATTAACTTGTGAAAAATAAATGGGTTCCAAAACAATCTATTTGAAACATGATTAACCCATGGAAAATAAATGTTTCTATAATAATTTATTTGGAAAATGATTAACCAATGTAAAATAAATGGGTTCCATAATAATCTCTTTGAAATAAGTTTAACCTATGGAGAAGAAACAGGTTCCATAATAATCTCATTAAAATGTTGTTATCCCAAGGAAAATAAATGGGTTCCATAACAATATTATTAAAACAATATTAACCCATGTAAAATAAATGGGTTCCTTAACAATATCTTTGAAACATGGTTAACCCATGAAAAAGAAATGGGTTCCATAATAATCTCTTTAAAAAAATCAGAATCCATCTAAAGAAATAATGAGGATAGTATCAAAAAAAAATCCCCTGTGGAGGATAATTAACAATAAGGGTTTTTAATGTTGATGAATTTAAATTCACATAACCTATCATTAAAAATATTCTTTAGTAAAATAATCCTTAAACATTAAAAGTGTCTCATACCACTTTAAAACGTTTGAATCATAAGCTTTATAAAGGAATAACATTTAACAAAACATTAAATAACATTAGAAAAAATGAATTCATGATATTATTTTTCAAATGTGTTGTATACACACCTCATAAAATAAGATAGGTCTATAACATAACAAACATCACAAAGAAGGAAAATTTTGAAGAAGAAAAAAATCCATTATCGCTTTGGTAACTTCTAAAACTGTAAACCCGATGAAAGATAAATCCAAAAATGGATTTGTAAAACCCCATCAATTTAATTATAATAATCATACAATACTTTCATGGATAGTATATACACAATATAAAATAATATAGGTTCATAATAACAAATAAGTCTCAATGGAATGTAAATTGAGACAAAACCCCTTACAGTTGTGGTAACATCTAAACTAGAAACCAAAAAAGTAATGATCATAAAATGAAACATTTAAATAACATGAAGATAAAATAATTAGTGATAAAATATATCAAAAGTTTAAATATATTTACCCTGAAAAATAATTAAGTGGTGAGTATGACATTTATCTCACATATGTAAAAAGTGAAATGAAAATCCCTTACCTTGAGTCTGACTTGTCATGATTATTCTCTATATTCCTGAGTAATAAACTTCTGTTAATTATTTATTTTCTTCATAACCTTTTCTAAGTTTATTATTAATTTAATTTCACTTATAGTTAAGTTATATAAAATTACTTAATCAATAATGTTTAAGTCATATGTTTTGACCATATTCGGCTTATGTGTCAAAACTAACTTTGATAAGTCGATTGAGGTCAATGAATTAATTATTTAAACATATAAATAATAATAAAAATTAAATAATTATCACATTTTTACATCAATTATACTTTTAATGGTTATAAAAAATAAACCAACATTGCGATCATGGAGACGGTAGGTTGTACGTGCGCATAAGTAATGTTCCCATTTTTTAATAATCATTATAGAAATAATGTAAGTAACATTTAACATTACATAATGAAAATTATATAATAAATACTATATTATTTAATTTTATATACTTATATATCATTCTTGTGATTTGGTGATGAAAAAAGAAGAATCACATCGCTTCATGGGGCGGTAGTTCACACGTTCATGAACGATGTTATCACCTTTTCAGTGTGTGAAATGGAAAGAAGAAAATGATATGTAATATGTACATATATATAATTATGTCATTAATATAATAAATTTTTTATTTATATCATATTTATTTTTTAATCCATCCTTAATACATTCCATGTAAAATGTGAATGTATCGCATCGCTTTGAGGAGGCGGTGGTCCACACGTCCACAAACAATGTTATTGTATTCCCAAAAAATTAAATAATGAAGTTATGAGTTATATATTATTATAGAAACATAAATATCATATATATAATATAAAAATAATAATTAAATAATTATTACCAACCTTTATAAGTTGTAATGGAAGAAAGAAAGACATCATTTCACGAGGCGGTAGTCTGTCGTACACACAAACGATGATTATGTATCCCATTTGATGAAAGTGTGTGATGTTTTAGGTCATAACCTTGACATAAAAACATATAATTATATTTTATATACTTATGTTATTATATAATCATGATATAAAAATAATTTTAGTGGTGGATAATGAAATAAAACAAAAGTACTTGTTGAAGAATGTTACCTATTCTTTTGGTAACTCCTCTTGGTTTGAACCAAAGAACATACTTGGTTTGATTTATTCGCAAAGTGATGCTTCCAGGATGAGGGTATGGATGTTAGTAGTTTATTTTTTCAGGTTTTTTATGATCCAAAAGTCTTGATATGTGTAAATATAGGGGGATGGGTGGTGGCCTTTTATAATGGAGGGAGAGGACACACTTGGTATTTTTGAAAATATTTGAGTGCTCTCCATGTTTTACTTGTCCACCAAGATTCCAAGTTGAACTATTATAGAAAATTATAGGTTTAATGGTCTAAATATATCTATCTAATAATTTTTAGACATTTTTAGGGTCATTTTTACACCTTATATTCCAAGTTTAATCATTAAGTAAACTCATTTTTACATTAATTACTATAATTAATTTTAATCAAATTCACTGATATTTTTGGTAAAAAACTAAGTTGAACTTTAAATAAATTTTAAATTGTTATGATTATAAATTTGGAATCCATTTTTTCAAATTTCAATTACATAATTGGTTGAAATTAATTTAAAATTAATCCAGCAAATGGGATGAGACAGCGGGTTTTTCAATAGAAAGGTT
Organism: Viscum album; assembly: GCA_963277665.1. Lineage (NCBI taxonomy): Eukaryota > Viridiplantae > Streptophyta > Magnoliopsida > Santalales > Viscaceae > Viscum > Viscum album. The sequence continues at coordinate 115,381,475 of OY728125.1, read as the reverse complement.
CAAAAGTTTGAAGTATTTTTATTACCAATTTCAGTGTGAAATTTATTCTAATGACCTAAATTGGATTTATTGATTAATAATTGAAATAATTATACTTAAAAACCAATTTAATATATAATTTAACTATATTAATAAATTATATGAAAAAGTTGTTTTCAATTAAAATTCAGTATTATTTATTATTCATCAAAAAAATGAATCTTCTTAGAATAATTACAAAAATTCACCCAAAGTAAATTTTGAAATTAATCTTCAAAAAAAGAAGTTTATTTTTTAATTTAAAATTTATAAACATTTCAAAATTTATTTTTAAAACAAGTCTTCTATTAAATGGTTGTAAAACTGCCTTTAAAAATATACAGCTTTTTATGCTTAAAATTGGATTTATTCTTATCTTAATACTATCAAACTTATTTGAAGAATTTCAAAACATTTAGTTGAATATATAAAATATTAATTTAATTAATATCTTTCACTAATAGTGATTAATTTAATGTATTAAGATAAAATTTTATTCTGGTCATAAAAATAGTTTTTTATAAAAACACATCATTTATATTCAATTGGTCTTCATTTTCATTTCTAATTTATTGGTAACCAATGAATTAACTTTATAAACATGTGTAAAATATATTTTAATAACTTATTTAATATCATTCATTCCATACATTCCAACAGTTATGTGATAACCATCATGTTAAATAACAATATTAATAGTATATTATTGTCTGGTAAGAATCGGGCTTGCGTGTGACACAAGTTATAGAGGAAACTCAATGTTATGTGCAACATTAGATAAACCTAGTGTTGTGTATAATTAAAGGTAAATTGTGCATTTCGTATAACTCAAGATACAAAATAATTTAAATTAATTTGAAAGAAGTTGTTTTATAAAATATCGGGATGTTACACCTTCTCAACCAACAGTGTTGTCTCTAGTTTCAATCATGATGATTCAAATATAACTCCCTGAGTTTTTATGAATTATTTTTTAAAATAAATTAAATTTATTTGATAGCTTTCATTACACGCAATACCATGTTTAACTTGCATTATATGCAACACCAAGTTTAGCTTATGTTACACGCAACACCTTGTTTTAACAAATAGAGATATATTATTAATATTATTATTTAAATGTGATTGTTATCAACTAGCTATTATAATTAGAGAAATTAATATTAATAACTAGTTTTAAAATATTAAGTATCATATTTTTATATAAATATAAAATATTGATAAAAAATACTTACTTTTGGGAAAATTCTTTATATGTTATAAATTGTTGAAAATTTATTTAAAAATAAACTTAATTTTTTAAATATACATGTCAAAATTATCTTAGAGTTAATTTTTGATAATTTTGTAAAAATATATATTTTTCAATGAATAGATAAAAATTCTATTTTTTATTAAGAATTTCATTTTCGTTCACAACATTTAAAAACATAAAAAATTAATATGATTTAAAAAGTAAATTTATTTAAATTATATATTTATTAATCCAATTTATGTAATTTTAATCAATTTAATATTGAATTGGGATGTTAAAATTTTCTACACTTATGAGAATTTTCTCTTTGGAAAATCATTTTTTCATCGCATCTGCGAGTTTAATTTTATGTTAAATTATTCCAATTATGTGAATTAAATTTGTAAATTGGATCCCATTTTTGGAATCAGTATTATTTATATTATCTAATAATGTCAAATTAATTCTTTACTATTATAAATAGTAAAATCAGTAAAAATTAATTATTATGGTTAAGGTAAAATGGGTTTACTGGGGTGTTAAACTAAAATGATAAGGGTTAAAAATGACCCAAAACTTTTCCATCACCCATTGGATATCCATATTATGACATTATAACATATAAGGATCTATAATTACTCATTTTAGAGATTTTTTTAATATGAAAAATTTGGGTACACTTTATTCTTTCCAAAAATACCAAGTGTGCCCTCTCCCCCCCCCCCCACTTATATAAGGCAAACCATTATCCTCTCCTATTCACACTTCCAAAACCATTTGGTTTGGTAAATACCTAACAAAATCCCTTCTTTAATTTCTTCATCTAATCCTAGAAGCCTTATTTTGATCAGAAATATAATCTATGAAGGTTTTGGTTGCAAACCTAAGGAGGTTACCTGAAGAAGAGGTAACATTTTTCAATGAGCGTTTTTATTTTATTTATTCCTCCACATCCTTAAAATCATATTAAACCATGATAATATAATAAAATAATTATCTTTCATATAATTATATTTTATTATGTTGTTTAAATAACCTATATCCATCTCATCTTCCTTTAAATGGGAAACAATAATGTCACTCGTGTGTACCGCCTCGCGAACTGATGTGATAAGTTTTCAGTCAACACCTCTCATGTTTGGGTATGATGATGAATATAATTGATATTTGTGATATTTTTAACATAAATATACTTAATTTAATATATTATCTCATATAAATTTTTACTTTCTATTCTATGGGGGATATGATAACGTCAATCGTGTGAATGGCGGACTATCATCTCGCGAAGTGATGTGATTCGTTTTTCACTTAAATTTTACATAAAAGTTAATAATGAATAATATAATTAATATATTTTATATATAATAAATCATAATTATTCTTTATAAATAATTATTATTTACCTTTCTTTCATTTCACCCATCGAGAAAGTGAAAACATTGTTCATGTGTATGTACGGCCTACCGCCTCCATAAACAGTGTATTTCGTCTTCTATATCTAACTTTTATGGATTAATATAAATATATATATAATGAATATATATGATATTTATATTATGTTTAACATTATGGATATTATTTAACCATTATCAAAGTAAAAGATCTAAAATATAAAATCAAAACATACACAAAAAACAAAGTGATTAATACCCAAAAAGTGATTTTAACAAGGAATTGTTAATATAAAAAGTAATAAAATGTAATAAGTAAATCATATATGTTATGATATATATAATTATGGCTATTTAATATATGTATAATAAAATTATGTTTATTATATGGGAGGTTTTAACATGTATGAAGGATTCAAGACTTATGGTAAGGGATTTTCGTCATGCTTTTTACATCTATGAGACGCATGCCATATTCACCACCTCTTTATTTTATACAGTGTATATACTGACCATGAATATATTTTATGATTATTATACAGAAAATTATTCTTATTTACAAATCCATTTTAGTATATCTCTTTCATGGGGTTTATAGTTCAAAAGTTACTAATGTAGTAAGGGGTTTTTTGTCTCAATTTTCCATCTTCGAGACATATGTTGTGTTATGAACCTATATTATTTTATGTGGTGTATATACATCCCATATGACATGTAATATTATGAATTTATTTATTATAATTATATTTTAAGTTTCATTTAATTTTATTCTTTCATGGGGCTTACGATTTTAAATTACCAAAGTGGTAAGGGCTTTATGATACAATCTCATCATTTATCAGGATTGTTTATGTTTACTCTTATGATAATGAAATTTTATGATCCATATATTAGGAAAAACTTGAATTTTATTATCATGTTTATATGTCATTATAATTAATTTTCCCTTCATTTTCCTCTCATTATTCACTCAAGAGATAAAAATTATTTTTTAAGAAAAATTATATTTATTTCTCTCTTCTTTCAAAAACCATGTTTTTCTTCCATATCCATGTTTTCTAAAACTTTTTTCAAATTTTTTTTAACATTATCCAAAGGATTCATTAAATAAATTATTACTCATTTTTTCATTTTTATAAAGTGTTTTAAAATTAATATTCATGTCATTTTTCAAAAAAAGGTCTGTTCGGATTTTATCAAAACTTTGAAGGAATATTCGTTTTAACGTGTACGACATGAACAAAATTTCCCACTGTTATGACCTCTCAATGTTATAAATATCCCTTTATAAGTTTAAAGTTTTATTTTCAAAAAAATTATTTACAAAATTTTTTATGTTTTAAAAAGTGTTTCTCAAAGTGGAAAGGCTATTTTACTCAAGAAATGTTCCAAGTGATATTTAAAAATAATTTTCTATCTATGATGAAATCCTTTGATATTAATTATGATTTAATGGGTATAATATTGAATGATACCATCCTTATTTTTTCTCTATATATTTAATGTTTATTTTGATTAAATATTTATGAAACCCATTTATTTTTCATCTCTTATGCTATGGTGAATTAATGAAAAGTTTATAAAACCAATTTTATTTACATAGGTTATGATGTGATGATATGATGAATGTTTTATGATATTGTGGTAAACAAAAGTATGGTTTTCATTATGAGATGGGTTGGGCATGTATCTCCCTCCAATGCATTGGGTACATCTTTATATATCAAGAAATAATAATGGGAAACAAGTCGAAGGGATTGATCCTCTATGGGAAATAGGTGAGTCCTGATCTACTATGGTAAATAGGTATATCCTAATTCATAAGGAGAAATAGGTGATGATTTATGATCCACTATGTTGATGGTATTGGTATTTAACCTTGAAATATGAAATGTTTTTTGATATTTATGGTGGTACCACACTTTTATGACATGAGATTATGGTTCATGACTCTTTTATGGTGATTTAACACTCTTATGGATCATTTTTTCTTAAATGATAAAGTTTTATTCCATGAATCATGTTTATGATCTATAATAGGTTAGGTATGAACTTTTTAAGTTATGTTCATGATCACATACCCTTATGATTATCATATGCTTTAGTATTATCATAGATTGATATCTCTTATGTCTACCCTTAATGATCATCTAATCTCACCATTTCTTATGTTTTCTTCCCTTGGTTATGAAGAAAGATTTAGGTAGGGTATGCCTAAGAGGATTACTATGTGAGAATATATTTGTGGGGGATATTGAATATCTTTTACAAAATAATAATATTATGTTTCTAGTCTCTAAATAAATTAAACTATTATGGTCCTTGGGCATGTGTTTATGAAAGGTATTGAATATTCGTTTAAAAAGATGTGATATTTATGTATGAAAAGCATGGGTCCTTATAGTTGGTATCCTAGGAATGGTTTAGTCAATATTTATATATTATAATTATAAAAACATTAGTGAAAAACCTGGGGATAAGTCTACATATAGGATAACATCCTAAAGTTTTGGTAAGAAAGAGATTATGTTTTTTCCAACTAATACATCCCTTTATAGATAAAACAAGTGTATGGGTTCTATAACATAGGTACCTAGGGTTAATAAATCTAAAAAAATGCATTGGTATTGACTTGAGTGTTACCTGGTACATGACAACAGGCCTTACTGTACACCTGGATTGAAAATATCAGTGGATATGCTTCTGTTAATCCATATTTTCTTTACAAACCATTATGAAGGATTTGAATAGATGGTGATCATGGGTGACCTAGGTTAAACCTAAGGTTTCATATATTGAAAATAAGGTGTCATGATTTAGATATTCTATAAATTATTTTTCATGATTATATGGTTTTCCAATATGATTAGTGTTACTCACACTGTGATTTCTAATTTTAGGCAATGGTTAAAACCTAAAGGAACTATGTTAATGCTGAATGTGATGGAAAATGAAATGATTGTACACTTAAGAAACCAAATTCTATGGGAGCTGGGATTTAGAACCTTGTTTTTATTCTCACACAACTTTCTCAATCCATGAACCATGCTGAGTTTCCAAGTGATCAAAGGAAGGAATAATGTTCTAATAAATCCTTCATGAGATAACATCCACCTTCTTTTAGTGGGTCTTATCATCCACTAGTAGATGAGAAATGGATCAACACATTTGATAAGATATTTTCTATTATCCAATTCTTAGAAAATGAAAAGGTTTTCTTAGTTGTTTATCATTTGGAAGGTAAATTGGATCAATGGTGGATCCTTATTAATAATATGAGTCAAGAGGAAGAAATTGACTCTATGGAATGGGATGAGTTTAGGAGGATATTTTTAGTAAGTACTACCTTCATATTCTATGTACAATGATGGAGAATTAATTCCTTGAGATTAATTGGAAGAATGATAAATCTATTAGTACCTATGAAGCTAATTTTACAAGGCTTTCAAGGTACACTTATGGTTTAATCATCTGTCCAGAAAGAAAAATTGATTGATTATTTGGTGGCTTAAAACCAAGTCTCTAAAAGGAATTAGATATAAGAGACTTTAGTATCTATGAATAAATCGTTCATTGTGAACTCAAGGTAGGACTGGAAATTTTATATTACCAACATTGCCATGGATTTGATAATAAAAGGAAGATTGAGTCTAATGAAAACTCAAATAAATAACATGGTGGAAAGAAATTATAGCCACCTACATGCTAGAAATGTAGAAAGAAGCATCGAGGTAATTGATTAAATAGAATTGGGAGGTTCTTTAAATGTGTAAATGTATGTTATAAATCCCTTGAATTTCAAAATACTATTAATGGTCCAGTTAATGAAATGTAGGAGAAAAGGACCGCAACAAATGCACCGCCTATGTTCAAATGCTTCAAATTCAAGGATTATGGGAATTATTCCAACTAGTTTTCAAATATAAAGGTATTTGATGATTATCATCAACATCCTCATAAAACTAAAGACAAAGAGAAATATCATGCAATCATGACTGGTGAAATGGGTTATAATAATGTCATGGTGAAAGGTACACTTATTATCCGCTCTTGTACACCTAATGTCTTATTTGATTCTGGATATATGCACTCTTTTATATATAAGGAATTTGAAAAGGGTATTGAATTATCAGCTCAATGATTAGATATTGAGTTAGCTATGAACACTCATAATGGTATGATGGTCTCATAAAAATCCTATAGTTTCTATCCAATTGAATTTTCTGGTAAAGTGCTTCCTAAAAATATTGTGATTCTCCCTTTAGTTTAATTTTATGTGATTCTAGGCATGGATTTTATTTCTTTATATGGATTCCATATTAATTATAAAGTAAGGGAAGACACATTTTTTATTCCAATTAAACCCATTCTCATTTATTATTGTGAGGATGTGTACAAACTTCTAATTGAAATTAATTCAACCTTATGGGTTTTAATTCTTATCCATGAAGGATATTTGTCTCTAATGGTTGGGGAGAAACTCAACATCAATGACATTCCTATTGTTCGGGACTTTGTTGATATATTTCTAGAGGAATTTCCTAGTATTCCTCTAAGTTGTAAAGTTAAGTTCATAGTGGGACTCATACCTGATGCTGTACCTATTTCATGATGTGTTCCATATATCTCTCGTGAGGAACTACATATTTGATCATTCACATGTACTGAACATAGATGTTGTATCGCTGGAGCAGGATATTTCTTATGAGGAATATCTAGTTGACATTATAGACCATAGAAAAAATGTTATGAGAAACAAGACCACTCCCCTGGTCAAAAATTTGTGGTGAAACCACTAGTTTTAATAAGCTACATTGGAACCTGAGTAAATGATGATGCAAAATTATCCTCATTTCTTTTTATCAGAGTAATGAATTTTGAGGGTGAAATTCATTTTTAGGGGGGTAGAATGTAACACCTTGAGTTTTTATGAATTATTATTTTTACAAATAAATTAAATTTATTTGATTTATTTCATTTCATTCAAAGCTAAGTTTAGATTTTTTACATACAACATCTATTTTATATTTTGTTACACACAGTATCAAGTTTTGACAAACCGTGATATATTACTAATATTATTATTTAAACACAACCATAATAACCTATCCATTAAATTTATTAGTATGAATAGTGATAAATAGTTTTTATATATAAAGTATAATGGTTTTATATAAATAAAATATATTTATAAAAAAGTTACCTAATTTTTATAAAAGTCTTTATATGTTTCTAAAATATTTTTTCCACAAAAAATAATTTTAAATCATTTTGTGAACAAATAATAAAATTAATTTTTATCATTTTTGAAAATTTATTTGAAAAACTAAAATTAATTTTTAAAATATAAATGTCAAAATTATTTTGGTGTTAATTTTTGAGAGTTTTCTGAAAAGATGGATTTTTCAGTGAATAGTGAAAATACTAGTTTTTATTAAGAATTATCTTTTCATTTACAACATTTAAAAACTTAAAAATTATTTTAATATAATTTTAAAAGTAAAATTAGTTCAATTATATATTTATTGATAAAATTTAGTTCATTTTAATCAATTCCATATTGAATTGGGATATTAAAACTTTCTATACTTTTGAGAATTTTCTCTTTATAAAACCACTTTTTTGTCGTTTTTTGTGAGTTAAATTTTAAGTTAAATTCTGCCACTTATATGAATTGAATTTGGAAAATGGATTCAATATTTGGAATCAGAATAATTTATATTTTATAATGAATTCAATTTAATTTTTTACCATTAAGAATAGTAAAATAAATAAAAATTAATTATCACGGTTACGGTAAAAATTGATTTACCTGGGGATTCAACTAAAAAATGATAAGGGTTAAAAACCACCCAAAATTTTTCCAAAACTAATTTTATAGAAATATTTAAAACTTATGACCTCTAATTTTTTATAATGACCCATTTTACTGTTAAGATGGTATGACTCTGAGTATGATATACTCTATAATACCAAACGTAGGATCGAAATAAGAATGAGATTCTCAGATACAAGAGGGGGGTGAATTGTACCTTTTAAAAATTCCCTTAGGAAATTTTGAGGATGTTTATGTTTAACAAAGTTAAAAAAGATAATTCACAAGACCTCTATAAGTTATAAAGACTTTCTAGATTCCGGAAAATTAATTCCGAAAATGAAACTTAACAAAAGTTACAAAGATTAAGATTCTACCGTAAAGCGTATAGAATCTAACTATATCAGAGTACAAAGATGAGGAAGTATACGAAAGTATACTTTCCTCAACAATACAAAATGCAGCAGAAAAACTTGTAACAAGTAATAAGTCTTTTAACCCAAAGAGAAGGGTATCCAACAACCTTGGATAAAGGTCCCTTGATTTATACTTTCAATAAATTTTGTCTTACCCACACCAGGGTAAGCCCTCGATACGAAGATTGGAGTATATCTTGCTATCCCCTCAAGCCCTCAACTATCAGGTAGTCGGCACCTCTGTCTTCCTCAACAAGGAAGCCCTCAACTTCAAGGTGTTGGAACCTCTGTCTTCATATCCTCAAAAGCCCTCGATTGTACACAGCAACAATCGGAGTCGCAAGAAGCAAGTTTGCACAAGGAAAAGTTTGAACAAGTCATTCAAACTTTCTGCACGAAGCTTGAGAGTTGATAAGATCCTCTATCTCTAGAAAACACTTCAACAGCATGTAAGAACAGTTGTCAGAGTTGTTGCTTCTTTTCAAATGAGCTTCTATTTATAGGTGAAGCTCCAACGGTCGGCTCCCTCCTCCAACGGTCGAATTATTCCTTGAATTTCGGAGGGACCTATACACGTGTCACTCAAACAATGGTTAGTAAATAACTGAAAGCATGAAATCATTTTGTAATAAACACATGTAATCATAACTAAACTGATATTTGGAATGGAGTAGAAAATGAAAGTTCGGAATGGAAAATATTAAAGTTCGGAATGGAAGTAAAAATAAATTCAGAGTCAATAAACTTAAGAGTGTTCGGATTATATTTTGTAGGAATTCGGAACCTAAATCCTGTAGAAATATGGAGTCTGAATTTCAAGGAAATTCAGAGTCTGATTTCACTAGAATTTGGAACCAGAACTTAGGAAGTTCAGAGTATAAGTTTATGAGAATTTGAAGTCAGATCTCATCAGATTTTGGAGTCTGAATTCAGAGAACTTGGAATAAGAACTTAGAGAAGTTCGTAATCAGAATTCGTAGTGGAACTTTATGAGAGTTTGTATCCAGAATTCGGAGTGGAACTTCATGAGAGTTCATATCCAAAATTTGGAGTGGAACTTCATGAGAGTTTGTATCCAGAATTCAGAGTTTAACTTCATTAGAGTTTGTATCCAGAATTCGGATCATAAAAAAGAATGCTTCATGTCTAAGTATTATACGATTCCGAGGTTTTAGATATGAATCTGATTTTTAAACTTAAGAAAAATATTGATATGAACAATGAAAACAAGGTAGGGGTAAATTTCCTTTGGGAAGGAAATTTTCCTTATGCAAGTAAAATAGGGGTAAAATAAAATTTTCCTTAAGAAAAGGTGTTTTTGGTTTTCAAAACAAGAGAAATGGTAAAGTCCTAAGGAAACCTTGATGACTTATAAATCTCCCCCATGAATGAAAGAATGGAAAAAGTCATAAGGAAAACCTTATTGACTCAACAATCACCCCCTTTTTGGAAAGCACAAACATCCTTACAAAAAATAATGTAATGACTTAGAATAAATTCCTGACTTGTAATTAAAGCTTATCTCTCTTTGTTTATGATCAATGGTGAATACGACTAACTCCCCCTTAGGCTTTGAAACTCTAAGGATCGTATTCTAGATTTCTAGAATGGGATTTTCATTATGAATATGTAAATCTTCATAATGAGCACTCCCCCTTACTTAGGGATAGTTCTTCTTATACTTAGAAATTTTTCTTCTCCCTTTTAGATTTTTTCTTCTCCCTTTTGAGTTCTTTTTCCTTCTCCCCCTTTGTGATTTTCAAAAAGAATTTGAGGGAATGTAAAAACAATAAAGTACCTGAAACATTGGTAAGACCTACAAACAATGCAAGTAACCAAAGTTTTCATTAATATTGAAAGGATATTTACAAGGAGAAATACAACAAAAGATCGGATTGGTCTATTTGTCTTCTTTTTTCCTTGGGGGTTAGCTTCTTCAGAAGGGTTTTCAGATTCTTTAAGTCTTTGTGGTCCTCCTTAGCTTGCTTTTCTAAGGCTTTGATCCTGTCATCTTGAGCCTTCAGAGCCTCAGACTGATCCTTAAGAACTTCATCCTGCTTTGAAAGGTTCTCTTCGATCTCAATCCGGAGATCTCTTTCCCCTTTCCATCTTTGAGCAACCGAGTTAAGATTCCCATTCAGATCCTTCACCTGTTTATTCTGAGTATTTTGCTCAAGGTTCATCTTTTCCTGAAGATTCCTCATCTTGGAATCCTCGGTATCAAAAGCATATTTTACATCATTCTGAAAATAAACAAGCTCTGCCAAGTCATTATCAACTTTCTTTGACCATAGAGTGGTTTTTCTGCAAGATTTTATGTGGACCTCATAATTGATAAGAAAATTTTTCTGATCAGACTCAATCTTCACACATTTATCCATATCCATGGATACGGATTATCATTTCTGATTTAAGTTGTGGTGAATCATCTGAAATCTAAAGTCTATTATAGGAAATATCATAATGGTATCCACCAATTTCTTCAGAGACTCAACAACAAAATCGTGTCCCAGTGCAGATGACTCTGAATCTGACATCTTTCTAGGTTAATGTTCTTCTTCAATTTCCATAATCTTTCTTTTTTAAGAGCCACCAAAATTCTTCTTCCTTATGATATCTTTCGTTGGGGTGTCCATAAGCACTTGCTTACCCTTATCAACTTTCAGAATGGCTCCCTCATCAGGAGATTCTTCCTCACTTTTAGATAATTGAACTATCTTGTCTTCATCAGGTTTTTCCTTCTCTGCTCCTTCCTCAATAAAGTGCTTTTCATAGATTTCTTCCTCGGATAATTAATTCACTTTCTCTTCTTCCTTATCTTCATATTTCTTACCAACTTTCTCTTCTTCCTTTCCCGGAGTAGCAAGCTTTGAGGATTCGGCCTCAGATGTTCAGAGTGGTAATTTTACTGATGGATTTTCCTTTTCTTGATAATCTTAAAATTTTTTAATCGGATCATCTAAATCACCACTATCTTCTTCTACTTCTTCTTCTTCTACTACTTCCTCTTCTTCTTCTACTGCTTCAAAAACTTCTTTATCTTTAGATTTTTCTGGAGTGAAGAAATTATTCCCTGGAGTTTCAAGTAAATACTCGACTAGGAAAGTTTCCAGTACTGGACTATTTTTGGAAGCTACTTCTGTGGCTTCCAAAATAGATTTTATAAATTCATCCTTAGACAATTTCTTCTTCATCTTCTTCTCTTTTTCTACCTTCTCAAGGTTTTCAGTAGTCTTCTCCCTTAAAGACTTAGCTTCAGCAGGGTCCAATTTGAACTGAGGTTCCCCTTCTGTCCTCTTTTCCTTATCTTCCCTCCACTTTGCAACCACTCCATCTGGATACGCCTTCTGTTTCTTCGATTTGGGAGGTGCGGATTGAGATTCCTTAGCTTTAGGAGTTTTGTCTGTCTCCTCCACTTCCTTCAGCTTCATTTTCTTTCTAACCTTCTTCAATGGTTTAGATTTTTCAATATTTTGTGGATTGACTTCTGCCTCTTCCTCTGGTAGATCATAAAACTCTTTTGTTTCCTTAGAATAAGCCATATTCATTATTTCCAGAGTGTCATCACTAATAATCATAAGTTTGCAATTCCAAGACTTGGATTTTCATGAAATTTTAAATGACTCAAGACACTGAACTATCATCTTTGAAAGTAAGGCAGGAAACATGATAATTTGGGCTCTAATATTCCCATCCTTGATGTTCTTGATTGTAACAAGTATATGCCTCATCAAATTTATTTTCCTTAGATTTACCAAGAAGTCTAAGAAATATATATCACTTTTCTTGAGGGTATATTTGTCACCTTTTCTCGGTACTAAGAAACCATGTACCCATAGCTGAAGGATCTGGTTGTTAGAAGATAGGTGAGCAATTTTGGTTGTCTTGATATCATCAAGTCCAAGACATTGTAAGGCATTTACCTTAACAAAACTACATAGAACATCTGGGAGTTTGTGTGAGAAAAACTCAGCTTCCCCTTCATACTCCATCCCCACCAAGCTTGCATCCTTGATGTAAGTAAGTTTTTAGGTCTTTCCATAACTCTTAAAAGAAAATTTTTCTCTACCCTCTTCTTCGAAGAAGAAAACTGATTCATAGAACTCTATGAGAAATTCCGGATGCACCATGTCTTGATCACCTGTCTTAGATATGCATACATCTTCCCAACTATTTAACTTGATATTCTTAGAGATGATAGAATCATACATGAGAAAGTTTGGATGGACCAACCTTTCCATGTATACTTTCCATTTTGATATTGGCTTTGTGGTAGACATTTCTTGAGAAGTGGCTTCTACAGACATTCGTATTCGAGGAAATCTGAGAGATTCGGAATGGGCTATAAGAACTGAGGTAAAGCTTCGAGATGTGAGATCTTGGAAATCGATGTGGGACAGCATTATGGGTCCCCTTTATATAGGCGATGGTGGTGACCTTTCAACTTCCAAAAACAATCTGATGGTTGAAAAACTCTCTGATCTGATCTGTCAGTTGAAAACATACCCACAAGGAAATCTCGAATCCGATCTTTTGAGGTTTTAAGAAAAACATTCGGATTTAAGAAGAAATGAATCCAAAATATTAGAAGAAAATACCAGCAAGAAAAAATGACTATGAAAACTTAAGTAAGGAATTCATTACTTTCAGATTAGCTATGAATTTTATTCATAATAGGTGATATTCTTCTTGAAGAAAATTTGACTACGAAAAACTCACTACAAAAAACTTACTACGAAAAATTTGAGATAAAAAAAATTCAAAAACTTTGAGTATCAAAACATGATTACAAAAAAATATGAGTATGAAAATTCCCATTATGAAAATTCTCATTACGAAAGTTCTCATTATGAAAATTTCCATTATGAAAATTTCCAGTACGAAAATTTCCATTACGAAAATTTCCATTACAAAAATTTCCAATACGAAAATTTCCATTACGAAAATTTCCCTTAAAAAAATTTCCATTACGAAAATTCTCATTACAAAAATTTGAAAAACTTCAAAAAGAGGTGTACTCCCCCTATGAAAAGGAGTTTTCTACTATAAGGAGGATGGTTTAACAAAAAGTTGATCAAGGAATATTACCTTATGGTTATCATTCCTAACTTTTTTTTAATGTATTCAAATCTATCGAAGGGTAAATATTTTGTGAAAATGTCAGTAAGTTGATCTTGCATTCTGATGAATTGAAGAATGATATCTCCTTTTTGTGTATGATTCCTAAGAAAGTGATTCCTAATATATATGTGTTTTGTACAAGAGTGATGTGTAGCGTTTTTACTAAGGGAAATGGCACTTGTGTTATCACACAAAATTTGAGTCATAGTAAAACTTAATCCATAGTCTGTGAGTGTGTGTTGCATCCACAATACTTGAGCACAACAACTTCCAGTTGCTGCATATTCAGCTTCAGCAGTGGAGAGTGCTACTGAGTGTTGCTTCTTACAAGACCAAGAAACTAATGAATCTCCTAAGAAATTACAAGTTCCGGATGTAATATTTCTATCCATTCTACATACATCAAAGCCAGCATCTGATAATCTTTTTAAAACAAAATCATTTCCAGAAGTATAAAATATTATTAGATCCATGGTTCCCTTTAAGTAGCGAAAAATTATTTTCACTGCCTTTAAATGAGATTCTTTAGGATTGGATTAATATCTTACACATAAGCATACTGAAAACATCAAGTCTGGTCAACTAGCTGTCAAGTAAAGTAGACTTCCAATCATGCCTCTAAAAGATGTTTTATCGACTGGTTTCCCAGCTTCATCAAGATCAAGTGTGTTTGAGGTACCAATAGGAGTACTTATACTCTTAGTGTTGTCAAATCCATACTTTTTAAGAAGATCTTTAATATACTTATGTTGGGATATGTAGATTCCTTATAGTTTTTTAGAAATTTGAAAACCAATGAAAAATGTTAACTCACCCATCATACTCATTTCAAACTCAGATTTCATTAGATCTGTAAATGAATTAATTAAATATTGCTGAGTTGAACCAAATATAATGTCATCAACATAAATTTTAACAATAAAAACATTTTTCTTATCTTTCTTTAAAAAAAGGGTTGGATCTGCATTTCCCTTAACATAGTTATTTTGAAGAAAAAATCATGTAAGTCTATCATACCAAGCTCGTGGGTCTTGTTTAATGCCATACAAAGCTTTGGTAAGTCTAAAAACATGATCAAGATGTTTTGTGTCTTCAAAGCTAGGAGGTTGTTCAACAAAAACTTCCTCTTGAACATAACCATTAAGGAAAGCACATTTCACATCCATTTGAAAAATTTTGAAATTGAAGAATGCTGCAAAGGTAAGTAAAATACGAATAGATTCAAGTCTAGCTACTGGAGCATAGGTTTCTTCATAGTCTATTCCTTCTTGTTGATTATATCCTTTAGCAACCAATCTATCTTTATTCCTAACGATGACTCCATTTTCATCACACTTATTTCTGAAGACCCATTCTACTCCAATAACAGAGATTTCCTTAGGTCTTTCAACCAAGGTCCATAATTTATTCCTTTTGAATTCATTCAGTTCATCTTACATGGATTTAATCCAATCATCATCACCTAAAGCTTTATCAGTGCTTTTTGGTTCTAATTGGGAAAAGAATGCTAGATTCTCTACTTCATTTCTTAAGGAACTTCTGTTCCTTACAGGTTGATTTACATCACCAATGATACTATCACTGGGATGATTCTTAAGAAACGATTGGTTTGGGTTTTGTAAAACCTATTCATCAACATAGGGTAGGAAATCTTTTAGGGTAAATGTTTTAGAAGTATCTTCTTGAACCTTTTCCTTATATGAAGGATTTTCTATCAAAGGTTGATAATCAGTTTTTGAAAACACATCTGAAGATGTAGGTTGGGTTGTTTGAAAACAAAGGTATTAGTTTCATCAAATTTGACATGTACTGTCTCTTCAACAGTCCAAGTATTTTTGTTAAAAACTCTATAATCCTTAGAAGTTGTGGAGTAGCCTAAGAAAATTCCTTCATCATATTTTGATGCGAATTTGTGTAAGTTATCTTTAGTATTAAGAATGAATACCTTGTATCCAAAAACCTTAAATTAGGAAAGTATAGGTTTTTTACCATTCCATAACTCATAAGAAGTTTTATTAAGAAAAGGTCTAATCAAAACTCAATTTATAGTATAACAAGCAGTACTTACAACTTCAGCCCAAAAATGTTTGGCTACAGAATACCCACTCAACATGGTTCTAGTTATCTATTGAAGAATCCTATTTCTTCTTTCAACAACACCATTCTGTTGAGGTGTTCAAGGTGCTGAAAAGTTTTGAGTAATACCTTTTCTACTACAAAAGGTTTCAAAATCAGAATTTTGAAATTCTCCTCCATGATCACTATGTATAGTTTTTAATGGAATGTTTTTCTTATTTTTGACTTGGGCTCTAAAACTTTTGAAATAAGAAAAATCTTCAGACTTCTTTGCTAGAAAATAGACCCATGTAAATCTAGTTTAATCATCAACTAAGACAAATACATAATACTTACCCCCAATGCTTCCAGTTTTTGTTGGACCAAAAAGATCCATGTGCACCAGCTGTAGTGCATCAGTTGTTGAGACTTCACCGATTGATTTAAAACTTGATTTATGTTGCTTTCCATATTGACAAGGGTTACAAACTTTTGAAGAATCAAATCTAATCTCTGGTAGATCCTTAACTAAACATTTCTTAGAAAGTTTACATAAGTGCCTAAGGTTACAGTATCCTAACCTTCTATGTCATAACCAAGAATGATCTTCCATTGCACTATGGAAAGGTAAGTCATGGCTCCTAAGGTATTCTAAGTTTATTGTGTAAAAATTCTCTTGCCTATTGGCAAAAAGAATAAATTATTCCTTGGAATTGTGTACTAAGAACTTATCATTCCTAAAATTCAAAAGGTAGACTTCATCAGATAATTGAATTATGCTGATGAGGTTGTTCTTAAGACCCATAACAAGAAAAACATTTGAAATCAAAGTTTTTCCAAGAAGAAAAATGTTACCTATACCAATAATTTCTCCCTGAGCATTATATCCAAAACTTACTTTTCCTCCTTTTGTTTTGATAATCTTTTCGAAATAGTTTTTGTTATCAGTCATATTCCAGGAACATCCACTATCCATGTACCAAGTATTGATGTTGGTGTTATCCCTATTTTCCTGAAAATAAGAAAAAGTTAGGTTTTCGAAATCCAGACTTGCTTGGATCTGGAAATTTCAGAAAGTAAAATTTTGGGTACCCACATCTTCTTAGAAAAATAAGATTTATGAAATCCTAAGGATTGGGTTTTGTTTAGGGAACAATTCTTTTCCTAGTGACCACCACATTGACACTTTGGGCAGAATGGGGCACTTTGAGGAACAAAGTAGTTGTTACTAAAAATCAGTTTAGAACTAGTGTAACCAACATCAGAAGTATTTCTTCGAGGTCGGATATTTGAATACATTTTGTCAAAATTTTCCTTACCTAGGGTAAATTTTTAAAAACACTTCCTCAAATAAAATATTTCGGATTTGAGTTTTAAAACTAAGTTATTATCTTCAAAAACATTTGAACTAGAGCTAGGCTCGAAAACATCTTTCTTAGAAATTACGTTTTCTAGATCTTTTGAAAGTTTATTCTTTTCAGAACTTACTTTCTCAATATTTTTTGAAATATTTTTAAAATCATCATTTTTCTTATCAATATCTTTAGAAAGATATGATATTTCTTAGTAATATTAGTATTCCTAGAATTTTCCTTATCAAGTTTTTTCATGAGTTTTGAATTCTTATTTTCATGAATTTTAGCAAACCTAGAAACTTCTTCATAGGTAGGTAAAGTATTATCTTCATCAGAAGAGGATTCTTCATCCAAAGAGTTATAATATTTACTATCATTAGCATTTATAGAAACATTGGTCATGGATTCATCATTGTGTACCATAGCCATCAAGAAATTATTATCAATAGATATCCTGGCTATAAGACCAAGATTCTTCTGTCCATAAGATTCATAATCTGATGATTCATATGAGGAGTCTCCACCACTATCACTCCATGTGTCATTGGCTTTCAACACTTTCTTAGCTTTGGACTTGTAATACTTCTTTCTATTTTTCTCAGAATTACTTTCCTTTATTTCTTTTATTTTGGGCATAGGGAAGTCAAGTCTTATGTGTCCATCTCTCTTGAATTCATAGCATGTGACCTCTGAATCTTTCTTATCTTTCCTTTCCTTCTTCTTATACTTGGATTAGAAATTTCTCTGTCCATCTATCTTGTTCATCCTTCGAGCAAGATTAGCTAACTCATTTTCTGAGACTTCACTCTCACTAGATTCGTATTAGATAACAACCTTCTTAGATCTGGATCTAGTAACTCTCTTAGGAGTCTTAGCTTTCATGTGATTTGAAGTTGTAATAAAAGCTACACTACCATTCTCATTTTTCTTCTTTATGTTGTCAATATCTCTCTTCATTCTAGTCTCATGTTGAAGAAGAGTTCCAAATAGTTCATCAAGAGAAATTAGAGTAACCTTTCTATTTTCATCGATAGCAGTTCTCTTTCATTCCCACTCATTGGGCATAATATCTATGATTTTGTCAACAAGGGCTTCATCATCTAGACCTTTCTCTCCCATTGACTATAAGATATTAACAATAGTCAGGAATCTTTGTTGCACCTTACAAATTGGTTCTCCATAAGGAAAACTAAAACCATGATACTCAGCTCTGAGCATGGATCTTCTAGTCTCAATCACTTTAGATGTACCAAAATGTGTAACTTCAAGTTTCTTCCATATACAGTTAGCTGTTTCACAAGAAAAAGTTTGGCTATATATGTTCCTAGTCATTGAACAAAGCAAAGTATTGTATACCTTATAGTTGAGTTGATATTCATGCTTTTCTTGATTTGTAAAGGCACTTACTTCTTTATCAGTAATTTTATAGCCTCTAGTAAGCATGACAAAGTTATCTACCCCAGTATTGATAATTAAAGTCTTCATACAATCTCTCCAAAATTCATAATCATTACCATCAAAGATAGGTGGTCTAGTAGGATTTAGGTTGTTGGTAGAACCAAAATTTAAACCTTCCATCCTTAAGGAAAAACTTTGGCACACAAACTTGTTATTAGAACGAGTTTGTAAACTAGAGGAAAATATCCTAAGCAAGAAAATATAGAATAAAAGTATCACTATGAAAAACTGAATCCGAACAATGATTCCGAAAAACAGATTCCTAAAAATATGAATCTGGAAGTGTCAATCCGAAAATTCCTTCTGAATCTAATTGTGAGATTAATTCATATTGAACCAAATGCTCTGATACCAATTGTTAAGATGGTATGACTCTGAGTATGATATACTCTATAATACCAAATATAGGATTGAAATAAGAATGAGATTCTCATATACAAGAGGGGGGTGAATTGTACCTTTTAAAAATTCCCTTAGGAAATTTTGAGGATGGTTATGTTTAACAAAGTTAAACAAGATAATTCACAAAACCTATATAAGTTCTAAAGACTTGCTAGATTCTGGAAAAGTAATTCCAAAAATGAAACTTAACAAAAGTTACAAAGATTAAGATTCTACCTTAAAGTGTATAAAATATGACTATATCAGAGTACAAAGATGAGGAAGTATAAGAAATTATACTTTCCTCAACAACACAAAATGCAGTAGAAAAACTTGTAACAAAAACAAGTAACAAGTAATAAGTCTTTTAACCCAAAGAGAAGGGTATCCAACAACCTTGGATAAATGTCCTTTGATTTATACTTTCAAGAAAGTATGTCTTACCCACACCAGGGTAAGCCCTCGATATGAAGATCAGAGTCTGTCTTGCTATCCTCGCAAGCCCTAAACTATCAGGTAGTCGGCACCTCTGTCTTCCTCAGCAAGGAAGCCCTAAACTTCAAGGTGTTGGAACCGCTGTCTTCCTATCCCCAGAAGCCCTAGATTGTACACAGCAATAATCGGAGTCACACAAAGCAAGTCTGCACAAGGAAAAGTTTGAACAAGCCATTCAAACTTTCTGCACAAAGCTTGAGAGTTGATAAGAGCGTCTCTATCTAGAAATCACTTCAACAGCATGTAAGCACAGTTTTCAGAGTTGTTGCTTCTTTTTAAATGAGCTCTTATTTATAGGTGAAGCTCCAACGGTCAAATTCTTCCTTAAATTTCAGAGGGACCTGTACACGTGTCACTCAAAAAATGGTTAGTCAATAACTGAAATCACGACATCATTTTGTAATAAACACATGTAAGCATAACTAAACTGATATTCAGAATGGAGTAGAAAATGAAAGTTTGGAATGGAAAAGATTAAAGTTCGGAATGGAAGTAAAAAATAAATTCGGAGTCTATAAACTTAAGACTGTTCAGATTCTGTTTTGTAGGAATTCGAAACCTGAATTCTTTAGAAATCTGGAGTCTGAATTTCAAGGAAATTCAGAGTCTGATTTCACTAGAATTCGGAACTAGAACTTACGAAGTTCGGAGTCTAAGTTCATGAGAATTAAGAGTCATATCTCATCAGAGTTTGGAGTCTGAATTCAGAGAACTCGGAGTTATAAATTAGAGAAGTTTGTAATCAGAATTCAGAGTGGAACTTTATGAGATTTCATATCCAGAATTCAGAGTGCAAATTCATGAGAGTTCGTATCCAGAATTCAGAGTGTAACTTCATGAGAGTTTGTATCCAGAATTCAGAGTTGAACTTCATTAGAGTTTGTATCCAGAATTTGGAGTGGAACTTCATGAGAGTTCGTATCCATAATTCGGAGTGGAACTTCATGAGAGTTTGTATCCAGATTTCGGAGCTAAACTTCATTAGAGTTTGTATCCAGAATTCGGATCCTAAAATAGAATGCTTCATGTATAAGTATTATATTATTCTGAGGTTTTAGATATGAATCCGATTTTTAAACTTAAGAAAAATATTGATATGAACAATGAAAACAAGGTAGGGTTAAATTTCATTTGGGAATAAAATTTTCCTTATACAAGTAAAACAGGTGTAAAATGAAATTTTCTTTAAGAAAAGGTGTTTGTGATTTTGACAACAAGAGGAATGGTAAAGTCATAAGGAAACCTTGATGACTTATCAATCTCCCCCATGAATTAAGGAATGGAAAAATTCGTAAGGAAAACCTTATTGACTCAACATTTACAACTTTATTTCATATAAAAAAATGTGGTTACACTTTATTCTTTTTAAAAATACCAAGTGTGTCCTCTCCCCCACTTATAAAAAGTCACCCACTCTCCTCTTCTGTTCACACATAAAAAACCATTTGTTTCAGACAATCCCTACCAAAATCCTTTTCTTACTTACCTTATCTCATCCTAGAAGAATTATTTTTATCATAAATCCAACCTAGGAAGGCTTTTGGTTCAAACCTAAGGAGGTTAACCGAAAAAGAGGTAACATTCTTCAATGAGCATTTTTATTATATTTCTTCCTCCGCATTCTTAAAATATTATTAAACCATTATAATATAATATTATTATTATATTTAATATATTTAAATATTATTATGTTTTTTTCATGACCTATATCCATATCCTCTTCCCTCAAATGGGAAACGATAATGTCGCTCATGTGCATAGCGGACTACCACCTCACGAAACGATGTGACATGTTTTCCATCAACACCTCTCACGGTTGGGCATGATAATGGATATAATATATAGGTATGATATTTTTAACATAAATATACTTCTATAAATATATTATCATATATACCTTTTTACTTTCCATTCCTTAGGGGATACGATAACGTCAATCGTGTGTACGGTGGACCACCGCCCTGTGAAGCGATGTGATTCATTTTTCACTTATGTTTTACATGGAAGGTGATAAGGGATAAATTTAATGAATATATGTGATAAATAGTACATCATAATTATTCTGGATAAATTATTATTATTTTAATTTATTTCATTTCATCTGTTGAGAAAATGGAAACAGCAATCATGTGTGCGTATGACCTACCATCTCCATGAATGGTGTATTTTATTTTCTATCTAAATATTTTATGAATTACTCTAAATACATATATAATGAATAAAAATTATATTTATATCATAGTTAAAATTATATATATGATGGAACCGAAAATTAATATGACTAAAAATCAAAAATCAAAACATACATGAAAAACAAAGTGGTTATTACCTGAAATGTGATTTTAATAAGGAATTATTAATAAATAGGTAATAAAATGTCATAAGTAAATAATATATGTAATGATATATATAATTATGGTTCTATTATATATATATAATAAAATTATATTTATTATATAGGAGGTTCGAATGTGTAAAAATGAATTTGAGACTCAAGGTAAGGGATTTCCGTCTCACTTTTTACTTCTGTGAGACACATGTCATATTCACCACATATTTATTTTATGTGGTGAATATAATTCCCATGAATGTATGTTATTATTATTATCCAGAAAATTATGAGGGTTTAAATATACATTTTATGATCTCTCTATCATGGGGTTCACGATTCAAAAGTTACCAAAGCGGTAAGGGGTTTTTTCTCTCAATTTTTCTTATTTGAGACATATGTTTTGTTATGCACCTATCTTATTTTAGGATGTGTATTTACAGTACCTATGAAATTTAATAACATGAATTTATTTATTCATGTTATATTTTAAGTTTCATTTAATTTTATACTTTCATGGGGATTATGATTCCAAGTTACCAAAGTGGTTAGGGTTTTATAATACAATCTCATCATTTATTGGGATTGTTTATGTTTATGCTTTCGATGATAAAATATTATGATCCATCTCTCAAACAAATCATGAATTTTATTCTCCTATGGTTATTTCATAAGAGTACAAGTTTTTCCTTGACTTTCCTCTCTTTATTTACTAAAGAGTTCAAAATAATTTCTATAAGAAAAATTGTCTTTATTTCTCTCTTCGGTTGAAAACCATTTTTTCTTCCATATAAAAGTTTTATAAAAATTTATTCAATTTTTTTAACATTATCCAAAGGATTTATTAAATATATTCTTACCCATGTTTTACATTTACAAAAAAAATAAAAGGAATCTTCATGTCATTTTCCAAACAAGGCCCGATTGGATTTTACTGAAAATGTGAATGGAATCTTTGTTTTAACATGTAAAACATGAATAAAATTTCATGCCATCATTAAAAGTAAATTATTTAAATATTAAATTATAAGTTTCAAAGTTTATTTTCAAATATAAGTATTTAAAAAAGAAAATATGAATTTTTTATGTTTTAAAAAAGTGTTTTTTAAAGTGGAAAGACCATTTTTCTCAAGAAATGTTCTAATTGATCTTTCAAATGAAGGTCCAGGCATAGCAAAAGTGTGCAGTGATAGGGGATATATTAAAATTTATTTTAATTTTTCTATAGCCAAAACTACAATATAGTATCTTGAATTTTAAATTTATAATCAATTTGTTTAGATCATAAGAATGCAAACACCTTGTCTTAGGGTATTTCTTCGATGTGGATGTTGATCGTCTAAAAAGTACCTTCTGTATTTCCTTTATTTTGTTTTGAGCATTCAAGGATAGAATTCCTCTATTGGTGATCTACATGTTAACCTTGGATATTTAAGCAATTCCAACTGATCTCTGGGTTCTAGCAAAGTGAATCGATTATCTTTTAATGTTTGTGTTAATCGCATGTCCTTCAGTCTTAAAGGAGTATCTCTTGTGTTTCTCATTCTTAAGAGGGAGATAGAATAAGGTGTTGAGAGAGAATTCATTATGCACAAAAATTATCTATTTTGTGTTTTTCTACAAAATATCTATAAAGAACTATTTATATATATAGGCTTTTGGTTAATATTTATTTTAATTGCCTGCTAACACTTAAAATAATATCATATTCTTAATAAACCCCATGCCAAAAAAATTATATTATTATTTTTATTTTATGGTTCATGTCAACATGTGCATATTATAAATATTATATATTGGATTGTAAATAAATATCCATCATCGGACATGATCTTGGTCCATTCAAACTCTTCAATATTTATTAAATATTCAAATAAATATTTTATTCATAAATAAATATTGTATTCTCCAATAAATATTTGTGATTGATAAAATATGAATGAAATTATTCCTCTATATTGAGAATAATATTTATTATATTAATTAAATTCATTTAGAATTTAATCGAGATCATTAGTAAAACTTAGTGTGTTCTTGGATTCATTATAATTGGCATTAGACAGGCTTGCCTAAAGTATAAGATTACTATCTTGAAATGGGTCAAGGAACCCAAGAGAAATAACTTAATGTTGAAATTATTACAACCATATATTAATGTTCATTATGTAATATAATCCCTTTATCACAATATCTCATCAAGTAGGTTTCACATCTGTGTCACCAAATTATATGCTTGATACGTATTTCTTTGAATATCTGAAATAAACACATCATTACACCATGGACATGGAATTTAGGGATATATTTATATTCCAATAAAAGGGTCGAGATATCAGCTTCCATAAATATGGAAGGGACAAATCCTTTCTCAACTTATCCATTGATAACATTCCACTCATGATGCACCCAACCTATACAACTTCTCCATGAATTGTTATCGTCATGGATAATGAAATACATCTAAGTAGAAAAGTCATAACATGAAATAATAATAATATTAAAGTCTAAGTACTATTACACACACTCGCAAATAGTAATACCTGATGACACCAAAATATGTTGATTTCCTACCAACGGGTCTATTCTCATAATATCTCATCTTAGATATTACCAAGTGAGAACTTTGTGAGAAGAAGCCTTATCCACTTATGAGTACTTTAACTGGAAAATCTATGTATTATGTGTCCCATAATATTATTTTATCCAACCGCGTAACATTTTTGTAAGAATATCATAATAGCATTTTAAGGTTCTCATTGTAGTAGGGAATTGTTATAACTTTATCAATGCGACTTATACTCTATAAAATTGTTACATCAGAGTCATACAGAACAATAAAGAATATGTAATAATATGTTTTATTAATATTCAATATATCAAATATACATTTAATCAAAGTATAAACAATTGGTCCTAGGATTCAAACTCTAAAAAACTTTTACTTGGACTAGATCCAATTGTCTATGACTTTCAGTCCACTGGACCTCACATGATAATAATGTTTTTGATAAGCTAAGAATTTATTCAAGGGGTCCTCCACATTTTTTCCATGGAAATACTGGTCATTATAACCTCACCTCTCTAAGAAAAATCTCTCAAGAGATGATACTTCCAAAGTATATGATTCATCCACTGATGTGACCTTAACTCTTTTACAATATCCACCGCTATAGTATTATCATAGTATAATGTTATAGGATATTTAATGCTAGGTACCACATAAATATCTTGGATGAAGTTTCACATCCATAATTCTTATTTATCTACCTCATAAGACTTAATATACTCAGTCTATATTGTAGAATATATGACCACGGCCTTCTTTGAGCTCTTCCAGCTCACAGGACCACCATTCAAAAGTGAAGATATATCAAATTTGGGACTTCATGTCAACTTTATTAGTTTTGAAACTAGAATATCCATATCCTATGATGAATAGTTTCTTATCTCCTCTATAAACCAGGAACATATCCTTAGTACACCTAAAATACTTAAGGATATTTTTACCACCATCCAACGACATTCACCTGGGTCATCTTAATATCTTCTTACCACACTTAATGCATAGGTGACATATAACCTAGGACATACCATATCATATATGAATGACCTAATAGCTAATGCATATGGAATCCTTTAAATTTTATTTCTATCCTCATGTTTCTCAGGACATATTTTCCTGGAAAGATGAATTCCATGTGACCCTAACAAAAATCCCCTCTTATATATTTCCATAGTAAATATCTTATGTATCTTGTCAATTTATTTACTTTAACTTATGTAGAACAACCTCTTGAATCTATCACGATGTATCTTGATCTTAAAAATATATTACACCTCACCTAGGTTCTTCATAGAGAATCATTTAATCAACCATGACTTAATAGACTATAAGATTAGTATTTTATTTTCAATGAGTAATATATCTTCAACATATAGTATTAAGAAAATTATTTCACTCACACTAAACCATTTATATAAACAATCCTCACACTCATTATTTATGAAACTAAATTCTGTTATGGATTCATCAAAATGAATGTTCCATAACCAAGATTCTTTCTTTAGTCCATAAATGGATTTCTGTAATTTTCATATCTTTTTGGAATCCTTTAGAGTCAAAAACCCATCGGTTTGTGTCATATAGACATGTTCCAGAAGGTTCACATTAAATAAGTTTGTTTTAACATCCATTTTATAAATATCATAGTCATGGTAAACTATATAGAAATTATAATTCTGATGGATTTTAGTATTGAAACTGGTGGAAATATTTCATCATAGTCAATGCCTTGACACTATTAAAACCCTTTTGAAATCAGTCATTCCTTATAGGTATTGAATTGTCCTTCCATTTCTAGTTTTTTCATTAATACCCATTTTCAACCAATGGTATTTACATCTAATAGAGGATCTACCAAAATATAGACTTAGTTTTGGTACATGGAATCCATTACATAATTCATGGATTCATGCCACTTGGAAAAATATATTCCACTTACTTATTTCTTTTAGGTTATAGGATCATTATTATTAACTAATAAGGAGTCACCATAATTAGTGACTAGAAAAACATACCATTTTAGTTCCTTATCCCCTTGAGTGCTCCTATGCAATACTTGTGTCCCTAAAATAACTTCTTCTTCCATAGGGCTTTGTAGAATTTTTTCTTGTGACAAATATTATATATCTTGATCTTGGACTATATCAAATTATATCTCTCTCCCACTACATCTTTTAGATATAGAATCCTTCTCAAGAAATGTGAGATTTCTATTAGCCACAACCTTTTTTTTAAGGGTTCTATAGATAGTATCCCTTTTTTATTTGGGATTTCATATAAATATGCACTTTGTGCCTTTGGGTGTAAGATTTTTACCTGAAGATACCTTAACAAATGGTTAACATCCCCACACATGTAAGAAATATGGCATAAGTTTCTTTTCATTCCATAATTGGTATGTTATACCATCTATCACTTTTGTTGGAAATCAATTTAGTACGTATTATTTTGTTTGTAATGTGTATCCCCAAAAGGATAATGGAAGATTCACATGACTCGTTATTGATCTTACCATGTCTAATAAGGTGTGTATCCTCCTTTCTCTTACACTGTTTCATTGAGGATTATAAGGAGGAGTGATATGGGATATGATCCCAAACTCCCTTAAGTAATCAATGAAGTATTGATTAAGATATTCTCCATAGTGGTCTAAGTGGAGTACCAAGCCGGTTCCCGACTTCATTCATCTATTCCTTTAATTTATCAAAATAATCAAACTTATACCTCATTATGTAGAAATATCCATATCTACTAAAATAATTAGTAAAAGTTATGAAGTATGAGTACCCACCCCTTTCTTCAATAGGAACACGCGCCGATGTGAACTAATTCAAGAATCTCTTTATACCTTTCACCTTTACAACCAAATATGGATTTGATCATTTTTCCTTGTAAACTTGTGTGGTATACAGTAAGTAGTTTTAGTTTAAAAGAATCTTAATATCTATCTAGATTTAATTTATTCAAGTGTTTTTTGATTACATGACCTAGCCAGTGATGCCAAAGTTGGGTGTGGTGTGAGTCATGTGAAGTAACTTAGTTATCTATTTCCATTGCTTGGTTTATGAAATCTAACACATAAAGACCAATATTCACATGTGTCTTACCATAAAAAAAATGTTATATTTATAAAAGAAAAAAATTTTATTTCAAAAATAAAAAATTAAACAATTTGTATCTAGTTTGGATACTGATATAATGTTTTTGGTAACTAAAGTCACAAAATAACAATCTTTTAAAACCAATATCATCCCAATTTTCAACGTGAGTTGGTAGTCACTGATAGCTACCACAGAAAGTTTAGATTCATCAGTTTCTCTTGGATCTATCTCCTGTCAGTTAATCTTCATTAATATATGTAGTTTCTATATTTGAATACATATGTAAGTACCAAAAGTTGTATCTAATACCCAATTTATATAAAGAGATAAATTTCACTCGATAATAAATGCACCTAAAGATTCACCTTGCTTATTTGGCTGGGTAATGTTTTTTTAGTAGGCCTTCTTTCCACATGCGAAATAAACAATATCATGTTCCTTATATTTCCATTTTATCTTACTCCTCTTAGAAGGGAGTTGTAAAGAATCTATGGTCTTAGGGATTTTGACTTATACTTTCCATTTTTTCACTATAAGGACAGAAGGATTTTCATGATTCATATCCTTATCTACTTGGTGAAGGAGAGTAAGTATACCTGGTATAGAATTATTAATTTTTTTCATATTAAAATTTACAACTAAGTTAGAGAATATCTAAGGTAGTGATGTAAGAATGAGATCGATACCTGGTTCTTCAGGTATTTTAAAACCTAGAACTTCTAGGCACTCAATGTATCCAATAATCTTTACTACGTGAGGCCCAGTTGGGGAACCCTCTTCAAGCTTTCCCTAAAAAAGAGCTTTAGAGATCTCAAACCGTTCTTGTCTAGATCTCTCCAAGTAAAAACCTCAGAGGTGATCAAGCATGATATACACATCCATGTTTTCATGAGGCTTCATAAGTTCACTAGATATAGATGAAATCACAAAACATTGAACATAGACCACATCGCTCAAATTTTTTCTTTAATAAGTAACTCTTCATCGCTCACCTCCTATGAAGGAGGAATAGGAATTAAGTATTCCTAACATGTAATATTTCTATTCATGGTGTAACACAACCCAAAGGCATATAAACCATTATTAGAAGTTACTATCGGTGATGATATTTTCTTTATCCAATATGTATCAAAGGGATAGTTTTGATGATAAACTTTACATTTTATTCTACAATTAAAAGATTAGATTATTATTAATTTTCTTGATTAAAAATTTTATGAGAAATAATAAATTAATTTATTTTTATTTAATCTCTTAGTATTTTATAAAGTATCAATAAACCTCACCATTGATCCCAAAATTTATAGTTTATAAGATATTCTAGTGTAAATTATCCCAATTAATTTTCTAAATTATCCATAATTTTCCCATGAAAACAATAAGAAAGTAATTTGGTAGGTGGTTTTTTCAACTTCAGCCTTTCATCTCCTTGATTTATTGATTGGATTCCCCTATCTTGAAATCCTAACTTGGATTTCCTCCACACTTGCCTCTAAATTTATATTGAATAGACTTTGTCCATTAGTCTCAATACATGTTTGGTTAATTCGACCCAAAACCCTTATGAGAACTCCCCAATAAAAGCAAGTGTCCTAACTTTGGACATATATTGCACTTAGTTCTATGGATTTATTCCTAATCAAGTAATGGATGGATTAGTTTAACTTAACATGAAGTTAAGGGATTTTAATTAATTATGAATAAATTTTATCTTTTTTTATCCTTTACATTCCTTTTTAATATTTAGTTAATGTTACTCAATTAATTAACTAGGTTGGATAAAACATTTATGCATAATCCACTTTTCTAAATTCCTTGTTTGCACATAAATTCATTTATTTATGTGATCATGGTCTTGAATCCCTAAATTAAATGATGCATATATATAAATACATAAATAAATGAACCAATAATGAGTTTATCTAATTATTGATTTAATGTGTGGATATTAAATCAACCTCTAACCCAGGGGAAATAACTCTTATTACTAGTTTTGGCATGAGTTACAGTATTCCGCCTATACATCTATATATCACCTAAGTTGGCATCATAATGGTTCCATCTTGAAATACCTTCATGTGCCTTATGATACTCCATTAATTACATATATTTATAACTCACGTGTATGTGAGGGTAACCAAAGGATTGGTTAAGGGGATTATATAAATAACCATGGACGCATAGGTCTTACATAATAACGGATGGAGGGAATAATCATAGGATATCATATTTAATTTAATAATAAATAATTAAAAACTCATTCAATAAATTAAATTAAAACATCTAACACATACACGGGTCTTGGTCAACCTCATGAACGGTCATACATGAAACATATATGCAAAGGTAAATTTCTATTATTCATTTTTTATTTTTTATTTTTTATTAAGATAAATTTGTTTGAATTAATTAATTAATTAATTAATTCCCTTTCATTTTAATGACCATCCAAATCATATTTTAGATAACCAACATGAATTAATTAATGAAAAATAAATGGCAGAACCAATGATAATTTAAAATTCTTTAAAACACTTATGAAATTTTCAAACACTTAAGTGAAAATCAAAGCAATAATGTTTTAATGCCATAATTTTTAATTTAATTTAATTTTTTATTCTATAAATAATTGGGAGACTACATGGCGTGTAGTGTCTAGCTATATGTTTTTTACCTCAATTTCTATGTATCCAGGTTTCATGGCTCAGGCTTTGATGTGTTGACTCGGCCAGACTACACAGTGTGTACATGCCAGATACACACTGTGTATCCACTTTCCATGTGCCCAAGATAAATTCTTGGTTCTTTAATGTGTATCTTTGTGGGATCACATAGTGTGTACAAGATAGATACATGTCATGTATCCCTTATGTTGGGTGTTTGTTGTTCTCATTAAATGGATCGGCATGTATTTCATACATGGGAAATGATGAACTACATAGCATGTACAATGCATACACATTTCTTATATCATAAATTCTATAGGATATTAGTCTCGTATAGTTTTACCATGTACAATGACCACACGGATTTCCTAATTTATGTCATTAACTTGTGAAAACTACACAGCGTGTACACCAGCTACACATCATGTAATCTGACATCTTGTGTTCCAGGTTGGCTCGATATACATGCAGTGTGTAATAAATGCACTACATGTAATTAACTACTTGATGTTTCATTTATCCATTGACACATTCAGGTGTAGTACACATGGGTACACGATATGTACTCCAGCTACACATTGTGTAGCCCAATTTTATCATCCAAAAATTTGGCACTTCCTGATGGAATCTATGATCATTGTTTATCTTTTCTTAAGCCTTTAAGAAAATGAAACATTGAATGAATATGATTAATATTTAGATAACATGTTAATTCAAATAATATTAAATAATGAATAATATGAAATGAAAACATTCAACCATGATTGTGTATAGATCAACAATAAAATAAATAATTATAAATTTAAAATGCGACTGCTCTAATATCACTTAAAGGTTTAGATAATAGAGAAAGCATGTGGTTGTGGGAGATATATTAAAATTTATTTTAATATTTTGATGCTCGAAACCCCAATAGAGGATCTTGCATGTTTAATTTATAATCAATTTATTTAGATCAGAATAAAAAAATACCTTATCTTAGGATCTTTCTTTGATATAGATGTTTATTGTCTATAAAGTACCATTTGAATTTTATTCATTGATCTATGATGATCCAAGGATATAATTTCTCTAATGATGATCCACGTGTTCTCATTTGATCTCCAAGTAATTACAATTGATCTATAGGTGCTAGTATGGTGAATCAATTATCTTACATTGTTTGTATTGATCGTTTTTCCTTTAGTCTTGAAGAAGTATCACTTGTATTTCTCATTCTTAAGAGGGATGGAGAATAAGGAGTCAAGAGAGGATTCATTATGTTCAACAATTCTTTGTTTTTGATTTCACTATATAATATCCATAAATAACTATTTATAGAGATAAGGTTTAGGTTAAGAAATATCTTAATTGCATTTCAGGCCTTAAAAATTATCATATTCTTAATAAACCTCATTCCAAAAAATAATAATATTATTGTTATTATTTTTAAGTGTGTTATAACACATGTATATGATAAATATTATTTATTGGATTATAAATAAATATTCATCACTAGACACGATCTTGGTTCGTTCAAACTCCTTGGTATTTATTGAATACCAAAATAAATTTTTTATTAATAAATAAATATTTTATTCACCAGTAAATATTTTTTATCAATAAAACATGAATAAAATTATTCCCCGGTCTTGAAAATAATATTTATTATATTAATTAAATTCATTTAGAATTTAATCAAGATCATCGGTAACACTTAGTGTGTGACCATCTAGGATTATTTCTCATATGAATTATGTCGTTTTTCCTAAATTCTAAGATTACTATTTAGCAATGGGTCAAGGCAACCAAGAAAAAGAACTTTATATTGACCACCCAACAGCCTGAAGGCCTTAAAAATATTTTATTATATGATAGAGCCCCCTTTTAAGGGAATAAGGGAGAAACCCAAACAGACTTCATTGACATAGGAAAAATCACACTGGAAGGAAAACGAGTAAAAATCAGAATGACAAGACGAAACTACCCCTCCCCAAAATTTGATCATGAAGAAGCACACCAGTGTACTATTTCAAAGCACATGCCTGATCTGATGGCTGACTCCATACCCTCTTAAACAACCACATCCAACAAACTCTGCAAAGATGAACTTCCAGCTCTGTATCCTCCTCTGAATCTCGTTCCATGAAGTCAACCCCGATTCCACAACCTTCCCTCCTTTGGAAATAACTTCCACCAGTTCACAAATTGATAATTCACCAATTCAACCAAATAAACTATTCAAAACTAGATAATCAACACTGCAAAACCTTCATATAAAACAATAAGTACCTCCACCAAGAATCCATCAAAAAACCATCATGTCGCCACCAACAAACCTACTCTCAAAGACCAGAACAATCCAACCCCAAACTCCAGCCAAAGTACGATGCAGCCAACAGGTCCCAATCCCTTCACTGCAAAATAGAATCATGACCCTGATATAGAAGATACTAGGATACAGCCTCACACCTCATAAGAGCTGATCGAACCCCAATGTTGTGGGATAAGGGTTCACAACCCTAAGAGGATGAACGGAGCATAACCCTAACCCTCAAATCTACAGATCCCAACCCTGATGTCGCACCAGGTCTTGACCCTATGCCACACCGAATCATGATCCCAAAACAGCACTGAAGCACACCCCAAACAACATGGAATAAATAGATCTCTCCCCAACGCATCTGGATCAAAACCCCTCAATCGTAGAGAATAGGACCTCAAACCCAACGCCGCACCAGATCTCGACCACGATGCACCATATCGAAACCCCTTCATTACACCGGATCCCAACCCTAATGAACCAAAGAGACACCCTTTCGCCATAGAGAAGTATCGTGACCCCGATGCCACATTATAACTCGACCCCATGCTATGGAAGAGATGGAACACCAAAGACTATACCGCCCACCCCGAGGAAGAATGACCTCGAGCCACCAAACGAGAACCCTCTTCGTCACGGAGGAAGCCACTGCACCACGATCTCACTAGGGAAAACCAAGGAGGAACTCTAGCCAAAAGAAATAGAGGAGAGGTGGAGACTAGAGAAACCCTAAGTTTGTGTGCCCCTTAGGGGATCATAAAAGAAATTAATCTTGCAATGATGAAAACCACATATGAACGCTCACTGTGTAATATAATCTTTTTGTCACAATATCTCATCAAGAATGTTTCACATTCATGTCACCAACCTATATGATCAATACGTCTTTATTTAAATATCTAAAATAGACACATAGTTATACCATGGTCATAGAATTTAGGGATATGGTTATATTTTAAATCAAGGTTCTAAGATATCAGCTTTTGTAAAGATGGAAGGGACAAATCCTTCTTCGACTTATCCATTAATAACATGTCACTAGTGATGTTCCCAATGTATCCAAATTCTCCATGAATACGTGAGTCATGGAATTCATTAATAATACTCATAAATTCTAAGGACCAATACATGTGCTAGTGGATATAAAATACGATGATACCAAAACATGAAGAATTCTTACGGGTGGCTCTATTCTCATAATCTCCCATCTTGGAGATTACGAAGTGATAACTTCCTGAGAATAAGAATCATCCTCTTACAAGTAATCTCACCTAATATTCTATGTAATATTTGTCCCATCATAGTATGTTATCCAAACACATAACATTTTTTTAAGAATATCATCATAGCACTTCAATGTTCTCATAATAGTGGGGAACCACTATGACCTTATCAATGTGATGTATAATCTCGAACATTATTACATAATATTCATATAGAAAAGTGAACAATATGTAATAATATGTGTTATTAATATTCAACACATCAAATATACATGTAAAAAAAGTACAAATAGTTGGTCATATGACACCAACTCCAACATCAAAATCATTTTCCATCTAATATGACATTATTTTATGTTACTTATGCTTTACTAGGGATAATATTGAGTGATATTTATCGTATTGTTTCTCTGGGTGGTTAATTATTATGTTTATGAAATTTTTATGAACCTCATTTATTTTTCATGGTTTATTCTATCGTGAATTGATGAAATATTTATGAAACATATTTTATGTACAGAGGTTATGATGTAATGATATGATGAATGTTTTATGATATTTTTTCACACGTAAGTCTGGTTTTTATTATGATATGGGTGGGACCAATATCTCACTCCAATGCATTGGGTAAAGCTTTATATATCATTAGATAACAAGGGGAAACAATTTGAAGTGATTGATACAATATAGGAAACATGTGAGTCTTAATCCACTATGGGAAACAGATGAGTCCTGATCCATAATGGGAAGTATCTAATGAGTCATGATCTACTTTGCTACATGTGAAAAAAAATATTTATGTGGTGCCACACTTTTATGACATGAGATTATGGTTTATGATTAATTTATGATGATTCCTCACTCTTATGGACCATGTTTTCTAAAATTATAAAGTTTTATTCCATGACTCGGGTTTATGATCTATGATATTTTGGGTATGAAATTCATAAGTTATATTCATGATCACATACCCTTATGTTTATCTAATTCTTTTATATGATAATTGATTGATATCTCCTATGTTTACCCTTACTAAATATCTGATCTCATCCTTTCTTATGTTTAATTCCCTGGGTTATGAAGACATTTTTAGGTAGGGTATGCTTAATAAGATTACTATGTGAGAAGATATTTGTAAGAGATGTTAAATATCTTTAAAAAAATAAGAAGACTTTATTTCTAGAATCTAAAGACACTATACTATTACAGTCTTTGGGCATGTTTTTATGAAATATATTGAATATTTATCTAAAAAGATGTGATATTTATGTATGAAAAGGCTGGGTCCTTATAGGAAAGCATACAGGTTTCATGAAATTATTTAGAATATAGAGTCCATTATGGGGGTAGCATAATTCCTAGATGATGAAACATATGTGAATATAATATAAAAACAAGAATAACTTGAAAATTTAACATGGTTTGGAAGTTTTCTTACATCCACAGGAGAAAGATATCCATTTAACATTCACTATTCTCTGGATAAAACATTGGAGGATACCAATTACAATTTTTAAAGAGTATTAGATATCATATTTATAGATAATAAATAATAAATAGTCATGGGTGGTTTGTCAACCTCATCTACGCTTGAAAATCCCTAGCTACTAGATACGTATCTATGGTCATTGCTAACCACAAACTCTCTATGATTAGGTTTTCAAATGAATAATAGCATATTTTCAATATAATACTCCACCAAATCTATTCCCAAAAAAGAAAAAAAAGACTCCAATAAATTAATCCCTTAATTGGGAGTTTCACCAAAAAATATTCCCCTTACAAAAAAATTGGTGTCAAAGCTAGACCTGAAGTATCCATGTAGTCTTCCAGCTTGTCTTTCAGTAGAACCTTCATCGTCATTTATTCCTCATTATCATTGGTTTGTATTTTCTCTATTTTCAACAATATTTCTTACAATAAATTGCAGATCCAAAGATGTCACAAATCTATGTGTTTGGACCTAGAATGGAATTTCTGGTTCATGATGAAATGAATAATACTTTTATGATTACAATAGATAATATAATTCTCTTAACTCTGCCTCAGATCTTGAAGAGACTTCTTCATCCAAAATACCTCTTTATAGCCTTTAGTGACCATGATATACTCTGATTCAATGGTAGACAAGGAAACACACTTCTGACTTCATGATTTCCATGAAACATATCCCCCTACAGATGATATAAGGTATCTATATATGGATTTCATCATGTCAATATATCAAGCCATATCTTTATGTGTGCATTCATCCAAAACAAGTTTATCACTTCCAAAACATAAACAATGAGTGGATGTACATCAAATATGCCTCGATATCCATTTCACTATTGTCAAATTAACCTTTCTAGGATTTGATAAGAACTTACTCATAATTACAACATTTTGATAAATATATTTTTTGGTTTGCACCATATAAAACATAATATTTCCAATTACTAACTGATGAAGAACTTTTTCCATATAATATTTATCCTCTTTAATTAATGTAATTTGGTTTTTCATGATCCATAAATGACTCATAAGTGGATTACAAACTGGTTTTCCTTACTCATGGTGAATATTTTAAAAACTTTATCAATTCACCATTCTTGAGATATCCAAGTCTTGTGATTACTCCTCTCATGAGTAATCATCATGCCAAGGATATGTATAGATTCTATTAAGTCCTTAATTTCAAAATACTTGTTCAAATAATTCTTTAACCTATAAATCTTTGAGGTAACTCTACTGATATTCAATATATCATCAATATAATGTAAGATAATAATAAAATCACTACCAAAAAATCATTTGATGAAAATATAGTGATTAGAAGTTGTTATTTTGTGAACATTTTTCACCACTAAAAGATATTATAGTTTTAAATCCTTCTAATTATGTTAAAATATTGAATTTCATTAGGGATACTCTATAGGTGGATGAGGATGAGAATAGTTCTCAACTGATTATAGATAATATCCAATCAGTTTTACTGGATCAAGAAACTATTTCAACAATAGTGTATTGGGTTGTACAATCATTGTTGAAGTTTTCAAGTGATGTGTGTTTCTTATCTTTATAAAATAAGGGTCATAAAAAGTAATATTTTAGAGATTTATTTAGGATAATCAAGCACTAGAGGGGGAATTAAGGCACAACATCTAGTGGTTTAAAAGGATTTCAGAAAATAGGTAGCTGTAAACAAGTAATTTTCTATAGAGTCGTCAAAAAATAAAAAAGTTATAGTGGGGATTATATTTAGTTCTATTCTAGTTGAATTTTTGAAATATTAAAATAATTATTTTCTATTTATTAATAACGTAAAATTTATATCATTATAACATTTATTTATATGTATTTTTAATGAGAATAGAGAATCTAAGAAATGCTCTTATTTAGATTTTATTAACCAAAAAAGAAGACAAGATTTGGTGGATGTAGAGGAATTAATTTGATTGACAGAAAAGTGGAATCATCATTGAAAATATTATTCTTCACTTCATGGGATTTTAATGACATAGTCTTTGAGTAAATCTCAAAATTTTGACATGATTATTCATAATGATAAAGAGAAGAAACTATTTAAAGTAAATGATGGTATAGGAATGGGTAATATTTTTGATTCAAGTGAAGGGGGATAGGAATATAATGGTGTTTTTGAGATGAAGGGGCTGATCCTTCTACCAAGGAAGTTTTTCTCTCTTATGTTTCTTTGGGGAAAGTCACATCAAATGCCATTCGGGATACTACTTCTATAGAAAATTTGGGCTTGTCTATAAAAAACCATCTGAAATCTTGGATCAATCTATTAAATATCTTTTTGAAAATATGACTCTTAAGAGATTTCAAATTTCTAAGATTTTTTATTTAGGTTATAGGTAATGGAATTTTTTTCTATATGGGTATGAATTTCTAGTTATATTTTCATCACATATTTTTTAGGGTGGTGTTGCTTTTTCATTAGTCTTGTCCCCCTATCCTTCAAGTATGATCTGTGATCTTGATGCTTCCTAAGATAAATTTTTTATTTTCATGCCATTTATATGTAACTGTTAATTGCTAAATTTTTTAATCATATGTAATTATAAATTAGTAAGATATATTTAATAGTTAATAATGAATAATTATTAATTAAAAACAATAATATTAAATTTGTAAAATATATTTTTAAAATTAATTATTAAATAAAAATTATTTATTAATAATTATAATATATTTATAATATATATAAATATATATAAATTAATAATTATTACTAAATTAATTAATTAATATTATTATTATTACATTTTATAGTAATTTCTTAAAAACCACCACTAAAATTAAATTAAAAAATAAAATTTAGTA
Source organism: Viscum album (assembly GCA_963277665.1). Taxonomy (NCBI): domain Eukaryota; kingdom Viridiplantae; phylum Streptophyta; class Magnoliopsida; order Santalales; family Viscaceae; genus Viscum; species Viscum album. The sequence goes on along the minus strand of OY728125.1, from coordinate 115,343,220 downwards.
TTTAATGTTAGATTAGACAGTCACAAAAAAATAAAGCTTATCATTTGTTGTGGTGTTCAAAAATATCATGAAATGAAATTTTTTTATAGTGTACATCGAATGAATAGATTAATATTTTTCATGTTATGTAAATCAATCAATTAGTTGTAAACATTTTATAATATTTTTATAAATATTATGTTAGTTTAGTAATCATATTCTATGTGTTTGTGTTGTATTTGTACAAAATTATTTAATATCAATTAATTTTTTAAAATTTATCACTTTTCATTTATAAATTTTTTATTTTTTCAATATTCATAAAAAAATAATTTTAAGGGTTGTCCTGGCCTAATGATCGGATCCTAAGCTAAGATTTTTGAGGGACCTGGCTAGTGCATCCTAACCAAAATTACCTAAGTGAAGGAATGAACGTGTATATTTTTTAAATGGTGAATCATAATAATATATATGTTTTGAGGATATTTGATATTCTCATACTATTTTTAAATGAGAATATAAATGGAAAATTTCTTAAAATCTCATGGCATGGAATTCAATTCCAATCATTGATTTTTTACATTAACTTAAATCATGTGAACTTTAAAAGGATTATTAATCTTGAAGAAAAAATTGGTGTTTTATGTGTGAAATTTATCATAATATTGGTAGTATCAATAAGATATATGAGGGAGAGAAGATCCTCTTTATCTAAATAAGAAGAAAAATAACATGATTCAATATATGATTAACATGATTATGATATTTTGATCTTTCTCATAATTTTAATTTTTATAGAGGTATTTAAACCATTATATTATAGTCATTTCATATGAATTGGGGTTATATAAAAAGAGGTAGTAATCCTTTAAGATTTATTAGTATTGAATAAACTCAAAAATATTTATAAAATAAACTAGTGAATACAGTTTTGAAAATAGGTATAAAATGATTGTACATTTCCATTTATTTCTCATGGAATTATTTCCATGAAAAAATGATTTTTATTTATTTTATTATGAATATTTTTTAGTTGATTCCCCATGTGTTGGGTTGTTGGGATGTCATTTTTCGGTCCCAATGCACATTATACCTTTGATTTCTCCCTGTTTAGTGTTGTAAATACAATTTTATAGTTTAATTTAATCCCATTAATTTATCAATTTTATTTAATGGTTATCCTTATCCTTAAGTTTTATATTTATATTATTCTCCATAATGTTATTTGTATTGATACACATGATGGATCTACTAACCAATCTACTTTTTCTATGTATCCCTACTTGGGAATTTTGTTTGATAACTTCTTGAATGTTCAACTCTCACTGCACTATTGTATGGTTTTCATGATTGTTGTCTAAGCCTCATGCTTGTAACATCCTCCTAACATGTCTGATGTTGAATGTTGATGCAAAATACCATCACCCATGGTGGGTGAGCACAAAATTAGGCTACAATGGGGAATTGGTGACACCGAAGAAGACCTTGGAAGGATTTAGTGAACGCCCAAAGAAAATTTTTAGTGGGTTTTATTTTCTTACTCACTTACCCTATAAAAGAGGAGTGTTCCAATTATCATCAAAATGGGAATTGGAAGAAGTATTTTCCCAATATTGGGGAAAAATAGAGAATCTTGTACATAAAAATGAGAATATTGATGATTTAACTTTCCTAATTTCCTCGACAATCAACCATTTAGAAGTTTGGATTATTAATTCTAGTTTTCCATTTCATATATGTTGGAATCGGGATTGGTTTTCCAACTTCAAGTAATCCAATTAAGGTGTGGTTCTTATGGGAAATAACTATCCCTCCCACATTATAGGTATTAAAATAACACGGCTGAGGATGCATGATGGTAGAGTTCAATTCCTTATAGGTGTGAGATATGTACCATAAATAGAGAAGAACCTCATATCTTTAGGAGTATTGGATGTTCTTGGTTATAGGATAACTATTGAATATGGATTCATGGTAACAATATATGGTGAATTCATTGTGATGAAAGTTACTTATAGAGGTATTTTGTATTATTTTAATATTGAGTCTATTACATAAGGAGTATCAATTTTAAAGGGGAGTGAGTGAGACACTTCCAGGATATGGGATATGATAATCAAGCATACTTTATAGAATTATTTGTATATATTAGTAAATAAAGGTGTTTTTAAAGGTTTCAATACTAGAAAACTCAACTTATAAAGGAATTGTGTAATGGGTAAGTACACTAGAGTAAATTCTATCACTGAAATCCATTTCATAGAATAAATACTTTACTATATACATAATGATGTATAGGGACCATTGAATAATTCTTCATTAGGTGGTAATAATTATTTTTTCACATTTACTGATGATTACTCACACTATGTTTGGATATATTCCATTGAGCCTAAGGATAAAATGTTGTATGTCTTCCTTAAATGGAAAAATATGGTTGAAAATCAGATAGAAATAAAAATCAAGGGAGTGATATCTAATAATGATGAAGGATGCACGTAGGATCTGTTCAAGAAGTTTTATCAATATAAAGGTATTGTGAGACACTTTACATTTCCTAAAACACTACAGTGGAACAAATTATCAGAATAGATTAACCATATGCTCATTGAAAGGGTACAGTGTATGTTATCTTAGTTGGGTTTGAAAAAAAAATAATTTTAGGAAGAATAATTAATGTATAAATCATACATTGTAAACCAATTACATGATTATATTATTAATCGTAAAATTTTTATTGAGGTTTGTCTGGTGATAATGTTTTTAATTATAAAAAACTATTGGTTATAGTTCATATTTCCATGTCACGGACTCAAAGTTGGATCCAAGAGGAAATAAATCTATATTTTTTGGATTTATTGATGGTTTAAAGAATTTATAATTATGGGATCCAAAATAAAATAATATCATTCAATGTCATGATGTCATGTTTGATGAATCTATAATGGTGAAGAAAAATTATTCAGAAAAATAGTTGGATGGGTCATATTGAGTTTCAATTGAAGTATAGAAAATTCTACCACTAACTGATTAGGATCCATAGAAAACAAAGTTAAAAGAACATACTAATATCTTAGAAGAATAAGTTTCATTACAGTAGGATAATCAACATCAAGAGAGTACTAACACTCGTAGATCATGAGGAACCATGTAGAGATATTTTAGGTATATTGATATGGTTTTATATGTTATTTTAGTAATAAAATATGATGTTTCATATAGGTATCATGATGTTTTGGATAGAAAATTTATGTACTAGTGTAAGTAAATTGTGTAAGAAGAAATGAGTTCACTACATTATAATCAGAGATGGTATATTGTTCCTCCTCTGAAGAATGGGAAGGAAGTTGGGTGTAAATGGGTATTTTTGAAAAAAGGAAGATGAATCTAGAAATAACTTTATTAGTTACAAGGATGGAACTGTTGATGGTAGTTATGAATAGAAGTAAGGGATGGACTATAATGAGGTATTTTACACTATTTTTAAGCATGAGTATATCCCAATTTTATTGGAATTGGTTGCGTAGTTTTTTCTATAGTTATCTCAACATAACATCAATAAATCATTTATTTATGAATCATTATATAAAGAGATATATATGAAACAACCTATTGTGTTTTTATGTACTATAATATGAGAATTGGGTTTATAGATTGAAAATGAAATTTTATGGCCTAAATTAGTCACCTAGACCATGGTACAAAAGATTTAACACTTTTATGTTGAATCTTAAATATGTTTGTAGCTAGTTTAATCATTTTGTTTACTAAAATAAACTGTATAATGGTATTTTTATCTACATTATTTTATATTTTGATGATATATTGATTGAATGTAAAATTGTAGTGGAGATTTAAAGGTTGAAGGATCAAATTAACTCAAAATTCGAAATGAAAGATCTAAGAGAGTAAAATAAAATTATTGTGATACATATCATATGATACAAAGATAATTGTGTTGTCACCACTATACAAATAGAATATTTGAAGAAATTTCTTCAAAGGTTTGACTTTAATGATAAATCAAAACCAGACATCACCCAATTAGCACCTCATTTCAAATTAGCACATCATTATCTCTAAATATAGAATAATAAAGGAAATATATGGATCATTTTCTATATGAAATAGTATTTTGATCTTTTATGTATTAAATGGTGTGTACAAGAGATGATATTTTACATGTAGTGAGCATGGTCATTCGGTATATGCATGACCCTGTTAAAGGTTATTGGTAGGTAGTCAAATAGATTATATGTTATATCAATTGTATAATAGATATTAGTTTTAAGATTATGATATATAAAAAATTTGGGAGATTTCTTGACAGATATATTGATTCTGATTATGAAGGAAACATGAAAAATCAATGATTCACTACTTGTTATGTTTTCTCTATTATAAGAGAAACAGTGAATTGGGGATCTACTCTATGGTCAATAGTGTCTTCATCTACTACATATATATATTATATGGAAGTGAAAAAAAAATCAAGGAAAATATATGGTTAAATGGACTAATAAAAGTACTATGGATCATATAGGATAACATTGATAATTTTTATGATAGCCAAAGTTCTATTTTTCTTTTTAATAATTAGTTACATCATAGTCAAACAAAACATATTGATTTTTTGTTCCATTTGATCTGATATATTATCAATGAGAGGTGTATCTCACTTCATAATTCCATGAAAATAGATAAAATAATGTACATTTTGACAAAGGTGGTTATAGATATCAAGTTCCAAAATTATTTATACTTGATCAACATCTCTCATACTTTAGATGCCTATAGTCATCAGGAAGGTAGCAAGAATAATTGTTTGAGCAGTATCACTTGGTGGTATTTATCATCAAGGTGGATATTTTTGAATGTTGATGAAATATACCACTAAAAATAGTGGGTGACTGCCAAAGTATACTAAATAAGGGAATTAGTGTCTCCCAAAGAAGATATTGGTAGGAGTTCGTGAATTCCCATAGAAAATTTACAACAACCTTTTTTTATTTTTCTTCTTAACTTTCCCCATAAATTTGAGTAATGATTATTGGAAAGTGATTATAATAATTTATCCCCATTTTATAATAAGAAATTCTACTACATCCCCCATGGATGTAGGTTATACAGATGAACCACGTAAAAATTTGTCAAATTGATTTTCCTTCTAGATGTTTACATGAGTTTGAGAGTGAGATAATTCCACACAACACCTTGATACCTTGATGATTGCCTCAATCTCATAGGTTTATTATCAATTACTCAATCCAATTAATTATCTTAGTTAATATAAATAGAGTGATCCATTAATCAAGAGAAGGATCTACCTATTTCACCTTTCATTTGATCTTGGTTCTTATAAAGGGAGATCTTTGGAGTGTTTTTTATCATCATCTAGTGGATATTCTCTATATCACATATTGAGAACTGGTTTTTAATGGTTCATAGAATTGGATACCTATAGAAACAAAGGTTTAAGGTTTCTATTTCATCTTCAAGAAAACACCATACAATCCCCCTCCTTATCCATTTTTAGATGAAAATAATCTAATAAGATCGTTAATTTCCATTGTATCTTTACTTCCTTTACCACTTAAGTTTGATACTTATAACTCAATGAATTTTCTAGAAAATTTACCTTCATAGATATATAATACAATTAAAATTTAGAAGTATAAATATATTATATCGATCTTTATTATATCAATTTTAAGTTCTACTATGATAAAATACATTTCAAATTTTTATGATACAAATACACCGTGAATATCTCACTAAATAGTTGGGTGTAAACAATAGTAAACAATTCCAATTCATAAGTAAGATAGTTATTTTCATGAGATCATATTTTCCTCAATATATATGTCACTATGATATATCCTTTCATGATTACGCATTCCAACCCTACTTCTAATGCATCATAACATACTACAAAACCCTCACCCTGATAAGGAAATATCAAAATTAGAGAAATAGTAAGCCTCTTATTCAACTCTTCAAAAGTTTCCTAACACATTTCAAACCATTAAAAATTTATTTACTTTCTAGTAAATATTATCATAGGTTATTAAAACTTAATGAATCCTAAATGAATCTATGGTAGTATCCAACCTAGCCAATAAAATTATTAATCTCAAAAATATTCTTGGGCTTCTCCCAAAACACCAAAACTTTAACCTTTTCACGATCTAAAAAAACTCTTTTATTGGAAATAAAATTCCCTAAAATATTTACTTCGTACACATATAAGTGATGTTTAGATAACTTTAAATATAATCAATGATCATGAAATATCTATTGAATAATCGCTAAATGCTTCTCATGATCCATCTCTAATCTAGAATAAATCAAAATATCATCTGCTAACACTATCACAAAGGTATATATATATATATGTGTGTGTGTGTGTGTATATATATATGGAATTTTTAAGTCATTAACATGATATATATTGTAATATAATTGATAACCCCAAAAGTAATTAAAAATAAATCTTGATGTTTATATTGACTCTCGAATGTCATTTTTAGAATATCATACTTCCTTACCCTCATATAATGATATGAAAACTAAATTTCTATCTTGTAAAATCATCAAGATCCTTTTAATTTATCAAATATATCATAAATATGAGTTAAGGATGTTTATTTTTCATTTTTACTTGATTCAACTTCTGGTAGTTCATACATGCATGTAAATTGCCATCAAGCTTATTAGAAAACAACATCAATGTTATCCATGGTGAAATTATTAGTAAGATTATTAATTTCTATCAAAGTACATATAAATGAACATTTCATAATAAGATTAGGTAAATATATATTTATATTTAATTGTATAATATCAATGTAAAATCCCACATCTATTTTTTGAGATAATTAAGAAAATCATTACAAAAGACATAAGGGTACCCATTAACCACCTTTAGAAGTTGATTCTAATTATTCACCACCAAATTTTCAATAACTATTCCTATAAAATAATAATAAATAAAACCAGCATCTTGAATAATTGTATTATTCATTATTTCATTAATATCTCACTCTCTTTGGAAAGTGTGGACAGCTTCAACTGGTGAGACAAAATGAATTTGTCGATTATAACTGTCAATATCAACCTTGTACCTCAAAAAACAATTCATTAAAATGATAATATCATAAATTTTCATCATGATAACTAAAGAATATAATGATTTATTAAAATTACCAATCATGATAGATCATGATAAACATTTAAACCCTTACCTACTCCTCTTCCTTAATAGAGTACCAATCTTCAATAAATAAGGCATCAACTCAAATTATAGCCCCAATTGGTCTAATAACCAATCATATATAAAATAATGAAATGAAATTATGTTGAATAAATTAATTATCATAGTAGATACAAAACTAATAGTATCTCAAGCAATGTAAAATCCTACCTTATCCTCATACTCCTCAATCACATGCTTTGTATTAATTAGTTTTCACCAATCCTTTGGCAATAAATATATCTCTCATTGTAAAGTTATACACTCTTACTGTAGTTATTAAAATGGAATACTTCAATCCTTACACTATAATGGCCCATGCTTAACATGACTTAAATAATGTATTAATTTCATGATTTAAATAATACATCTCACAACAGTCACTCAAACCAAGAATCAAAAGCTTTAGTGTCTTGGAGATTAGCGATATAAACATCTTATTTTATTAAAATTGAGAACATTTCTCCATAATGATGCTCCTATAGACCCTTTTTATAGATATATCACATAATATAATCTTCTTCATGAGTTGGGTATTTGAAAATATAAGAAAGGGGTGTTTGTAAACACTCGGTAAGGGAAAACGACATAATGACATAAAGGAAAGCCTGAGGAAGACATAAATATCATAATAAATGATCAAAATGACTTGTATGGTAATCATAAAACATGTTAGAGTAACATAATAACTTAAAAATATCATTAAATAAGAATAAAAGATACTACTTGGATCAAAAACATGTCTCAATGGTCATATAGTATGTGTACATGACATAAAATTGTGGAATACTTTAAAAATAAGAGATAATCTTGAAAACACAAAATTACATGGAAATGAAATGAATCCTGAAATTTTAACATAACTTTATGAATAACATGGAAATGTGGCACAACCATAAGCATAGGAAAACCTATGTGAGAAAACTCATTATTCCAATTATTATGTGAACAAACTCATTATTCCCATGCTTAAAAATGTGACCAAACCCATCATGTCCATCCATATGTGAACAAACTCATCATGTCCATGCATGACTGTATCATGAGATATAAACTTAAACCAATGCATTATAGGGTGATATAAGACCCCACCCATCATCATCTATACATATGTGTTCCACTTAAATTCAATCATCATCATATATTAATGAACCTGAGGAAAATAATGGGTTTCTTAAACATCCGGAAGGAAATAATTAAATAATTATAAATAACCCATGGAAGTAAAATGGATTTCATAAAACATCCAAATGACATAAAATATAATCATGAATTGAATTGTTTAATATGAAAAACTTAATCACCAAAAATAATCATATAATATAAGAAAATATAGGATGAATCATGAAACATAACTTCATTGTAGATAGATCATTTTAAATATATATAGTAAAATGAAAAGTAAATCACAAAATAACTTTCTTGAAAACATTGATATAAAATTCAAATTTATGAGTCTCTTTTCAAAAATTATCCTTTGTTTTATTAAAAATGGGTAAAAATAAAATAATTCAAAAAAGATTATATTAATTTAAAAACACTTTTAATCAAAAATAAAAATAATAAATATTTTAAAATGAAGTACTTAGAAATAATGGATTAACAAGAAACTATATAACTCAAAGATAGAAGTTTGAGTTACCAAGTCCCTTACCTTTATCCTTGATTTACATAGAAGTTAATTAACCTCAAATATTATAAATATAAAAATATAAATTATTTATTTCATAACCTTATTATTATATATATCTATGTATACCCTTCATTAATAAAAATTATCTTCTTATATAAGATTTTTGAAGTCTTTTTTTCAACATCGGGTGTTAATATCTTCAACTGTTTGCTCACACTTTATAATGTTGATATCATTACCCATTATTTGATACCAAATTCATAATAAATATATATTTAATGATACTATAATATAAAAATTATATTTATTTTTAAGTCTCTCATACCTTTATATAAGTTTTTTAGTCATGCTACATTATTTCACTGATTTTAGCGAACGAAAATGATACTTTAATAATAAGTTAAATACATAATATAATATTCCATAACCAAACATGAACATGCTTTAACTTGATTGGGGATCCTGGTTAAGGGGGTTATTTTTTACATAATATCATTATAATAGAATAATAATGATATTATTTTTATGTTTTGTGATTTTTAACTATATTTTAAGATGTTTGCGCAAATAATGAAAAACTATAAGAAAAATGAATAGTGTTTCTTCATAGTGGTGGTAGTCCACGCACACGCATGATTGATGATCCTTTGTTTTTATATAAGGATATAAATTAATAAATAATGGTTGTATCACTAATATAAAACATATCAATATAATAATGATACTAAATTCATTATAATATTATACTGGTAATTTATTTGGAAGAGTAAAATTGTAACACCCCAAGCTTCCACAGTACACTTCTCTTTGAATAATACAGTAGCGTGTGTTGTACGCAACTTCTAATTCTAACACACCGCGACTAATTAAAGTAGCCATTATGAATAGTAATACCAACTTATTAAAATTATAGAAATTTTATATTTCAAAAATGGACTTCATTTTTGTATTCATAATATCAAAATTATCCTAAGTTGAATTTTTTGTAATTTTCTGAGAACTTCCATTTTTTATGAATAGTGAAAAATACTAAAAAACAAATTTTTTAATCCAAATATTTTATAGTGATAAATTATACTATTGAGTGTTTTTAAAGTATAATTAGAATATATTTTTACAATTTTATCCAATGGTGTTCATTAGAATTAATTTCACTTTGAAATTGGACATAAACAATTGTCAATCTTTTGATATATATTGTTTCTTAAAAACACGCTATTTGTTGTGACAGCGGGAATTAATTATGAAATTAATTAATGAAACTTATATGTTTGTAATTTTGTAAAATAGACATCATTTTTGGATTCGGAATATCAATTATATCTTAGGGTGACATTTTGGCATTTTTCTGAAAAACTTCAATTTTTGATGAATAGTGAAACCACTAAGTGGTAGTTAAATAACTGATTTTTCATTTAAATGAAATATTACCACTTCTGTGTTTTGAATTTCAAAAATCCGACATACATGGTTGTCATTAAGAAGTAAAATGTGGTTCAATGAGATTAAAATAATTTTTGGTGAATAGTAACTTTTAAGTTCTTAATCGCGATTAGAGGTAATTAGTGTAGTTTAAGGTAAAAATAATGTTTTAATAATATGATATGAGCTTGAAACATGTCCTACACTCATTGGATGTTCCATGGCCGACCAATACAATCCATGGGTCAACTTGGGGACCCCATGGAGCCACTTTAGTTGGAAAATGACATAAAAACTTTTATTTAATGTCAAAATAAAAATGTCACAAACATGAGTTGTTTTACTAAAACAATTTTTAAATGGGGTTATACAAGTAATATTTTCGACTATAAATATTAATTATAAAGATAAAAATATTTCCTACATCATGATATTTTTTTTATAAGTTTTAGACATTAAATAAATTAAATTATTTATGACACCATGATGATGCAACGATTACCTCATTAATTAACGATTTAAATAAAATGAAAAGATAATGTAAAATCCAAGGCTTAAACTTCTCAAAAACCTATTGGATGAGTATATTTAGAACCCTTATCACCTTATCCTCGAATTATATAAGTGTGGGACCTTTAAAATCCGAAACTCATTATATAATAAAGTAACATTTCTTTACTTTCCAAAAGTGTCCCTCCTCTCCACTTATAAAAGGCCCACACCTCTACCACCTTACTCACACTTTCAAAGCCTTTTGGCTCGGCCAAAATCTGCCCAAATACTCTCCCAACTTCCCTCCCTTACTCCTAGAAGCCTCAATTTTGGCAGAATTCTTCCCAAGGAAGCCTTTGGCTCAAATCAAAAAGAGTTACCCGATTTTAAGGTAATGTCTTCTCTAATGTTGTTTTGTTTTATTTTGCTTCTCCAACACCTTAAACTCTTTTTATTCCTTTATTTTGTAACAACACCAGTATCTAAAATATACTAGGATGTTGTTATAATAAGTATTCGAGCTACACTTACACACACCTACATCTAATGGTTAAAGAACATATTGTTTCTGTGGATGGTGAATTTCTGCCTCACGAAACGATGATTGTTCAACACTCATATAACACCTTCAAAGGTGGCCATTAATATGTCACTATATTTATATATATGATATATAATATTTTTATGTTTTACTTAAGGTTTTGTATTTTTCATTTATGGCATACCTTTATTGTTTCCATTATGGGTAAACGCGATATTTTCATTTTAGGAAGTGCGGATTACCGCCCCCTCAAAGTGATTTGAATCGTTAATACCATATGTGGGATGTATAAAGGATGGAGTAAATGGTATTATACACTATATTATACTGGAATTATATTATAAATTTATATCATTATGATTTCATTCCATTAAATACGAAATAGAAATGAAAGTAGCGTTCATGCGTACGTATGGCATACCGTCTCCATGAACAGTGCATTTCATTTCTTACCTCTAAATGTTACGTAATATTATGAATGAATGTATATACTGGATATATATGATATATATGATATCTAAATCATGAATATAATTATGGATATAATGGATATTTCACCACATGAACAACTTGTAATTATAAGAAGTTTATTTTTGACTCAAGTACCAAAGATCGACAAAACGGCCGTTATTAACTTAAATAATTATATAATGTTCATAACATGGTAATAAGTGATATAAAAGGAATAAAAAACTTTAAAAAGGTTCTTAAAAATTATAAATTAACTCTAGTTTATTATTCATGAGGTTAAAGAATGGTCGAGTCAAGACAGGACGCAAGGTAAGGGAATTTCTTAACCCAATTTCCATTCTTTGGGTTAATCTTCTACTTTCAAATTATGTTATGATATTATTATGTCATTGTTTCCCTCGGAATTCGGGGATGACCTCCTGGATGGGAGATTCAAACGTTCTGATCGGTTTCTAGCGGGTTTGTTCGTAGAACCAGAAACATCCAATGATTCCACATCCATTTGGACCTACTTTCCAAAGGTAGGCGCTCATTAGCTTGTGGACTGATGAGGCTTAGGAATTTGCATTGGTCAAGAGGATGGGAGGTCGGACTCATCACACCTTTTTGAGGGGAATTATTGTCTATTCCGGGACTCTCTTTATAGATTTAAGTTATGTTCGTGAATCCTTATTACATTACCAAGTATAAAATGAGCTTTCCTTCAGTTTTGACAATCAATGATTAAATATGTAAGAAATTTAGAGAATTTTTTATATGTATTCGAGGTTATTAATAGATAGATAATCATCTATATCTATTTAGAGATTCTTGGTCAATGGTATCCTTCAAAATATTTATATAAGTCTCTTGGTCATTATGATGACCAGGCTGGTTTTAAAGCCACTCAGTGGGGCACTTGAAGTTTATTGTCATTCAGAAGGACATGAATTATTTCAAAGTTGGGATCGAACCCATAGATGGGCTACCTACGTATCCTTTGTTTTGGAAAAGGAATCATAACCCACGTAGTTCGAGTAAGGGAGTATGACGTTTATGATTGATGGCTCAAAGAAGGATGTCATAATTACTTTTACACTCTAAGCTCACGTGAGTCATGCTCGGTGTGAGAAACAAGAGGTATTGGTAAAAAATTAGACAATTGTGCCATGAAAGATGCAATCATAAGAAATGGTTTGGGGCTTATGTATGTATGACTGCCCAGATAAATGAAGGTTAGGATTTACTTTAGGGAGAAAATCCAGGAACAGGGTCCATAAAGGTATATGTGCTTCATGGAGATTTGAATACTCTAACTTGGGACTGGTTAAAGTGAATTTAAGGGACTTTGGGATTATTCCTGAAAAGGAAACCCAAGATTATGACTGGGACTTACTCTTAAAAAGGAGGCCCAGGTTAAGGGATTTTATGACTGGGACTTATTCCTGAAAGGGAAGCCCAGGTTAAGGATTAAGGTTTGGGGCTTAATCCTGAGGAGGATGCCCAAATTAGGAGACTGGGACTTATTCATGAAAAGGAAGCCCAGGTTAAGGATTAAGGTTTGGGGATTACTCCTGAGGAGGATGCCCAAACATTTAAGGGACTTGGGGCTTACTCCTAAAGAGGATGCCCATATTTGAGATTGGGGATTACTCCTAAGAAGGATGCCCAAATTAGAGGACTTGGGGCTTACTCTTAAGAAGGATGACCAAACAATTAAGGGACTTGGGGCTTAATCCTAAGAAGGATGCCCAGGTTAGGGGACTTGGGGCTTACTCCTGAAAAGGAAGCCCATGATTATGACTGGGACTTATTCCTGAAAAGGAAGCCCAGGTTTAAGGATTCTCTCATCTTAAAGGATGAGGTTGAATGAATTAACTCTCCATATTTGGTGATATAAATATATTTAAATCACTAGGTTTTGAGAGATATTCCACCAAATTCCTTTCAGATAAGGAATTCAAATCAAGAAATCGTGCCATGAAATGGATTTGAAGAGTTTCTTGAAGACTGGATCCTGAATAGGAAAGGTGTAATGGTTTAAGAGGGGTAAAATAGGCAAGATGGGCACCAAAAAGAAAGGGGCGCGCAAGTCTTGGAAGGCGCGCAAGTACTGTGGTGGCGTGCAAGTATTGGTCGTGCAGGTGTACCTGAGCGACATGGTGGGTACTTGCGCAATATTCAACCAGCATTGAAATACTTGAGCGACTCTTTAATAAAGCCTTTAGAATCCTCTTGAGGTTCTTCCAAAAAAGGGACACGCAAATTCTATCGAAGGAGTAAGGCGGCGCGCAAGTGTGACCACTTTCCCTTAAGGGCTGGCCACTCAGGCGCGCAAGTGTTGATGAGTTTCAACACTTATGCCTTCCTCCCTCTCTTTAGATCTTCCGTTCTAGGTAAGAAATTACCTTAGAAGTGTTCTGGAAGCTTTGAGAAGAGACTTGGGCGTCAGGAGCTTCAATCTGGGTTTTTCGAAAAAGATCCTCCTGAATGGGGGGTCCACAGGGTCTATTTATAGGCAGGAGAAGACCCTGGGCGGTTACCGGGCAGTTATCACTTAGGTCGCGCAAGTCACTTGCACGACCATAAGGTGTCATGCAAGTAGACTTGCACGACCACTAGGCGGCGCGCAAGTGTACTTGCACGACCATGAGGGAACTTGCGCGACCTATGGGCAATGTTCTCCTTGTTCATACCTTTGTCGATTTTTGATGTTTCTTCAAAGGATGAATCACTTTGGACTAAGCTATTTCCCTTTTTTTAGTCGTTAGACTCTGTGATGGAAAGGAGCGTCAACAAAAGTCCCCCCTCAGAGTTGGATCCGGAGAGAAAATAGGATTTGACTCTAAGGTGAAAAGAAAAACATGAAATCTGGTAGTTTAAAGTCATGAATGCCGGACATACAATGGCTAATGTTTAAGGTTGAAATATCTTTGACCGAAATGGATTATAATTGACTCAATTCCTTGACAACTCATCTGAAAACATAGTACCGTACTCAAGTATGAGGGAAAATATGTAAGCTATGACATAAGAATATTTGAATCTGAGGAATGATATGAAAGAGAGCTAGAAGGCATTAGAAGAAGTAGTTTCCAAGAATGAAGTTACTATTATTTAACAAAACCCGTTAGGGGGTTGAATTATGTAGGGCCACCTAAGGGCATTGGCTTCATGGTCAAATAAATAGCATCTTTCGGCTGACAAGTCTGTTATGTGGACTGTTTATGCAAGGCCACCTATGGGAACGTGCTGCATAGTCAGGCAAAAAGAACTCTCAGAAATTTACTTTCCTAGTGCTAAAAGCCAGTGAAAGTTTATGGAGATTCAAATTTTCTAAAGTATAGAGTTTGTTGTATGGAAAGAGGTACTTGAATATGGAGAAGATATTTCCGAACAAGAATATCGAAGAATTGAATAATTATCACTCCTACGAAGGTCTGACCCAAACGTTGGGAAGAAAAATAAACCATAGACTTGAATACTTTCAGATCATGAAAAAGGATATGGGACAAATATGTTAAGGATGGCTATTTTTTTGTGGATCCCTACATACTGTTGTTTAAGACAAATAAGGACAAAAGAGGCATTCTTCCCAAGAATGAAGTTACCACTATCTGACAAACCCGTTAGGGGGTTGAATTATGCAGGGCCACCTAAGGGCATTGGCTGCATAGTCAAATAAATAGTATCTTTTGGCTAACAAGTCTGTTATGTGGACTGTTTATGCAAGGCCACCTATGGGTACGTGCTGCATAGTCAGGCAAAAGAATTCTCAAAAGATTGACATTTTTGTGACTAAAAGTCATGAAAAGGGTTATGAAGATCTGAAAATATATAAGGTTAGGATTATAACACATAAATATGGGTATTGTCCAATGTATATAGAGATACATAGGTCAATGATAACCATAATCATGTTGTGGCTGGGTCCTGAATTGAAATTTTGGACTTCACTACGTATCTCATAAGAATAGGAATCAAGCCATACGTAGTTCTTGAAATGCAGTTTAACGTCGTGCAGGACGAAAGTATGAGAGATCTTAGTTTAGGGTCATAGAGTTCGGACCATAATAATGAATACACAGTGTGTGTTTTCATGAGGACTTTTTAGCCAAGGGACTGAAAGTAAAATTTGGGGTTAGGCCCAAAAGACTAGGGGCTGGATTCGAGGGATACTCAAACGTTCCTATGTATCCCATAAGGATGGGAATCAAGCCCATGTAGTTCTAGAACTACCCTTTGTACAAATTTGGTTCGTACATGTGAAGGGTGAAAGGGGACTTTAGTGAAATGATGGTTTAACTTGAGATAAAAAGTTTAGGTATTACCATGTATGCACGTAGTCTTTTGAAATGAAACATGATTGAAAAATCAATGTCAATAATAGTTCTCTCTCAAATGAGGAAATCAAGGATTATTGTAGTTTATTGTCATATCGGACAAAAGTGTTGCATAGTTTAACGTCATATAACAAGGACGAAAGTGAATCAATGTAAAGATATTGATTCTAGGGGCAGTTTCACGAATCAACATCATATGAGATGGTGGTGAACTGATGTGAAGAGATTGTTTTTGGGCCTGAACCCTGGGAGGTTGCCTACATACCCAGCCTGGAGGGAAAGGATCAAAGTCCGTGTAGTTCAATTAAAGAATGAATTAATGATCAAGTTTTCCTTGGGGAAAATGATCTAAATAAAATTTTGTTGGGACTTATACATGGTTAGCGGCCCAAAGAGAGTGTTACGATTGAGGTTTTCTCTAAGCTCATGTGATTCATACTCAGTGTGAGAAACAAGAGGTAACAACAATCTTAACGATGCATAGTTTAATGTCATGTAGGACATATAAAGGGACTATGCAGTTTAAAGTCTTGTAGTTAGGACTATTGGTGCTGCGCAGTTTAGTGTCATGTAGCAGGGACAAAATATAGTTTAATGTCATGTAGGACGTATCATGAATTTTCTGTACAGTTTAGTGTCATGTAGTTAGGACTATGGGGACAATAAAGTTTAACGTCATGTTGGATGAAAGGGGGACTGCGCAGTTTAATGTCATGCAGTAAGGACAAAATAACACACCATTTACGTCATGTTGGACGCATTGGGGATTTGTTTCACAGTTTAACGTCATGTTGGACAAAAGGGCGAATAGTTTAAGGTCATATAAATGGACCGTGGATGGTGTAGTTTAATGTCTTGTTGGATGGTGGTGTTGTTTTAAGGCCATACAGGACCTTTGATGATTTTGTAGTTTAACGTCTTTCCGGACGTAAGGGACTTTTATACAGTTTAGCGTCATGTAGTTAGGACGTCACAGTTTAACGTCTTGCTGGACGTAAGGGACTTTCAAATAGTTTAGGGTCATATGCATGGACCATTGATGATGCAGTTTAAGGTCATACTGGACCTAGTTGCAGTCTAAGGTCATACTGGACCATTTAGGGAACTTTTTCACAGTTTAACATCGTGTAGGACGAAGTTTTAGTTTAAGGTCATACTGGACCATTGCTGTATAGTTTAACGTCATATAGCAAGGACGAACTGGTGCTGCACAGTTTAGTGTCATTTTGCGGGGACATCCTGGTACTTTGTATTTTATACAAAATATTTCTTCAAAAATCTGGCATTAGTTGGAGTAGTAATGAGTTCTCCATCCATCAAGATTAATGAATAAGCTCCATTGGAGTAGACCCTATGTATTGAATAAGGTCCTTCCTATTTTGGTTCAAGATTGGGAGGTTTCTTTCCTGGTATCATTGGATTTCTGAGAACTAATACCAATTCTCCCTGAATGAATGAACGAAGATGAACTTTTTTGTTAAAAGCTCGTGCTATTCGATTCTGATAGATTTCTAAGTGGTGAAAAGTGCACAATCTTTTCTCATATAACCGTTCCAATTCATTCAATCGCTTTTGGGATTGCTCATCTGTAGATAACTGATCACAAATGGCTACTCTGAGTGAGGGAAATTGAACCTCAATTGGCAAGACTGCTTCTGTTCCATATACCAACGAATATGGAGTTGACCGCGTTGCATTGCGGGTGGTAGTCCGATAAGCCCATAAAGCATGAAAGAGTTTATCAGGCCATGACCTCTTATCTTTAGCCACCATCTTTTGCAGTATATTTGAAAGAGTCTTGTTAAAGGATTCTATTTGGCCATTGGCTGCCGCATGATACCGAGATGAATGGTTGGATTTAATGTTGTATTCTTGATACAATTTCTTCACCTCAGAAGAACAGAAGTTTGTGCCGTTGTCCGTCAATATGGTATGAGGGACACCAAATCTAGTAATGATGTTAGACTTGATGAAGCTAACAATGCATTTAGAACTGACTTCTTTGAGAGGTACTACCTCTGCCCATTTGGAAAAGAAATCAGTAGCTGTAAGAATGTACTTAAACTGCTTGGCTGTAGCTGAAGGGTAAGGTCCCACCACATCCATTCCCCACGTGGCAAATGGCCATGAGTATTTAGCTGTATGAAGCAACTCTGGAGGTTGATGAATGAAGTTGGCATGTACTTGACATGAATGACATTTCTTTGTAAAATCAACACAATCTTGTATCATTGAAGGCCAAAAGTATCCAAGCCTTCGAATTTGATCAGACAATCTATGTCCAGACTGGTGGGCACCACAGACTCCTGCATGTACCTCTTTCATGACAGCCATTGTCTCTTCACCATCAATGCATCTGAAGAGAACTCCATCAAAACCATGTTTGTATAGAATTTTCTCTAGGTGGTTTGGGCCATCATAAAGAGTAAAATTGACCACACATCGCCGGATTTGTTCTTTCTCGGCTCTATCAGGTGGAAGTGTTCTATTTTGAAGGTATTCCCTGATAGGTGACATACATCCTGTAGTATGACCATACGGTTCAGGAATGGGACTAATTTCATCAATTTCCTCTGTTCTGGATTGAACATAAGGTGAAATTGCACGACGGTGGGAAATACTGATGGTTGTCTCGTCCCGATTTGAATCTGCTAAAGTTGTGGCTATATTAGCTAGTGCATCATCTTGAGCATTTTGTGATCTTAGGACATAAGAAAATGTTGGTTCTGAAGGGAATTCCTCCATTAACTTTCTGACATAATCATACAATGGGATTAACTCTTCTTTTCTAATGGCATAATCCCCATTGACTTGTTTGATTACCAAGTATGAATCACCTTTCACCTTTAAGTGATTCACTTGTGCTTGAAGCGCTAACTCCAAGCCTGTGATAAGAGCTTGGTATTCGGCTTCATTATTGGTACCACCTTCCCACAATAAAAAGGAATAAGGTAACAATGCCTTATCTGGAGAAATGAGTAAAATTCCTAAACCAACTTTGTTGAATTTAGGATTTTCCATTTTCTTCCCTGTTGGACTTTTGGAAGAACCATCAAAATACATTTCCCATGTTTGAGGACTCTCTTGAATAGAAAAAACTTCCTCATCAGGGAGTTCAATATCTAAAGACGTGTCTTATACTGAAGGATTTTCATCCAGGAAATCAGCCAGAGCTTGGCCCTTTATTGCCTTTTGAGATACATACTGAATGTCGAACTGCTGCAAAATAACTGTCCACCTTGATAGACGTCCTGTAAGCATTGGACGACTAAGGATGAATTTGATTGGATTATTGCGAGATACCAATTGGACCTCGTGATGTTGCAGGTAGTGTCTCAGTTTCTGAACTGCAAAGATTAATGTCAGGCAGCACTTCTCAATACTTGAATACCGGGTTTCTGCTTCAAGCATAGTTCTACTGAGATAGTAGAGGCTATTTTCATTCACAGCATCATTCTTTTGAGCGATAAAGGCACCCAATGATCGCTCTAGAGCTGTCACATAGAGGATAAGTGGTCTACCTTCAACAGGTGGCATGAGTACTGGTGGAATCAAGAGGTATTTCTTGAGAACATCAAACGCTTCTTGACATTCTTCAGTCCACTGGTAAGTGACTCCTTTTTTCAATAATTTGGTAAAGGGTAAACTTTTGCCTTCCAAATTGGCGATGAAACGCCGAATATAGGCTAAGTGTCCTTGAATTCCTCTTAATTCTTTCAAATTCTGAGGAGGTGACATACTAAGGATTGATTTGGTCTTCTCAGGATCGACTTCAATACCACGATGGCGTACAACGAAGCCGAGGAATTTTCCTAAGGTTACCCCAAAAGCACATTTTAAGGGGTTCATCTTCAAATTATATTGTCAAAGCTTGTGGAATATGACTTCCAAATCATCCAAGTGATTAGAACGTTGTTTGGATTTAACCACCAAATCGTCTACATAGAATTCAACAAACTTCCCTAATAAAGGTTTGAAGATACGATGCATGGCGCGTTGATATGTTGCACATGCATTCTTTAAACCAAAGGGCATCACCCGGTAACAAAACACACCTTGAGGGGCTCTGAAGGCTGTAGATTCCTCATCTTCTAGGGCCATTCGGATTTGATTATATCCAGAATATCCATCCATGAAGGAAATTACTTCATAGCCAGTCGTCGCATCAATTAAGAGTTCTGTAATCGGAACTGGGAAATCATCTTTAGGACAATACCGATTAAGATCTCTGAAATCGATGCAAACCCTAATTTGTCCGTTCTTCTTCTTTACAGGGACAATATTAGCCAACCACTTGGGATATTGAACTTCTCTGATGAAGTTAGCTTTGATCAGCTTATCCACTTCAGCTTCAATTTTGGAAGCATAAGTTGGGTGTGTTCTTCTCGCGGCTTGCTTAAATCCTTGATGTTCTTTTGGTAAACCCAAATGATGAGTAGAAATATCAGGATCAAGCCCAGGCATTTATGTATAGTTCCAAGTGAAAATATCTTTATTTTTCTTTAGAAAAGAAATATACATCTCTTGATCTTCAAGGGTCATGGCCGCACTAATTAAAGTGGGGCGTGGATCTTTCTCTGTACCCAGATTCATTTCTATGAGTTCATCCACAGTGGTAGAGATACCCTCTTCAAATGCTGGAGGAGAATCTCTAAGATCTTCCTCTTCCTCTTCATCATGTTCTATTTCTTCCGTTTCTACTTGCATAGTAGATGAAAAAACGAAATTTTCATGATCATAAGGGATGTCAAAATTTTCACATTTTGAAGAAGAAGTTTCTATTTCCGACCCTATTGATGATAAAGGGCCTTCTTTGGGAAATAAAGAGGAGATGATGGATTGAGAATTGACATCATTATTCACCTCTGATGTTGCTATAACTTCTTCTGTCCTGATTGGCGAAGTATAGACCTGTTGGATTTCAGCAGATGAAATGAAGACATCACCACTTGTGCTTTCATCACTGTTTGATAGGTTACCAATTTCTCCCATATTGTCTGGCTCAACTGCCGTAATTGACATTATGGATCTTTCCATAAGAGTATTTTGATTTGGGCCTATTTTGTCGATTTGACTAATAGGTAACACATAATCTGTACTTACATGTGTAAATGGATTTATTGGAATTTTCTCCAAACCATATGGAGCATTAACTTTGTTAATTCCCTTCATTGTAGATTTCTCTCTTCCCTTCATGTGATAAAATTCCGCCTCAATGTACTGAGACTCACATGTTTTGAATGGGGTCTTATCACCATACAATGTTCCAACTTGACCATTGAAACAGTATTTGAGACATTGATGGTATGATTAAGGGATAGCTGCATGCTGATGTAGCCAGGGTCTTCCAAGCAAGACGTTGAAAGCTGAGTCTTGATCAACAATCATGAAATCTGAATCGGATACAAGATCTCCAAACTGAGTTCTGAGTGTAACTTTGCCCAGTGGTTCTTGTTCATTTTTATCATATCCTTGTAACATCATGGTAGAAGGAGATAAATCAGATTCTGTGAGGCCCAATCGACGAAGTGTACGGATGGGCATGAGGTTGACTCCTGAACCATTGTCAATGAAAGCTCTTCGGATATCTACACCATTGACTTTTCCAGATAAGTACAGAGGTTTTATGTTCCCATGCACAACATCATATTCATCTTTATCAGTAAAAGATATCACTGCATGGAATTCTACAGGATTATTCTCTATGTGATAGACTTCAGCTGCAGCAATTTCAGTTTCAAACTCCTGAGGACTTGACAAAGCTTCGATGAGTGCTTCTCGAATATCTTTTGACAGATTCAAAGCATCCAAAATTGATAACTTGGCTGGTACTTGGGCCAAGTGTTTCAATATATCATACTTTTGATCTAAAGGTCTGCGTTTCCCAACTAGAATATGTGGTTTAGCAGGTACCTTGGAAGCAGATGCTTTGGAAGCTGATGCATCTTGTATTGGGATAGAAGTTAGCAAAATCCTTGGTTTTGGAAGATTAGACCGATTATATCCATTTACTTGCTGAGATAGAGAATATGGAACCTTCAATCGGTCTTCCAAAATAATTGTGCCAAGACTGAGTTGACTATTGACAGAAGAACTTGCTTGTTCTTTTTGAGCTCGCTGAAGGGCTCTACCACGAGTTTCTGCTGCATACACAGTGCTAGCAGGGGTAAAATTGGAGTAGTGGCTTCGGAAAGATCCACGTCTTCACTTGTATCCTGAACCTTGGGAACTTCCTCGGATTCCCTTATTTGATATAGGGAATTCAGGCTCATAAGAATTGAAATTACGATTGGAATACGGATCTGTTAATTGAATCATATTAACAGAACCGAAGATTAACTCTTCGTCTAATAAAGACTCTGCCTGACTAGCCTGTTTAGGCTATGCCATTTGATGGGGCGGTGCCTGTTGTTTTGAAGTAGATGGCATAAAGTCTGCCAGAGTCAAAGACAATTTAGTCTTTGACACATACTCATCTTCTTCTGATTCTTTTTTCTTCTTTAAATCAAACCGTTTCTTTGAGGACTTTCCCTCTGACGAAGAGGGTTTTACCACAATATTCATGGCAGAAGATACAACTGGTTTCTTTAATTGTGTTCACAAAATGGCATGAGTCCGATTGATTGTCTTTCTGACCATCCAATCATCATACTTCTGTGCATTTCTGCTTTTGACTTCTTGCCATTCACCTTCCTCCTCTGGAACTGTAGCAGTAACACATGCTACCTGAGTCGAAGAACCTTTCAACTTGACTTGTCCCAAGTCGACCATCTTTTGCAGGAGGTCTTTGAAGACAAAACACTCCTGGATGGGATGCCATAACATTTGATGAAAGGGACAATAATTGGGACGGTCTTCATCTCCTTCCTTGTTTGGCCTCTTGGGCACTGGTAATTGAACCAAATTATTTTCCAGAGCTGAAATGAAGTAATCAGGAACTTGCTCACTTCGGAAAGAGTATGTTTTACTCTTCATATCCTCAAATTGTTTTTGTCGTTGATCTCTTTGATCATTTGGATGAAACATCCTTTGTTTTTGGCGTTCAGGAGGTGGAGCCCTTCGAGAAGATGAAGGTTTTGAAGTAGAAATAGGTACAGGTGCTTGTTTAAGCATAACTGTAGCAGTTTATGCTTTACCCATTCTCCTTCCTGAAGCTGATGGAATTACACGAGATTTAACCTAAGCCTGTATAAGGGAATATTCAATCTACTGAGCGATTGAATTAAGGTCTCGAAACCCTCCTATGTATTTCACAGGGATCAATGGTGTGCGTAATTCGTCACGCAAATTTGCCACGCAGATTGGCAACAGCTCCTCCTGAGGGAGTGCTAAACTCAGGGAATATGTTAATCCCTTCCAGCGAGCAATGAAATCAGAGACTCTTTCATTCTCCCTTTGCTTGCAGTTTGTAAGATCGAAAACTGTCATTTTTGGCAAAGTTGAGCTGAACTGAAGAAGGAATTTTTGGCGAAGATCCTCCCATCCGATGATTGACCGGGATTGCAAGCTTGTATACCAGACAAAAGCTGGTCCTTGCAAGGTTCGCACGAAGCATCTGAGTTTCACTGCTTCTTGCTGCTCTGGAGTTCCCATCATAGGATCACAACAAGACACGTAATGCGTCAAATGTTGTTCAGGTTCTCTTGATCTATTGAAAGTAGGGAAAATAGGGTTTCCAAAACTAGATGGAGGAGAAATTGAATCTACCCATTCAGGGTAAACTTTTTTTTTGGTTGAACTTGCGCTCGTTTCCCTTCCATAGTTTCTAACCGAGCTGTTAATGACTCAATAGTAGTTATTAACTTTTGAGAAACATTAGGTTGAATTTGGTCTTGGGTAGGTGCAATGAATGGAGCTTGGGCAGATGTGGTGATTGGTGCTGCAACTGATGGTAGCACTGCCAACCGTTGTTGCGTTTGACCCGTAGGATTAGACCTCTGAGGGTGTACTGATAAAGGAGGATATTCCTGATCCATCTCAGTAGTTACAACAAATTCCTTCGGTTGTTGGACTTCAGCATTCTTAAGAAGAAGACCACTCTGAAGTAGTTCTGCATTCAACCTTCTTAATTCTTTCATTTCTTCCTCTTGTTGTGCAAACCTTTGCTCTAACGAGAGTGATTAACCTTCCCAGAGGAAGGATATGTAACCTGATTCTTTTCCCTCCCTTTTTTGGATACTTTTTGGAGAGAAGGAAGTGGATTACCTAGGTTCTGATTAATCCTTTGACTTCGTGTACGCACACCTTCTTCATTTGTATCGGTGCGTACATTTTCTTGAGCAGGACTCTCTTCATCTGAGTCCCCTGAGTGAGTCTCCTCTGGTGGATTAGCAACAATGGCATTGATGACATTGATTGATGCATAATGCATCGCATCCCTTCTATCAACATTTCTGTGATATTGTCCTCTTTCATGTCTTTGATGAGACATTGCCTTTTGTTGATTTAATCTTTTAGGAACTTCTTGACGAGCTATAACTTGGAGGGAATCTCCTGATAATTTGGCTCTTCGTTCCTCTTGGGGCTTCTTCCCCAATCGAGAAAAGACCGACATTCTCTGAGAAGGGGATTGATGATTTGAAAGAGTCCCCAGTCTCATGAACTGGGGATGTTCCTGCTGTTTCTGCTCAACTCCTCGAATCTCATTTGTTGACTCTGAGGGTTGGGTTAAAGGAGTCCCTAGTCTGACAAGCTGGGGTGGCTCTTGACCTGCTATGTCTGAGATCTTCTTAAAATATCTCTTGATCTTGCGAATATTAGTTCGGAAATTAGCTGGATGCATTAACCTGTATCCACTTTTATCACCTGGTTCAACAGACCGTTGGATGATTTCCGAGACTTCTGTCATTTGATGACGTGTTTGCTCTATACGAGAGGCTTGTTCAATATTCTCGCCTGCTTGATGTAGGAGAAATTCAACAACTTTTTCTCTATATGCTTGATTTTGAGAGGAACTAGTTGAAGCCTGTTCTTGAGCAAGCTTTTGATTATGAACAAATCCCATTGATTGTGGTCGGCCATGGGCAAATAACATTGCATGAGACCATTTTCAGCGGGCTTTGCTGACTGGAAAGCACTGTGAAATGTAGTGCTCCGTGAACACCCCATCCTCTGATATGAACACCAGATGGAGCATTAGCAATTAACTGACGCAATTTTCTTAGTGCGCCAAGGCATGAACGTTGAAGGGTTATCTGTTGCTTTTCATCCTTCGGATATCGAGAGACTGATAGAGATGCCAAATCAATCTGACGTTGTAGCTCTTCTATTATCTTAAGATGATTTTCATATTCATCATAAGATAATACCTTCTTCTTCAATTGACAAAGAGTTTTCCATATGTTGAGACGAATATCATGGACTCCATCTTCCGTCAACATCTTTGGAATGTCATACTGGGAGTCATCCAAAGGCCAAAACATGACTGGTACCTCACTTTTTGCCAGTTTTTTCTTCATGTTCAGCATTTCCTCTTTATCATTAAATGAAGATTCTTCTACCTGTTTTGACCAGAGTTGGTTTTTCCTTGTTGCTTCATCGGATTCAACAATATTGGTAGAGAGATCATTGATCAAACTAGAAGATGCATGACTTAGGGGTGGTTCGGAGAATGACCTACACCCTGGGCTATCTTCTGATTGAGAAAGTAGTTCACTTGCTAGCGATAAAGCATTAGACATGACTGGTTTTGAATTTGCAAGTGCCTCAAGATAAGAGGGCTTTCTCGGCACTACATTGTCCACTAAATTATTTTCCAGGCAATGTGAATCACTACTACGGAGAGGACTTTCGCAGCGAAATTCATCATCATGGGGAGGACCACCATAATGGGTTACAGCAAAAGATGAGATCTCTTGCTCCTTGGTCTTCTGACCACACAGAGGGTTCCTGTGGCTCTCATTTGAAGAAGAAACTTCAAGATTGACCGAATTTTCATGAAGCAAGCCTTCATGAGGAAGTGTATGTTGAAGAACTTCAGAATTAATGTTCCCGTTATTGGGAACTGAGGGAGTAGAATCTTGAATTCCAACAGATAAATGTCTGAGGGCTTCAAGAACTCCAGCATCGAGAAAGGCTTGGTTACAGGTTGGCCTTTGATCTCCTGACTGTGCTGGGCGGATCTTTTTCTTAGATGCCTTCTTACTCGCTTTGGAAACCACTTGTTGACGAAAGTGGTTACTCTAAGCAGGTGTATGTGCCTGATCAGGAAAGATGGTCAGGTTAGGCTGACGATCTCCACTCAAATCAGGTGTATGTGCCTGACTTGGTTGTCCGTATGATATGGGGGAGTATGCCCCATAACCCTCTTGGACTGGAACAGATGTGTGTGTCTGGTTTGGAGTGAATCGTTGATGTGTCACTCCACTGCTAGGGATAGATTTATGTGTCTGTCCCTGAGATAATGCTGAAGCTGTTATGATATCCTGGAAAGAATCCAGAATATGAGCAGGAATTTTCTTCTGCTCTTTCACCATTGACAAAATATGCTTGGTGACTTCAGCCGTCGGAACGGGAATATACGTCCATTCCAGGTTTGGAGTAGGTGTATGTGTCTGCTCCTGTCCTCCTTTTCTTGTCAGTGAATCCTGACAGTACTCAAGTGTGGAGGCAGAGAGTTGAGTCTGCCTCCTGTTTGTCGTTGGAGCTTTCCGACTGACTTCTCTGTGTGCTACCAAGCGAGACTGTTGGTAGGCTTGATTAGTACTAGCAGGTGTATGTGCCTGCTGATTACACTTCGCCAAACGTGGTTGACGAGATCCATCATATGTAGTCAGGGGAGCCTGCTGACTAACTGGTGATGCATAAGCAGGTGTATGTTCCTGCCTATAGTACTCCGCCGGAATTGCCTGGCGGGATTGGCTTGATGCTGCCAGACGAGTCTGCTGGACAGCGGAATTAAAACGGACAGGTGTGTGTGCCTGTTCGTTGTTCGCCACCAAGTTAGGTTGGTGGACTTCTTCGGAGATGATAGGGATGAAAACCTGCCCATTATTAACCGGATTCCATCTCTGGAGGTTCATCTTGCCTACTCGGGTTCAAAGAACCTGAGCTGAATGCCTGGAGTCGGTACCCTCATCATGTTGAGGGCGCACTGCCGCATGAGTCTGGCAGCGATTGTTGATGGGAGCCCTCGGGAAGGACTCCTGTCTTTTTGAATTAAGGCCCTGAGGGACCTGCTCATTCACTTCCTCAGAGTAAGGGAGTGAATGGAAATTGCGTTCCGGGGATAACGACCTGAAATGGTTGGAGACGGTAGTCAGCACCGCCTGCCTCTTGATCACTGGTCGTCGTTGTCCGGACGACCTTTGTGAGTTGTTCACTTGGAGGGCTTGTCGGGTAGCCTCCAGAGTTGGGATGGTACCGTGTTGACGGTACTCCTTAACCAGCGCATTTGATACCCAGCGTTGAAGATACTGAGTAGGTGATGTCATCCTCAGAGCGGATGATGATCCAGTAGGAATAGTAGCAGTGGTATTTGCAGCAGCAATATTCACAGATGTGAATTTGAGAGCAGCCATTATGGAAATATAGAAGATCTTGGAAAAGAGTGCTTGTTTGATATAACAGACGTAATCAAGATAAAATCCAGCCACTTCATCCTTTGGATGAGCACACATGTCAATGATTGTTTTTGTTAGCCCTCTTATTGAGTTTTAAATAGGGGCTTAACAAATAGGTAAAACATCATTTTAACTTGGTTAAGGATTCACGTTGGGTTCACCATTTTTTGTTTCCCTCGGAATTCGGGGATGACCTCCTGGATGGGAGATTCAAACGTTCCGATCGGTTTCTAGCGGGTTTGTTCGTAGAACCGGAAACATCCAATGATTCCACATCCATTTGGACCTACTTTCCAAAGGTAGGCGCTCATTAGCTTGTGGACTGATGAGGCTTAGGAATTTGCATTGGTCGAGAGGATGGGAGGTCGGACTCATCACACCTTTTTGAGGGGAATTATTGTCTATTCCGGGACTCTCTTTATAGACTTAAGTTATGTTCGTGAATCCTTATTACATTACCAAGTATAAAATGAGCTTTCCTTCAGTTTTGACAATCAATGATTAAATATGTAAGAAATTTAGAGAATCTTTTATATGTATTCGAGGTTCTTCATCGATAGAGAATCATCTATATCTATTTAGAGATTCTTGGTCAATGGTATCCTTCAAAATATTTATATAAGTCTCTTGGTCATTATGATGACCAGGCTGGTTTTAAAGCCACTCAGTGGAGCACTTTAAGTTTATTTTCATTCAGAAGGACATGAATTATTTCAAAGTTGGGATCGAACCCATAGATGGGCTACCTACGTATCCTTTGTTTTGGAAAAGGAATCAGAACCCACGTAGTTCGAGTAAGGGAGTATGACGTTTATGATTGATGGCTCAAAGAAGGATGTCATAATTACTTTTACACTCTAAGCTCATGTGAGTCATGCTCGGTGTGAGAAACAAGAGGTATTGGTAAAAAATTAGACAATTGTGCCATGAAAGATGCAATCATAAGAAATGGTTTGGGGCTTATGTATGTATGACTACCCAGATAAATGAAGGTTAGGATTTACTTTAGGGAGAAAATCCAGGAACAGGGTCCATAAAGGTATATGTTCTTCATGGATATTTGAATACTCTAACTTGGGACTGGTTAAAGTGAATTTAAGGGACTTGGGGATTATTCCTGAAAAGGAAACCCAAGATTACGACTGGGACTTACTCTTAAAAAGGAGGCCCAGGTTAAGGGATTTTATGACTGGGACTTATTCCTGAAAGGGAATCCCAGTTTAAGGATTAAGGTTTGGGGCTTACTCCTGAGGAGGATTCCCAAATTAGGAGACTGTTACTTATTCATGAAAAGGAAGCCCAGGTTAAGGATTAAGGTTTGGGGCTTACTCCTGAGAAGGATGCCCAAACATTTAAGGGACTTGGGGCTTACTCCTAAAGAGGATGCCCATATTTGAGATTGGGGCTTACTCCTAAGAAGGATGCCCAAATTAGAGGACTTGGGGTTTACTCTTAAGAAGGATGCCCAAACAATTAAGGGACTTGGGGCTTACTCCTAAGAAGGATGCCCAGGTTAGGGGACTTGGGGCTTACTCCTGAAAAGGAAGCCCATGATTATGACTGGGACTTATTCCTGAAAAGGAAGCCTAGGTTTAAGGATTCTCTCATCTTAAAGGATGAGGTTGAATGAATGAACTCTCCATATTTGGTGATATAAAGATATTTAAATCACTAGGTTTTGAGAGATATTCCACTGAATTCCTTTCAGATAAGGAAGTCAAATCAAGAAATCATGCCATGAAATGGATTTGAAGAGTTTCTTGAAGACTGAATCCTGAATAAGAAAGGTGTAATGGCTTAAGAGGGGTAAAATAGGCAAGATGGTCACCAAAAAGAAAGGGGCGCGCAAGTCTTGGAAGGCGTGCAAGTACTGCGGCGGCGTGCAAGTATTGGTCGCGCAAGTGTACCTGCGCGACATGGTGGGTACTTGTGTGATATTCAACCAGCATTGAAATACTTGAGCGACTCTTTATTAAAGCCTTTAGAATCCTCTTGAGGTTCTTCCAAAAAAGGGACGCGCAAATTCTATCGAAGGAGTAAGGCGGCGCGCAAGTGTGACCACTTTCCCTTAAGGGTTGGCCACTCAGGCGCGCAAGTGTTGATGAGTTTCAACACTTAGGCCTTCCTCCCTCTCTTTAGATCTTCCGTTCTAGGTAAGAAATTACCTTAGAAGTGTTCCGGAAGCTTTGAAAAGAGACTTGGGCGTCGGGAGCTTCAATCTGAGTTTTTGGAAAAAGATCCTCCTGAATGGGGGTCCACAGGGTCTATTTATAGGCAGGAGAAGACCCTGGGCGGTTACCGGGCAGTTATCACTTAGGTCGCGCAAGTCACTTTCACGACCTTAAGGTGTCGCGCAAGTAGACTTGCACGACCACTAGGCGGCGCGCAAGTGTACTTGCGCGACCATGAGGGAACTTGCACGACCTATGGGCAATGTTCTCCTTGTTCATCCCTTTGTCGATTTTTGATTTTTGTTCAAAGGATGAATCACTTTGGACTAAGCTATTTCCCTTTTTTTAGTCGTTAGACTCTGTGACGGAAAGGAGCGTCAACAGTCATATCTTGTATTTGTACTTTCTTTATGTGTACTTATAGTGGATACACATAATAGATCTATTTTATTTTAAAAATGATCTTTGTAAGGACTTTGTCTCAATCTCCTTTCATTGAGGCATATTTGGTTGTATACACAACTTTCTTTTATACGGTGTATAAACCCCTTTGACTTTTACGTTTCTTCAAAAGGAATCTTTTTATACGAAGCATTTTTACTAAATGAAAAAAGGAATGTTTTTTTGTTGTATGTATGCGGTGACAATGACTTCTCCGCCGCCGTGACTATTATTTGAGTTTCGGCTGCCTCTATAAGCCATAACTTTTTTTAAAAGAAAAATAAATATCATTTTTTACTTTTCTTTTATTTTGGTATTGAAAATGGTTTTGATAAAGTTTTTATTATATCAATGTGTTGTATTGATATCTTGTGATGGAAGTGTGGAAATCTTATGTTTCCTTTATGCATGTTTTATGTGATACAATTATGTTATGGTTTATGATATGTTAAAACCTGTTCATATGAGGAATTCATTATACTTAATAAGTGACGGGTGGAGCCTGCTATAGCTCCTCGATGCATCAGTATGTCTCATGAGACAAACTAGTGTCTTGGCACGAGGCCTTGACAAAATCTTATTTGTGGTCTTGGCACGAGGCCTTGGATACGTGGTTATGATAGTCTGGCATTATGCATTCCATCATTATGAAAGTGGTTATTGATATTTCATGTGAATATTCGACCAGTAGAATATCCATGTGAGTAAGTAAATGGCGTTATTTCATTTTACTTTTTCCATATTATGCTAAAGTTCAAGTTTAAAAGGCTTTTGTTTTAGTTATACATTGCCTTAAATGTTAATGTTTATTTATGAAAGCTTCTGCTATATTGTTATCCTTACTGAGCATCTGAGCTCACCCCTTTCAATGTTTTAATTTTTCCAGGATGTGAAGAAGTATATTATGAATGACCTGCAGGGATAATATAAGGGGATATGAAGATAAGATGTTGTAGTTTTTTTTTACTTTATGATGTAATGTAAGATTTATGAATGTATCTAGTGTTTCCAAAGCTACTAAACTAATCGGTCTTTCGAGACTTGATCTTTTGTGATCATGCCAATGTTACGAAGTAATGCACCGACTCTGGGTAGCTGGGGTTGGGGCGTTACAGTTGGTATCAGAGGCAGTTTAGTACTAACCTTGGAAGCTATATTTAGATAAACTCTGATTAGAGCACATAGCCCAAAGATAGACTTTGAGGATTATTATAGAAGAACTTCCTATAATTTTGTTGTTGTAGAGATTTTGTGAGTTTTCCGAGAAATACATCCCTGTCTGGATACAAGCAGGTAGAGGCGGCTCTAGCACAGATGTACCTAGGGGTAAAACCCAAAAACACCGCTTTGAGCTAGACTCGAACGGGAACTGGTGCACGACAACGGTCCTTTTTGCACTCTTGGTTACGACACTCCCGGGGGATATGCTTAGGATAATTCTCATTTTCTTTACAAACCACTATGAAGGGTTATGAGTATATACTTCCTCAAAGAAAACATTTTTATGATTATGGATTATATCCATAAATAGTTCAATTTATGTTAAGTATTTTATAAGTATGGAATTATGTATTTTGATTCATAAACTAATCTAGTTTATGCCATTGTTTAGAAATGGCGCCTAGTGGAAGGAATGGAAACCGTATCAATGCACGCACTCCGTGTAAGGATTTCCCTCCTGTTCAAGATAATTATTGTGGATTTGGAGATAAAACTGGTGCTGATCAACTTATTACCATACTGGGACAACTCACTCAAGTTATGAATAATAACCTTACTCATATGGAGCACCCTGATCTGCAACGTGGAGGATCAATGTTAGACCGCTTCATGAGGCAACAACCACCAACATTTAATGGGGGTACAAATCCATTAGTATCTGAGCAATGGATAAACTCCTTAGAGAAAATATTCCACGCCTTGGGGAGTAGCAAAAGGGAGAAGGTTATCATGGCAGTTTACCGCCTCACTGGAGATACCGATCAATGGTGGTCATTGATTCAAAATAAAAAGGAAGATGAAGAAGTATCAAGTATGGAATGGAGAGAGTTCAAATATATTTTCTTAGAAAAATACTTTCCACATGACCATCAAGCAGATATGGAAAGGCAATTTCTGAGTTTGAGGCAGAAGGAGGATGAGAATGTCGCAAAGTATGAGGCTAACTTTACAAGGTTAGCGAGGCATGCTGCAGCTTATATACATAACCCAAGAAGTAAGATTGATCGTTTCTTTGATGGTTTAAAACCATTTCTCCATCGAGCATTAGTCTCACAAACCTTCTCGTCATACGAAGATATTGTCTCGTGTGCTATCAAGACGGAAAAGGAATTCTCTAAGTCTTATGACAACAAAGTAAAGCAAGAGAAGAAGAGAATGGTGGAACAAGAGACAGATAAAGGGAAAAAGGGAAAGAAGGATTTTCCATTATGTGATAATTGTGGGAAGAATCACCCTGGTACTTTCCTAAAAGGAATGGGAGTTTGTTACAAATGTGGAGAAAAAGGTCACCAGGCTCGTGATTGTAAGGGAAAGAAAGAGGCTATCAATGTTGAATGCTACAATTGTAGGGAAATGGGTCATTATGCAAATGAATGTCCTAAGAGTCAGGGAAACTTACCTCAAAAAAGGCCAAGGGATCAAGGCAAATCTTATGTTGTGACTACAGTTGAAGCGGAATAATTAATGTATTGGTGCTTTTGGACTCATGGATTATATTCTGGTTATTAGAATAATGTGATATATATATAAGGATTCTACTGCAATACTTGTTGTTTTCAGTAAGGTTTTAATATGATTAAGGTAATAATATTTTTAGTATGTGACAATAAGAGAAACTTTACTTTGTTTGGGGAATCTGATAAATTGATTTTGGAATTTAAGGACCCTTTAGAGAAAGTCTGGACGGATGTATTTTGGATAACTATAAAGGTTGGAATGGATTAAGTTGATCTTTGGATAGTATTGTTTAAGGTTAAAACATTTCTGAAGATTATTTTTGGAATATTATAATACTATAGTTTTAGGAAAAGGACAACCTGCAGGGTGGGGCATAAACTGTCGCGTCGGACAAAGCTGCAGGAATCGAACCCACAACCATAGTGCGACAGGCCTTTATTACCTAACACTAGCCTACAGGAAGTCCCTGGTTATTACAAAATAGTTTTACTAATCTAAATGGTATGTGTTAATATTTGGAACCTTATACTATTAGTATAAATAGAATATTTTTGAGTTCTATTACCTTTTAGAGTGAAAGATGGGTTTGTGGTAAAAATTTATTAAAAAATGAAAGTCTACATGACAAGTATGTATATTCCCTTAAGTTCTTAGTAAATCTCCTAAATAAATTCCTTAAATTTATAAAAGGTAACTTAAAACAAAAACGTTTCCAGTTAACTTTTCCAACTGGGGATTCAACGACTGTTTAACCAATCACAAGTTTGTGATTTTCTTATGGTTGAATTTCTCCTAATCCTGATTTCTACAACTCTCCATCAGACCTTGATGGTTTGTTTCTCCTCCATATCCATATTTTCATAGAATCCTAGTATGGGCTATCTCGGGTGACCTTTGTACTTCTCTTTTTTTATTTTAATGTTATATTCTTATTAACCCTATTTACGATGTGGGTTTTCCACAAAGGTATTTTCTATTTTCAACCTTTTATTTTCGAAGAACATTTTCAAATTGCGAGGACGCAATTTATTGAAGGAGGGGAGAATGTAACACCCCAAGCTTCCACAGTACACTTCTCTTTGAATAATACAGTAGCGTGTGTTGTATGCAACTTCGAATTCTAACACACCACGACTAATCAAAGTATCTGTTATGAATAGTAATACCCACTTTTTAAAATTATAGAAATTTTATATTTCAAAAATGGACTTCATTTTTTTATTCATAATATCGAAATTATCCTAAGTTGAATTTTTTGTAATTTTCTGAGAACTTCCATTTTTTTATGAATAGTGAAAAATACTTAAAAACAACTTTTTTAATCCAAATATTTTATAGTGATAAATTATACTATTGAGTGGTTTTAAAGTATAATTAGAATATATTTTTACTATTTTATCCAATGGTGGTCATTAGAATTAATTTCACTTTGAAATTGGACATAAACAATTGTCAATCTTTTGATATATATTGTTTCTTAAAAACACGCTATTTGTTGTGACAGCGGGAATTAATTATGAAATTAATTAATGCAACTTATATGTTTGGAATTTTGTAAAATAGACATCATTTTTGGATTCGGAATATCAATTATAGCTTAGGGTGAAATTTTGGCATTTTTTTGAAAAACTTCAATTTTTGATGAATAGTGAAACCACTAAGTGGTAGTTAAATAACTGATTTTTCGTTTAAATGAAATATTACCACTTCTATGTTTTGAATTTCAAAAATCCGACATACATGGTTGTAATTAAGAAGTAAAATGTGGTTCAATGAGATTAAAATAATTTTTGGTGAATAGTAACTTTTAAGTTCTTAATCGCGATTAGAGGTAATTAGTGTAGTTTAAGGTAAAAATAATGTTTTAATAATATGAGATGAGCTTGACACATGTCCTACCCTCATTGGATGTTCCATGGCCGACCAATAAAATCCATGGGTCAAATTGGGGACCCCATAGAGCCACTTTAGTTGGAAAATGACATAAAAATTTTTATTTAATGTTAAAATAAAAATGTCACAAACATGAGTTGTTTTACTAAAACAATTTGTAAATGGGGTTATACAAGTCATATTTTAGACTATAAATATTCATTAGAAATCTAAAAATATTTCCTACATCATGATATTTTTTTTATAATTTTTAGACATTAAATAAATTAAATTATTTATGACACCATGATGATGCAGTGATTACCTCATTAATTAACGATTTAAATAAAATGAAAAGATAATGTAAAATTTAAGGCTTACACTTGTCAAAAACCTATTGTATGAGTATATTTAGAACCCTTATCACCTTATCCTAGAATTATATAAGTTTGGGACCTTTAAAATCCGAAAATCATTATATAATAAAGTAACATTTCATTACTTTCCAAAAGTGCCCCTCCTCTCCACTTATAAAAGGCCCCCACCTCTACCACCTTACTCACACTTTCAAAGACTTTTGTCTCGAACAAACTCTACCCAAATACTCTCCCAACTTCCCTCCCTTACTCATAGAAGCCTAAATTTGGGCAGAATTCTTCCCAAGGAAGCCTTTGGCTCAAATCAAAAAGAGTTACCCGATTTTAAGGTAATGTCTTCTCTAATGTTGTTTTGTTTTATTTTGCTTCTCCAACCCCTTAAACTCTTTTTATTCCTTTATTTTGTAACAACACCAGTATCTAAAATATACTAGTATGTTTTTATAAGAAGTATTCGAGCTACACTTACACACACCTACATCTAATGGTTAAATAACATACTGTTTCTGTGGATGGTGAATTTCTGCCTCACGAAACGATGATTGTTCAACACTCATATAACACCTTCAAAGGTGGACATTAAGATGTCACTATATTTATATATATGATATATAATATGTTTATGTTTTACTTAAGGTTATGTATTTTTCATTTATGGCATACCTTTATTATTTCCATTATGGGTAAACGCGATATTTTCATTTTAGGAAGTGCGGACTACCGCCCCCTCAAAGTGATTTGAATCGTTAATACCATATGTGGGATGTATAAAGGATGGAGTAAATGGTATTATACACTATATTATACTGGAATTATATTATACATTTATATCATTATGATTTCATTCCATTAAATACGAAATAGAAATGAAAGTAGCGTTCATGCGTACGTACGGCTTACCGTCTCCATGAACGGTGCATTTCATTTCTTACCTCTAAATGTTACGTAATATTATGAATGAATGTATATACTGGATATATATGATATATATGATATATATGATAAATACATCATGAATATAATTCTGGATATAATGGATATTTCACCACATGAACAACTTGTAATTATAAGAAGTTTATTTTTGACTCAAGTACCAAAGATCGACAAAACGACCATTATTAACTTAAATAATTACATAATGTTCATAACATGGTAATAAGTGATATAAAAGGAATAAAAAACTTGAAAAATGTTCTTAAGAAATTATAAATTAACTCTAGTTTATTATTCAGGAGGTTAAAGAACAGTCGAGTCAAGACAGGACGCAAGGTAAGGGAATTTCTTAACCCAATTTCCATTCTTTGGGTTAATCTCCTACTTTCAAATTATGTTATGATATTATTATGTCATATCTTGTATTTGTACTTTATTTATGTGTACTTATAGTGGATACACATAATAGATCTATTTTATTTTAAAAATGATCTTTGTAAGGACTTCGTCTCAATCTCCTTTCATTGAGGCATATTTGGTTTTATACACAACTTTCTTTTATACGGTGTATAAACCCCTTTTACTTTTACGTTTATTCAAAAGTAATCTTTTTATACGAAGCGTTTTTACTAAACGACAAAAGGAATGTTTTTTTTTCGTACGTATGCGGCGACAACGACTTCTCTTCCGCCATGACTATTATTTGAGTTTCGGCTTCCTCTATAAGCCATAACTTTTTTTAAAAGAAAAATAAATATCATGTTTTACTTTTCTTTTATTTTGGTATTGAAAATGGTTTTGATAAAGTTTTTATTATATGAATGTGTTGTATTTATATCTTGTGATGGAGGTGTGGAAATATTATGTTTCCTTTATGCATGTTTTATGTGATACAATTATGTTATGGTTTATGATATGTTAAAACCTGTTCATATGAGGAATGCATTGGACTTAATAAGTGACGGGTGGAGCCTTCTATAGCTCCTCGATGCATCGGTATGTCTCATGAGACAAACTAGTGTCTTGGAACGAGGCCTTGACAAAATCTTATTTGTGGTCTTGGCACGAGGCCTTGGCTACGTGGTTATGATAGTATGGCATTCTGCATTCCATCATTATGAAAGTGGTTATTGATATTTCATGTGAATATTCGACCAGTAGAATATCCATTTGAGTAAGTAAATGGCATTATTTCATTTTACTTTTGCCATATTATGCTAAAGTTCAAGTTTAAAAGGCTTTTGTTTTAGTTATACATTGCCTTAAATGTTAATGTTTATTTATGAAATCTTCCGCTATATTGTTATCCTTACTGAGCATCTAAGCTCACCCCTTTAAATGTTTTAATTTTTCCAGGATGTGAAGAAGTATATTATGAATGACCTACAGGGATAATATAAGGGTATATGAAGATAAGATGTTGTAGTTTTGTTTTACTTTATGATGTAATGTAAGATTTATGAATGTATCTAGTGTTTACAAGGCTACTAAACTAATAGGTCTTTCGAGACTTGATCTTTTGTGATCATGCCAATGTTACGAAGTAATGCACCGACTCTGGGTAGCTGGGGTCGGGGCGTTACAAAAATTAATAAGAAAAACTTAAGGAGGAGATAATACTTATGTTGGCGACTTGATCTTTGCTTGAAATTCACCTTGAAATTGAAGGGATTAAGATAACTATGAATGATTAAGGGATTATTTTCATGGGATAGGTTTCTATTTAGATTAAAATGGAATATTTTTATGGAGTAATTCAAAGGTGAAGTTTATAATTGAAGGGTGGAAGTGATACCCTTTTATAAGAGGAGAAAAGGGGCACTTATAGAAGCTCTCATAATTTTTCAATAATTTCATGACACTATTCAAGGTTAAATAGATCAAAATAGAAAAAATTTAAGTTTTTTATATTTTTTGTTCAATAAATTCTCAACCAAGTGTTTCTAACAAAAAATTAAACATCTTTAAAACCATTTACTCTTAAATTTTTACTTTTAAAATTTTTTCAGTTTTTATCGAGGTAACTAATTTTCACCTATGTAATTTAATTTTAAAACCTAAAAGTAAATTGATTATTATTAGATAATTTTTAAACAATTATTATAAATATGAAATCAAATTTTCAAATAAAAATACAATTTTTCTGTAAATTAATTTTAACACGAGCGCATGTAACGCGCAAAAACTTTCTTTTGAAAAGGTTTATTTTTAAGAAAAAAGATTTATGATAAGAATAAAATTATTAAAGAAATTGATTAAAATGAATTTAAAATAATTATTATCATTAAAATATTATTTATTTAACAATAAATGAAATCCAAAACTTTATTTAATCATGTTATAGTTAATAAAACAAAATAGTCGAAAAATAGTTTTCATGAAAATGCCACATAAACTTTCAAAAATGTTGAGTACGGGTTTATAAATTCAACATAGTTTTTTTTAATGATTTATTATACTTTATAATATAAAATTTTATAGTAAATGTTTTCAAAAACATTCAATGTATTCATATAATAAAATAATTTCATAAAGGTGACAGTAATAAAAAATTCGGTATTTTCATTATTCACCCAAAAATAAATATTTAGTGAAAAATAAAAAAAAATATTAAGATTATATGAATATGATAAATTAAAAAATAATATTAATTTTTTCAAATTCACATCCTAAAATTTATAAATTTTATTTTTTAATTCAAAATATAAAATATAGTGAAAATATGTTTTTATAGGAAAGAGGCTAATTAAAATAGTGTTAATACTTTATTAATATCAAAATGTTCTATTCTTTAAAAGAATTTAATTTTAGATAATATATTTCATTAGTTTATCAGTTTCACTAATTGATTCAATATTTTAAGTGATCTTTATTTTATTTTTATTTATTTATTTTTATAATTTGGTTACCACCGTTTATACCTGCCAGTTATATAGATACCTTACAACGGTCCATATTTGTTTTGTTTTAGTATTGTGTGTGGAAAAATACATAAAAATAATATTTAATTGAGGAGGAAAAACTTTGGTCATTTCATTATACCCCCTCTTAAAATAATTTTGTCTCTGAAATTTCATTACATGGAATAAAACAAGTGAGGGTACTTTTCTCTCATCACATCCTCAGGTTCCCATGTAGCCTCCTTAAACATATGATTTTTTCATAGAACCTTGACCAAATGATTGGTCTTATTCCATAGTACCTTATCTATTTTATTCATAATTTCCATTGTTTTTTCCTCATATGAGAGATCATGTTCCAAGTTCACAACATCTGAGCTAAACACGTATGAAGGGTCTTGTATTTCATTCTTAAAAGTGATACATGGAACATATAATATACTTGGGAGAGGTGTGGAGGGTTTGATAAGAGATAGGATACAACCATAACATGATCAAGGATCCTAAATGGCCCAATGTATCTAGGTCTCAGCTTCCCTTTCTTCCCAAATCTCATACCTCGCTTCTATAGAGATATTTGAAGTAACACCTTATCACCAAATTCAAACTCAAGATATCATTGAAGATTATATTCATAACACTTCTAAAAAATTTGTGCCATTTTCATGTACTGATAAATTTTTTGAACCTTCTCCATCATTTCTTAGACAATGTCAGGACCTGTCAGTTTCCTCTCTCTAACTTCATCCCAGCATGTTTGAGTCCTGCATCTCTTCCCATAAAAAAGCTCATATGGTTATATTTTAATGCTTGAATGGAAACTACTGTTATATGATAACTCTACCAAGGAGGGTTTTTTATCCCAATATCCTTGGAAATCCATCTAACAAGATCTCAACATATCCTATAGAGTTTGAATTTTCCTCTCAGATTGACCATCTTTCTGAGGATTATATGAAGTGATAAAGATTAGATTTATCTCTAAATATTTCTAAATACTTCTCTAGAACTCAAAGGTAAACCTTAGATCTTGATCAAATACAATAGATAGCAGTACTTTGTGTATCCTCAAAACTTCTCTTATGTATATCTTGGAGATTTGTTCAAGTGAGAAATCTCCATTTATGGTAATAAAATTTACTAACTATATAAGGTGATCAAATACAACCCAAATAGCATTATGAACTTTAGATGTTTTGTGGAGTCCTATAAAAAACATGGTAATGTTTTCCCACTTTAATACTAGTATGGGTAATGGTTTCAACATACACATATAATTTTTTCATTCATCATTAACTTGTTTTCATACTAAGTATCAAGATATGTATTCTGAAATCTATCTCTTCATACTATCCCACCAGATTTTTTTTAGAACTCTATAAATTTTCTTACTTACTGGATGTGTAGAAAATGATGAGATATGTGCATCTTCCAAAAGTTCCTTCTTCAAATCTAGATTTGATGGGAATCATATCTTGGTTCCAAACTATAT
The DNA here is from genome assembly GCA_963277665.1 of Viscum album. NCBI lineage: Eukaryota > Viridiplantae > Streptophyta > Magnoliopsida > Santalales > Viscaceae > Viscum > Viscum album. The sequence goes on along the minus strand of OY728125.1, from coordinate 115,302,682 downwards.
AACTCCATCTTTATCAAAGTTGAACTTTGGAATATTCTCTACCTTCTTCTATATCTCCACACCATTTTTCTAGGATTATTTGATCTTTACATGAATTTAAAGTTAAGAATTCATTTGGTCAAGATAGGATTTATCTCCCCCCATTACAAATTTCAGATTATTCCTCTACAAATCCATGAGTATAAAATCTTTTTCAATCATTATCTTAGATATAGTATCATGGTCTTTCCTACTCAAGGCATTAACCGCCTGATTTTCATTCCCCATGTGGTAATTTATTAAGAATTTATAATATTTTATCAACTAAAACTATATTATTTGGTTTATACTTAGTTCCTTTTGTGTGAATATCTATTTCAAGATCTGTGATATGTATATGTATGTATATATATATATATATATCACAATTTTCTCTATTGAGATAATGTATCTAAATATTAAATGCAAAGATCAATGATTCAAGATTTAAATCGTGTGTTGGGTAATTTTTCTCAAGATTCTAGCATGAACCATAAGCAATTACCTTATCATTCTTCATGAGTAAGCAACCCAAACCCTTTTTTGAATCATCACTATAAATTTAAAACCATTCCCTATTATAGGGTAATATAAGTACAAAAGTAGTGACCAAACTCTTCTTCAGTTCCTTAAAAATTTATTTACATTCCTCTTTCCAAAGGAACTTTACTACCTTTCATGTCAACTTGGCTAGTGGGTTTGATAGTTGTGATAAATTTCTCACAAAGCATTAGTAATATCATTTTAAACCAAGAAAACTATGGATCTATTTTATAGTGGTCATTCTAAGTAATTTATTAATAACCTTCATTTTTGATGGATCTATTAATATGACCTTTCTTATGATTACATGACCTGAGAGTGAAACCTTTTGAAACTATAATTCAAATTTGATAAATTTTCCATCTAACTTCTCCTTTCTCATGATCTTTAACACAATTTTCAAGTGATTTTCATGATATTCTTTTCTCTTTGAAAATATAAGAATATTTTCTATAAATACAAACACAATTTGATCAATGTAGTCCCTAAAGACTCTATTTATTATATCCATTAAGATAGCATGGTAATTGGTAAGTCTAAACTACATCTCTATAAACTCATTGTTTTTATACCTTGTAAAGAAAGTTGTCTTGGAAATATCCTCCCTTTTGACCCTTAACTGATGGTATCTAGATTGAAGTTCAATCTTTGAGAATTATTCAAATCCTCATAGTTTATTAAATAGATCATCAATATGGGGTTGAGGATACTTATTTCTTAGCATTATTTTATTAATATCATGATAATTAATACAAATATGCATCAATCAATCCTTCTTTTTGACAAATAGGACTATTGCACCTCATAGTAAAGAATTGGAGAATATAAAATCCTTTTCTAAATTTCTTGTAGTTTATTTTTAAATTTGATAATTCAATGGGATCCATTATATATAGACTCATTGAGATAGGCATAGATCCATGTATAAGTTCAATCGAGAACTCAACCTCACACTTTGGGGTAAGACTAGGAATCTCATCCATAAATATATAAGTATATTCCTATAAAATAGGAATTTCATAAATGTTGACTTCCTACCTAGTCATTTGATCCAAGAGTCCCTTGTTGTTGGGTCCATAACCCATATTATATAATTTTCTTCCACAAGGATTTCATAATCATCCTTTCATTGATACGTGATAATAGGATGATTTGGGATATTAAATTATACTTTATTATCCAGGTGATTGATATTTTATTTATATAAGGAAAGTTAATCCATACCCAATATTATATCAAATTAAAATAAAGAAAGAATAATTAGATCTGAAGGAAGTACCCTCCCACAAAGATTAATCAGTTCATATTTTCAAATCTTAGACATGGTCATTATGAAACCAAGGGTTTTCGCTGATAGTTTAATATCTATTATTTAGGGAGGTGATACCATATATTTAGAAAAAATTGTGTGATATAAAAGAATTTGATGAACCAGAATCAAATAAGGTATTTGCAGCTACAAAAGAGAGATTAATTGTACTTCACATCACTTCATTATTTTGATCTACCTTAGCGGTAGTGATTTTGAATGCCCTTCCTTGTTCCCTTAGTTTGGGAGGTTTTGGGGACTATTTTCTTCATTGGCATGATGTTTGGGGCATTGATTCAAAAAAAATTGAATTCCTTACACTTGAATAATTTTAGTGAGGGTGGATCATTATAAGGTAATTTCTTCTCTTCAATTTTTTTAATTAGCCTCTTAGCCTTAGTTTGAAATTTTTAGTCCTGGTGTCTTACTTTACCATACTTAAAACTCTTCTTTGATCCCTTGAGACAATTACCATAGTGATTTTTCCTACATTTATTTCATGTAGGAATTTGGGCTTCCTTCCCTCCATGTGTCTAATCATCGGTGATTACATGATACTCCACTTACCTTTTCTTTTCCCTAGAATATTGGGAGGTTCCATTTTCCATCTCAACCTTAATAACATATCAAAAAATCTATTTATAGATGTAATGACTCCTATTTTCCATGTATTATTTTTAAATATTTTATAGATTAAATTCGAGACTAGGTACTGAGATGGCGTGAAATTCTGAGGCCCCGTGTTCCCAGAATAAATGTTTGATAAATATTAAAATATAAAAATATCACGCACACACAATTTTCCTAAAAAATGGAATGAATTCTGAAAGGGTGCTCGGATCAGAAATCAAATGGCGCCATTGAGTTTAGAACAGAAGCTCTACCCTATGTATGACCTAATTTTTGTTGGTGTGAGTAATTTGTAGAAATTCATAATGGGAATTTTAAATGAATAAAATAAATTAAGAAAAAATTATTTTATTTCATCGACACAGTGACTCAACGATAGGTTTTTCCTTAAATAAACCCTTTGTCGAAAATTTAGGGTTAGTATCATAACCCTGGAATTTCTAGTGACGCTGGGAGGAAACCTCTGGAGAATCCTCTCGAGAAGGCGACGACGGAACCTTGGATCAAAGATCAACGAACACTTATGTTGGAAGATCTTTCTAATTATGATGATGAGGTGACTTATCTTCATCAGTAAGTGATCTGAATCTAGGTAGGATGTGTTATTTCTATTTTATTTTCTCATTTTTTATTCCTATGATGAACGCGAACTAATCCACAAATAGATTATCCCACGTATCGATAGTTCATGTGGGATGGGATTATTTTTTGGGGTTGACAGGTGATAATTATTGTAAATATTATTTTGATTCTTTTATCGTTCTTACGGGAAAGGATCGAGGTCGGAACGAACAATGACCGAGCTTAGTTCCTTGGGATTGTTCCTTGTGCATTTTTTCCCCTGATTTTCTTACATTATTTGTGTGTTTTCTTCATTATTCCCCCATATTTGAACAATCGATCGTTTCCCCTTCGATTCTTGGCACAAATATCTAAAATTGGAGATTTGAAATCTAGAATACTCGACATAGGTGCGACGGCGACGGCAGTGGACGGATCAAAGCGATTCAGGAGCACCCGTTCTTTGGGTGAGTTGCATCGGGATGAATGAAATTAAATTTATGAGTCAATTGAAAGTCTAAATACCATTAATTTGGAGTTAAGGTGGTGAAATGACCTTGGATCTAGATTTTTGAGGTGAACAAACCATCAGAATGAGATTCAGAAGATCGGATGAGGTGTGTGGAGGAAGAATATGGGTTTCTGGAAAACCCGATACACATGGATTTTAGTCCTAACTACCTAGCATGTCTTCATCGGTGGATGACTTAGTGTTTACATGGTAAGTACACTAACACAGGGTGGAGTACATGGGTCGACTACACAGCATGTACTCCCCCACACGGCATGGCCTGAACTAGTTACATGAACTACCCTGTGTACTGCTACATTGGCAAGGATACACAAGTTGATAGTGTGTACTAGCACATGGCTAGAGTACACTGGTGGACCCTGGATGCAAGGAAACTGCATGTAACCCCTTCTACATTCATTTTACCCCTCTTTTATATGGAATGATATAAAGACATGGGTCGTTGTAAATAGGTATTTCCTGGGGTCAAGGGACATGGTGTGTGACCCTACTACATTTCGTGTACCTATTCCCATATGTCTTGAGCCACTTTTCCTCCATATCTTGGATAGGTTTCATTAGGGTATGTCCCCTTCTTTGTTTCCATGAAGGTTGGTATGAATCATTTTCTACTCATAGAACTATGATCCCTTCAGGAGGACCTCCTAGATAGAGTTTTTTTAATCCCTCGAGAGGCCCAGAGCATGATTCTCTATTCATTCTTCATGACCTGGGTGGAGTTCATGGTATCGATATGGATAACACTACGCGGGCATGGATACTCTACTTAGTAGGTTAATCCAGATTGAGTTGTTTGTATCACCCCATGTCCATGGTTGTGATCCTAATATATTGTATCACATCTCCCTTTAGATCTATCAGTGTATCTCTCTCATGGTGAGACCCGACAAGAAGTACCTCTCAAACGGACATCATCAATGTTATCAAACTAAGGAGTGTGTTCTCCTAAATGAGTGCTTCATGGAATCTTCGAGCTAAATTCCAAGGGTTGGTATGTAGTGGTTATGACTTTACTATGGATTTTTTTTCTTGGTTGATTATATCTATATATTCTTGTTATATGTTCTATAGACATATACCTATGTGGAGATAACTTTTCTTTCCATTTTTATATTTCTTTGTGGTTTTGGGGTGTCCCACTAAGTATTGTTATACTCACCCCTTTATGGGTTTTTCCTGCACGTGTCATGTATTTGGAATTCGATCTATTTTTTTAGGGAGTCTTAGGTGGACCAAGACCAAACAGTGCTTTGTGAGACTAGAAATACTTAGGTGTGTTCTTTCAGCTTTTAGACAGAAGTAAAAATACCTTTACTTACAAGTTGGACTTGTGGTTGTATACTCTTTCTGGTGCGCTTATGTTTGGACATGTTTTACTTTACTTACTTCATGTCGTACTGTGGTTGTGGGATATAGTTGTATGCATGCATTTTTTACTTAGTGTTTTTACATTTCATCATTTTTTGAGCTTAGAGATGTGTTTTTTCATAAAGGTACATAGGAAATACCTCCCATGTTAGTTATATGCCTACTCGGTGCTAGTCACAAACCCCTATCCTATAAGAGGTGAGCTTGGGGAGTCGTGGCATGGGTCCTGCTAGGATGGGTCATGAAAGAGTGGTATCAAAGGGGTCAGTTCTACTTTAAGACCAAGAGTCTATGATATTGGTTTAGGGAAACAGTGTTAAGTGTTTCAAGTTCATCTTTCAGGCCAGGGACTCCAATGTTGGTACGGCGGCCGATGTATCCATACACTGGGACTCTGATAACTTGATTTTCTAGTTGGTACATGAAAACAATGGTTTTAGGGAAAATAATAGTATATTCATCATATAGGAATGGATTGTAGTTTCTATGTCCTTCTTGAGTAAGTTCTCCATATATACTCATTAACCATGTTACATCTTGATTTATTATAGGATGCCTCATTGATGCATACCAGCTAGGATTCAGTAGCTCGATCATGAGGATGACCCCATTAGTGATGAGGATTTGATATAGGGACTAGTTTCCCATATGTTACCTCCAGGTGGAGCACCATCTATACCACCACCTTTAGTTCATAACGTGGTACCTGTAGTACCGAAGCATGATAAGCGTAAACTAAGCATGCTTCATGAGTTTTAGTGATAGAGACCCCTAAGGTTCTGAGAAGAACCTGACCCACAGATGGATGAGGACTAGCTTGAGGTGGTGACCCAATTTTCCATCTAATTAGGACACCAGAAGATGATATAGTCTTCCTAATATCAAGACTTTTACATGTTTCAATAGGATGATGGTGGATTTTGGATATCCAAACTCACGATGAGGTGACTATTTCATCGATAGAGTTTGATAACCTCTTAAAATCACCATTTACGCTGATAGATGTGCATATATAGGATATTCTTTAGATTCAACAGGGAATCATGATAGTAGCTGGTTATTCTTCGAGGTTTACCAACCTTTCTAGGTACTTGATTGATATGGTTAGAGATCAGTACTTCATGGCTTGGACCTTTGAGTGAGGTCTATGTAGAGAAATCTCATCTATCATTATCCTTATGTTCATTCCTACTTATGTTCGAGTGCATGAGTGGGATTTGGTGGTTGAAAGCTTCTTAGATGAGCAGATACAGTCGATGACAGTTATCAGTGGGAAAGCAGGAATAGATACCTCGATATATAGTAGGGATATGATGTCAGTCTATGGGACCTAGACATGGGAGGAATTTTTTTAGGAAGTCCCAAGATAAAGTATTTATAGTTCAGGACTCACAGGGTGGGTCTAGTCATCCTAGAGAGAGGAAATTCTATTCATGTTATGGTATAGTACATCTCACTAGAAATTTTCCAACTCATTGTAATGTTGACAGGTAGAATTTGGATGGACCACTTAGGGAGAGACACCAGTGGGAGTTGGTAGATTTATAGGGAGGCAAACATGGAAGAGGAACTGAGAGAGTAGTGGTAGGTGGTCAAAATTTTGACTTGTTACCACCAACACCACTAGGTGGTTCACGCTAGGCTTAGGGAGCTGGAGGACAGAGGCAGGGATAGTTGCTTGCGATCGAGGATTATAACCCAAGGTCTCTAAGAATGATTTGAGGTATGATCTGTTTATTTTCTACTTTGGATTCAGTACTAATAGACGCAGGTTATAATCATTCCTTTCTCACCACATATCTTGTACAAGACCTAGAGATTCTAATTGGACCATTAAATTAACCATTATTCTTAGAGACACCTACTGGAGGAGACTCAATGATCACACACATATTCCAGCAGTGTGACCTGACCCTTGGAGGTGAAATTTTTGGTTGGAACCTCTTCGTGGAATCTTCAAGGCCTTACAACATCATTATTAGTATAGATTGGTTATCTACATTCCATGCCCAGATTAACTATTTTAGGCAAAGGGTGTGGTGTGTCCGTAGTGATGGGATGAGTTTTACCTTTTTCAGTGGAAAGGAATCCCAGAAAGAATAGGATGGACTCATGCATATGAGGGTGCAGCCGATTACTCATCAATTGGATAGTATAACCCTCGGTGCAGCAGATGTTATGAGCTTCTAGTTTCCAGTAGTGGTGATGGAGTATGAGGACATCTTTCCTGAAGATGTTCCGAGATTACCTCCCCACTGGGAGATAAACTTCCATATTTATTTACACCCTGGTATGGCACTGATATCTACTCCATAATATCATATGGATATCATAGTGCTTCGCGAGATGAGGGTGAAGTTAGAGGACTTTCATAGGAAGGGCTTCATGAGACCCAGTGTTTCACCCTGGGCAGCCTCAGTTTTATTTTCCAAAAATTCATATGGGAGTTTGGGGTTGTGTGTGTACTACCAGTGCTTAAACCAGGTGACAGTGAATAAAAAGTATCCACAATCGAGGATCGATTACCTATTTGATCAGTTAAAAGGAGAGTGATGGTTCTTGAAGATTGACCTTAGATTAGGTTATCACCAGCTATGAGTACAGGATATGGATATACCAAAAGTGACCTTAAAATGTCATTATGGTCACTATGAGTACTTAGTGATGCCCTTTAGCATGAATAATTCCCCAAAAGTGTTCATGGGAATCATGAACCGGATATTTCAGCCTTAATTAGACTGGTTCATGGTAGTCTTCATCGACGATATCCTTATATACTCGACCTCTGAGGAGGAGCACGTGAGACACTTAAGCGTGGTTCTAGTAGTACTTCGAGAGCAATAACTTTACGAGAAAATCTTGAAGTTTAAGTTCTTGATTCAGGTGGTCCACTTTCTTGGACATGTTATCTCAGAGGATGGATTGGTAGTGGACCCGACCAAGGTCAAGGTATTTTTAGCATGGTAGCCACCTAAGAACGCGGTGGAGGTGCAGAGCTTCCTTGGGATAGAAGGCTATCATCGGAGATCCATACCTCATTTCTCTAGGATGTTATCACATATTACAACTTTGACTTGAAAGGGTAATCCTTTCGTGTGGATAGAGAAGTGTCAGTAGGCTTTTCATCAGCTGAGGTAGAGTTTGATGAGTGCTCTGATGTTGATATTGCTGGAGGAGGGTGTCGAGTATGTAGTTTTATTTCATGCATTAAGAACCGGGCTTGGTTTTTTCCTGATACAGAGTTGAGTTTTTATTGCCTATAGTTCATTCTAGTCGAGACCACATAAGCAGAACTACGTGACCCATGATCTTGAGTTAGCAACAGTAATCTTCACATTGAATATTTGGCAGCACTACCTGATGGGCGAGCAGTTTATCGTCTATTACAATGACAAGAGTATAAATTATATCTTCTCTCAGAATCATATAAACTTAATATACAGGTGATGGATAGAGTTCCTCTAGGACTATGACTTTGATATTTTCTATACTCCTGGGAAGGGTAACATGGTGTCATATTCTCTCAACCGAAGATCTAATTTGTAGTTGTTGAACAAGGAGTCAGATCATTTAGCCTCATTGTAGTTATCCTTTGTGGATAGAGATGGATGAGCTTACCACTAGTCTATGGTTTTTACCCCTCCACTCTTACAGCGAGTCAAGGAGGCACATCTTGGGAATACTGATTGTGAGACTTTACATGCTCAAATATCCACTAGGCATGCTTTTGATGGATATTAAAAAGGTAGGGAGCATGTCATTATTTTCAGAGGATGTACAGTAGTACCAGTGGCATTGTAGGAGGAGGTTCTAAGGGAGTTTCATATATTCCCTTTAAAGGTACATCCAGGTGTGGTGAAAATGTAATAAGACATCTGACATCAGTTTTTGTGGATAAGGATGAATAAGAGAGTGGTAGAGTTTGTTTCTCAATGACTTACTTGTCAGCAAGTGAAGGATGATCACCATGGTCTAACGGGTATAGCTCAACCCCTTGATGTGCTGGAATTGAAGTGGTGTGGGATATCAATGGACATCATTATGGGTTTACCATGTATTTCTAGGGGACATGATTCTATCTGTTTGATTATTGAATGACTCACCAATTCAACCCACTTCCTAGATATCTAAGAGTATAGTTCAGTAGAGATCTCAGGATTCCACTTCATGCAGAAGATAATTCGACTCCATGAAGTTTCATCGATGACTATTTTAGATCTTGATGCTCACATTACATCTCGGTTGTGGAAGGGATTAAATGAGGATTTTGGGGTCCAGTTACACTTGAGCACTGCATTTCACCTAAAACCTGATGGCCAAATTGATCAGACCATTCAGGTTTTGGAGGACATGATGTGATCTTTCATGTTATACTTTGGATGTAATTGGTAGGATCACCTACCACTAGTGGAGTTTTCATACAATAACAGATACCATTCCACATTTTGTATGGAACCATTTGAGGATTTTTATAGGTGACCCTAAAGGTTACCACTTTGTTGGACTAACCTAGGAGATTCAACACTCATGGGCCAGAGTTGGTGTGAGCTACTATAGAGAAAGTGAAGATCATCTAGGAGTGGATGAAGACTGCATAGATTATTTGGAATTCTTATGTTGATATGTGGAGAATGCATTTGGATTTCAAGGAAGGATACCATGTGTTCCTATGGGTTTCACCTCGTCATGGATTATAGATATTTTGAATGGGTGGTAAGTTATCTCTAAGATTTATCAGCTCTATTTAGATACTATGTAGAGTTGTTGAGGTGGAATACTACTTGGCTCTACCCCCACTGTTAGACCGGGTACATAACGTCTTTCAAATGTTGCAACTGAGGAGGTACGTTCATGACTCATCACATGTCATTGAATGGGGAGAGATAGACATTGAGGATTGAGTGACTTTTTTTGAGTACCCAGTGGAGATTGAGGATCGTCGTGAGAGGATCCTTCGTGGTCGATCTATTCCTTTAGTGTGTGTCTAATGACAACATGGGAATCTACAGAAGATCCCTTGGGAGTGGGAGGCTCATATTCATGCTCATTACCCTCATATTTTTTATTAGACTTTGTTTTTTATTTTTGGAGATGAAAATCCTCGAGGTGGGGAGAATACAGTGACTCATATTTTTAGCGTATTATTTTTAAATATTATATGAATTAAATTAGAGACCAGGCACTGAGACAGCATGTAATTATGAGGCCTGGTGTGCCTAGAATAAATTTTTTATATATATGAAAATATTAAATAGCACATATATGAAGTTTTTCTAAAAAAGTTTTACACCTTCTAAATGGGTGCCCGGATCAGAAATCTAAGGGCACGATTGAGTTCATAACAGCGGTTTTACCCTAAGCGAGACCTAAATTTGGTCGGTGTGGTTCATTTGTGGAAATTCATCATGGGAATTTTAAATGAATAAAATAAATTAAGAAAATTTTATTTTATTTAGTCAACACAGCGACAGGTTTTTCCTTAAATAAGCCCTTTTGTCATAAATTTAGGTTTAGTCTCATAACCCTAAAATTCTATGGAGATTCTGGGAGGAAACCTCTCGATAATCCTCTCAAGAAGCCGATGATGGAACCTCAGGTCAAAGATCAACAAACACTGATCTTGGAAGATCTTATCAATGATAATGATGTGGTGACCGATCTTCATCAGTAATCAATATGAATCTTGGTATGATGTATTATTTCGATTTTTTTTCTCATACTTGATTCCTATGATGGATGAAAAATAATCCACTAACAGATTATACTGCATATCGATTGTTTATGAGGGATGGGATTATTATACAGGGCTAATGGGTGATAATTATTTTGAATATTGGTTTAATTATTTTATCATTATTATGGGAATGGATCGAGGCCAAAATGAACAAGGACCAAGTTTTGTTCCTCAAGATTGTTCCTTGTACATTTTTCCCCCTGATTTTCCTGCACTCTTCATGTGTGTTATTAGTTCTTCCCCCGAATTTGAACAATAAATCATAGTGCCTTTGATTATTGGCACAATGATTTGAAACTAGAGATTCAGCATTAGGATGACTCAACAGAGGTGCGACGGTGAAGGTGGCAGATGGATTGAAGCGATTCAGGAGTACCCGTTCTTCGGGCGAGTTGCATCAAGATGGATGAAATCGGATTTACAAGCCAATTGAAGGCCCAAAACCCATAGATTTATTGTTAGGGTGGTGAATTGGACTTGGATATGGAGTTTCGAGGTGTACAAACCATCATAACGAGATTTTAAAGATTGTTCGAGGTGTGAGGAGGAAGAATACAGGTTTCTGTAAAACCTGATACACACGGTGTGTAGTCCCGAATACATGGAATGTGTTTATTGATGGATGAATCAGTGTGTACATGGTAAGTACATGGAAATGGGGTGGAGTACACAGGTTGACTACGTAGAGTGTACTCCCCCACATGGCATGCCTGAACCGGTTACATGAACTACCCCATGTACTAGTACATGGGAAAGGATAAACAGGTTGACACCATGTACTGGAACACAGCCAGAGTACATGGGTGGACCCCAGATGAAAGGACATGGTGTGTAACCCCTTTTACAAGTTGTTTACCCCTATTCTACATGAAAGGTTCTAAATATTGGTCCATTGTACACAGGTAGTACCCGGGTCATGGTACACAGTGTGTGACCCTACTACACATTGTGTACCTCTTCCTATATGGCTTGAGTCACTTGTCCTCTGTATCTTGTAACCATTTCATTAGGTTTCATCCCCTTATTTATTTCCATGAAGGTTGGTATGAATCATTTCCTACTCATAGTACTACGGTCCTTTCAATAGGAATTCCTAGATAGAGTTGTTGGAATCCCTCAAGAGGCCCATAGTAGGATACTCTATTCATTCTTCATGACCTAGGTGGAGTTCTTAGTATCGACGTGACCAACACTACACAAGAACCAATCATATACTTAGTGAGTTAGTCCATATTTAGTTTTTTTATCACCTGTGGCCCTAGTTGTTATCCTTATATGTCGTATCACATATCCATTCAGATCTATCAGCATATCTCTCTCATGGTGAGTCCTGAAGAACAGTACCTCTCGGATGAACATCATCAGTCCTATCAAACTCAGAAGTAAATTCTCTTGTATGAGTGCTTCATTGAATCTTTAAACTGAATTCCTAGGTTTGGTATGTAGTGGTTTGAATTACCTCTAGATTGTGTATCTTGGTTGAGTATGACTCGATATCCTTTTTATATGTGTTGTAGAAAAATAGTTGTTTAGATTTGATTGTTCTTTAATTTTTTATATTAATTTTTAGTTTTGGGGTGTCCTACTGAGTGTTTTTATACTCACCCATGCATGGGATTTTCTAGAAGATTTCATGTCTTGTGCAAATGATCGACCTTTTGATGGAGTCTTAGGCAAGCCAGGACCCGATGGTGATTTGTGAGATCGAACATACCAAGGTGTGTTAATGCAGATTTCAGACAACAGTCCCATTACGTTTACTTACAGGTCGGACTTGTGGTTGTAGAATCTTTGTGGTGGGATTGTGTTTGGACCTGTTTTAATTTACTTACTTTCTGTCTTACTCTAGTTGTGGGATATAGTTGAATGAATTCATTTTTTACTTAGTGGTTTTTACATTTCATCGTTTTATGGGATTGGAGATGTGTGTGTGTGTGCAGGTACATAGACAATGCCTCCCATGTTAGTGATATGCCTACTCGGTGCTAGTCACCAGCCCCTGGCCTATTAAAGGCAATCTTGGGGAGTCACGGCATGGGCCCCACTGGGATGGGTCATGATAATAGCTTCTAAATTATCTTATAACTAATTCCCTTTAAATTCTATGCTTTAATCCAGTAAATAAATGATTGATTTTACTCTTGGTATCAGAGATAAAACCAGAGGCATACCTTGTAATTCTTGTGAAATTGGATTTATATGGCCCTATTGGATCGTCCCATTTATTCTTTAATTAAAATAATTACCACTATATTATTGTATATTGAGTCTTTGGAAAATACTTAGTGAAAAATATCTTCTTGAACTCTTACCATTCCATAGAGTTTATATCTTTCTTTTCTTTGGCGTTCTTAATGCGACTCTATAAAAACCCTGCTCTTTATTACACACTTAAACATGATTTATTATATAAAATATTCACTTGATAAAAGATAGAAGATCTATAGGTCTAGTGTATTTGGGTCTTAGGAACATTACATAACAACTTAGAACATAAAACACAACATCTTTATTGAAAACTTCTTTTACATGAACACAACATTCCTTCATACTTAGCATTGCATGGGATAACCTGAGGACATGCATAAGAAAAGGGTGAGATGTAAAGCCCAGAAAGGGATTAAACAAGGAATAAAATTAATAATATAGTACATGTTATGAAATATGAATTTAAATGGAGCACAATAGAAATGTGAAGGCACGATATAGCATGATTATCATAACATGGAAATGTGGAAACAGCATTTAACATGATATTAGCATGAGACAAGGCTCATTGCACATGGAGCATGAGTAAACCCTCATTGAACTTGAATTATCATGAGTGAAACCTAATTTCACTTAATGTATCATGATATTAATCTTTACCCAATGCATTGGAGCGCTATCAGGGTGCACCCTTCTTAATCATTTCATTTCATGCATAAGTGTGCCACATAGATCATATAACATGGATTCATTAGACATCATCATTTATTCCACGATAAAGGAATGTGTAATTAATACATGAAAATATATAATCAATAAGTAAATGTACATAAAGGTGAATAACCTTGATATATAAATGGGAATGGTATTCACTACACAATAACTTTGGTTTCGAAAATCGTAGTGCAATTTCGGTAGCATAACGGCATGAAATAAAAATACATAAAAATGGTTGATGAGAGTGGAAGGGGTGTATCATCATATGTACATGAAATTTACAGTAAAGAGGGAATATATATACATGTCCCAACATATGTAATGGAATTTATATTCATAAAACAAAATAATTGCTTGAATGTAAATGAGGAGAGAGAAATCCCTTATAGAATTTCGGCATGGTAACAAGTGTACATGAGAAGAATTAATGAGATATAAAGGGGTATCTCATCATTAAAACATAATTAGGGAAGTATGGGGAAGGTTTTAAATCATACCCCAACATTTGTAATTGAAAATATAAGGGTATAGCAACATAAAGAAACTTGGACAAAAATGAGAGAGGAAGAAATCCCTTACTTGGAAGTGTGATCCCAAAGGCTTGGGAGAGGCTTGAGAGAGGATTCTTGGGAGGTTGGTGCACCTTGGGAGAATTATATAGAGATAATGGTAGAGGTTGGTTGAGATCAAAATAATTTTAGTGAATATGAAGTGGGATATTGGGTGGGTTTATATAGGAAAAGAGAGGGAATTCTTTATTATTTAGGTTTTGGACACCACAAATTAAACTAATAAAAACCAAAAACCAACTCATGGTTTTTGACCATGGTTTTTGAAAAAGGGGAGTGGAAAACATTATTTTATAAGTAAATTGTCCAAAATTATTAAAATATTAGGCTTTCTTATGTGGAGGTGAGTCACACTCTCAAGGAAATCATTTTAAAAAAAAAGTTAAAATGTTTTATAAGTCTTGGAGGGTCCACGAAAGCTTTGTAAAATAAATCAAACAAACATAAAATCACATTATTTTAATGGTAAAACATATATTGTCTAAAAATACCATTTATAGTATTTTATTACATCACGATTGGGTCATTATGATGTCATAAAACATATTATATAATTAAACGGTATTTAATTTTTACTCAAAAATTCGACTATCTCAGAAAATTGTGAAAAATTCACCGTTGAATAATTTTGATGTTCTGATTCAAAAAATAATATTAATTTTATAAAAATAATTTTCTAAATATTTGAATTTTTACTTTTAAAATAAAAACTGACATTTATTTAAAATTCATGGGTTTTGACAAAAACAACTTTCAAACCTTAATAAAAAACACAATTTTATTCATAAAAATTATATGATAATTTATATTTAATAAAAATTAATTTAGTAATAATATTTTATTAAAATATTATTTAATTCAAAAGTCCATTAATTCATCAAAATATATTTCTTAATTGAATATTAACTAAAAGTACTATTTGTGATTTAGAAACCATTTACAAAGTAAAAATAATAAAATGAATGTATATTCTTTATTCTATAAAAAAATAATGAACATAATCGTAGTTCTAGGGTCTTGTTACATAACACCTTATAACGCCAAAATATGACCTAAGGGTAAGGTTTGCGATGGTGATAGACTCTTGGGGTGGCTCAAATAACATCGCTCGGGTGGTAATCTCTATCAACTTCCACTTCTCCTGTAGGGACTTCCATTCAAACTTAATGTGTTGAATCTTGGATTGGGATTAGTCAAGATATAATACTAGTGATGCCACCGCCTTTATGAGCTTCGACAAATGGGCTTCATATAGAGAAATTCTATTTGATGAGGTCGTTGTTTCCTTTATCTGAGTAAATTAGATTTGTTAAAGCCCTATATTTATACTAATTAATTGATCACTATTCAATGGATATATTAGAAACGGTAACAATTATTAATAGTATTTTGAAATCTAAAAACATAAAACCAAGGAAGTGCATATGTCTTATATAACCATTTTACATAATAAGACATTTAATTAGATCAAGAGGAATTTTCATTAATAAAAGTTTGGGTCGTTACAGACTCCACCACCAGTTAGCATCACCTTCTAAATAATAAATGTCCAAAATAACCTTATCATGGTCTAAGAATTGGAAAATGGAAAAAAATCCATTTCATTCACCCACTACTTAGAAACCAGTGGATTATAAGACCTGCTAAAAGAGGGTGGGCATTGCCTCATAAATGACTCAATAGAAATTTTATCCCTCCTTGGTGCATTTGGGATGTGAACAAAATCATTATGTTCATTCCTAAAAATGTGAACGAACCCATCATACCCATGGCTAGGTGAAAAAACTCATCATGTCCATGCATGAAAATCTCATGAGATATGAACTTAAACCAATGCATTGGCGGGTGATATAGGACTCCACCCATCATCATACATACATATGTGTGCCAATAAAAATCAATCATAATAATATCTTAATGAACCCATGGAAAAAAATGGGTTTATTAAAAATCAAAAATTAAATCATTCACCTTTTATAAATAACCTATGGAAATAAAATGGGTTTCATAAAGAATCCAAATGGAATAAAATAACATCATGAATTGAATTTTTTGATATCAAAAACTTAATCACCCAAAATAATCACATAATAACAGAAAATATAGGGTGGAAAAATCAATATAAATACATTATAGATAGATCATTTTAAATATAGAGATTAAAATTATAACCAAATCACAAAATATCATTCTTCAAAACATTTTTAAAAACATTGATGAAAAAGTCATATATATGAGTCTCCTTTCAAAAAGTATACGTTTTTTATTAAAAACAAGTGAAAAAAAATAATTAATAAAATTTTATTTGAATTTAAAAACTCTTTTACCCAAAAATAAAAAGATGAATTAGTTTAAAATGAAGGACTTGGAAATCATAATTCAACAAGAAACTTTATAACTAAAAGAAAAGAGTTTGAGTTACGAAGTACCTTACCTTTACCTCTGATTTCCATAGACGTTATTTAACCAAATATAAAATAAATATAAACATCTTAATACATATTTTATAACCTTATTATTATATATATATATCTATTTATACCCTTTATTAATAACAATTTTCATCACGTATAATATTGTTGTCATCTTTTTTTCAACATCAGGTGTTAATATATTCGACCATTTGCACATGCTTTATAATACTTATATTATTAACCATTATTTGATACCAAGTTAATAATAAATATATATTTAAAGATAATTTAATATATAACTTTTTTTTAAGACTCTTATATTATTCCATAAGTTTTTTGGTTATGTTGTGGGAGAATGGAATCGGTGTTAGCTTATTTTGGTGATTTTATTGAATGAAAAAAGATACTCTAATAATAAGTTAAATACGTAATATAATATTATTAAACCACATACCAATCATGATTTGATTATTATATTATAATTATATTAATATTTATGTTCCCATATTTATCCATGATATATTTTTATAGCATCATTTATATAGGTCGTTAAACCGACCCAAACATGAACACGCTTTCACTCGATTGTTGAGTATAGTTAAGGAGGTGATTCATTTGAAATAATATCAATATAATATAATAATAATGATATTATTTTGATTTTTTATTATTTTTAACCATATTTTTATATTTTTATATAAATAAATGAAAAATTAGAATAAAAATGAAAAACATTTCTTCATGGAGGCGGTAGTCTCCGCACACACATGATTGGCATGCCTTTGTTTTTCTATGTGGATGGAAATGAATTAATAAGGGTTATACCAATAATAAAAAAATTATACTAATTATACTTAATTCATCATATTATTATTGTGGTAATATATTTGGAAGAGTAATATTAAGAAGAAAAACTTAAAAAGGTGATAATACTTATGTTGGAGACTTGATCTTTCCTTAGAAGTTCCTTTGTAATTGAATGTCTTTGGATAACTATGAGTGACCATGGGGTTATTTTAATGGTATATAGTTCTATGAGGATAAAAATTTCATATTCTTAAGGGGTAATTTGAAGGTAAATTGTATATTTGAATGTTGGAAGTGGCACCCTTTTATAAGAGGAGAAAATGGACACTTTTGAAAACTCATATAATTTTTCAATAATGAAATGATACTATTCAAGGGTAAAAGGATAAAAAATGGAAAAATGTGGATTTAGAGGTATATTTTTTCTATAAAGGATCAAAAAATTATTTCCAAATTTTTTTTAAACATGATATAAACCATTTAATATTAAATTTTTTACTTTTACAATTTTTTGGGTTTTTCCTAAGGAAACTAATTTTCTCCTTGGTAATTTAATTTTAACCCCTAAAAATAAAATGATTATTATTATAAAATTAAGCCCAAATAATTATATATATTAAATCCAATTTATCAAATAAAAACATATGTGTATAGAAATTAATTTTGGCACAAGCGCATGTAATACACACAAAGATGTTTTTGAAAACATTTATTTTTAAGAAAAAATATTTATGATTATGAATGAATTATAAATGTAATTGATTAAAATAAATTTAAAATAATTAATATTATTAAAATATTATTTAGTTAATAATAAAATAAATCAAAAACTTTATTTCATCATGTTATAATTAATTAAACAAAACTATCCAAAAAAAATTTTCATTAAAATGCCACATAAATTTTCAAAATATTGAGCATGGGTTTATAAATTCGACACTTTATAATATATAATTTTATCATAAAATGTTTTAAAAACTTTAAATTTATTCATATAATAAAATAATTTCATAAAAGTAACCACATTAATAAATTTTCTATTTTCACTATTCACCCGTAAATTGATTATTTCTGAAAAATCCAAAAAAAATAACCTTAATATAATATGACTATGATAAATTAAAAAATTGTGTTAATTTTTTCAAATTAACATCCTAAACTATATAAATTCTATTCATAATTAAAAAATATAAAATATAGTAAAAATTTGTTTTTTAGAAAAGAGACCAATTAAACTAGTGTTAAACATTTATTCATATCAAAATATATTATTCTTGAAAAGGAGTAAATTTTAGAAAATATATCTCATTATTTTATTATTTAAATAAGATGAATCAATATTTAATGTAAACTTTATTTTTTTATATTTATTTATTTATTTTCATAATTTTTTTATCATCGTTTATACCTTCCAATTCTATGGAAACCTTACAACTATCTATATTTGTTTGGTTTCAATATTTCATATGAATAAAACCATAAAAATAGTATTTAATTAAGGAGAAAAATAGTAGGTCATTTCATCCACTGTAACTTTTTATCCTTGCATGATGTTATATTCTCCTCCACCAACTCCTTGAAATAAAATTTCCCAAAATCCCTTTAGTCAACCCATCTTAACAAATTAATGATTGGTTATAAATTTTAATAGGTATTGAATATTCACATGGTATGATCCACCATATTTATAAAATATATTCAATATCATTCCCTAACAAAAACTCTAGGAAATTCTATTATATTTATTTTGGAATCATTTTCATTTCCTCTTTTTTACATTAAAAAACTCTTCCCTCCACCAATCTATGGAACAAAAGTGATCATGATATGATTCTTAAACATGTAATATGACACCATTATCACTTTATTTATAACCTCCTAATTGGTATGAAAATTTAATAATATAATACTTTATCATATTTCTTGTTGAAATATCATCTCAAATCTATGAGTCTTGAGACTTCTATTCATCACTAACTCCAATGAAAAATAAATAACCTCTAAAAAGAGATTGGAATAATCCGTGACAGTCATATTCTCTTAATTTAAAATTAAAATTTCATAAAATTTAGATAAATTCATCACCTCATAAAAAATATGATCATCAAATAGCCACTACTACATTTTTTAATATCTAAAGGTGGTTTTTTAGCAATAGTTTTTAAGACCATAGTTAAAAAATGATGCTTATATTTCATGGTAGTTTTTAAATAACCATTATGAAATATGTGAAAAATAAAGAAAAATGTGGATCTACCTCCTCTATTTGACCTAGTCACACCAAACCCCTCTCATAAAATCCTTAATTGGTTTTCAGCCGATTGAAGCCACCTCCTCCTTTAATTATTCATCTCCTCTTCTTCCCAAAGACGTATGATATGTTAAGTAACCTAAGATTATCCCAATAACATGTGATATGATCAAAGATATGTGAACCCTCTCATAGTTAAAGGTATAAGATTTTTTTCCCTTAAAATTTTATATCATGTTTTGTATGTTTAGTTGGTTATGACTAGTGATTGGTTTGGTTGTGTTATTATATCAAGTGGAAAGGATTAGAGTACCCCTTAAACCTGAACCTATTGTTTTTTTATATTTTTTTTCTTTGATTCTTCTCTAATTATGATGTTTCATTATTATGTATCTCATACAAAATATTTATTTCTCTCTTTTTTAAGTGGTAATCAATTTTTTCATAAAAAATATTATTATCAAGTAATGTATTTAAACTCTGATAAATTATATTTATTAGTGTTGAAATTGATTTTGTGTGAGTAAATTTATTTTAAAGTTTATTATATTTATTTAAATATATAATAAATCATCGTCAAGTTATTTTGAGAATTATTTTAATTTTTTAAATATATATATATATATATATATATTATTGGTTAATTGGTTTTAAAGTGAATGGATTTAAATAAATTTTAGTTTCAAAATTCAATATTATTACTGGGAAATATCAATTCACCACTCCCCCCTCTTGAGATACCTTCTTGAGAAATATATATAAGTTCCATACCATGTAGTAAGTGAATCTAAATCAAAATCTACTCATATATCCACCAAATCAAAAAAATAAAACTAAAATATCCATATAATATATCCAACCATAACCAGTTAGTAAAATAATAACTAAATATTTCCATGGATGGTAGAATTGAATTTCCACACCCTAATTTTAGTTTCCAAAGATGAATAAAGAGGCATGAATTTTATGGAAATTTGATATTGAATAAATTCCCTACATAGTATGTGTCTTGGATTTGGTATAGAGAATAAAATGCTATTTAAATTTTGAACACTAATGTAAATCTATAAAATGAACACACAAATTCATGTATAGTGGAGAATGAAATACAGAACTTGATAAATGATATCTTTGGAATTGTAGGGAAACATCATCAGTATCAAAACATATTAGTATAACTAGTTGAGTTTTTTAAATATATTAACTTGATAAATGATATTTTAGAACTTTAGGACAACAAGATCAAGATTGTAGCATATCAGTGGATCCACTTATTGATTTTATGGAGACCATGAGTAGAAAAAAAAATTTATGAATTATTTAATGATGGAAATCAAGATCTATATAGAGGATGTGTCAAGTATTCAAAACATTCTTTTCAACCAAAGTTGTATCATATCAAATGACTATACAGAATTATAAATAAAGAAATTTATATGATATTGGAATTGTTTCATAATGAATTCCAAAAGATAAGATCCCTAAGTCTTTTTATGACATGAATAAAGTTTTTAAAAAGATTGGGAAAAATTATAAAAAAATGAGATTCATGTCCCAATGATTTTATGCTATATTGGGGAGAATATTCAAGTATATAGGAGAGTAAAAAAATTTCTACATCTAGGTAGAAGTCAATGAGAAATATTAACAAAAAAATTATTTTATTAAGAATTAGAAAAAATAAACCTATAAATACTTTGAGTACCAATTATTGAATTTATATGGTTATTATTATCCCTTAAAATTTACCATTAGGGTGTATATGCAGAAAATATACTTCATCATTTCAATGATTATTCCTAGAAAATGAATTCCTAGAAATGAAACTGATATATACGTTCAGCCACTAATTGAAAAAATTCAAGAATTATGGAACAATGTTATCGAAAGATATGATTAATCTAACATAAAAATGTTCAAAATAGAAAATTATTTAATATTAACAATTATCAACATTCTTAGACTTGGGAACTTGTTTGGCTGGAACACTTATACTAGTTTAGATTTACCATTTTTTTAATTTGATTTTGATCCTGAGAAAAATCCTTATAGTAATAAATAGTGCTTCTTGTGTCGTCGTATATTTCTAAATGTATCTCATAGAATTTAGTTGAATAATTCAAAATTAAATGGAACCATTAACTACAGACCACAACCAAAGTTACTCATAAGTTTATAAATATTCGCACAACTAGTAAATATTAAAGGAGAATTTGGGAAGGTTCATATATCACTCTGAGGATATGACCATAAAATTACATAACTTAAAGAAAATATTACATTACAATACATTCTCAAGATCTTTTAGGTTTAGAGTTATAAAGAATTTAAAAAAACATTAACTAACAAAACCCATGTATTTTTTTAACTAATGAATATTCTCTCCACTATATAAGTGACTATTTAATCCATAACAAGTCTTCAGAATCTCCCACAAATTTTCTTCACAATATAATATTCTATACACATTGTACATACTACTTTCCATTTTTACCTAGGTAACAAGAAACATAATAAGGTTTGAGATAAAATTATTAATAATGTTAATCATAAGTAATAAAAATAAAAGATCATAAGTGAGCATAAGATTCAAATATGGGTATGAGAATGTAAGAAAGGAACATGAACATAAAATTTAAAATTCATACCTAATAACACATGGATCATGAGACAAGGATCATAGTGTTAGGATTTAGAATAAATAAACTAATATAAAATGATCTTATCATATTAACATTATGGTTGAAACATAATTCATGACATTATTATCATAATTCAAGGTTCACTTCCAAGGTCATCATCACATAGTGGACAAAGTCCAATGGTTGATTAGGCTCAATTTTTATCTCATACATAACATCTCATGAGATATAAATATTTACCCAATGCATTGGAGGTATATATAATTTGGGGCTCACCCATCACATCATATTATTTACATGAATAAGTGTTCCACATAGAAAAAGATTCACAGTTTTATCAAAGAAATATTAACCTAAGAAAGAAATTGGTTACATGATTATTTCCATAAAACATGGTCATAAATAATCTGAAGACATAAGTTTTATGGTTAAAAAATAATATATCCCTAGTTGAAAAAATAAACTTAGAAGTATGTTGGAATAGATGAAAAAACACCCTTGTAAAAAGAGTGCTTCAAACGGTACCACATAAGATATTAAGAATTGTGGTCGTTTGATACCATGAGTTTAATTTCTTAAAAAATAAAATATTATCATGTAAATTATAGGGTAAATCATGAAACAAAAAAACCATGAGGTTAATTATTTTTAAAAAGTAAAATTAAAGTTTGGATGCAAAAATGTAAAAGAGTTTTTAGAAAATAATTTTAACATTGTCGTAAAAGATGATGTTATGGGTCATTTTCAAAATTAATTTTCAAAAAGGTGAATTTAAATCCTTTGTAAACTTTTATTTTAAAAATAAATATAAATAATAGAGACTTTAATTTTATATAAAGGTTTATCTTGAGGAATTGTAGAGTAGAATACAAACCATTGATTATGAAGTGGAAGAAAACCCTTTTTTATACCTCTATTGAAAACCTACATAGTAAAAAAATAAAAAACAATATTTTTGAAATGAGGTAATTTGAAATATAAATGTAATATTAAATAAAACATTTTTTTATTCTAAATATTAAGTTAAAACACTTATAGGAAGAGGAAAACATGGTCATGGATGATAAACCGTCATTTAAGAGGATGGGAATTATTCTTAACATAGCTTCATTTTCAAGAAGGAATATAATTCATAAATAAGGATGATTTTGAACCAGAATTTATTTAAAAAGATATAAATATGGAATACCATATTAAATAAAATATAAATATCAAATTGAAACATTATAACTCAATAAATCAGGTCGGTTTATGAAAAAACCTCTTATATTTTAGGGAAGATATCAATCATAGTTTGAAGTAAGGAAGCCCATGAATGGAAGTGAATTTTATGTGATAAATCATAATTTAATATATTATAATTAAATGGGTGGTATTTACACTATGAAAAATAATATCATTTCATAATATCGAAACGTGCCTCACTGAAGGGTGATAAAGATAGAAACCCTTACGGATTTTGAAAAAATTTATTCAAAACCCCATGAGATAAAGTAATTGGATTAGAAAATTTAATATAATTAAATATATCATAAAAAAGATTCAAAAATATTAAATATAAATAGATACACCATTTCAAATAAAACATGGTGTGTAATAACAACTATATCTCAATAGGGTGAAATTTGAGATAAGGAAGCCTTATAAATAACATAATTTTTTAGGCAAGGATTATTTGATAATGAGGTTATAAGGAAGAATTGTAAAACCATAGGAAAAAATGAGGGAATAAAACACAAATTATTAATATTAAATACTAAAGTAAACTTTTAATTATAGTGTTCAAAAAAATTGTAACTCAATGTAATAAAATTGAGTAAGCACAAACCCTTACCTTATTGTTAATTCATTTTATGCATGCACCTAAATTACTGAATAATAAAATTAATTGTATTAGATATATTATTAGGAAAATTATTCTTATATATTTAATTTGGAAGGGAACATTATTTTCATAAGTTATTTATTTAATATATAGTTTTCCCTTATGTTTGAGTGAAAATTGGATCAGTGTCAGGTTATTTTGGTAATGTCAACGATTGAATATGATATTTTAATAATAAGTCAATTACTTAATATAATTATTTCAGAACCAAAAAAATCATTAATTTATTATTAACTTATAATTATATTATTATTTAAGCTCTCATAGTCATCCATGATAGACTTTTATATCTTTATTCAAGTAGGTGGTTAAACTGACCTAAACAAGAACACACTATATCTCAATGGATGAGTATGGTTAATGAGGTGTATAATATAATTATAATATAAGAATATTTATATTTTTTATATTTTTTAATTTAGTGAATCATATTTTACATTTCTTTTATAATTAATGAAAATCAAGATGAAAAATGAAAAACGTTACTTCGTGGAGGTGATAGTCCACACAACAGATAGTTAACATTATTTTGTTTTCATAAGTAGATGGAAAGGAGTAAACAATGATTGTTAAATTAATATAAAAAACATATTATTATAATAATGATACTTAGATAAATATATTATTATGGATATAAGAAGTTATGAATAGTGATATTAACAAGAAAATATTAAGAAGTAGGTAATTCTTACATTGAGAGCTTGAGTTTTCTTTTAAAAATATCCTTATAAATGAAGGCATTCAGATAACTAATAGTGACTAGAGTATTAAGGAAGTGGTAGAGGGTTCTATTAAAAGAATAATTTCATATTTTTAGAATAAAATTTGAATGTAAATGTGTAACATTAAGTGGTAGAATGATCCCCTTTTATAAGTGAATAGTAGGGGAATTTTTGAAGCACCCTTTACATTTTATATAATGAAAAGTTACTATCCATGGGTAAAATAATCAAAAAGAGAAAAAAGGGGAATGGGGGGAAGGGGTGATTTTTAGTCGAGACACACCTCAACTATCCATTTGAAAACATGTTTTTAACATGTTTTAAGTTATTTTCTCTTTGTAAATCAATTTTCTACCATTTTTACCTTTACCTTGGTAATTAATTTTCAAACTTAGTAATTAATTTTTAAGAACCAAAATTAAAATTGAAAATTTTACCTAATTTAATGATTATGCTTTCAAATTTTAAAATAATTTTATCAAATAAAATTTTTAACAGTTTTAAATGTTAATTTTAAAATAAATGCACATAACTTGTAAAATTGGATTTTAAGAAAGTGTTCTTTTAGGATTAAAATTTATATGTAGGATAAAATTATATATGGTTTTTATTTTCAAGACATAATTTGGTTTATTATAAAATAAATAAATTTTATGTTTCTTTAAAATTAATCCAAACCAAATTTTAAAAAAATAATGTTTAATTAAATGAAAAGACAAAGAATGATTTTCTTAATTAAATGAAAAGGCCAAGAATTCTTTTTTTAATTAAAATGTTATTTTTCTTTTATAAGGTTAAAAATGGGTTTTATAAATTTAAACCAATATCTTTGAAAAGAATAGATTTATTTCATAAAAATATATTTTATCAATTAAAGGGTTTTATAAAATTATAAGTCTCACTTATATACTGACAAATTAATAAAATTCAATGTTTTATCAAAAAATTTATTTTTCAGTATAAATAAAAAAAATTGATTATTTTAGAAAAAATATCAAAAAATTATTATAAGATAATATTAAATTTTGAAATCCAAAAAGTAAAATTATTTTTATCTAATTCATATTCAAAAATTTATAAATTTATTTTTTATATATGAAATATAAATAAAACAATTTTTATGGAAAATAAACATCATTTTTCTTCAAAGTCAAAATGAAAAATATGAAAAATACATGTGATAAAAAATTTATTACATTAATAATTATATGTTTATATCATCCTAATTTATAGTTACATATCCTCTCAATATATCCTCATATGATTTGAGTATAAGGTATGCTCTCATGGTAGTCGAGGGTGGTGATTCTATAAGCATATATCTCATGGAAAATTCCACGAGTATGAATTTCTCTCACATACGATTTCAATCATACTGTAATTGTTAGATTTTATCTTAGGATTATCCTATATAAAACCCTAAATAAGATACATATTTTTTAATATCAAATAAATTAGCTTCATACGAAGGACTTCCGCCACTTGATGTCATTTATTTTCTTTATAGATTTCATAATATGGTTACTTTTTTATACCTTCTAATTTAGCCAATATATTATAAAAATAAGATTTTATTTTAATATATCATGGTTTTAATTTATTTTAGTGTTTCATGTAGAATAATTTATTAACATAATATTTATTTAAAGAAAATGCTTTGTGCAATATCATGTTGTTACATTCTCCCTCTTAAATAAATTACATCCTCACAATTTTAAAACTCATAAGATGGGAGTAATTTGCATAGGGATCACCTAATTAACCATACACTGGTATTTGATCATGGGTTAATTTAGGAGATGAAGTGATATTTCGTAAACATAATTTGATATGATCCCTTTATAAAAAGGGATAATTCATTCCTAATAGAATCCAAATAAGTAGTAACTTTCACAAACCTTGAATAAGATCCTTTTACTTTGGATATAATAATAGTACCTCCAAAAAAAATTATTTATAATTCAATATCTAATCGGTTAATACTTACATGGAATAAGAGATACTAAAATCTAGAGTAAAAAATCACTTTCAACTTCAATAGGAGTTGTTGAATATTCTTTTCCTTATTCCCATGGTCTAAGTAGTTGTTGGTGACTATTTTCCTTGTTATCCCTTGGATTAGGGAATTGATTTTTATGGCCTTCATCTCCACAATTTTAGCATCTCCCCATCCGTTTAAGGAAATTACCCCCCCCCCATGCTTCTTTCTATATTTCTGACATGTAGGGAATTAAATCTTTTTTTCTTAATTATACTTGTCACATTAACTTATAGAAGAATACATACTTCTCTTATTTTGTGGTTTTAATAGTTTTACTATTTTCACATTGTTAATCATATTTTTTGATAGCTGGTTTTACATGATCATAAGGATTATCACTCTAGATCCCATTCTTATGGATTGTTTGTTGAGGTAATCACCACAATGTACACCGCACTCGTGGTTCCTTCTAGTTACATCCATTTCTAAAACCAAAATGGGTTAATATGAGTGATGAAAAATTAGTATTATATTATTATTTTCATAAATATTCATTAGAAAATTTAACCATAAGATTTTCTATTTTATGATACTATCACGTTAACCTATAGTTCTTTTAATTTATCCTATATCACTCTTAGTTCCACCTATATCATTACTGATTCAACCTAGGTTACTTTAAGTTTATTTTTCACATAATTATTAACATAATAACTTAAAATAACTTAGGAATCAATCCTTCATGGTGGTTCTTAAATAGAAAATGATCAACCAAATAATATCATCTAGGAGTGTCAAACCTGGTGTGCAGTTAGGCCTCTTTGTCATGAACTTGGTAATGATTGAGTTAATACTCAATACACCCTTTTCAGGGTTATTATACCTAGGTAAATTTATTCTAGATATTACATCCACTTGAAGTATCCTAGTAGGGATATTATTTCTAGGAAAACCACATACTCAGAACTTTCCAAAAAAAATTAGGATATTATACTATACTTAGACTTATCCCTAGGGAAAATAATTTTATTTTATCATAATTCCAAAAATGTTCAATATTTACTTAACTAACCTAAAGAATAATATATACCTTGTAAATTATGATTATTAGTATCTTATCTAACCTTAAATTATCCTCAACTAACATCCTAACCTCTAAAGTTATCTAAGCCCTACTCTAATACAAATTATAACGCACTGAGGATGTGTTTTTCAATTACACAACTTAAATCAAATATTTAATTAAAATAAATTCCCAATATATTTTAGGTTTAGAGTTTTAGATAATTAGGAAAAACATTAACTAAAAAACATGTCCTTTTCAACTAACAGATATTTTTTCAACTATATAAGTGATTTCTTAATCCATATTAAGTCTTTAACATCTCCCACAAATTTTATACATAATATAATCTTATAGATATACCATTCATATTAAATTCCTTCTTTACCTATGGAAAATAAATCATAATTAGAGTGAGATAAAATTATTAGTAATGGTAAGAATAAGTAATAATAATCAAAGATCGTAAGTGATCATAAGATAAACATATGGGTATGAGAATGTAATCAAGGGACATGAAAGTAAAATATATAATTCACACCCAATAACACATGTATCATGAGACAAGAATCATATAATGATACTTTATCATAAATAAACTGATATCAAAGGATCTTTTCATCTTAAAATTTTGACCACTACATAATGCATGACATCATTAACATAAGTCAAGGTTCACTCCCAAGACCATTAAAAAATAGTGGAAAAAGTCCCATGGTGGATTAGGTTTCTCTATAATCCCATAAATAACATATCATGATATATAAATCTTTACCTAATTCATTAGAGGTATATATAATTTTGGGCTCACCTATCACATCATATTATGTACATGCATAAGTTTCCCACATAGAAAAACATTCATAATTTCATTAAAGCAATATAACCCAAGAATGAAATGGGTTTCATGATTATTTCCACAAACAATGACCATAAAACATATAGAGAGACAAGGTGGATGGTTTTAAAAGACTATATATCCAGTTAATAAAGGAAACTTAGAATAATGTTTGGATAGAAAGAAAAACACCATTGTAAAAATAATTCTTCAAATGGTACCACATAAGAGATTAAGAATTGGGGTTCATTGATACAATGAGTTTAATTCCTTAAAAAATAAAATTTTATCATGTAAATAAGAGTTTAGATCATGAAATATAAATCTCATAACATTAATTACTTTTGAAAATGAAAATGGAAAATTTCACGTAAAAATATAAAAGATTTTTTAGAAAACAATTTTAACAATACCATAAAAGACAATGTTATAGTTTGTTTTCAAAACTCATTTTAAAAATGGTGATGTGAAATACTTTATAAAAATTTCTTTTAAAAATAAAAAAAAATAATGGATACTTTAATGTGGAATAAATTTTTATCTTAAGGAAGTGTAGAGTGGAAGACAAACCTTTGATTATGAAGTGGAAGAAACCCCATTTTTATACCCTTTATTGAAAACCTAAATTATGAAAAAATAAAAATAAAAAAAATCTTTTTGAAATGGGGTAAGGATAATTATGAATTTAATTTTAAATGAAACATTCTTTTTATTCCAAATATTAAGGAAAAATTGGAGGGAGGATGAAAACATAGAGATGGATGATAAACTGTCATTTAAGAGGATGAGAATTATTATTAACATAGTTACAATTTCAAAAAGGAATATAATTCATAAATAAGGATTATTTTTAAAAAAAAGTGGTTTATAACTATATAAATAGATAATTATATATGAAATAAAATACCAAGATCAAGTATAAATAATATAACTCAAGAAATCACGTTGCGTTATAAAAAACCCCTTGCATTCTAAGGAAGATATCAATCATAGTTTGAAGAAAGGATGAGAATGAATGTAAGTGAAGTTTCCATGATCAAACATAATTTATGATATTATAATTCAATGGGAATTAGTTACACTAAAAAGATAATATTAGTTCATAATATCAAAACATGTCTCATTAAAGGATGATAGAGATAGAAACCCTTATGGATTTTGAAATTTTTGATTCAAAACCCCATGAGAGGAAGAAATTTGATTTAAAATTGAATATCATGAAATATAAGATAATAATTATTAAAAAATATTAAATATAATTAGATACACCATTCTAAATAAAACATGTTGTATATTAATAAATATTTCTCGAGGGGATGAAAATTGAGACAAAAAACCCTTAAAAGTAACATAATATTTGAGGTAAAAATCATTTGATAATGAGGTTATAAGGAAGAATTTTTAAACCATAGAAACTAATGAGGAAATAAAACCCAAATTATTCATTATATAAAATAAATAAAACTTGTAACAATAGATTTTGGTAAGAAATTTTGTAACTCAGTGGAAGAAAATTAAGTTAGCACAAACCCTTACCTTGTTCCTGATCCGTTCTGTGCATGTGCCTAAATTCTAAAATAATCAAATTAAGTTTATTAGATACCTTATTAGTAACCATATTCTTATATATTTAAATTATTATGGACAATTTATTATCATAATATATATATTTATTAAATAGTTTTTTCTTATGTTTGTGTGAAAATTGAATTGGTGTCGGCTTATTTCAGTAATTTTAGTGATTGAAGATAATATTTTAATAATAAGTTAAATACTAAATATAAAAATTATATAACCAAAAAATATTCATTAATATATTATTAAATTATAATTATATTAGTATTTAAGTTATCATATTCATCCATGAGAGAGTTTTATAACATTATTCAAGTAGGTGGTTAAACTGATGCGAACATGAACATGTTATATCTTGATGGTTGAGTATGGTTAAGGAAGTGTATAATATCATTATAAAATAATAATAAGGATATTATTTTAATTTTTTTTAATTTTGTGAATCTTATTTTAAGTGTTTTTTTAAATAATTAAAATCAAGATAAAAAATGAAAAACATTACTTTGTGGAGGTGGTAGTCTGTACAACGCACAGTTAATGTTCTTTTGTTTTTCTTAAGTGTATGGAAAGGAGTAAATAATGGTTATTACATTCATATAATAACATATAAATATAAAAATTATAATTATTTCATTATATTGGTATGGATATAAGAGGTGAGTAATAGGAATATTAAGAATAAAAGGTTAAGAAGTAGGTAATACTTGTGTCAAGAGATTAAGTTTTCTCTTAGCAATCTCCACGGAAATAGAGCTTTTAAGATAAATAGTGTTTACCACGGGCTTAAGAAAGTGGGATAGGGGTTTAATAGGATAAAAATAGTGGATTTTTATAAATAAATTACAAGTTAAATGTGTAACTTGAATTGGTAGAAGGATCCCCTTTAATAAGTGAAGGGGGGAGATTTTGGAATTGCCCTTTACATTTTCAACAATGTAAAGTTAATATTCATGGTTAAAAAGATCAAAAAGGTTAAAAGGAGGAAGGGGTGAGGTTTAGTTGGTCCACACCTTAATCATATATTTGGAAACATTTTTTTAACATGTTTGGGTCATTTCTGCTAAGTAAATAAATTTTATACCATTTTTACTTTTACCAGGGTAATTAAATTTCAACCTTAATAATTAATTTTTAATGAGAAAAATTAAAATTGATATTTTTACATAATTTTAAATTTATGATTTAAAATTTGAAAATCATTTTATCAAAAAAAATTCTTATGGTGTGAAATGTTAATTTTAACAAAATTCGTCAAAAACATTTTTTAGGAAAATTGTATTTTTAAGATTAAAATTTATGTGTATGATAAAATTATCAGTGTTTTAAAATTTCGAGAAATAAATTGTTTTATTATGATAAAATTTATTTTTATTTTTAATCAATTCAAAATTTAATTTTACCAAAATAATTTTTAATTAAATGAAAAACCAAAAATAGTTTTTTTTTTCATTTTATTAAAATATTACTTTTTTTTATAATGTTAAACATAGGTTTTATAAATTTAGAAAAATATTTAAAATTAAAATTTTAGTCCTTAAATACATATTTGATCTATTAAAAGGTTTTATAAAGTTATAAGTCTCTCTTATATACTGATGAAGTAATAAAAGTCGTCGTTTTGGTAAAAAATTCATTTTTCACTATTAATCTAAAAAAATAGTTTAGAAAATTTCCAAAAATTAATAATAATATAATTTTGAAATTATAAATATAAATAATAAATTTTTTTATCTAATTCAAATTCTAAAATTTATAAATTTATTTTTTAAATATGAAATTTATTGGAAACTATTTTTATAAAAAATAATCTTTCTTTTTCTTTAAAAGTCAAAATGTGAAATATGAAAAATAAATGTGATAAATAACTTATTACATTAATAAATAAACATTTATATTTTAACTCCCTAACCAAAATTTTACTCAACTGATGTCCCAGGTTGGTGTTCCATATTCCCTTAGGCGCTCCTTCTCATACGCGAGTGGGTTCCGACTAATGGTGAGGGCCTATGAGAATACCATGGATAGAATATGAACTCATATATGAGTATAAAAACATAAGAAATAAAATTAAATAGATGTAATCAAGATATAAACATCCAACAAAGAAAATACCAATAAAATAATACAACATGATATAAAATAATAAGTGAATGTGTCATGCATATCAGATCCCCAGTGGGTGGATCACGCACAAGAAGTAAAAAAATAAACAGAAGAAAAATAAGGCTAAAAACTATCCCTAATTGGTCCCAAGTCATGTAGGGTCCCATAATCCATACCCCATCATAGAATTCTGAGCAGATAAACACTCAGTATTGGGTCTTTCCCTATACCTATCTCTATGAAAAATAATTGTGCATGCTCAGGAACCCAAGTGCCATGGAGACCCAAGCAGGGTATGAGTATAACTCAATAGTCCACCACCAATGGCATCCCTAAAATAAAGTGTATAATAAGAAGTGTATGATGAAGTGTTATAGATAAAAAATTTAAATAATTTAATAGTTTTAAATAAATTTATATAAAAATAAATAACTACCACCGATGTCATGGGTTCACGATGACACCCGAGGTCAGCTATACCATTGTCGATATCCGGGTTCATGACCATGATCAATTGTACCAGCTTTAGCTAGTATCGAGGTGTCTATGAGAATGTCTCAATGACTGTTCCAACCATAAATATCCACATGGAATCTAGGAGGCCATCCTAGCATTCTATAGTATCATTAAGTGTCAGATAGAATCTGAGATCTCATTTCAACATTCCTTAGTTATAATTCATCACATGTAATCCATATGATTATCCTAGAATTCCCATGGAATCTAAGCTATCATCCTAGAATTCCCCATCATTAGTCATCACTCATAATCTAGACACTCATCTTGGAATTTCAATGGAATCTGAGCACTCATACCGACATTCCCAGTCATCAAGTATCATGTGGTTCTAAGCACTCCTCCTAGACATCCCAGGTAATTATGAATCACATAAAATTAAGGAGATCATCCCAGTATTCCCATCCAATTATTATCATATAGAATTTAGGAACTCATCCAAAAATTACCAAATGGAACGTGTCGTATGGAATCTAAGGATCTCATTCTGACATTCCTAATAATTAGAAATTATTTTAAACATTTGATCAATTAACCATTAATTTCATTTAATTCTCACTAGGACCAAGTCCACCACTAACCATAGTCATTATTTCAAATTTTAGGTCACATTTTTAATTTCAAAAATCATGATTTATTATTTTCATAAAACCAAAAAAATTCATAAAACATGAGTGCCAACCATAAGTTCCCTTAGTATTTATAGATCATAGGTAACCAATGTACATTTTTCAATAAATTTACCAAAATCACTTCCCATCACATAATTAAGCAATTTAATCCACCAAAGTATTTAATCAAAATCAAAACATCATTTCACTTTATTTTATAATAAAATACATTAAAAATTACAATATCACTTCACGATCATTAATGGTTGTGAAATCCCATTTTTTAATCATTAATTTACGATTAAAACTCATTTATTAAAAATTAAAACATAATTTATTGGATTAAAAATTTTAGACCATCAATTAAGATCAAGTCTCCTCTAAATGAATTTAAAACATAACTTGGTAATTTAAATACATGGATCCATTTCAAGGTTATCCTCCCCTGCTAAGAAATCCACTTGAAATGACCTTTCCTTAGTTCCAAGGAATGTTAAATGGGTCATTTAAATAAGGTAACTCAAATTATAACATTTTAAATTAAATTATATTCAACACGAATAATCTAACATGACCACACTATGCACACACTTAGAAAAAAAGGAAATAGTATGGGTTAAAATAAATTAACTGCATACCTTAGCCTCATAAGAGTATACTCATCCAGTAATGGCCTTTAGTTTGAGCTCAAATGGTAGAAATCAAAGAACTATAAAATTCCCAAAAAATAGGTCATAACCCACATAAACAATATGAGAACACTTGATAGATAAAGAATCCTAGAGAGGGGTGAATAATACTCTTATAATCACCAAGATATTTCTAATTTCTTAGATAAAAGTCGATTTGGATATCAGATAAAGGAGATCCACCATGAAAGATAGGAGAGGGTAAGGGGAGGTTTGTGCGTGACTGCTGGCCAAAAAGGATAAGAAAGGGGTTTAGAATATTTTTAAAAAACTCAAGGTAAAAATGGAATTTTCCACTTTTTAAAGGGAATATATCTTGGCCGCATGGTTTCCAAAGCCGTGAACCAACCGTATGATCCCCTCTACCCAAAAACACTCCATTTCACACGGTTAGATGAACAGTTTGACAAATCATACACCAACCATGTAAAATAGATCTATAATTTACTATAGTTTTTTGAAAAAAAAATTTCCCCCCTTTACATGATTTAATTAACCTTTCTCATCTTATGATAAAATCACAGGATTAGGGTGAATAGTTAATACTAACCATGCACCCTAGGCTGCAACTCCAAAAATCCAAACTTTGAGACTTGAACTGTAACGACCCATACTTTAGATACATGGTTATTACTTCAGAATTGAAGCATACTTATTACAACATATAACAAAACCATGGTAGGACCATATAGGTATAGTGTCTTTAGAAATTGGTAAACATAAACAACTAGTTCATAAATCATCTACATTGTCTCCCACTTATTTCATCATATCTAGAGTCCCTTTTTTGGCATATCCTACTTAATACCCTTCTTCCTGACCTGGGGAAAAGAAAACATACAAAAGGGTGAGCTCAAATGCTCAGTAAGGGTAAAAAAAAGAAATATCAATCATATCATATTCATAAGAACATAACATTTTGAATATCTTAACCTACAAAAGAGATCATAATATCATAACATGGGATAAATCATAGTAGTGAAATATAATCCCAATGATCATAACATATAACATGAAACTTTGTGGAATACACACATAATCATAGAAAATCATTTCTTATTGGTCAAGACTCGTTTTCAAGACTATCTTAGTGTACAAAGTCCATTTTTGAACCGAGTTCACTCCTCATTTCAGTCCTGTATCACTGAACCTGATTAACTTGTCGTTCCAGCCATGTCTATCTCATGAGATATAAATCTTTACCCAATGCATTAGAGGTAGATATAGGTCCCACCCATCTCATAATGAAACCATTCTTATGTGTGCCACAAAATCATAAATCATACATCATAGCATAACCTATGTAATAAAAATGATATTCTTAAACATCGTGACATCATAAAACAATTCATATAAGATAAAGTACTTCATAAAAATAATTCCATCACCACATAATCAAATCAATGTAATAATAGGGATAGAAATAGAACCCTGTATTATCTTAGATGGAAAATAATTTTGATAAAACACTTGAACTCCATTATTGAGGAAAATATCCTTTCTACTTCAAAAAACATTTTTTCCTTTCTTAACATGTCATAACATTTTAAACTAAAATAATTTAATTATAAATAAACTCTGAAATTTGTAAGGTAAGCTTCATGGAAATAATTTTCTATGGAATCATAAAAATCCATTCATGCCATATAAGTTAAAAAAACATTCTTCTCGTACTTTGGCTGAAAAAGTCAAAAAGTATCTCGTACTGAAAATGACAAAAGATTCCTTTCATATATTTTACTAAAAATTCACCAATAGGTAAAATTGGATTTAAAAAAAATTAGGAGGATAGAAATAATATTACATATTGAGGAAACATGGATGTGTATGATAAATATTCCTCAGTAAATTCTAAAGTATAAACAATCCCGGATAAAAATGAGATTGTGAGATTTTCCCTTAACTTAGGTCTGATATGCTTCGTACGTATCTGAACATCCTGTATAATGATTAAAATAATGTCATTGAATTATTACAGAATCATATTCATTGTTATGATATCATACATGGTCATATTCTTATCTTCTTATTAGTAATATTTCATTGCTACTTGTTATTCGGGTGTTCATTGCTTTATGTTCTTATGCATGTCTTTTCGAATAAATTATTATTAATCTTTCAAGGTTATAGATACCTTATTTACATAATGGTATTAGTGTAATATATATCATATATATTCATTCAATTCATTTATATAATCATTATTCAATGAAGATCATGTAGAATGAGTCGTATTACATCGTGGAGACGATAGGCCGTACGTGCGCACGAGCGATGATATCGCTCCCATAACTATTGAATGGTATTGAATTGGAAGATGGAATGTCTCAGAATTAGTATCATGTTATAATAATCATATATTGTTATTCTTTACACCATTATACTCATCCATGTAAGGTGGTGGTGGAAAACAAATTACACCACGGCGTGGAGACGGTATTCCGTACGTATGCACGCGCGGTAATTTCATTTTTCGTAGGATGGATAAAAGGTGAAATAGGGTTGTTTCATATTTATAATAACATATCAGAATATTAGTGATACTGATGTTATTAATTTATGATGAAACAAATAAAGAAGAATAATTATAAGAAGAAATAAAATGGAAAGAATCGGTAAAGGATATTACCACTTCTTTGACGTGCCTCTTCTTAACCTCCTCTTAGGGCACTAAAGTTTCTATTTGAAGAATACCAGAACCTATTGTATGTTTCTAGGGAAGTTTAGAAGATAAATTGGCAGGTTTTTTCCGATATTGAAGGCTAAAAGTGGTGTGAGGAGGAGAGGGAGGAGATTCCCTTTTATAAGGGAGGAGAGGGTCACCTTTGGAAAGTGTGAAAATATTATTTTATTATAAACTTATCTTCAGTTTCAAAAGGTACAAAAATCATTAAATATGAATATAAGATGACTCATGGTCGAAATAAAATCATACAATCAGAATTGGACATGTTTTGGATAATATTTTAATCATTATAATCTTATTTATTTAAATTATTTATTAATGAGGTAAATACCGCATCATTATTGTGTCATAGATAATTTAATTTATTTGATGTCTAAAAATTATAAAAAAAACCAACATGTAGGAAATCTTTTTATATTTCCAATGAATATTTATAGTTGAAAATATAATTAATATAACTCCTTATAAAAATTAATTACTAAAATAGTTTTGTTAATGTTAATTTTGTCTTTACATTAAATTAATTAATCCAAATTATAATTATCACTACAAAGTGGCTCAATGGGGTCCCAAAATCGACCCAAGGATGACCATGGTTGGCCAATACTCATCAAATAAGGTTAGGACAAGTGTTAAGGTAATTTTGAATTATTATAATATTCTTTTAACCTTGAATTACCCTATTTACCTTTAACCGCAGTAAATAAAAGTCAAAAGTTAATATTCACCAAAAATTATTTTCATCTTATTGAACCACATTTTACTTCTTTATAACAACCATGTATGTTGTATTTTTTAAATTCAATTCATATAAGTGTTAAAATTTCATTTAAATGAAAGAGTCGGTTTTTTTAACTACCACTAAGTGGTTTCAGTATTCATCAAAAATTGAAGTTTTTCAGAAAAATACCAAAAATTCAGCCTAAGATATATTTGATATTCTGAATTCAGAAATTATTTCTATTTTTCCAAATTTAGAACATAGAAGTGGAATTAATTAATTTGAAAATCAATTCCCGTTATCAAAACAAATAGCGTGTTTTTAAGACACAGTAACTATCAAAAGATCGACACTTGTTTATGTCCAATTTCAAAGTGAAATTAATTCCAATTACCAACATTGGATTAAAAGGTAAAAATATATTCTAATTACACTTTAAAACCAATTAAAAAGATAATCTAACCATATAAATTATTGCGATGAAAAAAGTTGTTTTTAATTAAAATATAGCGTGTTTTTTCTATTCATTAAAATATGAAAGTTATCAGAATAATATGAAAAATTTATCCAAATTAAATTTTTATATCCTGATTCCAAGGAAGAGTTTTATTTTGTCAAATTGAACTTATAAACATTTCAAAAACTATATTTAAAATGGATTCGCCATCAAAAGGCGGCAAAACTGCATTTTTTGAAAAATACTTATTTTACCCGAAAAATTTATTTTGTTCTCATACCATGTTCTAGAAAATATGTAAGATGAATAATAATGTTATAAAATTCAAAATTTAGTTAATAATATTCATAATGGATAGTCCATAATAATATTATAATAATATATTGTTGTTTAGTGAAACTCGGTATTGCGTACTACACACGCTATCGAGGAAGGTCATGATTGCGTGTAACGTAAGCCAAGATAGTGTAGTGTGCAGTGAAAGATTCCTTTGATGTTGCGTATAACATAAGACATAAAAAAAATATACTTATCATAAAATATCAGGGTGTTACATGAACCCTTGAGACAATCCTAAGATCCCCAACCCCCCCCCCCCCAGAGCACTCCACTATATGTCCACAATAGATCTTTTGAGGGTTCCAAAACATCATGATTCAAATCCAAAAGCCAACTGAAAAATTGACCCATCTACAAGTCATAAATTAGAATTTCCCATTGATTCCAAACACCCATACATATGAGGGATTCTACATATATCATATTAATTTCTAGTTATGTATCCCCTCAAGATCTGCATGTAAGATCTAATCATAAATTATTCCATGGAGGTAGTTGAGGGTGATTATTCCTTTAGTATAGATCTCATAGAAATTTCCATGAGCATAAATTTTTCTTGCATGTGATTTTTCTCATGCCAAAATTATTTGAGTTCGGATTTGGATTGGTCTAGAGAAAACCCTAACATAGTTACTTCTTTTCCAATATTTGAAAAATTATCTTCATATAGAAGACTTCCTCTACTATATTTCATTTATTTCCATCTTAGATTTCATAATATGGTTACTTCCTTTTATGCCCTGCTAATTTAATAGATATATTATAACTATCAAATTTTATTTAAACATTTCATGATTATATTTTAGTTAAGTGTTTCATGTAAAATAATCTATTAACATAATATTTATTTAATAAAAATACTTAGTGAAATCAAAGGTCATTAAAGTTCATCATTTGAATGAAATTGGGAAACAAGTTTGATGTACATCATCAATTTTAATTAGAACACAACAAAGGGAAAATGTATTTTTTTCAAACGTCCATATTGGGAATTTAATTTTATACATCATAATATTTATGTTATTGATATTGAGGATAATTTATATGATGGATTTATTTTCACATTACTTAAAGAGAATGGGAAATTGATGGACCATTTTAACGCTCATAATGACTTAAAAATAATGAATATAAAGCATGATATTTTCATATAAGAGAATGGAAACTATGTTTCCATAGTTTTTGAAATGAAAAATATATATAAAGTTATATAAATAATGTGAAAGTAATCTATGTATATTAAAGTAATATTTCAATATTTATTAACTTAAAACATAATAGGTTATATGAATTGAAAATTCATGATTCATATATTTTTCATAAGAAATTACTACCTTTAGCATTACATGCATTGTTACTTGAAAAGGTAAATGAAGTCATATTATAGTTTTTTACATTATTCAAGAAGCTTTATGTGAAGAATATATAACTAATTGATCATGAAAATCTTTATAAAATAATTTTACTA
The DNA here is from genome assembly GCA_963277665.1 of Viscum album. Taxonomy (NCBI): domain Eukaryota; kingdom Viridiplantae; phylum Streptophyta; class Magnoliopsida; order Santalales; family Viscaceae; genus Viscum; species Viscum album. Next base: position 115,262,725 of record OY728125.1, on the reverse strand, counting down.
ACACTTTATTAAATGGAGATGATATTTACCCCATAATTTTTTACTTCCACATTGCATTTCATAGTGCATTTGGTCGAGGAAACTAAATTATAAAAACTTGTACATTATTTATGGATGTATCTAATTAAGCGGTACTTTATTTATATGTTATTATTTTAAGGTAAAGAATTTTTTCCAATTCAGTACATATATAGTTAATTATGTTCCACCCATTTTGTTTTATTGATGCCTCAGCCGTTTGAAATCGTATATGAAAAATAATTCCCAACTAAAAGGCTCTATTTCTAAATGTTACCCTATGGAGGAGAGTCACACATTTCTTTATAGGTAATTAGATGATATTAATATAATATTCAATAGATTTAGTCATGTTGATGATATTTCAACTCAATCTAAACCCGATAGGAAATCATGAATATTTATTATTATTAGTTGATTGGTTGGGGGCCTCAAATATTACATTGACTCAACTGGAGTAATTACAAGAATATAGATATATACTATTGAATAATCAAAATACAGATCTACACATTCAATAATTTAAGATACAAATAAAGATATTTCTGATAACTTGAACACTGAATGAGACAAATATTAAAAAACTTGTTAATATAGAGCTGGTAGAATGGTATTCACATCATGTAAGCTCAAAAATATAATAAAAATAATATATAATAGGTTTAAATATATATTCTATAAATTTAATAATTTATATTAATTTTTATCAATCATGAATATTGATATTTGAGCTAAATTGTTAGATGATTTTAAGTTTTTGGTCATGGGTCCTCTAAAGCATCCTAGGAATTTTAATGCTTATAATGTGAATGGCTTTAAATTCTATACAAAATATTTAGAAAAATGTATAAAAAACTAATAATATGTTAGAACCAAGTTTTTTTGTTGATTATAATGGAGTTTTTTTTGTGTTTGTTGTCAATCTACATATGGATGACTAGGGATTTTTCAAGTAATGTGGTCTTACAATTGAGGCTGATAGTAGTATTGAAGGTGGAAATGTTTCCCAGTATTTTCCATTTTTTGGGGCCTCAAAATCAGGAATTAGTTCATAGGAATGTATGGAATAAAGAATGGAGAAGGAATTCAGAAAAGGGAGAGAACTGTGTGGCCTGGGGAATGGACCATGTACCATATTCGGGAACAATTCATAGATTGTGTATGGAACAGTGGGAATGGTATGTAGAGTAATTCACATAACCGAAATTCATTCGAGGTTAAGGTATACGAATGAAGGAATGTGGTACATAGAAGGATGGTGGTTCTCTAGATAGTTGTTGTTCATGGGACAAGAGCAGTATGTAGTGGAAGCTTTACTGAAATCAAATATTTGTTAAATCTTGGATTAGCATATTTTTCAGATCCATTTTTGCCTATATAAGAGTAGTAATCCCCTTCATAAAAATTTTGTTTGAGATTAAGAAATCCTAGAGGAATTGGGGGAAGTCCATAGCTATTCATGAGAAGAAAACTCCACATAGGAAGAGGTGATCCATGGAGGAGAAAATATTTTGTGGAATAAAGTGTGGTTTACAGAGGAAGAACATGGTCCATGGAGAAAGGTTGTATATGGATGAGAAACTAGGGTGGTATGTGGAGATCTTGTGGTACGCGTAGCAAGAGCGGCCCAAGGCAGAACGCGAAGTCATTTCATGAAGGCAGTTCTCGGATGAAATTTGCAGAGGTGGAACACAGAGGAGGTTTGTGGAGAGGTGATCCGCAAACCTTACCCACTACTCGGTATGCGGAGGAGGTAAGGTGGTATGCAGTACACCCAAGGAAGCCTGAAAATAGACCAAATTAGTTTGTGAAATTAATTTCCATAACTTATCAGTGTACGGGAAATTAAATTACCTCTTTGGGTGAAAACATGACTTCAAAAGAACATATATTTATAGTTTATAATGGATGATTTAATGTTAAACCATTGAAGTGACCTTCAAGTAAATAAACTAAGTGAAGATTCTTCCAATGTAGTGAGCAAGTGGGGTAGAAGAAGTGATATGAGGGATGCAATGTGCTATCCCTAAAACCATGTAATGGTAGTGTACCTGGCACAGAGTAACTATGATAAACTCTTGTAATCCACAACTTTTTAACATTAGTTGTTTTTAGTATAACTGACACGCTATTGGAATATGATCCTTAGAAGTATCCCTTAGTGGTGAACCAAGTAAAATTAGTGTGTCATTGTTTTTAATGTGATTGTTTATTTTCTATAATTCCTCTTCAGATAGTTTTAACAAGTTCCTACCAATGTGGGAACAAGATCCATTAGTTTAAAAGAAAAAATTGACACCCTGATTCAACCCTCCCATATCTAGGTGTTCCGAGGTCCTTTAAGTGGTATTAGAGACTAAGGGTTGCTGGTGATAAATCTCTCCTGCTTTCCTGACAAGGATAATATAGTTAATATTAGGGGAGTTCCTATGTTTGATGGAAGTAACTTTTAGATATGGAAGAACATGATGATATCCCATCTAATATATCTTGTAATGGATGTCCTTTTATCCACTACACAAGGAATATATTTCACTGATCCAACAGGTATATCTATGACTGATACAAACAAGAAAATGTTGGAAGCTGATGCTAAAGCACAGAATTCCCTAACTACATCTCTTTATGATCAAATATATCTGAAAGTGGTGAATTTTATGTCAGAAAAGTCTATGTGGTATAAAATGAAGAATATTTATGAAGGTGACAATAAAGTGAAGGAGGAAAAACTCTAAGTTTTACACAAAAATTTTGATGATCTTAAGATGCACCCTGATGAAAATGTAGATTCTTTCATTAATAAAATTACTGAAGTTATAAGAGAAATTAGAGGGATTAGACAAGAGATAAAAGACAATGATATTGTAAATAAAATATTGAGAATACTTCCTCCTCTTTATAATTCAATGGTTTCAACTCTTGAAGAAAGGTATATTTTCAAACTTTCTCTGGATAATCTACTGAGTAGCCTGGTGGCATATGAGAAGAGAGTCAAACCAGAAGATGCAATGACTTGAGTAAAAAAGGAAATGGCATTCAAAGACATGGAAAAACTATAAATTACAGGAGATAGTTTTGATGAAGATGATGAGTAAAAATAAATTATTTCTCTCATTTCCAAGAAACTCAAGAAGGGAACAAGGAAATTTGAAGGAAATATACATTTTTCTTGTTTTCAATGTGGAAGAGTTGGGAACATTTCCTATCTATGGATAATAAAATTCAATGACGAAGAAAGAAAATATGGATACATTAAAAAGCCTCAGAAAATGTTTTTCAAAAATATAGACTTCAAATGAGGAAAGAAATTTCAACAAAAGAGTTTTGTATATGAAGAAGATGATGATGAAAATGAACTCTTTGAGAAAGAGGAAGCAGAATTCAAATCTGGGAACCATGCTTCCATGATGGCTATAATTGAAAAATAAAAACCATCAAAGGATAAGGCTGGTGATAATCAGTTGACCATTGATGAAAATTTCAAGCTACAACTTAAGGATGATTTTGGTAAGCTTAAGAATCAATGTAAGAGAAGTAATGAGTGGAAAGGAATTGTGGAAGAGTCATCAGAATATATTGATCATCTTGAAGTGGAAATTGAACAACTGGAAGAATTTTTGAAAGTGCATTCATTAATCCTTGAAAGCATGGAAGATGTTTTGGAACTAAAACTCAGAATTGAAGAACATGGAAATGTCATCAATGACCTTACCTCTAGACTGGAAGAGAAATCCAAGACTGTTGAGGGTCTAGAGGAATAATTTGTTAACCTAAGAATTAAAATCAAAAGTGAATCAATTTCAAAATAAGTAAAGAAGAAAATACAGTTCAGAAGACTCTCAGATGCTAAGTTGCTAGAGAGAGCTAAGAAAGGTGTCAATGGAGTTGAAAAGATTATGAATGACCAAAGACCTGCATACATGGGTAATAGTGGAATCAATTGTGATTCTAAAACATTGAATGCAGGAAATAAGATTAGCCAAAATAAAGTAAAGATGAAAGACTTCTAGGTTGAAAAGTCACCTGAAGTTCTGAAAAAGAAATCCTCAATTCAAGATGAAATAAGAAATTAAAATTATCCTCAGGTATCCATAAATTATAGGCATACAAACTATTTTCCTAAGGAGGGAGACATGAGGAGGAATCAAAGTGAGAATACATTTCCTCTCATGAAGTGTCAGTTATGTGGCTATCTGGGAAATAACATGTCATATTGCGAAGAGGCAAGGAGATATTTGAATTGGGAAGATCTGGGAAGTCAATAAAAGAGACTAATTTCATATCCTACATATTATAGAAGAAATAATTTCAATGGATATTGTTTTCACTATTCTAACTTTATCCATAAAGCTGTGTATTGCTGGCAGTGGTATGATAGGAGAAACTCTCACAATGCTCAGAGACAGGGCAATAATTTTCAACTAGATAGTGTTGCTATTTCAAATAGGTTTTCTCCCTTGGAATAAGAGTATGAATATGAATAATTTCATGAACCAACCTGGGTCAAACCTGAACCGGTCACCCGAGCCGATCCACGGCAAGTCCCGAGAGGCGTTCCCAATCCTCCTGGGCTGGAAACAAGTGCCTAGGCATCGACATAGTGATGATGGGAATGATTTTTCCCAATATAAATAAATAAAAGTAGTGTAAATAATAAATATTATCTCAAGATAAATAAACCAAACAAAATGACTAAAAAATAATTTAATAAAATAAAACTAACCGAACTTGACGACTGAACTAACTCTATGTGGCCATGTGGGTCATTCTTCGACTCAATAATCAAACGTCGCCCAAGGCGAATGCACCCAAGATGAAACCTGCACAAGGACTAAAATCAAAAAGGAACTATAGGCGTGAGTATTAAAACACAGTAGGCTAGCCTGAAAAATTCTATTCCCAATCCATATCCCTTAAATAAAGAAAACATTGATTAACAAGTTTGAAATACATATATAAATATAGGGTTTACCACACTTTTCATTTTAAAATAAACATACATAATCCATTTCCCACAAAATTTAAAACAAGGAACAAGTGAAAAAAAAAGTTGATCTTTCTCTTTTAAAACATTTACTTAGAAATCATTTTTAAACCAATCACACATTCACAATTTTTCCAAACCAAAACCAAAACCAAATACAAGGAACAAGATACTACACTATAAGGTAAACAGCTCCAAAAGTACTCATAATGGGGGAAACACAAGAAATACTAGTAAATTAGAGTAGAACCATAACATACTAATACATGTGACTCATCCTGAAGGCATTCGCTACTCAATGTTATATTCCCCTGCTAGGGCCACTGGCAGTGCGCAATCTAACTAGTGCATCAATTGTTCTTAGTAGACCTCTTTGATATGCTAGGTTCCCATGCTATGTTTCTCAAGGGGTTTTTCCATGAAATTAAAACAAAAAGATACATATATATATAACCAAACACACCACACAATCTAGCACTACCCTAGCCACCTCAAAGTTAGTCCTCTGCCTTAAAATAATTACCATACGAGGGAAGTCCCATACCGGGGACCCTCCCAACTCAAGATCAACCAAATAGGCAGGAGACCCAACTCAAGAGGGGTTTTCTAAATAGCTATTTAGAAATTATAAATGGGCCTTTATCTTCACAACATTTAACCATTTATCAAAAACACTTAGAAACCATTTCCAAAAGATTACCAAACATCATTTTTATAATAATGTGTCTAAACGGGCCTTTAGACCAAGATTCCACCAAAAAGTGCCCAAACGTATTTTTAAAGCCAAGTGAAAATACACAAAGTATACAAAAGTTACAAATGGGCTTTAGTACTGCTTCCAATCCAACCCTCTTTTACAAATTTAAAACAGTCTTTTTAAAGAAAAGCACTTAGTGTACAAAACCCAACAAAACATACCACACGTTCAAAATTCGTTTTAAAATCATGTGCACCCCAAAACACTCTCCAAACATGTTTTTCACCACTTTTATAATTTAATAAACCATTAAAATTCTTTATAAAACAAATTATAAATAACATCTCAAGGCTTTTAAATCAAGAACACACCCAACCATCTTAAAAAACCAAACACACGCCAATGTGATATTAAAACAAAATTTGCAGTCCATACACAATTTTAATAAAAAAAAATTATTAATCCATCAAATAATACCAAGTGACACATCATGGGTTTATACATGAAAAACATACAATTTTTTCATAAAAAATACCACTTTAGAATTAAAAACACATTTAATTATTAATATTTTTTACGATAAACCATTTCTGCACCATATATAAGAATCAAGGAACGTGCTAAATTAATCAAGCAAGCAAGATAATCTTGTGAAGCCACGTCTACTCATAAGACTTCCATAATTCTTGAAAAACAATTATTATAAGAATTAAACATTGATAATTAATAAATAAAGGAGGTTAAAAACTCATGAAATCAATGAAATCTTATCTTTAAAGGAGATGTGCAATGGGGTCCTACCTCAACTGATGACAGAAACCCGGAGTCTGGTGTGAGGTCTCAGACGCATCTCAATCGCACCTACGAGAAACTAAATCTAACCTAACACAACTAAAGAGAACTTAAGTGTTAAGATTCAACCCAAAAAAAAGAAGAGAATGAAGGAGATAAAACTCACTACCACTGACCGATGGAAGGGGGCTCGTCAGAGGGATGTGTGCGTAGGAGAAGGGGCCACTGGGGTTTGTGGGTCGGTCGGAGAGGACTTGACCATCAAAGGAGGTCGTCCAAAGGGGTCGTCGGCCATAGGAGGTTCGGCCAAAGGTGTTACTGGACAGAAAAGGGTCAGCCAAAAGTGGCGGTGCTGGAGAAACTGGATAGAGGTGGCCTTCTAGTGTTGAGTGTGTCGGCCGAAGGAGGTATGTGTGGCTGGAAGTGGGCCGGTCAAGGCTGTAGCTAGCTAGTAAAGGGAGGCGGCGCTGCTACGCACTGAGAAGGGGGTCCGAGGGCCGGTCGGGTGGAGGTCGGGTAGGAGGAGGAGGTCGGGGTGGTGCTGGTTGGGGTGGTCAGTGGAGATCGAGGCCGGAGCAGGGTGGAGGAGGCTGGTCAGGGGAGAGCACACCAAGGGAAGGTGGGGTTCGGGTCTGCGCCGCGTGAAGAAGGGAGGGGGGTAGCCAACTAGGGTTTTCATTCTTTTTTTAAAAAAATAACCCTAAAAAAACTAATTAAAAGGGTAAAAAATAATAAGAATAAGAAGAATATATTAATAATATCTTGATAATAATAATAATATTATTAAGAATAATAATAATAATATTCATAATGATAAAAATAAAAATAATAAAAGTATTAATATCATTTTAATAATAATAAAATTCTTAATGACAATAAAAATTTTAAATGACACAAAAAAATTATTCATTTTAATTTTTTTCACAGATGAATCATTTGCACAGTTGTCTGAGCGAAGCCGCGCGGCATCGCGCTCCACCCGTGCGCCCAACGACTTCAAACCCAAAATGCACACTTTTTAACATAAGATCAAAAATTTCTTCTGGGACTCAAACCGAACCCCAAAAAAATTATTTAATGCCAAAGAAATAATAAAATAAAATAATCATATAGGTTGGGGTGTGACAATTCTCCCTAACATAACGCTTCCTGCCCCCGGAAATCTGCAACACCATCCAACCGATTGATCAACACCTAAGGATTCCACATAAACACGATCCAACCTCTTAATCCGAGGACATTTCATAGACCACCAATGGGACACAACCCTATTTCTGAAAATAAATCACCAGTAGAGGGGAGGCCGGAATGGACTCCCCACCATAAGAATTTAACTAGCATATGATAACTTCTTAAGAGAAATCCCGAAGAGACCCACGGTGGATCTCCCCACCATTAAGAACCAACCTATACACGGCCAAATAGAAATCCAAATTAGTCCTAAACCAGGCCTTAGTCAAGCTAAAAGAAACATAGAAAAAACATTTAAACCACTCACTCCCATACAAAGGGGACAAGAGATGAATCAAATCCTCTCGCGTGAACCAAAATCCCTCACCCCATGGGCAGGAAGAGAGGGGCTCAAAGATTTGATCAATGAAATTATGACTGACAACTACTCATGAATCATCACTTTAGGATGGACACAAACCAAAGATGAAACTGATTCACATGGGTGGTCCATGCAAGGACACTGATTGGAAATTCGCATCTAATAAAGAAAAATTGCTGACAATGCGTGGGGGATATTTCCATCGCACTCTTTATGACAAGAGGAAATTTACAGTGACGAAGAAACCACAACAGAAATTCTAAATTTGTCTCACCACAACGATAGAGGCACAACATTAACCAAACTTCTTAAACCCCTTAGGGTTCCTAACTAGATGTCGTCTTTACTCTGAGGCCTTTTGGCTGGAGCTCTGATGGATGAAGTGTCTCCTTCCACGCAGTCAGTTTCTGATAAACCTAATAAGAAACATACATCTTTTGATTTGAAAAATGAAAGGAAAAATTTTGAAATGAAAACCATGCTAGCATTGAAAACTAGAGTTCATCAAAAGACCCACGACATTCCCATACATTTCAAAGACTAAAACACCATTAGTACAAGTGCAACGATAAGATATCCCTTACACTAGAAGGAAATATACACAATAAACTTTAAACAAAAACCCAACAACACATCGCTTCTGAGAAATTCCTCCGTGAAACTTTCTAGAAATGCCCCAATAGAATCATCGCAAGTGATCCAAGAATCCACAAGCCTAGAAGGGCTTCATAGCATTTGTACATGATGACTTTTTGTGACACAGATTTCCAAACTAATAACACATGAGGATCTCTCGCTCTGAAGTGGTTGATGAAAGATCCCAAGGACTTTTGATTTCACAACTTTCTCCATAAACTTTCAATCACTTACTCATCTCCTTTCTAGAATCCTCACCACTAATCCTATGAATTGAAGGAGGGAGGAATGCTTTAAACACTCCCACCATCACAGCTTCGACATGAAAATCTTGTCTCGCCACATCGACAAACGAAGTTAGGTTGGATGCAAACACCTTCAACTGCATATTGGGATGGAGACACGCCTCAAAATGTTGAGCCTTCATGAAGTCATCTATGGAATACCCTGATTCATGAGGGACTAGGTCCAAAAAGCAATGTAAACACACCAACACTCATCCATCACCCTGCTACAAACAACAAATCACCATCCCCTTTCTCACCCTTTCTTTTTTAGAGAAATACTGATGAATGAACAAAGCCTTTAAAAACTCCCAAGTAAGCTCTTAATGGGGCTTGTTTCGAGACACTGACTTCCACCACATCCACGATGAACCTTCAAGAATTAAGGTTTAAAACTTTACCTTCAACAACTCGGGAAACTCAACAAGGTTAAAGTCCCTTTCGATCTATCGCATCCACTCCTCCGCTACGGAAGGGTCTGTTTAACCATAAAAGAGAGGTGGATCAAGCTTCCGAAACTTAAACATAAAATCCTTAGGTTGATCAACCACAGTACGATCACCCATCGAATCTTCAAGGGGACAACCGTTGGATAAGAAAAGTAAAGAACCCAATCAAGGACAACTCAATAAATAAAATCCCCAAGAGTAAACATCGCATAAGTGACAAGATCTAAACACAAGAAAACAAGCTATCATAACATCAAAACTTTCCTTTTTGAAAACATCTTTAATTTAAAATGAGTTTTGTGGGTTAAACACTAGGAATTGGTATTCTTTAGAGTCTCACTCACATTCATGTTTCCATACCACCTCAGGAATCCATCCATTATACCAGACATCCATTCATATTCCCACATACCACTATGCATGTGAGCACCCATAGGAACACCAATGCCAAAAAAACAACTTTATTTTCCAAAAACAAATCATTCATCCCATTTATTTTAAAAAATTCCACAAATCAAACATTTCATTTCAAAAAACCATTTTTCAAAACCAATTTTTATGATTCAAACAACTTTCAAAAGTCAGAGGAGACCCAAAACAACTCAAAAAGGGAACTAGTATTGGTGGGAGACTTAGCCATATGGTTGTCGGCCATATTCCAAACATGCACTGATACAAAGAGCCTTTTAGAACCATTCCCCTAGCTCCGCATGTCTTTCCAGGCCATGAGGGATCACAAGGACTATTATCCCAACTCCCCTTATCTTTTCCCAATCACAAAAAAAATCTCTAAAGAACCAAAAAACTTAACAAAACCAGACTTCCCATGGGAACCTGAGGATCGAAATGAGCAAGAGTTTGTGACGATCTTCTCACACCTACCCCTCGAGTCCCAACAATCCTACTCCATCTACCTTTATGTTCCCATATAATAAAGGGTGTTCTGAAAAAGCGAGGTCTTCTAAGAGTTGACCTGCTCTGATACCATTTTTGTCATGAACCAACCTAGGTCGACCCTGAACTGATCGCCCAAGCCAATCCACAAAAAGGCCCAAGAGGCATTCCTGATCCTCTTGAGCTTGAGACAAGAACCTGGTCATCGAAATAGTGATGATGAGTATGATTTCACCCAATATAAACAAATAAAAGAAATGGAAATAATAAAGAGCAGCTCAAAATAAATAAACCAAACAAAAAGACTAAACAAAAAATGAAGAAAATAAAACTAACCAAACTTGATGACTGAACTAACTCCATGTGGCCCTGCGGGTTACTCTCCAACTCAATGATCAAACACCGCCCAAGGTGAATGCACCCAATATGGAACCTGCACAAGGACTAAAAACAGAAAGGAACTATAGGTGTGAGTATTAAAACTCAGTAGGCTAGCCTGAAAAATTCTATTCCTAATGCATATCCCTTAAATAAAGAAAACAATGATTAATAGGTTTGAACTACATATATAAATATATGGTTTACCACACTTTGCATTTTAAAAAAAACATGCATAATCCATTGCCCTCAAAATTTAAAACAATGCACAAGATAAAAAAGGAGTTGAGCTGTCTCTTTCAAAACATGTATTTATAAATCCTTTTTAAACCAATCACACGTTCACAATTTTTCCCAAAAAAACCAAAACCAGATACAAGGAATAAGATACTACACTACGAGGGAAATGGATCCAAAAGTACTCATAATGGGGGAAACATGGAAAATCCTAGGAACTCAGAGGAGAACCAGAACATACTAATACATGTGACTCATCCTGAAGGCATGTCTTACTCAATGATTTCATTAAGCTCTGATACCCAACCATCACCCTACTTGGCCTGGTCGAGGGGCCCAACCTCATAGCAATAATATCAAAAATATTCCCCTATTATGGGCCACTAGCAGTTCACAATCTAACTAGTGCAGCAATCATTCTCAGTAGACATATTTGCTATACTAGGTTCCCATGAAATGTTTCTCAAGGTTGTGTGCCATGAAATTCAAACAACAAGATATATATATATATATATATATATATATATAACCAAATGCACCACACAATCCGGCACTACCCCGGCCACCTCAAAGTTAGTCCCCTGCCTTAAAATAATTATCATACAAGGGAAGTCCCATACTAGGGACCCTCCCAACTCAAGATCAACCAACTAGGCAGGAGACCCAACTCAAGAGGGGTTTTCTAAATAGTCATTTAAAAATTCTAAATAGACCTTTAGCTTCAAAACATTTAACCATTTATCAAAAAAACATATAAATCATTTCCAAAACATTACCAAACATCATTTTTATAATAACGTGACGAAACATGCCTTTAGACCAAGATTTTACCAAAAAGTACCCAAGCACATTTTTAAAGCCAAGTGAAAATACACAAAGCATACAAAAGTTCCAAATGGGATTTATTTTTACTTACAATCCAACCCTCTTTTACAAATGTCAAACAGTCCTTTTAAAGAAAATCACTTAGTGTACAAAACCCAACAAAACATGCCACACGTTCAAAATTTGTTTTAAAATCATGTGTGCCCTAAAACACTCTCCAAACATGTTTCGCACCACTTTTATAATTTAATAAATCATTGAAACACTTTATAAAAAAAATTATAAATAACACCCCAATGATTTTAAATCAAGAACACACCCAACCATCTTAAAAAACCAAACACACACCAATGTGATATTAAAACAAAATTTGTAGTCCGTACACAATTTTAATAAAAAAATTCATGATCCATCAAATAATTCCAAGTGACACATCATGGGTTTATACATGAAAAACAACCAATTTTTCATAAAAAATACCACTTTATAATTAAACACACATTTATTTATTTATTTTATGATAAACCATTTCTACACCATATAGAAGAATCAAGGAACACACTAAATTACTCAAGAAAGCACAATAATCTTTTGAAACCACATCTACTCATAAGACCACTGTAATTCTTGCAAAACAATTATTCTAAGAATTAAAAATTGATGATTAATAAATAAAGGAGGTTTAAAACTCACGCAATCAATGAAATCTTATCTTTAAAGGTGATGTGAAATGGGGTCCTACCTTAATTGACGACAGAAACCCAAAGTCCGGTGTGAGGTCTCAGACGCATCTCAATCACACCCACGAGAAGCTGAATCTAACCTAAAGTAACCAAAGAGAACCTAAATGTTATGATTCAACCCAGAAAAAAGAGAACAAAGGAGATAAAACCCACCACCATCGACCAATAGAAGGGGACTCGTTGGAGGGTTGTGCATGCCGGAGAAGGGGCGTTGGGGGTTGTGGGTTAGCTGGAGAGGCCTCGGCCATCGGAGGAGGTTGGAAAAAGGGGTATCCATCCATAGGAGGGTCAGCTGAAGGTGTTACCGACTGGAAAAGGGTCGGCCGAAGGTGGCAGCACCGGATAAACTGGCTAGAGGTGACCTTTTAGTGTTTTATGTGCCGGCTAGATGAGGTATGTGCGGCAGGAAGCAGGCTAGCCGGGGCTACGGCTAGTCGACAAAGGGAGGTGGCGCTGCTACGCACTGACTAGGGGGCTGAGGGCCGGTCAAGTGGAGGTCGGGCAGGAGGAGGAGGTCGGGACGGCACCGGTAGGGGTGTCCAGTGGAGGTCGAGGTCAGAGCGGGGAAGAGGAGGCTGGTCGGGGGAGATCTCACTAAGGGAAGGTGGGGGTCAAGTCCGCACCACGTGGATAAGAGAGGAGGTAGCCAACTAGGGTTTTCATTCTTTTTTAAGAAAAATCACCCTAAATAAACTAATTAAAAGCATAAAAAAATAATGAGAAGAAGAATAATATCTTAATAATATATTGATAATAATAATATTAATATTAATATTAATAAGAATAAGAATAATCATAATCATAATGCTAAAAATAAAAATAATAAAAAATTTCATATCATTTTAATAATAATAAAATTATTAACGACAATAAAAAAATTTAATGACACAAAAAAAACAAAATTTATTCATTTTAATTTTTTTCATAGATGAATAGGCCGCACGGTTGTCTGGGTGAAGCCACGTGGCATTGCGCTCTACCCATGCTCCCAATGACGTCAAACCCAAAACGTGCACTTTTTAACATAAACTCGAAAATTTCATCTAAAACTCAACCTGAACCCCAAAAAAATTATTTAAGGCCAAAGAAATAATAAAATAAAATAATCACATAGGTCGGGGTGTGACAAAGAACCTGTATACACAGAAGATAGAATTGAAAATCCATCAGTTTCCTACACTCTATCTAATATCTCATGGAAAGAAAAGAAGAAAATTGAGAAATCTAACTTTGTAGAAGTAGCCCTCAAAGCTACTAATAGAAAAAGCACTTGGATTATTGATAGTGTATGTTCATCCCATATGATAGGAAATACAGACCTATTAACAAATATCAAGAAAAAGGTCAATGGAACAGTGAGGTTCGGTAATGATGGTGCTTTGAAGATCAAAGGTAGTGGAAATAAGGAACTGGCTAATGCTGAGTTCAAGAAGACTGAAGTTCTTTATGTGGATGGATTGCATAAAAATATCTTGAGTGTGAGTCAACTATGTGACTAAGGTATTATAGTGACTTTCAATCAAAAAGGATGCACTATAAAGGGAAAGAAAGGGAATTCTCTCATGAAAGGCTGCTGAACAGAAGGCAAATTGTATCAGGTTGACAGTAAATAAAATATTTTCTACATAACCATTGAAGAAGAAAATAACTTGTGGAATTGAATATTGGGACACATCAATTAGAAAACATGGAAAAGATATCTAAGATAAATATTTTCATGGATATTCTCAACCTAAAGTGTGAACGAGAAAAGGCTTGTGATGCTTGCATATGTGGAAAGCTGGTCTGTAGTTCCTATCATCCAAAGAAGAAAAGGGCATTAAATCTTCTTGATCTTATCCATACAAACGTATGTGTCCTGGTAAATTTTGTCGGAACTCATGGAGAAAGGTACTTCATTCTATTTATTGATGATTAAAGTATAATGGTATGTGTTATAGTTATTCATAGGAAACAGAAAGTTCTTGATTGCATGAAAACTTATCAACAAATTGCCAAAAATGATAGTGGATGGAAAATTAAAGTTCTATGTTCTGATAATGGAATATAATATACCTCAATTGAGTTTGAAAATTACTTGTAGAGACATGTAATTCAACAATAGGTGGCTACTATGATAACCCCATAGCAAAATGGAGTAGTTGAGCACTAGAATCGACAGGTGAATAGTATGGAAAGAACTATGCTAATTGAGAGTCGTATCTCTCACCATTATTAGAAAGAGGTTTTTCAAGTTGTAATATATATTCAAAATCGAACATGGCTTTACATGGGTGAAACCAAGACACCCTATGAGTTATGGCATGGAAGAAAGACCTCTTTGAAGTACTTCTGCGTTTTCGGAAGTAAATGTTTTATCAGAAATAAAGGAAATCAAGGAAAGTATGGGGATGTGACGGATGAAAGAATATTCCTCGAATGTTGAATGAATATAAAAGCCTATAAATTCTTCAATAAGCATCTTTGAAAAATTGTGTAAATTAGTGATGTAAATATCATTGAAGATAAAACAACAAATGCCTCAAGGAATTCTTATGTCGATGCAATAGAAAATGAGAAGAATGTGAACATGGAGCATATTCAAATATAGAAGTAGAGGAAGGAGTACAAAAATATCAGGAGTCAAAACATAATACTGACTCTAAAGAATAATTAGAATAGTAAACCATGGCTGGAGAGAATTCAGTTGAACCTCAAAGGAAAAATAGAATAGCAGAGATTGATCAATCCAACATCATCAAGGATTATACTGCACCCACACAAACAAGGAGAATGAGAAATACTACATAATCTGCATTCTTGTCAGTTGTGGAACCATCCTCATTTGAAGAAGCTGTAAAGGATAAATCATGGGTTAAATCCATGAATGAAGAACTGGATCAGATTGACAAGAATGAAACATGCGATCTAGTTAAGAGACCTAAAAACCAAAATATGATTAGTACAAAGTGGATTTTCAATAATAAATTAGATGAACATGGAAATGTGATTAGAAACAAGGAATTATTGGTGTGTAAATTATATTCCCAGATTGAAGGCGTCAATATTGAAGAAATTTTTTTCCTAGTGGATAGACTAGAGTCAATTAGGATATTTATTGACATGGAAATATAAATAGGATATAAATTGTATCAAATGGATGTTAAGACAGCTTTCCTAAATGTTATTCTTGATGAATAAGTCTACATTGAACAACTGATGGGTTTCCTTCTTGGAAATGATAAAATGAAGGTCTAAAGATTAAAGAAAGAACTCTATGGACTGAAGCAGGCACCACAGGCATGGTACACTCGACTGGATTCTTACCTCAAAAAAATGAATTCAAAAGAGGAGGAGTGGATCAAAATATCTATGTGAAGAATTATTAGAAGGATTAGTTCATGTTATTGGTGTACGTTGGTGATATTATTTTTTGTGGAAGCAGGCAGGGATCATTGGATGAATTTTCCAATCACATGAAATCAGAATTTGAAATGTCGATGATTGGTGAACTCGCATACATTTTAGGGTTGTAGGTGATTAATAATATGGATTACACTTTCATTTATTAGGAAAAGTATGCAAGATAGATACTAAATAAATTTAATATACATGATTCCGAACCAATTTCAACTCCGATTGCGATTAGAACAAAACTTGGAAAGCATGAAGATGGGACTTCTATGGATCCCAAAATGTATAGGAGAATCATTAGAATCTTATTCTACCTAATAGCTACATAACCATATATTGTCTTTGCAACATTCTTAGAGGCCCTCTTTTAGAGTAATCCGAAAGAAGAATATATGGAGGTAGTTAAAAGAATCATGAGGTACATTCAAGTTACTCATAATTATGGGCTATATTTTTCTACAAGAAGTGATGGTGAACTATCAGCATTTTCTAATACTGACTGGACTGGAGATGTAGTGGATAGAAAGTCCACTAGTGGTGGAGCATTCTATGTTGGGAATAAATGTGTGGGTTGGATAAGAAAGAAATAATAAAGTGCTTATCTTAGCACTACAAAATCTAAATATATCTTCGCAACAAAATCTTTCACTCTGTTACTTTGGATAAAGAAGTAGCTGACTGACATTGGTGATGAGGTGAAACAACCAATGGTGATTTACTGTTATAAATGTTGAGAAAAGTATTGTTTTCAACAATACATAATAATGTTATTTAAAGGGGGAGATTATTGAAAATAATACTCTGTCTCTTTATGATAATTTTGATGCTCACAAATACCCTTAGTTATTTTCTAATGATTTTATTTAGCATTTTTCAGGAATTTATTAATTTATTTTACTCTTGAAATAACGAGAATTTATTACTTGTTCGGAATCTTCTTTAAGCACGTCCTGGAATCACTGTTCATACCTTACGTGGATAAATGTAGCGTGGAATCTACTTTAGCGCGTTCTGGAATCACTATTCATAACCTACATGGATAAATGTAGCGTAAGGATGAAAAGCGTGTATACTTTTTGAGATAAGAGAAAAGTATGGTTAAACGACCATACATTTTCAGCAAAGTATAGAAGAAGAACCTTACGTTAGGAAGGAACCTTACGTTTTGGTTATCAGCAAAGTATGAAAGGAGAACCGTATGTAAGTACTAAACGATACGTTTGTCTCTTTAAAGTATGGTTCATCAACCTTACTTTTTTAAACAACCATACATTCTTGGAAAAGTATGGATCAAGTAAAAGTATGGATATTTTACCGTATGTTTGAGAGTTGAAGAAAAATTATGGATGATCAACCCTATATTTATGATCAACCTTACGTTTGGAGAAAGTAGCATCAACCCTACGTTTATGTTCAACCTTATGTTGTCAACCCTACGTTTAGAGGCCACGTCATCAACCTTACGTTTGGCGTCGGAAATTTTGACAGACGATATTTTTATGCAGCGATCAGCAAGCTGATTATTGGGCAGATTTCAAGACGGATTTAAAGTCATTTTTAAAGTACGAATTTGACTGATTCAAATCCATTTTATTATTGAATTTAAGATCGAATTAAACGGAGATTTTTATGCCGAGTCTTAAGGGAAGTTATGATTTCTCTATAAATTCAGATTTTTGAATATTGCGAATCAGAAGGTGACTTTTATGGATCTAAATGTGCAGGAGATATTCTCAGCTTTATTATATATGTTCTCTCTTATAAAAACACTATATGAGAGTGTGGTGATCAATCTATTATTAAAAAGGTGGAAAATAGAGACTGCAGAAAATCACGTTGACCTGCTGATTCAAAAAGGAGCGTCAAAGCTCTGTTCTTTTAAGAAGAAGGAACTCGATAGAATATTCACCTGTTCTACATAAAATATCTACTATGGATCTACTACTACTGATGTTGTGAACTATATCTCTATATCTATTTCAACCAGATCAACTCAGAACTGCTTCGACTTGAAAATCAATATTTCTAGAGACGATGATCCATCTGCTGTCAATTGCATTCCGTTGTAATTGTGAAGATCAACTGGAAAACTTCTTTCTGAAATTCTTTTTATTCTTGAGTAACCAGCTTCTCGTTCTAAGCTGTGTAGTTTCGTGTTTGAACCAGAAGGCTTTGTTAGCCCGAAGATTGTAAAGGTGTCAACTGCCTATACTCAGTTGTGAACCGGTCTGTTGAAATGAGGACCAGATAGTGAAAATCACCAAGCTCATGGAGTTGAGCGTTGGTGGATTGGACTAGGGGCCTTCTATTCCCCAAACCACTATACATCTTTGTGTCCCTACTTTTATTTATTTTTGCTTCATGATCAAATCTGATAAAGCATAGAGGACATAACTCGTTCAATTGAAGAGTTAATGAAAAAATCTGAAAGACACAATTCACCCCCCCCCTCTTGTGTATAATCTGTTTATTCAAGATCCAACAATAACAAGAGTGAAATTGATCTTACAAAGAATACTATTCAACATTATCGTATGAAACATATTGAGATCAAATATCACTTCATCAAGGAGAAAGTTGAACAAGGTATGATTAAAATGGATCGTGTGGGAACTGACGAGCAAGTATCTGATATTCTGATCAATCCAGTGGAAGTGGCTGTGTTTGAGAAACATCAGTTTAACCTCAGTGTCCAACCACCTCCTACTACATAAGGAGGTTTTTAATGTCCCATATCCCTATTTGTTTTAACTTTTTTAATTTGTTTGTGGAAGTAATGCAGGTTTATAGGAGAGATATGATCCAAGGGGAGTATACTTTAAGCTCTCAATCTAAAATTTGTTTATTTGGGTGTCTTTCCAATGGGGGGACTGGATAAATTCAATGGCTCAATGAATGTGAAATGTTTTTTTTCTTGATAAAGGATATATGGTGAATAGATAAAGTAAAAAATACAACTATGATGGAGAAAATAAAAACATGAGAACTAAATTCATGTCCTCTCTCTTGTTTTCTACACCGAACACTGCTCATGTAGACTTAGAGTGATGGCTGAGTTGTTTCGTGAGGTTTCGGTTTTTAGTTGTGGCTGGTAATTCAGTAAATTTATCTAGAGATTTCCAAAAAACCCAAAGATGGATATTGTTGGAATCATGGATATTTGTTGATTATAATGATTCTGGTTTGTGTTTGTTGTCAATCTACACATGGATGAATAGGGATTTTGCAAGGAATGTGGTTTTACGATTAAGGGTGAATGCAGTATTGAAGGTGGTGATGTTTCCTAGTTTTGCCATTTTTTGGGGCCTCAAAATTGGGAATATGTTCATAGGAATGTATGGTATGAAGAAGGGTGAAAGAATTCAGAAAAGGGATATAACTACATAGCCCGGGACATGGAACATGTACCATGTTCGAGAACAGTTCATGGACTGCGTACGGGACAGCGGGAATGGTACAAGTAGTTTTCAAAACCGAAATTGGTTCGTAGAAAAGTTATATAGACAGATGCATGTAGTACATGGAAGGATGGAGGTTCATAGGATAGTTGCAGTTCACGGGATAGGAGTGGTATGCGGTGGAGGTTGTACCGAAATCAAATATTTGGTAAATCTTAGATTATAGGATTTTTCAAATCCATTTTTTCTATATAAGGAGCAGTAATCCCCTTCATAAAAAGGTGATTTGAGATTAAGAAATCCAAGAGGAATTTGGGGAAGTATAGAGCTATTCATAGGAAGACAACTCCACATAGGAAGAGGTGATCTGTAGAGGAGAAAATAGTTTGCAGAAGAAATTTTGGTTTTTGGAGGAAGAACATGGTCTGTGGAGCAAGGTCATCTATAGAGTAGAAACTAGGGTGGTACATAGAGCTCTTGTGGTACGTGGAGCAGGAGCGGTCGAAGGCAGAACGCGAAGGCAGTTCGTGAAGGTGATTTATATAGGAAGTTTACAGAGTTAGAACACAAAGGTGGTTCTTGGAGAGGTGATCCACAAACCATACCCACTACTCAGCATACATAGGAGGTAAGGTGGTACTTGAAAAACCCAAGTAATATTGAAAAGAGACCAAATCAGTTTGTGAAATTAATTTCCAAAACCTATCAGTGTGCGGGAAATTAAATTACATTTACGGGTGAAAATGGAACTTCAAAAGAGTATCCATTTATAGTTGAGGATACATGATTTAATGTTAAACTATTGAAGTGACCTTCAAGTCAATAAACTGAGTAAATATTCTTCTAACACAGTGATCAAGGGGGAGTCATTAGAAGTGATCTGAGGGACATAGTGTGCTATCTCTAAAACTGTGTAAAGGTAGTGCGCATGGCATAGAGTGACTGTGCTAAACTCTTGTAATCCAAAACTTGTAAATATTAGTGGTTTTTGGTATGATTGAAATGCTATCGGTGTATTCTCCTAGAACATAGCCCTTAGTGGTGAACCAAGTAAAATTTTTGTGTCATTTCTTTGCATGTGATTGTTTATTTTCTACACTTCCTCTTCAGATAGGTTTAACAGGTTCTTACCAACATGGAAATAAAATCCATCAGTTTAAAAGAAAATTTTGACACCCTGATTCACCCCTCCCCTCATAGGGTGTTCCAGGGTCCTTCATAATATTGGTATATTTACATTCTATGAACTAGGATATTATGGAAAGGAAACTAATATTATCAAATTAAACTTCCATAATCATTTTTCATTTGTTTTATTCAAATGAAAATGGGTTAATATTACTTGTCATATTAAAAGTGATATTTTATGATTTACTTTTGTGGAGTTATATCACTTGATAGATATTAGTGACAGTGAATAATGTGATTTCTATCTCCTCCCATTACAAGAAAAAATAGTAAATTATGTGGAATATGGAGTAGATGAAGTTTGGAGTTTATTTGTGCACATGAAACAAATATACTTATTTGATATGGGTGGTGAAATGGAAGAATTAACTTGTGATATTGAATCCCATAAATGGAAATACATTGACTTTTTTCCATGATGATATTGAAAATGTTATTATTTTAGGGGAGGATAAATTATATTAAGTGAAGGAATTAATGATGGATCTTGATAATGATATGAACATTGAATATGTGTAGTCATTCCTTAACTTATCGACTAACTAGTGTATTATGATATATATTTTTTAGTATTATGTATATATTATTGAATTTAAATTTATTTTTATAAATTAAGTTTTAAATTTTGATAATTTAAATGTTATACATGTTTTAAAATATATGCTTTGATAATTCCTTTACTTATTTTTATGATAGGAATTTCAAAGGGAAAACATTTTTATGACGGTAGTCAATTGATGATAGATATTTTTCCCACCATCCATCTATCATTAACTTTTCCAGATAATTTATTTCATACTGTATTTTTTCCACCCATTTTTTTTATTTTGTGTTTGGATACTAAATTAGAATATATTATTCCTTTTTTATCTTTTATAATACATACTTTAAAATTTTAATATAGTGTATCCTAATTCACTTTAGTTTTTATTAGTATAGTGAAATTGTTTTTACGATATTTTCAAATGGAAATTGTTAACTAGTATGCTTAATGAACATGTAATCACTGATGTGTTTTATTTAAGGTATTATAAATATAAATATATAACATTCATTAATTATTGAAAAGTTATGTGAAATAATATATTAAAATGATGAGTGGAACATGGTTTATACATTATCTTTATTATGTATACATATGAGTATCCTTCTATCATGTTGTGACACATCTATGTTTTAGTAGTTTAGAGAAATAACTCGTTAGTACTAAAAGGTACACATTATATAATAATTTATTTTTACTAACTCAATGTTAGTGTTGGAAATGTATATAAATAAGTGTTTTTTTAGTGAAAAAATGTAAGTAAGAACATCATTTTAAATAAGGAGTACATTATTAGTGTTATTTAAATAATGCCACAAGTTTTTTTGAATGATTAGTGTGTGTGTGTGTGTGTGTCTATAAATTTTTTTTATAGAGATGATTATGATAGTCCTGCCACACTTTATATAAATATTATGGTTTGTATATTTTTGTATGTTTGTTTCAGGGAGCTTCCATCTTATTTTTTACTAAAGTAAATAACAGCAATTTAAACCTTAAAAAAATATAGCAATGGTTTTAATTGTTTCTAGTTTCAAAACCAAAATTAAAATGATGAAACACTAATATATATATATATATAATTGTTATAACTATTAATTTCATGAAATTTAAATCAAACCACCATGAAATTATAGTAATAATCACAATATATTCTCTAACACTCCATCTCGTAGCGGTTTAAGAAAATGATCATGAAATGATTTAGTGGTGGTTTAAACCACCCAAAGAGAATCATTTTACTATTATGATATTTATTTAAAAAATCTAGGTAATCTCTTATTTTAACATAGTATTCATCATAGTCTCTTACCATTTCCATTTTATATTAAAAAACTCACCTTATAAGTCTAAGGTTTTCTCAATAACTAAAAAATATGGTTGATTCTCTATAAGAAATTTTCTACCACTTGAATCATATCATCACCCTAGAAGGATAGTGTATTTTAAATATAAAACCCAGAGGCTCTATCCTTTTCTCTAGGTCGGTCTCGATTACTTCTCTGCCAATCGCTTGGATAGCCTATATAAAGGTATTAATAAGATGAGCATCAACTAATGCATTTTACACAAATTCCAGACCTAAACCAATGTGAATGATTCTCATAAACATTTTTCTCTATAATACCCAAATAAATTAATTTAAATCAACATAATTTCTATATTAAAATAGATAATTATCATACAAAACTATATTATAAACCTTTAACTCCCATTTCATATCATGAATCAAAAAAAACTTCATTATATACTAAATCTAGGTGGCCCTCTAAAAAATGTTAGCTATTGTTTACCAAAAAAGATCAAAAACAATAAAAAATATCATTTTTCAAAAAAAAATCAAAATAAATTTTAAAAAACATAAACTATTGGAGTCATTTCAAATCCATGGAGATGAAATAATAATCATTTTATAACCATGTCCATCCAATGTGTCCTTAATCGTGTATAAAATGATGTATGTACATTTTCTAATCCTAAACCATTATAGTTGTATACATATACATGGAACAAAAAAATAAAATAAAATAAAATAAAATAAAAAATATATAATATAATATAATATAATATAATATAATACAATATAATATATTATAATATAATATAATATAATATAATATAATATAATATAATATAATATAATATAATATATATATATATATGGAACAAAAAAACATCCTATAATAGATTCTCTAACCTCTTATTCTATAAAAACTCCTTGGTAAATAAAGTTTCACTATAAAAAAGTTATTTACGCCTTTTTATAGGTACATTTCAAGTATCATTCATCCCATATCCACTCCTTCCATAAACATCCCAAAACATAAATTAAAAATAATTCTTTGATACCATTTTGTAACTATCTAAATTAAAAACCTAAATATTTAGACCTGATATAGGATTCCACTAGGCCTCAATTGTATCACACAATCACTAGATGTTGACAGTTAGTGATGAGGGATAAAGAAAACATTTTGAGAAATGATATTCACACAAAAAAATAACCCAGGACAAACTAAATGAAATAAAAATTCTAAATTTTTTTTATTAAAATATAATATATGAAAAACAATATTATGTGAGTAAACAAGAACATATTATTCAATGGCCAAATCAATTATACAAATACCAGTAAATGGAAATTAAATTTCGGTCATCTCTAAGTGAAAAACCATCCTCCAAATCCCCCACCTTGTCTCTTCCCATGGGTTTATGGTTCACCACTGAGAAAGAAATAATTATTCTTTTTACTTACATCACCCCCAAAAGTATCTACATGTACAAAAAAGTGTAAATTTAATGGGTGAGTAAAAAACTTTGTATGATTTCCCTAATAACTCTCATACACTCTCATTCATGAGTAATCAAAAATGTTATATGTTAATGTAAAATAAAATATTTAAAAACAACCAGTTTTACTAAAACTATTTAAAAAATACTTATTTAAACATAGAAAAAATAAGTTCAGTTAAAAAAATGTATGAAATTCAATATTAATCCCATAATTTTTTATAGTATTAGTACCAAAATCCATACAGAATCAATATCAAAATATCTAGTAAAATTTACATGTCATAATCAATAACCCACCATATGATCAAATTATAATTATCAAAAACATTAAAACCTAAAAGGTGAAATACTAGCTAGAAATAAAAGTTAAAAATAGAATGAATCATAACTTATCCTAACAATGGTGTGGATAAACTCATCGCCCATCCATACACTCCTGTTCAAAATCTTCCATAACCAAAAATCCATAGTGGAATAGGACGGATCTTGGACCTGAGGCCTTCGTCAAATATTTTTGGCCAAGACTTAAAATAATATAACCCTCATATATTTTCAAATTTAAATAATAATACCCATCATATAAATATATCTCTATGTTTTTAAAAAGAAATCAAAAATAATTTTCAGGGGTAAATCTCAAAAACCCACACCATGAATAAAACTCTAGGAAAAACATTTAAACTAAAACCCTCATTTAAATCATTTGAATGATATATGATATATTCTATAAAGTCTCATTAATATAACCCAATGTTGGAATTCATTAATTGAAACCATAATTTATAAAATCAATTAAATAAATTGTTAATAAAAACCCTTAATTTGATTAAATGTGTGATGTATGACAAACCCCCATTTTTCAAAAAATCAATCTTTTGTTAAAAATTGATACAAAACCCACAAAAAAAATATTTATCACAAATCACTCTTAAACCAAAAATTATTATTTTAAAATTATATAAATAAAAAATAATCATATTATCCAAAATATAAGAATATACTAGATCCACCAACATATATGTGTCATCCCAGAATTCTATATTCACATAATCAATATCTCAATAAGTAAAAGAAATTTTCAAATCCAAAGAACAAAGCCCATAAAATAAATTCAATACCAATATATTTATAGGGTTGTATCCCATCAACCAAGATCATTAAATACTCATGATAGTTTTTCATATATGGATAGAATAGGAAGATAAAAATAGATAAATAAAGACCATGGATCCAAATTCATTACCTTCTAACCAAGATTGAGCCACTCAAACCTTGATAGAGACATGTTTAACAATAGTGTATAGGAAGAAAAATCACTATACATATACCCAAAAAACAATCAAATTCAATTTAAAGTTGTAATGGGGGTTAATGAAGGAAAATTAGTATTTTAAAGAAAATTTATGCATCTTTTGGTTTTTTTTAAACAGGTAGGGGGAAGTCCCCACTTTTTTATTAAACCAAACAAACCCATATCATTTTTATGGGTTGAGGAACCCCATTACGTGGCCCATAGGCACAGTGGGTATTAAACCCCATGATAACATAACCCAAAGTCCCAAATGACCCATTGGAGATGTTTTGAACCAAATAGTTTCCCTTGATGACAGCTGCCACTACCTCCAACTAATAGTCATTGTCTATGAGTAGGTCTAAACTATGCATCCACCCTTGATGAAATCCAAAACTACCTACAACCTATATCCATCATCCTAGGGATGATCACTACTATCATTAGTATGTCATATCCCACTGTAACGAATGCCTCATCATCTCTCTAACCACTGCCAGAAAATCCAATGCCAGCCCACATCATCGACACTCTGTCACCCGTCGTCCTTTGTCATATTATTAATCCAAAAGGCCACTTACAGTCATCACTATCCCATGTCCTATTTTATCCTCCACTTTCATTGACTTCCCATATCCATTCACTCCACCCATCACCCAATCACTAAAGTTTCATACATAAATTCTCCTGAAATTTAGGGCTTCTAATATTTTATCCTGGCTTGATAAAAGGAAATCAGGTAACGAGGTTTTTTTGGGTGCCACACCACACTTTTCTTAGGCCCAACCCAGAACCTATGCAATATACATCCCTAACTAAATTTGTGGTTTTATGGACTCAAACTTGATCTAGTTCTATTTCCAAGGAGTGGTTTTCTTACATGGTACCTCTTGAGAAACCCTCAGTTGGAAATTTTTTTATATTTTAGTGAATGTGTGTTTTTATTCATTTTTATTTGATCAAGCATAAAATGTTCATCCCTTTCTATCCATAATTTTAAAAAATTAATAGTTAACATATATAATTACTTAAACATGCATTAACTATTGTCCTAAATTTCTTGAAATGTATAGTTTAAATGCATTGGTTATTTGACCATGCATAACTCGTGAAATTATCAAAAACATTCTCTAATTTTTGTTTCAAATCATAATAAATAAAAACTCAAATAAAATATTACATGATTGTTATAGGATTTCAAAACCATAATGGATTATATAAAATCAAAAATTGAGAAATTCAATAATGAAAACGAATTCAATTTTTATAATACTAAAATGTGTGCTCTAACAGTCCAATAAGGCCTTGATAATTTTCTATATAGTTATAAAAAGAAGATAACATTAATTTTTACTGATTTATATAGAACTACCTCTCATTTTTATGTCCTATCTGGTACTCTCGATAAAGTACTTAACTTAATTTTTGTATATTTAAGTGATAGGTACTTGCTAGTGGTTTCTTATGAGTTGGTTATCATTGAGATATTAATTAAATTAGAACACCTCTATATAAAAAACCATTAGTGGGTAGTTTTTATAATAATATAAGATTCCATGCATTTAAAATTAAACTTGAAACTATATTTTGGGCTCACATATATTAATTTTTTAAAATATTACTTGGCCTAGATAATATTAATATTAAAACAAAGGTTAAGGGTCAAACTATTATCTTTTTAACATCATTTTACTCTTCTTACAATATTTTAAAATATATTATGTTTTATGTAAATTATTTATTAACTCTAAAGGAATTGAATTTGAATTTACAATCTAGTAATTTAAAATCCAAAATAGAGTTAAGAAAGAGGTAGAGGGACTCAATCTTAGGTTTAGATCTAATTATAGAGGTAATAGGGGAGATAATATTCAAAATAAAAGGAGTTTTCTAAGTTCAAGAACATAGTTATTAAATTCTATCACTAAAACTAACAAATCACATTCAGAAAAAATTTCCAAATAGTAATTTCTATATAATCTCTAAGTACTATACTAATCATTCTTGGATGGTTGAAAATTGGTGTGATAATTTAGAATTTTTTATTGAAACTGGTAAAATCATAGGTAAATAATGGGTTTTTATTATAGATATCAATTTCTTATGTATCCTAGGAGATAATTTCTTTCTCACATAATAGAATGTTATAAATATGGTGTTTTAATAGGAAAAAACAAGAGCTATAGAGTGATAGTGAAGGGTTTTATTTTTATCAAACTTTATGATAATATTATTAAAAACTCTAAATGTAGTGAGTTTGTACCTAAGTTATAAAGAAACTTTATAACATTGTTTATCCTTTATCAAAGGGGTTATACATTTAGATTTAAGGTTGGTTGTATTTAAATCATTGAGTCTTTATAATGGTTATAAGGATCTCTATCATGAGTGGGTTTCATGTTATTAATAAGAAAACCTATGTTAGAAAGTTTAGACTTTTATTTAGTATAGATAAATATGAAACCTGATTGTGGGATGTATAATTACATATATATAAACATATATAATTATTTGGAGGTTGTATTCTTGGATGGAGTAATAAATTAAATTCTCGGTTATTTTAGTTATAATTTTTGTGGGGAACTTTTAATTGAGGAAAATGATTTTGGAATCCCTGAGGAAAATGATAAAATACATTGGGTTTTTTAAATTATTGGTAAGTTTGATTGATGAACGGTGGGTCCTATTACACCTTACAAGTGAGGAAGAATACTACAAATTATATATAATGACATAATTTAATTTTATATATCCAATATGTATATATAAAAATGTTCTCTCTTTGAATTTGGAGATTTCTATTCTTCCATTTTTTATCAGACTTTTGGTCCATCTCATTAGGCAGGATGGTCTCTTTATAATAGTAAAATCATTAGAAAATAGAATAATTATTAATGATGTAACCAAAAAAAATATTTGGACCTCCATTATAAGAATTTATGTTTAAATAAATTATTTGAATCCCCAACCATAAAAAATTTGGATTAAAAATGGGTTAGTGGGGTTTTTTAAAAGGTTCGTTTTCAAAATATTTCTTCTTTTTCTTGAAATGTAGGAATTTGGACACTTTGTTGGTTCCTGTAATCTTGTCAACTCCTTGTAATCCAAAAATACTAACAATGGTTTCAATAATGATCCTTCAAATCACACAAGTTTCATGAAATCATCTAGAATCTATTGTCTTATGTCGGGGGTAGTGGAAGTCCCATATGATGAAAAAAACACAGATAAAAAATAAAATCAAGAAGAACATGTGAATTTAATGTGGTTTGATGGTGTACCTACATCCACAGAAGAAATGGGTTCATTTACATTTTAATATTCTCTATATAAAACATTGGAGGATACTGATTAACATTTTACAAGATATTTGGATCTTATTTTTATAAATAATAAATCAAAAATATTCAAGGGTGGTTCATATACTTCATTTACCCTTGAAAAATCTCCCACCTTTAGTTACGTCTCTATTGTGGTTCCTGACTGAAAAATCTCTATGAGTGGGTTTTTGAAAGAAGAAAACCAGCCTATTAATAGAAGAATATTACAAATATATTACCTAAAAAGAGGAATAATACTCTCATAAATTAATCCACTAATTGGTAGTGGCTCCCATAAATATCCCACTCACAACCAATTTGGGGTCAAAGCTAGACATGTTCTCTCTTTTCTAGATTCTAGCTTCGTTTTTAATAAAACCTTCATCATCATGTATTCCTCATTATCATTGGTGTGTATTTTCTCAATTTACAACAATATTTCTTCTAATATATTATGGATCCAATGATATCGTGCATCGATGTGTTTGGATATTGAATGAAATTATGGGTTTCCACTGATATGAATAGAACTCTGACCATTACAATATAAAATATAATTCTACTAATTTTGTCTCAAATCCTGTAGAAACTTATTCATCCAAAACATCTCCTTATATCCTTTAGTGACCACGATATACTCTAATTCAGTGGTAGACAAGTCAACACGCTTCTAAAAATCTTATTGTTATAAAATAGATCCACCTGAAAACAATATAAGTTATCCATATATGGATTTCCTTAGGTCTATATATCCTTACTTATATGCATCTATGTATCCTTACAAAATAGTTTTATCACTTTCAAAACATAAACAATGACTAGTTATACCTCAAAGATACCAAAATATCCATTTAATCATTATTCAATGCTCATTTTTGGGATTTGATAAGAACTAACTCACAACACCAATAGTGAGAGAAATATCTGGTTTGGTGTGCACCATATCATACATAAGACTATCAAATACTGAATGTTAAGAAATTTTTTCCATATCTTCTTTCTCCTTATAAATTGATGTAATCTATCATAGTGTGATCCCAAATAACTCAAAAGTGGAGTACTAGCTGGTTTCACCTTACTCATGTTGAATCTTTTAATACCTACTCAATATACTATTCATGAGATAGAAAAATCTTTTGATTCCTATTGTTATGGGTATTAATCATGCCAAGGATCTATATAGTTTCTTCTAAGTCCTTAATTTCAAAAATATTCTTCAATTCCTTTTTTAACCATCCAATCATGGTGATATCTCCACCAATAATCATTATATCATCAACATAAAGCAAGAGAATAATGAAACAACCACCAGAAAACCATTTGATGAAAACATAATGATCATTAGTCATTATTTTATACTCATTTTTCTCTATAAATGAGTCAAATTTCTTATACTATTTCATCGGTGCATGTTTCATACCATATAATATTTTTCTAAGTTTATATACTATATTTCATTTTTCCTTTCACCTAGAATCCCTCTAGCTGCTCCATGTATATCTCCTTGTCAGTATTACCATGTAATAATACAGTATTTACATCCATTTGTTGAACCTCAAGGTTAATAATTTCCTCTAATCTATTAAAAATTATGATAGAGGACATTTTTACCACAGGAGAAAAAAATTCATCAAAATCAATACATTTATTCTCACCAAATCCCTTCACAACCATCCTGACTCTATAGTGTGGTTACGATCTTCCATCATCTCCTTTAATTTTGCATGTGGATAAAATTAAATCTAATTTAGAGGCTTTGGTTAATATGATCAAGGGGACATGTGAGGTTCCCTGGAACTTGAGCTACTTGGTCAAAAGATGCTCTTTAGAGAGAAGACAGGGCCAATTTGTCCATCACATTTGGAGGGAAGCCAATTTTGCTGCTGATGCGCTCGTATGCTTGGGGTGGACATAGGATCCTCTTGTTATTTATGATAGTTTAGGGTTTCTTCTCATGGTTTGTATGTATTGTTTCCAATGGGATTCCCTCATCTTACACCACTTTCATCCCCCTTAAGGGCCCTTTTTGCTTCTGTTGTGTGTCGGTGGCCACATCCATCCTTTCATTTAAATAAAAAATAATGATTCAGTTGTATACCCACTTTTTCTTGAGTTCCTTATTTCTATGTGGTAAATTTACCAAATAAAATTTGCAGTTATTGTTCAAGTATTGCATCTCCTCTTGTATGGCCTTTTTTCATTCCATTTTTTTAACTTCTGATCATATCATCATAAATTTCTACCATTAGTGAGAATCATATACTCATGTGTTCAATATCTATGACTCAGTTATCATTCTATAGTGGAACTTATCAACTATGATTCAAGTGGGATCTACTCAGTAATATAATATGATAGATACATATCAAAATATAGAGACATATTACCTTGTGGTGATGTATTATTAGTTTCTAGAATATCTCATGTACTATCTGGAAATGATATTAGTGTGAGTGGTTCTAGATTGACTATAATTTCCTCATATTATAGATTCTTTGGATTTCCAGTATTCTCAAAATCTGCACTTATCTAATCTTAAATAAATACCACATTTATACTTCTAACTATATTCTTATTGATAATATCCCAGATTTTTTATCTAAACTCATCATGAGCATATCCTAAAAAATATGCATTTTTTCCTTTCCATCCAACTTTTCCCTCTCATATTTTGGGATGTGTATAAATTCCCTACAGCTAAATACTCTCATGTGATTGTATGAAAAAAATTTACCTATCCAAAAACATTTCAGTTCATCATAGTTTAGTTGAATTTATATAGAAAGTTTTATAAGATCACTTTCAGTCCTCAATCCCCCCCAAGGTGTTTAATAGCTTTTCATTCAAAGTAATGCACCTAACTCTATCTCATAAGGTTCAATTCATCCTCTCATAAATATCATTATACTGATAATTATTTATTATTTATTTTTCCAACTAGATTCCAAAAATACTATAGTACTCCTAAAATAGATTATGGTACTCTCCTCCATTATCTATATACACACACTTCAATCATCTACTTGTTTCTCTTTCCACATTCTCATGAAACTGCTTGAAAATATCCTTCACCTAAACTTTTTTTTCAAATAAAAAGACCAAAATTTTCTATAATGATCATCTATGAATGTAAAAAGATAAATAGTACCACTCATCAACTTTTTTATCATTATGAAAACATGAAATCTACTATTTTCTTTTTTACCATGATATAATCGACATAAGTATCTAAATGTGTACCTTTTATTCCTATCAAGAGATCCTTCTTTGAGAGAATTTTGATTCCTCTCTTACTCATGTTTCCAAGTCATCTATGACATGATTCTATAGAAACCTCATTTTTGAATGCATTAACTTATTCTCCACATTGTCTAGAATCTTTGAGTTAAAGAGAAGTATCTTTATTGCCTTTAAAATTACCATATTATCTTTTGAAAGCTTCCATTTTCCATCACCAAAGGAAATGATTCACTCATCATCATTAATAAATCTAGTGGATACCATATTGAGGAAAATTTCAAGAACATGCCTTAAATCCTTGAATAGTAATCTACATCCAATATTATTTTTAGAAAATTTTTACTAATACTGGTAATATTGGATGCACCATCATTTCCCATCTTCAGGTTTCTAAAACTCCCCAGACTGTAAGATGATAAGAAATATCATCTAGTTGTGACATATTAGTAGTTACCTAAATCAATCAATCATGCTGAGTCTTGAATTTAAAGTTTTACATGCTCTTCCTGAATAATAGCAATCTCTTCATTAACAATTGTAGCATATGTCAAGAAATTTTTTCTTCATTTAAGATGAGCCACCATAGCAGAAATTTTAACATTGCTAAAATTTCGAATAATCCTTGAATCCTAAGAAAAACATTTTAAATTGTGAAATGATAAAAGAAATATCATATAAGGGATGTAAAAATAAAGGAATCTTATTGGTCTAGTGAAAAAAATAAAATCCCCCAAAGACTTTTACCTTTTTCACAATAAACCTCTCAGAACATAAATAAAAAATTTACACATGTGAAAATAAATATTTGATCAAATAAAACATTTCAAACCCATTATAAATCATAGGAAAACCCATGAATGTATGTGGTAACTCATGAAAACATTCCTTTGAAAAACAAACCTTTCACTGTTAAACTTTCCTTACCCCATAAAATCAAAAAAAATCTATAAAAACCAATTTCTTGCAAGAATAATATAGGTAACTTGGAACATCATATTTATAACCCTTATTCACTCATTTTTTAACCAATGTCAAATTAACTAAATCCTAGTTAATTCTATAGGATTAACATACTCAGTTATCTCCCACATTTTTCACCTTCAAACACTATTCATTACCTAATGCATTGGAGATTAATATCAGGCTCACCCATCATCATGAGCTATATTGAGCTCGACCATCATCATCTATAATACTCAAGTACCATATCTTGAATAAAAAATTTGTAATATTTCACTTTTTCATCATAAAACCCTTGAAAACTCATTTGAACACATAAGGAAAACACTTTCTATTATCTCATAAATATGATAATAAAATTACTTCCTCGGAAAAACATTTTAAAATTAAAAATTCCCAAAATATTGAGAAAAATATTATCTTTGAAAATAACCATGGAAATTTTTTAAAGGATTCTTGATAATGAATAATTCCTATGGTAGTGGGAAAAATGGTCAATCCATATATGTTAAAAAATTTAACTTTTATAAAAAAGTAAAAATTAACCCATATAGAAAACATTGAAAAGATTCATTTTAAAAAAAATAAAGAAAGTAAAATATAGTCAAAATGAAATTTAAGAACATTTTAAGCATAAATAAGAACATTATTGATACATTTATAAGAACATGGATATGGATGAGAAATATTTTAAAACGTTTTAAACAACATTTATCTCTTACCTTAAGTCTCATCTAGCTTCATACGTTCTCTAACTCCTAAATAATAAAATTATATTATTTTTATACTTGTTTAATAAAAAATTTCATTTTTATTTCATTATTATTATTATTCCTTTTATTTAATTTATTATCATGTTTTATTTTTTTACTAAAATGGTTAGGTTTATGTTGTATATTTTGGGGTCGTTCGGTTTATAACCTCAAAACCACATCGGTGTATTGACCTTGGTCAAAGGGGTTATGCTTAAATTATCTCTAAAATATTAAAAAAATTATATTTATCATATTTATACATTATATATACTTTTAAATCCAACCATTTAAGGTGAACCTGAAAAATGAAACACGTCGTTTCTTAGAGATGGTAGTATGTACGTACACATGAACGAAGTTTTCATTTTTCTAACTAGTGGAAAATAAATAAAGTAGATAATATTTTGATTTTATATAATCAAAAATGTGTTATAAATTTCATATTTATTCATTAGTTCCATCCTTATGACCATCCTTATAAGGCATAATTGAAAAATTAATCACATCACTGCATGAAGTTGGTATTCCACATGTACGTATGAGCAGTGTTATCAATTTCCAATGAATGAAAAGGGTAAGAGTTTAAGTGATATATTAATTTTTCAGAATAATAATTATTTCATAAATATAATATATATTCATTTTTTCCATCATTTTAACCAGATGTGTGATTTGGTGATGAAAAATGAAACACATCGTTTTGTAGATGTGGTAGTCCACATGTACGTACGAGCAATGTTTCTATTTTCCATAAGATGGAAAAGGTGATGAAAAATGTTTTATTATAATCATAATAAAAGTTTTATATATTTAAGATGATTTTTTTATTATTTCATCATGTTTGAATAATATTTTAAGGAGTTAGAAGAAGAAATAAACTTGAAATAGGTCGGTTAGAATTTATACCTTCTCCTCGGATATCTCCCTTAGATTACACCTAAGTCTTATAGAATTGGTCTTTTGAGAATACCAAGACCTATAGAACATGGGGATAGATTTTTTTGAGAGTTTTGGGTAGGTATTTTCCAAAATAGAGTGCTCAAAAGGTATAAGGAATGGAGGATAGGATGTTCCCTTTTATAAGTGAGGGGAGTGGCACACTTGTACTTTTTTGTAAACTTTTAAATATCGTAAAGTCTTAATCATGGGAAAGTGGATCCAAAACTATAAAATTTAAAAGATAAGGTGATATGGTTCAAAAATACCATCATAAAATAATAATTAATATAATATTTTTTGGCCTTATCACTTGGTTTTTACCTTTATTAACATGATTTACCCTTTACCATGGTAACATATTTTTACTATCGTTACTATTCATAATGACAAAAAATGAAATTGAACATGTTACTAAATTTAAACCTCATAATTTAAAAATATGTAATCCATTTTTAAAGATTCAATTTGTATAATTGGTATAATTTACTTTCAATATAAGTGCGTAAAATGCAATGAAAAATAGTTTTTAGAAAATTGTGTTTTTAAACAAAAAATGATCTATACCAGAATAAAATATAATATTAATTCCTATGGGTTTATTTATATTATGTTTAATTAAATAGATATTATATTAATTTAAAACCCAATAAAAATATAATGGTACTTTAAAAATTATTTTTTAAAGGAAAAAATGTTATTTTTACAAAAATTGGCACTTTTCACCAGTCACTCAAAAATCAAATTTTTCAAAAAAAATACCAAAAATTTATCCTAAGTTATATTTTATATGTTTATTTTATCAAATTAAATTTCAAAAATCAAGGAATTTTTATTTATTTAAATAAAACTATTCTTTTTTCGAGTGAAAATTTTATATTTTTTTAAACTAAAATAAATATAAATCCATAAAATTAATACTTATAAATCATAATATTGGTTTAGTTATAGGATTACCTAGGTTTTCACATTATTCCACCTTTAGGAAACTTCATCCTAAAAAAATTATTCAATACTTAAACAAGTGTGGGTATTTTTCCCTCATAGTGTTTTCTGATTCCCATGTTGCTTCTACAATCATGTGATTCTTCCATAAAACCTTTAATTAGTGAATCACCTTATTTTGAAATACCTTCTTTCTGTGATCCAAAATTTGAACCTATTTTTATTCATAATAGATATTATCCTCTAATTTTACCACTTCAAGGCTCAAAACATGATATACATTAGGTACATACTTTCATAATAAATAAATGTGAAACATATCATGTACCTATGATAAACTAATAGGTAAATGTACTCTATAAGAAATTGATCCAAAATTTTCTAGAATTTTATATAGAATAATAAACTGAATACTTTACTTTAATTTTCTGCTAAAATTTATAACACTTTTCCATAGTGATTCTTTAAGAAAAACATGATCACATACCTCAAACAATAGATCTTTCCCCATGTGATATGCCTAACTCTTCTACCTACTCTGAGCTATCCTCATGTTTTGCTGAATCATATTTATTTTATCTACCATTTTCTATACTAAATCTGGTCCCAACAACTTACTTTCACTAAATTCATCCCAACATGATGGAGTTTAATAACATTTTCCATATAATTCCTCAAAAGTTTCAATCTGTATACTAAAATGAAAAATATTATTATAAGAAAATTTCACCAATGAAAGATGTTGATCCCAACTTCCCTAATAATCCAAAGATAAATCCCTAATAATATTTTCCAAATTTTGAATTTATCATTCATATTATACATCATATTGAGGATGAAATGATGTACTAAAATTTATTTCATAACCTAATGAATTTTGAAATCCTTTATAAAAATTTGATTCAAATATGGAATCATGATCAGATATAATATAGAGATCGAATCCATGTAATATGATTATCTATGTAATATAAAGTCTAGAAATTTTATCTGAAGACATAGTATCTTGAATAGGAATAAAATACACTAATTTAGTCAAATGATCAATAATAACCCAAATCTTATTATTACCTCAAGATGTATTTACTAATCCCACCAAGAAATCCATGGATATATTCTTCCATTTCTATTATAGTACTAGAAAAGTTTGAAGTATCCCCTTTGGTAGTTTTCTCTTAGCTTTAACCTGTTGATAATTCATATATTTCATGGTGAAATTAGAAATATATTTCTTTATACCTTCCCATCAATAATATTCCTAAATATTACTATACATCTTAGTACTTCCATGATGAATTAAAAATAGTGATCTATAAGCTTCACTTAAATATCCCTTCTTCAACTAGGAATCAATTAGAACACAAAAACTATTTCCAAATAAAATAATACCTTTTTTATCAACATTAAACTCAGGCAACTTACCCCTCTTGACTGATTCTACTCTTCCTTGAAAACCAATATATTTTTTATAAGCCTCCTTAATTCTTTCTGAAAAATTTGGTGGCATTGATACCTAATCCAAAATAGAAGAAGTTTCTGTATGCACAATTTCTAGGAAAACATTCGTTAAATCATTAACTAAAGTACAATTTTCCAGTCATAACATAGTTAATGATGTATTATATTTTTGACTCAAGGAATCAGCTACCTTGTTTTCTTTACTTGGATGATAGTGAATTATGCAATCATAACCTTTAATCAGTTCTACCTATTTTTATTATCTCATTTTCAACTCTTTTTGAGTGAATATATACTTTCAACTTTTATGATCATTATATATTTCACATTTCTCCCCATATAAATGATTCCTCTAAATTTTAAAATAAAAAACTATTATATCTAGCTCTAGGTCATTTGTAATATAATTCTACTCATGTGGTTTCAATTTGTGGGATTCATACGCGATGACTAGATTATTTTACATCAATATGAAACCAAGTCCCTTTAAATAATCATCACAATAGATAAAAAATTCATCATTTCTTATTGGTAAGGCTAACACTAGATCATTAGCCAATCTCATTTTCAATTCCTGTAAGTATTCATCTCATTCATTTGTACAGATGAATTTAACTCCTTTTTTAGTTAACTTAGTTATTAGGATAGATAGCCAAAAAAAGTTCTCAAAAAACTATTGGTGGTAACCCTCTAATCCAATAAAAAATCAAATTTCAATGAAATTTATAGGGCTTAATCACTCTTACACCACTTTATTTTTAGCAGGATCAACAATTATTCCATATTTAGAAACAATATGTCCAAGAAAATAAATCTATTGCATCCAAAATTTATATTTATTGGATTTTACATATACTTTCATTTATTTTAAAGTCTAAAAAACAATCCTTAAGTATTTCTCATGATCCTCATAGATTTTAGAGTATACCATAATATCATTGACAAACATAACCACAAATTTATCCAAATACTCATGTAACGATCTATTCAATACAGTGAGTGTGTTTCTTAACCTGTATGGAATAACCTCAAACTCATAATGACCATACATAGTATGAAAAGTTGTCTTTAGAATTTATTTCTCCTTCATCTTCATCTGGTTATACCCAAACCTAATATAAATCTTATAAAAATATTGTTCAGCCTGAAGTTGGTCAAACAATTCATCGATATGACACAAAGGATATTTGTTATTAATAGTTATTTTATTGAATTCTCTATAATAAATTTAAATTCTCATTAAACCATACTTATTTTTAATAAATAAAATAGGAGCACCTGAATGAGAAGTTCTAGGATCGATGAAACCCTTATCAAGAAACTCTTATAATTGTTTTTTTTTTTGTTCTAAAAACTCAACTGAATCCATTCAATAAGGAGGTTTTGAAATTGGATTAACATCATAAACTAATTCAATAGTTAACTCAACCTCATGATTAGGAATAACACAAAGAAAATCATTTTGACATGCATCAATATATTCATTCACTACTATCACATCACTAATTTGAATAGTTTATTTCTTTTTAAAAATATGTACAAGATAACTTTCACTTCTATATTTTATTAGTTTCTCAGCTTCTTGAAATGACATCTAAGGGATGAACTCATTATTATTAAAAAATTGAAAATCATTCTAAAATTTTAATGTGGAATATTTAGCTCTGAAATCTATCTTAACATGATAAACTAAAATTCAATCCATACCCATAATAACATCAAAATCGACAATAGGAAAGACAATAAGGCTTATAGGAAAACCATTCATCAGATGATAATAGGAAGATTTATATAAATTCATGATGCCTTTATACTACCCCCATGAGTTTTTACAAAAAAATATGACTTCATTTCTTGAGGTGGTATTTCCATTTTACTTCTAAATTTATTAGAAATAAAATAATGTGTGAATCTCAAATCAAAAAATACATTGTCAT
The DNA here is from genome assembly GCA_963277665.1 of Viscum album. Taxonomy (NCBI): domain Eukaryota; kingdom Viridiplantae; phylum Streptophyta; class Magnoliopsida; order Santalales; family Viscaceae; genus Viscum; species Viscum album. The sequence continues at coordinate 115,224,078 of OY728125.1, read as the reverse complement.
AATCTGAAAAAACAAGTAATATACCCAAAACCACTTCATTTGATGGTCCAGTATCTTCCATGGTAGTATTAAAAGAATTTTATGCACCCTTATGCTTTCTTTATTGATGATTCGCACCTTGAGTAACTAACTTCATATATTCATTTTAATAATGAACCAACTTGTTGAAACTAAAACATCTAACTGCTCTTTGAATATCTATTTTCACATTACTGGTCAGATTAGAAATCTTTTCCTTGTATTATTGATCCAAATGACTGAGCTTACCATATTGATAACACTTTATTGATCCTACCAAACATTCTTTAAAATGTATTTTAACTCATTTGGAACATTTAGGGGACTTACCTCCAAATTTATTTGTTCACTACTTCTACATTTCTTACCACCTTAACTATTTATTAATTTTTTCATCAAAAAGTACATTCAGAAAACTTCATATCAACTTTCTCATCACAATAAACAGATTCCTAATAACTTTTAAATTCATGAGAGCCCAATGTTATTCTTAAAATTAGTTTTAGACCTATGTAAAATATATAAATTTTACTCTCATGGTCCAAAACAAAATTCGGTTCATACCTGGATAGTCTGGTAAAATTTTCCACAAAATTGGTTACCGAGTATTCTTCTTCTTTGCTTTAATGCCATAAATTTTATTTCTACTCTAATCTAAATAAATTCTAAAAAATACTTCTCAATAAAAATATCTTTAAAGTTTTTCCACTCCATTGAATCAATCTCATCATTTCCTTAGTATTTTTATTCAGAGACCACCATCAATATGCTTCACCTTGAAAACAGTAAATAGAAAATTTTCCTTTTTATCTTCTAAATATCCCAAAAGTTCAAATATCTTTTCCAAATCATTGATCCACACTTCATCTTTCACAAGGTCAAAAATCCATTGAATATCTAAGGGTGTTGTTTCATGAAATACTCTACTATATACATGTTCCTTAGTGGATAATCTAGTCTCTCCCCTTCATAGGAGCCACCATTAATATCTTGTACCAACTGAATCAATACTTCAACAAACTGATCTACTTAGACCATTCTAGGTTTCTAATTTGTAAGTTTATTATCCTCTGGATTTTTTATTAATTCACCTAATTTATTTCCTCTGTGAAAAACCATTCTGAATAGACATGGATTAGATGAAGCAATATAAAAAAATTCAAAATCTTCTCATGGTAATATAACCATAAATTAGAGTCTTTTAAAAGTGTCTTTTAACATTATCTGAACCTATAAAGGTTTCTAAACCTTTTCTCAGATACCAAATATAATGACTTGTGCATTATTTAACCTATAATTACATGGTTTATAACAAGGGTTTCACTTTCTTAATTTTCTAATATGTTTTTGTTTTATATTTTTAGAGAATTAGGTAAAAACATTACATAAGAAAGTGGACACTTTCACATAGTATACATTTTTTACAAAAAAAATAGATTTTATATTTACATCTCCATTTCAATCAAGACACTTTTTATTCATTTAATATGAGTGATCATGGCAGAAATCTTGACCTTACTAAAATTTATACTCATCCTTAGATCCTATGAAAAACATTTGAAAATGTTGGATGAGAAAAAAAATACGCGATATAAAAATAAATAAATCCCATTAATCTAGTGAAAAACATGAAAACCCCTAAATACATTTACCTTTTTCATAATAAACCTTTAAGAACATAAATAAAACATTTTCACCAATGAAAATAAATCTTTTCTCAAAGAAAAAATTTCAAACCAATTATTAAGCATCAAAAAACCATGAACATATCTTGAGGAATGTGGGAACTCGTGAAAAAAAACCTTTTAAAAACAAACCTTTCACCTTTAAACTTTCCTTACCTCATAAAATCAAATGATCTCCATAAAAAACCTTTTCTTACAAGTATAATATAGGTAACTTAGATAATCATATTCATAACCTTTTTTAATCATTTTTAACTCATGTTAACATAACTAAATCCCTGTTGATTCCATAGGAGTAACCTACTTGGTTATATCCCTCATTTTTCACCTTTGAATATTATTCATTACCCAATGAATTGGAGAGTTATATCAAGTTCACCCATTGTCATGAGTTATATCGTACTTTCCTATCATCATCTATAATTTTAAAGTTTTTTATCATAAAAAATCATTTATAATATTGAAAATTTCATCATAAAACCCATGAAAAACTCATTTAACCTGTAAGTAAAACACTTTCATTTAGCTCATAAAGATGAGAAAACGTATTTGTTTTCTTAGAAAAAAATTAAAATTAAAAATTCCCAAAATATTGAGAAAATATTTTCTTTGAAAATAACCATGGAAACTTTTAAATGAAGATTAATAATAAATAATAGCTTTTATGGTGGGAAAAACGGTCAAGTCATATATGTTAAAAAACATTTTTTTTTACTTATGTAAAAAATACAGAATTAACCCATATAAAAACATTGAAAATATTACTTTTAAAAACTTTGTAAATAAATTCAAATATATTCAAAAATTACCTTTAATAAAATTTAAATCATTAATAATAACATTCTTGAAATTTTTAAAAGATCATGGATATGGGGGAGAAAGAGTTTAAAACATTGTAAACAATATTTTAAAATAAAATACCTTACCTTAAGTCTTGTCTAACTTCGTATATTCTCTAAATCCTGGATAATAAAATTATATTAGTTTTTTACTTGATTAAAAACATTTTTCATGTTCATTTCATTATTATTATTCCTTTTATTTCATTTATTACCTTGTTTTATTTAGCTACTATATGGTTAAGTTCACATTTGATGTTTTGGGGTCGTTCGGTTTATAACCTCAAAACCACATCAGTGCATTGACTGTGGTCAAAGTGGTTATGGTTCAGTTATCTCCCGAATATTAAACATCTTATATTTATCATATTTATACATTAGATACACTTTTAAATCCAACCCTGTAAGGCATTCAAGAAAAATGAACCACATCGTTTCATGGAGACGGTAGTCCATACATATGTATGAACGATGACTTTATTTTTATAAAAAGTGTAAAGAAATAAAGTATATAATATTTTACTTTTAAAAAATCATAAATATTTTATACATGTTATATTTATTCATTATTTTCATCCTTATTACCATCCTTATATGGGGAAAATGAAAAATGAATCACATTACTTCATAGAGGTGGTATTCCAAATGTACGTACAAGTGACGGTATCAATTTCAAATGGAAGTAAAGGTTAATAAGATAAGTAAAATATTAATTTTTGATAATCATAATTATTTCATAAATAACATATATATTCATTTTTTCATAATTTTAACCATCCATATAATCTGGTGATGAAAAACAAAACACATCACTTAGTGGGGGTGGTAGTCCACACGTACGCCAAGCGATGTTTCCATTTCCCATATAATAGAAAAGGAGATGAAAAAAGGTTATACCATAATTCTAATAACGTTAATTTATATGTAAGATACTAATTTTATTAATTCATTATGGTTGTATAATATTTGAATGAGGTAGAAGAAGAAATAAAATTTAAATAGTTTGGTTAGGATTTATAACTTCTCCTCTAACATCTCCCTTTGGAATACACCTTAATCCTTCTATGATTGGTATTTTGAGAATAACATAACCTCTAGGATGTTTGGATGGATTTTAGGGATAATTTTGGTAGGTCTCGGCCAAACTAGAGTACTCAAAAGGTGTGAGAAATAGAGGAGAGGAGGTGCTTTTTTATAAATTAGGGGAGTGGAACACTTGTAATTTTTATAAATATTTAAATATTATAAAGACTTAATCATGGGAAATTGGATCCAAAACTATCAAATTTATAAGATAAATTGATAAGGTTAAAAATATCACTATCCAATAATAATTAATATAAGATTTTGTTGCCTTATCACTTGGTTTTTACCTTAATTAACATGTTTTACTCTTTACCGTGGTAACACATTTTTTCCATTATTACTATTCATAAAGAACAAAAATAAAATTGAACTCGTTACTAAATTTAAACCTACTAATTCTAAATATGGGATCAATTTTTAAAGATTCAATTTGTATGAGTGGTATAAATTACTTTTAATATAACTGTAAAAAAACACTATGACAATTTGGTATCTGAATAAGATTTGGGATTTTTTTTGTGAGGTGATTTTTTAAGGGTTCTCACTAAACCCATAAAATTTATTTTTATTGAAAATAAAAATATTAACTTGGAGGTATCCTTCTCTCTCCCCCATGGACATAATTCATCCAACCAAACCATTTAAAAATCTTCCTGTGTGATTTTCCTCCTATATGTGTGTGTGAGTTTGAGAGTGAGAGAATTCCACATGAAAATTTGGTATCAAAGCTATATTACATACCTGGATAAAAATCATAGTATATCCATACATTATTTTCAACCAACACTCCCTGTGTTAACCCAATCCACTCTGAAAATGAAGCCCTAAACCCCATTGTTATCTTCACCCCTTAGCACTGTCGTTTTCACCTCTACAATACCTCCATGATTCTGTTTGTGCCCCTCAATGCTATTTTCCATAATTTGAAATTATCATTGGTTTTGATGCTCTCTTTTTTCTCTCATCATCTATAAATTTGGAGTGTAAAAAATTTAAACAAAAAAATTGATCAATTGGTGCATGGAAGAAACAAAAGGAAGGTGAAAATCATTTAATTTTATCAAAAGAAGAGATTCTTTTTTCTGGTGGGGTGGCCTTGCCTCCCTGTATATGTAAATTTTTTAAAAAGTGGAAAGAGTGGTACTTGTTTTAACATTGGAAGTAAATAAAAAGGATTTTTTTTTTGGAAAATAAAAAGGGTTGGAACATATCTTTATTTAAGGGGAAAATTTTTTGGGGAAAATTCTTTATTCATCTGTTATCTGATTTAAGTGTTTAAATAGTCAATTTTAGCATTTTTTTTTACTATTACAAAATCACTAGTTCTATATATTTTTGTAAATTATAAATTACTATGATTCAATGGATAACCCTCAAACCAAAAGTAATATGGTGTCACTCATGCCACCTGATGAGTCTATTCCATATCGACATATCGGGACTGCAAGTACTTATGGGTATATAAATATGGTTCCAACCACCAAATTTTAGGTGGAGAAATTTAAAAATATGAATAAATTCAGAAAGTGTAAATTCAAATTTCTTGATGTTCTAACTCAGAAGGAGTTAGATATTACCTTGGAAAAAATCTCATTAACGTCTTCAATGGTGATTAGAGAAGACTCACCTGCCAAGCTTGTGGTACGATCCAAACTTTTTTTATAAAAGATCATAAATATAGTGTGATGTGTGATACATCTATAAAGATACTATGGAATATTTTTTAGAACAATTACATGGCCAAAATCATCAAAAACTAAATCAATCTGAAAAATAAATTTTTTTCAATTTATGAACAAGAAAGGTATGTCCATGATTGAGCACCTAGATAGTTTTAATTAAATTCTAACAGATTTGATAATTTTAGGAGTAATGATCATATATGATGAAAATTACCTCTTGTTATTGAACTCTCTACCATATATTTATGATCATCTAATCATTACACTATTTTATGGTAAGTATGAGGGAAATTTTTTGATGTATCAAATGTTTTTATTAACAATGAGTACAGGTGGAAGGAAAAACACAATAATAGAGATTCTGCATCAGGTGAATTGATATAAACTATAGTAATGTAATCTATAATAAATATTATAGGATTCAAAAGAAAAAAATCATGATCAAAGTCTAGAGTCGATTATAGCTATAGACGACCAGTAAAATATGAGTGCACCAATTATCATCCAAAAGGGAGCTGGAAGAAGTATTTTCCCAATATTGGGAAACCAAAGGAAAATTTTCTACATAAAAACAAGGATATTTATGATTCATATTTCCTCATTTCCTTTATTTTCAACCATTCAAAATGTTGGATTCTTGATTCTGGTTGTTCATTTCACATGTGCATGAATCAGGATTAGTTTTTAAGCCTCAAAGATTCTGATGAAGGTTTGGTGCTAATGTGAAATAACTATCCATGAAACACAAGATATTTTGAAAAAATAAAGTTTAGGATGCATGGTGGTATATTTCAATTCCATACATATGTGATACATATACCAAAAATGGAGAAGAACCTCATATATTTAGGAGTCCTGGATATGCTTGGTTACAGGATAACCATTGAATATGGAGTCATGATAATAATTTGTGGTGTATTCCTTACAATGAAAGGTACTCATAGAGGTATTTTTTATTATTTAAATATTGACACTGTTACATATGGAATAGATATTTCATAGGGGAGTGAGCTAGATAGTTCCAAATTATGGCATATGAGAATCAAGCATACTAGAGAGAAGGATTTAGAGAGATTAGTGAAGAAATGTATTTTGAAAGGTTCCAAGACTTGAAAACTCAACTTATATGAGCATTTTGTAATGTTTTAAGAAAACTAGAGTCATTTTTAGCACTTCAATCCATCAAATGAAGCTAATAAATGGATATATACATACTGATGTATGGGGACCATCGAAGAATTCTTCATTTTGAGGTAATCATTATATTGTCACATTTATTAATGATTACTCATGATATGTTTGGATATATAAAATAAATCATAAATATTAAGTGTTAGATGAATTACTTAAATGTAATATACTGATTGAAAATAAAATGGGAATAAATATCAAGAGACTAAGATTAGATGATGGTGGATAATACACATTTGATATTTTCAATAAGGTTTTTCAAGATGATGGTACTGTGAGAAACTTTATAATTCATAAAATTCAAAAGTATAATGGATTATTAGAATATATGAACCATATTATTTTTAAAAAGGTAGGTATATGTTATATCATTCAGTTTTAAACGAATAATTTTGGGTAGAAGAATTGATGTATACAAAAAATATTGTGAACCAATTACCTACTTCTAGAATTGATGGTAAAATTTTGATTGGGGTTTGAACTAGTGAGAATGATTTTGATTATGGAGGAATTAATATCTTTGTTTGTACTAATTATTTTCATATCATATAATCAAAGTTAAATCATAGATAAAAGAAAGGTGTATTTATTGGATTTAGTGATGGTGTGAAGTCTTTTTGACTATGGGATCTGGAAGCAAAGAATACTGTTTGAAGTATCTCCGCTGGTAGATCACAAAAAATCATATGGATACATTATCAGTATGATGATATGGTTTTTTATATTCATTCTATAATAAAATATGATCTTACAAATATCCATTGTAAAGATATGGACCATTGGATATTGGTTGTGGGAGAATAAATGAGTTTGTTGTATCAAAATCTGATTGGGGGTCTTGTTCCTCCTCCAAAAAACAAGAAGGCAGCTGGGATAAAATGGATTTTTGTGAAAAAGAAATATGAAACTTGAAAGAACTATATTGAGTACAATTCTAGGACTGTTTCTAAGGTATATGCACAAAATGAAGGTATAGACTGCAATGAGGTATTTTATTTTATTGTTAAGCATGTTTCTATCTGGATTTTTTTGGAATTGGTTGCACGGTATGATCTACAGTTAGATAAAATTAACATCAAGACAAAATTTATTTATTAATCATTAGAGGAATATATATATATATGAAAAAAATGATAGGTTTCATGTATCGGGTTGTGATAATTGGGTTTATATATTAAAAAAATCAATGTATAGCATAAAGAAGTCACCTCGAAAATGGTACAAAAGGTTTGACACTTTTATGTTGAATCAAAAATGTGTTTGTAGTTAGTTTGATCATTGTGTATACTTCAGTAAACTTTATGATGGTATATTTATCTACCTTATTTTAAATGTTGATTGCATGTAAAAGTGAGATGGATATTGACATGTTGAAATCTTAGATCAACTCAAAATTTGAAATAGAGGATCTTGGTGAGGCTAAGAAAATTCTTGGGATAGAAATCAGATGAGACAAAGATATGGGTGTCGTTACCCTTAGCCAGATAAAATATTTCAATAAACTACTTAAAATTTTTAACATTAATGATAAATAAAAACTATTCAACACCTTATTAAAACCTCATTTTAAACTTAGTGAATTATTATCTCTGAAGATAGAAGAATAAAGGAAACGAATGGATCATGTTCCATATGCAAGCATAGTTAGAGTTTGATGTATTTTATGGTGTTTACAAGACCTCATATTTCACATGTAGTGAGCATGGTAATTCAGTACATGCATGACCCTAGTAAAGGTCATTGGAAGGTAGTTATATGGGTTTTATGGTATATCAAAAGTACAGTAGATTTTGGATTAAAGATTATGAGAGATATAAATTTTTGGGAGATTTTTTTTGGATATATTGATTTTGATTATATAGGAGACCTTGACAAGTGATAATCCACTACTGGTTATGTTTTCTCTAGGGAAGGAGGGCCAGTGAGCAAGATATATTTTATACAGTCAATAGTGGGTTTTTATACTATTGAGATAGAGTATGTTAGTGGAAAAAGATTTCAAGGAATATATCTAGTTACATGCAATGATCAAATACCTAGGGCTCATCTTGGAGAACATTTATGTTTTATTGTGATATCTAAAGTGTTATTTTTATTTTGAAGAATCAGGTCCATCATAGATGAACCAAGCATATTAATGTTTCATTTTATTTCATCAGAGAGATTATTAATGAGAGTTGTATCTCACTTAAAAAGAACATAAAAATAGATAACCCAATAGACATGTTGAAAAATTTGATTACATGGTTAAAGTTCCAATATTTTTTGGACTTGATCTATATCTCTCATACTTGATATACCTATGGGAATTAGGAAGGCAGCATGAAAAATTGTTTGAGTAGCATCACTTAGAGGTATTTATCATCAAGGTAGATATTGTTTAATGTTGATGAAAAACACTACCAACCATGGTGGGTGACCACTAAATTAAACTATAGTAATAAATTGGTTCCACTTGAAGAAGACCTTGGTGGTACTTAGTGAATGGCCAGAGAAAATTTACAATGGTTGTTTTGTTTTCTTCTTCTTTACTTTCCCTATAAATTTCAGGACTTATTATGGGAAATTTATTATAATTGGTTTTCCTTTTTTTATAATAAGATATTACACTACCTTCCCCATTGACTTATGTTATTTGATCAAACCATTAAAATATTTTTATACTTGATTTTCCCCTGTATGTGTGTGAGAGTTTAAGATTGAGAGAATTTTGTAAAAAAGATGAGGTCTTGATGATTTCCTTGAAATCCTATGTTTTTTATAAGTTATTAAATATATTTCATTATATTCATAGAGATAAAGATAGATATACCTCAATAAATAGAAATATCTACCTAGTTCACTTTTCATATAATTTTGGTTCTTGTGAAGGAAGATCCTTATAGTGATTTTTATCATCATCTGGTGGAGATTATTTAGATCATAGATTGTGAACTAGTTTATAATGGTTCACAACATCATATACATACATAACCAAAGGTTTAAGGTTTCTATTTTATTTTAAATTAAATGATATTAAATCTCCATACCAATCTATTTTTAAATGAAAATTCACCAATAAGATCTTCAATTTCCATTGGCTCTTTACTTCCTTTACTACTTGGGTCTGAGGCTTCCAACTCAAGGAATTCACTATGAAATTTCCCTTAATAAATATATAATAATATTCAAATTTAAAATTATAAATATATTAAATCCACATTTATTGTATTAATTTTAAGTTCTACTATGATAAAATATATTTCAAACTTTTATGATATAAATACACCATGAATCTCTCACTAAATAGTTTGGTGTAAACAATTCCAATTCATTGGTAAGATAGTTATTTTCATGATATCATAACTCTCTCAATATATATATATATATGATATCTCATTTCATGATCACACATCCCAACCTTTCTCCTGATGCATCATAATATGCTATAAAACCCTCACCTTGATTAGAAAATGTTAAAATTAGAGCAGGGGTAAGCCTCTTCGTCAGCTCTTCAAAAGTTTTCTAACACTCTTTATTCCATTCAAACTTTATTCACTTTATATTAAATATAATAATATGTTATTCCAATTTAGAGAAGTCCTAAATAAATCTATGGCAGTATCCAGACTAACCAAGAAAATTTTGATCTCAAAAAAATTCTTGCGATTCTACTAGAACACCACAAATTTAACCATACTAGGATCCATAGAAACTATTTTATCAGAATTAACATAACCTAAAGTATTCAATTATTGCATCCATAATTTTAATTTAGATAAATTTACATATAACCAATTCCTATGTAATATTTATAAAGCAGTCTAAATATTTTTCATGATCCACCTCTAGTTTGGAATAAATCAAAATATTATCACAAAGGTATCCAGATATTTGTGGAATATTTGATTCATTAACATAATAAATTTTATAAGATAATTTCTAACCCCAAATAAATTATAAAGAAATCATGATGCTCATAATGACCCTATAATGTCATTTTTTGAATATCATACTCCATTTCCCTCATCTAATGATATATGGACTAAATTTCAATCTTGGAAAAGCATCAAGATCCATTTAATTGATAAAATGGGTCATAAATATGAGGTAAAGGATATGTATTCTTCATTTTCACTTAATTAAAATTCTGATAGTTGATACATGGGAATAAAATACCATGAAGATTTTTGGAAAATGATAACGGTATTATACATGGTGAAACACTTAGTAAGATGAATCATTTCTATTCAATGTCATCCAAATGAACCTTACATAAGAAAATTAGATAAATAGATATTTTTAGTTCATGGTATAAATCAATTTAAAACTTCACATCTATTTTTTGAGTCAATTAAAAAATCCTTAAGAAAGACATCTGGGTACCCATTAACCACCTTTAGGAGTTGATTCTAATTATTCACTACCATAGTTTCAAGAACTATTCCTATGAAATAACAAGAAATGGAAATAATATCTTGAATAATTGGATTATCCCTACTTTCCTTAATATCTCACATTCCTTGAAAAGTGTGGATAGCTCCAACTAGTGAGAAAAAATGAATTTTTTGACTGTAAAAGTCAATATGATCCTTGTACCTCACCAACCAATTCATTACAATGATAAGGTCATACATTTTCATTTTGATAACTAGTAAATCCCATGATATATCCATGTATCTTATCATTGTAGATCATGATATACATTTAAACCATTCCTTGATCCTCTTCCCTAATGGAGTATCAATATTCATTGAATAAGGCATCAACTCAAACTGTAGCCCCAAATACTCTACTAACTAAATAGATAAAAAATAATGAAACACTCTTATGTTGAATAAATAAATAATCATCATCGATATGAAAATAATAGTATCTCAAACAATGGAAAATCCTCCCTTAGACACATATTCCTCAATCATATGATTTGAAGTAACTAGTTTGCACCGATCCTTTTGAAGTAAATATATCTCTCCTTGTTAAGGTATACCCACTCTTCCATGAGTTCTTGAAATAGACTACTTTGATCCATCCACTATCATTTTTATCCTTACATCATGTTATAATATCCTCTACTAACTCCTTGAAATAAAATTTAACAAAACCTCTTTAGGTAACCCATCTTGACACATTGATGATAGGTTATAAGTGTAAATGGGTAATGAATCTTAACATGAATGATCCACCACATTTATAAAATATAGTCATTCTTCTTACCTGAGAAAATCTAAAGGTCATTCTAGTATATTTATTTAGTAAGTATTTCTATTTCATATTTTTTCATTGAAAAAACCCTTCCCTCTGCCATTCTATAGAATAAAATTGGTCACACTCTGAATCTTGACCATGCCTTCCCCCACCATTATCACTTTGCTAAAAACCTCCACATCAGTAGGTAAATTTAATAGGATAATACTTGATCATATTTCCAATTGAAATCTTGTCTTGGATATATGAGCCTTGAGACTTCCATTCATCGCCAACTCTAATGAAAAATTAAAAACCTCTAAAAAGATAGCATCATATTCTATAACAATTATATTCCCTTAATTTAAAACTAGTATTTCATAATATTTAGATAACCACATCACCTTATAACAAATATGAACATAAACCATCCACTACTACATTTTTCATATCTAAAGGTGGTTTCTTTAGCAACAGTTTTTAAGACCACCATTAAAAAAATTGTTTATATGTCATGATAGTTTTTAAATAATAATCATGAAATATGTGAAAAATAAAGAAAAATTTGGATCCACCTCCCCCCATCGGCCCCTTCACACTATACACCTCTCTCGAAAGTTGTAAGTGATTTTCGGCTGACCGAAGCCACCTCCTCCTTCGATGATCGATCTTGTCTTCTTCCTGATAACATATGAGTTGTTCAGTAACTGGATACAATCCCAGTAACATGTGAACTACCCAAAAATATGTGACCCCTCTCACAGTTGAAGGTATAAGATTTTTTTTTAAATAAAATTTTGTATCGTTCTTTTTAGGTAAACATCATCAACATCAAAACATATCAGTATAACTTGTTAAGGTTTCCACATATATTAACTTGACAAATAATTTTTTTGAACTTTAGGAAAACTAGATCAAAATTGAAACATATCATTAGATACACTTCTTGATGTTATGGAGAACATGAGTAGAAAATTTTGTTTCATAAATTAGTTGAATATGGAAATCAAGATCTATATAGAGGATGTGTCAAGTATTAAAAATATTCTTTTCTGTTGAGATGGTATGTGGAGTATGATATACTCTATAATACCAAATATAGGATCGAAATAATATAGATACTGAATGAAGTATCTAATAATGATTAAAATACAAGAGGGGGGTGAATTTTATACTTTAAAAAATTCCTTTTGAACTTTTAAAGATGGTAATGTTTAACAAAGTTAAACAAGGAAAAAATTCACAAAACCTCTAGTTCTACACACTTTCTAGATTCTGGAAATATGATTCCGAGAAAGTGATTCTGGAAAAGATGGTTCCAGAAAATGAAACTTAATGAAATTTTACAAAGATAAAGATTATACCTTAAAGCGTATAGAATCTTACTAAATCATAGTATACAAGTATAAGGAAGTATAATATGGTTATACTTTCCTCAACAATCAAAATGCAGCGGAAAACTTGAAACAAACCAAGTAACAAGTAATAAATCTTTTAACCCAAAGATAAGGGTATCCAATAACCTTGGACAAAGGTCCCTTGATTTATACATTCAAGAAAGTATGTCTTACCCACACTAGGGTAATCTCTCGATACAAAGATCGGAGACTATCTTTTAATCCCCGCAAGCCATCAACTTCAAGGTAGTCGGAACCTCTATCTTCTTATCCCCAGAAGTCCTCGAATGTACTCAGCAACATTCAGAGTCGCACGAAGAAAATCTGAACAAGAAGTTCATTACACACAAAGCATGAGAGTATATCTCTAGAAATCACTTCAAAAGCATGTAATATCTAGATTCATAGAATAGTGATAATCTCATTCAAATGAGCTTCTATTTATAGGCACAGCTCCAATGGTCTGCTCCATCCTCTAACAGTCATATTTTTCCTTAAATTTTGGAGGGACCTGTACACGGGTCACTTAAACAACGGTTAGTTAGTAACTGAATGCATGACATCGTTTTATAACAAAAACAAGTTTAAGCAAAAATATGGTTACATAACCAAAATCAAATATTTGGAATGTAAGAAAATAAAAGTTCAGAGTCTAACCAAAAACACATTCAGTGTCTATAATACAAGGATATTCAGATTCTATTTTCTAAGGAATTTAGAACCTAAACTCTGTAGAATTATGAATTCTGAATTTCAAGGAAATTTGGAATCTGGATTCACAAGAATTTGGAACCTGAACTTACAAAGTTCGGAGTCATAGTTCATGAGAATTCAGAGTCAGAACTTACAAAGTTCGGAGTTTGAATTCATTAGAATCCAGATTCAGAACTCAGAAGAGTTTAGAGTCTGAATTCAGAGAACTTGGAGTCAGAACTCATAAGAGTTCGGAGTCTGAATTCAGAGAACTCGGAGTTAGAACTCATAAGAGTTCAGAGTATGAATTCAGAGAACTCTGAGTCATAACTCAAAAGAGTTCGGAGTCTGAATTCAGAGAACTCGGAGTTAGAATTCATATCCTGAAAACATAATGCTCTTTATCTAAGTATTATATGATTCTGAGGTTTTATATATGAAACTGAATTTTACACTTAGACAAGATAATGAACAATGAAAAACATGGTAAGGATAAATTTCCTTGGGGAAGGAAAATTTTCCTTATGAAGGTAAAACACAGGGTAAAATGAAATTTTTCTTGAGATAAGGTGTTTGTGATTTTCAAAACATGAGGATTGGTAAAGTCATAAGAAAACCTCATTGACTCAAAAATCTCCCCAAACATGAAGGAATTGAAAATTCATAAGGAAACCTTATTGAATCAACAATCTCCCCCTTTTTGGAAAGCACAAACATCCTTTCGAAAAAGAAAAAAAGGACTTAGAAAATATTTTTCTAGACTTTGAAAATAAAACTTATCTCCCTTATCATATGGGCAAAGATGAATACGACTAACTCCCCCTTAGGATTTGGAACACTAAGGATTGTATTCTAGATTTTTGAAATTAGATTTTTCATTATCTTGAGTACAGAAATATATGTAATGAAAACCCCCCCTTAGATAAACTCCCCCTTACTTAGGGATATTTCTTCTTTACTTAGTATTCTTTTTCCTTTCTCCCCCTTTGTGATTTTCAAAAAGAATTTGAGGGAATAGAAAATAAATTATGGTACCTAAAATATTAGTACAACACATCCAAAATAAAAGCAACAAAAAAATTCATTATTATTAGAAAGAATTTGTACAAGGAAGAAAATTATAACAAAATATTGGATTGCAACAAAGTTATCCTTCCTTTTCCTTTGGCATCAACTTCTTGACTATACTCTTCAGCTTTTTGAGCTCCTTATGATCTTCCTCTTCTCGCTTAAGAATTTGATCCTGATCCTCAGCTTTCTTCTCTAAAGCCTTGATTCTTTCTTCCCGAGACTTAAGAGCCTCTACCTGAGCCTTCAGGACTTCTTCCTGCTTGACAAACTTTTCTTCTATCTTAATCCGAAGATCTCTTTCTCTCTTCCAGATTTGGGCAACAGAATACAATTTCCCATTCATATCCTTCACTTCTTGAATCTGAATATTCTACTCAAGAGTTAACTTTTTCTCAAAGCTACTCATGAGATACTTGATCTTACCATATTCTATGTCAAAATCCTCTTTGACACCATCTTAGAAATCATCAAGTTCTCTCAAATATTCAACTATTTTCTTTGACCAGCTAGCCATTTTCTTACAAGACTATTTTTGTGCATCGTAGTTAATGAATAAATTCTTGAAATATGCCTCAAGATTGACACACTTGTCCATCACCATGGACACTGAATATGATTTATGATTTAGTGTGTGTTGAAGCATCTAGAATCTAAAGTCTATACTTGGGAAAATTAGAATGGTTCCAACCAGATTCTTCAATGACTGGAAAACGAAATCATGTCCAAGAGATGATGATTCCGAATCTGAGACTTTTCTAGGTGAAGGATATTTTTTTAGCTCAGCAAATTCCCTCTTTGAAGATCCACCAGCTTCCTTCTTCTTCATAGTAGCTTTAGTAAGTGTATCAACAACCACCTATTTCCCCTTATCAGTTCTCAGAACGGCTTCCTCATCCGGAGATTCATGTTCACTGTTAGACAGTTGAACAATTCTATCTTCATCTATCTTCTCCTTCTCATCTCCTGCCTCAGCATCTTCAGGATGAATAAAATGATGATTAAAACTTTCTTCCTCAGACAGCTTGTTCACTTCATCTTCAGATTTCTCATCCTCTTCTTTGCGATCTTTCCCAAGTGCAGCAAGCTTTGAATATTTTTCTTCTGAAGTTCATATTGACAATTTCTCAGATGGACTTTCTTTCTCATGGAAGTCTTCAACTTGCTTTATGATATCTTTGGTGTCACCACTACTTTTATCTTCTTCTTCTTCTTCCATTAATTTTTCTACTTCTTTTTCTTTTTCCGGAGTGAAAAACTTTTTCCCTGGAGTTTCAGGTAAAGATTCTACCAGGAAGGATTTTGGTACCAAAATTTTTTCGGAATCTTTTTTAGTATCCCTCAGAAGGGATTGCATAATCTCTGTTTTAGACATCTTATTATTTTGATTCTTTTCTTTTGCTTTCTTATCAAGCTCATCAGCAGTCTTCTCTTTCAAAGCCTTTACTTCTGCAGGATCCAAGCCAAACTGTGGCTCTCCTTCCTTCTGGTTTTTCTTATCTTCCCTCCACTTTGCTACAACCTCATCCAGATATGATTTTTTCTTCTTAGGTTTAGGAGGTGCGGATTGAGCTTCCTTAGCTTTTGGGGTTTTCTCTTCTTCTTCAACTTCCTTCATCTTCCTCTTCTTCACAACATTTCTCGAAGGTTCATCCACTTCTTATTTATTTGGAACAGCTTCAGCTTCCTCCTCTGGTAGGTCATAAAATTCTCCAGAGTCTTTAGAAAATCCAATGTCCATTCTCTTCAAAGTATCATCACTGACTAGCATGGCTTTGCAATTTCTAGGTTTTGAACTGTAAGGGATTTTAAAAGATTCTAACCACCGAATAATCAACTTAGAAATAATGGTCGGGTACATGATAATCTAAGCCTTCAGATTTACATTCTTGATATTCTCGATCATAATTAGAATATGATTAACCAAATTAACCTTCCTCGGGTTCACCAGAAAATCTAGGATGTACATATCACTCTTCTTCAATGTGTCCTTGTCACCTTTTCTCGGAATGATAAATCCTTGAACCCATAATTCAAGGATCTGATTATTTGTAGAGAGGTGAGAAATCTTTGGAGTCTGGACATCAGTAAGACTAAGGCACTCCATAGCTTTCACCTTTACAAAGCTTCCTTTGACATCTGGAAACTTATGGGAATAAAATTCAGCTTCTCCTTCGTATGGAATAACAACTAACTGGCTGCCTTAGTATATGAAAAAGCATATATCTTTCCATAGCTTTTAAAGGAAAACTTCTCTCTGCCATCCTCCTTAAAGAAACTGACTGATTCATAAAACTCAATAAGAAAATCTGGATACACCAAATCTTGAACCCCTGAATTTGATACAAAAACACTCTCCCATCCATTCAATTTGATGTTCTTCGAAATGATTGAATCATACTTAGAAAAGAATTTCAGATGCACCAACCTTTCTCTATACACCTACCACTCCGGAATTGGCTTGACAGTAGACATATCTTTCTGAGAGGATTCTTCTACAGACATTTCTAATTGAGAAAACTCTGAGAATTTCGGAACAGGCTTAAGGAGAGGGTCATAACTTCAGCACATGAGAGCTTGAGATCAATGTGGGACAACCCTTCGAGGGTCCTTTATATAGGTGTTAGAAGCGACAATTCATCTTCCAAACTCAATCCAATGGATGAAAATCCTTCTGATCAGATCTAATGGTTGATATGATAGCCGCAAGGAAAACTTGATAGAATCCGATCTTTTGAGGTTTTTAAGAAAAATATTCGGATTTAAGGAAAAGAGAATCTGAAAAAAAAAATTAAAAACAAATGAAAATACCAGCAAGTAAATGATGATTACAAAAATTAAAGAAAGAATCATACCTTTCAGGTTTATAGAAAAAATTATTCATAGTGAGGAAAATTCTTCTTGAAGAACTTTAGATTCTGAAAATTTGATTATGGAAAATTTTGAAAAACTGACTATGAAAAGAAACTTCATTACGAAAAATTTGAAAAACTTCATTACGAAAAATTTGAAAATATTCATTACGAAAAATTTGAAAATATTTATTATGAAAAAATTTGAAACAACTTCATTACGAAAATTTTTGAAAAACTTCATTATGAAAAATTTGAAAAAAACTTCATTATGAAAAATTTAAAAAAACTTCATTACAAAAAATTTGAAAATAAATAAACAAATGTACTCCCCCTATGGAAAGGAGTTTATTACTGTAAGAATATTGATTTCAATATAAAGTTAATGAGGAAGATTACCTTAGGTTATCAATCCTAACTTCTGTTTAATGTATTCAAATCTATCAGAGGGTAAAGATTTTTTGAAAATATTAGCAAGTTGATATTGTGTTTCGATAAATTGAAGAATGATATCTCCTTTTAGTGTGTGATCCTTAAGAAAGTTATGCCTAATATCTATGTGTTTTTCACGAGAGTGATGTGCAGGATTTTTGCTTAAAGAAATGGAACTGGTATTATCACACAAAATTTATGTTTTTACCATAGTCTGTGAGTGTGTGTTGCATCTACAACACTTGAGCACAACAACTTCCAGCTACTACATATTCAGCTTCAGCAGTGGAAAGTGATACTGAGTGTTGCTTCTTGCATGACCAAGAAACTAATGAATATCCTAAGAAATGACAAGTCACAGGTGTACTTTTTCTATCCATTCTACATCCACCAAAGTCAGCATCCAAAAAACTTTTTAGAACAAAATCATTACCAAAAGTATAAAAGAGTCCTAAATCCATGGTTCCCTTTAAGTAGCGAAAAAATATTTTCACTACCTTTAAATGAGATTCCTTATAATTGGATTCATATCTTGCACATAAGCATACTGAAAATATTAAGTCTGGATGTCTAGCTATCAAGTAAAGTAAACTTCCTATCATACCTCTAAAAGATGTTTGATCTACTGGTTTCACAGTTTCATCAAGATCAAGTGAATTTGAGGTACCAATGGGAGTACTTATACTCTTAGTGTTGTCAAATCCATACTTTTTAATAATATCTTTAATATAATTATGTTGGGATATATAGATTTCTTCTGGTTTTTGAGAAATTTGAAAACTAAGGAAAAATGTTAACTCACCCATCATACTCATTTCAAACTCAGATTTCATTAGATCCGCAAAGGAATCAGTTAAATATTGCTGAGTTGAACCAAATATAATGTCATCAACATAGATTGGAACAATCAAAACATTTTTCTTATATTTATTTATAAAAAGGGTTGGATCTGAATTTCCCTTAACGTAATTATTTTGAAGAAAAAATCATGTAAGTCTATCATACCAAGCTCGAGGGGATTACTTAAGTCCATACAAATCTTTGGTAAGTTTATAAACATGTTCAGGATGTTTTGTATCTTCAAAACCAGGAGGTTGTTCAACAAAAACTTCTTCTTGAACATAACCATTAAGGAAATCACATTTCACATCCATTTGAAAAAGTTTGAAGTTGAAGAATGCTGCAATGGCAAGTAGAATACAAATAGATTCAAGTCTAGCTAATGGAGCATAGATTTCTTCATAGTCTATTCCTTCTTGTTGATTATATCCTTTAGCAACCAATCTAGATTTATTTCTTACTATGATTACATTTTCATCACACTTAATTATGAAGACTCATTTGACTCCAATAACAGAAGTTTCCTTAGGTCTTTCAACCAAGGTCCAGACTTTATTCCTTTCGAATTCATTTAGATCATATTTCATAGCTTTTATCCAATAATCATCACCTAAAGCTTCATCAGTGCTTTTTTATTCTAATTAGAAAAGGAATGCTAGATGTTCTATTTTATTCCTTAAGGAACTTTTAGTCCTTATAGGTTGATTTACATCACCAATGATACTATCACTGGGATGATTCTTAAGAAACAACTGATTTGGGTTTTGTAAAACCTATTCTTCAACATAGGGTAGGAAATCTTCTGGGGTAAATGTTTCAGAAATGTCTTGTTGGACATTTTCCTTATAAAAAGGATCTTCTATCAAGGGTTGATAATCAATTTTTGAAAAAACATCTGAAGATGTAGGTTGGGTTGTTTAAAAACAAAAGGATCAGTTTCATCAAATTTGACATGTACTGTTTCCTCAACAGTGCATGAGTTTTTATTTAAAACTCTATAAGCCTTAGAAGTTATGGAGTAGCCTAAGAAAATTCCTTCATTAGATTTTGGTGCGAATTTTTGTAGATTATCTTTAGTATTCATAATGAATATCTTGCAACCAAAAACCTTGAAGTAGTAAAGTCTAGGTTTTCTACCATTCCATAACTCGTAAGGAGTTTCGTTAAGAAAAGGTCTAATCAAAACTCAATTTATAGTATAACAAGAAGTACTTACAACTTCAACCCAAAAATGTTTGGCTACAGAATACTCACTCAACATGGTTCTAGTTATCTCTTGAATAATTCTATTTCTTCTTTCAACAACACCATTTTGTTTAGGTGTTCTGGGTGCTGAGAAGTTATGAGTAATGCCTTTTCTACTACAAAAAGTTTCAAAATCAGAATTTTGAAATTCTCCTCCTTGATCACTATTAATAGTTATCAAATGAAGGTTTTTCTCATTTTTAACTTGGGCTCTAAAACTTTTGAAATAAGAAACAGCTTCAGATTTCTTTGCTAGAAAATAGACCCACATAAATCTAGTGTAATCATCAACTAAGACAAATACATAATACTTGTCTCTAATGCTTCCAGTTTTTGTTGGTCCAAAAAGATCCATATGCACCAACTGTAATGAATCAGTGGTTGAGACTTCACCGACTGATTTAAAACTTGATTTATGTTACTTTCCATATTGACAAGGATTACAAACTTTTGAAGAATCAAATCTAAGCTCTGGTAGATCCTTAACTAGTCTTTTATTCAAGAGTTTTCATAGGTTCCTAAGGTTATAGTGACCTAACCTTTTATGACACAACCAAGAATGATCTTCCATTGCACTAAGGCAAGGTATTTCTTGGCTCCTAAGGTTTTCTAAGTTTAGTGTGTAAACATTCTCTTGCCTATTGGTAGAAAGAATAAACTATTCCTTATAATTGTGTACTAAGCACTTGTCATTCCGAAAATTCACAAGGTAACATTCATCACATAATTGACTTATGCTAATGAGGTTGTGTTTAAGACCCTTAACAAACAAAATATTCGAAATCAAAGTTTTTACAAGAATAACGATGTTACCTATACCAATAATTTCTCCCTGAGCATTATCTCTGAAAGTTACTTTTCCTCCTTTCGTCTTGATAATCTTTTCAAATTAGTTTTTGTTACCAGCCATATATCGGGAACATCCATTATCCATGTACCATGTATTGTTGTTGGTACTTTCTCTATTTTTCTAAAAACAAAAGAGTTAGACTTTCAGAACCCAAACTTTCTTAGATCCGGAAATTTCAGAAAGAAAAATTTTAGGCACCCACATTTTCTTAGAAAAATAGGCTTTATGAAATCCTAAAAATTGAGTTTTGTTTAGGGAACAATTTTTTTCTCGGTGTCCACCACACTGACACTTAGTGAAGAAAGGATCACTTTGAGGAATAAAATAATTGTTACTAAAAATTGGTTTAGAACTAGTATAACCAAATCCAAAATTGTTCTTTAGAGGTCAGATTTGAGAATACATCTTATCAAAAATTTCTTTACCTAAGATAAAGTTTGACAAACACTTCATCAAGGAAAAAATTTCAGATTTTAGTCTGATAACTAAGTTCTTGTCTAAAAAAATATTAGCTTTATAACTAGATTTAGGGTCGAAAACATTTTTCTTAGAAATTACATTTTCTAGATCCTTAGAAAGTTTATCCTTCTCAGAATTTACTTCCTCAAGGTTTTTTGAAATACTTTTGAAATAAAAAACTTTCTTATCAAGATCTTTAGAAAGATATGATATTTCCTTTATAAGAATAGTATTTCTAGAATTTTATTTATCAAACTTTTTCTTGAGTTTTTAATTCTCATTCTCAAGGAGCTTAGAAAACCTAGACACTTCTTCATAGGTAGGTAAAGTATTATCTTCATCAGAAGAAGATTCTTCATCCGAAGATTCATAGTATTTATCATTACTATAATTTGCATTCAAATAAACATTGGTCATTGATTCCGCATTGTGTACCTTATCCATTAAGAAATGATTGTCAATAGGTAGTCTGGCTATTAGACCAAGACTCTTCTGTCCAGAAGATTCGTAATCTGATGATTCGTCAGAAGAGTCGCCACCACTGGCACTCCAGGTGTCATTAGCTTTTAATACTTTCTTAGATTTATCTTTTTAGTACTTTTTTCTATTTATCTTAGAATATTTTTCCTTTCTTTCTTTTCTCTTAAGCATAGGACAATCAGGTCTTATATGTCCAGCTCTCTTGCATTCATAACATGTAACTTCTGAATATTTCTTATCTTTCCTTTATTTATTCTTATATCTAGATTGAAAGTTCTTCTGTTTAACAATCTTGTTCATCCTTCGAGCAAGATTGGCTATTTCATTTTCTGAAGATTCACTTCCACTAGATTTGTATTGTATAACAACCTTCTTAGATTTGGATCTTGTAACTCTCTCAGGAGTCTTGGCTTTCATATGATTTGAAGTTATAGTAAAAGAAACACTTCCATTCCCATTCTTCTTATTTACATTATCAGTATCTCTCTTCATTCTAGTCTCATGTTGAAGAAGATTTCCAAAAAGTTCATCAAGAGAAATCTGAGTAACCTTTCTATTCTCATCAATAGCAGTCCTCTTGGATTCCCACTCATTGGGCATGATGTCTATGATCTTGTCCACAAGATCTTCATCATCTAATCCTTTCTCAGCCATATATTGTAAACTATTAACAATAGTCATGAATCTTTGTTTCACCTTACATATGGGTTCTCCATAAGGAAATCAAAAACCATGATATTCAGCTCTGAGCATGGCTCTTCTAGTTTCGATAACTTTGGAAGTTCCAAAGTGTGTAACTTCAAGTTTCTTCCAAATACAATTTTCTGCTTCACAAGATGAAATTTGGCTATATATATTTATAGTCATGGAACAAATAAAAGTGTTGTGTACCTTATAATTCAGTTGATATTCATATTTTTCTTGATTGGTGAAGGTACTAACTTCCTTGTCAGGGATTTTATAACCTCCAGTAAGCATAAAAAAATTATCTACTCCAGTATTAATAATAAATGTCTTCATGCAATCTCTCAAATATTTGTAATCATTCCCATCAAAAATAGGTGGTCTTGTTGGATTTAGGTTGTCAATGGAACCAACATTGATTCCTGCCATCTTAAAGAAAATTGTCTCTACACAAACTTGTTAGTAGTATGGTTAAGTAAACAAGGCAAATATTCCTCGGTAAGGAAAAATCTGAACAATTAAAAATTGATCAAGGAAAACTTATATGTGAATATAATTATTTCAGAGACCAGCTCTGATACCAATTGTTGAGATGGTATGTGGAGTATGATATACTCTATGTTGACCTCACCTATTTTGATAATCCCAATTATGCTTTCATATACTTTGATAATCCCAATCAATGTTTATCTATATATTAATTCTATTGTCAAGATGATAATAATATTAAAATAATCATTGAAATATGTTAATCCTATTTTTATATAAGTTCTGAAGTACTTCTAACCCATTCGGATATGTTTTGCATAAAAAAACAAGTATTAAGTCATTGGTCTGCGTATAGCTACTGATATAAAGCTACTGGTACTTAGTCTACCGATAGACTTAGTCTACCGATAGACAGAGTCACCGATAAGCTGAGATCACTGATAAGCAGATTACCGATATGCATAAGTTCACCGGTAAGCATAGAATAAGTCTACCGACATACAGAGTTATTGATACAGAATGAAGCTACTGATAGAAGTACCGAGCTACCGATAGAATCAGTTCACAGACAGCTACCGATAGAATTATGCCGATAAAGTCTACCGATACAAGTACAAAGTCGCCGATAGAACAAGTATATCGAGTTAACGATAGAGTAAGTCTACCGATATAATGAAGTTACTGATATATAGAGCTACTGATAGAGTAAGTCTACTGATAGAAGGAGTTACCGATACCAAGAGCTACCGACGCAAAGAGCTACCGATACAAGTTCAAAAGAGCTACCGATGGAAGATCGTTGCTACACAAAGTCCACCGTACAAAAGAGCTACTAATTATTGACCAACCAGTCAAACTCTATACTCTCAATACTATTTATTTATTAAGCTAACGGTTACATTTTATGGTTTTAATGCAGTTAATGTTATTTAATGAATTCTGTTGCCATTTCAGGGAACCGTACCTAGTACCCATGCAAAAAGTAATCATTCCTTTTTGCCGGAGCTGAAAGCTATAAAAGGGAAGATAAAGACCTAGATGAATGGGATGTGTCGATGCAATGAAACAGAGATAAACAAGGAACTAATAAGGAACACGAAGGTGAAAAAGAAAAAGGCCCAAAAAGCATTCAAACGTGGAGCATTCACGCAAGGCTACATCCATACTCCAAGAACTCTGAACATCCACGACGCAATTCTTTGTTAGAGGAAAACACAAAGTTGTATCTTGAGTGAAGATCTACAACAAACACCTCATGCACTCAGGCTGAAAAGCTGAACCTGGAACAGGAAGAAAACGATGCTCTGTTTTTCAGACAGAAACCAGAGAAAGACTCAGAAGTTTTTATGACCAATCAAAAAAATCCAGAGCTGCACTGCCAATCACTAAAGCTCTTCTAAAATCATTCTCACTTACTTTAGTGATTCTTCTGTTTACATTTAGAGCAGTTTGTGTACCCTGTTTATTTTACACACACACTGTCTCCTGAGCTAAACTGGAGGATTCTTAAATCCTCATTCAAACTCTTTAACTCTCTTGTTTCCCACTGAGGATAGTGGTAGAGGTCGAGTAAGACCTGGATAGCTGTGATCTGTTGTTTGTTTTCCCACGTATAACTGTGGTAGAGGTCTTTGGACCTGGACAGTATTGCACTGTTGTTAACCTCGATCTAGGGTGTGGATCAATTTATATAAATTGTTGAGAGGACTAAGTCTCGGCTTGAGATTGAACCTCTCGGTTACCTATGTTGTGCTTTTTAGTTTAAGTCTTAAGTATACTATATATATTTCATATTCTGCTGCTATTACTTTGAAATACAAAACTATTTTAAATCTACTTTGATAGTTAAATTAGCAAGTGTTTATACTTATTGTAAACCAGTAAGTTGGTTTCAAAAGTTAATTTAATCTTTAGATTAAGTTAACCGAGACCTAATCAATCTTTGAGAAACTGATTGAACATTTACACTCTGTATAAATTCACTACAGTTTAACTTTGTTTTTAAATTGGGGATTTTAAGAGAAATATTTTTTAACAGAAATTTTAACTGGAACTCAATTCACCCCCCTCTTGAGTGTCCACTCCGACTAACACTCTATAATACCAAATGTAGGATTGAAATAATATAGATACTGAATGAAGTATCTAATAATGCTCAAAATACGAGAGGGGGCTTAATTATATACTTTAAAATTTTCCTTTGGAACTTTTAAAGATGGCAATGTTTAACAAAGTTAAACAAGTAAAAAATTCACAAAACCTCTAGTTCTACACACTTGCTAGATTCTGGAAATATGATTCCGAGAAAGTGATTCCGGAAAATATGGTTCCAGAAAATGAAACTTAATGAAAGTTTAAAAAGATAAATATTCTACCTTAAAGCGTATAGAATCTTACTAAATCAAAGTATACAAGTATAAGGAAGTATAAGATAGTTATACTTTCTTCAACAATCAAAATGCAGCAGAAAACTTGAAACAAACCAAGTAACAAGTAATAAATCTTTTAACCCAAAGAGAAGGGTATCCAACAACCTTGGAGAAAGGTCCCTTGATTTATACTTTCAAGAAAGTATGTATTACCCACACCAGGGTAAGCCCTCAATACAAAGATCGGAGACTATCTTGTTATCCCCGCAAGCCCTCAACTTCAGGTAGTCGGCACCTCTATTTTCCTATCCCCGAAAGTCCTCGAATGTACTCAGCAACATTCAGAGTCGCACGAAGAAAATCTGAACAAGAAGTTCAGTATGCACAAAGCATGAGAGTCTCTCTCTAGAAATCACTCCAACAGCATGTAATCTCTAGATTCATAGAATAGTGTTGAGCTCATTCAAATGATCTTCTATTTATAGGCACAACTCCAACGGTCTGCTCCCTCCTCCAACGGTCATATTTTTCCTTGAATTTCAGAGGGACCTGTACATGTGTCACTCAAACAACGGTTATTTAGTAACTGAATGCACGACATCGTTTTATAACAAAAACAAGTGTAAGAAAAAATATGGTTACATAACCAAAATCAAATATTCGGAATGTAAGAAAATAAAAGTTCGAAGTCTAACCAAAAACGCATTCAGTGTCTATAATACAAGGATATTTGGATTTTGTTTTATAAGGAATTTAAAACCTGAACTCTATAGAATTTCAGAGTCTGAATTTCAAGGAAATTCGGAATCTGGATTCACAAGAATTCAGAACCTGAACTTATAAAGTTCGGAGTCAGAGTTCATGAGAATTCGGAGTCAGAACTTACAAAGTTTAGAGTCTGAATTCATTAGAATCCAGAGTCAGAACTCATAAGAGTTCGGAGTCTGAATTCAGCGAACTCAGAGTCAGAACTCATAAGAGTTCAGAGTCTGAATTCAGAGAACTCGGAGTCAGAACTCATAAGAGTTCGGAGTTTGAATTCATAGAACTCAGAGTCAGAACTCAGAAGAGTTCGGAGTCTGAATTCAGAGAACTTGGAGTTAGAATTCGTATCCTAAAAATAGAATGCTCTTTATATAATTATTATATGATTCCGAGATTTTAGATATGAAACCAAATTTTACACTTAGACAAGATAATGAACAATAAAAAACATGGTAAGGATAAATTTCCTTGGGGAAGGAAAATTTTCCTTATGAAGGTAAAACACAGGGTAAAATGAAATTTTTCTTGAGATAAGGTGTTTGTGATTTTCAAAATATGAGGATTGGTAAAGTCATAAGGAAACCTTATTGACTCAACAATCTCCCCTAACATGAAGGAATAGAAAAGTCATAAGGAAACCTTATTGACTCAACATTTTCTACCAAAGTTGTATCATATCAAGTACCTATACATAATTATAAATAAAGAAATTTATATGATATTAGAAATTTTACATGATTCATTTCATAAATATAAGATCCTTAAGTCTTTTTATGACATCAAGAAAGTTATTAACAAGATTGGGCTTTATTATATATAAATATATTCATATCTCAATGATTGTATACTATATTGGGGAGAGGATTCAAGTAGATAGGAGAGTAAAAATTGTTCGTCTTCTAAATGGAATACAATGAGTAATATTGACAGTATCAATAAATATTATTTTATGAATAATAAGAGAAATAATACCCATATAAAGGTTTTGCATTACTTTTCTTTAAAATCCTGATTTTAAAGATTACTTATGTAATCTAAAACCTTCGATCACATGAAGTGGCGTGTTATAGAAAATAACAATGATGAGTTCACATGACATAAAAGAGATTAAAAGGTGTGGAAAAAATTTGATTCATTACATCCATGTTTCTCATTAAATCCTATGAATGTGTGATTAGGATTAGATAGTGATGGATTTAAACCATTTTTTACTTTGAGTTCCAATTATAGAATTTGGTCAATTGTTCTAATCCCCTACAATCCACCTTTGTGATGTCTAATGCAACAAAAATCCTTCATAATTTCAATTATTATTCCTAGAAAATTAATTCTTGTAAATGAAATTGACATATACATTTAGCCTCTAATTTAAGAATTTCAAGAATTATGGAATAATAGTGTCGAAACATATGATGCATCTACTATGAAAATGTTCATAATGCATACTATTTTAATATTAACCATTTACAACTTTCCTAGACTTGGGAACTTGTCTGGTTAAAACACTTATAATATTTTAGCTTTCTCGGATTTTAAATTTTATTTTGATCTTGAGAAACTATCTTATAGTAAAAAATTGTGCTTCTTGTTTCATCATAGATTTCTCAATTCATCTCATAAACTTTGGTTAAACAATTCAAAATTGAATGGATCACTGATCGTAAACCATCGCTAAATTTAATAATAAGTTCAATAATATTAACATGAGTAGTAAATATTGAAGGAGAATCTAGGAAGGTTTATCATTTGAATGAAATTAGGAAATGAGTTTGATGCACATCATCAATTGAAATTAGAACATAACAATGGAAGAAAAAAATATTTTTTTCAAACTTCCATATTAGAAAATTAATTTTCTATATCATAATATTGATGTTAAGAATATTAAGAATAATTTATGTGGTGTATTTAGTTTCACATTATTTAATGATCATAGGAAATCGAAGAACCATCTTAATGCTTAGATGGACATAAAAACAATGAATATACAACATGATCTATGGATAGATGAGAATGGAAAGTATGTTTCTGTAGTATTTACAATGAAAAATATAGAGAAAGATATATTCCTTTGAATATTAAAGAATGTGAAAGTACCTTATGGATATTCAAGTAACATTTCAAGGTGTGTTGACTTAAAACATCATAGGCTGCATGGATTGAAAATTCAAGATTCATGTTTTTTTTATTAATTACTACCTTTGGCATTACATACATTGTTAAATGAAAAAATAAATGCAATTGAAATAAATTTTTTCACATTCTCCAGGAAAATTTGTGAGAAAAATATACAACCAATTGAGCTTGAAAAGCTTCAAGAAAGAATTTGACTAGCACTTCTTCATATGGAGATGATCTTTAACCCTTTATTTTTTACTTTCATGATGCGTTTGACTATGTAGTTGATCAAGGAAACTAAGTTAGTATTCTCGTACATTATCGATGGTTGTATCTAATTGAGAGATACTTTATTTATATGTTTTTATTCTTAGGTAAAATGGTATTTCCAATTCATTACATATATAGTTAATTATGTTTCATTCATTTTGATTAACAGATACATCGGTCATTTGAAATCATATGTGAAAAATAATGCCCAACAAAAAGGATCTATTTCTGAAGGTTACTTGGTGGATTAGTTTCTCGACTTTTTTTTCTAGGTTCTTAGATTATATTGATACAAGATTCAATATAGTTGGTTTCATTAATGATAAGTCAACTCAATCTCAACCTGATAAAAAATCAACAATATTTCTTATTATTGGAAGATTGGTTGGGAGGTCCTCAAATATTACACTGACACAACTGGAGTTATTACAAGCACATATATATGTTCTAATGAATAGCCAAATTATAGATCCATACATTCAAGGACTTGGGATACAAACAAATAGATGCATGAGAACTCGAACATAGAATGAGACAAATATTACAAAAGTTATTAATAAAGAGTTGGTAGAATGGTTTGCACGTCATGTAATTTTAAAAATTCTTCAAATAATATATATAATAAGTTGAAAAATATATTCAATAAATATAATAATTTATATTGATTTTTATATATCATGGATATCTATATTTCAATAAAAGAGTTGGAGGATTTGAATTTTTTTGTTTAAGATCCTCTAAAGCAAGATAGGAAGTTCGATGTTTACAATGTGAATGGCTTCAAATTCCATATAGGTGATCGATAAGAAGGTTTAAAAACATAGAATATTGGTATATTTACATTCTCTAAACTGGGATATTATAGAAATTTGACTGATATTATCGATTTAAACTACCATGGTCATTTTTCAATTGTTTTATTCAAATGAAAATGGGGAAATATTACTAGGGGTATTAAAAGAAATATTTTACAGTTTACTTTTGTTAACTTCTCTAACTTGATTGATATTGATGGATTTGAATAACATGATTCGTATATCCTCACATCATAGGAAAATTTGGTATATTATGTGGAAGATAGAGTAGATTAAGGATAAATTACAGTTGTGCACATGAAATAGAGAGACTTATATGATGAAGTGAAGGAAGTAATGATGCAACATCATAATGATATAACCATTGAAGGATAAAATGATTGTATGTGTATCCATTCCTTAACTTATCAAATAACTTATGCATTATACTATTTATTTTCAATATTTTGCATCTATTATCAAATTTAAATTTCTTTTTATACATTAATTTTAAAATTTTGATAATTTAAATGTTATACATGTTTTAAAATATATTTTCTGATAATTACTTTATTTATTTTAATGTTAATAATTTCTAGGGAAAACATTTCATTGATGTCAATCGACAATGAATGTTTCACCCATCATCCATCCATCATCGATTTTTCCAGTTGATGCATCGCATACTATATTCCGTCCACCCATTTTGTTATTTTATGTTTGGATACTAAATTAGTATCTATTTATGCTCAATTTGGATTGTGTGATACATAATTTCAAGTTTTAATATAGTGTCACCTGATTCACATGAGTTTTTGTTAGTATAGTGAAATTATTTTTGTGATATTTTCAAATGGAAAATGCCAACTAGTATGCTTAATGAAGGTGTAACCATCGATGTGTTTTATTCAAGGTATTCTAAATAGAAATATATTACATATGTTAATTTTATAAAGGTATATGAAATAATTGATTAACATGATAAGTGGGAGATGGGTTATGCTTTAACTTTATTATGCAAACATGTGAATATCCTTCTAGCATGTTGTGATACTTCCATATTTTATTAGTTTGGAAAAATAACTCATTAGTACTAGAATATATTCATTATATCATAATTTATTTTAACTAACTCAATGTTGATGTTGGAAATGTATATAAATAAGTGTTGTTCTAGTAAACAACTATATATAAGTAAGAATGTCATTTAAATGAGGAGTATAATATTAGTGTTGTGTAAATAATGTCACAAGTTGTTTTGAATGATTAAAATATGTGTGTGTGTTATTGTGTTATAGGGATAATTATGAGAGCCACATCTCACAATATATAAATATTATGGTTTTTATCTTTTTTTGTGCTAGAGAGATGCCATCAGATTTTTTTCACTACAATAAATAATGGAGATTTAAACTATTACAAATATAGCAGCAGTTTTAACTGTTTCTAGTTTCAAAACCAAAAATGAAAATGATGAAACATCACACAATATATAGAAACCTCTGCTAAATATTCACTTCATTAAATTTCCATCAAACCAATACGCGATTACAATAACAATCACAAAATATTCCTTGACACTACATCTCACAGCAGTTTAAGAAAATTGTCATGAAACGATTTAGTGGTGGTTTAAACTGTTGCTAGATACTCATTTTCCAGTAGTGATCTTCTTAAAATAAATACAGGTAAGATCTTATTTCAACTTAGTATTCATCGTATCCCCTTACCATTTCCTTTCTATATTACGAAACTCACCTTAGAGGTCTGATCTATTTTTAAAAACTAAAAAATATGGTTGATTCTCTCTAACCAATCTACCACCTATTAAAGCCTAGCATCACCCTGGAAGGATAGTGAATTCTATAACTACAACTCAGAGGCTCTATCCTGATCTCTAGGGTGGTCTTGATTAACTTTTCTACAAATCTCATGAACATTTTTCTTAAAGGTGTTCAGAAGATTAGGGTCAACTAGATAATTTTCCACAACTTCCAGACCTTAACCAACATGAATGTTTTATAGAAAAAAATGTTCTATATAATATCTAAATAAATTCCTTTAAAACAACATAATTTATATATTAAAATATCTACTTGTTATACAAAAAATGTATCATAAATCTTCTTTACCAAACAAGTTCAAAACCATTAAACAATATCTTTTTCAAAACATTTTCAAAATAAAATTTGAAAATCATAAACTAGTGGAGTCGTTTTAAATCCATGGAGATGCAATAATAATTATTTCAAAACCATTTTCATGTGATGAATCCTTAATCATTTCTAAAATTATGCGTGAGCATTTTCAAGTCTTAATCCATTATGTGTGTATATACATACATGGACCAACAAAAGAAATATCCTATAATAGATTTTATAACCTCTTATTCTATAAAAACTCCTTGGTAACTCAAACTTCAGTATAAAAGCTAGTTATGCCTTTTTATTGGTATATTTCAAGTTCCAATCATCCTATATCCACTTCTGCCATAAATATCCCAAAACTTAACTTAAAAATCATTCCTTAATATGATTTTTTAACACCCTAACCTAAAAACCTAAATATTTGGACCTAATCTAGGATTCCACTTAGCCTCAAGTATGTCACCCAATCACTAGATGTTGACAACTAGTGAGGAGGGATAAATATAAAATGTTGAGAAATGATTTCCACTCAAAAAAATAACCCAAGACAAACTATATGAAATGAAAATTTTAAAATGTGTTTATCAAAATATTATACATTGAAAAATCAATATTATGTGAGTAAACGATAACATATTAGTCAATGACCTAATCGATTATACAAAGAACAACAAATGGAAATGAAAGGCTATTCATCTCTAGGTGAAACACCATCCTCCAACTCACCCCCACCCCGCCCACACACACACACTATGTCTTTGCCCATGGATCTACTGTCCACCGCTAAGAAATAAAGAATTCTTCTTTTTACCTACATCACCACCAACAGTATCTACATGTACAAAAAAGTGTAAATGTAAGGGTTGAGTACAAAACTCTGTAGGATTTCCCTAACGAGTCTCATACACTCTCGTGCATAAGTAATCCAAACTATGATATGTTAATGTGAAATAAAACATTTAAAAAGAAACAGTTTTACCAAAACTATTTAAAAAACCCTTATTCAAACATGGAATAAATAAGTTCATTTCAAACTATATATGAAATTCAATATAAATCACATAACTCTTAAAAGGGTCCTTATCAAAACCCATAGAGAATCAATATCAAAACTTGTAGTAAAATTAACATGTCATAATCAATAACCCACCATATGATCACATTAGGATTATCAAAAACATTAAAACCTAAAAGGAAACATGCTAGCTAGCGATCAAATCCCAATCAGAATGAATCATCACTTGTCCTACAAATTGTATGGATAAATTCATCACCCATCCATACACTCGTTTTCAAACTCTTCCATAACCAATAATCCATAGCGGGAGAAGACAAAGCTTGGACCTAAAGCCTTTGTTGAAGATTGTTGGTCAAGACTTAAAATAACATAACCCTCATATATTTTCAAAATTAAATAATAGAACCCATCATAGAAATATATCTCCATTTTTTTAAAGCAATCAAAAATAATTTTCATGGGTAAATCTCAAAAACCCACACCATTAATAAAACTCTAGGAAAAACATTTAAACTAAAATCCTCATTTAAATCATTTGAATGAAATACAGTATATTTTATAAAGTTGCCTTAATATAACCCAACATTGGAATTCATTTATCAAATCCTTCATTTAGAAAATCAATCAACAAACCTTTTAATCAAAACCCTCAATTTGATTAAATGTGTGATGGATGACAAAACCCT
The DNA here is from genome assembly GCA_963277665.1 of Viscum album. Taxonomy (NCBI): domain Eukaryota; kingdom Viridiplantae; phylum Streptophyta; class Magnoliopsida; order Santalales; family Viscaceae; genus Viscum; species Viscum album. The sequence goes on along the minus strand of OY728125.1, from coordinate 115,190,755 downwards.
TTTTTTATAAAACTCAAGCTTTTGTTAAAAATGATTCAAAACCCACAAAAACAGGATTTATCATAAATCATGCTTAAACCAAAAATTATCATTTTAAAAAGATATCAACAAATCATAATAAGATTAGCCACAATATATTAATAGATTGGAGCACCTACAAAAATGTGTCATCCCAGAATTCTACATTCACGCAATCAAGGTCTCAACAACTAAAAACGGTTTTCAATTCCCAAGAACAAAACCCCTAAAATAAATTCAAGATCCACATCTTTCTGGGTATATATCCCTTTAACCAATATCATTAAATACTCATGATAGAGTTTCTAGGATAGATATAATAGGAAGAGAAAACGAGATAAACAAAGACCACATATCCAAAATTTCATACCTTCCAACCGAGATTGATCCACTCAAACCTTGAGAGAGATATGTTCAGTAATAGTGGATAGACAACAAAATCACTATAGATGCACCCTAAATCCAGTCAGAGTCAATTTAAGTTCATAATGGGGACTAATGTGGGAAATTTATAATTTTTAAAACAAATTTGTGTATCTTTCAGTGAATACATGTTTTTCACGCATGTTTATTTGATCGTGCATCAACTGTATATCCCTTGCAATCCAAAACTTTACAAAATGTATTGTAACCATGTATAATTAATTAATCATGCATCAACAATTTTCCCAAATTTTCTAAAATGCATAATTTCCAAGCATTGGTAATTTGACCATGCATAATCAGTAAAATTCCCAAAAACATCCTCTTAACTTCTTTTTCAACTTGGTATCAATAAAAACTCAAATAAATGATTACATGCTTATTCTAGGATGTCAGGACTATAATGGCTTCTACAAAATTCAAAATTGAGAAATTTAGTAAGAAAAATGATTTCAATTTATGGAGTACTAAAATGTGTGTTCTGATAGTCCAACAAAGCCTTGTTTTTAAAAAAAATTATTTTTTAAATTTGTTATGTTTTTGAAATATACTAGATCGATTACATCCGTCACCGCAGAAAATAACGTAAGGAAGAAAATTGCAGTAAATTGCAGATCCGAAGAAGAAAAGATCGCATTTATGTTCACTATTATGACTTGAAAGTGGTCGGTTATAAGTCAACTTTCACTACTATATAGCTTAAATTTGAACGCCTCTGAAAAAAAACATTAGTGGATAGTTTTTATATGAATGTAAGATTTCATTAGTGGATAGTTTTTATATGAATGTAAGATTTCATGCGTTTAAAATGAAATCTGAAACTATGGTTTGGGCTCACAGAGATGAATTTTGTAAAATATTACTTCACATAACTAATATTAATATTAAAACAGAGGTTAAGGATCAATCCATTATCTTCTTAACATCTTTATATTCTCCATACAATAGTTTAAGAAATAATGTTATATGAAAAAGATTCATCAACTCTAAAGGAATTGAAGTCAACTTTACCATCTAGTCATTTTAATGTCTAAAAATGGAGTTAAGAGGCAAAGGGACTCAATCTTAGAGATAAATCTAATTAGAGGTAAGAGGAGAGATAATACCTTTGGTCGTGTTTTCTATTATTTATAGGGACCTTTTAGAAATGTCTTTCATGGCGGAGGTTATTATTTCACCAAATTTATTTATGATTATTCTAGTAGGGTTTGGATTTTCATTTTGAAAAATAAATATGATAATTTTAAAACCTTCAAGGATTGTAAAATTATTATTGAGAATTAAATCAATCACAGGGTACTTTGATGCATAGAATTGTAAAAAAATACACCTCAACGGATTGGCAAAGGATGAACAGTCAGTCTATTTAAAACTGTGACCGAAGCACATTGTGAAAGTACAGAAAAATGGGAGTTCGAGCCGCTTTCGCCGAGGCCCCATTTGTGAAGAAACAAGAGCGAGCAGGCTCCATGGGTGGAGGGTTATTCCTCACCGTCGCCCACCATCCATGCTTGTTTAGGCCCCTGAACATGTCATATCATCATTAAAAACCAACTCAACAAGCATTCAATACAACTCCGCACATCACCTTTCCTTGTCGCAACATCACTGGTGAACCCTCTGTCATGTCAACTACAGTGGAAGGATCACCCACTCTAGCACCTCCATCAACAACAAAATCGACACCCTGACATCAATTCATTCATCAGCCACAACCATCGACCAAAATCACAACCTCCCACTGCTACCTGTGCTTCGTATATATCCGCTATTACAGCAGGATCCACTATCCACTCGTCTTCTGTCAATGACTTCACACTAACCCAACCAATACACATCAACAAGATCACAAAACCGCAATCTCTATGGCAAAAAAAAAAACAGAGAGAACCTGGTGGCTAATAGTGGTCCATCCATTTTGCCAAGAACTGTCTGACATATGGCATCATCGGGCATTCGAATGCCAACATTTTTTCTCGATGCATACCTAGCAGCCGTCGTTCCATATTTCGTACACTGTTTCGGCAAAGCTTTGCTTGCAGTTAAAATGAAGGTATACTGTTAAACACAAAAGTTCATGTTAAGACAAGTGCAACACAAATAGAACGTGTTCATTCAGTATTGTCTACCGTGCTTCTATGGTGCCTCTTGAATGAGGTCGACCCTCTACTTATAGACATAGATAAAGAGATACAAGACAAAATGAAAAATCCAAACCAAAGGGAATGGGGGGATTTTATTGACCAAAAGACCTATTCAAATATAAAGAATCTACACTCACCCATTCCCTATACACATAATTACTTAACTACAGTTGCTTCTTTGTTGCATACTGTCTGGGATACTTCATCTTGTTTATAGATACCAACTTCTCATTCATGGTGTAAATAGGCTTTGGCTTACCCCATTCTTTTTCAAATTTGCTTTTATACTGTAAACAGGCTTTTGCTTACCCCATTCTTTTTCTTTTTTACGTTTAAATTCTTGCACTTCTTTTCCTAAACAATGGTGGGCTTTGATCTCCCCATGCAGGATTTGATGCTACCTATCTAGTGAAATCTAGGCTTAGCTAGTCATGTCCCAGTTTCCACTTATCAATTGCTAAATTGGGTTATGGATCATCTTTGCATTTATCAGGTTTAGATAGCAATTTAGCACATCTAGTTATTGAGCCTCCCATTGACGAAAATCAAGTCAATGCTTATCATAAGTTGTAGGTGTTATAAGCAGTTTTCAATTAAGTGATGTCAAATGGATCCTCATACAGAAGCACTTATCGTAAGTGATAAGTGCTAAGTAGGTTTCTGAAAAAGCGTTCGCATTTAAAATTCAAAAGAAAATCAATGTTTGGGAGTTTTTTTATAACGGAATGAAATGATCATTAATGGAATAGAACAGAATGGAAGGGTATGGAAAAGAACAGAATTGAATGCTTCATTGCTAGGGAATTTTGGAATGGTTTTAACATAATATTATTTATTAAAAAATAAATAAAATTATTTTTTAGTAATAATTTTTTAAACTATCATCATTATTTTCCTTAATTTTGGTTAATATATTTTTTTAAAAATCACTTGTTTTTCTATCCATTCCATCGGTGACCCCCAGTCTGGAGGGTTGAAAAAAGGGGGTCTCGGATGACCATGGCTTGGGAGACCATTCCTGGCAAGCCTACCCCCCACTCTCCACCAATGGCCTAGCCTAATAAGCCCTTCCATGTCATTCCATTCCAGATTGCTTATTGAAAAAGTTTCTTCTGTCGCTTATTTAAAGTGGTTTCCTTTAGGAATATAAGCATAATCAGTTTTTTCAGAAGAAGAGAAAAAAAAGCTTATTTTTTCAAACTACTTATCATAAGAGACAAGTGCTAAGAACATTTTTCAGTAAGTGCTCTCAAACACAGCATGAATTGTTAGCAGGTGTTTTTAAGATGGGCAAATGTACATTCCATTGGATTTGGGAGCACTATAAAATTACGTTATACAAACGGAAATTAGAAGAAATCAGCACCTATGTTTGATACGCAGGAACGGTGTCTTGGAAAAAGGAATGGGCAAGGGAACAGTCAGAAACCATATTTGGTATGAGGCAAAGACAGCCGCAGAGACGAAGGGAATGTCAGTTTCATCGTTGAAGGGAATCTGGATTCCTTCCAATCAGGATGGAATATAGTTGTTAATAGCGCGCCTTAGCGTGCGCCATGGGACTTTGCTCTTCGCCATGCCCTTGGCGAGGCACAAATGGGATGTCGCGCCATTAGCACACACCATGTCAACGTCAGCAATGGCGTTGGCACGCCTTTGTTTTATTTCCTTTTTCTCGGTTTTCTGGCCCGGCTGAAGGCGAAGCTGTCTACGCTCACAAGATAGGAATCGAAGAAGTCTGAGGATGACGTCGTCCTCCTTGGAGAAGTCGACATGGCCGATGAAGGGTGTGAACCACGCAATGACCGACAACGGCACCCAAACTATGCAACCCTTCCGGTTGATCTTATCGAGCAGGCGTGGTAGGCGTGTCCTCCTTGTTCTATGTCATGGTTTTTTACTTTTTTTTATCCATGTTACCGTTTCTTTTCCTTTTTTTACCTGCTGTCATCTTTAATTTTAATTTTATTTCTGTTTTATTAAAACTTTTAAGAGTTTTTTATTTCAGCTTGTTTCCATTTAAATAGCTTTCCATGGATGAAAATTTAGATTAATTTTTTTAAACATTTTATATTAACTTGATTTTGTAGATCATGTAATATTTAGACATATTTGGACGGCATTTTTATGCTTTTTTACCTAAATTTTCATGTTATGTTGTGTTTTTTTCATTTTTTTTCATATCCATAATGTAGAACCGCACTCCTTACCTCAATGAGAGGTGGAACCCTTTATTTATAGATAGAGGAAAATTAATACAGGATAGAGGAAAACAATGTGAGACTAAAATACAAAAAACAGGGTTCAACACTCCCCCTCAAACAAGAACAAGTATTGCTTTGAATAAGAGTCAAACAAAAAACAAAGAAGATGATGAAGATAAACAGAGGCCAACCTTCTTATATTTAACTGAAGATGAAAAACAGAGAAGAAATACAAAGCATGGAGGAGGAGAAGAGAAGCAATTGGAGAAGAAAACTCAAGAGTCCCCCAGGGAGCTCTTGTCCAAGCTCAGTTGGCCGCTTCTTTAAAACCGAATCCCCCCTGTGCAGTTTTGCTTTGCCCCTTATATAACCTCTTTCCACCCCACCTCTAACCACCTGGGCCCCACAAAATATCTTTCCTCTAACCACTTCCCAACAACTTCCAGCTAACCCAACAAACCCCCTAGAGAAACACACTATTGCCCCTAGCCATTCCCTACGTACATCAATACCCCCCTACATTCTTATCACACCACCATCCCGAAAAATCACCTTGTCCTCATGGTGGTGGATGTGTCCCCAAGGGTGACAAACCCAGCATGCCAAGCAATTTCCCAGACCAGCCTTGCTCCATGGAACTACAGATGGTGATAAGGTGCACTGCCCATAAAGTCACGCCAAGAAATCTTTCATAAGCTCCTCCCGGCTTGCTTGGCATATATTGTTGTTAGTTTGTCTCCATGCTGCAACATACTTGTCGGATGGAGTAATCCCCTAGTTAACATGCAACTGTAGTGGTCGGGGCTGGTTTCCAGCTCAAGTGCCCCATGCTGAACATTAGTAACTCCCGCAAGGGAAGAAACAATATGGGGATATGCCACAAATCACAGATGGATAAGATATAAATTTTGATGCTACCTCCTTTGCCTGGGTTGGCGCCAAATCACGAGCACATCTGAATGGAGGAACTGCAGGGAGATATACGAGGGGAAAGGCCGAGGGGCTTGCATCTATGCCCAAGTGGTGTTCATGCTTCCCAAAATTTAGTTCCATGAGAGAAGAAATTGTTGGTGAGCTTCATCCAGCAGCACGCACAACAACAGTAGACAGAAGGAGAGAAGTGATCATCTTTGTGTCTGACTGTCCCATTGTCACAGTACAGCAGCATCTTAGGGTCCGGGGTGGATACTAGCAGTGTCCAGAAGGAAAGCAAAAGACCGCGTGTTAAGTATCTGCTGCTCACTTTATGTGTTTTGAAATAGCATCATACGTCGTTCGTCATTCCGTTGCAGATATCGCCCCTCAAATAGAGGTGGGGCGATCTGTTGGGTTGTTGGACACTGATTGGAATCAGTTGTGACGGGATTTTCGACCAGCCGATTGTTTTGATGTGGAATCCCAAGTTCAGCAGGCTCCAAGAAATGCGATGCTGGAAAACTCGTCACAAACGACAGGTGCTTCTCGTCCTGCTGAGGCGTCATCTCCGCCGGGCACAACATAGGCCGGAACGGAGGTGCCCTGGGCCAATCCGAGGAACAAAACATTGACTGACCAGGGACTTCATCATGCGTCGTTTGAGCCGTAACTGTGAATCCAGTTGGAGGTGTTTTGGACTCCCCCGTGACCTCCAATGGGCGCGTCTCCCTCTGCAACGGCTCCGTCTCCAATCGGCCCACCAGGCCGAAGATGTAGTAGTGGAAATTGGCAAAATTGTCCGCTTGTTCCTGGCACGCGCGTTCAACCCGTGCAAGGCGCGCTTGTTCCGAAGAGTGATGTTGTGTGATTAGAGCATTCAGGGCCGATGTCAGAGTTGAAAGCGTAGAAGCTAATTTGAGTTCGAATGTCTTGAGGCGTTGTTCGACATCCTCTAGGTGAAACTGATATCGGGCCTCCATTGATAGTGCAGTGCGAGAGGAGAGGTAGAGATGGCAAGGCGTTTTGTGCCTACCAGTTGTGCGCAGCGCTGCTGCTAGGAGATGCAGCAGCAGGGGATTCGGATGCAGAAACAGTAGCGAACTGCCGGCAGAAACGAAGGTCATTGCTGAACGAAGGGTCTTTCGGGTGCGCGTGTCGTTGGTGAACGGTGGCTGACGGTGCGCGCCAGCAGGTCGGACCAATTGATGAAGATTAACAGAGGACAACCTTCTTATATTTAACTAAAGATGAAAAACAGAGAAGAAATACAAGCATGGAAGAGGAGAAACAATTGGAGAAGAAAACTCAAGAGTCCCCCAGGGAGCTCTTGCCCAAGCCCAGCTGGCCGCTTCTTTAAAACTGAATCCCCCCTGTGCAGTTTTGCTTTGCCCCTTTTATAACCTCTTTCCACCCCACCTCTAACCACCTGGGCCCCACAGAATATCCTCCCTGTAACCACTTCCCAACAACTTCTAGCTAACCCAACAAACCCCCTAGAGAAATACACTATTGCCCCTGGCCATTCCCTGCGTACAGCAATACCCCCCCTGCATTCCTACCAAAAGACATCACAAAGACCGAACACACACCCCCTCAAGCTAAGTCGTTGGTGCTTTGTATGTCCGGCTTGGTGCGCAAAGAATCCAATTGAGCTTCCGACAAGCCTATGGTGAAGATATCTGCAAGCTGATGAGCAGTTGGAATGTAGCTAAAGTTGATATGTTTGCGCTCTAGGTGAGGGCGAAGGAAGTGACAGTCAATTTCAATATGCTTTGTGCGTTCATGGAATACTCGAGTAAAAACAATCTTTGCGGCTGCCTGATTATCACACAAAATGTGACTAGGAGTTTGTGGCGGGAAACCAATTTCATGAAGCAGGCGACGAAGCCAAAGAATTTCGATAGTGATTGTGGTCATTGCACAATATTAATATTCAGCACTAAATCTGGAGATTACGGTTTGTTTCTTGCTTCACAGAAAAACCGCAAACCCAAAAGTAGACTTCCGGGTAGATAAGTAGCTAACGTAGTCAGCATCACAGAAAGTCTCAATGTTCAAATGATCGTGATATGAATACTGAAGACCACAAGCGGGATCTTTCTTAATTTATTTGACAATGCGAAAAACAGCAACCCATTGGGATTTCGTCGGGTGGCCCATTAATTGACTAACCTTGCTAAATATTTGGACAAGTCATGGTAAGATAATTGAGTTTGCCCACAAGACGACGATCCCTATCTGGATGAAAATATGGGTCAATGGTATCATGGAGGGACCTTTCCCTTGGTTCAAGAGGAGTGTCGACGACAGTTGTCTGAGACAAGCCAGTATCCTGTAAGATATCCAACGCATATTTCCATTGTGAAAGAAAGATGCCGATTGGAGAGCGAGAGACTTCAATGCCAAGAAAGTATGTCAAAGGATCCAAGTTTTTGGTATGAAACTGGTTGTGAAGATAAGCCTTGAGATGGGCAATGTCAGGCGAGTCGCTACCAATAATAATGATATCATCAACGTACACAACCAATAGAAAGCAGCCAGAGGGCGTTTGTCGATAAAAAAGTGTGATCCTTCATACTCTGAGATAGAACAAATGTAGTAATAACAGTGCAAAATCGGCCAACCAGGCACGAGGAGATTGCTCGAGTCCATAAAGAGACCGACGAAGCCGGCAGACATGAGAACCGACCCCTGAGGCGATGAAGCAAGGAGGTTGTTGCATATAGACTTCTTCATCAAGAAAACCATGCAGGAACGCATTTTGACATCAAATTGATGAAAAACCCAATGATAAGCAGATGAAAGAGAGATGGATAATCGAATAAAGGTCATTTTAACAACCAGAGAAAAGGTGTCGAAATTATCAACACCATATGTCTGAGTAAAGCCATTGACCACCAAATGTGCTTTAAGTCGATGAAGAGTACCATGAGCATTAAGACAAACTGTATAAATCCATCTGCTGCTAACAACCTGTTTACTTGCAAAATGAGGACCAGATCCCAAGTGTGATTGCCATCTAATGTCCGTAATTCATCCTGCATTGCTTGAATCCAACCGGAGTGAGATTTAGCCTCGACAACCATACGAGGAATGTATATCATCTCTAGAGCGGAGAAACCTCTGTAGGAAGTTGTGTATATAGAATTATTCTAACAAGAGTGGGTACCATTCCGCAATGCAATAGGTAAATCATCTGTGCTCGTAGCAGAAATGACCGACGAACTCGAGGAAATGGCACCCTCGGTCCGTGCAAGGGGCATGTTCGATGGACGATGAGAGTGAACAAAGCCAAAGTGACGATCATCAGATCGGGACAATGGAGGCAGAAGGGGATGGATGGTGAGAGGAAGATAGTCATCGATGGTGGTATCGGGGTGGGGAGAGGGTGGAGAGGATGAGAATGGAGTGTTCTCAATAAAGGAGACATCAGCGGGGATTATGTAACGTCGAAGGTCAGGAGAGAAACAGCGGTACCCCCGCTGGAGGTAAATTTGAAGAGATGGAAACTAGTGTCACGAAAATAACACACTCAAACACACAAAGTGGAAGAGGGTGAAGAGGGAGAGAGGGGAACAGAGCCCGAAACGGAATCTCCCCCAGAAGGATAGAAGAAGGAATGCAATTTATGAGATAAGTGGCGGTAAAAGTAGTATCCCCCAAAAAAGAAGAGGTGTCTTGCATGTGAAATAATAGGGCACGAGCTGTTTCCAGAATATGACGATATTTACGCTCGACCGCACCATTTTGCTTAGGGGTATCGGGGCAAGATGTTTGATGGACACCGTGATGCTGGAAAAACTGTTGAAGAGAATAAATATTCTCATTCATTGTCTGAGCAGAGACACTCAATAGTTGTGGAGAACTGAGTGTGAATTTCATGGTAAAATGTTTTGAAAATACCACACCTCAGAACCATCACGAAGGAGATAAAGTCATGTCATGCAAGAAAGGTCGTCAATAAAGGATACATGATAACAGAACCCTAACTGATTGGGGACCATGCAGGGACCCCGACATCGGAATGGACTAAGTCAAAAGGTTTAGACACGCGTCACCAAACGCATAGTTATTTATGGCGCACGGTGCACAGTGGCAACGAGGGTCCCTGGCACAAAAGCGCATTGCGCAGCGCACGACGTGTGGAAATATTGATTTACGGCACACAAAAGACATGTAAGCACATAGCAACAATATAAAATAATAAATTAGATAACATATGCATGGATATAAAAGATTATGTCAATAAATCACACTCTATGCGTCCAAAATAAAATAAAATCAACAATTTCACAGCATCGCACAAACAATACATAAATAAAAAACAAAATTTTCATAAAACTAAAATAATAATACATAACAAAATCAAAATACATAATCAAATAAAAAATCGAACAAAAAGAAAAAATAGAATAAAAAATACGACGAGGAAATACTAATATAGAACAAAATAAAAAAATTGAAACAGAACAAAAATAAAAAAATAGAGAAAAAAATACACAACGCAACGCGAAATGTTGGGTGTCGCCTGGACTAGCTAGAGTGGCTAGCTCACGACGCTCGAAGGGGTTCAAACCGGTTGGGTCGCTGCGATTGCAGGAAGGAGGCTGAAGGGCGCTGGTTTCAGCCGATCTCTACACTCAACACGTCGCTGTGATCGCGAGGAGGTCAAAGATCGTTGCAATCGCGAGGAGGTCGAAGGTCGATGGCAAGTTAAAACGATGCAAAAAAAAATAAGATTGTGCAGTGGCGGCACAACGCCATAGCGCAACATAGCGCGGTATTGTGCGCGCCATCCCAACTGCGATCTGGCGCAGTCGTTGCGTGGCGCAGTAGAGCCTGACACTAATCATGGTGCAATAGCGTGCGCCATTAATAACTATGACCAACCAAGAAACATAAGACACGCGATGATTGTTTAGCAAACTTACAGGACTCACAATTGAAAGAAATGTGCGGACTGAACTATGGGCAAAGCTGATGTAAGACTGAAGCTGAGAGATGACCATGGCGAAAATGTAGATCGAGAGCATGAGCAGAGGTGGACGAGCAGGCAAGTGATGGCGGGGTATCGAAGATGACCTCTACCAAACTCCCGAGTCGTGACCACTTCTGAAAAACAATACCAAATGATGTAAAAATAGCAACGCAGTTCAAGTCCTTTGTGAGCTTATTAATGGAGAGGAGATGAAAATGACTGTAAGAAACATGAGCCACTGAAGTCAGGCGAATACCAAGAGGCAAGGAGCAAGTGTCAAATCCCGCAATAGGTATGGTGGATCCATTAGCAACAATAATGACAATAGCGTCAGTATACGGAAAATGGGTAGTAAGCATACCTGCATCACCAGTGAGATGGTTGGAAGCACCGGAATAGAGTATCCAAGCAGTCGGGCGACAAGAGACACAAGCGGTGGGGCCGCCAGTCTGAGCAACAGAGGCCGAAGAGAAGGCAGGTAGTGAGGCGGCTCGATGAGAGTGTATAAGCACGATCTCAACCATTGATGGTGGTGAGGAACCAGCCATATGAGGAGGAAGATCAGGAAGAGGCGACAATATAAAACCAAGTCAGCAGGAAGGGGTGACGAGGAATCCAGTAGGAATGGCCGAAAATCTGGTCTCAACAGGAAAAGCAGGGCCTCAGCAGCGGTAGGAGAAAACCGCGAGTGCGGTCGGATGATGTCATGATGCCAGAGAGAGGTGCCAGAAGGGAGAAGTGACGCTGGAAGGTCGTGATTGAGAGCGCTAGATTCATCCAGCAGGAGGCGAAGGCTGAGGTGTGCCTGGAGGAGCGCTGCAGAAGGGACGCAGAGAGACCAGGGGCTGCGCAAGATGCTGGAGCAAGGAGCCTGGGCATGCACGCGGAGAAGCACACAACAGTGGGCCCGTCAGGAGAGGCACCCATATTATCTTGATCACGCTTGGAGGAGAGTCGCGCCCAATGTAGTTCACAAGTGCACTCGCTAGGGGAGACACATGGGCGACGAGGCGCGCCAGGGAGGCGCGACGGGGCCGCGCTCAGGATGGAAGGCAGCTAGGGCGCGACAGGGAGGCGCGGCGGGCAAAGGGAGGTGGCGAGCGACTGGGCTAGAGGCAAGCGGCACCGGGCCGCAGCAGAGGGTGGTAAAAAAAATTGGGGTGGAGTGTTTACTCTGATACCATGCAGAACCGTACTCCTTACCTCAATGAGAGGTTGATCCCTTTATTTATAGATAGAAGAAAAGTGATACAGGATAGAGGAAAGCAATGTGGGACTCTAAAATACACAAAACCATGTCAAACACATAATTTATTTTTATATATATAATATGTGTGCTTTAAATGAAATTTTCATGAGCAGCGCAGTGCGTCGCACGGCGCCATAGCGCCAAGGGCCTTCGTCGTCATTTTGAATCGTGCACTATAAAACAACTATGATACTCATTCCTTTATCATAAAATAAATTTTACAACCAAAATTGCTTGTGATTTTACATAAGATATTGATAGGAACACCCCTTAAACAGTAAAAAATATTTTATAATTTTTTATTACATATTTATATTATACAAATATCCCATCGCATATGTTCCATGCACACCAAGGAAACTATTGACACACCAATCCCTTTCCTATTCCAACCCCCATCCCTTTTCTATTTTCATGAGAATGGTTTCCCTCATACCAAACATAACCATCATGGGCTGAGAGCTTCCAAAAGAAAGTCAAAACCCAATGTTGCCAAATTGCCAAGAGAGAGGCATTGCACCAAATAGATACTAAACAGACATTTACGTTGCATTTGATTTTGAAAAGTGATGAAAAAACAGGAAATTGTTGGATTTACAAATCCTAGTGTTTTCATTTCCTTGAAAACATGGAATTATTATTTTTAAAAATACATTGTTTTCATTTTCTAAAAAATGTTTTCCATTTACATAATCTAATACATTTTGAAAAAATAAAAGCAGAATATGCTTTTGAAACCAAGCACAGCCTTGGAATGCCCTCAGATATGTCCATTGACCTCAAAAAATGACCAATAAAACATCACAACAGCACAGACTTCACGTAACATAGGCTTTCCAGCAGGCCATAAAAAAAATAAAAAAAAATAAAAAAAAAAAGTTGAGTGACCCGGAAGCAGAAATTTTATAATTAATAGCTCCTTATTGTTCCCTTATCTTCCAATCCACTAGCAATGAATATAGTGACAACACTTACTGGACCGGGCAAGATGTGTTTAACAGCTCGAAAAATGTTTGAATGTCCTAGGCTATCACCGCGAGGGAAGCCAGATGTATAAGTATCAATGTCCCGAAAAGAATGGCATAAGATGCTAAGGGGCTGAAAGAAAGAAAAGGCGATATCAGAGAATCATGAAAAATACAGACAACTCTGAAACATAAATCTGAATACAGCCCGACACATTGAATCAGTAAAAGCAAGGCAATCAACTCTACAAATGTTCTATGGTATTGGATCCACTCCCTGATCGCATAAAAGCAACAAATATAAAGAGAGACAACATTTCTTGCCTTTTCAATTCCTATATTTTTTATCCTGCAAAAAGGAGAAAGGAGATAATTACTGCCACCAAGCAAGTAATCATTCATGATGCATTTGATATACAGAAATCTTAGAACTGAGAGAAGTCCACAACACACCTCCGAAGACGCTCAGTTGCAGAGTAGCTTTTCAGGTCACAAACTATAGCATACCTATTAAAAGGGGGAAAGAACATCTACAGTAACAAATCTGACAATACAAAATCCAGAAAAATGTATTTTTATTTTACATCCAGATAGTGCGGTAGATTAAGCCTCGTTATTTCATTAATCAAGATCAAGAAAGGAATGCGACGAGAGATGAAATTTACAGCTATTTTCGAGCAAATAAAGTCACTAAACAAAGTGGAAGAGAGAAAGGACTACATAAAGCTGATCATAAAATGCAATCAACATATTTGAAATCAGGAAAGAATAAAATTAAAAAACTTCCTCTGTATCTTCATAATGCAATCAAGGGGACATAAAAGCTGTAAACAAAATCTAATATTTTTCTCAACGTAGTTATAAACAAGCTCCTCGAAGATGATGAAATTTAAACTAAAACTTAGGCCAAAATAAAAATGTGAGTTCTTAAGGCATGAGAATAAACTTTTGGGCAAATAATCAATCAAGTGCTCCCAATGAACACATGATTGTTTAGAGGACTACAATTAAAGCGAGCTAAAGAAAATTGCAATTCAAAGAAACTGTAAAAACATAACATGATTTAGAATGACCCTAAATAGAATACAATTCCCAACCAGCACCATCAAAATATTATTGTGTAAAGGTAAAACAAAATAACAGAAGCATGTGAACAAAAGGGGGGAACACTTACAGAGTATCAGTTGGAATGACTCCCACAGCTCCCTCTTTCAAAAGCTCAACGACTGGATCCAATTTCCAACTGTCTTCCCCTGATGGGTCAACTTCAACATAAAGCAAGCCATGTTCCTGATATTTTTAGCATGCTCACATAAACAGAATAAAGATTTTTAACATGCCAAAGCGAACAGAATAAGGTGTGTGAATTCCTCACTCAAAAATGGACTGATATGATTGTGGCTTTTAACATCGCACACAAATGAACTACTGTAATTTGAAAAACACTGATCCCGAGAATCCACTACATTGTACAAATTAATACAGCTGTGCAAGTTAAAACACATTATACCCAGGTTTTTTTGGACTGATGAAAAAGAAAAAAAAACGCATTATTCTTGGCTTGTTATTTGGGTATTTGTTTGTTGATCACGGCTGCAATCTCTTCGAAGGGAAATTCACCGCCACCAGGAACTGTTGTTTGTTAACAATGGCAGAAACAATGAGGCAAAGAAAAAAGTACTGCATTATTGAATGATCAAAGCATTACAATATTTAAAGCTTGAAAAATAACCACCCACACAATAACTACCCATTAATGCGACTTGAAAAATAACTGCGCCATGTTTCTACTGTGGAATTAAAGGACAATATTCTAACAACTTTTGTTTAAGAAATTAAAAAGACTTATTTCCAAAAATATGTTTGAAGCAAGTAATGTAAATTTTGGTAAAATAAGGCAAACCTGGATTCCCGGATCTTTGATTGCTGACACAACTGAACCTAAGAAAATATAAGTACCAAAACAACCTGTTTAAATACTTTTGTAGAAAAAAGGTCACATGAACAAAAATGTTGTATGGTATATAGTGGTTGCTCAAGACACATGAGTGGAGACTTCCAATTTTCATACACCGACAAAACTGGATGGAGGACTAGTCATCTTTGGAGACAATGCTAAAGGGAAAATAGTCGGAGTTGGATCAGCTGGAGATCCAAATACAATTTCAATCAACAAAGTGTTGTATGTTCAAGGACTAAAGCACAACCAAATAAGTATTTCTCAACTCTATAATGATGGTTTTTATGTTTATTTCTCTAACAATTCTTGCTCAGTTTTCAAAGATAAATTGCTTAAATTTAACGCACCTAAAACTGAAAATGTTTATACCTTGAATCTTGATTCCTTGTGTAAACAAAAGGTGAATTGTTTAACTGCTGAGATAATTGAATCTTGGATTTGGCATAGAAGACTTGGACACTGCAATATATTTACTTTATATAAACTATCTAAGAAACACTTAGTTTCTAATTTACCTAGTATTAAATTTGATAATGATAGATTTTGTGATGCATGCTCAATTTGCAAACACAAATCATCTTTCAAATCTATTAACAAATTTGCTACATCTAAACCATTAGAATTTATCCACATGAATTTGTTTAGACCATCAAAGGTAGCAAGTTTGGCTGAAAAATTATATGTTTATGTATTAGTTGATGATTTTTAAAGATTTAAATAGGTTTATTTTCTAAAATTTAAAAGTGAAGTGTTCGCTGTTTTTGAAATCTTTTGCAAAATTGTTCAAAATGAAAAAAAAAATTAAAATAATTTCATTAAAAAGTGATCATGGTGGAAAATTTAAGAATCAAAAATTTAATTCTTTTTGCTTAAACTTAGACATTAAACACACATTTTCTGCACCAAGAACACCTCAACAGAATAGAATTGTTGATAGAAGAAATAGAATTATTCAAGAAATGGCAAGGACTATGTTAAATGAATATAGTCTTCCTATCTATTTTTTGGTAGAAGCTGTAAACATAGCATGCTATATCATGAACAGAATTTTAATAAGACATCTTATTAAAAAGACATCCTATGAACCTTGGAATAACAGAAAACCTAAAATAAGACACTTTAAAGTATTTGGATGTAAAGTGTATATCTTGAATACTAAAAAAAACTTTGATAAATTTGATCCGAAGGTTGATGAAAGAATCTTTCTAGGATATTCTGCTACTTCTAAAGCCTAGAGAGTATATAATAAAAAGTCAATGATTGTTGAAGAATCAATTCATGTGAAGTTTGATGAAAGTGATCATTTTAATAAAATAAAAGATCAAACAGATGAAATTATTGACTTTTTAGACAACATGAGGCTTGAATCACCTAAATTGATTTTGAAAATAAAAAAATAAAAAAATTAGTCCAGTCCAGAAGAACATGAAGCAGATGAAACTGAAGGGGTTTTCAGTGTCTCCATGAAGGGGGTTTTCATTTCGATCTTTGGACGATTGGAAATCGAGAACATAAATCAGAGGATATTATGTTGTTTCTCTTCGACTTTACCCTAATAAGAAAGATGTTTGCAAAAGATCTTGAGGCTGACCAGAAGGTGTTGGTCAAGTTTATTCAATCAGCAACAATCCCAAGAATTGGTGAGCTATAAAATATTCTTTATCCCGACATGTATATGATATTTTTGATGATGAGTGATATTAAGTTTAATTTCACAAGGTACTTGTTAAGATACATGCATTAGTGTTGTCAAGAAGAGGCAAGAATGTCTTTTTATCCTTATTGAAGGATAATTTCTTTGATGCTGAATAAAAGAGGCATGATTCGAGATGTACAGATATACGTTAAGTGTCATCACAGTAACATTTTAAATGCTGGAACTTTGAGGAAAATAGGTTTCTTCTGGAGTACAGTTAAAAGAAAGTTGTTACCTGTTGGTGCAGAAAACCAACAGGAATCTGGTCCTATTGCTTAGGGGGAGCAAGGAAATTTGAGATCTGCTAGTGCAACCCGAATTCGAGAAGAAGTTACAGAATCTAGAATAGATGATGTGGTTCAAATAAAGAGAAGCAAAATAAGATATGATGTCTCTGATCCAGAAGCTGTAAGAAATGTCTCTCAATCTCCTGAAGAAAATTTGGAAGAAGATAATGATGAGGCCCTTGTCATTTGGCATAGACAAAGGGATGAATGAACCTGCAGATCAAACTACTGCAGTTCAAGCACCAAAGGCGGAGGCTGCTGTGATTGGTGAAGTAGCTCAACCAATGTTTTTAGGAGTTTCAGTTACTCATGAGAAACACAAACCCGAAAATCAAACAGATATCAGAGAAGAGCAAGAGGCTTTTATAAAAATCAAGATGCAAATCAAGCACAAGAGGCTCCTGATGAAAATCAAAATCAAAGAGATTGTGCTGAAAAACAAGTTCAGGATAATGCTTAAGGAAATGAGCAAGCACAACCAGTAGTTGCTGACACTACAAGGTTAGTTGAGCTTCAATTAGTTTTTGTTGTAGCTGATTCTTTAGACAAGGCAATTTCTGAACCTGCTGAGAATACAGAGGTTCTTGAAATTGAATTTTCCGCCTCTAGTGAGAAAGATAAAGAAAAACCTTAAACCTTGGTTGACAGAGGCCAACCATCTCAAGCTCAAGAAAAGAATCTTCTGATTTTTTGAATAATCAAATTGAAGAATTTGTTGTTAAGTTTACCAAGCCGCAGGAAGAAAATTCCAGTATGCAAAGTGAACTAGAGTTTACAAGGAAATCTTTGGAAGATTTAAAAAGTGCAACCGTTCTCAGAGTGGAATTTGAATATGTTCAGACTCAACTGCACAATCTCAAAGAAAGTTCGGCTTCAAGAAGAGATTTTGAGGTTTTTCATAGAGAAATGACAAATCAGTTTGGAAAGCTCCGAACAGAGTCTATTTCAAAAACATATTTTGAAGATTTGAAAAGGTATTTAAGGAGTCAAATCTGTCAGAAATAATGTCAATCAGTCCAGAACATCTACATCTGCACCTCAAACTTCTCCAGATTTAGTCAGAAGGTTTGAAGCTATTATTATTGTCATGCCTTATTTCAATGATAGTTTCATACACTTCAATGTAACAGTGCACCACTAAATGTTTTGTTGGACAACCACACATATCTCATTGAGAAGCTAACTTCAGGAGAACCCGGCATAAGAAATCTTCTTAATAAGTTTGGTGAGATGCTCTCACAATTTGTTCAGTCAGAAGAAACAGTTCATGAGTTTCTGAAAGTGAATTTAGTTGAAAATTTAAAAATTGGTCAAAATTCCATGATTTTGATGCGATATTTGGCTGAAAATCTTACTTAAAGTTTAAGATGACAGATGGCAGAGTTGAAGGAAATTCTTCAGGATGATTGAGTTTCACCTTCACCAGCTTCTGACACCTCTTGTCAACCTCAGCCAGTCCTACATTTTAAAACCTTTCTCAGACAAAATGATTCTTGTAATCATAAACATCTTTTTATGAAATTCTTGTGTTTATTATGCTTCTGTTTATTATTATTTCTGCCCATTTCTACTGCCAGAACACATATCATTTTAAATCTTACACAGAATATAGCATTCATTTACAGTTATGTGCTACATTGAATGTGTTTTAATCCATTTTCGTCAACTTTCTTTTTAATATCACAAAAAGGGAGAGAAAAATCGGTAAACACAACATTCTTGATTCTATTACCAGTTTCTATTTTAATCGAAAGAAATG
Organism: Viscum album; assembly: GCA_963277665.1. Lineage (NCBI taxonomy): Eukaryota > Viridiplantae > Streptophyta > Magnoliopsida > Santalales > Viscaceae > Viscum > Viscum album. The sequence continues at coordinate 115,172,157 of OY728125.1, read as the reverse complement.
GATTTGTAGTGTAAATTAATTTTAAATAACTATAACTTCTATATCTTTTTTAAGATATTATCTCATTTGTGTTTACAATTCCTATATTTTATGTAAGTTATGTTATGGGTTTTGTGATCATCAAAAAGGGAGAAATTGTTGAGCATGTATTACCTCAACAATACTCTATAAATCTTATTGATTTTAATGCTCGCAAATGCCCTTATCTGTTTTAATGGTGAAATTAGCATTTTTCAGGAATATATTTTTTGAAAAGTTTGTCTTTTTTACTGGTTTAAATATTTGTTAAAATATTCTGGACGTGTTTGAGCATGTATTGCCTCAACAATACTCTTTAAATCTTATTGATTTTAATGCTCGCAAATACCCTTATTTGTTTTACTGGTGAAATTAGTATTTTTCAGGAATATATTTTTTGAAAAGTTTATCTTTTTTACTGGTTTAAATATTTGAAAAAATATTCTAAACGTGTTTGAAAGTATTCTGAAAACATTGTTCACACTCTGTTTGCAAGCATGACATATGGTTCAGCAACCCTACGTTTGAAATAACACGTATGGATCATGTACCCTACGCTGATCGGAAAAGTATGGATCATCAACCCTACGTTTGATTATTCAACGGCAGAGTTTAAAATTAAAGATATTTTTTGTGATTATTACAACGGTCTCATTGGAAGTAAATATCGTTTTAAAACTGTTTTATGACCGATTCAAAGGCTCGTATTCAACGGAATAAATCGTTCATATTTCTAAGGAAAGCTATGACTCACGTGAATGATTTAAATTCAAATGACTGCGATTTGTCAGGCGGCATTCTTGGATCTACTCAACCGAAAGAAAGCTGAGTTTTCTATATATATATATATGGCAAGAGTATTTTTTCTTTTTAAGAGGATCATGTCATATCGTATGTGCAATATCTTTTTGAACACAGAACTGTTGCAGAGAAACAAAAGATCGAACGACTCTGTTATTCAAAAGAAGCTACACTTTGGAGACATACATGTCTCAACCTCATGTTGTGTAACTGTTGTTGTTTGTTTGTTGCTATTTTTATTGAAAATCATTCGCAATCAGGATCTTTTTGAAGCTATTCTTTCTTGAAAACATTTATCTTTGAAGAAGAAGATTCGTATTCCGTAGCAACTGTGATCAAGAACTTGTTTAATCAATCAAATCAAACCCTTTTGATTTATTGGAGTTTTGACTGCTCAGACTCAGTCGTGGTAAAGTATCAGCTTCACGAACTAAGCTGTGGAAAATCTGGTTCCCTGTAAAAGAACCAGAAGGCTCTGTAAAGCCTTGTTGTAAAGGTGTCAACTGCCTGCACTGAGTTGTTAAGGTCTTGTGATAAAAGGACATTTCTAGTGAAAATCACCGAGATCGCAGAGAGAGCGTTGGTGGAGTGGATTAGGGGATCTTAGTCCCCGGAACCGCTATAAAAATTGTTGTGTTCTTCTTTGTTGTTCATTCACTGCTCAAATTACTTATAGAAGAGAATGATGCATATCTGCATAAACCGCAAAGAAGACTAAAAGTCAAAATATGTCAAGATTATTGAAAAGACGCAATTCATCTCATCTTGTGTATCTTTGCATTATTCCGACATAACACCATTTTACTCCAATTACCTTCCTGCATTCAGGTTTGTCTACGAGGATCCAAGTCCTGTTCTTCTCTATCATTGACAGCTCCTCAATTGCAGCTATCCACCTTTGACCCTTTTTTTCTTCAGCATGGTTGGCAGGTTCACACACAGCAACATTGCACCTTTCATAAATATCCGAGAGCAACATTGTTCCGCTCACGGGATTATCAACCACTGTTTCATTCGGTCAGTCATCTTCTTCTTTGATGCTTGAACTGGAAAACTTGAGTTTCAGCTCCGCCATGGTCTAACCCTTGTCCTCTGCATCATCCCAGCTCCACTCTTCATCCTCCACGAAGTGAACGTCCTTGCTTAAAACAAAATTTCCAGTTCGTGGCTGAAAAAAATTATAGACCTTGCTGACAATACTATAGCCTATAAAAATACCTGGTGAAGCTCTCCTATCAAGCTTGTCACGCTTTCTCTTTGGAACATGAGTGAAACACAAGCACCCAAATGCGAGGAATTTCAGAGATTGTAACCATATCATGCCTCAAATGGAGTATGTTCCTTCATTGTCTTTGTGGGAAGTCTGTTTTGAAGAAACCCAACCGTATTTGCTGCCCTTGCCCAAAACTTCTTTGGCAAATTTTTCACATGCAGCATGTATCTTGACATCACCATGATATATCAATTTCTCCTCCCACTAACTCCATTCTGCTGAGTATAAGGGGCTATAAGCCGATGCTCTATGCCTGCACTTAAACAAAACTAGTCAAATTCTATCAAAGTGTACTCCTTCCCGTTGTCGAAACTTACAATCTGAATTCTGCAGTCGCTTTCGTTCTCAACCTTTGCCTTGAACTTCCAGAAAACATGAGTCACTTCTGATTTAAACTTCAAGAACAATATTCAACACATTCTAGTGAAGTCGTCAATAAGAGCAATATGATAGAGACTGCCCTTTAAAGAAGGTGTTCTTTGAGGGCCTGCAACATCCATGTGGATGAGCTGCAAGTTGTGAGTGGCTCTCCCAGTTGACTTTGGAAACGAGTTCCTATTTTTGCTTTCCAACTGACATGCTTTACAGTTTGGTAGGTGATCATCAAGTTTTGGAAGATCTTCTACCATCAGCTACTTCATTTGCAGCAGGCCTTGGTGGTGATAATGTCTGGGACTCTTGTGCACACTTCTGTGATGTTTCCGGGTGTAAAAACTAATTGCTTCTCCTCCGATGGATCAAGCGAAAAATTCTTCCATTTCATTTCCACTTTAAAGATTTCTTAACCAGTTGCATCTTTAATTAGACAGTATTTGTCTTTGAAGGCAACTTTGAAACCTCTTTGAATCAGGTGACCAACACTTAACAAGTTTTGATCAAATTTAGGAACAAAAAGAACATTGGGAATGAGTTTTGACTTGAATAGCTTGCTATTGCAACCGTCCCCTTACCTTTAAGGGGGATATAGTCACCATTTTCGATTCTGATTTCGGTGATATTTGTCTCGAGTCTTTGAAAATCTCCTTGTCATAGGTCATAAAATCAGTGCAGCCATTATCAATCAACCAACTTTCACTTGATTTGTTGCCAGTGAAACATGTAGCCACAAACAGTCGATCCTCCTCTTGATCAGCCATCTTAGCTTCTTCACCATGTTGCTGGTTTCTGTTTTTACAGATATTCATGCCCCATTTGGTTGCATTTAGTGCACTTGACATCAGGTCTTCTCCAACATTTGAAAGGAGGATGACCCTTTATACCGCAATGTTGATATGGAGGATATGAATCCTTCTTGACTCCTATTTTGTTGTTGGTTGAAGATTCTCCGGTAGGAATTTGATTCTTCTTCAAAAACTTTTGTTTAATGTTATTCCTCGCATTCTCATGATGCTTGGCTGGAAAGGCTCCTCCAACAACTCCTTGTCTCATGGCCCTTTTTTGCTCCTGTGCTTTGCAAAGCATTGAGAATTGTTGGACCCCATTTTAGTATAATGGGTATTTCTGCGTCTCACATCGGAATATCTCGCCTTTAATTATTTTTACTCATCTATAAAAGAATTTCTCCGCCTCACATTGAGGTAAGGGGAATTCGCCATCTACATGGTATCAGATGGTACTTTCTAACCCAAACCCTCCCTCTCTTTTTTTTCTCTCCCGTCTAGGGTTGCGAGAAAATCCCCTGCGGATTCCCGGTTCTGTCCAGCCCCGCCTCAGCCCTCCCCTCCTGGTTCTATCCGGCGAGATCCTGTCGCCGCCTTCTTCCTCGGCGTTGTCTGGCCTCCTAGCGGCTGCGCTCCACCCCTGCTCCAGGTGACACCACCCGACCCCAGCTCCTGCTGGCCCTCCCGACCCAGGCGCGACGCGCCCCAGCCTTCCGTCATTCTCCTCCCGACAACGCTCCCTGCGCCCCTCCATCGAGAACAGCCCGGCGTCCCCGTCCCTCCCGACGGCGTACCGCCCTCCCTCCCAACGACTGCGCTCCGCTCCGGTGCACCTCCCTGACGCCGCGTTCCCTTCTTCCCTGGCGTCCCCTCCTTCCCCGGCATCCCCACCTCGTTGCGCGCGCCAATTCCGACCCTCCCGATCCAGTCACGCATCCCGTCGCGCCTCCAGATTCCGACGGGATCCAGCCGCTACTCCTGGCCCACTTCTTCCCGCGGCTCCCGGCACGCCTCCTGTTGTATGAAGGATCACATCGTCTTCTTCCGTACAACGTCAAACGGTTGTATTTTGCTGGTGGTATATGTTGATGATATCATCATCACAGGGAGCAACTCCACTGGAATCGCCCAACTCAAGGTGCACCTTCACCACCACTTCCAGACCAAAGATCTTGGACCACTCACCTACTTCCTTGGCATCGAGCTCTCTCATTCTAAGGACACTATCTCTCTCTACCAACGAAAATATGCCCCTGATATCTTACAGGATACAGGGTTGGGCCAGGCGACTGCAGTGGACACTCCTCTTGAGCCTGGAGAACGCTCTTTCCATGCTGACTCGGCAACCTTCCCTCACCCAGAGAGCTATCGTCGTCTGGTAGACAAACTAAACTACCTCATCATGACACGACCCGACATTGCCTGCGTTGTTGGCAAAGTGAGCCAGCTCATGGAACATCCAACCAGATCTCAGTGGGATGTTGTCCTCTGCATTGCCAGATACATAAAGAAAGACCATGCATGTGGCTTTCGGTACTCACATCATGCTCATTTGGATGTTGAGGCCTTGTGTGATGCGGACTATGCAGGTTGTCTTGCTACCCGCAAGTCTACTTCTGGATTTGCCGTGTTCTTGGCCGGTAACCTCATTTCATGGCGCAGTAAGAAGCAGATCGTCGTCTCCAGATCTAGTGCAGAGGCAAAATACCGTGTCATGGCATTCGTCGTCTCCTCCATGAGCTTAGTTTCCCAACACAAACATCTGCTCATATCTGGTGTGACAATCAGGCAGCCATGAAGATTGCATTGAATCTCGTCTTCCATGAACGGACGAAGCATATCGAGGTGGAATGCCACTTTCTTCGCCACCATCTGGAGTAGAACCATATCAGTTTTGGCCATATTCCGACGACGGATCAGCTTGCCGACATCTTCACAAAATGCCTCCAAGGAGCTCGCCTGGACTCTCTCACTACCAAGCTGGGTATTCACAGCCTCCACGACCCAGCTTGGGGGGGAGTATGTATGGCCTTGTTCGATGTCGTCTTTTTTCTTTTTGTGGGACTCTCAATCCAAGTTGGGCATGTCCAGCTTGAGAGGGAGTGTTGGACCCCATTTTAGTATAATGGGTATTTCTGAGTCCCACATCGGAATATCCCACCTCGTAATTATTTTTACTGATCCATAAAAGAATATATCCGACTCACATTGAGGTAAGGGGAATTCGCCATCTACAAGAATTTGTGCAAGAGTGATCCGAGTCAAATCCTTTGTATTTTCCAAGGCTGAAATAGATGCCTCAAATTTTTCAGGCACTATAACAATAATTTTTTCAACAATTCTTAAATCCTTAAACTTACAACCAAGTAACCCGATTCGGTTTGTAATGTTCATTAACCTATCAAAATACTCTTTAATTGATTTTGTTTCCTTCATCTTCTGCAGCACGAATTTTGGAATCAAGTTTAGCCCACGCAACCCTTTGATTATTCCATCTCCCTCATGCTCTGACTTTAGATAATTCCATATCTCATATGAGATTTGATATGCGCCATGGTATGATTGTTTGGGAGAGCGGGAATTTCATAATCCACTTCCACTGCTTCCCAAATATCCAAAGCTTCCATACATGCCTCCATACAAACTGCCCAAACCTGATAGTTGTATCCATCAAACACCGGTGGAGAAATTGAAGAAAAACTGGAGCTTGCTTTGACGACCATGACACAGCATCTCACACTCACTCACGGATCCTTTAAAAAGAGGGCTCTAATACCAATTGTTGTTGGTTAACAATGGCAGAAAGAATGAGGCAAAGAAAGGAGTACTGCGTTATTGAATGATTAAAGCTATTAAAACCCTTTTTTATTCTTCTGGGTATTTTCCGAGTCCCATATCAGAATACCTCTTTATGTATTTCATTTTCTCATTCTATAAAAGAGAGTCTTCGCCTCACCTTGAGGTAGGAAGATTTCCTCCTACATGGTATCAGAGGGAAATTAAGTTTTTCATCCGTCGTTATTATTTATTTTTTTCTGCTCCGCCTCCCCCCTGCGGCTTCCCTGCTCCACCCCCCCACCTGCGGCTCCCCGCCTCCCTGCGGCTTCCCGACCCCGCCTCCCTGCGCCGTCCGGAGTCTCCCGCTCCAGTGTGGAGTCCGAGTACCGTGCCATGGCCACCGTCACTACTGAGATCATGTGGCTTCGACATCTCCTCCAGGAGTTTGGCTTTCCTCCGCAGCGATCTGCTCACATCTGGTGTGACAACCAGACAGCCACCAAGATAGCTTTGAATCCCGTCTTTCATGAACACACGAAGCATATTGAGGTGGACTGTCACTTTCTTCGCCACCACCTGGAACACGATCATGTCAGTTTTTGTCACATCCCGACGACGGACCAGCTTGCCGACCTCTTCACCAAAGGCCTCCCAACGGCTCGCCTAGCCTCACTCAGTTCCAAGCTGGGTATCCACAGCATCTGCGACCCAGCTTGAGGGGGAGTGTGCCCGATCTAATGTCATCCTTCTTTTTTTTTTGTGGGACTCGTGATCCAAGTTGGGCATGTCCAGCTTGAGGGGAGTGTTAAAACCCTTTTTTATTCTTCTGTCGAGTCCCACACCGGAATACCTCTTTATGTATTTCATTTTCTCATTCTATAAAAGAAAGTCTCGGCCTAGGGAGATTTTCCTCCTACATAAGCATTACAATATTTACTAAATAACTAATCCCTAAAAAACATGAACTGGCTTTGCTGGACATGTTTCGGTGCTAAAGCATTTTCCGAACAGTAGCTTTACTAACTACAAAGTTCACTGATAACTCTCTGGGCAAAGTTTTTTGTTTTTAATTTCCAGAAAAGGGGAAGAACCAAACGCATGCAATTCGTTCCTCGAACTGTACCAAAAGACAAAGGGAAGTCGGACGGATGCTCCTCTCAAAGTAATAAATAATAGATTGATTCCATGGGAGAATCAGAGAAGAGGAGAGGGGGAAACTGATAACAACAAATATGTTTTCTCAAACCATCGCGGACCTCAATCAAACGCGGTCTATTAAGAAGGATGGTGGGCAGGAGGGACCACCTTGTTGAAGCGAGGGACGGAGTATTTCAGGTGTTTAGGGCTTCTCTTTACAGCCATCGCGACGAAGCTCGGGCGATGCGCATCCGCAGACCCGATAGAGACACGGCGACGAATCTTTGATGCGCGGTGGAAAGAGGAGGGTAGGGCAGCGGCGCTCGCGTGCCCCTGCCATGCTTGAAGTGGCGCCGTCATCTTTCCGCAACGACAGCTCAAAAAAACCGGTCCCGTATCCGTACCGAGACACAAAACACCAAACTCCAACGCCACAAATGCAACATTACAAAAAAACTAGATAAACCTCAAATTAAAAAAAAAAAAAAAAAAACCCTAAAAACAAAATAAAAAAATATTGATTTTAACATGCTCAATTTCCAAATGAAACTAACTCCATGTTAGCATATCTAGTATCCTCTTCATCGGCATTCACCCCATTATGTTTCCAAGAAAGACCACACCTACGGCACAAAACACCAAACTCCGCCACAAATGCAACATTACAAAAAACTAGATAATCCCCAAATAAAAAACCCAACAAAAGAAAAAAGAAATCCTAAAAACCAAATGAAAAAATATTGATTTTAACATCCTCAATTTCGATAACACCCCGTTGTTAAAAGGAGGTCTCTTTTATCAATGTTTTTTTAAAAACATTGATAAAAGTCAAAAAATAATAATAATGTTTTTAAAAAAAACATGTAAAACAAAATTTCAACACCACTGACCCCCCCTTTCAACAGCGGTGAGACCCCCCCCCAACCCACCCCTTTACCCCAACCTACCCCTTTAACATCGTCATTCTAGTATCCTATGCATTGGCATTCACCCCATTATGTCTCCAAGAAAGACCACACCTACGACACAAAACACCAAACTCCACCACAAATGCAACATTACAAAAAACTAGATAATCCCCAAATAAAAAACCCAACAAAAGAAAAAGGAAACCCTAAAAACCAAATGAAAAATATTGATTTTAACATGCTCAATTTTCAAATAAAAATTACTCATTGTTAGTTGATTGTTTGATTTTAACATGCTCAATTTCGAGAATACCCCGTTGTTAAAAGGAGGTCTCTTTTATCAAGGTTTTTTAAAAAACGTTGATAAAAGTCAAAAAATAATATTTAAAAAAAAAAACTTTTAAATCAAAATTTCAACATCACTGATCCCCCCTTTCAACAGCGGTGAGACCCCCCCCCCCCACCCCCCCCCCCCCTCACCCCCCCCCCCCCCTCACCCCAACCCACCCCTTTAACACCGCTAGGGCCTATTTCATCCACCCACACACGCCCTTGTCTTTGCTGGGTTTCGAACCTTGGACTTCCCCCTCGTGCATCTGTGCCTCTTCTACTCGCCTACATTGTTTTGTTATGAATTTTATGATATATCTATATATCCATATATATTTCGTTGCATTTTTTATCCATATACATATACATATATATATATATATATTTAAATACATATTTAAAATGTGTTTTGTGTGTGCGCGCTTATAAATACATCTATATATATTTATATTTATATATGTGTGTGCATCTATAAATATACATTACTGCAAATATGATCTTTATCACCACTAGAAAAAGTCATTAACACCGCTAGAAAATCGGTGTTAATCGAGGCGAAGATAAAGGGAGAGTCTCTTTTATCAGCGCTTCTTTTTAGCGCTGATAAAAGACCCCTTTTATCAGCACTTTTTTTAAGCGCTGATAAAAGTAAAAAAAAATAAATTTTTTAAAAAAGAATATATAATGCGGGGGGGGGGGGAGCTTTTAACAACGCTTGACCGCCCCTTTATCAGCGCTAGGCAGAGCCCCCTCCCCCTCATCGCATGATGGACTTGCTCGCGCAACCCCCTCCCACTTGCCTGCGCGCCCCTACGTCCACCAGAACTCGAACCCGAGACCTCCAGCCTTGCGCGTCTGCACCTTTACCTTTAGGCCATTTAGTTTTTTCCTCCATTTAATGATATATCTGTTTATATATATATATATATAGTTATATTAATACATGTATATTTATTCATATATTAATATATATATATATAGTTATATTTTTTATTCGTATATTTATTTGTATATTAATATATATTTATAAGATTGGTTTTAAATACATTTATAAAATATGTTTTTTTATGCGTATTTATAAATAAATAAATAAATAAATAAATAAATACATACATACATACATACATACATACATACATATATACAACATACACACACACACATTTATGAATAAATACATATATATGTGTATATGAAAAGCCAAAGAATGTTAAAACGACCATAACTTCTAATCCATAACTCTGTTTCAACTACACAACCAGTCAAATCGAAGAAAATAAAACAATCTTCGATATGATATGTGGTATAGGCCTAGAGGACATCCGGATCAGAAGTTATAGCTGCTTGAATGTTAAAAAATCGGGGTATGCGGACTAAAAACACATTTTTAGAGGCCTTATGGGCCTTTTGGCCTTAAATAACGTGACAAAAGGTTCCCTTGAGTCACTAATGTGTAGAGCTCGTCGCATGCTTCGATTTGATATGTTGTGGAGCTCAAACGGATACCCGGATCAAAAGTTATGACCGTTTGAAGTTTGAGTTACATTTTCAACTTATTTTAGATCTTTTATTAATTTTTTTTGTCTTTAAATTGTTATTAAATGATTATTAGTCGATGATAATTAGAAAATTATTAATTGATAATATTTTTTTAAAATATTTCCACTAAATTTCTTATATATTAAATGTAATAGTCTATTTATACTTATCTAAAACATATTTAAAAAATATATATTATATTTATATCAATATAAATATACTTATATATCAATATATTATTTTTCATGGTTTTTTTTAAAATATACACTTTATCAGCGCTAGGAAAAAGCGCTGATAAAGAATCACTTTTAACAGCGCTGCGGAAACCCAGTTTTGTGGTAGTGATAATTATACATATTTATATTTATTTACATATATTATATATTAATATTTATATACATATATTAGAATATGTAGATAAACATATATATGTTTGTCAACACACACAAATATATTTGTATATATATAAACATTATATATACGTTAATTGTATATGTATATGTATATAAATATTCATACGCCTGTATTTTAAATAAAATGAATATTATTTTTTATTTAGATAAGGTTTATATATTGATAAATATATTTTATATGTAAATATGTTTAATTATTTATTTATAAAATTAAATTTTTATGGGTGAATATATAAAAAACATGTATATATTGTTATATATTTGATTATAAATAACAGTACATTATGAAAACAATAAAATTTCAAAACCATAATATCAATATGAATGTAAGCCCTAGGAATAAATTTAGTTCCCACTGAACACGGGCAAAAAACCCTCTTAAAAGAGGTTGAAATTCGATCGAATTTTAAAAAATTGGGATACCCTGACTAAACCCCCGATTTTGGAGGCCTTTTGGGCCTTTTTTGGTCTCGAAAATTGTGACAAAGGGTTACCCTCTCCCGTTAGTGTGCGGAGCTGATCACATATTTCAATTTGATATGTGGTAGAGTTCAGATACTCGGACCAAAAGTTATGACTGTTTGAAGTTCGAGTTACGTTTTCAACTTATTTTCGATCTTTTATTAATTTTTTGATTTTTTTATATTCAGATTGTTATTAAATGACCATTACTCAGTAATAATTATCAAATTATTAATTTTAAAAATATTTTTAATTATTTTATAAGCCATTTTCACTAATTATCTTATGTATTAAGTGTAAATGTCTATTTAGCCTTATCTAAAACATATTTAATATATATATATATATTATATTTATATCAATATAAATATATTTATATATTAATATATTATTTTTAATGATTTTTTTAAATATACCCTTTATCAGTGCTAGTAAAAAACGCTAATAAAGGAGGGTGGGGTCTTTATCAACGCTTATAAAAAAGCACTAATAAAGGGGTTCTTTTAATAGTGCTGAAAAAAAGAGTTGATAAAGGGGGTACATTTATCAGCACTAAAAAAACTGTGGATAAAAGGGTACTTTTAACAGTGTTTTTTTAGCGCTGTTAAAAGTACCCTTTATCGGCGTTTTTTAGCGCTGATAAAGGTACCCCCATTATGAGCGTTTTTTAGCACTGTTAAAGGGTGACATTGCGTAAAACCGTTTTTGTGGTAGTGGTATTTTATTTCCCCTCCTATTATGTTTTTCTTGCTTATGTTTTGAGTGAAGTTCGTTCTCATAAGACTTTGTATGTCAGCCTATGTCTTTGGTCGCATGACTTCATTTACTTTATCGTATGACTCTGCAACCCACATCGTAAGAATTTTCCATTTCACAAGTCTTTGCAGCATCATATTACTTTGGGAAGTTCATATCACATGAACTTGGAGGGTACGACTTTTGGATGCTCAAGTGTATGATTTCAAGAATGTGTGACTTTGAAGTCCAATCGTATGACTTTTCTTGGTTTTTGTTTGACTTTGTTTCCACGTTCAACTTCCATAGAAATTTCATATGGCTTCCAGGCACTTCGTATGAATTTAGGACTTCAATGCTTCGTGCTTTTAATATGCTTTCGGGCTATTAGGGTTCATTTATTTCAATCATTCGTTTTTGGTTTTTCAATTGAGTTGTTGTAACAAGCTCGATTCTCAGGGGCATTCCCACCCTTGTCATCTTTGATTCAAAGGTGGTGGATTCTTTTCGAAGTTTGAGAGGCGACTGATGATGTTTAGAGAGAGGGTGAGTTTGAGCCAAAGGAGTTGACCAGAGCTGAGGTGTTGTCCCTGCCAGACTTGTCGTTCCCTCATTACCGCAAATGAGAGCTCTCCTCGGTGTTGCGTTCCTATAGAGATCTATTGTTATCGATTGCGAGGACCCTTGCTCGCCTAGTGTCAACACTGTTGGAGCATCCTAAAAGCCATGTTTTATGGTCAGTTGGTAAATCTAGTTGGTGCAAGTTTCCTCTCACCGTTCTTTGGGTTTCCTTATTGCAACATCATTCTCACTAGCTTGTTCTTGCTTGTTTTCTCGCTTTCTTGTACGTTTTTTTTCAAGCATTATTAAAGGTAGAAATGTAGCGGTGTTCTTGTCTGGAGTAGAACCAAAGTGGTTTAAACCACATTAAATCCTTTTCCTTTTTTTTTTATTTTTTTTCTCTTGTTGACTTATTCTTGGTTGTTCGCTACTCGTTGTTTGTTTTCCCTTGTTTGTTATCCTTTTGCGTGTTGGGTTGTGACATTGTTGTGTGATCTTGGGAATTATCAGGGGTGTTCATGTGCGATTTTCCCCTCTACACCTGGCCTTAGAGCTTCACACATACAATAATGACATCCAATAAATATGAGATTGAGAAATTTGATGGTGACAATGACTTTTAATTGTGACGACTCAAGATGAGAGTGTTCATAGTCCAACAAGGATTACACGATGTGCCATATAGACCCAAAAAACTCCATGTGAGTCAGTCTGCTGATGGAAAGATTGTGACCACATACCCAGATATTCCTTTGACGTATTGATGAAAGCCCGTAACTCTTTAAGGCTTCCCTTGGATGATAAAGTCCTACATGAGGTTGCTTATGAAACATCTGTAGCTGAAATCTGGTTTAAGTAAGAAAAAATATACATGACAACTCCATTAATAGGACAACTACATAAAAAAAACATAAGTTGTACACATTCAAGATGCATCTTGGAATCTCCATGCAATAAACCAACCCAGGTCGACCCGACCCATCACCGAGCTGGTTTGTCACACGACCCAAAGCACGTTCTCAATCGCCACTGGTTGATGACAAGAACCGGGCATAACCAACAACCTCTTGGGAACGATTTCACCCATGGTAAATCGATATGACCCATCCATGAAATGGGATGACCACACCAATATCATCAGAGTGCACAAAAAAATACAGCAACCAAAGTATGCAATAAAGACAAGAAGATTCTATAAGCAACAATATACATCATAAACAAAACATGTCAAAACATGACACACACACACACACACACACACACACACATATATATATATATATACACACGGTATCTCATGTCAAAACCCAAAAATCAAAATAATGGGAATAAGATTCAAACAAGGCCTATACATACATCCCAACAGATACAAAATCCCCAAGACAACTCCACAAGATCTCACTCCATGAGACCTCATCTCATCCACAAAATATTAGACGCTAGTAATCAAGAAGAGACACCTGGGTACATGGTGCCCTTGCCTTTATCCATGTCCTACAAAATGAAATCTACGTATTGTTGGAGTTGGTTCCCTAAAACCAAATTCATTGTACTTTATGATAACATGTATTCATGTTTTTTGATTACTAATAAACTCTTTATCGCATCATGATTGTTCTTCTGCATAACATAGTATGTAATAATGTTTTAAGAATAGCTGTCACACTAAAAGGTCACCGTAGTTTCCGCTATGATGAGATCCCATAAGTGTTATGACATTATTCTTAAATATATATTCTATAGCTAAATGATATCATTTGAGGGATACAAATGATACATGTTATACGAGGTGGAGACTTGTAGGACTTTGAGGCACCTTCTCATGGTGTACACCCCTGGTAATATCTAATGTAAGATATTATGAGAACGGGACCCGCTAGTAGGAAATCCACATTCATATGTGTCATTGAATGCTCCTATCTGCGAGCGTGAGTATTGATCCTTAGACTTTAAGATTATTATCAATGAGTATTATGAGTCACATACTTTGATGTATTGATGAAAACCACAACGACATATGTTCGCAGTGAGGTGGGATACACTGGGTGTGTCACGAGTAATATTGCATTAATGAATAATGCGAGAAAAGATTTGTCCCTTATATTCTTTAATAGAAGTTAATATCTCAAGCTCTTTACTGAAAATGAAATAGCATAAATAAATCCATGACCATGATATTCTATGGGAAAGTTTGATTCCTGAAAACTCAAAGAAAGATACATTGAGCACATAGTTTGATGACACCAACATGCAACCTGCTTGATTAGAAATATCATGATAAAATGATTATATTACACAGTGAATGTCTGTACGAGCTATTATGTCATTACAACATTAAATTCTTTCTCTATGGGTGTCTTGACATATTATTAGATGCCAAACTTTGAATTTAGGTTTCTTCGCCTAATGCCACTGAGAAAGAGGCCTAAAGGATCACACGCTAAGTTTATCCAGAATCCCAGTTAAATAATATATTATCATTTATTAGTTAACAAGTTGAATAAATATTATTCCCGCATGTGGTTTAATAATTATTCATGTTTTCTTGATCACATATATTCTGTCACCAGTCACATAATTATTTATAATTATTTAAGTATTGTTGATTAATTTATGAATTTATCATTTAGTTTTCAATCCAAGTTTAATCATTCTTTAAACAAAATTAGGAGATCTTCTTTTTCCTCTTTTGTTTCTTGTGGATCTAATTAAATTGATTAATTTTATAAATGAAATAAAATCGAAGATCTCATCCATAGGTGCTAAGAATTCTGGCCGGATAACACAAGAGTGCACGCCGTGTACCCAGAGGTACACGCCGTGTACTAATGTTCAATGTATCAAGAATTAATTCAGAATTAATTCAAACCGTGTAAATTGAATACATGCGCTGCATTTAATTATACATTGTATGTTGACCTAGCCAACTTGGCGCATAGTCAGCCGGAGTACACGGTGTGTAGTCCACGAACACGGTGTGTAGTCCTATGGTCAGAGATGGGCCATGTATCTTCTTACACGACCTACTTGACTGATGACTATGTAACTCAGAGACCACACACCGTGTATCCCATCTACATGCTGTGTACTCCAATATTTTTTTGTGGAATGATTTACATGCTGAGTCCCTAGGTGTGTATCGTGGATAGATGGTGAGAAGGGTACACATCGTATAGCTGGCTTGTACACGCCATGTACTTATACCAAATTATGAAGAATTCAAATTAATTTATTATACCGCATAAACCTTATCAACGTGTGCTTGAGTGTGGTCATTAAGTTGATAGGACATGTCTTGTGATGGGTTTTAATATATATATATATATATGTTTAATTAATCTCTACGTAATGTTTAGATTAGATCTGCATATCATGTGTGAGTCACATTACAATTATTACTCTACGTGCATTGAAGCATAACACATGACAAAAAAATCATGTAATTCGTGTAATCATTAAGTTTATAGTACACGTCATGAAAGTACGCGATAAGTTGTGTTTTCCATATATCACAAGAGTAAACACTATACGAGTATAATACATATTAGGTAGATTTGGATGAGTATTCACCGTGTTGCCTCCAAGGTACATTTATGTACACATTGAATTTTAAATAAATTCATTTAATTTGTTTAAAATTATGATGGATGAGAATCTCAATGAAATTCAGATGATAATTAAGATAAAAGAATTTTTTAATTAAAGAAGATAATTAATTTATCCAAGCATGATTTATCTTAAATAAGAAAGATTAAGAATTTAATGATAGTTTTATTAAATGCGTAATTCATTGCATGCATGTGTATGATCTTGAGCATAGACCAGAACTTTGTATGTGATTGGTTTCATTTAATTTATTTTAAATTAAATTGTTGACATGCATGTCATATCTTATCTCATTATACAAGGGTCTACATGCCCATGGTTTCTTTTATGTAAACCCCTTGTTTCCCACACTTGTGTGTGATTAAAAGCATATGTAATGGATGAAGCTTCCAAGTTTGTGGAGGCAGTTCAAGTTTGGATCCAAGGTGAAATCAATCCAAGTGAGATACATAGGTGGACAAGTGGAAAGCTGAAAGACGAACCTTAATTGGTTCAAAGTGTTTTCCCCCTAGTTCAATAATTAGTTTATCATCCAATATATAAACTAACCATTAGTAAAAGCACATGATCATACCGCTTTATTGTTTTATTTATGTCAAGTTTCATAGTTATTTCATTATGGATGTTTTTTCACGGTCACATGAATTAATGAATATACAGACATGCAAGATATAACTAAAATAAACTGCCTTATGCGTAAATATTATCTAAGAGATGATTAATCACTTAAATAAACCCACTTAATATTAACAAGAATTTAATAAAGATAATAATTAGAAATTTACACATAAAATGATAAAAATACCTTTATTATATATATTAAGTTGTTATAGGCTTCCAATACTTCAGTTTAAATTGAACCATAGTTCAAAGTGCTTGACCAACCAAAGTTGGGGTGCTTCCAATTATCAGGGAATTCTAACATGAAGTTTTGGGTTGAATTAACTTAGTTCACATCAAGGGTTGACTATCAAAGCTAGATTTGGTGTAACTGAGAGGAAAGAGTTGAGGAAATTCAATTTAGGGATTTCAGGATTGAAGAGTCCACTAAAAAAATCAAGGAACTATGAGTTAATGCAGTTGGAATTTGGAGTACCAACCTAAAACCATTCAAGTTTCTTAACCAACCAAAGTTGTGGTAATGAGAAGGGGAATATGTATCCTTTCCACTAGAATGTCCAAGAAATAGGATATTCCAAAGCCAATGATGAGGGATATTGAGTTTCGATAAAATAACAAGAGATTAATAAATATAATATTTATTTATCTATTTAAATTTTATGAGATAAATTACTAAAATTATTCTCAACTTATTTATAGAAAAAATAATAAAAATTACTTCAAACATATCACTATGATCTATACTTGAGAAGGATAACCTTCTCACCAGCACAAATCTCCAATAGTGGCAAAGGCGCTTATGCGTTATCCTTCACTATGAAAGGAAATTGTATGTACTGGAAGAACCAATTCCTAAAGCACCTGGAAATGAGGTTAGTGATGAAGATTTGTCTCTCTATGAGAAACATTTGAACGATGCTACAAATGTTCAGTGTTTCATGAAATCATCCATGACTAATGATCTTTTGAAGAAACACAGGGAGATAGATGCATATAACATGATGTATCACATTTGGGATCTCTATCAAGAGAAGGGGATACAAGATAGATATGATATCTATAATGATTTGTTTACAACCAAACTTGGAGATTTTTCACTAGTTGGGCCTCATATAGTCAAACTGATTGGATACATTGAACACTTAGACATCTTAGGGATTAAATTCCTGGATGAGTTGTGCATATATCTCATACTTTCATCATTGCCCAAGACCGTCTTTAGTTTTATTATAAATTACAATATGAGCAATAATGAGAAGATTCTTTTGGAGCTTCTTATTTTGATTCTCCAAGTAGATTAGGACATGGGTTGTGATAAACCTACAATCCTTATGGTGAATAAGAGAATGAAGAACAGGGCAGAGGGGTCTAAGACTCATAATAAGTTTAAAAATATCGGGCATCATTCTTCTAAGAAGAGGAAGATCCATAAGCAGGGTAAGGAAAAGGAGGTCATATATCTTTCATGTGGCAAGCAAGGCCACTGGAAGAAGAAATACACCCACAAGAAAGGGTAAGCTAAAGGTGCATTCGTTATTGAGTGTAATATTTTAATATCTACACATTGGGTATTAGATAAAACTTGTGGTTCTCACATCTGTATCCAAATGTAGGAACCAAGTAGATTTTGAAAGATTGCTAGATGAGAGGTGGATCTACAAGCTACCAATGGTGTGAGGTTGGCTGCTCAAGCCACTGGTGACTACCACCTTTCATTGCCAACAAGAATGATTTTGGTTTTAAAAGATTGTTATTATATACCAATTGTTATCAATAACATAATTTTTGTATCATGCCCAGATATAGATGGGTTTATTTTCAAGTTTGGAAATAACATTTTTGCTTTTATAAAGACAACATATTTTATGATATGATGCATTTAAATAATGATATTTATGTATTAAATTACTAAAACATAGTATTGATAATTGATAACGAATCATGTTCATATGACTCATATAACACCCAACTATGGAATGACCATCTTGGTCATGTAAACAAGAAGAATTTAAAAAATCTCTATAAAGATGGTTATTTAGACTCATCTGAGCTAAAACAACTTGAAAGATATCATGTTTGTTTACTAGAAAAAAATGACTAAACTGTCATTCAGTGGACAGGGTGAAAGGGCCACAGATCTTTTAGGATTGGCACACACTGATGTGTGTGAACCATTTACAGTAGAAGATAGAGGTGGGTATTCTTACTTCATAACTTTTATTGATGACTTGAGTAGACATGGTTATGTATACCTGATAAGGTATAAGTTTGAGTCCATTGAGAAATTCAATGAATTCAAGAATGAAGTAGAAAATCAACTTGGAAAGAAGATAAAGAATCTTTGATTGGATCAAGGTGGTGAATATCTTAACTAAGATTTTATCAATCTTTTACAAGATTTTGGGATACTATCTCAAATCACACCACCTTATACAGAAAAGTTTAATGGTACTAGTGAAACGAGGAACCGTACCTTGTTAGACATGGTAAGGTCGATGATGAGTCATCCATATCTTCCATTATACTTTTGGGGATATTCATTAAAAACTATGGCATATACATTAAACCGTGTACTAACTAAAGTGGAAAATGAAATTCTCTTCAAGTTATGGAGTGTAAAGAAACTTGTTTTATCGCATACACATGTATGGGGTTGTGAGGCATTTGTTAAGGCCTTCTCGGACAACAAAATTGCATCCCATGGAACAAAGTGTATCTTTATAGGGTAACCCACAAAAAAAACTACTAGAAAGGCTAGATTTCCCAACAATTTTATACCAACGGTTCAAAAGAACCGTTGGTATAAGTGTCCTTTACCAACGATTTTAATAAACCATTGGTAAAGGTGTGGTTAGGGAAGGATTTCCCAATGGTTTGAAGAAACCATTGGTAAATCCATGCTTTTTCCAACAGTTTTTAATAACTGTTGGGAAAGCCCCCCCCCCCAAATTCGCTGAAACAAAACCATGACTCCCAGAAGTGCCTGATTTCTAGAATCACATTCCCCCGACTCCTAGAAGCGCCCGCCAGGTGAACCTCTTCCATCCGATCAGCTGCAACTCCCCCATTCAGGTTAGACTCCTTCAACCTCTTCTCATATTAGCTAAGGATATCCTTCTATTCTCAACATTTCTCCATTTATTTCACTATTTAGAAAGAGCACGTCGTTTTGTCCTATTTCTAGGGATTTTGGAAAAATTTATGATTCACTACTCCCTTCACGAATTGTGTACTCAAATCACTACATCAATGTACACATTGTCCAATTAATGTTTTCATTATACACATACATTTATAAGGGCATGGTCTCTTTCTTATGTTCTAATTTTAAAGATTCATAGTTCTTTTTTTAATCTCAATGCTCTAAATATTACAACTTCATGTATATAAACTCATAAGAAATTGTTTGTAATATTTATTCATAGCATTTCATGAAAATAACTCCTTTCATTAAGATCATGTCAAACATGAAGATCTTATTCATCTTCATTTTTGTACACTATGTGTGTTACATAACAAGTATGTATCATGTTTCTATCAAAATCTTTATATATATAAAATGACACACTGTTCACTTATCCTTTGCACAATAGAACATATGGAGTATCTTCTTCAACTTTTCAAATAGCACGTGGTCCCTAATTATTTTTCATAGAAGAAATAAGAAATACTTAACCGTACAATCCAATTTTCTTTATGAATAAAATATCTACAAAGGGAACTCTCGGTGGGACCTCTCCTCCCATGTAGTACTTCTTCATTCTTCATGAAACTAATTCACAGAAAACCCTTTTAGATTTTTTCTACGAAACCATATAAAAACCTTTTAGATTTTTTAGTTTTCGCTTTAATTTATCATATCATTATATTAAAATATTATATAAATAGAGTGGATAGTTATAGACCTCTCGGTGGTCACCTACATGAATTGTATCTCACACATTGTTCGAGATGCCATTGGGTACCCAGATAAACTACATGATTATATGTTTAGATAAGGGGAAACACCATTTTACAGATGCATGACTACTCACATGACATAGGATGGAGCATGTAGTAGATGATTGGGTTGTAGATCAAGAAGCCAGGTCGAATTTTAGAATTTATTGAGCCTCTTGCACAATACTACTTCCTACTAGTTGTAAATATGTTTTTCATCTTGATACATGACATACATTACCATCATTTGGTTTATGATTATGTTATTAGTTGGTATTACTTATTTGGTTATTTTCATCCATTTCCAATATTTTCTCACTGTTATCTTTCTTTTAATTTTTAACTGATAATATTAAAATTGTGCAACTTAGGTAATGAGGGAATAGTATACCAAAAACACACTAAAGGCTCTCACTATTAGTCAATAACATTTGGAATTTTGGTAGATGTGCTTGAGGCCATGTGGCCATCTGGGTTCGGGTGACTAATGAGTGGAATCCTGGTTTGGGATGTCACAATTTCTGGATATCCTTTTTATAGGTGTTTCTAATCAAATCCATACCTATAACTATCGAAGGTCCCTCTCCAAAATAAATTGGGACATGATTCAATTAATACACCCTACCAACCTATGATCTATGGCCCCAAACCTAGGATCCTTTAATCCATGGTTAAGGTGAAACTTGAAGAGGCCATAACTACTTTTGATGTGATCCTCATCCCACTCCTCATCCTGATCTCCCTGAAGAAGTTAAAGTATAAAACTCATGTACTCCGAACAAGACCCTTAAGGATTATGTATTCCTTGATCCACTTCCAATATCTTACTAGTAAATCCTTGAATATAGGCATTAAAAATTTTGTGTCTTATTTTTTTACATGCACTGTATTTTTTTTGTGTTTCTTAATATGATTCTCATATAGAGTAATGTGTCAGTTATACTTTTATATAAAGTAAACAATTTTCATTTACCTAAATATTTTTTTGATTTAACTTCAATATTATTGAATTTATTTGAAATGACTTATTGCAATTTTTTTATAGAATGGATAGAATTTGGATGTACGAAATTGATCGGATTTCAACTGATTTTCAAAATAATTTGAACAAATTTTTAGATTTTGCATTTGAAAAGGATTCAGATAGTGGTCGCATACACTACCCATGTTCTAATTGTGTTGGAAGACCATGGTTGAGTCATGAAACAATTATATATCATATAACCAAATATGGTTTCCAAACAAACTATTATGTGTGGTATCACAATGGAGAGAAAATGGAATATCAAAATGTTAATGATCCAAATGATAGGACTGAATTGGAGAGTTTGATATATGATCAGTTTCCATTTATTCGGCATCATGAGAAGGAAAGGATGTCTATCCAACAAGATTTTGATACAAGCACACATGATGCGTCCAATGAAAATGATGATATTGATAGGGTGAAAAAATTGAATGATGCTGCGACGACTCTAGTATATCAACAATGTGGTAAAATGAAAAAGTTGGAATTTTTAATCCGATTGTTTCATGGGAAAACTATGTATGGGATTTCAAATACTGCAATTGATTACATTCTTACCTTCTTGAAGGAATTACTTCCAGATGATGTAGATACTCCCTCAAACCACTATATGGCATGGAAGTTAGTTGATGAACTTGGATTCTAAAAAAAAATTCATGCTTGCCCAAATGATTGCAACTTATTTTGGGAGGAAACTGCTAAAAGAAATGATTGTATCAAATGTGAAACCTCCCGATGGAAGCCAAAAGATGATGGAACACCATCTCGTGTGCCACAAAAAGTAATGTGGCACTTTCCATTGATCCCCAGATTACAAAACCTTTTCATGTCTGATGAAATATCAATAAAAATGCGATGGCATGACACCGAGAGAAAAAAGAATAATGAAGAGTTGGTTCACCCTGCAGATGGATTTTTATGGCAGAGATTTGATGCTCGATATCCTGAATTTGCAGCCAACATGCGTAATGTGAGACTGGGTCTTTCATGTGAAGGTTTTAATCCATTTGGACATATGCTTACTTCGCAAAGCATATGACCAGTTTTCATACACATTTATAACCTTCCCCCATGGTTGTGTATGAAAAAGCCTTACACTTTCTTGAGTATATTGATATCTGGAACTTCTGATCCCGACAATGATATAGATGTATACATGCAACCTTTAATAAAATATTTGAAACTTCTTTGGGATGTGGGTGTGCCCACATACGATGCATGCTCGAAAGACATATTTCAGATGCGTGTTGCACTTATGTGGACGATCAATGATTTTCCTACTTATGAAATGATGTATGGATAGAGCACAAAAGGAAAATTGTCATGTCTTGTTTATATAAAGAATACTCGATCAAGAAGACTGAAATATCATCATAGTTTTAGTTTTATGGGACATCGACAGTTCTAGCCAATGAACCATCCATATATAAACAATCGTCAAAGATTTGACAATACCATGGAGACTGACGATCCACCTCAGCATATGTCTGGAACTGATGTGCTTAATGAATTGAAAGATTTTAGTTATTCATTTGGGAAGGGTGTAATGAAATCTAGAAAGAGGAAACATGTTTCCAATGATACCTGTTAAAATTGGAAGAAGAAGAGTATATTCTTTGAGTTGTCGTATTGGTCAACCAACTTGTTTCTTCATTGCTTAGACGTAATGCACATTGAAAAGAATATATGTGAAATGTTGCTTTCGATTCTTCTAAATTTCAAGGGGAAGACAAAAGATGATTTACGATCTCGACGTGAATTGGTAGATTGGGGGATCAGACTAGAATTGCATCCTATCTGTATCAGTCAAAATAAATGGCAAGTTCCATGTGCTTCTTATGTGATGACACCTGCTGAAAAAAATCAATTTTTGGAAGTGCTAGAGACTATTAAAGTTCCTGATGTCTATTCAAGAAATATATCAAAACGGTTCAACAAAAAATAGTTGAAGCTGAAATCTTTGAAGACTCATGATTATCACATCCTTTTTCATGAGTTTATTCCAATAGCAATCTTTCATCTCTTGTCCAATAATGTAAGAGTCTCAGTTATTTGGTTGAGATATTTTTTTAGAGATCTTTGTGATAAGAAGTTGTCCAAATCCTTCTTGCAAAAATTGTTGGTAGAGACACCATTAATTTTGTGTGAGTTAGAGAAAATATTCCCTCCATCATTTTTTACATGCATATTGCATCTGACTGTCCATATTCTGACTGAAATACTTCTTGGAGGACCTATTGCTTTCTGTTGGATGTATCCAACTGAAAGAAACATGTACACATTGAAATCATATGTTTGGAACAATAATTATCCCGAAGGTTCTATTGTGAACAGTTACTTGGCTCAAGAATGTGTGGATTTATGATCAATGTATTTGTATGATCTTACTACGAGAATAAACAGACCAATGAGAAATGAAGAAGAACAGTATGAGCAAATTGAACCCAGTTTTCCATCACTTCCTCAAACAGGAGGAATTTCGGGATCATATACATTGAAGACATTAAGCCTTGATGAGCGAGAGATGACACATCGCACAGTGTTATTTAATTGTGATTTGTTCGATGAGTATATCAAGTAAATTTCACATGTATATCTTATCTTATCTCTTGTAATTTTAAATATTTCTTAAACTATTATTATTTTTATCTAAAGGTAACATAAAGAATTGATATATAGAAAGCATCGTTCTTTATCTTTGAGAAGGAAAGAGACTTTGTATAGCAAATAGTTTTCTTATTGGTTGAAATTGAAGGTAAAAATATTTCTGTAATAACTAATTAAAAATAATATTTAATTAAGTTTACTATTTGTTTATATTTCAGGTATCGAGTTTGCTTGCAGACTCTATTTCTGAGGAAATAAGAGCTTTGGCTTTTGGCCCTAATACCATGGTTCGTGATTTTAAATCACTTGTGATCAATGGATACAAATTTATTATCACTGAATGATAAAGAAACATGAGAACACAACATGATGGTGTTATGCTAACTACCACAACAGACTGTTATGCCAGTTCATCGGATAATAGACCTCATTCTGAAAATGTAGCTTATTATGGAGTCGTGGAGAAAATAATAATTTTGGATTATTACTCACATGGTCGAGTCACGATGATGAAATGTCAATGGTTTGATTCAATGACGAGGCAAGGCACCTTTATTGATGATTGTGGATTTCGAGTTATTGACATGAATAACACTCTTGCCACCGATGAACCATATGTATTGGCATCAATGGTGAAACAAGTTTTTTATGTCAAATATCATTGTCATCCTAAATTCAGTGTAATTATTGAAGTAAATCTCAGACATGTTTTTAATGATGGTGGTGATGAAGTTGACACTATCCCTACTACAATTGGAAGCAATATGTTTATTACTTATGATGACTCCAATAGCTCAATTTTCAGAGTTGATTGTGAACCTGAAGTTGTGGTGGGAAATATATAAAATCATACAGTCATGTTCTCACCTACATGTTTCTCCTACATAATTCAGAGTGTGTATCCTAGTACTTACCTTCAAACCACCATAAATATTCTATTTCTTTATGTTTTTTTTATCAGAATGGTTTTTCTATATTTTGTTTTTTGGGTTACACATTAGTTATCTGTTTCTAATTACTTCCATATTTGTTTTCATTGTAGGAAATGACACCCATTGAAGAGATGCAGTGAAAAAAGATGATAGAAAATAATTGTCGCATGACACAGATGAGCGTTCCTCCACTCATCCCTGTTGTGAGTATTTTATTTCAAATATATATATTTCAATAACTTATAATATAATGTGTTTACTTTTGTGTTAAACTTTTTTTTAGGATCCACCCCCTAGACGAGAGATATCCGATGAGGAGCCTGGTATTTCTCCTAGTACAGAGGCTGGTGGTAGGAGGGGGGGGGGGGTGGTGTTAGAGTTAGACGATCATCTGGTGGTCTCAATACTGAGGCCGGTGGTACGAGGGCTCATGGTGCGAGAGTTATACAATCTACTGGTCGTACCCGATTGGACTATGCCCCTACCACAGACGTATATTCTATGCCCCATTTTGATCCTGGTGTGTCTTTAGGGACACACAAGATATTTAGGCCTCCGATGTTTACACTACTAGTTGGCCAAACGTCTGTGCCATCATCTTTTTCTTCTGGTTCATTAACTCCGAGCTATTATATTCCACCTTCTTTGACTCCTGATCTGACACAGTATGTGGCTGAGGAGCGTACACTAAGGGACACTCCACCTGTACAGGATATTCCTTCTGCTTATGCACATCCAGTGACACCCATTGATCCTACTACCACAGGTATATTTATATAACTCTAACAAATTTTTATACCAAAATTTATTTTTATTATAACTTGTACTGATATTTTTTTTCTTTAATAACAGATTCATCTACTGATAGGAGGCGGGGGAGGGGGCGTACTCACTTGCGTACGGTATGGAACCACTAAACACAGTTGATGGTTGAATACAATGATGATGGATAGATGATTGATAAACCTGGGCAGGAATGTCGGGGTTTTTTGGTGACGCTAGCCAAAAACTCCGACATCATTCCGGTCATCCCTCTCTCTTGGAGACATCTACCACACGAAGTCAAGGATAATGTGTGGGAACAAATATGGGTAAAAAATCTATTGGATTTAATGTAGTATTTTTTTGTGTATATATGAATTAATCTATTAAGTGTCAGCTTCGGTTTAACTTCCCTGATGGAGAAGGTGCACGAAAAACATGATTAAAGGAGCTAGGAGAGCTTTGGAGAGCTTATAATCATGAGTTGTATGTTGGCTGATGTGATATAGTGGGCAAAGAGTTGGAGACAGTACCTATCATGGATGACTGCCTGATAGAGCAATATCTCCAAATGATTACCCATTGGGTGACTGGAAAATTTAAGGTATTAATCCCATTTGAGGTATTTAAATGAAAGTTTTCATATTTTCTATTAATATTATTTTATTTATTATTAAACATTATTTAGGAATCTTCTAAAAAAACAAAAAAACATTGATTCAAAGCAATACCTCTACACTTTGGGGCGCACTACTATGTCAGATCATGAGAGGCAACTGGTACGATATAATTGTTTATAATTTTTCTTTAGGACTTGCCTTTTTATTGTTTCCTACTTAAATTATGTGATCTTTTGAATATTGAATATATGATTATAATTGCACTTTATATTGTTTCAATGTCATTATAGAATCACAAATTGAATATTGAAGGATGTCTCTCTCAAGCAAAATTGTTTTGCTAGAGTAGAAAGAAAAAAGATGGAACTGCGGTTAATGAACCAACACAAGAAAAGATTGTAAGTTTTAATTTATTTATTTCAAAGTTTAATATCTATTTTGAAATTTAATAATCTATTAATATTTTTAACAGGCTGCTTTAGAGGCCCTTGATGCCCATGAGCCTGACAATTTAGGGCCACACGATCATTTATATCAGGTTTTGGGAGATGAGAACTCTGGTCGAGTACACTGCCGACCTGGTAAGAATATAGTCCTGACGAGGTATTGGTCCTCTCTAGGTATCCATTATAGTAACACCGAGTTGGAACATGTCAAGGAGCATGCAAGACATTCTGATAAAAGGTTCACAAAGTTGGAAGAATAGGTTCAAACGAGGGATAAAGAATTTATGAAACTAATCAAAGCTTTATCTTCATCACTTCCACCAGAGGCCAATGCGGCTTGTCAGACATATATGTCGTCGATGGGTGCATTATCCAATGCACCAGGAGGCAGTTCTAGTGGAGGTTGAGATGATGACGTTCCTGGTGATGATGAGGATGCTGAATAGGATGAGGGCGAGGATGAGGATGAAGACGAGGGTGAGGATGAGGTCGAGGATGAGCATGGGGACAATGATGAGGACGACGACGAGGACAGAGATGGCGGCGAAGATGAGTCTGATGATGATAGTGGTGATGATGATGGTGATCAGGGGCAGATTGATCCATTACATTTTGACTAATATTTATGACATTTTATTTTTGATTTAATATGGATGTTTCATTCTACTTAAAATCCTATCACACCTTGCACACACCCATCACAACCCCCACCCTCCTCCTTGGACCCCAGACATCCCCCCAGATAGCCCCCCAGACAACTCCTCAGAGAGCTCCCCGGATAGCACCCCCACCCTCCGCCCTAGACCCCGGACAACCCCCCTGATAGCCCCCCCGGACAGCCCCCTGGACAGCCCCCCAGACAGCCCCCCGGACAACCCATCCACCCTCCACCCTGAACCCCGGACAACCCCCACCCTCCTTCCTAGACCCCAGATAGCCCCCCAGAAAGCCCCCTAGACAGCCCCCCCACCCTCCTCCCTAGACCCCAGACGACCCCCAAACAACCCCTCAGACAACCCCTCAGTCAGCCCCCCCAACAGCCCCCCCTGGACCCCGAACAACCCCCAAACAGAATTGTTCTCAAATAAATTTTTACCACCCATTGAAGGTGAACTTCAGGATGAGTTCCTTTAAATGGGAAGACTATAAGAACCTAGTTTTTCACTCTGGTATGGATATTTTTTAATTCAGTATAACTCTTTATTTTTGACCAAATATGGAAGCCTAATGATGTTATAATGGTTTATGGGGCTTTTGGGGCTTGTTCGGAGCTCAGAACCCCGATCAGCGTAGAAAAACACTATGCCTCACGGTTAGTAAAAAATTTAAGTCCATACCACAAGGTATCTACCAACCATATAGGGATATATATTATAAGAAATGTGCATGATTTTCCCTATCCATGCACTAGGGGATGCACATCATGCACAATGTCTATAGTTTTAGTATAAGATATTATCACTGTTGTTGCATGATTTGCCTAACTGGCATATAGAAAACCAACCAAACGCCTTCAGATTGTGTTGATACTTTAGGAAAATGATCCATGATTCATATGTGACATGTATGAGTCAAACCCGCCTTAATCCAAGGCACGGTGTGGCCGGTATCACTCAAAGTGTCTCTCTTTTGTTTAAAATGGACACCCTTTTAAGTAAAAACAATTAGCATACGAAAAACTGACCAAACGTATTTGGATTGTGTTGATACTTTAGGAAAACGATCCATGGTCCATATGTGACGTGTGAGACTCAACCCCACCTCAATCCAAGGCATGGTGTGGCCGGTACCACTCAAAGTGTCTCACTTTTATTTGAAATGGACAACATTTTAAGTGAAAACAACAACTGACATACGGAAAATGGACCAAAAATATTCGGATTCTATTGATACTTTAGAACAACGATCCATGGGACATTTTTGACATGTTGGAGTCAACCCCACATAAATCCGAGGCACGATGTGCCTGGTACCACTCAAAGTGTCTCACCTTTATTTGAAATGATCAACATTTTAAGTGAAAACAACAACTGACATACAGAAAACAAACCAAATTCATTCATATTGTGTTTATACTTTAGGAAAATGATCCATGGGACATTTATTATGTGTAAGAGTCAACCCCACATCAATCAGAGGCATGGTGTGGCTGGTACCACTCTAAGTGTCTCTCTTTTGTTTAAAATGGACAATGTTTTAAGTAAAAACAACTGGCATACGGAAAACTAACCAAACGTATTCATATTGTGTTGATAATTTAGGAAAGTGATCCATGGTACATTTGTAACGTGTAGGAGTCAACCCCACATCAATCTGAGGCACGGTGTGGCTGGTACCACTCTAAATGTCTCTCTTTTGTTTAAAATTGACATCAGTTTAAGTGAAAACAATAACTGGCATACAAAAAACCAACCAAACGCATTAGGATTGTGTTTATACTTTAGGAAAATGATCCATGGGACATTTTTGACGTGTAAGAGTAAACCCCGCATCAATCTGAGGCACGGTGTGGCCGGTACCACTCTAAATGTCTCTCTTTTGTTTAAAATGAACATCATTTTAAGTGAAAAACAACAACTGGCATGCAGAAAACCAACCAAACACATTCTTATTGTGTTGATACTTTAGGAAAACAATCCATGAGTCATATTTAATGTTTAAGAGTCAACCTCGCCTTAATCTGAGGCACATTGTGGCCGGTATCACTCAAAGTGTCTCTCTTTTGTTTAAAATGGACACCATTTTAAGTAAAAACAACTGTCATACGAAAACTAAATGTATTTAGATTGTTTTTATACTTTAGTAAAATGATCCATTGGTCATATGTGATGTGTACAACTCAACCCCGCATCAATCCAAGGTGCGATGTGGCCGGTACCACTCAAAGTGTCTCACTTTTATTTGAAATGGACAACATTTTAAGTGAAAACAACAACTGACATACGAAAAACCAACCAAAGACATTAGGATTGTGTTTATACTTTAGGAAAATGATCCATGGGATATTTGTGACTTTTACGAGTCAACCCCGCATCAATATGAGGCACGGTGTGGCCGGTACCACTCTAAATGTCTCTCTTTTGTTTAAAATGGACATCATTTTAAGTGAAAACAACAACCGACATATGGAAAATGGACCAAAGTATTCAGATTCTATTGATATTTTAGGAAAAAGATCCATGAGTCATTTTTGATGTGAAAGAGTCAACCCCGCCTCAATCCGAGGCGCGGTGTGGCCAGTACCACTCAAAGTGTCTCACCTTTATTTGAAATGATCAACATTTTAAATTAAAACAACAACTAGAATACAGAAAACTGACCAAACGCATTCGGATTGTGTTGATACATTAGGAAAATGATCCATTGGTCATTTTTTACATGTACGAGTCAACCCCACCTCAATCTGAGGCACAGTGTGTCCAGTAGCACTCTAAGTGTCTCTCTTTTGTTTAAAATGGACACTATTTTAAGTAAAAACAACTGACATACAGAAAACTGACCAAACGTATTCGGATTGTGTTGATACTTTAGCACAACAATCCATGGGTCATTTATGATGTGTACGAGTCAACCGAGCCTCGATCCAAGGCCCAATGTGGCTGGTACCACTCAAAGTGTCTCACTTTTATTTGAAATGGACACCATTTTAAGTGAAAACAACATCTGGCATACGGAAAACCAACCAAACGCATTCATATTATATTTATACTTTAGGAAAACAATCCATGGGTCATATGTGACATGTATGAGTCAACCCCGCCTCAATCTGAGGTACGGTGTGGCCGATATCACTCTAACTATCTCTCTTTTGTTTAAAATGAACATCATTTTAAGTAAAAACAACTGGCATATAGAAAACTGACCAAACGTATTTGGATTGTGTTGATACTTTAGCACAACGATCCATGTTCCAGCCTCACACAATCCACTTCTCATGTGAGGAACTCCTACCCCTATTATAAAACACATGAAATTTAATACGCCAAGTACAACTATATTTCCCTAAGTCACACGAGCTCATTGATACACACCCATTATCATCATCACTAAGTTCAAAGACACCCACCCCAAACCATGACATTATATTTTTGTTTGGTTGAATTCATTTATTCATTTCCTTATTTTGGGTTATTAGCTTCTAATTTCTGAATTCAATCATGTATGTGTTATAAAAAATGCAATTTTGTATGTATTCTTAATTCTGTATCACATATAATTATGTATTCAGTTTTTAATGTATTGCATTCATAATTGATTATTAAATTATGTATCCTTATAATTATCAGTTTTTAATTATGTATCCTTATTATGTATTGTATTGTATGTATTCTGTACAATTCACACAGCAGCACACAAAGCAGACTGCTGTGTGAATTGTACAACAAAGCCTATACCAACGGTTTTAAACCGTTGGTATAGGTTATGTATGTATTTTTTTTACCAATGGTTCTGAACCATTGGTACAAAACCTTTACCAACGGTTTAAACCTTTGGTATATGTCTATTGTCATGGCTTACTGGGATACGGTTTCTAAAACTGTTGGTATAATTTATACCAACGGTTTTCAACCGTTGGTATACCTTAAATTTCTAGTAGTGAAAGGAATACTACCTATACAACCCCTCAAAAAAGAAAGTGATTGACTATAGTCAAGCCATATTTCTTGAGAGGGAGCACATCCTCAAAAAAGAACAATGAGAGTAATATTGACTTCAATGAAGTTGATACTCAAGATACACAAAATTTGGTATAGGAACATATTCCATAGTTCCTCGTGGAAGAATTAGTTCCTAAAACACAAGTACTACATAGGATCACAAGACAGTTAAGAGAACTATATAGATATGGTTTTCTAGTCACTAAAGATGGTGACTCAGTATTAGTTGACAATGATGAACCCATCTCCTACAAAGAGGAAGTATAGAGATCAGAAGATGCAATATAGCAAGAAGCCATGAATTTTGAAATAAATTCTATGTATTAGAACCAATTTTGGGTTCGGTTCTTCAGTCAGTGATAGGTGTGTTACACAGTGCTGAGAGAATCTCTTTGTAGTCATAGCGTGCTCCTCACCATTAGCCCATTCCACAACAAGGTCACGCTCGATCCATCAGACATCGATGAGGACCAACCTTCATGCCTACATCATTCCCGTCCTTCCACCTCTCATACAACTCCAGATACCACTACATAGCCACTGAATGCACCTTCCTCATCATACATGACAAAATCTGAGATATTCCCCACACACCCTTCTTCATAGTGTGGAACCACTAAAAACCCACTGACTGAACCTTCCTCATCATTCATGGCATTACCTGTGACATTATCCACACACCCTTCTTCAGAGTGGGGCACCAGTTATGACACTGAGTTTGATATTTTCCATATTCCATATGCAACTCTTATAATGCCACATTACTTAGATTAGGGGACTGGTTAGGGGACTGGTTAGGGGATTCCCCTCATTGATTTTTTCCCATAATCTAGCTAGCTTCCAGTTGCACGTATAACACTTTAGTGGATGGAAGATCAGTTCTAGTTTTGTAGTGGGTCGAGCAACAGAACTAGAACCAGTCTCTCATCCACTTGAGAATTGTATATGCAACTAGAATCTAGCTTGATCAGGATAAGTAAAATCATTGAGTAGAATCCCCCAACTAGTGCCCCAATCCAAGGAATGTGGCTCTATCATAGCTTCAAATGGCATAGGGGTCTCAATATCAAACTCAGTGTCGTAATCGGTGCCTTAGTCCAAATAAGGGTGTGTGGGGAGTGTCTCAGATGGCGCCATGTATGACAAGGAAGGTCTAATCTATGGGTGTGCAGTGGTTCCCCACTCCGAAGAAGGGTACGTGGGGAATGTATCAGATGATGCCACATATGATGAGGAAGGTGAAGTTGGTGGTTGTGTAGTGGTACCTGGAGATGTTTGAGAAGTGTAAGGACATAAACGACATTAGCAAGAAGGTTGGTCCTCATCGATGTCCTATGGATCAAGCGCGACCTAAGGTGGAATGGGTTGTTGGCGAGGAGCACGCTCTGAATGTAGATAGATTTTCTCAACACTATGTAATGCACCTGTCATCGACTGAAGAGCTAAACCCAACTCATCAAAACTAAATGAATCTCGTGTCTCGGGAGTGATCATATCATGAACCTGATCGATACCATAAACCTAAAAAAACATTAAATAATAGATTAAAAAAGTAATAATAAAGAATTAATAAGTGTGATAAAATTAAATTACCAAGGTATAATATGACCCTCCAAGCCGAGTGATATATTGTATGATCACTTGCATATACCAAAGTATGTGCATAGTGTGGGGGACATGATGATGACGTCCTCTAACATATCCAGTGACACAATACTTCTCACGTGAATCCCACATGGATATGTATAGCTCATGTATAATATGCCAATCCCGATCCAGTTTTCATACAAGTCAAATACCGCGCACCTCTGCAACCTGTCTTAGTGGCCTAGGAAAGGGTTGTTGATATCTGAACTATCTCATGAACCTATTGGGTTAGTGTCACTCAACAATATGGAAATGTATTAGTTTCACCACAATATTAGAATGATGTTGCCTCATCGTACAATAATATGGAAGATGTCCCACAAACTCATATGTATATGGCATCTAATAAATCTACACATAGAGAAATAAAATTTATCATTCATTAAACAAAGAACACAAAATTATATCAACAATGATTTGTGCATACTTCTTCAATGGAAATATGATCTAACAATTGATGGTAATATGAAATGGAATGCGCTTGGATATATAAATATTCCTTCTAGTGGCTCCACCTATTAATTGTAACAAAATTTCAAAAATTATATAATTAGCATATGAAATTGGAATAAAAGTGTGTATTAAACTTTTAAAGTACCTGTGAGCAAAATGAATCATACACAATGCATCAAAGGGTAAATCAGAGACAAACCAAGATGCAAGTGTAGGGAATCATATTCATGCCCACACCTCTAATAACAAACAACAACCACCTATCTCTCTCACCTTCATGCATGATGCCTTGCACAAATCTCTATACATATGTGCCAGACAAGCTGAACCCCAACTATACCACCCATCACGCTCAGGATCTACAAGCACAGGTTGGTGCATCAGATGAATATATGATACAAAGTGATCAAGAAATAAAGTACCTCTAATCAATCGTAAAATGTATGCTCCTGCATAACCAGGGCATCCATTACCTACCACCTCTAAGGGTCTCTGGCGTGTCTGTTAATGGTAAACCTAAATATCTGTGTAAAATGTAATCTCAGCTATATATAATTGGACCTGTAACAACATAACCATCAATAGGAAGACCTAATAGTATATAGAATCTTGTAATGTAATCATCATCTCCCTCAGAGACATATGAAATGTATGCATCTTTGGTATCCATCACTCAACCAAAGCAGAAATGAGTAAAACATTAATGGGTATATATATCCAAAAATGATCAACTAATAGAAACTGGGGTGACACAAATAAGGTATGATAGGATCTGGTGGGATCTCGTGGTGAAAGTGATGGACCCTACGAACTTTCAGTATCTGCTCTTCCCCACTATCCCATAAATGTTGTGATATGTACTCACTCTATGTGGTAAGAAGAGATGGATCCTCGAGGATTAGATTTAGCTATGAAGATTTTATTTATGTAAATGGATAAAGAAATGTTAAACATATAAATCTATTAAATAATATATAAGTTTAGTGGAATGAAAATTAAGATAACAAAATTCTTCATCCAAAAAACCTTTATATAAAGAAAGTAAAACAATTACAATAATCAACTCATAGTAAAAAGAATCAAGTAGGGTGTAATGATGAACCCTCCATGATATCATTCTTAGGACACTCTCTACGATTATGTCCTTCTTCCCTACACCTTCCACACTATTGTCGCATCCCTTTATACTGATGCTAATCCATTTTTTCTCATGCATGTAGATTTCAGATGACCTTTACAATACATCCATGATGGATTCAGAACAACAATTAGAATATGCAAAGGGGTATTTCATATTGATACATCTCCAACTAGGCTTTTCCATAACATGTCGAGTCTATACACTGGATCAGAATAACTCTTCCATGAGAGGTGAAAATGAACACATGGTCCAAGTACATGTGAGAAAATAAAAGAAGAGGAAAAACACAAAACCCAGGAGATGGTCCAAGTACATGTGTGAAACGCCAGGAGTCACATGACATAGGTTTTCAAATGAAGAAAAGATGAAAATAAAATAAGAGGAAGAAGAACATAGACACAATGATTTACATGGTTCGGGAAAAATACTTACACCCATGAAGAGGCAGAAATATCATTATAATATGAATCATAATTACATGGAGTTTTCAAAGTTTCAAGCACCACACAAAAACCTAGCTTGAATGGGATAATAAATAATATGAAGCACTATACCGACAACTGCACAATAAGTCCATTGTGCTATAGTGAACGTGGTTGGAAGTCCGCACTACTACAATGCTATGGTCATCCAAGTCTAAGCTGCTAAAGTGGTTGGTGTCAAGAAGTTTGCAGAGCTATAGTACCACTATCTCCAATGACTGAGCTACTACAGTAGTTGTGTCAAAGTCTACAATGCTACAGTGCTCTTTCGATATCGCTTGGTCATTTTTTCTAGTTGGCCAGAGTTGCTACAGTTACCCAAAATTTGAGTCAAGTGCCTTCGGCCCCCGGACCCCCAGAGTAGGGGCGTGTTGCCCTCTGTAACCCCCCAAAAGCTCACCATGGAGCTCTACTCATGTGATTTGTGGCCTGGTGCATAGTATGGGCCACAAGCATTCGACCCAACATCATCTAAACAGATTGGGCTCCAACAATACAATAGTAACCATATTCACAGTTGTGGTTCTCAAGTAGAACAATCATCACCTAACCAAAAAACACCGGCCAGTGGATCCTAACCCTCTTCAAATTCAACTCGACTTTCCATCCTGTGAAAACAGCGCACCTGGTATGATTTGGCACAAGTTTGATTAACCGCAAGATCCTTTCTAAAAATTTTCAAGTATCGATGGCCTTGGTTTAGTTATTTTTTTACATATTCTAATCTATCAACAAAGTATTTGACACATCTATAAAATATCTAACAATACCCATGATTGGTAATTTTCTAACCCTCTTGAAGATGTTGTTAATTCATTCAAAAAAGTTTGTAGTCATGTGCCCATATCTCTTCCCTTCATCAAATTCCAATGATCATATCTAATTTGGGATATGCATCATGAGCATGTAGATATTCTCAATTATTCCTCTCATTTCTTCCAATATT
The DNA here is from genome assembly GCA_963277665.1 of Viscum album. NCBI lineage: Eukaryota > Viridiplantae > Streptophyta > Magnoliopsida > Santalales > Viscaceae > Viscum > Viscum album. The sequence goes on along the minus strand of OY728125.1, from coordinate 115,136,155 downwards.
TGAAGGAAAAACTGTTGTCTTGGTTCATATGTTGTAAAGGCATGCAATAAACATTTAAAAAAAGTTCCAATTGATATAAATTAAACATAAGTACCAAATGTGTAGAAAATGTAATCCAATACCCAATTTTATGAATGTTTTTTTTTTCATTTTTTCATCATGAAATTATGTACATACATTTTTGGCAATATGTCTCATGCAGAAATGATGGTAGGCATGGGGGGTAGCCAACCGACATCCTTTATATCCACTAATTCTTTAATAGTGCAATAACGATATGAAATAAGACATATCCCATGCCTATCGGTTCCATGAACATGTAGAAAAGATGAAAAACAACTCCACAAGTCCATATTATCCTCTACTATTGTAAATTCTAGTGGAAAATGATATTTATTTTATTCCCGAGTGCTAAAAATCAAGAGAACACCATTATAATTTCCATATAGAAAAGTGCCATCCACTTGTATTAATTCTTTGCAGTGAGGGAATGTTGCAATTCATGGAAGGAATGCTCAGAATATCTGAAGAAATGAGACTTTGTCTACAGAGACGCAATTGTTAACATACTCCACTATTTCAAATTGATAAACAGTCTGACTAGTTTGAACCAATCACTCAATCCAATAAGGCAACACCAAAAATGATGTTTCTAAATTTCCATAAACCTTCTCATTAGCTTTCTACTTTCCAATCCATGCCTTCTTGTATGAGATTTTATATTCATACTCACTCTACACGTGTTCCTGTATTTTCTCAACATGAACATCCCAATTAACTCTGATCATGTCAATAATAATAGATCATATGAATTCCTCCAACGATGTATCCTAGTGGTTATGCCTTTGAGGGGTCTCATGGGAGGTTTCAGGTTCGAGTCTCCCTGAGTACATATAGGCATGGTAGATCTCTTCATTTATTTGTATTCCCCCTCCCCAGACTATTGTAATAATAGACCATATGAATTTCAAGTAGAGGTGTTTATGATCTTGAGTCATCCTTGGATAAAAACTAGCGTGGTCTTGAAAATTTTGTAATTTTCTAAAATGTTAAATTTCTGGGAAGGCTAGATCACAATCGAATCATGCATGTGTCACCAAACTATTGACATTTTATAGAAAATTTTGATCTTGTAGACTCATCTACATGATAACTGTAATGTCTCTTCACATGGTAATGCTTTATATCTGTTTGTAATGCCTATTTTCTCTCAAATTGTCTTCAAAAATAATAATCATCATCAATCCTTCCAACAATTATTTGTTGGAAAATATATGAGAACTCGGTTATTGATGTCATTGTATCCCAATAAAACTCAAGCACCACCAGTGTAATATAATGTGATGTTTTCATCGGTTGTGCATGTTGTATTTCTAGATCATTGGCTGGAATCCTCACATCTCTTTGTCATATACTTCCTTGTCCTTAAAATGATCATCATAGGCATCATTGATCGCACCCATATGTGGATCAACTATAACATATGTTGTAGTAACATCTACATGTATTGTCATTTGAAATATTTTCTCTTCTCTGCATGTATTTTCTTCACCTGTTCCACCTTGAACAATTGAATTAGATGTAAACATATACCCCTAAATAGATTCACCAATATGTTTTGTTTGATTTTCGTGGTATCTTCAACTGTTCTTGTAGGTTTGTACAATTCCCTACCTCAATGAGAGGCAGAATGATTCTTTTATAAATAGGTGAGACTGATTACAAGTCAGAAGAATATGATGTGGGACTCAAAAAAGAGACTTAACCCAGTAAATACGATTAATCAGATCTAACACTCTCCCTCAAGCTAGAACATGTATATCTTGTAAGAAGAACCCCACAAAAAACACGCCAAAGAAAAAATAAGACTCAACACACTCCCCCTCAAGTTGGGTCGCTGATGCTGTGGACGCCTAACTTGGTGCAGAGAGAGACTGGTCGAGCTCCTATTAGGCCTTTGGTGAAGATGTCGGCAAAATGATCTGTTGTTGGGATGTAGATGAAGCTGGCATGGTGTTTCTTGAGGCGATGAAAAAGAAAGTGGTATTCTACCTCAATATGTTTTGTGTGTTAATGGAAGAATGTATTGAAAGTAATCTTCGTGCCTACCAGATTATCAAACCAAACATGAACAGATGTCTTTGGTGAGAAACCAATATCCTAGAGAAGATGAAGAATCCAAAGAATCTTAGTAGTGATGGTGGTCACTGCTTGGTATTCAAATTCAACACTGGATATGGAGACGACAATCTATTTCTTGCTTCGCCATGAGATAAGGTTACCTACCATAAACATGGAAAACCCAGAAGAAGATTTTTGGGTAGCCAAGTAACCAGCATAGTCAACATCACATAAGGCCTCAATATTTTGATGACCGTGATGTGAATACCAAATACCATGGGAAGGATCTTTATTGATGTACTTGACAATCCTAAGGACAACATCCCATTGAGACTTCATCGGATGTACCATGAATTAGCTAACTTTTCAGATAGTTCATGCAATATACAGACGAGTCATGGTAAGATAATTGAGTTTCCCCACAAGATGACCATACCTATCTGGCTGAGAATATAGGTATGTACTATCATATAGAGAATGTTCACCAGGTTCAAGTGGAGTATCAATGGCAGTTTCCTAAGATAAAATAGCATCCTGCAAGATATCCAAATCATACTTCCATTAGGAAAGAAAGATGGTGTTTGGAGAACAAGAGACTTCGATGCCAATGAAGTATGTTAGAGGCCCCAGATCCTTGGTCTAAAATTGTTGTTGAAGATACGCCTTTAGATGGGCAATGCCATTTGATTCACTTCAAGTGATAATGATGTCATCAACATAGAAAACTAGCAGGATGCAGCCGAAGGATGTCATGAAATAGAAAAAAGTGTGGTCCTTCTTACTCTAAGACAAGCCAAATGTAGTGATGACTGTGTAGAATCTTTCAAACCATGCACAGGGAGACTACTTGAGTTCATAAAGAGAGTGGAGAAACTGGCAAAAATTATAATTAGCTCATGAGGAAAGGAATTCAAGAGGTTGTTGCAGATATACCTCTTTATCAAGAAAACCATGTAGAAAGGAATTCTTGACATCAAGTTGATGAAGAGGTTAATGATGAGTAGCAACAAGAGAGAATTATAATCAGACATATGTCGTCTTTTCAACCATATAGAATGTATCAAAATAACCGACGCCATATATCTGGGAAACACCTCTTTCTACAAGTCTGAATTTAATTTGATGAAGAGTTCTATATTCATTTAGGCGCACTATATAAATTCATTTGTTGTCGACCACCTGTTTACCTATCGGAAGGGGGACCAGATCCCAGGTACGATTGTCATCCAAAGCTTGCAATTCATATCTCATTACTTGAATCCACCCAGGGTGAGATTTGGATTTTCCAACCATGATAGGAATAAAAATCATCTTCATAGAAGAAAAGCCTCATCATGAAAATATTAAAATAGAAGTATTCTAGTAATAAAGAGTACATTTCCTCAATGAAATGGGCAAGTTTTCTGTTTCCAGAGTAGGAGCGTTGGATGAATCTAGGGAGATGGTGTCCTCAACTCGGATGGGGGACACATTCGATGGGAGATAAGAGTGGACAGTGCCAAAATGGTGATCATCAGAGTGAGACACCTATAGAAGAGGTGGGTGGGTGGTGAGAGGAAGACAATCATTAATAGCAGTGTCTGGGTAGGAAGAGGGATGAGAGAATGGAGGGATCTAAACAAACTATATACAAGCAGAGATGATATAACCTCATAAATCTAGAGAGAAACATCAATATCTGTGATGATTGTGGGAATATCTAAGGAAGATTCAATGGAGGGATTTTGGAGAAAATTTTGAGAGGTTGGTACGAGTGTCACATATATAAAAAAGACACCCAAACACATGGAGGGGAAGCAGGTGAGGAGGGAGAGAGGATAATAGAGCCTGAAAATGAGTCTCCCCCTAAAGGATAGAAGAAAGAAAGCGATTTATGAGGTATGTAGCAGTAAGGATACCATCCCCCAAAAAATTAAGAGGCACTTGCATGTGGAATAAGAGGGCACAAACAGTCTCTAGAATATGACAATGTTTACACCCAACCACTCTATTATACTGAGGTATATTGGGGAAAGATGTCTGATGAATGATGCCTTTTTTCCTTGAGAAACTACTGAAAGAAAATGGATAAATATTCTTGTCCATTGTCTGAGTAGAGAAATTTCATGGAGGTGGAGAACTGAGTATGAATTTCTTGATAAAAGGTCTTAAAAGTAGTTAACACCTCAGAATGATCATGAATAAGGTAAATCCATGTCATTCATGAAAATTCATCAATAAAGGATGCATAATATTGATACCCTAACTAACTCAGGACCATGCGAGGGACCCATACATATGAATGGACGAAATCAAAGGGTTTTTAGGCCCTTTTTACCAAACGAGGAATATAAGATATACGACGATGTTTCACAAACTTACAAGACTCGCAATGAAAAGAAAGTTGTAGACTAAACTAAGAATAAAGATGATGAAGGGTGGAAGTAGGTGGATATCCCAACTGAGAATGAAGATCCAGAGAATGAGCAGAAAGTGTCAAGAAGACTACGGATATCGGGCCATCAAGCATGTACACCCCGTCACGAAGATGGCCTTGAGCAAGTTCCCGATTCATCGACCACTCCTAAAACACAACATTAGATGATAGAAAATAACATTTCAGTTGAATTCCTTTGTGATCTTACTAATGGAGAGAATATTGAAAGGACTTAAAGAAACATGTGCCACAGAAGGCAAATGAATACATGAATTTAAGGAGCATGTTCCAAATCCCACAATAGGGATATTTGATCCATCAGTAACAGTAATGGTTGTGGGGCCAATATACTGACAGTATTTAGATAATAAACCTACATCACCAGTGAGATGATCAGAAGCACCTGAATGAAGCATCCAGGTAGGTGGGAGACTGGTATATGCAATAGAAGCTGAAGAAGAATCAGGTAGCGAAGAGACCCAATGAGTGTGTATAAGATGAAGCTCATCCATGAAGAGTTCCAACATGTGAGGAAGATCAGAAGTTGAAGGGTAAGCATCGTTGACAGTAGTCTGAACTTGCTGAGGTGGTTGATTCAGGTTTCCATAAAGAACCCATCACTGATCGATGAGATGTTCATGCTTTACAAAGTGCTAACATAATAGATGAGTATGACCCTCACCATGTCTATGTCCATGAGTACCTACAAATTGCCCACTGCCACAACCCATGAGGGAGTGGGATCTTGAGTGTGAGTTGGTGGGAAAATTACCCGATGAACTTTTCCAAGGTGATGATAAACCAATGAAATCTCAAGAGAGGAGGGGTTGGTCAACATCTCTATGATCGTTGTTGCATATTTGGGATCAAGGCCATGGAGAAGGCTGGAGAGACATAACTGGTCTCATTAGTCCAATGCTACCTCAGGTGTTTGATGAAGGGGCCATAACTCAAGTAGCTCATCATGGAGGGCTTTCCACTCGATGAAATAGGATGAAAATGGATGATGGTACTAGTATATAATGAACAGGTGGTGAAGAACGACTGACACTCAAGCCTGGTTATTTGTTTTGGAATACATGAGGGTGTGCTCGTGAGGTACCCCCGCCTTGTCTATCCGATGTAGCACCCAGATCGAACCCCAACCGGGTTCTGACCATGTGGTACATACCTACACGAGATGGGGTGGATTTGTTTGACCTAAAATGGGTCGGGGTGGGTCGACCTTTCCCAGAACACCTTGCAAAAGGTCTGCCCAGCCCAGAACAAACATGTGCTGGGGTGGCCTGACCCACATTGGCCCTACATGGGGTTTTGGGGCCCAGGTTATTTTTATATAATCACAAAATTGATTTAATTAATTTTTGGTTTAAAAATATATTATTTTAACACTCTGAAAAAATTAATTTAATTTAGGTATTAAATTAATTAATTAATTTAATTTTTGGAATGAAAATTAAATTAATATTTCAACTGAATAATTTTTTTTAATTTAAATAATTAATTTAATTTATTTAAAATCTCCCATACTTTAAATTTACAGTGATTTAATTTTATCACACTGATTAGTCTTGAGCACTGATCGAACCTACATATGTATGGTAATTTTTATTTAATTATTTATTATTCATTTGTGATTTTTGTAACAAGCAGTTAATGTTATGATGGTCTGTGTATCGTCTTCTTCATTTAAATAAGTATAATGGAATGCACATCCATCAGTATTTCTACATGTACATTGCACTTCCTAAGACCCCCTCACCTGTGTGAGAGCAACTTTTTATTACGACGAAGATGATGTATGATGTGGATCACACCAAGTCAAGGCGAAATTGAGATGAGAAGTGGACACACTGAACAAGGGACAAGCTACATTATGAGTCAAGACATGAATTAGGTATGATACCCCTAGGTCAAATTTGATCCATTAAGTTTAAATGGATCAAAAAATAGTATATTCTCAAAACCTGTCATGTATTTTTATTTCCTTTACTAATTTTTTTATTATTTTATGCATTTTCATGATAGCAGGAAACATATAAAATAATAAATAGAAAAATTCATAAAGAAGAGATGATTTTGTTTTATATTAATGTTTAGTTTTGAGCATGAAAACATAGTTAGAACATATTAATAGAAATTTATTACATTCATCAAAAAAATATTAAAAAATCTCAAAGAAATATTAAGTTACAAACGCTTTCCATCGTTTGAATTTGAACAAAATCGGGTATTTAGGGTGTTTTTTAGCCAAGGTTCTGGGTGCCTACTAATACTGGGGAGTTCTTTTGATAGTAATGGGTTGACTTAACTGAATTTGGCAGAAAAGAAGTATTCAAATCTATCTTGTTTCAAAATTAGAGGAAAATATTGAGTAAATCATTTTTATGATTTTAGAAGATGAGACTTTACTCAACAGATAAAGAAGATACAATTTAATGTGGTTGTCTAGTCTAGTGCATACATAGAAACTCTCCATGTAGTGGTGTAGCTAAAGCTTTCAGACTATGAGGGGAGGTTCAAGGATCCTTGCCACTAGAATAATCAAGCAATATATTATTCCTATTCTAGTAAATAGGGTTGGTTGAGTTCAATAAAATAGTGAAAGAAATTAAATGATTTAATTAATCGGTAATGTCTAATAAAAAATCAAGATAAAAGTGCTAATCTGTTCGATTTTATTTTTGTAGAGAATGAAAAGTAATACCAAAGACATACTATGATATATAATGAAAAAAGTGTCCACACTAGCATGAGTTTCCAAAATGTTGTATAGGAGCTTGTGTAAAGTACCATGACATCATAAATTCAAGGTGCTGGTGTCCCCAATACTCGTTAAGACACCTCAAGAAGCGAGGGTGCTAAAATTATTACAAGAGACTCATGTATGATGTATATGATGGTTATGCCATAATGATATCCTAAATGTCAAATTTGATTTGTGGATGCAACATCGGGACATGGATGAATTTATATGTTGTCTCATCTTTGGGAATCTTGTGAGGAGAAAGTGAAGTGAGATATGAATTGGTGATAATCACACTGGTTACGTGTAAATATGAAAGGTGAATCATGATCTTTAAATGGATCCATTTATCATATAATTTACACCCATTTTCTCTAGTTTTGTTTAAGATTACAAAAATTAATAGTATGGTGAAAACTCTTCGTTACCTTTTGGGTAAGGTTTTCCAAGCAATAAGAACATTAAAGAAAGATTAATCTTTAGTTATTATGGTGAACAATTTAAAAGAAAAGGTGAAAAGGCCAATGAAAAACGTGACATCAAAGGTACCTTTGCAACATCCTTCAATAAAATAGGTATTAAACATGAGGTTATTTGCTTTGCATATCATGAAATATATTTATAGAAGTATACATGAAATGAACTGAATTGAAGAAGCAAGTACTCATTTCATATTCAGGTATATTCATTAATTGTAAGTAATGTTTCTATTTTAATTTTTGGGAATTTAATACAATATTCCTATCATATATGTGTATTTAAATATAGTAACCACATAAGTAAAAAAATACTAGAAGTAAGGTGTTTTATCCAAGAAATAGAGAAAGGGTAATTCCTAAGTTAGTGGTGAGAAACACACAACTTCTATATTTCCAAGTTTATTTATTTTCATTGAACTTTTTTAAGTATCACCAAAAAATTTATCTCACGTTTCCTTTGGACACAAGGATACATTATCCTAGTTTAGTAATGAATATTGTTTTTGGTGTTTAATACTCAACCAATAGTTCAATAATGCTTGAATCATTGACAATACATGACGAATATAAAATTCAAGACTCATATATCTAGTTGTGGAAAGATAATACATTTTTCAAGAAAAAACTAAGCAGTTTTCAAGTATATACCTAGTATGGTTTTAGACACTTCGGATTTAAAGACCTTAGGTACTATCGACACACTCATGTACCTAGTTTTGGATAGAGAAACCTTTAGAAATAAAGGTAAACCACAAAGATTTTTGGAATTATTTTAGATTGAGAGAATGAACTATTAAAAGGGTAATATAGTGGTAAGAATACTTTATATGATTCCTTTAATAGTTTTAAGGAATGTGAAAGTGAAGTATGATATATTCATGGTCAAAAGGTATGAGTTTCTTCAGGCTAGTGTGCTGAATAATATATTGACCAAGCATTCATCAATCAATATAATGTAGTGTGGAATAATTCCTAAATTCACATTACCTTATCCACATTAGAGGTATGATGCTAATAATGGGGATCAATGATGATTCTTACATGTTAACATCGATAAAAAAATGTAGCATGAAGTAATTCCTAAACACACATTTCCTTATACATATCAGAGTCATGATGTAAGTAAAAAGAGAATCAATGTTAAAACTCAAGCATTGTAGATACGTTCATTGTTTTCAAGATATTCATCACAAATACCATAATGAAATTCCAACTATAATGAAAAATGGATATCATATGAGTTATAGTATAACGGAAATCCATTATGTCATAAGAACTTATGTTTGGATGAAAAGTGTTTGTTAAGGATATAAAAAAAATTGCATCAAGAAAAACACAATATGCATCTAAAGTACTTAAGATATTAACAGAAATACCTATGATAGAAGATCCATAGTCAAGTGATAGAATAAATTTCTATAAAAGGGTGAACGTATCTATTTGAGATAGTGGGGGAAAGATTTACTTGGATTTATCCAATGCCGAAGATTCAAAAATAGTTTTCATAAGAACAAGTTATACAGGAGTATGTGGGAAGATAATGTTCTAGAGACACATATTGTGTAGGAATGATGGAACCATAGTGATGGTTTTATATTCACCGTGGCTGGTGGTGCATTATTCACTGAGAAAAATAATTCCTACAAGTAGATAGTATATGACAATAATCTAAAATTGACAAGATTAATTAAAATTAAATAATGGATTTCATGTATCAAAGTATAAGGGGATTACTATTTTGAATATTGTGGTGGGTATTCAAGTGAAACTATACATGGATGGTACAAGTGTCATATTAATAAGTCTTGATTGGTTATACCGATCTGTTCTTCCTAAAGACATTAGAATTTTACTTGTCATAGCTAATTTCTATAATCATATTATTGAGAAATGGATGTCAAGACCACCAATCATGGAAAGTGTCTATACTATGCAACTAGAAAGGTATGGTGACATCTTATAATGATAATAAGGGGTTCAAGTTACTCAAATCTAGTTCATGATTGAAGTGATAAACAAGACCATAGAATATTCATTTAGAATGAATCAACACCATGTGTCTATGAGAGGTTAGTGGTGGTGTCACTATTTTCCAAGTAAAATATGTTTGATAAAATATGGAAAATAAGTAATGGTCTTATATTTAGTTAAGATTATAATGAAAGTAACTCTCCAGAGATTTACTTAAATTAGGAACTGAAATTTTAGGGGACGTCATCTACTAAGTTAGACCAAGTAAAAGTATATATACTGATAAGGTATTGAAAAATATGAGTTGGAAAAATTTGAGAGAGAATTTTTACCAATGTCACATGGAATAAATATCTCCAATAAGACATACATAAATATATAAGGATATTAATGTAGTGAGTTGAATTCTATACGATTTTGTGATGGATCAATCACGTATTCCATGAAATATACAAGACATGATATTTTTAACATAAAATTTATGGCAGACAAATATAAATTATATCTAGAGAAAGTATAAAGGATATATACCTAGTATATGGAGAGGAAATGATACTATTTTTTAGGGGATAAAATCTAGTATTCCTTGGATCAATGTGATCTAATATCGTAGTTAGGATAAGGTAATGAGGGAGATAATCTCATACAATACAATGGCATCCATACCTACAAATACTGATTACATTACAACTTTTTGAGGTGGCTAAAGAAGTAGTGTAAAAATACACAACGATTTGTTCCAGTTCTTGGAAGCACACTTAGTAAGTAATGTTTTATCATTAGGATAATTCTATTGCTGGTACTAGACAAAATGTTAAGTTTAAATAGTGAATAGAAGGGATATACTTGGGGATATCATCTCTTGAGAAGTTTTACTCAAGGAGGTAAAGCCGTAGATAATAGTATTTCCATTAAATAACATTTAAAACCTTTAATAAACCCCTTAAAAATAATATTAATATCATTATTATTTTTTAGTGTGTGATAACTTGTACAATAACAAATATTATGTAACGGTCTTATTAATTAATATTTTTCACCGGACTCAATATTGGTTTTTTTGAACTCATATATAATTTACTAAAGAAATAAATAAATATTTTATTCATAAATAAATATTTTATTCATAATCTAGAAAATAAATATTTATTAAAATATTCAATAAATAAGATAAACATTTTATTCACAATCCGGTGAATAAATATTATATATATATTCACATAATCAAATAAATTATTTATTAATAAAAAAACAATTATTAAGTACCTTGTGAATATTAGTGATCAATAAATCTTGAATAAAATTATTCCTCGGTCTTGAGAATAATATTTATTCCAATAATTAAATTTAAATATAATTTAATTGAGATTAATGAAAACTTTTATTGTGTGACCCTATAGGATTCTTTGTCATTGGCATAAGGATGAATTTCCTGAATTGCAAGATTATTTTTTAGCAATGGGTCAAGGAACCCAAGGGAAAGAACTTAATGTCACAATGATGACAACCATATATGAACACTCACCATGTAATATAATCCATCTGTCTCAATATCTCATCAACCAGATTGCACATCCATGTCACAAACCTATATTATCGATATGTATTTATTTGACTATTTGAAATAAAAACGTCATTACACCATGAACAAGGAATTTAGGGTGACAATTCCATTCCAATCAACGATCTGAGACATCATATTCTATAAATATGGAAGGAACAAATTCTTCCTTGACCTATCCATTAATGAAAAGTCACTCCTGATGCACCCAACATATCCAACTTCACCATGAATTATTATCATCATGGTTTATGAAATAAATCTAAGTACATGAGTTGTAACATGAATTAATAATAATATTAAAGTCTAAATACCATCACACATGATCACAGATAGGAATATTCAATGAAACCAAAACATGAATAATTCCTACCAGTGGGTCTGTTCTCATAATATCTCATCTTAAAGATTACCAAGTGTGAATTTTATGATAAGAATCCTCATCTAATAATGAGTACTCACACATGATAGTCTATGTACTATGTGTCCCATCATAATACGTTATCCAACTACAGAACATTATTTAAGAATATCATCATAGCACATCAAGGTTCTCATCATTTTGGGGAGCTTTTATTAATTTATCAATGAAACATATACTCTAGGACATTATTACATTATATTTATGCATAGAAATGATCAATATATAATAAAAAGTTTTATTAATATTCAATACATTGAATATAAATGTAATCAAAGTACAAACAATTTTTCTTAGGACAACAACTCCAAAAAATTCCCACTTGGAATCGAGCCAACTACCTACAACCTTCAGTCCACTAGACCTCACATGATATTCATGTTTTTACTGATTCGAGGCTTTAGTCAAGGGGTCCTCCATGTTTTCTTACATGGAAATACTGCTAACTGTAAGTTCACATGTCTGAGAAAAATCCCTCAAGAGATGATACTTTTAATGTATGTGATTCATCTGATGATGTAACCTTGGATCTTTTGCAAGAGATACTACTATATTATTATCATAAGAGAGTGTAATAGGATCTTTACTACTAGGCACCACATAAATATCATGGGTGAAGTTGCGTATCTATACTACTTCTTTAACTATCCTAAAAGCCACAATATACCTAGACTCTACTTTAGAATCCACAACCACAACTTTCTTTGAGCTCTTCCAGCACATAGTACCTTAATTAAAAATGAATATGTACCCTGTTTGTGACTTTATGTCATCTTTATTAGTTTGGAAACTATCATCTACATATCCTCTACTTACTAGTTCCTCATCTCCTCTATAAACTAAGAACATATCCTTAGTACGCCTCAGATACTTAAGGATAGTCTTGACTGCCATCCAATGGAGGCCACCTAGATTAGCTTGATATCTTCCTACCACAATTAATGTGTATGCGTCATCTAGACTAGGACATATAATAGTATACATGATTGACCCAATCACTAATGCATATGGAATCATCACCATTATGTTTCTTTCCTCATGTGTATGAGGACACATTTTCCTAGAAAGATGAATTCCACGTGACATTGGAAACAATCCCCTCTTGGATTGTTCCATTCTAAATATTTTCTGCATATTTTCAATTTATGTATTTTGACTTAGGACAATAAACCTCTTGGATCTATCATTATTAATCTTGATCCCAGGAATATATGTTTCCTTTACCAATTCCTTCAAAGAGAATAATTTATTCAACCGAACCATAACAAACTATAAGACTAGTATTTTGTTTCCAATGAATAATATTTTATTAACACATACTATTAAGAAAACAACCGCACTACCATTAAACATTTTATAGACACACAGATCACATTCATTATTTATGAAACCAAATTCCATTATGGATTCATCAAAATGAATTTTCCATAACCTGTATGCTTTCTTTAATCCATAAATGGATCTTTAAAACTTCCATACCTTGTTGGAATCCATTAGAGTCACAAAACCTTTGGTTTTTGTCATATATACATCTTCTTGAAGGTTACTATTAAGGAAAAATGTTTTGACAAACATTTTCAAAATCTCAAAATCATGGAAAGACGCAATGGAAAATAGAATTATGATGGATTTCAACATTGAAATTAGTGAAAAGGTTTTGTTGTATTCAATGCCTTGACGCTGTTTAAACCCTTTTGAAACCAGTCGAGCCATATAGGTACTAACTTGTCCTTATATGTACAATTTCTTCTTGAATACCCATTTGAAACAAATGGGATTTACATCTACCAGAGGGTCTACCAAAATCCAGACTCGGTTTTAGCACATGTAATCCATTTCCAAATTTATGGCCTCTTGTCACTTGGCAACTTATGTGACACTTACTACCTCCTTGTAGGTTAGAGGATCATTATTATCAAATAATAATGAGTAAAAATCCTCGGTGACTAGAAAACCATACCATTCTGGTTCTCTATCCTCTTTATTACTCCTATGTAGTAATTGTGTCTCTGTAATAATTTCTTCTTCCATGAGGCTTTGTAGAAATTGTTCCTATGCCAAATTTCGTGTATCTTGAGTCCGGACTTCATCGAAGTCTATCTTTATCCCACTATCTATTTTAGATATAAGACCCTCCTTAATAAATGTGGGATGTCTGTTAACCAAAACCTTTTTGTATAAAGGATTGTATAGGTATTATACCTTTGTTTCTTTGGGATATCCTATAAAGATAAACTTTGATCCTTGGGGTGAAATATTGTTACATAAAGAGGCCTCACAACCCCACACATGTAAGTAAGACAACACAAGTTTCTTTCCATTCCATAATTGGTATGATATACCATATTTTTCTTTAGTTGGAACTCGATTTAGTATGAATGATGCTATTTGTAATGTGTATCCCCAAAAGGACAATGGAATACTCTCATGACTCATCATTGATCTCACCATGTCCAACAAGGTGTAGTTCCTCCTTTCGGTTACACCATTCCACTAAGGCGTATAAGGAGGAGTGAGTTGATATAATATCCTGAACTCCCATAAATAATCAATGAACCACCCCTTTCTTCAATAAGGAATGGTCCACACACATCAGTATGAACTAATTCAATAAGCTCTTTATCCCTTTCACCTTTGTTTCTAAATGGTGCTTTGGGCATTTTCCTTGTAAACATGCATGACATACACTAAGTGGTTTTAGTTCAAAGGAATCTAAATATCCATATTTATGTAATTTATTTAAGATATTTTCATTTAAATGACCTATCCAGTGATTCAAAATTTGGATGTGGTATGAGTTATGTGAAATAACTTTTTCATCGATTTCCATTACTTGGTTTGTGTAATCTAATACATAAAGACTGTTATTTAAATGTGCCTTAGCATAACAAAGGATATCTTTATAAAAGAATCAATATTTATTCCCAAATTTTAAAATAAATCAATATGTATCTATTATAGATATAGAAATAATGTTTTTATTAACTAAATACAAATAATAACAACCCTTTAAAACAAATGTCATTTTGGTTGGAAATGCGAGGTGGTAGTCCCTAATATCCACCAAAATAAGTTTAGCTCTGTTGGATGCTCGTAGATCTACCTCCCCTTAGTAAATATTTTTGAATCTAATTGTTTCCTATATTTAAATACATATGTGAGAACCACAAGCTGTATCTAATACCCAATTTGTAGAAACAAATAAATTTCACTCGATAACAAATGCACCTAAAGCTTTCCCTTACTTCTTTGGATGGGTGTAATTTTTCTTCTAGTGGACCCTCCTGCCACATGTGAAATAGAAAACATCATGTTCCCTTGATTTCCACTTGATCTTCCTATTCTTAGAAGGGTGTGAAGAAGATTTGGACTTGAAGCCTTTCAATTTCCCTTTCCGTTTGTTCACCATAAGGACAAAAGTATTTTCACACTTCATATCCTTATCAACTTAGTGAAGAAGAGTGAGAAGATCCAATGGAGACTTATCAATGTTTTTCATATTAAAATTCACAACAAAGATAGAGAATCTCTAAGGGAGTGATTCCATAATGAGATCGGTGATGAGTTCTTTAGGGAGTTTAAACCCTAGAATCTCTAGGCGCTCAATGCAGCCAATAAGCCTAACTATGTGAGGACCATCTAGGGTACCCTCTCCAAGATTTTTCTAAAAAAGAAACTTTGAAATATAAAACTATTCCTATCTAGATCTTTTCTAGTACAGACTACAGAGGTTCTCAAGCATGCTATATGCATCCATGTTTTCATGATACTTTATTAGTTCACTAGACATCGATGAAAGAATCAAACATTGAACATCAACCATGTCGTTAAAATATTTTTCATAGACAAGTAACTATCCATCACTCACCTCTTTAGCAGATAGATCAAACATTGAGGATTATAGCATGTAAGATTTCCATTCATGGTATAACACAACCCCGATGCATTTAAACCACTAATAGAAGTTAATGCTAGTTAGGAGGTTGTTTTTCTCTAATATTTATCGTAGGGATAATGTAGATGATGAGGTTTTCATTTTATTCTACAATTAAAAGATCATATTATTATTACTTTTCTTGATTACCATTTTTTTGAGAATTAATTAATTAATTAATTATGTTAAATCTCCCACTATTTTATAAAGCCCCAATAGCCCTCAACATTGAACTCATAATGTCTAGTTTCTATGAAATTCCAGTGGAAAGGATCCTTATTAATTTTATTAATGATATCGACTTTGTCCATGAAAACCATAAGAAAGTAATTTAGGTAGGCAGTCTTGCCAACCATAGGCTTGCATCTCCTTGATCTGTTGAGCAGATTCCCCTATCCTAAAATCCTAACTTTTATTTCCTCAACTCTTTCCTCCAATTTTTTATTGAATAGAATTTGGATGTTAAACTCAATACAAGTTTGGTTAAGTCAACCCAAAACTCTAATGAGAAATCCACGATAAAAGTAAATGTCTAGGCTTTGGCCATGTAGTACACTTAGTTCTATGGTTTCATTTCCAATCAAGTAATGGAAGGATTAGTCTGACTTAATATTAGGTTGATAGATTTTAATTAATTTATGCATAAATTTTATCTTGTTTTATCCTTTACATGTCTTGTTAATATTAAGTGGATGTTACTTAATTAATTAACCATTTTGGATAAAACATTTACACACAATTCATTTATTTAATTTCCATCTTCACATATTAATTAATTCATTTATGTGTCCATGGTCTTTCATAGATAAAATAAATAATGCATAGAAATAAATAAATAAATAATGTAAATGACCCTATCATGAGATTATCTAACGATTGATTTAATGAGAGAACATTAAATTAACCTTTAACCAAGGGTAATAACTCCATTTTTTGGTCATGGAATTAGTTACATCATTCCACCTGTATATATGTGTATCACTAAGTTGGAATCATCATGGTTTTGTCTTGAACTGCCTCCATGTGTCTTGGGATGCTCCATTAATTACAAGTATTTATTACTCACACACAGGTGAGGGGAACCAAAGGATTGGTTAAAAGGGATTACATAAATATCCTTATACATAGAGGTCCTATAAAATAATTGAGGGAGGGATAAACCACATTCCATCATTTAATTTAATATTAAATAATTTTAAAATCATGTAATAAATTAAATTTAATAAATTAAAACACATACATAGGTCTTAATCAAGCTCATGATTGGTCATACATACAAAAAATACATAAAAGTAACCTGTAACATCCCCTGATCTGGAACTCTCTCACGTGGCCAAAATGGGTTGGTTACAAGTCCTCATACATTCCTACCCATATGCTAGAGGCTTCCGACTAGTAGCAGGGGCATGATATGTATAGTGGGGAGACTATACCCCCTGGTTACAGAGTTACAACACAACAAAAATAAGAAATATAAATAAATGAATAAATATGAGAGACTGTAAACAATGGAAAAAATAATATACAACAAAAAACCAACTAATAAAAGCCAACTGAATAATACAACAATAATAAAAGAATAATATAATGGCATGCGAGAATGTAACTAAATGTCATGATAGAAGTAATAAAAAATAAAAGACTAGCAGACTCAAAATACCCCAGTCCCGAATCCCATGTTTGTCCCACCTTCCAAACTCCATACCATACAAAAAGAAAACAAATAAACACCAAGGTACTTTTACCTTGTCTAATCATGCATCCACATAATATACTTGGGTGCCAAATGACTACCCGGATAGGGTGTGAGTATAACTCAATAGGTCGACAACACTATGTCTAAACATAACGAGTATGATAATAAGTGTATGCAATAATGTAATAAACAAGTGTTTTAATTAATTCAACACTTAAATTAATACCACATCAACTTGATTTGGCACCATTCTGGGATATATTTGAGCCCATCCCACAACCATGCTAACCATAACCATTTAACCATGGTAAAACATAACCTATCTCGATGCCATTCCAGAATGTCTCTGATCATGCCTCACAACCATGCCAACCATACCCATATAAACATAGTAAAACATGACCTTATAATTAAGGTATAAATCACACAAATCTATATCAAAACCTGCTATATAAGCATTTCAACATTTAATTAGGTTCAAGCCTGCTATATAAGCATTTCATCATATATTAGGTCCAATATCGGTATATAAGCAGTTCAACATGTCACAGGGCATAACCCAATATATAATCATTTCAATATTTAAAATGGGTCAATGACCTATATCAACATTACATCATATAAATAACAACTCATGTCATAGAAACAAGGATATCATAATATCATATCATACATCTCAATGGTTAATTTTGAAAATTACCAATCATCTTTCAATTTCACATTTAATTTCTCATTTGGTCTTAAACCAAAAACATGTCAATCACTTTAATAATCATCCCAATCCAAGTTAAAATCTAAATCAAGAAAAAAAAATCAATCCCATGTCATGATAAACACACTTTAATACATTAAAAAATTCATTTAATAATCAAGGGTTTTCTCACCCGAACGGTATCCACAAGCCAGGTCAATAACCAAATGGATCCAAAGGGACTCCAAGGAATAATCCAATTCATTATTTAGTAAATTTAGGTGCATGATATGTTAGAAAAATTACCATATTATACATACTTGAAAATTATAAAACCATCGGGTTAAGGTTTATACCCCTACCTTTAACTAGAAATCAAACAATGTTTTTATTAACAAAAACCCACAAGGAATAAGATGTAGATGATCACAAGAAGAATCCTAGATCAAAACCAACAATTCTCACAGTCAAGGGATCACACTGCAATGACTAGATATTGAAGGGAGAGAAAGGGAAACCTAACCAAAACCACTTAACAGGGATTATATGCATGAACTAGATGTATGGAATCAATAAAGGTTCTCCAAAATTGCCTCAAAGTTTCCCTAGGGTCAAGAGGAGAACGGTTCACGCATGATGAATGAGAAATCAACCATACAATATATTTTAAAACTGATACTTAGAGAATTACATAACGTGTAATTTAGTTACAAATCATGTATTTATTTTTAGAGGAATATGTTGAAAAACCCATCGCCTTAGATGAATATTAAATTCACCTAAACATTACATGATTTGTAGCACATTTAAACGATGTGTAAATTTCCTATAAATGGTTTTCATCCTATTTTTACTTATAAAAAATCAGAACCCCTTTAAGGATTCTCAAATTATCAAGAACCCTTGGTAACACCTGACCCATTTATACCTAGACTCCATTAATTCAAATAAACATAAATCCCTAAACTTTAATTCATTTTCCCCAACAAAGGATCTCTGTGTGGATCCTATCCAGTTTTTATTAGGTATCCTCACAACCCATGTATAAATTTATTCAAACAAAAATTCATCCATGATGAAAACACAACCACCAAGGTTTAAAGATGAGAAAAAACTCAATCAAAATAATATTAATGAAAAACTCATAGAGAGACGTACCTAGAAAAAGACGGGATCTTACAACCTGCCCACCATATAACAGCTCATCCCTGAGCTACTCTAAGCATCACTGTGGGGTCTCAGTGAAAAAGTTTAGACATTGTCATTACATATCAGGATCCCTCTCCCAGGTCTCCCCATGAAATTGTCCATGCTTCCACTACAATTGAACCAAAGGAATCTATCTACAACATAGATACTTCTCACTATGATCCAAAATTCATAACAAATGATCCTCAAAGGACACATAAACACAAAGCTCGATGTCTACTATGTCTATCAGAGAAGGGTATGAATAATATCTCAAAATATATGCCATGTGAAACACATTGTGTATTAAATTTCAGTGCTACGGAAGGGATAAATAGTATGCCATTAGACCAACCCTATCCATTATCTCAAATGACATGAAAAACCTGGGTACTAGCTTTCTCTATTTCCTAATATGGTGTTTCTCCAACCTAGGAGAAACCTGAAGGAAAAAATGATGACCAACCTCAAACTCCAGAGGTCATCTCCGATGGCCATCATACAATTTCTTCCTACTCTACAGGGTTACAAACCACCTCTTGATCAACTGAACCTGGTCAGATGTCTCCTACATGAGATTAGGCCCAACAAGCACTAACTCACTTGCCTCCAACTAGTGAAGAGGTGAACATCACAGACTTCCATACAAAGCCTCAAAAGGTTCCATTTGGATTAATACCTAGAAGCTACTATTACATGAAAACTCCATGAGTTTAATATGAATCTCCCATAAACCATAAAAATCCAAGAAACAGGCCCACAACATATCCTCTAGAACCTAAATAGTCTTCTTAGATTAATCATCAGTATGAGGATGATAGGATATACTAAAAATAACCTATGATCCTAGAGACTTATGAATACCCTATTAGTACTGAGATGTAAAAGGAGGATCTATATTTGAAATGATACTCCTCATAACACCATGCATCCGAACTACCTCATACACGTAAAGAATTCCTAGATCATCAACTGTGAATGTCTCCCTAATAGGCAAGAAGTGGGATACCTTCTTCAATCAATCCACAATCACCCATAATACATTATTATTATGGGTTTTCCTGGGTAATCCTATCACAAAATCTATAGTGACATCATACCATTTCCACCTAGGAATAGGAAAAGGCTACAAATGACTAGCTGACCTCTGATGCTTGGATTTCACCTAATGACAAGTGAAACATCTCACCAAAAATCTTACTACCTAATTATTCATTACTGAACACTAGTACTATCTATAGAGATCATGATACATATTTGTAAAACCAGGATTCACCTCCCATATAGAATCACAAAAGTCCCTCATCAACTCCTCATGAAAGTCCGTAGAAACTCATACCTGACCACAAAAAGAAGAGAATTTCCACTTCCAAGAGATCATCCTGATGGTGTATCCCCACCATATAACCAATTTATTAAAACTAAGACCTCAGAATCAGATAACTTATCAGTCTTGATCTGGTCCAAAAGCACAGGTATAATCGATGTAGAAGTCGGAGCTACTTGCCCCCAAAACTCTTGAACATCGAGATGCATGTTTACAAAGAGATACATTATCTTCCACTTGTCATAATACTCCTGTACTGCCTCTATTTTCATTTTTTAGCTCAATGCGTTGAAAAAAATGTTTCCCTTTCCCAGTTTATAATCCAACTCGAATTCGAAAGACTATAGATACTGAACCCACCTACTATGTCGAAGGTTCAAGTCCCACTAAGAAAAGATGTACCTGAGGCTTATATGGTCTATGTATACCATAAATATCTCACCCATGATATAACGAATCTAGCATCTTAGGGAATGTACCACTACTGCTAACTACAAATCGTGAGTAGGATAATTTATATCATGCAGTCCCAACTGTCTGGAGCCATAAGAAACCACTCGACCCTCCTACATCAGAACTGCCCTAAGTCCAAATTTGGATATGTTATAGTACATGATATATGATTTACCCAACATAAGTAAAGTGATGATAGGTTCTAAGGTCAATTTTCCTTTCAGCTCCTAAAATATCTCTCACAAGAATCTAACCAAAAAACCTTCACTCCTTTTTGTTCATCCCTGACATCAGTGCTTCTAGATGGGAGAATTACTAGATATATCACTGATAATAACCTACTAAACCTAGAAAACTCTAAATTTTGAATACATTATTAGGCTACTCCCAAGGTATCGCGGTTGCAACTTTCTCTAATCCCAATGAAACTCCTACCTCTAAGATGACATGGCCCAAGAAGTTCACTTTATCAATCCATACAATACATTTGGTTAGCTTGGAGTAAAGCTAATGCTCTCTCAATGTACTCAATATGATGTTAAGATACTGGAAATGATTGTCTACTATCTGAGAGTACACTAAGATGTTTTTTAAAAAAACCACCACAAAATGATCCATATAAGGATGAAATATCCTATTTATCAAGTACATGGATACCATAGTGCTTTAGTCAAACCAAATGGCATCACTATGAATTCATACAAGCCACACATTCTCCAAAAAGTAGTCCAAGGTATGTCCGTTAGTCTCACCCCAGCTGATGGTATCCTGATCTTAAATAGATATTGGAGAAGATATTAACACCTCTTAGCTGATCGAAGAGATCATAAATACATGGAAGAGGATAATGGTTCTTTAATATCATGTGGTTTAATCTATGATAATCCATAAAAAAGCAAAAAATTAAATCTTGCTTCTTAGAGAAGAGAACTGGAGAACCCCAAGGAGATGTACTAGGATGTATAAAACCTTTATATTCCAAATCTTCCAAATGAACTTTAAACTCCCAAAGATCTATTGGTTCCATTATATAAGGCGGTATAGGAACCAAATCTTCTCTTGGAACCAAATCGATCATGGAATAAATCTCTCACTCAAGCGGTAAGATATAGAATTTATTAGGAAAATCATCTTGAAAATGGTCTACGACTAGAGGAAAAGAATCATGCTGCATTACACCATCATCTAGAGAAATACCGACTTTATAAGATGTGAGACAATCCAATCTATACTGAATTGGTCCTACATGACTAGCCTAAAGATCCCACTCACCCTGGTGAGAATAACTACCTCCTTTTGGAGATAAAATGGTAACTCTCCTATAATAACAGTCGATATGATCTTGGTATAGAACTAGTCAATCCATACCAAGAATCAAATTGAAACCTATCTTTTATAGCATGAACGGTTACCAAAAGAAATGTTAACCACCAACATCTAGATAACATGCATTAAAACATTTGATATTCTTTAACTGCCCTCCAAACAATGTGTCTATGGTCAAAACACCATCCAATATTTCCAAATCCAAGCCCAAAACATTTTAAAAAAGAGAAGATAGAAAGGAATGTGATGATCCGGTATAAAAAAAACAAGTAAGGGTATATGATATAAGAATTATACCTCTAAGAGTAGATGTTCCGACATCCACAATATTTAGAGTAGTCTACATAACGTGCAGCTAACTAGCCCCTCTTCCCTAGGCTCTAGATTAACTCCCTGACCTATACCCTCTACCTAGTACTTCCATTCCTACATGGGGTACCAATTCCCCTACATCGACCAAAACATCCTATGAAACTCTAGCTACCTATCTACTGAGGAGTAGCTGAGTCCTTCCAAGACTTCAGTACCTATCATGTTCTTCTTCCACTACTCTATTATTGAATTCCCCTACAAAACCTCTATAGGTGGCCCAATTTTCTGCAAGCATGACACTCCAAAGTGGGGTATAGGCACTGAGTCTATTTTTGCACCATCTTTCCACACTGATAACACTGTAATAGAAAATAAATATCGAGATGGATTCCCACTACCCTAACTACTTTTCCCAATGTTTCTTTGGGATAAAACTACCATAATGATGCTTCTTTACACTAAAATAAGATTTCATAGTTTTCCCTACTAAAATATCATGGCTAATGCTCAGGGACTCTCTCATATCCCCTTCCTTGATGAGTGCCTGATTCATAAAATCTATAAAAATTATCAAATGAAACACATTCACTTGTGAACTGATCTCATAGCGAATACCATCCTAAAAAATATTTCCTAGATGATCTCATCAGCTTCCAAAGATAGCACAAATCACTGCAGGTTAGTGAAACACTTAGCATAATCCAGTAATGACATTCCCTCCCATGTTAGGTGCTATAACTCACAATCATTCTCATCCCTCAAAATCTTGGGATAGAAATGAATTAGGAACTTCATCTCAAATTCAATCCAATATAACTCCTCTTTCCACCCTACTTTCTCTAGAATTTCCCACCAACACTTGGTTGGTCTACAAAACATATATTCATCAAGCCTCACCCTTCTATACACGGGTGTCTCAAGATGATTAAATATTATTTGGACTAACTTGATCTAGAACTCGGATAACTGGGGGCCTCCCTCCTCAATGAACATAGGTGGATGCTATAACTGGAACTCTCTTGTCAACCTAGACATCGAATTCACGATGCAAACAATATCTTTCCATGGATCTCATAACCCTCAAGAAGTTGTTGTGAATCTGAACATCCATATAATCCTCATGAACTAAAAGAATCTCCGATTTAGATACATTAGGAGTGTGATTATTGCCACTCTCCTGAAACTTAACTCAAAGACGAAGAGGATAAATTTTCTCTACATGGAAAACACACTCTTTAAGACACTGGTTATCAATAAGTTCAACCTAAACAGGTGACAACAATAAAGAACCACTGACTCCAGGTCTCTCTAAACATGGAATAAAAGTGTTTTATCATGACATAAAATTTCATTCATTTCATTTCATTTAAAAGATATAAAAATTATTTGATATCATAGTTTTAAAAAGAAAGTATATATCACATGTAATAAATATGTCCCTATCATGAACAATGCATGTCAATATATACCCCTATGTGCCTAGTATGATGCATGCATACAAATATTGCACCATATCAGGCCATGAGTATAAATTTAAAGAATTAATAACATTATAACATGATAAAAACACACAACATGTAAATCACCCAAGGTGAATTAACATCAACTGTAACAAGTGAACAACATAAACAAAAATCTATCCCCGAGAACTCTAATTTTCCCCATACATGGGTTAGACACTCCCATGCACAATATCATTACCAAGTTCTAACACATCCTAGTCTCCTTACCACCTTTCCCAATTAGTAAAGAAATAGAAAATAAATTCAGTGTTCACTGATACCACTTTGTAACATCCCTCGATCTAACACTCTCTCATGTGACCGAAATGAGCTGGTTTCATGACCTCAAGTGTGCCTACCCTATGCCAAAGGATGCCAACTAGCAGCGGGGGTGTGATATGTATAGTGGGGAGACTATACCCCCTGGTTACAGAGTTACAATATAGTGGAATAAATAAATGAATAAATATCAGAATGCATAAATAATGGAAATAATATGATACAATGAAAAATCAACCAATAAAATCCAACTAAATAATTCAATAATAATAAAGGAATAATGTAATGACATGCTGGGATGTAACTAAATTTCATGCTAGAAGTAATATAAAATAAAATACTAGCAGGCTCAAAATACCTCGGTCCTAAATCCCATGTTGTTTCCATCTCCAAACTCCAGCCTATCCAGTAATTAAACAAATCAACAACAGGGTCCTTTTCCCTTGTCCAATCCTGCATCCACATAATCTATTCGAGTACCAAATGAAGGCCAGAATAGGGTGTGAGTATAACTCAATAGGTAGAAACCAACGTGTCTAAACATAATTGGTATGATAATAAGTGTATGTAATAATTAAATAAATAAGTGTATTAATTAATTAAACAATTAAATTAATACCACATCAACCTGCTTAAACACCATGTTGGGATATTTGTGAGCATGTCTCACAACCATTCCAACCACAACCATATAACCATGGTAAAACATAACCTGCCTCAGCACCATGACAAAATTTCTCTTAGAATGTCTCACAACCATGCCAACCATAACCCTATAAACATGGTAAAACACAACCTTATAACCAAGGTATAAATCAAAAAAATTTAGGTCAAAACCTATTATATAAGCACTTAGACATTTAATTATGACTGAGCCCAGTATATAAGAATTTCAGCATGTATCATGGCCAATCCTGGTATATAATCATTTCAGCATGTCTTAGGGGATAACTCGATATATAAGCATTTCATCTTTTCTCATGGAATAACCCAGTATATAAGCATTTCAACATGTCTTAGGGAATAACCTGATATATAACCATTTCAAATTTTAAATTGATACAATTACCTATATCAAAATTACATCATAAAAATCACAACTCATGTCATAGAAACAAGGATATCACAATATCACATCATGCACCTCAATGCTTAATTATGAAAATTACTATTCATATTTCAATTTCACATTTCATTTATCATTTGGTCCTAAACCAATAACATGTCAGTCACTTTAATAATCAGGATAATCCAAGGTGATTATATATCAATCAAGCACCCAATCCCATGTCATGATAAACACACTTTAATCCATTAAAAAATTCATTTAATAATCAAGGGTTCTCTCACCCAAATGTAGCCACAAGTCAGGTCAATAACCAAATGGATCCAAAGGGACTCCAAGGAATAATCCAATTCATTATTTAGTACATTCAGGAACATGTTATGTTGGCTTAATTTATATATTGTACATACTTGACAATTATCAAACCATAGGGTTAAGGTTTAGACCCCCTACCTTTAACTGACAATCAAAAAATGCTTCTAATGGAAAAAACCCATGAGGAAGAAGGTGTGGATGATCACAAGAAGGATCATAGATAAAAACTGATCAAGATCAAAACCAACAATGCTCACGATCAAGGGATCACACCTAAACGACCAAATATCAAAGGGAGAGAATGGAAAACCTAACCAAAACCAGTTACCAGGGATCAAATGCGTGATTAGGGCATCCAAAATCAAGAGAGGCACTTTAAAATTTCCTGGAATCTTACCTAGGGTTGAGAGGAGAAAGTTGAATGCAGGATGAATGAGAAATCAGCCACACAAAAAACTTTAAAACTATTGCTCAGGGAATTGCACGATATGTAATTTAGTTAAAAATAATGTATTTATTTTTAGAGGGATATACTGAAAAACCCATCACCTCGGTTGAATATTAAATTCCCCTGAACATTACATGATGTGTAACCCATTTACACAATGTGTAAATGTCCTATAGACAATATTCATCCCATTTTTACTTATAAAAACACAAAACCCCTTTAAGGATTCTCAACTTACCAAGAACCATTGATAACACTTGAACCATTTATACCCACACTTCATTAATTAAAATAAAAATACATCCCTGAGCTTTAAATAATTTTTCCTAATAAAGGCTCTTTGCGTAGATCCTCTATATTTTTTCTCAAGTTTTCTCACAACCCAAGTTTGCTTTTATTCAAACAAATAGAAATCCATGACAGAAACACAACCACTAAGGTTTAAAGATGAATCAAAACTCAGTTGAAATAAGTTTAATGAAAAACTTAGAGAGATACGTACCTGAAAAAAAGACAAGATCTTACATAAATAGATACCATTAATTTCTTTATTTATTCTTTGTTATTACGATAAATGTGATTGCATTAATTAATTAATTAATTAATTCCCTTTCATCTTAATGATCATCCGATCTTAATTGGAGATACCCATCATTTATGGAATTCATGGAAAATAAACATAAGAACCAATAATGAAATATTAATTACAATAAATTAATTGAGTATTTAATATTATTTTAGACCATTATTAAATTTCAAACATACATTGGTGTGCTAATCAATAAAATAAGGTTTTAATGATGTAATTTTAAATTTAATTTAATTTTTATTTCTGTCCTTTAATGGGAGTCTACACTGCATGTACACTTTAACTACATGTCGTGAAACTTATTTGTCATGTATCTGAGCCACACCCCCAGGGCTTCAGCATGTTAATTTGGCCAGACTACTCGACATGTACATGTCAACCAGTCACCATGTATCTAATTTCTATGTGCTAGGTTGCCCTGATCAACACATGGTGTGCAATAAATGAACCGCATGTAGTTAACTACTTGGTGCATCTCAATACAATGCACATGGGTACACGACGTGTACTCCGGATACAAGTTGTGTAATTCAGTTTTACTAGAGAAATATTTGGAACTTCCCAATGGCATCTCTAATCATTCTTCATCTATTCTTAAACCTTTAAGAAAATGAAACATTGAATAAATATGATTAATGTGTAAAAGAATGTTAATTTAAATTGGATTAAAGAATGAATAATAAGAAATGAAAATTCAACCATGATTTTATATGGATCAATAATTAAATAAATAATTATAAATTTAAGCATGATCACTCTGATACCACTTTTTGGTTCTAGGAACAACAGAAGTGTGCGGTGGTGGGTGATATATTAAAATTTCTTTTCATAATCATTCCTCAAAACCATGAGCGAGGATCTTTCACATAAAATTTATAATTAATTTATTTAATATCTAAAGAAACAAATACCTGGGATTATGAAATTTCTTTGTTGATGATTATTGATCATATGAAAAGACCCTTTCAGATTGCCTCCATTGCATTGTGAGGATCCATGGATAGAATCCCTCTAGCGGTGATCCACAGGTGCTCCAATAATCTCTAAGCAACACCACTCAATCACCAGGTGATGGCACGGTGAATCAAATGTCTTGAATTGTTTGTTCTTGATCACTCATTATTCGGTATTAAATAAATATCTCTTGCACTTCTCATTCTTTAGAGGGAGAGAGAAGGAGGAGTTGAGATAGAATTCATTGTGTGAAAAAATTCTCCATTCTCAATTTTTGGATGTAATATATAATATACATAACCGTCTATTTATAGAGTTAGGTTTTAGGTTAAAATATTATTTAATTTCATGGTAAACATTAAATAAAATTTTAAACTTTTAATAAACTTCATACCACATAATAATAATATCATTATTATTATTTTGTGGTGCACACCAACTTGCGCAATAACAAATATTATGTAATAGTCTTGTTAATTAATATTTTTCACCAGACTCAGTATTGGTTTGTTCCAACTCCTATATCATTTATTGAGTATCCAAATAAATATTTTATTCATAAATTAATATGTTATTCACAATCTAGAAAATAAATATTTATTAAAATATTCAATAAATAAAATAAAATATTTTATTCACAATCCAGTGAATAAATATTTTAAAAAAATTAATGTAATAAAATAAATTATTTATTACCTTATGAATATTAATGATTAATGAAAACACTCAGTGTCTGACCCCATAGGATTATTTCTCATTGTTTTTAGGCAAGCTTTCCTAAAGTCCAAGATTATTGTCTAGAAATGGGTCAAGTTACCCAAGAGAAAGAACTCAATGTCGCAATGACAACAACCACATACAAATGATCACTATATAATATAATCTCCTTGTCTCAATATCTCATCAAGAAGGTTACACATATGTGTCATTAACCTATATGATCAATACATATTTCTTTGACTATCTGAAATAAACACGTCATTACACCATGACCATGAAATTTAGGGAGATAGTTCTATTCTAATCAAAGGGCTGAGATATCAACTTCCATAAAGATGGAAGGGAAAAATCCTTCCTCAACTTATCTATTAATGATATGTCACTCATGATGCACCCAACATATCTAACTTTAACATGAACTATTATCATAATGGTTTTTGAAATACATCTAAGTGTGCAATTTTTAACATGCATTTATAATAATCTTAGATTATAAGGACCATCACACATGCTCACAAATAGGAATATTTGATGATACCAAAACAAGTAGAATTCCTACTGGTGGGTTTGTTCTTATAATCTCCCATCTTGGATATTACCATGTATAAACTTCATTATAATAAGCCTTATATGCTTATAAGTACTTGCACCTGATAGTTTATGCACTATGTGTCCCATAATAGTACGTTATATAACTATAGAAAATTATTTAAGAATATCATCATAGCACATCAAGGTTCTCATCATAGCGGGGAACTACTATGACCTTATCAATGAAACATATACTCTAAAACATTATTACATTAGATTCATGTAGAACAACAATCAATATGTAATAAGAAGTTTTATTGATATTAAATAAATTGAATATACTTGTAATAAAAGTACAAATAGTCGTTCATAGGACACAAAATCCAACACGACAAGAACATAGATTCTTGGAGCATGTGTGGATGATCAGGGTTCAGCTTCAGATCCATCAAGAAATGATCATTAGTGATGATATGCAGTTGAATGCACCACTGAATTGAATGAGGTACTCTTTAGTTTATTTTTTGTGCTTTGAATAATTCATGTGAGATCCTTGGACCTCTACCAGGGATCAGATCACCAGATATGACAAGTTTCATCGCTCCAGTGATGAAATTTTTTGAATCCTCAACTTATTGGCTTTTGTTTCACCCCCTGGTACCTTCAGATCAATTCTAACCCGATCAATGAGAGGGGTTGTAACATACACACTGGCCAAGAATGCCTACTACCCATCCTCCCTCATCTCCATACTCAGATCAACAAACAAACCCATTAGACCCCATTCATCGATTGACTCCCGAACAACCTACACTAGAAGATTCTTACTTAAAGCATTGGAGACCAAATTTCCTTTCCTGAGTGTATAAGTAATGTTGAAATAAAAATTCTAAAGATATTCTACCCAGAATCATTGTTTGAGGTTTAGGTCCATCTGGGTAAAAATGTACTTCAATATTTTATGATATGATTTGACTATAAAATTCTTCATAAAGAGGTAGTGTCACCATGTCTTCAACACACACATCACAACTGCGAATTCCATGTCATGGGTGGGATAATTCCTCTTATGTGGGTACAGCTTCCACAAACCATAGACCACCACATGGTCATCCCACATAAAAAAATATCATAAAACCACACTATAGGCATCAAAATACATGGAATAAGATCTCCTAGGCTTAGGAATAATTAAAAATAACATAAACATAAAGCAGGTCTGCAACTACTCAAACGCACACTCACATTTCTCATCCCACTCAAACTAGACCACTTTCCTTGTCAACACTATCAAGAGAGGAACCATCTTGGAGAAGTCCAATGTGAGGCATATATAATACCCATCCAAGCCCAAACACATTCTTGGGACACTCCCAAGACATTCATTCTCAAACATTATCTGGATCCACTAAAATTACGACCTCAAAAATCATGCGGCCCAAAAAATTAACTTCATAAATCCAAAAAATAGAACTTGGAAAACTTGGAATACAGATGGAGCTTCCTCAAAAAATCCAAAAAAACATCCAGATCCTTAGATTTTTCTCCATTTTCTTGGAATACACAAAGATTTCATCCACAAACATGATTACAAAGGAGTACAAAAAGCGGTGGAAGACCTATTTCATCAATTCCATAAAGACCATGGGAACATTTCTAAGCCCAAATGGCATAACTAAATAATCCAAATATATATACTAGCTTTGAAAGGTGGTCTTTGGAAAATCATCTTCCCGGACCCTCAACTGGTGGTACCTAGATCTCAAGTCAATCTTTGAAAACCAACGAGCTGCCCAAAGCTGAGCAAAGAGATCATCAATTCTAGAAAAAAAGTATTTGTTATTCATGGTCACCTTGTTAATATTATGACAGTCTATGAAAATTTGGAGTCTTCCCTCTACCTTCTTCTCAAATAGTATTGGTGACGCCCATGGTGATACGTTGGGATAGATAGATCCCTCACCTTCAATTTCCTCTAGTTAAACTTTTAGTTTTTCAGCTCGGCCAAATCCATTCGGTAAGATGAAAAATGAAATTAGGCTAGTCTCAGGGAGTAGATTTATAGTAAACCTGATCTCCTTTGGGGGTGATAATCCTGAAAAATCCTCTAGAAACACATCTGGGTACCTATCCACAACCATTGGAAGTCCACCCATTGAACTCTACTCTGAGGCATTGAGAAACAACCTAGAGAATTGGCATGAAATAAACCCCAAATTTGAAGCAACTTGTAACACCCCAATATTTTATGGTATGTTTCTTTTTAAATTTAATCTCTTTGATAACTTACATTTCACGCAACACCCATCTTAAATAAATAATAAACTGTTATTATGTGATTATTATAACCTAGCTGTTAAATTGATTGGAATGAATAGTTTTAACCACAGTATGAAATTTATATATTATTTATTAAATCAATTTTTTTTACATTCATCCGATAGATTTTATAGGTATAAGATAAAAATAAATCCAATTTTATATATAAAAGCTATATTTTTCTAAAGTCAATTTGTCTCCTTCTAATGGCGCACTTATTTTCAAACTAAATTTTAACATTTTTATAAATTATATTTTAAAAAATAAACTTAATTTTAAAAATAATAATTTAAAAATCATCTTATGATGAATTTATGATATTTTTCTAAAAAGGTTGATTTTCTAGTGAATACTAAAAAATACCAATTTTTATAAAACTGTAAATTTCATTATATTTAAATTGCATTTATTATTTGAATTTGTTCTAAATGTAAATTAAGTAATATTTAGTTATAAATAATATAATTAATTTTATTTTAATAATAATTATATCTTATTTTTATATAAGTACATTTATGGGTTTAAAAATGCATTTTCAAGAAAATTATTTTTCATTGCGTTTTGCAAGATTAATTTTAAATTAAATTATGAAAATTATGTGTTTTGAATTAAAAAAAAGATGTCATATTTTTAATAATAAGGTTAAAATTTATTAAATAGGTTCCTTTTAATTTGGACCAATGTGAATAGTAACCTTGGAAACTTTTACCACGATAAAGGGTAAATTGGGTAATTTTGGATAAAAATAAAATGAAAAGGATTATAAAATGACCATAAAAATTGTACTGATTTTATTGGATGAGTTATTTTAAACCATAATAATCCAAGTATCTAAATTATAACCTTTGAGAGCCACTTGGATGAGATTATGACAGTTATAATATTTTATTTAAAGAAAAGTCAAAGACATCATACTCTTGTTTTTAATAACTATAACATTTCTTATATAGGGTTTTTCAGAAGATATATTCAACTATAAAGAGTAATTTTAAATATAAAATATTTATCTACATCATGATAATTTATTTCTAATTTTTAGTAAAAAAATAATTACCTTAAATGATCACACAACACTTATGAAGTAATTATTTTATTAAAGGAAATATCTAATAAATGTTATTAATAATATTAAAATAAATATAATTTGAGATAATTAATGTCATTCATGAATTTTATATATGACCTTAATATTTTGGGGATATAATATTTTTTTTGAAGTTATATTTTTTTCTTGATATTTTTAAAAGTCAAAGTAATGAATAATGTTAAAATTAAAATTAATGACATTTTAAAACAAATAATATTTAATTAAATGATATAAAATTACAAAAAATATTAAATTAGTCCATATTATTGGGATAAGGTTTAAAATTTCATCAATGATTAATTTTTGTGTTGTTTTTTTTATAGTTACTATGCTAACTCTCAAAAGAAAAAAATCCACACCGTCACGTTAAGAGTTAAAAGGATTAAATAAGGGTTAAAACCAAAAGATAAGGGTAATAATGTGACCTGAACTTGTCTAAAAATTATTTTATGAGATTATTTTGATCCATAAATATCTTATATTATAAATAAATTATTTTGGAGTAATTTGGAATTGAAAATTAATTTATATTAAATTAATATTTAGAGAGTTTCTAAAAGTGCCCCTCACCTCAACTAAAAAGGGTGCCTACTCCCTCACTTATTCACACCAATTTTAACCTTCTAGATAAAAAAAACCCTACCCATTTCTCTTATAAACATACTTATACAATTTATTTAGGTATTTATCTTCCAAAAAGACAAACCCTATATCCTTTAAGAATATATTTAAAGGAAGTCCTCCAAAGAAGAGGTAATTTTTTTCACCAACTCATTCAAGTTCATTTCTTCTTATACTTCATTTTCATGAATTGTTTACTTTATAAAATAATAAATAAAGTATAATATATATTATGATATGTTATTATAATTATGTGAAAACCATATTCCACCTTTTATCCATCCTATAAAAAATGAAAGCACCGTGCGTGCGTGCTTACGACTTACCATCTCCACGTTGTTGTGTAATTTGTTTTTCATAACCACTTTACTTGGATGGGTATAATGATAGAAATTATGGATAAATATGATAATTATGACATGATATTTATTCTTTAAAAATTAATTTATCATCCACTTCCTTACCCTTTAACTATTAATGGAATGATACCGTCGCTCGTGCGTATGTAGGACCTACCATCTCCACGACGCGATGCGATCCATTTTCTATGTTCAACAATCAAGAATGATTCTAAAAATATATATAATGAATAAATAATATATATTAACTTAATATAATTATGTATATTATGTAACTATATACCATACACAAAAACCGAGACTTATATGAAAAAACATGCATAGGAAAATAAAGTAGTTAACACCCAAAACAAGGGTAATAACAAAATGACGCATGGATAGGGTTTCATATACTAATCTATGTTTATTTCTACGATATTTATTCCTTATTCACCACCTATTTATTTTTTGTGGTGTACTACCCTTTTGATATATCATATCATGAATCTATTTATATTCATAGTATCCAATGTTTCATTTGATGATTATTAATTTTATGGGGAATACGATTTGACTGATTACAAAGTGGTAAGAGACTTATTAACTCAATTTCCATTCATTAGGTTAAAAATTCTGATTTTTTGATTATTTCATAATAAGATTATGTGTGAAATTAATTTTTTTTATCTTATGTTGTAATTCCAATTTTTTTATGTGTATTGATAGAAAACACACATAATCGATTCATTTGATGAACACACACTTCAATGATATTATATTTGTAAGGGAATCCATCTCAATTTCACTTAATTGAGACATATTTTAATATTATGCACCTAATTTCTTTTCTATGGTGCATATACTACCCATTGTTTTATTTATGATCATCATTCATTGAAAATTTTATTTCTCTTAAATATCCATATTTCTTGTATCATGGATATGATTATTATCTAAGCCATATACCATTTTTACATACGATGTTTACTTTGAAAGTTATTTGATTAACTAGGGAAATGATGTTAAATATATATCAATTACTTAATACAAATATTTTATGATAAGGAACATTGTTTATCAATTAAATTGATTATTTTATATATGATGAATTCTTTGGATTGACAGACATGGGTGGGGCCCGGTTATAGACAGCCCCTTGATGCATCGATAGCCTCATGGGATGAATTAGTTAAGCTAATATTAAATGGGTTCTACCCATAATGATTAAACTATCTTGTGAAAGATATTGATGATAGTGGTTCATGCGCTAGATACATGAAATCCAATAATTAAGCATTACCTTCATTTAACATTCAGTTATTATTATCCATAAGATTTTCACTATGACAAAATCTATGGATCCATTAAATTCTCAGTTTATTGATTAAATGGAATGTGTGTTCAGTTATCTAACTTAACATATTGATTATGCTTATTTATTCATGATATATTTCACAGTACTTAACCATTAATAAGAATTTGGGATAACCCTTATTTTATTTTCTTTCCCCAGGTTATGAAGAAGTGATCTTTGAATGATTTTTTAAGGATGTAGTTTATTAATTTTTTTATATGTCATGTTTTATTTTCTATTCCCAATGTAAAATGGGTATCATGTATGTATATGGCTCTCTAAAAATACTAAATTGATCATTCCTTTGGGATTTTATTCCTTGTAATCATTCCAATGTAATAAAGTAACCACTGACTATGGAATATTGGAGTTGGGGTTGTTAGATTTCGTATTAGAGAAATTTTAATAGAAACCATGGGAACTAGATTTAGGAAAACATAGATTAGTAAATGAAACCCTATGATAGACTTTGAGGATAAGTGTAAAAAAACATCCCAAAGAAACCATGTTTAGAATTATGATATTAGCTAAAAATTAATTTTTTAATTTATGTTAAGTATTTCAATAGTTTTGGGATTATATATTATGTTTCATAATGATATGATCTAATCCAGTATATGCCATTGTTTAAAAATGACACATGGAAGGAAGAATGATATCAATAGTCATGAACAATGTATATATTTCTCTACTGAGAGAACCAATACAGTTGGTATTGGAACAAATAAAATTGTGGCTATTTTAGGGTATCTAATCATGTTATGATAAATACCCTTTCCTGGATGGAGAAACCTATTCCACAGAGAAACTATCCTATGTTGGATAAATTTATGCGACATAATACTCCATCCTTTAGTGGGACTAATAATCCAATTTCAGTTGAGCAATAGATTAAGTCTTTAAAGAAGATATTTGTAGTGTTGGGATGTAGTGAAAAGGAAAATGTCACACTTGTAGTATATTTCATCAAGGGTGATACTGACCAATGGTGGTCATTGATCCAAAATATGAGGGAGGAAGAAGAAATATAACTCATGGAATGGAAGGATTTTATGGATATATTCTTATAAAAATATTTACCTCATGAGGAAAAAATTTAAATGAAGATAAATTTCATTAGATTAAAGAAAAAAGGAGAAGAAAGTGTTGTAGAGTATGAAGATACCTTTAAAATGTTAGCTAAGTATGCTATAGATTACATACACAACATGGAGTGAAATATTGACCATTTTCTTTGAAGGTATTAATCCAAGTCTCTGAAGGGTGCTGGTCTCTCAAACAATTTCTTCATATGATGAAATAGTTTTATGTTCCATCAAGACAAAAAAACAATTCTTCAAGTCATATGGATTTAAAGGGAAGAAAGATAATAAGAGGACAGTAAAGAAAAAGATGGATAAAGGGAATAAGGGAAAGAAAGATTTTCCCACATGTGATAATTATTAAAAGAATCACCCTAGGAAGTGCTTGAAGGGATTATGATTTTGTTATAAGTATGGAGATAAGGGTAAACAGGGAAAATAATGAAAAGGGATTGATAAAAATGTTGATATTCAATGTTATAACTACAAGGATATGGGAAACTATGAAAATGAATGCCCCAAGCATCAAGAGAATATACCTTAGAAGAAGCTAAGAGATCAAGATCAAGCATATGATATTTATATAACTAAAGTGAAATGATTAATTTTCTCCTATATTTTGATCCTTGATAATGTTGTAAAAGTATGTTATCAATGATATCCTGGCTATAATTCTTATGGAATGTATAGGAATTGTACTGTATTACTTTTTCATTAAGTATTTGAAAGCGTATGTTGAATGGAACAGATTATTAAGAAAAATGATTCAGTGGAAAGTTGAATTTCTTGGAAAACACATTATTGAGATAAGTATAACCCTTAATATGGACCTGATGTTGAGATAATAATGTTGGGATAAAAAGATGATTGATATGGATAAAGTAAATTGGATAGTACTGAATACCTTGGAACTGATTAGTGATTTTTTGAATGGTTTATTTTATCATTGATAGAGTTAAAAACACTTTTATATTTAATGAATATATCCAATAATCTATGTTTTATTAAAGAATAAGGAAGAATTTATGTTTTCAATATGGTTTTATGGAAATTCAGGTTATTACTATGTTTTAAGAGAATACATGATAAAGGTATCCACATGATTGGTATGTGAAGATTAAGAGCTACCTTGTGTTATTTGTGGGATTAATGATAAGATCATTTTTGAAATTTAAGGACCTTATTTCTAAAGTATTGGATCATAATCTTTTAGAATTGTCAAAAGGTTAACCATTTATGAAATAGTTTAAGTTGGACTTTAGACGAGGTATTGGAGATTAATTTATTACTTCACCATATGGAGATTTATGTATATTGTATAACTATTTCTAACTATATTGGATTTTGATATAAGGAAATAATTTTCAATCTTTTATGGATCTTATAATATGTTAAAAGTGATTTTTAGTGCTTCAGGTATTAAAAAAAATCATTTTTGGATATTCATTTCTTGAAGTAAGAGATGAATTCAAAATTTATTAAAGCATAACCAAAGGATGAAACTACAATTATAAAATAGAAACATATCATGTAAGTATATTTTCTTATGTTCTTAATATACATAGTAAAATAATTCCTCAACTCTAGGAAAATTATTTTGGAACAAAAATTTTATCTGTTTAATTTTCTTACTGAGAAATTAATGTTCTTTTAACTGATCATAATATTTATGATTGTTTAATGGTTAACTTTCTAGTGACCATGTTCTCTATCACTCTACATAAGAAATTGATAGTTATATTTATCTTTCATGTACAGGTTTTAACTTCCTAGTAATGTTATCCTATTAAAAATCCTAATTTTGTGGTGACCTTTTCATTTCCCTTTTCCTCTTATTAAGAGGATGTTTTATTAACCCTATTTTTGATGTGTGTTTCCCACAAATGAATTTTCAAGTATCAACCTTTTATTTTTGAAGTGAAATTTAAATTTGAGAGGAAAAAATTTATCTAAGGAGGGGAGAATGTAACACCCAAAGATTTTATATCATGTATATTTTTAAATTTAATATCTCATATATCTTATCTTTCACGCAACACCCAGCTTAAACAAACAATGAAATATTATTATGTGATCATTATAACCCAACTCTTAAATTGGCATGAATGAATTGTATTGACCACATTATTAAATTTATATATTATTTATTCAATCAAATTTCTTACATTAATACAATATATTTAATATTTATAAGATAACAATAAATGCAAATTTACACATAAAAGTTATATTTTTTTCTAAAGGCATTTTTGTCACCTTTTAACGACGCACTTATTTTAAAACTAATTTTTGAAAATTTTATTAATTTTATTTCACAAAATAAAATTAATTTTTAAAATAATAATTTCACAATTATATTAGGGATTTTTTTTTTCATTTTTATAAAAATGTTGATTTTCTAGTGAATAGTGAAAAATACCGATTTTTATAAAACTATCAATTTATTTATATTAAAATTCCATTTATGATTTGAATTTTTTCTCAATGTAAATTATGTAATATTTAGTTTTAAATAATCTAATTAATTTCATTTTAATAATTATTATATCTTATTTTGGTATAAGTACATTTTTGGGTTTAAAAAATCATTTTTCATGAAAACTATTTTTTATTGCGTTTTGTGGGATTAATTTCAAATTAAATCATACAACTTCTTTGTTTTTAATTTTTTAAAATGGATCTAATATTTATAATCATAAGGAACAAATTTATTAAATATTTTCCTTTTAATTTTGACCAATATGAATAGTAACCTTGTTAATTTTTACCATGGTAAAGGGTAAATTGGGTAATTTTGGATAAAATTAAAATGATAAGGATTAGAAAATGACCATAACACTTGTCATAATTTTATTGGATGATTTAGTTTCTACCATAATAATCCAATGTTCAAAATTATAACCTTTGGGATCCATTTGGATGATATTATGGTATTTATAATATTTTATTTAAAGAAAAGACAATGATGTTATACTCATGTTTTTAATAACTATAATATTTTTTATACAGGGTTTTTTAGAAGATATCTTACACTATAAATATTAATTTGAAATATAAAATATTTATACACATCATGTTAATTTATTTATAATTTTTAGTAAAAAAATAATTAACTTAAATGTTCACACAACACTTATATTGTAATTATTTTATTAATGGAAATATAAAATAAATGATATTAATAATTACAAAATAAATATAATTTGAGATAATTAATTTCATCCATAAATTTTATATATTAACTTGATATGTTGGGGATATTTTTTTTAAGTTATCTTGTTTTATTGATATTTTTAAAAGTCAAAGTAATAAATAGTGTCAAAATTGACATTAATGATACTTTAAAATAAATAATATTTTATTAAATGATATAAATTATAAAAAATCATAAATTTATCCAAATGACTTGGATAAGGTTTAAAATTTAATAAATTATCCATTTATGAGTATTTTATCATTTTATAGTAACTATATTAACCCTCAAAGAGAAAAATCTATTTTGTTATGATAAGAGTTAAAGAGATTAAATAAGGGTTAAAACCAAAAATAAGGGTAATAATGTGACCTAAACTTTTCTAAAAATTATTGGATGAGATTATTTAGACCCATAATCAGATTATATTTTAAATAAATCATTTTTAACCATTTTTAATTTAAAGTTAATTTATATTAATTTAATATTTTGAGAGTTTCCAAAAGTGCCCCTCACCTCAATTAAAAAAGGAAACCTCCTACCTCACTTATTCACACCACTTTGTGCCTTCTATATGGACCAAAACCTACCAATTTATCTTATAAACATATTTATACAAGTTTTGGAGGTCTTGGTATTCCAAAAAGACCAACCCTAGATCCTTTAATAAGAGATCTAAAGGAAGTCCGCTGAAGAAAGGGTAATCGTTTTAACCAACTCATTCAGGTTCATTTCTTCTTCTACTTCCTTTTCATGAATTTTTTCCATCCTAAAATAATAAATATAGTATTATATATATTATGAGATATTATTATGATTATGAGACAACCATATTTCATCTTTTATACATCCTATGAAAAATGAAATCACTGTGTGTGTGTGTGTGTGTACGACTTACCATCTCAACAATGTGGTGTAATTTTTTTCATCACTAGTTTACTTTGATAGGTATAATTATGGAAATAATGGATAAATATGATAATTATTACATGATATTTATTATTTAAAAATTAATATATCATCCAATTCCTTACCCTTTCACCATTAATGAAATGATACCACCACTCGTGCGTATGCTGACGCTCCATCTCCATGACTCAATGCGATTCATTTTCCATGTTCACTATTCAAGAATGATTCCAAACAAGTATATAATAAATAAATATGATATCTATGAACTTAATATCATTCTGGAGATGAAAAAACTATATCCTATGCATAATAACCAGGAATTATATGACAAAATATGCATAGAAAGTTGAAGCAGTTAACACCTGAAATAAGGGTAATAACGAAATATTATTAACAAATGGATGATAAGATAATATAAGAGGGTCATATATGATATAATAAAAATGAATATTGTTTTGGTATAAATTAATAACATGATTTAAACCATTATTTAATAGTTAAATAATAAATATGACATTTTCACATATTTTATACTTTAATTAAATGTTTTAAAACCCAACATAACATTATTTTATGGGTAATTGTCATGTTTTTTTGGTTTTTGTGGTATTTTGAGCTTAATTGAAAAAAAGACCTAATTTTGGTATTTAATAATTTCATTTTTATTCTGTATTTAGACCATAACATTTTCTATACTATATAAAATTGGGAAACTATTTTTCTTAGGATTCCTAACATTATGGAATTCATTTCATCATTCTGTACCCAAAGCTCAATGCATATTTTAAAGGCCCAAACTCAGCTCACAACCTAGGCCTCGAAAACTATGCACAGATCTGGAATGTTTTAAAGATAAGCTTTTATATTGACTTGGGTCTAGACAATGAAACTGAAATTCAACATTGAGATGGATAAGAAATTAATTAAAATCTTTAATGAAGGTGGAAATGCATTAATCTTCCAGTTTCAAGGACATAATGGCATGGGAAGTTGGAAAAGTGGAATATGAAGTGTCACCTGACTAGAATTAATTTATCAGAGTAAATATTCCATAACTATTACATACAACATCCAAAAAATCTGAAATTTTTAGGGATGAAGAATATAAATTAGTAGAATAACTTTCAAGAATGAACCTTTTACAAATTAGGTCATTAATATGGAATCCATGCGGATAATTTTGGTGGAAGGATTTGGAGCCAAAAACTTTCACCCCCTATAAAAGAGTGTCTCTTATCATTTTCAAAGTGTTGGAAACTTGGGGGTAGCCTTTGTTGTCCATTATCATTAGATTTTTAGTGATTTATATTCTATAATATTTGTTTGGTTTTAATATATTAGCTTCTTCATTCCTCTCTTATTATATATATTTTTTATTTTATGTGTTCTCCCACCGTTGTTCCCTTCTCAACTCCACTAAAATAGAGAACTAACCTTGGCACTTGTTCGAGATAGGGAATTATGGTTTGATTGAGTTTTATTATGCTTCATTTCATATCGATTTATTCAATTTCGAGAGTTTTTCACTGGTTAAAATGATTATGATGAGCGGTCTCCCTGTTTTCTCTATCATCGAAATTCATCTTCTCATTTATCAATCATCCTTCCCTTCACTATATCAGTTATGCATATGGTGGAACATGGCTTGGGTAGTGATGGTTGGTGAAGAGGTATCCAAGAAAAAGTTTAAAAGAGTATTTCTCTAAATGCATAGGTCTCAGGATGGGGTAATCACATTTCAAGTGAGAATGTGAGGTGTGACAGGTCTTGATCACCTCATTGAGTTGAATGTTGAGAATAATTTTTAACAGTGATTTTAATCACTAGAAACTACCAAGAATAAGGGCCTTCCCTCTTTCTGTCTAAAATCATTATGTATTGAATTGAATATATATATATATATTATATTTATATTTCATGCATATTTTCAAATCCCCCCCACTTAAGATAATTTAGTATTATATTAGTTAGAATTATAAAAGTGATAATAGAATTTCAATGTGTTTTAAGCGGCATCCTCGAGAGATCGACCCTGGTGTGCACTTTATATTGAATAATTAGTTAAATAAAATATTGAATAGGTTAAAATGACTAAAATACTTAACATCAATTTGTCACCATTTTTGGGGAGGCCAAGTGCTTATGTACACTGTTTTTCATAGAAAACCAAAAAAATAAAAAATTTTAAAACTAAAAAAATAGCTTCATTGAATATCATTATTTTTTTGGTCAAGATGGATTATTTCAGTGATTTTTCATATGGTTGACCTAGAAATTATTTGTGTAGTAAAGTTTAATTTTTGAAGAAACAAGGTTAAGAAAACCTTAGAAGAATGGAGGAGATCAAAAATCAATTGAACAACCTTTCTGCTTTCATTCAAGAATACAATGTCCAATGGTCAGAAAAAAACATAAAAAATAAATTGATCCATAGAAGATCAAGATTATTTCAACTACATATGAAGTTGAAGAACCCAAGGGAGACTTAAAGATACAACTTGAAGATTCAATCATCTCTCCTTGCCCATTTCTTGGAGAGGTTCCTGAAGATCCCATTCCAGCTAATATAATTGTGGGAGGTCAACATGATTTGGAAGAACATTGGTTAGATTTTTTTGAAGAACTAAAGGTAAGTTATCCTCCCATATTTTCAAAGAAGAATTAGTACCTCTCTACCTCACTCTTTTTATGGATGAATATGTAAATAACCCTACTGAAATATAACTCCCAGTGGCCTTGCCTAAAGAGATCATGTATCAAGCTGACCTTCTTGAAGGGGTTGATTTATTTATTAATTCTTCGTGTATTAATCATAGTCAAGTGGAAATATTTTATGAATTCTCCTTTTCTAAATTTTATAAAACAACATCACATGAGAAATATCTAGATGTTGAACTCAAAGAGGCCATACAAGAAGTGGCGGTGAACAAAGAGGACCCATTATTCCTCCTTTCCCATATTCTAAGTTGTTCCACATGGACAAGGGGGAGGAGCTATTGTACTCTATATGGGTTAATCCATGACTGGTGAAACCTGAATAGAATTGTAAGAAATATTTTATAGTGGTTCATGAGAAAGAAACCCCATCCACCTTTG
This sequence comes from Viscum album, assembly GCA_963277665.1. Taxonomy (NCBI): domain Eukaryota; kingdom Viridiplantae; phylum Streptophyta; class Magnoliopsida; order Santalales; family Viscaceae; genus Viscum; species Viscum album. The sequence goes on along the minus strand of OY728125.1, from coordinate 115,093,107 downwards.
GATTGGGGTTTATCTGTTGTAGCTACTGGACTAGGGGAAATAAAAACCTAGCACCCGCTTGGGGGTCAAACCAAACATTATCCCTTTTCTTTCCCCTTTATATTTTTTATTTATTTTTCTCATGTTTTTTCATTTATTTATTTTATTTTTAATGTGGTATCATCTATGATATTAACTCAAGGCTTCCACATCAAAAATAAATCTGGTTTTTTCTTTCCTTTTATTTATTTTGTTCGTATCCCAATTAAAATTATACATGAAAACATTTATCTAAATTGAACTAAAACAAGGGTAGTAAATAGAACAAGTGTGGGGTGATTCCAGTTTGTTTTATGAATTTTTTGTGTACTTCCATTTTGTTTTTCTTGTTTTGTTTTTTATTTTTTGGTTTGTTTTTAGGATTCTTGAGCTGATTCGAATAGTTGGTAAAATTTAAAACATCTTGGTATTTTTGGATTATTTATTTATTTGAATGTTTGAGGATTTAAATGATTGATTAATGGGTTTTATTTCTTAATTTCTAATATTTTCATTTGATGAAGTTTGATTGATTATGAAACTCATGCACACTAGTACCGCCCAAAGTGAAAATCTTTCCCAACCCGAGAGGTTTCTAAACCTGTTTGACATATTATTACATTTTTATTTTTCTTAAGAGTATTATAACATGTTGTGTTATCCACAACTTGATGGTTTCATATTTTTCAAAGATATTATAGTTCATGGAATGTGTTGAGTATGATTAAGCCACCAATTTGAACGCCCTTTTTTGCATTTAAATCTCTTTTTGTCCTACCTTTACATCTGATATTTAATAATCGCTTATAAGCCATGAAATAAATTATTAGGTAGCCACATTACTAGAAATTTATCTATTTAATAGCTGATCTAGTAGTAAAATTCATGATTATTATTGAACTCAAGTGTGGGAGTGGGAGAATATTAGTTGTATATCGCTTTCCTGAAGAATTTGTTTGAGCTGAAAAGAAAAAGTGTCACTATTTTTGTTTTATACTTTGGTGGATGAAATTTCATGATGGAATTATGTATTATTGGACCAAATATAATTACATTGTTGGACAGGGAGTTCACCAATTTTTGAAGATCAAAAGTCGCCTATCCTTTTCCTAAAAAAATTGATTCAGAAGAGAAATTCCAGATCTAAATTCAAGATGAAACAATTATTTAAATGGATAAAAGAGGGAATAAATTTATCATTAATGCTGAAACTACAAGTGTGAACTTACCAAATAAAGGAATATGTGATTGTAGTTGATTAATTTTCAAGATGATTGAGGAGAACACCATTTTAGAGCAAAACTGTTTTCATGAATTCACTTCACTTTAGAGACTAAACCTCCTTATTCTACCTCTGATGTTAATAAATTTTAAATATAATGACCCTCATCCTCATAAAAACCCATGTAAAGAACTCATGATTTATACATGATAAGCCGAATTCATAGATAATTTTTTCTATCATTTACTTAAGGATTTTAATTTCTTTATTCAATAATGCGCATGGTATGTGTTTAATTTTTTAGGAATGAGGCTTCACAGGGTTTTAAAGGAAGAAATGAAGAAAAAGTGTAGAATTTACCTATTACACATTGTGAACAATCAATAAAATCATGTAATAAGATTTCACAGCATACACCAATTCGCGAACCAGGTCGTGAACCAAGTCACGAAGAGAGCAAAGGAAGAAGCCAATACATGTTGTGAATGTATGATACACGATGTGAACCTAGTCAAACCCTTTGAATGAAGAATCTGCTCTGGAGATACAACTAGAAATCCAATACACATCACGAGTTAGAATTACATGACGTGAAAGCAATTAAACCTCATATCTCGGACGAGATACATGTGAGATATGTTTAGGATTCAAAAACCACTGAGATATACAAGAATAAGAAATTACATGTCGTGTAATCCATTACACATCGTGATTTTTTTTCTAATATATAAAACACCCAATTAGTGTATTGAGGAGGATCCTAGAGCACAATTCCTATATGATTTTGTTCCCTTTTGAGTTCACTTTGACTCCCTCCCTCTCAAACTAAAATTTCTTCACTGTTTCATTATTTTATTTCAATACAAGTGTTGTGGATTGTGTTTTCATCATCGACTTCATTTCCATTTCACATCACCACCGTCATTCATTATCATTTACCAATGAACTCATGTCGAATCCATTTCTTATTTCATTTAAAGTAAGTATTTCCATTAATTTGTGATTTATAACCGCGATCGCATGCTCGTCCCCATAGTGAATACGAAATCATTTCATGATTGTGAATATTTTTAATTTCATCATTCTTAGCATGTAAAGTATGGTTATAATTATTTATTTGTTTCCATATTCTCCTACCATGAGTGGATAAACTACCTAGGGGTAGGGATCAAGAGTAGGTTTATCTGAACATTCTTAAAACTTCAATTCTAAACTTGGTAACCTTAAGGGATAATAATCAAGATAAATAATCAATGTCTATCAAATTAATTTGAACGTCCTTGACCACATGATATTAAAGTGTAGGACCCTATCCTTATTAGAGTATATTAGGATAAAATCACTAGCCTAAGACACTTTATGCCTTAGAAGCTAAGTCTAATGCATCTAGGCTGTCTCTATCTCCTGATCAAGGAATAGTTACCTCCTAGGTATAACTAGGTAACTTGACCAAAGTTAACTTGCAAATTCTACTTGTTCTGTAGCGTAAAACTTAGGATCCTACCAAGATTAGAATAAATATCATCCTTTCTTCAGATACCCAAAATTGATCCTAAACCCTCTCTCATTATTAAAGAAACCATTAACCACCATAAATCTAGTATTTCCCCAACCAAAGTACACTTGAAAGGACTCCTACCCCAAAGGGTCTTCAATCATTGACTATCATAAGCTATCTATTCTCCCTATGGGATTGACCTCAAACTATCGCTATAATATATCTTAATATCAAGTGAAGTTTGGAAAATCAACAATTCTAATCTGATCATAGCCTGCATGAATTCAATGACGTGTGTGAGCGCATAAAATTTTGGCATTGTTTCTAGGGAGGAAATGATCTGCTTACAAGCCTCTAGTGAAATAACTAGGATTACCTTTCCATGAAACAATTTCCTTCTTTCCTTTAGATATTACCTTGCATCATTGTTTTGTGGTTTAGTGTATGTACCAAGGCCCGCCCACTCATTAGAAGAACCTTGAGAAAAATAAACCATTAACCTTCGATCCTGAGATCAAAAGGTACCTTTTTAATGCTTCTAGTCCAAAATGGCTAACCCCAACAATCCAACAGGACCCAATCCACCAAACCTTCAAAACACGCACTAAGTAATTCCAGGGGAGCACCCGATGCATTAAGAGAATACCATCATGGATTATGGCTTTCCATCAATCCATGTTGCAACCCTGAGCATAGCACGTCCCCCCATTCAAGCTCATACCTTAGAAATCAAACCTGGACTCATTCACATGATCCAAAACATGGGGCAATTCAGTAGACTTTAGAGTGAAGATCCGCATGAGAATATCTCCAACTTACTAGAAGTTTGTGATACCTTTTGAAACTAGGGAGTTTCCTCCGATGCAATCAGACTGCATGTATTCCCATTCTCTCAAAGATACATAGCTAAAGACTGGATTGAAAGTAAAACTCCTGAGTCAATCATGACTTGGGATGATATTTCCAAGAAGTTATTGGATAAATAATTTCAACCAATTCAAACTTGGAATCTATAAAATGACATTCAAAACTTTTCTCAAACTGATGGAGAATCTACACGGGAAGCATAGTGTAACACCCTAAGATTTTATGAGATATATTATTTTTAATTTCTTTGATGTATTCTATTATACACTACACCAAGATTAGATTGTACTATACGCAACACCGTATTAGCTTGCAGTATACGCAATACCGTATTAGATTGCAGTATACGCAACACTATTCTTGGCTCATGCTACACACAATTTCAAGTTCGTTTTGTGGAAATTATTCTACACAACATTAAGTATAGATTTTGTTTAATGTATAAATGAAATAAGTTTTGATTATGTTATACGAAACACCAAACGGGGATTTCACTACATACATCCCTGACTTGGATTGCATTACACGCAATCAAGACCTTTTTCGATAGCGTGTGTAGTATGTAATACCAAGTTTCACTAAACAAGATATTATTATAATATTATTATGAACTAGCCGTTATGAATAGTAATACCAAATTTTTGAAATTTTATAAATTTTATCTTTCAAAATGGACTTCATTTTTAGATTCATAATATCGAAATTAGCCTAGGGTGAATTTTTTTTATTTTTCTAAAAACTTTCAATTTTTGATGAATAGTGAAAACACTGGGTTACTATTTAAAAACCGAATTTTTATTTAAATAATTATTTATTTTATTTAAATTTATTTTAGGTCAAAATTGATACATAATACCTATATAAGTTCAATGTAATTAATTTGAGTCATTTTATAATAATTTTAGATATATAAATATTTTATAGAACTTTTCACCGTCTTTTACCCACCTCCTAGGAGAATTTGAAAATTTACATAAAACTTAATTTTACCACTTCTGTGAGTGGAATTTTAAAAATTCGAGAGACACGGTTAATATCAAGGAGTAAAATGTGGTTCAATAAGATAAAAATAATTTTTGGTGAATAGTAACTTTTTACTTTTATTTACCACGGTTCAAAGTAAATAGGATAATTAAGGGTAAAAATGATATTATTATTACCTTAAAACATGTACTAATTCAATTGGATAAGTGTAATTCGACCAAAAATAACCTTAGGAATAAAATATTACCCTTTAGGTCCACTTGTATTAGATTAGGACACTTATTATTATTTTATTTAAAGAAGAGTTAAAATAGATAAAATCAAATTTTAATAACTAATTTTTTTTAATATAGGGTTATACATAAGATAAATTCGACTATAAATATTAATTATAAAGATAAAAATATTTCCTACATATTCGTATTTTATTTATAATTTTTAGACATTAAATAATTTAATTTATTTATGACACAATGATGATGCAGTAATTACCTTATTAATGAAATATTAACATAATTGATGTTATAAATACCCAAATAAATGTAATTTTAGACTTTTTATGAATTAAACTAAATTTCTAGGTTAATATGACATGTTAGTATTGATTAAATTAACTTTTTTCGAACTAATCATGTTGTTATGATTTTCACAAAAATCAATTACCAAATAGTTTCAAAATTGACATAAAATAGTTTTAAAAACAAATATTATATTATTAATTGTTATTATATTTATAAAAATCTAAGGTTCGGAAAAATGACTTATATAAGATTATATATATTAATAATAAACCACTTGGGGTTTTTCTGGTTTGTTATAGTAAGTTTATTAACCATATAGTGTAAAAAAACAAGAAGACACGGTAAAAGTTAAATTATTTAACTTAGAGTTAAATCTAAATGATAAGGTTAAAATAGTAACCTAAACTTGTATAAAACCTATTGGTTGAGAGTATTTTGACCCATACACACTTTATCTTCTAAATAAATCAATTTGGAGCTATTATAAACCGAATATGACTTTATTATAAAATAATATTTTAAGTTTTTCCAAAGGTGCCCCTCTCCTCCCTTATAAAAAGGGAACCCCTTCCCTCTTCTCTTAACACCCTTTTGTGCATTTAAGCTCAGACAAAACCTAACAATTACTCTTATCACCCTCTCTAGTTATATCATAGAGGTTCTGGTCTTCTCAAAAGACCAACTCTAGTGCCCTAATAAGAAGTTTAAAGGAGGTACGTCGTGGAAGAGGTAATCTCTTCTACCGACTCTTTCAAGTTTCTTTCTTCTTCTACTTGATCTTATTTAGTTGTTTCATTATAAAGTAATAACATAAGTATTAATTATATACTGATATGTTATTATAAATATTAAACAACCCTATTTCACCTTCTATCCATCCTACAGAAAACGAAATCACCGCGCGTGCGTACGTACGGAATACCGTCTCCACGCCGTGGTGTAATCAGTTTTTCCACCACCACCTTACTTGGATGGGTATAATGGTGTAAATAATAAATATATATGATTATTATAACATCATACTGATTCTAAGATATTATATCATCCACTCCAATTCCATTCAATAAATATGGGAATGATATCGTCGCTCGTGCGTACGTACAGATTACCGTCTCCACGACGCGATGAGATTCATTTTCCATGTTAACAATTCAAGAATGATTATAAAGTATATATAATAGGTAATAATTAAATATATGACATAATTATTCTACTTTATTTATGTATATATATATATGTCATCTACTTAATTCCATTCAATTCAATAAGGAAACGAAAAACAACGTTCATGCGTACGTACGACCTACCGTCTCCATGAACGGTGTATTTCTTTCCATTTATAGATCTATTATATATATGTATATTATGAATATATATTATATATAAATCATGTTTTATATTCTGGAGTTAAGTAATCATGATCTAATTAATCATATTAATAATTGCAAGTCAAAACATGGATGATAAATGAAATGATTTTACCCAAAACGCTGCTTTAACATGGAATTGGAAAACGAATAGATAATATAAAGTCTTAAGTGTATCATATATGATATAATAAATATTATTATGGTTCTTTTACAAGTTAATAATATGTTTAAACCCACTATACAGGAGTCTCGGACACATATGGAAGAAATTGGACATAAGGTAAGGGATAATTTAACAATCTCATTTTTATCCGAGATTGCTTATTCATAAGTATTTACTAGGGTTATATTTTTCATCCATGTCCATAAAAATGTTTTCATAAAGTGTTTAATATTCTTCCATGTATGTTTAAAGTCATTTTTACCCATCTTGACTTTTAATTTGTGTTATAGAAGGAATCTTACTTTTGTTTACCATACGTGGTACTTTTTGACTTTTCTGTTAAAAGTACGAGGAGAATGTTTTCTTTAACTTATACGACATGACCAAATTTTTACGGTTTTATAACGCCTTATTTTCATGAAGATTAATCTAAAATATTTCATGACTATTTTTCAACAAAATCCTTTTCTTTTAAAATTGAATGGCATTTTGTGAAAGGAAAATGATTTTGAATAAGAAAGGATATTTTCCTCAAGAATTCATTTCAAGTATTTTATCAAAACCATTTTCCATCTAAGATGAAATTATTTCATATGTGTATGTTTCAAATATAATGTCTCTATGATTTACATGGTTTCACTTTTCTTATGATGATATGATATCCATTTGTTTTCTATGGATTATGTTATAATGGGATGATGTTTATGAAACCCATTTTATTCTTTGGGTTATGACGAATGATTTATGTTTATGTTGTGACACATGTAAGAATGATTTCATTATGAGATGGGTGGGACATATATCTCCCTCCAATTCATTGGGTAAAGATTTATATCTCATGATATAAACATGGCTGGAATGGTAAGTTAATCCGGTTCAGTGATACAGGACTGGAACGAGGAGTGAACTCGATTTGGAAAGGGACTTTGTCCACTAAGATGGTCTTGGAAGAAATGCCTTGGCTACCATGGAAATCATAACATGTGCTTAATGGTTTCCACAATTACATGCTTTATTCCCATGCTATTTTATCATGATTGATGATCCATTATGATCTATGCCTTACGTACTGCCATGTTTTATGTCATTGCTCAAGATTTTGATGTTTAAATATTATGTTCATGTTTTAAAGTTCAAATATATATGGTTTGTTTTATTTTCTCCATGCTTACCCTTACTGAGCATTTGATCTCACCCTTTATATGTTTTCTTTTCCCCAGGATATAAATAAAGGTTTTAGGTAAGAAAAAAAAGGAAGATCTTTATGGGATATGTTGAAGATCTTTCACCAAGATTAGAAGATTATATTCCGAGTTTCCAAAGACACTAAACTATTATGGTCCTTTGGTGTCTATTTTTTTTATGTATTAGATATTCCAAAAAATTAATGTAATATCTATGTACATCAAGCTTTGGGTCTCTACAGTTGGTATCAGAGGAAAGGTTTAGTTAACCTTTGGAAACTAGGATTCAAAAACTTTAGTGAGATCCCTAGAGATATTTCTAAGGTGTGTCTAGGGATGTCCCTAAGGTTAAGTATAAGTATAGGTTATAGTCCTAGAATTATGGTAAAAATCTTAGAATTAACCCTAAGATGTTATATATTGAAGGTACCCCCTTTATTATGTTGTTTTCCCTAGCATGATTTTTGCCTCTCACACTATTCTTTTTGGGTTTTAGACGATGGATGGAACCCGAAGGAACCGTGTTGATCAATGTAATGGACAATGAAATGATTGTCCTCCTAAAAAATCCAATGTTATGGGAGATGGAGTGCAAAATATTATTGCTATACTTACACAAGCTATGAATCATTCTGGACTTCTAAATGAGCAGAGAATGGAACAATATTCTATTGAGTCCTTTATGAGGCAACGTCCACCTTCTTTCAGTGGGTCTTCTGATCCACTTGTTGCTGAATAATGGATCAGTACCATAGAAAAGATATTTTCCATACTTTGCTGTTCGGAACATAAAAAATTCATTCTGGCTATTTACCATTTAGAAGGTAAAGCAGATCAATGGTGGACTCTAATTAATAATCCGAGGCCCCGAGATGAAATTGAATCCATGGAATGGGATGAGTTCAAGAACTTATTTTTAAATAAGTACTTACCTCATATTCTTCGAACAAAGATGGAAAAGTATTTCCTTGAGCTTAAGCAAAAGGATGATGAATCTTTTGGTATATACGAAGCGAATTTTACAAGGCTTGCAAGGTATGCATCTGGCTTTATCATCCAACCTGAAATTAAAGTTGATCGATTCTTCAGGGGATTAAAAACAAGTCTTCGAAGGTAATTAGCTATAAGAGACTTCAGTATCTATGAAGAAATTGTGCGTTGTGCTATCAAGGTAGAAATGGAAGTTGGTGTTACAGATCCATCTCATGGTTTTGACAAGAAACGAAAGATGGAGTTCAAGGAGAAATCTCAGAATAATGGTGAAAAGAAGATGAATGTTTCTTTATGCTCAAAGTGTGGAAAGAAGCATGGTGGAGATTGTCTTAAAGGGACTAGAAAATGTTTTAAGTGTGGAAAAGAAGGTCATAGAGCAGCTGAGTGTCGAAGTAATGGAAAAAGGGTTGTTAATGATGTGAATAAAGAAAAGACTGCAGATAACGCACCACCAACACTTCAATGCTTCAAGTGTAAGGAAATGGGGCATTATTCTAATCAATGCCCTAATCCAAGGGTTAATGATGATAAATGTGAGAAACCTCTTAAGGAAAAGGATAAAGGGAAGTCACATGCACTCACTATTTGTGATGTTGAGTATGAAAATGATGTTGTGTAATGATTAAGTGTTTATGTAATGGGATTTCAAAATAGTATCATGTAATCTCATTTATGGCATTGTGGAATTTCAGAATATCTATGTATGATTTTTCAATAATTATATGGTACTGGTAACCATGAAAAGTGATTGAAATATTTTTGGAAAGAAGATGATATGCACATAATTAAGCGATAAAGAAAAAAAATGAAATGAGCTCATGACTGATATAAGGAAAAAGTCATATCATGATTTGAGTATATAGAAATTTTGGGATTTTGGTATGTGGAAAGTGTTAAATTTTGACAGCATTCATGTTTTCACTAAGGGTCAATGGGTATTAATTTTTCAAGAGAATACATGATTAATTTATTAACATGTTTGTAATTTGACCAACAAGATATATTGTATAATATATAGGGGATAAATGATGGTATTCACATGCTCGGCAGATGACATTTCTAGTAATTGTTTTCTTTATACTATGAGCTTGGAAAAAAGTATTTTGGATAAGCCTAAAGATTGGAATGGATTATGTTGGACATAAGTCAATATTTTTTAAGGCTAGAACTTTTTTTGATATTATTTATGGAATGTTATAATAATATAGTTTTAGAAAAAGGACAACCTGTAGGACGGGCAACAACCCATCGCGTTGGACAAGGCTGTGGGAATCGAAACCACAACCGAAGTGCGACAGGGCTTTATCGCCTACCACTGGCCTACAGAAAGTCCCTGGTTAGTAGAAACTAGTTTTATTATATTAAGAAGTATGATATATGAAGTATAAGTCCATTTTAGGAACCATATATGATTAATCTCACTATAGATGGACTTATGTATTTTTGATAACTTTTTCTAACCTTTTGTTTGAGATAGATGGAATGACCCATGATTCTATCATATGATATGCTAACACTTCACGAATGACAAATTCAACTTCATTTCTTTAATATATGAAGTGTAAATTGTCCAAGGAACAACCAACGATGAGATTGTACCAAAATCAAGAAAGTATTTCTCCTAATTCCAATTTCTTCAACTTTAGGGAAATGATCTTGAAAACCAAAAATGTTGTCCTAGTGCCCTTATATCTGATGAATTATATGGTACCTTAGATCAACACAAATTTATGGATTTGTGATTGTTGGCTTTCTCATAGCCATGTTCTCTACCACTCTTCATCAGAATTTGATGGTTATATTTCTCTTCCATATCCATATTTTCACCTATGTTGTCCTATGTTGAAACTCAGTGCTGAGTTACTTTGGGTGACTGCTATGATTCTAACCTCCCTTTTTAAAATTATGTTTTAGTATTCCTTTTTACAATGTAGGTTTCTATGAAAGAAACTTTCAAGTAGTAAACCATTTATAACCCTGATGAGTTTCGAGGGAAAAATTTATTTTAAGGGGGGTAGAATGTAACACCCCGAGATTTTATGAGATATATTATTTTTAATTTCTTTGTTGTCTTCTATTATACACAACACCAAGTTTAGCTTGTACTATACGCAACACTGTATTATCTTTCAGTATACGCAACACTATTCTTGGCTTGTGTTACACAAAATTTCAAGTTCGTTTTGTGGAAATTATTCTACACAACAGTAAGTATATATTTTGTTTAATGTATAAATGAAATAAGTTTTGATTATGTTATACACAACACCAAATGGGTATTTCACTACACACAACCCTGACTTGTCTTGCATTACACGCAATCAAGACCTTCTTCGATAGCGTGTGTAGTACGTAATACCAAGTTTTACTAAACGAGATATTATTATAATATTATTATGAACTAGCCATTATGAATAGTAATACCCACTTTTTGAAATTTTATAAATTTTATCTTTCAAAATGGACTAAATTTTTGGATTCGTAATATCGAAATTAGCTTAGGGTGAAGTTATTTGTATTTTTCTGAAAACTTTCAATTTTTGATGAATAGTGAAAACACTGGGTTACTATTTAAAAACCAACTTTTTATTTAAATAATTATTTATTCTATTTAAATTTATTTTAGGTAAAAATTTATACATAATACCTATATAAGTTCAATATAATTCATTTGAGTCATTTTATAATAATTTTAGATATATAAAAATTTTATAGAACTTTTCACCGTCTTTTACCCACCTCCTAGGAGAATTTGAAAATTTACATAAAACATAATTTTACCACTTCTTTGAGTGGAATTTAGAAAATCCGAGAGTCACGGTTAATATCAAGGAGTAAAATTTGGTTCAATAAGATAAAAATAATTTTTGGTGAATAATAAAGTTTTACTTTTATTTACCACGGTTAAAAGTAAATAGGGTAATTAAGGGTAAAAATGATATTATTATTACCCTATCACATGTACTAATTCTATTGGATAAGTTCAATTCGACCAAAAACAACCTTAGGGATAAAATATTACCCTTTAGGTCCACTTGTATTAGATTAGGACACTTATTATTATTTTATTTAAAGAAGAGTTAAAATAGTTAAAATCAAATTTTAATAACTAAAACATTTTTAATATAGGGTTATACATAAGATAAATTCTACTATAAATATTAATTATAAAGATAAAAAGATTTAATACATAATTGTATTTTATTTATAATTTTTAGACATTAAATAATTTAATTTATTTATGACACAATGATGATGCAGTAATTACCTTATTAATGAAATATTAACATAATTGATGTTATAAATACCCAAATAAATTTAATTTTAGACTTTTTATGAATTAAACTAATTTTCTAGGTTAATATGACATGTTATTATTGATTCAATTAAATTTTTTAGAACTAATCATATTGTTATGATTTTCACAAAAATCAATTACCAAATAGTGTCAAAATTGACATAAAATAGTTTTTTAAAAAAATATTATATTATTAATTGTTATTATATTTTTAAAAATCTAAGTTTTGTCCAAATGACTTATATAAGGTTATATATATTAATAATTAACCACTTGGGGTTCGTTTGGCTTGTTATAGTAAGTTTATTAACCATATAGTGTAAGAAAACAAGAAGACACAGTAAAAGTTAAATTATTTAACTTAGAGTTAAATCTAAATGATAAGGTTAAAATAGTAACCTAAACTTGTATAAAACCTATTGGTTGAGATTATTTCGACCCATACCCACTTTATCTTCTAAATAAATAAATTTTTATCTATTATAAACCGAATATGACTTTATTATAAAATAATATTTTAAGTTTTTCCAAAGGTGCCCCTCTCCTCCCTTATAAAAAGGGCACCCCTTCCCTCTTCTATTAACACCCTTTTGAGCCTTGAAGCTCAGAAAAACCCTGACAATTAATCTTATCACCATCTCTAGTTATATCATATAGTTTCTGGTCTTATCAAAATACTAACTCTAGTGCCCTAAGAAGAAGTTTAAAGAAGGTGCGTCGAGGAAGAGGTAATCTCTTCTACCGACTCTTTCAAGTTTCTTTCTTCTTATAATTCCTCTTATTTAGTTGTTTAATTATAAAGTAATAACATCAGTATTACTTATATACTGATATGTTATTATAAATATGAAACAACCCTATTTCACCTTCTATCCATCCTACGGAAAATGAAATCACCGCGCGTGCGTACGTACGGAATACCGTCTCCATGCCGTGGTGTAATCAGTTTTTCCACCGCCACCTTAATTGGATGAGTATAATGGTGTAAAGAATAACTATATATGTTTATTATAACATCATACTGATTCTAAGATATTATATCATCCACTCCAACTCCATTCAATAAATATGGGAATGATATCATCGCTCGTGTGTACGTACGGATTACCGTCTCCACGACGCGATGAGATTCATTTTCCATGTTAACAATTCAAGAATGATTATAAAGTATATATAATAGGTAATCATGAAATATATGACATAATTATTCTACTGGATTTATGTATATATATATTTCATCTAATTAATTCCATTCAATTCAATAAGGAAACGAAAAATAACGTTCATGCGTACATACGACCTACCGTCTCCATGAACGGTGTATTTCTTTCCATTTATTGATCTATTATATATATGTATATTCTGAATATAAATTATATATAAATCATGTTTTATATTTTGGAATTAATTAATCATGATCTAAGTAATCATATTAATAATTACAAGTCAAAACACGGACGATAAATGAAACGATTTTACCCAAAACGCCGCTTTAACATGGAATTGACAAATGAACAGATAATATAAAGTCGTAAGTGAATCATATATGATATCATAAATATTATTATGGTTATGTTACAAGTTAATAATATGTTTAAACCTACTATACAGGAGTCTCATACACATACAGAAGAAATTGGACATAAGGTAAGGGATAATTTAAGAATCTCATTTTTATCCGAGATTGCTTATTCGTAAGTATTTAATAGGGTTATATTTTTCATCCATGTCCATAAAAATGTTTTCATAAAGTGTTTAATATTCTTCCATGTATATTTAAAGTAATTTTTACCCATCTTGAATTTTACTTTGTGTTATGGAAGGAATCTTGCTTTTGTTTACCATACGTGGTACTTTTTGACTTTTCCGTTAAAAGTACGAGGATAATGTTTTATTTAACTTATACGACATGAACAGATTTTTACGGTTTTATAACACCTTATTTTCATTAAGATTAATCTACAAGATTTCATGTCAGTTTTCAACAAAATACTTTTCTTTTAAAATTTCATGGAATTTTGTGAAGAGAAAATGATTTTGAATAAGAAAGGATATTTTCCTCAAGAATTCATTTCAAGTATTTTATCAATTTTTTTTCCCTAAGATGAAATTATTTCATATGTGTATGTTTCAAATATAATGTATCTATGATTTACATGGTTTCAATTTTTTTATAATGATATGTTATCCATTTGTTTTGTATGGATTATGTTATAATGGGATGATGTTTATGAAACCCATTTTATTCTTTGGGTTATGATGAATGATTTATGTTTATGTTGTGGCACACGTAAGAATGATTTCATTATGAGATGGGTGAGACCTATATCTCCCTCCAATACATTGGTTAAATATTTATATCTCATGATATAGACATGGATGGAACGGTAAGTTAATCTGGTTCAGTGATACAGGACTGGAATGAGGAGTGAACTTGATTCAAAAAAGGGACTTTGTCCACTAAGATGGTCTTGGAAGTAATGCCTTGGCTACCATGGAAACCATAGCATGTGATTAATGGTTTCCACAATTACATGCTTTATTCCCATGATATTTTATCATGATTAATGATCCATTATGATCTATGCCTTACGTACTGGCATGTTTTATGTCATTGCTCAAGATTTTGATGTTTAAATATTATATTCATGTTTTTAAGTTCAAATGTATATGGTTTGTTTTATTTTCTCCATGCTTACCCTTACTGAGCATTTGAGATCACCCTTTATATGTTTTCTTTTCCCCAGTATATAAATAAATGTTTTAGGTAAGAAAAAAAAGGAAGATCTTTATGGGAGATGTTGAAGATATTTCACTAAGATTAGAAGATTATATTTCGAGTTTCCAAATACACTAAACTATTACGGTCCTTTGGTATCTGTTTTTGTTATATATTAGATATTCCATAAAAGTAATGTGATATCTATGTATGTAAATATTTGGGTATCTATACATAGGACTGATTAAAGGATATAACTAGGAAGTTTTTGTATCATGGACTAGACATGTGTATTCAGTTAAAAACATTATACCAAAGACTCCAACCAGCCACACAAACTATCATCGATACTACTGCTGATGGAGGACTGATGTTTAAAACTTCAGAATCCATAATATCTATTCTTGATGAAGTTTCTCACAATTTCAGCCTGTGGAAAATTGATCATGTTCTACTTCATCATGGTATCTACTAGGTGGATTAAAACATCTTATTAGCAGCGCAAGTCGAAGCGCTCACGAAGAAGCTCAGCAGTAATTCCAGATCACTCAACCTCAACCTCAGCAACAACCTGCTCCTCCTCAATGTTATAGAGAAAACATCCTAGCTACTTTCATCCAAAAATATGATTAGATAATGAAAAATCAGAAAATATAAATGAAAAAACAAAGCGCTTCTTTGTGAAATCTTGAAGTTCAAATGGGTCAAATATCGAAGACTTTGTCTAATAGGTTACAAAGTACCCTACCTGGTAATACAGGGACGTACCTAAGGGAAGAAGCTAAAGTTGTATTACTAAGAAGCAGGAAGATATTGGACTTTAAAAAAGCAAGAGGAAGATATAAAATGAAACCTGAAGAGCCTAAGAAACAACTACTAGTAGAAGAATAAGTATCACCAGTGAAAACTGCACCTCAAGAAGTACCACCATTTGAAAGTGAACAAATTAATAAGAAACCCAAGGAACCAATTTATGTTACCCCACCACCATAAAATCCACCTCTTAATTTCCTAGAAATAGAGAGACAAGGCAAATAGGAAGTCCAGTACAAAAAATTACTGGAGATGTTCAAGCAACTACACATCAACATACCATTTGCAGAAGCTATTGCTCAAATGCTAGTGTATGGAAAATTTCTCAAGGATATTATATCCAACAAAAGAAAGATATAAGATCTTGGTGTGATATCATTAAATGAATAATGATCTGTTGTTGTGCAACAAACAATCCTACAAAAAAATGAGAGATCTTGAAAGTTTTTCAATTCCATCTTTTATTGGAGAATGAAAGTTTGGAAGATCTCTGTGAGATCTTGGATCCAAAATAAACTTAATGCCATTGAGTGTTTTCCACAATCTAAGACTCTACAAACTCAAAACAACTCGAGTATCAATTCAACTCACTGACCAATTAGTGAAGTACCCTAGGTTAATTCTTGAATATATTTTAGTTAAATTTAGAAAATTCATCTTTCTAGCAGACTTCCTAGTTTTGGACATGGAAGAAGAAGGTGACATCCCCATTATACTTTGAAGAACATTCCTAGCCATAGGAAAGGTTTTGATAGATGTTAATCAAGGATGTATGTTCTTCTGAGTTAGAGAAGAAGATGTAGTTTTCAACCTGGTCAAATATGACCAACAATCAGACAATGCTATTGATTATAATTCCATCTCTCTTACCCAAAAAGGAGATGAGTACATGGCCATTGAAGAATAAAATGAAGAGTCACTCTCAAAGAAGGAATAATAATATGATTTTGAGGAAGTAAGATTCATTGAACCTCTCATGATGGATACCTTTCCACATTTCATCCCCTCCATCATTCAACCAACAAATATGGAACTAAAACCTCTAACCAATACTATTAAGTACTCATACTTAGGAGTATCAACCACTCTGCCAGTTATTATCAACTTTGAACTGTATCAGTCATAAGAAAAAAAATTAGTTGAATTTTTGAAGCGACATAAGAAGTTAATTGCCTGGGGAGTGGAAGAAATCAAAGGAATCAATCCTACTTAATGAACTCATAAGATTCTACTCGAAGAAGATACGAATCCAAAACATCATCCTTAAAGGCGGATCACACCGCTTATGAAGGAAGTCATCAAAAAGTGATAAAACTATTAGATGCAAGAATAATATTTTTCATATCAAATAGTGAATGGGTAAGACCTATACAAGTTGTGCCTAAGAAAGGAGGACTCATATTAGAGAGAAATGATGAGAACAAATTAATCTCAATACGCACCATCACTGGATAGAGAGTCTGCATAGATTATAGATGGATGAATCCAGTAACAAGGAAGGATAATTTTCCTTTATATTTCATAGATTAAATGCTGGAAAGACTTGTGGGACATGAATTCTACTATTTCCTAGATGGATATTCAGGATACCACCAAATTGTAGTCGACCCCATTGATTATCCAAACACCACATTCACATGCCCATTTGGTACTTTTTCTTGCATGTGAATGTCATTAGGAATGTAAAAATCTCTAAAAATAATTTAGAGATGCATGATGCATATTTTCCATGACATGGCCAAAGAATTCCTAGAAATATTTATGGATGACTTCTCAGTCTATGGAAGATATTTCAAGGTTTGTTTAAGTAATCTGGAATTAGTCCTCCAATGCTATGAAGAAAAATTAATATTATAAAATTGGGAGAAATTTCATTTTATATTCCAAGTAGGAATATTCCTTGAGTATAAAATCTCTAAAGAAGGCATAGAGTTTGATTCAGCTAAAATAAAAGGCATCAAGGACTTTAGTGAACCATTAAAAGTGAATTGAATAAGAATATTTCTAGGCCATGCTGAATTTTATTGATGATTTTAAAAAGAATTTGAAAATTTTTACCAACCATTGACACACTTATTATAAAAATAAGTCCCTTTATAATTCACTGAGGAATGTCGATAGGCATTTAAAACATTGAAAACAATCCTGATAGAATCCCTGGTCATCATTTCACCCAACTTGGATAAGGATTATGAGTTAATGTGTGATGCTAGTGACCTTGCTGTTGGTGATATGTTAGGATAGTTAATTGACCACATATTTTGTCCCATATATTATGCAAGACACACACTAAGTGAAGCTCAAGTCAACTACATGACTATAGAGAAAGAACTCTTAGCCATTTTATACGCCTTTGAGAAATTTAGTTCCTATCTACTTTTGTCCAAAGTGATTATATATACTGATCATACTGCACTAATATACTTGATGAACAAGAAGGATGCCAAACCAAGGTTGATATGGAGGATACTCTTACTGCAAGAGTTTAATATTGTAATCAAGGACACAAAATGCACAAAAAATGTTATTGCTGACCATCTATCTTGAATTCCCTGATCATCCATCAAGGAAGATGAGGAGGCTGACATTGAAGTAGACTTTCTAGATGAAACCCTTTATAGCATCAAGGTTCAACTGTGGTTGTTTGGTATCGCTAATTATCTCACCACAAGATTTTTACATCAAGATTTCCCATATCGATAGAGGAAAATATTCTTGGAAGAAGAAAAGCATTACTATTGGGATGCACCGCTGCTGTTCAAGTGTTGTGATGATGGCTTATTGAGACTCTTCATTCCCAATAATGAAACCCATAATGTGATTGATATGTGTCACATGTCACCAGCTGGTGGAAATCATGGACCTGAGTGCACAATAGAAAAAATTCTACAAATTGGATTTTTCTAGACCATGCTACACCAAGATACAAGGTAATTCTTTCAAAGATGTGATAAATGCTAGCATACTGGAAACATAGGAAAAATGAATGAGATGCCACAAAATCCCATCATGGAAGTTGAAATATTTTAAATTTGGGGCACATAATTCATGGGACCATTTCCCAATTCATATGGAAAATACTATATTCTGGTTGGCATTGACTACATCTCGAAATGGGTTTAAGCTAAAGCTACTACACATGACACAACACAAGTTTTCATGAACTTTCTAAAAAAGAACATGTTTTAAAGATTTTGATTTCAAAGATTACTCATTAGGGATCAAGGAACACACTTAAAAAACCAATCTATGAGAGGATTTTTATAGAAATATGGAATCAGATATAATATAAGAACCCCCTACCACCCAAAAACAAGTGGGAAAGTAGAACTGTCAAACAAGGAGATCAAGAAAATTTTGGAAAATACTGTAAATACAAGATAAAGTGAATGGAGCCTAAAAACAGATGATGCACTATAGGCATACCATACTGTATACAAAACACACATAGGAACAACATCGTTCATACTGGTTTACGAGAAACCATACCATCTTCCAGTTGAACTGAAGCATTGTTCGTTTTGGGCGATTAAGAAACTGAATTTAGATTATGAGAAGGATGGAGGATCTAGGATGCTAAATTTAATTTAATTATAATAAATAATGATGGATTCCTATGATAATTTATAGATCTATAAAGAAAGAACAAAGAAATGGAATGATCAATGAATTGAAAGGTGACTATTTGTCTTAGGGAATAATGTCATATTTTTCAACTCAAGATTGAAATTATTACTTGGTAAGCTGAAATCTTGATGGTATAACCCCTTTGAAGTTGTTCGATTCTTCCCATATGGGACCATCAAAATTCAGAGAGAGGGTGGACCACTATTCAAGGACAATGGCCAAACATTGAAAAATTTTCAAGAACCTTTCCACGAGGGCTATGTCATCATCCTCAAGTTTAATTGACCAAGATTTGAGTCAATATATCGATGTTAAAGGAAGCACTGATTGGTAGGAAACCCAGGGTATGAAATCTTATCCTATATTATATTAGGATAGCCTTAGGAAAGTTTTGAATAGGATAGGTGATGAAGTTGAAGAATGAATAATTTTTTAACCTAAAACTGTTAATTATACGTCATATAACACTGTTACATGACGTGTACTGTTTTTGTCCAAAAATCCATTTTAATGCACCAGTATACGACATGAAACACTATTACACATTGTGTAGTGATCATGGCCTATTTTTAAAAATGAAGGCTATGAAACCAAAGTTCATGAACTGTATCCCCCGACTCCTCACCTCTCTCCTGCTCGCCTACTCCCGCACACCCACACACCCCCGACCCTTCACCTCGCCTCCTCCCTTCACCACACTAGCACCTCTACCATTCTACTCTCCCTACCCTCACCACCCTCTCCCTTCTCTCAATTCCATTCAACCCAAACCACCTCACCCCCTTCTCACCTTTCCACCCACACCCTCCTCCATGTATGACCCGCGTACACAACGCACCACCCTCTCTTGGCCTAAAAACACAAACCCAACCACCACTTTCCCTCACAACCTAAATGACACCCTCTCTCCATTCTGTGATGAGCACCAACATTTCATATTCAGCCTCTGATGAGCATCCATTAGTGAAGCTCCCACGTGGAACCACATCTACATCACCTATCGTACCTTCTGCACCGCCTACATTATCCCGTGCTGCACCACCTGCTCAAGCAGAGTCCACGTCCACATCTAGTGACAAAAAACTATAATTACACCCTATCTTCTTCTTCACCAACTCTAAGCATCAGGTAAATCTCATAATGTTATAGGCCAAGATGATATGGATGAATAAGACCCTGGACCTGCCCATCCTTGATAGGCTAAACATTAGCGATGCTATCCTTGACCTCTTGGAGATACTCCATATAGACAGGATTATCGAGGTTCATGAGGATAATTTTTGAGAGATGCTTCTAGAGTTTTTGTACAATTTTGAGATAACCATTAATATCCTTAGATTCCACCTGAGTGGTCAGCCATATGAGCTTTCATTTGCTGAGTTCGACATTAGCCTCATAATTTATACAGAGGAATTTTCAGCATGAGATATCTTTCCAACTCTTCAGCTGGAGTCAACCTGAGCCGATTCTTATCATCTATGGGAGATGATTTACTGAGATACTAATTTACCCCATGACTCACACATCAAAAAAGATACCCAGTTATGGGGTCCATCCTCACAAATTTTGTATTTTTCTATGACACATGGATGGTTCTCCAGGATTGAATCTCATGGGAGTGTCAGCCAGATTGATGTTCTTATTCTCATAGAAACCATGGGTGGCCCATCTGTCAGCATGGATGCCTGGTTTCCCCACTATTAAAAATCCTATGCTCAGAGGAATTGTGGTACTTTTATGGGGGGGGGGGTCCTTTATTACTCATCGGGCTAGGTACCTTAGAGTGTTCGATGAAACACTTTCCCTTACCTCCCTGGGATCTATTGTAATCATCAATTTTGTGATGATACACAGGATGAAAATACTGGTATGGGAGGATGATGTTTACCATTGAGAACTAGGCATGCTAGAGGCAACACCATAGGAGGCAACAACGCATACAAAGAACCCACTAGCAGCAACAGACCCACCAACTGATCCACACACTACCTCCCTACCCACACCACCCACTCATCTGCCTATATCTTCCACCATCTCATCCACCATTCCTCCACCCACCCATCCCATCCTATCAGAGATCTGGGCTACACAACAGTGCATCCTGGAAAACCGACACCATATTTCCACTCATTTTAATCTCTATTTTATCGACCCCTCTGAGTTTACCACTCCACCACCACCAGCCTCTATTGACCCCTCATATTCTACCATTCCCACACCACCTACATCCCATACCAACCTACCAACTAATATTACTAACCTTGTGGCCCAGTAGAAGTATTTAACTGAGCAGGCCCAGTGGCGCAAGTGGTTGGCCACTGATATATCCACCAAGGTACCTTTCATCGATCCAGCTACAAGACCCACAACCTCTTTATGGATACAGACCTCTCCACCACCTACCTCAGCCCATGTATCCCACACTGATACTCCACCAACCATCGCTGATCCACCCACTTCTACCACCACTATAGACACTGATCCAGATCTATAGCTTTCATCACCACTAGCAGGCGGGTTGAAAATGGAGGAGATCTTTGGTCCTGACACCTGATATTCCATTTTTTGTTTCTTTTTTGGGATTTAGATTTTTTATTATAGGGATGGTGATTTTATTTTTTCATCTTTATATTTCCTCATTTTTTATCGATCATTTATATATATAGAGGTTGATTTTTTCATCATTCTATTTTATTTGGATTGATTTTCTTTTCTTTCAAAAATTTTAATAGCCATGTCTAGCTCCTCTGCGTTATCCATGATTGTCGATAAAACTACTCTACCCTCTATTCTATTCCAAAGGGTTACCCAGTGAGTCACAGAAATTGAACACTAACTTCAGGAACTTTCTTTGGAGATCAATTCCCAACAACGACCACCACGAGATATGATTCCATTTATGCCACATATTATTCATGCTCATGCTGCTACCCCTGAAGTAATTAACCTAGTTAAGTGACCTCGTGAGCTAGAGGAAACAACCACCAGTAGCTACAAATTCCAAAAGGTCAACTGAGCTGATGGACCCCACTATAGGATGCTTTCGTCCATCTGTCTAGATGATAATGTCTTGTTATCACTTTATGGGAGGCAACCCATATTTTTTTCCATTTTCTAGATTGTGTTGTCATGGTTGAGTCTTTTTCTTTTCCTTTTTGAGTCCCTTATTTAACTTTATTGTAAAAATCTACTAAATTGAATAAAATACATTTCCCATGTTCATCATTATGTGTACCTACCTATTATTCTGATTTTATAATGTTTCAAACCTATGGACTAATGTTTCATCTAGAGTGGGATTTGTTTTCTAACCCATTTTGTAGGTGACTCAGATTCAGCATAGGGACAACCCAAATTCCCTCATGGAATACCACTTTATCTAGGGAGCTATTGATTTATTCAATTTTAAAATTGTAAAATGTCATTTCAAACTTTCTAAGATTTACTTATTATAACACCCATAATAATTCCATGGACAATGAGGACACTACATATTTCTAAGTGTGGGGGAGTTTCTCGTGAGTTTCACAGACAATAAACTTGAATTATTATCTATTCTCACCTATCTAGGAGTCATTTTTCAAATTATAATCTTGATTTAAACTTGAAAAACATTATTCCCATTCAAATAAAAGAAAAAGTTAAGTTAGAATTACTAGAATCCATGTTTTGTTTATGTTTAGAATTTTAGAATTATTGTTAATCTTAGAGATTTAATTCACATTCAACATCTTTGAAATTATGGTTAATTGACTTAGTACTTAGTTTTATACCCATTGTGATTACCGGTTCCTACTACTATTCTCATTACCCAATAGGACTCTAAGCTTGCAATTTCATTTTCTTTTCTGAGCATATTTCTCGAGTGATACCTGGGACATGTAAACCTATCAGAACTTGCATTGAGATATTATTGAGGCTATTACCGAGCAATTTCAATTTTAAAGTGATTGAGGCAATCTTTGTTGAGACAATATTTCTTGAGACCCACCTTGCATCTCTTATTCCTTAAGCTTTTATTTTCCATGAATGACCTTATAGGATAAACAAATTCCAAGATGATTTTCCTTTCCCACCCTTCTCCTTGTATAATACATGATTTTACTATTAAAGAAGTGTAGGGGAGGCATTCAAATAGATGAGATGATTTTATTACAGATATGTATTGTGTTACTCATCATAATTTTTGGTTGTGACCCATGTGTACTTTATAGAATTTCACTCATATTCTATTCCTTTGAAAAATACAAAAGAAAAGAAAAACTGACATGGGTTGTGTATTAGGAAGGTCAAAAATCACCATTTCCAAACTGATTAAATCCCATAAGAATCATATGTGGTTAGGGGACGGATGTGAGATCTTTCCTAAACATGACTTTAAAAAAATTAAAATATAAAAGAAAAAAGAAAGTAACATGATACTCATCTAGAACTTACTCGACATATACATGGATCTAACCGGAGATACTGGGAGTGTGGACTTGATTAGTTGGGAGGAGGCATTATCGTTGGACCCTCTATGATAATGTAGTTTTAATAATCACAAATAATGTCAATATACAGATTCTACTCTTTCATGCCATTTTAATATCTCTAAGTAAATCAATTATTTCATACATAAAAATATACTTAAATAAGTCAATAACCTATATTCATGAATAAATATGTATACAAGTGTATTTATACATGTATTTTTGGATAGCACTTAGTCTTGTAATGTTTTGTGTAAGACAGACACTTCACAACCTTTCTAGATTCCCCAGCACCGATGGTTTGTTCGACACACCATGTTCGACACACCGAAGTCTAACACACCGAAGTTGGTAGAATTAAGTTGTCACACTGAAGTTTGACACACCGAAGTTGACATAACGAATTCGACACACCGAAGTTGACATAACGAATTCGACACACCGAAGATAACAGACTGAAGTCGACACATCGAAGTTGACACACCGAAGATGACATACCGAAGTCGACACACCGAAGTCGACGCACCGAATTTTGAAACACCGAAGTCGACATACCAAAGTTGACACACCAAAGATGACAGATCGAAGTTGACACACCAAAGTCGACACACCGAATATGACAGACTGAAGTCAACACACCGAAGTCGACACACAGAAGATGACAGACTGAATTCGACGCACCGAATTAGATACACTAAAGATGACATAACTAAGTCGACACATCGAAGTCGACACACCGAATATGACAGAATGAAGTCGACACACTGAAGTCGACACACCAAAGTCGACACACAGAAGATGACAGACCGAAGTTGACACATAGACGATGAAACACCGAAGATGACACATCGAAGATGACATACCAATGTTACCAATCCAAAGAC
This sequence comes from Viscum album, assembly GCA_963277665.1. Taxonomy (NCBI): domain Eukaryota; kingdom Viridiplantae; phylum Streptophyta; class Magnoliopsida; order Santalales; family Viscaceae; genus Viscum; species Viscum album. The sequence continues at coordinate 115,068,474 of OY728125.1, read as the reverse complement.
AATAGACCAAAGATGACTCACCGATAGTCATAAATAACTGTTTTGATTTTATTAAATCAAATTTATTTCTAACGGTCATATTTGGACAAATTAATGTTTCTGACATTATTTAATGTTTTCTGTAGGACTATCCGTAGACAATACAAGGTACATGTATGTGCATAGATCTTTATGCCTAATAGACCTTGAAGTATAAAAGGACTTCAATCAGAAATCAAAAAGTGATAGAGACATAGATATATAAAGATTCACATAGAACCTAAAGAACACATTGAAATAAAGACTGTGTGAACTTAGAATATTGAAAAGAGAGAAAATTGAAGCTTGGTATCACCTAGAAACTACCCACTGGAGCTTGCTGAACAACCTCACAAATAAGAGATGAATACTTTCATAACAAACTGAGACACTCTGTTCTAAAGCCAAATTTCAGAAGAGGACTTGTATTCCATTTTCTCAACATCCATTGAATCTAGAGCATTACTTTACAACACACAGAGAATTCTAAACCCTATTCTCTTTCATAACTCTGTTTTGCTCTTATCATTACTATTTTGAGAAATGTGTATATCTTTTTGAATCTCACACACTATCTCCTGAGATAAACTAAAGGAGAAAAAAATATCCTCACTCTTAATCTCTTGTTACACTTGTATCCCATGTAGAACTGTGGAAGAGATCCCGTGAGATATGTTTATTTGTTTTTCCCCACGAATAACTATAGTAGAGGTTAAGTGTAATCTGGACAGCCTGTTTTCTATTGTGAACCCCGATCCAGGGTGTGGATAAAATTTTTATTAATATAAACTTCTTGGTGGCGGGTGATCCCAAAGTGGATAGGACTAAGTCTCTGCTTGAGACTGAACCTCTTATTTTATCCACTGTGTTGTTTATCTTATATTTTTTTTATCTATTATGTATTTATAGAATTAAGATAAATTGATCTTTTATAGTTAGTTTAGAAAGTGTTTATATCTATTTTGAATCAGTAGGTTTGTTTCAAAAGTTTTACTAATATTTAGATTGGGAAAACTGAGGACTAATCAATCTTCAGAGAACCAAATTGAACCTTAAAGACTTTCATAAATTCACTACAAATTGAATTTATGTTTATTTTCACAGGGGGATATTATTTTGTAAAGAACCCTTTTAACTGAAATATTTATAGATACTCAATTCACCCCCCTTGAGTCATCTACCCCAACCAACATTTGGTATAAAAGGCATTTTGAAAGTTACTATTAGTTTTTCAAATCATGTAAACTGTGATTATAGTTGTGTTTCAAAGATCTTCAAATTTCTGTTATTTCTAAATTTTTATCTCTTTGAAATTATTTTATAAACTTTATCATGGAAAATAGATTATAATGGGCTGCTACCAATAGAACAAATTTCTTTAATAGAACTAACTATGCTCAGTGGAAGCTTAAAATGAAAATACATCTAGAAAGTATGGGATTTGAAATCTGGACTGCTATTGAAAGTAAATATGCAATACCTGAAACTGCTAGAAACACTTGGGATGAACCTACCAAAATTGCCTATAACAATAACTGTAAAGCAATGAATGCTTTGTACTGTGCACTAGGAGATGAAGAATTTAACCGTATATCTGCTTGTAAAACTACACATGAAATTTGGGATACTCTCTCTATTTCTCATGAAGGAACATCTAATGTTAAAGAAATGTGATTAAATACTTATACTATTAAATATGAAAATTTTATAATGAAGCATGATTAGTCAATTTCTGATATGTATCTCAGGTTCAATGAAATTGTGAATACCATGATTTCTTTAGGAAGAGAAGTAACTGCCAAAGAGAAGATCACGAGGATTCTGAGATTCCTACCAGAAAGATGGCGTGGAACATCTGTTTCTATCAGAGAATTGTGTGATATTGATAAAATTCCAGTGAAGGAATTGATTGAAAAATTAATGATGTATGAAGAAGAATTGAAGGTAAATGAAGAAGAGGCTAAATCAAAATGAAAGTCTGTAGCTTTCAAGACAACTGCATCCAAAAGTAAAGATAAAGAGACAATTCAAGCTACTGTCAAAAGCTCAAGCAGTGATGAAGTTTCTTCAGATAGTGATGAAGAAATGACCCAGTTGGCTAGACGATTCAAGAAATTCTATTGGAAAAAGAATTTTTTCAAAAAGCCCAGTTACAAAGGAAAGTATGATAATAAGGGAAATTGGAAAAATGATTGGAAGAAAAATGATAAATCAGAAGAGATAATCTGTTATGAATGTAAAAAGAAAGGACATGTCAAGGCTGACTGTATAAAGATGAAATATAATAAAAAGTATGAAAATAAGGATAGAAGGTATAAGAAAGCAATGAAAGCCACCTGAAGTGCCTATGAGGAAAACTCAAGTGAATCTGGATCTTCTAAAAAATGAGAAAGATGATATGGCTAATATGTGTTTCATGAAAAACACAACTAGGGTAACCTCAAACTCTTCTGCACATAATTCTTATTATTCTGAAAGTGATTATGAAAATATGACAAATGATGAACTATTTGAATATTGCAACATGTTTAAAGAAACATGTAACGAGTTTAAAGATAAATATAAATCTTTGAAGAAACAACACGCTCTTACTATGACTGCTAAATCTAAACTTACAATTGAAAAGGAGAAAAATGCTCAACTAATCAAAGAGAACAATGAGTTAAAAATGTCTAATGAAAAATTGAAGAAAGACTTAGAAAAGTTTACTAATGGGAAAAATAATCTTATGAAAATTCTTGGTAAAAAAATAGCTCCTAAGTACACTTCTGGGATAGGATATCAACCAGGTCAAAGGAATTTATACCAATCACATTTCGTACCCAAATCTGGAAAATCTTCTACCTTTTTCAAAAACCATATTTGTACTGCAAGTTCCAGTTCCACAAATTATTTTACTATATCCAATTCTTTAGGACCAAATAGAGTTTAATTTTCAAATACTCTATATTATGCATATAGGAAACCCATAAGACAATTGTGGGTTCCTAAGGCTTATATTAATAATGTATGTGGACCCAGACAAATATGGGTACCAAAGTCATTTCTTGGTTAAACTGTTTTGTAGGTAAACTGCATACATAGTTCTTGTAAAAAACTATAGTACTTGGACAGTGGGTGTTCAAGACATATGACATGGGATTTTCAAGCTTTAAAAGTCTTATCAATATCTATGGAGGACATGTCACATTTGGTGACAATGGTAAAGGAAAAATCATCGGCCTAGGCCAGATTGGTAACCCTAACTCTATTTCAATTTCTAAAGTAATGTATGTTGATGGATTAAAGTATAACCTGCTAAGAATATCTCAACTGTATGATTATGGATTTAATTTTAAATTAAAATATTATTTGTTCCATGTTTTTGATGCCAAGAATAATTTTGTATTTACTACTTTTATAAATGATAATACATATGCTATAAATCTATACACACTAGCCTCACAGAACATCTCTTGTCTAAATGCCTTTCACAAAGAGTCTTGGATCTGGCATAGACGACTAGGACATTGTAATATACACTCTCTCAGGAAGTTAACTAGAAAAGTCTTAGTTAGAGACTTAACCAAATTAGAGTTTCCAAACAACAAAGTATGTAATCCTTGTCAAAAACGAAAGCAACATAAAATCTCTTTCAAACCAAAGAAAGAAGTAACTACTTCTCAACCTCTAGAGTTGGTTCACATGGACTTGTTTGGACCATCTAGAGTTTCAAGTCTCAATGGGAAGCACTATGTTTATGTTCTTGTAGATTATTTCTCTAGGTATACCTGGACCTTTTTTCTGGCCCATAAAAGTGAAGCATGTTCACACTTTACCAAGTATGCTAGGACGGTAGAAAATATCAGTGGATTTAAGATTAAATCCTTAAGAAGTGATCATGGTCGTGAGTTTGAGAATCAAAATTTTGAAGATTTTTTCTCAAAGAATGGCTATAATCATAACTTATCTGCACCTAGGACACCTCAAAAAAATGGTGTGGTAGAAAGAAGAAATAGAACCTTACAAGAAATTTCTCTAACTATGCTTAATTAATATGATTTACCCATTTATTTTTGGGATGAAGCTGTTAATACAACTTGCTACATAATAAACAGAGTCTTAATTATACCCTTTATTAAGAAAACTACTTACGAGTTGTAGAATAATAGGAAACCCAAAGCAGGTTATTTTAAAGTGTTTAGATGTAAAGTCTATATTCTGAACACTAAAGATAATTTAGATAAATTTTCCTCTAAAAGTGATGAAGGAATATTTCTTGGATATTCTACATCAAGTGAATCCTATAGAGTCTTTAATAAGAAAATCAAATGTGTGAAGGAATCTGTACACATCAAGTTTGATGAAGCAGATCCACATGAGCCCAATAACTCACTAGAAAATCTTGAAGATGATATGTCCAATCAGCACATTAATGATAAAACCTCAAATCATCCTGTGAAGTAATCTATTAAAACTTCTAGTTATGGAAATTCTCCACCTCCTAACTGAAGTGAACTAGACCAACTTGAAATATAAAGTCCTATATTCTCTAAACCAACTAGAACCCTTAAGAATCATCCCTTAGATGTTGTTGTTGTAGATTTAGATAGAGGAACACAAACCAGAGCTTCCTTGAGAAACTAGGTTGAACATAAAGCCTTCCTGTCACAACTTGAACCTAAAAATATCAATGATGTAATCAATGATAAATTTTGGGTAATGGATATGCAATAATAACTTAATCAGTTTGAAAGAAATAAAGTTTAGAAACTTGTAGATATACCTAAGGATAATTTGACCATTGGAACCAAATGGGTGTTTAGAAATAAGGTATATGGAGTTGGAAATATAGTTAGAAATAAATCTAGACTAGTTTCACAAGGATATAATCAAGAATAGGGAATTGATTATGAAGAGACTTTTGCACCAATAGCTAGACTTGAGGCAATTAGGATCTTACTTGCCTATGCAGAACACTTGGATTTTTAACTTTATCAAATGGATGTCAAAAGTGCATTCCTAAATGGTTATATAATTGAGGAAGTTTTTGTTGAACAACCCCCCAGTTTTACAAATCTACATTTTCCAAATAATTTTTTCAAATTATCGAAAGCTTTATATGGGTTGAAACAAGCTCCAAGATCTTGGTATGAAAGGTTAAGTAACTTTCTTATTTCTAAAGGTTTTACAAAAGGACTCATAGATCCTAATTTATTTATAAAAAGAGTTTCCAAAGAAGTTTTATTAGCCCAAATATATGTAGATGATATTATCTTTGTATCTTCTAAAAATTATTTATGTAATGATTTTTCAAACATAATGCAAAGCGAGTTTGAAATGAGTTTAATGAGTGAACTCAAATATTTTCTTGGATTTAAAATATTTCAAAATAAAGAAGGCATAATCTTAAATCAAAGTAAGTACACAAAAGATATTTTGAAAAGATATGGCTTTGGTAGAATTAAGAGCAGTGAAACTCCTATGAGTTCTACATGTAAGTTAGATCTTGATGAAAATGGAAAATTAGTTGATCAAACTGCTTACAGAGGAATGATAGGGAGTTTTCTGTACTTAACAGATAGTAGGCCAAATATTATGTTCAGTGTGTGTATGTGTGTGAGATTTCAAGCAAACCCAAAGGAGTCAGAACTAAATAGTGTTAAAATAATTTTCAAATACCTCAAGTATACAACTAACTTAGGACTGTTCTATCCAAAAATAAAACCTTTTGATTTAGTTAGCTATTCAGATGTTGATTTTGGTGGATGTAAGTTAGATAGAAAGAGTACCTCTGGAACATGTCACTTTTTGGGAAAGTCATTGATATATTGGTGTAGTAAAAAGAAAAATTCAGTTGCATTATCAACTGCTGAAGTAGAGTACATTTCTTCTAGTAGTTGTTGTGCACAAATTTTGTGGATGAAACACACCTTATTAGACTATGGATTTTAATTTAGACATATCCCCATAAACCGTAACAACACAAGTGCTATTAAAATTTATAAAAATACAATTTCTCATTCTAAAACAAATCATATTGATTTAAGACATCAAATTTTGAGAGATCATTATCAAAAAGGTGATATAACTCTTGAGTTTATTGGGACTGAACATCAGCTTGCTGATATATTCACTAAACCCCTAAATTCTGAGAGAATAAATTACATCAAACATGAACTAGGAATGATAAATCAGTTGGATCTTCTTGAAATAGATCTTCTTGAAACCAATATTCTTTAAACCGATCTTCTTTATACCGATCTTCTTGAAACCGGTCTTCTTGAAACCGATATTCTTGAAACCGATCTTCTTGAAACCGATCTTCTTGAAACTGATCTTCTTGAAACCGATCTTCTTGAAACCGATCTTCTTGAAACCGATCTTCTTGAAACCGATCTTCTTGAAACCGATCTTCTTGAAACTGATCTCTTGAAACCGATCTCTTGAAACCAATCTCTGGAAATCAATCCCTTGAAACCGATCCCTTGAAACCGATCTTATGAAACTAATCCCTAAAACTGATTCATTGACACCGACGTATTTAAATATTGTTTTGTAAATTCTATCTGTTTTAAATAAAATGAATCTTTTTTACTCTCATTTTACCACGTTTAAATTTTATGTTTTATAGGGTATATATAGAAATTCTATCTATGGGATTCATCTAATAATTATCTCTTTAGATAAGGTATGGATGATACATATAATCTCTTTACAAATTTTAATACACTATATTCATAAAAAAATCTACCAGTTTCCTATCATTAACAGATTTGATTTTCTTTTTTAACTCTTATAATTGAGATGATAATTTTTTTAACTTTTCCATTAAGTATGGTTTGGAAATTATTTGTAAAAGGACTGATGTTTCCCCCTCCTAAATAATTCCCATATCTAGATTTATCAATTACCTAACTAAAAAATCATCATCAATACTCATCTTAGTTAGAACCCCATGATCTTTCTTACCCAATGCATCAACTACCTTATTAGCCTGCCCGAGGGGGTAGTGTATTGAGAAATCATAATCCTTGAGTAGGTTTAACCACATCCTTTTCCTTATGTTGGTGCATTGATCAAACTCCTCTTTATTTCTTCATAATTTTTTTTACATTCATTTTTCTATAAAAACTTAACCCTTTTTCATGTCAACATGGTTAATCAGTTTCCTAATTAAGAATTTTTTTGAACAAATCACAAATGGTAACCTACTAACCCAAGGAAACTATATACCTCGATTATGTTTGTCAGCATAAGATATTCTTCCATTACTTTTTTCTTGTAAGGATCAAACAATATTATATAATTAGAGATAATATGGACAAGAAAATGAACTTCATAAATCCATAATTTTCACTTTTTAAATTTCACATATAAATACCTTTTTATAAGAGTCTCAATAATGATTCATAAATGAATCATATTCTCTTCATAACTTTTAGATTTTACTAAGATATCATTAATAAGAACAATAATGAAATTATCAATATATTCCTTGAACACTATATTCATAAAATACATAAAAACAGAGGGTGTATTTGTCAATCCAAATGGAATTACTATAAACTCAGAATGTCCATACCTCATATCAAAAATTTTCTTGTAAATTTATTCCTTCATTACTCACAATTGATGATACCCAGAATAATGATCCATATTTTAAAAATATTTATCCTCTTGATGTTGATCAAACAAGTTATCAATATGAGGTATAAGACACTTGTTCTTCATGACAATGTATTTTATTTTTCTATAATCAACTCACAACCTCATAGTCCCATCCTTCTTTTCCATAAATATAATAAGATCTCCCCAAGGTGAAACACTTGGGTATATGAACCCCTTATCACACAACTCATAAATTTGTTTATTTAACTCCATTAGATCCATTATGGACATTCTATAAGGATTCCTATATATTGGTTTTAAATCAGGGATGAGTTCAATAGAAAACTCAACTTCAAGATCATGTGGATATATAGGTAGTTCTTTAGGAAACACATCAATGTATTCTTGCACAATAAGAACATATTTTATCCAAGGGTTACCTTTCTTATCCATAGGTTGTTCCTGCTCTTATTCTCCTAAAATTTCATTAAGGTAGGATACTAAGGGAAGATCTAGGAATGATTCAGATGATGAAGTATCTATTATAAAGATAGTAAATTCTACATCTTCATCAAAATTCATGATATCCTTCTCTTGGAAATAATTTTTTTCATTATACTTTAAAATCCAATCTATACCAAGGATTATATCAAAGTATACTCGAGGTATAATAATCAATTTTTCAAATAGGTTATGTCCATGTGTCATAACAGGGATTTACTAACATATATTTTTTATAATAATATTTCCTCTTTGTGTCTTAATTGATATATCCCTTCTCAACATGCTATAAAAATATTTAATTTTCTTGGAAATATGGAAGATATAGAAGAGTGCATGGATCTAGAATAAAATAAATCATTAGATAACTTTGAAGTTATGATCTAAGTAACTACCACTACATCTCTAAAAACATCACTTTAGTTGTATTAATTTCATAAGATTGACCTTATCCCCTTAGCCTCTTATGTGGTAAGTTCCTTTGATGTTTGGGTAATTTATTGGCATAGTTCTCCATATACTTGTTGGACTATGTTCCCAATAACCAATATTCTTAGTACTTGATTATGAATTTAATTATTAATGATATTTTCTTATCAAATTATGATTTCTTGTTTTCAAGAAATTTTTATGTGATAATGTATTAATAATATATGTCACAATGAATGGATATAGTAGTTCCATACTATGATAAGAACCTAGAGATTCCATGAAAGTATTTTTGAATATATATTCTATGTTTAGATGATATTGTCGGATGGGACATAGATGATACAAGCTATTAGGGGTATGAGTATCATAAGACATTGAGATACCTTCTCATGGTGTTCTCCCTTGGTAATAGCCATGATAGGATATTATGAGAAGAGAAATATTAATAGGAAAATCCACATTTCCAGGTGATATTTAAAGTTCTAATATGTGTACATGTGCACTGATCCTTATAATTTAAGATTATTATTAATAGATGTCATTATTCACATTCATTAATGCATTAAGAAAACATGATGAAATATGTTTATGGTGAGGTAGGACACATTGGGTGAATCATGAGTGATATCGTATTAATGGATTATGTGATAAAATATTTATCCCTTCTTTCCCTTGAAATAATTTGATATCTTAGACCCTTTGATGGGAATGAAACTACTTGGATAAATCAATGTCCATGGTCTTCAGTGATAGATTTCATTTTCAAAGATTCAAAGTAAAAGTAATCAATAATATAGGTTGATGGCACCATCATGTAACCTATATGTTTTGGGATATCATGATAATAGGATTATATTACATAGTAAGCTTTCATAGGAGGCTGAATATTGTTGTGACATTACCTTATTTCTCTATGACAGCCTTGGCATATTACTCAATTATAACCTTTAACATTAGTTTTTTATGACTAATGACATTGAGAAATAGGCCTAAAGGGTCACACACTAAGTGTATCCACAATTTCAATTAAATTCATGTATTTAATTTAACAAGTTATAATAAATAATATTTATTTAGGTTTTGTTGATCGTTATGATTTAATCACCAGATATTCAAAAGAATAAATGAGTTAAATAATAAAAATAAATATTGGTTTTCAAGGTTTATTGAATATAATATTTATTATATTTAACAATGAATAATGCAGTGATATTTATTTATTTAAAAAATATACATTATTCAAGGATCAATAAATGTCAATTTTGGAAAGTATACTAAGCTTAATGGTCTTATTGGAAATGTTGTAAATGATATTTATTTATATTATTAAAGTGTTTCACATTTCAAATGATGATGATGATGATGATTATTATTTTACATGAGGTCAAGTAATAATTATAAAGTTAGAAAGGGACTTTTATATGATTTTTAAAACCCTAAACCTGACATAATAAATATCTAATTATACCACTTTCCATAATCACTCTAAATGTGAACAATGGATAGAGAAAGACTCTCTTAAGACCTTGAGAGAGATCTAGAGATTAAGAATACTTTCTCTTTATATCACTCCTCTCTCAATCCATCAATAGATATTCAAGAGTTCTTACTCCTTTAAGGATAATTCTACTATGGTCAACCACTAACAATGAAAGTGATCAAGATTATCCATTCAAGCACCCAATGATTCTACAACGATATTTAGATATTGTGGTGCATGTGTGGATCACTACTAGAGGGATTTTGAACTTGGATCATTCAGCACAATGATGATATGATGAGATCTAGTCAACTAGATCATCAATGAAGATAGAGTTACATGTTAAGGTAATTCCATATATGATTATAAATTAATGATAAATTACATGTGAAGACCATCCACTAATGAATCCAACATTTTCTGTAGCATGGTAATCTATTTTTTCATTGGAAATGATGATTTAATCATGTGAAACAATTATTATACATAAATTAATACCAAAATCCAAGTTTTCCATGCCATTTGGGTGCTTCCACCATGCCCATAACCTAAAATTGGTATCAAAAGGATTACTTGTTTAATTTATATTTATTTATTTATTATTTTCATGCATTTGTGTTCTTATTTTACTTAAGATAAATTTATTTTTAATATCTTAACATTTTTGTCTCTTCCTTTCTTAGTTATCGCTAACATAACTAGTAAATGGTTAATATTAAAATGAAGAAACATTAGAAAAAAACATATGGAGGTGATTAAGGTTCAATCCAAACAATAAAAGAGTTCACAACATGTATTGCCTAAATACACACCATTTATTAGTGTTTCTATTTCATATCTAGTGATTAAATCAGATAGATCTGGTGAAATCATATTGGTGTGTATATTTGGATAGATTGGAACACGGTTTGAATAACTACACATCGTGTGACCATTGTACAAGACATATAGTTCTTGTTATCTCACAGCTGAGAACATGGGGTGTCCCAACGTAATATATATCGGATACACGACACAGGGACTGGCATGATAAGTAACTTCAAGGATACACACCATCTAAAATGGAAAATACATTGTGTACCTCGAACAAATCCATGATAGGAAACATTCTTAGTCTTTAGGAATATACTAGAGACATGAGCAAAAGACAACACATTCCATGTAAACAAGTACTCACTGTATAGTCTACTGCAAACAATGTACTTAATTTAACATAGAGAGAAAAATTAAATATATGATTAAACCTATTTACAAGTGTTCAAGGTGTCATTAATTTGAAAGTATATTTCATTTCATAGGATTAATAATTATATATTGAATCAATTTAGATGTTAAATTCCAAATCTAAAAGACTAGGAAATTTAGACGATTACACACTATTGCCTCTAAGTACACTCAGGTACTTTATTAATTTTTGTTGGTTGGAGTGAGTAACTCAAAATGGGAGGGGTGAATTGAGTTTCCAATAAAAATCTCTATTAAAAACTCTATAAAACTAAATCCACCAAATTAATGAAAACACCCAGTTAATCAAAATAATATAAATATTTAAATTTTATATTTCAAATAATTTATTAGAACCAAGATTGAGGCTTAGTTAAAATAATCTTTGAGATCAATTTAAATTTTGAAACCAAATTACTTTATCAAACATTTTATATAAACAAAAATTAAGACTAATTATCAAATTAAAGTTTTATTTACAGATTTAAATAAAATACATAGTTTTAACTTTGAAATGTAAAATAAAAAATCTAATAAAACACAATGTGGAATTAAACAAGGGGTTTGGTATCATGTTGAGAATTATTACCCTCCACTTGGAAATAACCTATTGCTAAGTGGTTTATTAAACTATAATCTTGATTCCCAACCTGGATCATGTATTACAATCAATAAAAAACAGGTATGTTTAGGATCAAGGCCTCTTAAATAGTTAAATATGGGAAGAAAAATGTACTAGGTTACACATGACCTCTTCTATTGTTATTTGTGGGAATAAAATTAGAAATTTTGTAAGAATGATTCAAGAACAATCAAGTTTGAGAATAAGGGATATTGTGTGTAGATAAATAGAGTACAAATATACACTAATAAAAAATAAATCATAAAGAGAAAATAGATAGATAGAATTTGTGATGTGGATCTATCCATGATGCTTCATTTGTTCTGAGTCCTATAGTATTTCTTTAAAGAAATACTGAACAAGTTTTCTCAAAATCTATAGGAAAAAAGTGTCGTGGATATCTAAAAAGTCCACTTCACTAAACACTAGAATCCTTTCATACAATTATCTTGATTAACATATGAAAGTTTTTATTTTCTATGAATATATCACCACTATTGGATATGTTATTTTTTACACCCACTTTTCAACAACTTACCCACATGATAAAGATATTCTGGATATATAACTCTATAGGTCAAAATATCTATTGAAGAATAATAATAAATAAAATCTTGGATCCTCATAGTAGACAATAAATCAGAAAGGTATGACTTTGTATTCAATTCATCCATAGAGTGGTTTAAGAATAGTTATTATTAAATATATGTGTATCTTGAATGCATTAAATTACATAAACTAGCCATTAGAGGAATTAAAGTTGAATTAAGAAACTAAACAGTAGCCCTTCGGTGGTAGATCCTCACTTGCGGTAGATATTGTCTAACAGTAGATCTAGTCAGATTATAGATCTATTTGGAGGTATATCTAGTCTGATGGTAGATCTAGTCTGATGGTAGATCTAGTTTGGTAGTAGATACGCTCTGGTGGTAGCACAACTCTGGCAGTAGCACAACTATGGTGGTATAACTATGGTGTTATATTATCTCTAATGGTAGATTAGTTAGTGGTAGATTCTAACAGTATATTTTCTCAATAGTAGATCATTTGACCTAATTGTAGATCATTTAAACTAATGGTAGAACATTTGAAATAATGGTAGATCATTTTAACTACTGGTAGATCATTTGAACTAAAGGTAGATCATTTTAACTAACGGTAGATCATTACTTTACCAAATGTGTTTCACAAAGTTACATAGAAAATGATTGACTATCATAAAGCATTAGACCTGTTAAAAACATAATAATCATGATTTTTCATCATTAAAATAAGGAGGGGAAAAAATATTCCCCTTTTTTATGATCACAAATCATGGAGTTTATATCCATGTTTAGAAAAACAAAATCAGAAAAGATGAATATAAAATATGATATGCCTAACATTTAAAATTACTAATGTGATATACTGATTTAGTTATACTAAAAAAATAATTAAAATCATAAATTTCATACAAGAATACCCCCTTTTATAAAAAAATATAATGAATTGAAATGAAAGACAAGCTAAGAAATAAAGATAATACAGAGATAGTTTGTATTGGATATTAAAGGAAAAGATTATAGTCCAAGAAGTAATACAAGGGTAAATAAAATACCTATAAAAAACTAATCCAAATTATAACCAATTTTAGCCCAGAGAGGTGAATTGTTAATAGGGTATTTTCTTTTACCCAAGATAGGAGGCAGAAAGGTAGAGGCTGAGGGTGCAGAGGTAGTTCGAGGAAGCTTACTAATGAAAACCAGCTCGAGCTACTGAACTTATTCAACCAGATTCATCCCAAAAGGATAAAACTGAGTAGGAAAGGGTGTATAATAATGATTATAAGTGATATTATACATAGATATGGATTCATGTGACACCACTTTAGTCCCATAGACATATAAAAATGGATTCATCAAGTTAAAAAAGTCTATAATTTTGTTTCCACTATGCTCCATTGCCTTGAAAATGTCATTTTCTTCCATAAAAAGTTTGAGCATAAGGTCTAAAATGTGATCTGATTCACCCATTCCTTGAAGTTCCCGGTCATAAGAGGCATCCTTATATTTTCAAAAATAAACTTAAAATGATAATTGAGATCACTCTTGGTATACATCAGGGAACGATAATACTTAATAGCTTTAATAAAAGTCTCTCTATCACTCCAAGAATCATTAAAACACTCTCAAACTAGTTTATATATGTTCACAATAGGATTTTATCTAATGAATATCTTCTTGGTGTGAGGTATAAATAGTACCCAGAATAGCATGAAAATCCTCTTTAACAATGGATCAAATCATTTTAGCATCAACTGAAGAAGTTGGAGGTGGAGCAGTGGAAGTAGAAGCACCAACTATAGATAATTTTTACAACCTCTCTAAAAAAGATCCATGGTCTGAAGAAAATATGGATATCATATCATCTATGATGGACTTCACTGATTCCATATTATTATCCAATCTCATATTTTAAATATACAATTATTGAATCTTTATGATCATTTTAGGCTCAATGTGAGAGATAACGAACTCAAAAATCCACCTTATATTAGCTTCACTCAATATGGTCTCTTTCAGAGGTGTAGATTTAATAATCCCATTGATATGTGAAATCATTATCACTATAAATCATCCATATTAGCCTTAGAAACATAGTTTGAAGGAAGAGTAAAAGAAGGCTGAGGAGATGGAATCCTCTTAGGTAAATCAAACCCTATATTTCTTTATCCAACACTAGGAACATCTAAAGGAAAGGATTCCAGTTGATCTCACTCATCTATCTATTCAACTAGATACCCCTTAGGATATTTTCCATTAATAGGGATGGAAATTACACCATTCATATATGGAATTACACGACCATAATCATCACTACCACCATCACATTCACCATTTGAATCAGGATAATAGATTCCTAGAAGCTTGGAACCATGAGATAGATCCCCCTTAGATGGAGAATCATCCTAAAAAATAGTTGAAACAACTGGTTTATCCCTATGAAATGACTTATGACTAGTAGATCCTGGAGATTCCTTCCCCTAAACATGTGCTCTAGGCTCATCTCTATCAGAGGCAACATCAATATGTTGAAACACAGAAGCTATCGCCTCATCATCATTCTGACTAGAAGTATAAATACAAAGAGAGTGATGAGACTCTTCTTCCCCACCAAAATCACTAATATAATCATGAACTTCTGAGGCCTGAGGTCTATCACCATTTCTATTTTCAGAACCATAGGAGACTTCAACTATTTCTTTTGATCTCTCAAAATAACTCTCAACCTATTATTCTACTGAGACTTTAGTTTCTTCTTCATATCCTCCACTAATCAGGAATTATCTAAAAGGAAGATAAATATATACATATTGGTAGATTAATAAGAAATATAAGGTATCTTGACCACATCAGGGTCACTCCATTCCTCAACCAAAGCATCCAAAAATACTTCTTCTCTAACCAAAGATTATTTCTCCTCATCTACCTCATCAGAGGAATATACTAAAACTTTATCTAACTCCAATATAGGATCAACTATATCCTAGGGTCTAGAGGTGTTCTGTATAGTATTTAAATCCTCATAAATTTTATCATTGTCAGCTACATATCTCTTCATCCATGGGTTCCAATTAACCTTCATCCTTTTTTCATGCGAACTGACTTAGACAAATTCCATCACAAATGACAACAACTTCTTCTTATTCATCAACTAAACCCTTGGATTTTAACATAACATAAATGATCTTATGATAAATCATAAGTTATATAGTGATGATGTCTTTCTCATATTCATCATGTAGGCCATTATATATCTACATAGATTTACTTTATCCTCTATTTTCATAAGCAATAAGAGAAAAACATCTTAGTAACTCATGGTGCTAAAATACACTATCACAGGACAAATCATGTGTTGAATAAAATTAAAAAAGAGTTGAAATTCTCCATCAATCTCTACAAAAGCTGGTATTACCACTACACCATTTCTAGTCTACTATAGTAGGTAATTATCATAAAAAAATAACTCATTGTCACTAGGAATGAAACCATGAAAATTATCAAAAGTACCTATGTGAGGTGACTTAAGGTATCTGGATCATTTCATTGACGAAAAGAATACTTCTTTACCATCAATAATACCTCTAATAATATATTTATTCTCACTGAATTCATACTATTTATATTGATAGAACTATTGAACCAACCTAGGAAAAAATTGATGATCATTACTTGAAAACTATTCCATCCATCCTTGGCCCTGGATCACCTTGAGCACTAATTACTTTCTTGAAACCATCCATTAAACATTTTTTTTATTTTTTGACAAAAAAAACTTGAGTTGAAATTTGGGGATTCTTAGGTTCGATAACAGCATCTTGACTAGATTCACCTTGAGACTTCTTTACAGGATGCGATCCTTTAGGAGACGACACTAAAGCATGCTTCACTCGCACTATTTCACTGATTAAAATGGACAAGGATGAACTAAAGGAAGGTAAAAGTTTGGGAGAGAAATAAAGACAAAAGTTCTAAAGGGAGGAGAAAATGAGAGGGTTATTGAAATCTAATTTAAGTCAATTTTATCATTTAGGGATTTTGAATTTGAAATATAATAAAATATACATATATAAATCTAATAAAAATTAATTCAACAAAACATAACTGGTAGTAAATAAAATAGAGGTACTTGATTAGTAGAATTCCTAGTGGTGGATCACCCAACTATAGATCTTCCAACAATAGATCTTTGAATGGTAGATCTTCCAATGGCGCATCTTCCAATGGTGTATATTTCAATAGTGGATCTTATAAATGGTGGAGGGTCCAACAGTTTATCTTCCAATGGTGGATCTTACAATGGTGGATCTTCCAACGGTGTATCTTCCAAAGGTGGATCTTCCAACAGTGAATCTTACAATGGTGGATCTTTCTAAAAATTAACTCCAAAGATAAATAACTAACTAAATTTTATCATCCCTAATCATGTCTAATATAGCTCAGTATCTTATAATTCAAAGGATTTATAAATAAATCAGCAAGATGATGTTCAATTTTGATGAAATAAAGAGTTATATCACCTTTTTATAAATGATCTCTAAAAATTGACGTCTTATATCAATATGTTTTTCCTATAATGAGATACATGATTCTTGGAAATGTTTATCTCACTTGTATTGTCACAATTTGTTTTTACATGTCAAAATTTATATCCACAATCTAGTAAAGTATGTTTCATCCACAAAATATAAGCATAATAACTTGCTAAAACTATATATTCATCCTCATAGTAGATAGTGAAATAGAAATTTACTTTTTTAATACACCATAAAACTAGTGACTTTCTTAAAAAGTGACATGTTCCAAAGGTTCCTTTTCTATCTAACTTGAAACCACCAAAATCAATTTATAAATAACTCACTAAATTAAATTCTTGTCCTCTTGGATAAAATATTCATAAAATAGTTGTATATTTTAGGTATTTTAAAATTCTTTTAACTGCAAGAAAATGATATTATTTATGATTTTCTTAAAAATGGTCATACACACACACACACACACTAAATATATGGTTGTGTAGAAGTAAAATATATAAAAATTCCAATCATACATATATAATTGGTTTTATCCATTGATTTCCTAGTTTCATCACGATATAGCTTATAGGTTCTACTCATGGTAGAATCACTACTTTTTATTCTATACATAGAAAAACATTTTAAAAGATATTTGGTTCAATTTTAATTAAAGTAGTTACATCTTTAATTTGAAAATTTTGAAAAGTAATAAATAATTCTAACCCACCCATTAAACTCATTTCAAGTTCACTTTTCATCATTTTTGAAAAATATGTATTGAAATAATTTTTATAAGATCCAAAAATTATAACATCATCATAAATTTGAACCACTAAAACATATTTTAAAATTATTTTTATAATTAAAGTGGGGTCAAATACACCTTTTGAAAAACCTTTAGAAATTATAAATGAGATAATCCTATCATACCAAGATCTAGGATCTTGTTTTAAACCATAAAAAGTTTTTTTAATTTAAAAACATGATTTGGAAAATGAGGATATTAAAATCTAGGAGGTTGTTCAACAAAAAATCCTTAACTATATAACCATTTAAGAATGCACTCTTAACATCCATATGAAATAGTTTTAAATTAAAATGTTCTCTAAAGGAAAATAGTATTCTAATTTCTTCAAGTCTAGATACCAGTGTAAAGGTTTCTTCATAGTCAATATATTCTTCTTGATCATATCCTTGTGAAACCAATCTTGCTTTTTTTAACTATAGTCTATAAATCATCAAACTTATTTCTAAACACCCATCTAGTTCCAATGTTCTGAGTGTCTTTAGGTTTATCTACTAGTTCCAAAACTTTATTTCTTTTAGATTCATTAAGGTCATCTTTCATTTCCATCACCTAGAGTTCATCATTAATTACATCATTGATGTTCTTAGGTTCAAGATGTGACAAGAAAGCTTCATGTTCAACCTGATTTCTAAGAGAATCTCTAGTTTATGTTCCTCTATCTAGATCTACAACTACAAAATATAAAGGAATGTATCTATGAGTCTTAATAGTTCTATAAAAATAAGGGATATATATCTCATTATCCTCTATAGGTTTGGGTTTAAAAATTTCATCAGAATTGGAATATTTTTCTGCTTGTTTCATAAAACTATCAGATGGTTTAGAATTTATATTCCGATTGGATAGATCATCTTAAATGATATATAAAGGGATCTTAATATCATGCGGATTAGTTTCATTAAATTTTACATGTAGGAATTCTTCCATAATCTTGGTACCTTTATTAAACACCCTATATGACTTACTATAAGTTGAATATCCAAGAAAAATTCTTTCATCACACTTGGAAACAAATTTATCAAGATTATCCTTTGTATTAAGAATAAAGAATTTACAACCAAAAAATCTAAAGTAATTAAACTTTTGTGTTCTTCCATTCCATAGTTCGTTTGGGATATTATTTAAAATAGACCTAATTAAAACTCTATTAAATATATAATAGGATTTATTCATATCTTATTCCCAAAAGTAAATAGGTAAATAATACTCAATGAGCATGGTCCAGGTGATTTATTGAAGGTTTATATTTCTCCATTATAATAATCCATTCTTCTGTGGGGTCCTAGGAGAATAAAATCTATGATTATAGCCAATTTTTGAGAGAAAAGATTCAAAATATTTATTTTCAAAGTCACTACCATGATCACTTCTAAAGGTATTAATTTTTAGTCCACTAATATTTTCTATAAATTTAACATAGTAAAATAGGAACGAGATTAACTTTTATGAGCTAGAAATAATACCCAAGAATACTTAGAAAAGTAATCTATTAGAACCTAAACATAGTTCTTCCCATTTAAGTTAGAAAATATAGAGGTTCCAAACAAATCCATGCAAACCAAATCTAAGGATTGATAACTTGAAACTTATTTATTTTATTTAAAATATATTTTTTCGATTTCCCCTTCTGATATGGGTTACGAACTTTATCATTTGGGAAATATTGTTCAGGAGGATCCTTAACTAACCCTTTTTTAGTTAGCTTTCTAAGTGAATGAATGTTGCAATGGCCTAGTCTCTTATTCCAAATCAAAGACTATTTTTTAAAGTAACTTAGTTAATATTTTTTTGAGAAAATGAGGAATATAAATTAACAACATATACATTATAATTTCTTAATGCAGTGAAAAATAAATCATTTTTAGAATAAAAAACATTTCAAGCATTATTTTGAAATATAACATGGAAACCACCATCACATAACTGTGAGATGCTAAACAAATTATACTTAAATCCATCTATAAATAAAACTTTGGAAATTAAAAATAACTAGAATTACCAATTTGACCAAGTCTAATTATTTTTCCTTTGGTGTTGTCACTAAAAGGGGCACGTCCACCATCAAATTTAACCAGATTATTGAAACATGAATAATCCCCAGTAATGTGTCTAGAGTAGTCACTATCCAGATACCATAGGTGATTACTAGAGGTTTTCATGAATATTTCCTATGAGAATATATTTTAAACCAAAAATGAATTTGGTGACCAAATCTTATTGGGTCCAAAAATGTTTGCAATAAAAGATTTTGGAATATATAATTTCTTAAAAGGTTTCCTATAAGACTATTTTAGACTTTTAGAAATAAAAAATTTGTTATGTCTAGAAGAATAAAAATAATAATAGAATTAGAGGAACTGAAGCTAGGAATTAATTGGTTTTTAAAAATATTTATTTGTCCTAGCTGATATTCTATTCCAGTGGCGTATTTAGGTGCAGTTTTCTTTCCAATAATTCCAGTAAAGGTATTTTTTCCATTTTTAAATATTTCCAAATATATTTTTATTTACTCATTATATAATTTTAAATCATCGTTTTCTTTTAGAAATTGAGAATCTTTATCCTCTACAGTAAGATCAATTTTAGAACTAGCAGTTAAAGTATAATACTTCTTTAAACTTTTATATTTATCTTTAAGTTCATTAAAAGTATCTTCCAATATATTACAGTATTCATGAATTTCTTCATTATACATTTTTTATTCACAATTTTCATCTCCATAAGGATTAGAAATATGAAAAAGAGATCCAATAATAACACAAGATGCCTCAAATGTGTTTGTCATAAAACACATGTTGGCTCTATCATTTTTATCTTTTTTACTTGAGTATGATTCACTTGCACTTTCTTCTATAACACTCCAACTTTCTTTCATATCTTTTTTATATCTTCTATCATTTTACTCATATTTCTTATTAAATTTTAACTTAGTACAATCATAATTGACATGACCTTTTAACTTACATTCATAGTAGAATATCTCATTTTTAGTGTCATCCTCTTTCCAATAATTTCTCCAATTACATCTATTTTCATACTTTCCTTTATAACTAGGTTTCCTGAAGAAATTATTCATTTTGTAGGAATTTTTTAAGATCCTAGCTTGATGTTCCATTTCCACATCACTGTCAATAGGAGACTATTCATCTTTTGAGCTCTTTGCTTTGATATTCTCTTTTTGTTTTGAATCAGTAGCTTTGAAAGATACATAATTTATTTTTGTTTTACCTACTTATTCCTTGTTCACTTCTAGTTCTTCTTCATACATCATTATATTTCCAATTTGTTTCTTTATTGGAAGTGTAATAATGTCACATTATTCTCTTATTGATACAAATGTACACCTCTATCTTTTTTGTAAGAATATGAGAAGTCACATAACTTGATCTTTATCAATGATTTTATTTCCCATTGCATGAATCATATTCACAATCTCATTAAATCTGAGATACATATCAGATATTTATTCATTAGGATTTGTCTTAAATGTATCATATTTAATAGTGTAATTATAAAAAATCATTTCTTTATCATCAGATGTTCCCTTTGATAAATAGCTAGTGTGTCCCAGATTTCAAAAGAAGTAGCATAGTTAGAGATTCTATTAAAACCATATTCACCCAAAACACACTATGAAACATTCATAGCTTTAAAATTATTTTCATATGTAGTTTTAGTAACATCACTCAATTTAGATCTAGTAGTTTTAGGTTTTTAATATTTATCCTCTTTTACTCTCCAAATATCAAAACCTATAATCTCTAAATGAATTTTCATTTTAATCTTCTATTGAGTATAGTTAGTGCCATTAAAATAAATAGGTTGATTAGTGGCTATTACTTCTTATCTATTATTATACATAAATAATTAAAAATATAATTTTAAGATCTTTAAACTATAACTAAATCAAAATTAACATGTTTTTTTAAAAACCTTTGATACCAAATGTTGGCCAGGGTGAGTAACTCAGGGGGGGTGAATTACAATCCCAATAAAAATTTATGTTAAAATAACTTTAAAAATAAATAACCCAAATTAATAAAAACACTCACTTAATCAAAATAGTATACATATTTAAATTTGATCTTTAAAATAATTTATTAGAAGTGGGATTAAGACCCAATTAAAATAATCTTTAGGATAAATTTTACTTTTCAAACCAAATTACTTAATTAAAAACTTTATATAAAATAAATTAAGAATAACTATCAAAGTTAAGTTTTTTTAAATATTTAAATAACAGATACAATTTTGGCTTTGAAATGTATAAAGAAACATTGATAATACACACAAAATAATTAAACAAGGTTTTTGGTCTCACGTCAAGAATTAATCCCTTCTACTTAGAAATCACTTGATGAAAATTAGTTTATTAAATAATAAACTTAATCCATAACCTAGATCGATCATTACAATCAACAAAACATGGGGCTATCCAGGATCAAAGACTCTTCCAAAATTAAACGTGGGAAGAAAAAGGTACCTGGTCACACAAGATCTCTTCCATAGTTATTTATGGGAATACAATAAGAAATGTTGTAAGAATTTTTCAAGAACACTCTAGTTTGAGAATATGAGACAATGTGTACATATAAAAATAGTATATCAATACACTTCTAAAAAATAAATCATAAAGATGAAATATAAAGTGATAAATAGAAAGTGTTATAAAACTCTATCCATGATGCTTCAGTTGTTTTTGAGTCCTCGAGTTTGTCTTTAAAGGAATACCAAAAAAGTTTTCTAAGAATGTGCAAGAGAACATAGTGTATTGGATGTCTAAAAATTCCTCTATGTAGAACACTAAAATCCTTTCATATAGGTCACTTGATTAGAAAATTAAAGTATATGTTTTTTATTCATGTATCACCACTATTGGATATGTTAATTTTCACACCCAATTTTTTACACCTCACACACACAAAGAATATCTTATGAATATATTATTCTCTATGTATAAATATCCATTGAATAATAATAATAAATAAAGTATGGATCCTTATACTGGGCACTAAATTTGAAAGGTATGACTTAGTCTTCAATGAATATATGGAGTGGTTTAAGAATAATTATTATTAAATATACGTGCATCTTGAATGAATTAAATTTCATAAACTACCCATTGAAGGAATTAAATTTTAATTAATAAACTGAACAAAAATGGTAGCACTTTGGCTGTGTATCTTCACTTGGTGGTATATCTAGTCTAATGATTGATCTAGTATTATTGTATATATTTTTGTCAGTAGATCTATTCTAGTGGTAGATCTAGTCTGAAGGTAAATCTAGTCCGATAGTAGATCAAGTCTGGAAATAGATGAGATATGAAGGTATCACAACTATGGCATGAATGAAATTCTAGTGGGAGATTATCTTTGATGGTATATCAGTCATTGGTAGATTCTGACTATAAATTTTTTCAATGGTAGATCATTTGAACCAATGGTAGATCATTTGAACTAATGGTAGGTCATTTGAACTAATTATAAATCATTTTAACTAATGGTAGACCATTTTAACTAATGGTAGATCATTTTAACTAAAGATAGATCATTAATTTGCCAAATTTGTTTCACAAAGTTCCTTAGAAAATGATTGACTATCATAAAACATTTAATTTTTTAGAAACATAATAATAAATATTTGTAATCATTAAAATAAAGTGGGGCCATAAATTTTAAATAAAATTAATTTTATTTAAAATTATAGATGGTGTCGAGTTAAGGATGTTTGGATCAAATTAAGATAAATTGAATAAATTGGATTATTTCATGGCACATTATCTTAATTAATGAATGAATTGAAGTAATTGACAATAAAATTGAACATGTACACACGTTGCATGTTTTGTGGATTATTATATGATTAGATCATCCCTATGTATGTAATTGGTTCCATTTAATTTATTGTGATTAAATTAAAATTGATGTTCTATGCAACATCCCCCATCCTTATTCTGTAAGGGATTGAATGATCATATTTTTTTTATATAAACCACTATCCAATCCATTGGATAACCTCACCCAAGTGTGATTAAAATCCTATATAGGTATGGAGATTCCCGAAAAGGGGAGGTAGTCCAAGTATAGGAGTTGAAGTGATACCAATTGAGGAAATACATATGAACCAGGGTGAAATGCTAAAACATGAACCAAGATACGGTTCAAGGAGGTTTCCCCTAGGGACAAGGTTTAGTTTATCATCTGCTAGATAAACCAACCATTATAGAATCTCATGATAATTCCATTTATTTTTTATTTATATTAGCTTCATAGTTAATTATTAATGTTTGTTGATGCTACATGATCACCTAATAAATGAATTAACAAGGATGTAATATGGAATAAAATACAACTAGATTATGTATAAATTTTATCATCCATGGTTAATCACTTAATTAAAATCCACTTTATATTATAAAAGAATATGATAAAAATAAAATGGGATTTATAAAAAAGGATAAAAATCCCACAACTAAAATATTAAGTCGGTATAGGCTTCCACTACTTAAGTTATAATCAAACTCATAGTTCAAAGTTCTTAACCAACCCAAGTTGGGGTGATTTCAATTATCATGGTACTTTTAGCTTAATATTTTGGGTTGAATTAACTTGGTTTACATAAAGGGTTGATTTCCCAAGAAATAATGGGTGTAACTAAGAGTAAAGTATTGAGTAAATCCTTATTTAGGATTGGGGAGTCCACTCAATGGAGGAAGGAACTGTGAGTTAATGTAGTTGGAAAGTTACATCTACCTAAAACCCTTCAAATAACCTCCCAGACCCAAGTATGGGTTATGATAAGGGGAATATAGATACTTTACACTATAATATATAAGAGATAATATATTCTAAAACTAATGGTGATACCTATTATGTTTTGAAAAAATAGTGTGATATTAATGAAATTTAATTTAAATTTATTAATCTATTTTGGTAATAAAAAAATTTCTAATTATATTCTCTTAATTTGTATAATTGAAATTTAAATAAGCTAGATAATATTACTTTTATCCAAACTAGAAAATGATAACCTTCTCACTGATTCAAATTTCCATAAATGGTATAGGTACTTATGAGTTATATTCGAATGCAAATGGAAATTATACATGCCAGATACCGCACTTCCCGAGTCGCTTTCCAAAAAGTCTAGTGATAAAGAAATATCTATCTATCTAAAGCTTATGGGTAACAAAATGAATGTACAATTTTTCATGTAATCATACTTTTCTAGTGAGATTTTAATGAAATATGAGGATATGGATGTGAATAGAATCATTTATCACCTTTTGGATCTCTATCAAGAGAATATGAGATTAGAGAGATATGAGATCTCCAATGCACTGTTCATGTGAATGCTTAGAGAGTTAGTGCTAGATGGGACACATTTAGTTAAGATGATTAGACATATTGAGCACCTGGACATCTTGGGGTTTAGGATTCCTGATGATTTTCACATAGATCTCATTCCATACTCACTATTTTGAAATTTCTCCAGTTTTATTTTAAATTATAATATTAGCAATAGTGCAAAGACACTTTTATAACTTATTACTCTTATTCACCAAGATTATAATGACATTAATCATGAAAAACTCATAGTCCTTATAGTGAATAAGAATAGGAGGAAAAAGTTAAAGGGGTTGAAGACTCATTCATAGTATAAGGATCCATAGAACCATCCTTTAAATAAGAAAAATATCTAGAGGAAAGGAAAGGAACAAGATACAGTATATTTTTCATGTACCAAGTAGGGCCACCAGAAGAGGAATTTCACCTTTGAAAAGAAGTAAGGGGATGGTTCAGGTGTATTAATTATCAAGTGTAATCATTCCATGTATAGAATTTTATTATTGGATACTACATTTGGTTCTCACATTTATATCCAAATACAGAAACCAAGTTGATTTCAGAAGGTTTCTAGAGGTGAGGTGGATTAAAGGTATGTAAATGGAGTGATTATGGATACTTTATCCATTTAATACCACCATATCACATTTACAACATGATTGATTTTATTTTTAAATAATTTTTATTATGTACCTAGTGTTACCTAGAATATCATTTTTGTTTCTTATTTAGTCATGAATGGATTTACTTTCAGCTCTAGAAATAAGTGTTGATACTTTTATAAAGATAACATATGTTATGGTATGAAAAAAATTAAATAGTGGTATTTATATATTAAATTATGAAAACCAATTATTGAAAATTGATAATGAAACAAATACTTTTGAATAATATAAAACCCAACCATGGAATCACTGTCTTGGTCATGTAAACGAGGATCATTTGTAAAATTTGTCTCAAGATGGTTACTTAAACTCCTTTGAGCTCAAACCACTTGAAAGATGTCATGCTTTTTTATAAGTAAAAATGACCAAATCTCAATTTGTTTTTCAAGGTGAAAGGGACATAGAGCTTCTATAATTGGTACACACTGATGTGTATAGACCTTTTCAAGTAAAATATAGAGGTGAATTCTTATAATTTATTACTTTTAATGATGAATTGAGTAGGTATGGTTATATTTACTTGATGAGGTATAAGTATAAATCCTTGGAGAAATTCTAATAGTTCAATAATGAAGTTGATAATCATCTTGGTAAGAAGATAAATAAACCTCGATCAGATCATGGTGGTGAATATATTAAGCAAGACTTTGCTGAATTTCTATTGGAGTATGATATTTCATCTCAACTCACTCCACCTTAAACACCAAAGTGTAATGGTGTCAGTGAAAGGAGGAATTGTACACTACTAGACATGGTAAGGTTGATGATGAGTCACACAAACCTTCCATTTTTCTTTTGGGGATATACATTATAAACATCATCATAATTACTAAACTGAGTACCAAATCAAGTATAAAATAATATTTCCTTTGGGTTATGGAGTGGAAAGAAACCTATTTTTTCACATGTTCATGCATGGGGTTTCAAGGAATTTTTTAAAGATATCTCAAGCAACAAAATATCACTCTGAGTCACAAAGCGTATTGTTATTGGGTGTCTTAAGGTAATAGTGGGATGTTTTCTATAAAACCCTTCCAATAAGAAGTTAACTATCACAAGATAAACTAACTTTATTGAGAGGTAGCACATCCTAAATAAGGATAGTGGTATAAGGATTGACTATGATTAATTTGATGATCAAGATACACAAGAGTTGTTACTTGAATAGATTCCACAGGTCCCCATGGAATAAGTTGTTCTTGAATTACAGTACTATATAGGATTGCTAGAGAGGTACGATAACCAGAGGGATATGGTTTCCTAGTCACTAATGTTGGTAACTCATTATTGGTTGATAATAAGGATCCTTTATCATACAATGAGTAAGTAGACAGATTAAAATAACAAATATGGGAATAATTCATGAATTTTGAGATGGATTCCATGTGTAAAAACCAAGTTTTAGTTCTAAAAGATCCCCTAGTTGATTAAATTCTATTAGGTGTAAATGGGTATTCAAGAGAAAAATGTACACAGAATACAAATTAAATACCTATAAAGAAAGGCCAGTGGATAAAAGATTTATAAAACATCAAGTCATTGACTATTATGAAACATTTTATCCAATTTCCATGTTTAAATCCATTAGAATTTTTCTTGCCATAACAATTTTCCCTAAATACAAGACTTAGAAAATGTATATTGAAACTACTTTACTTAATGGGAACCTTAAAGATAATGTGTATATGACACAAATAGATGGTTTTGTGACTCTATGAAATTCCAAAATGGTATTAAAGTTATAAAGATCCATTTATGGATTAAAGGAAGCATCTAGGTCATATAAAGTTTTGTTCGATGAATCCATAAAATAATTTGGTTTCATTAAGAATGAATGTTATCAATGTGTTTACAAGAATTTTAGTGGGAGAAAGGTTGTTTTAATTGTAGTATATATTAATGAAATATTACTAATTGAAAATGATATACCATCCTTATAAGAGTTTAAGGCATGGTTGATAAAGTGCTTCTCCAAGAAGGACTTAGGTTAAATAACCAACATTCTAGAGATATAGATCATGTGTGGTAGATCCAAGAGGATTCTTGGAATAATTCAAGGTGTATACATTAACTAGACACTGAATAGGTTTAGTATGGAATAATCCTGGAGGGAATTGGTTCCAGTTTCACATGGTATATATCTTTACAACAAAATGTGTCCTTAGACACAAGATGCGAGAGATATAATGAGTAAGTTACAATACGCTTCTACGATAGAATCTATTATGAATGTAATTTTATATATGAGGCTTGGTGTTTCATTTTATTTGATCATGTTAGTTAGATAATAATAAGATCTATATGAACAACTTTGGAAAACTACTAAGGCCATCCTTAAGTATCTGAGGTAAACTAAGGATATTTTCATGGTCTATGGAGGAGATGAAGAGCTAGTTATCTAGAGTTATATAGATTCTACCTTTTAGATAGATCATAATGATATGAATGAATAGTTTATATATGTATTTTGTATTAATGGAAGAGCTGTGAGCTGGAAGAAATTGAAGAAACCAAGTATTTCTAATTCTATAGTGGGGGTACATGTATATTATGGCTTCTGTTGTTTCCAAAGAATCATCTTGGATTCACAATTTTCCCAAGACCTTGATGTGATTCATAGAAGTCACGAACCTATCACAATTTAATATGATAAAACTATAGTGGTTTCCCTTTCTAAAAATCCGATGTAATATCAAAGGATAAAGTAAATACTTCTAAAGTTTCATCTCACGAGGTATTTTTATCAATGGGTAAATTTGTAGTGAGTATAGTATTTATAGAGGAAAACATGGAAGACCACTCGACTATGGTTTTATCTTATTAGAGGCATGAGTTTGATGTGAGTGATAGTGGACTGAAATTTATTATCAGCTGGATCTAGTGAAAGTGGGAGTCTTTTGGTGTTGGTACCCTAGAACCAAATTTCATAGTACTTAATTAAATGTTTCATTATTAATGATTTTTCTTATCACATCATTATTATTCATTTTCATAAAATTTTTATATAATAATGTTCTATAAATATATTTTACACTAAAAGTCATGGAAGTTCCTTACTATGATGAGAACCTAGAGGTTCCATGACAGTATTCTTGAATATATGTTCTATGACTAGATGATATTTTTTGATAAGACATAGAAAATATAGGATATCAAGGGATGTGGACTCATAATATATTGAGACACCTTCTCAGGGTGTTCTCCCTTAGTAATATCCAATATAATAGGTTATGATAATATAAAAATTTATAGTAAAATCCACATTTCCATGTGTCATTGGATGTTCCTATATATGGATGTGTGTATTGATCCTTAGAGTTTAATATTGTCATTAATTGATATCATGACTCATGTGATTTTATTTATTGATGAAAACCAAGATGACATATGTTTTTGTAAGGTAAGATACATTGGGTACATCATGAGTGATATTGCATTAATGGATAATATGAGAAAGGATTTATCCCTTCCATCCCTTGATAGAAGTTGATATCATATGCCCTTTTATGGGAATGAAACTACCTGGATAAATCCATGGAAATGGTGTTTTATGAGCGAGTTCATTTCTAGAAATTCAAAGAAAGATACATCGATCATATATGTTGATGGCACTAGCATGAAACCTGCTTGATTTGTGATATCATGATAAATGGATTATATTACACGGTAAGACTTAGTAGGAGGTTGGACATCATTGTGACATTAATTTTTTTCTATGGGAGCCCTATTGTGTTTCTAGATGATAACCTTGTAGTTTAAGTGGTTGTGCCTAATTCCACTGAGAAATAATCATATAGGTCCATAAACTAAGTGTATCAGCAATCTCAATTAAATTCAAGTATTGAATTTAACAAGTTAGAACTAATAATATTTAATTGGGTTTTGTTGATCGTCAGGTTTAATCATGATTTATTTGAAAGAATAATTAAGTTAAATAATAATATTAAATATTTGTTTTCAAGGTTTTGAGAATATAATATTTATTATATTTATCGATGAATAACACAATGGCATTTATTTATTAAATTAATATTCATTATTCAAGGACCAGTTAATTTTGACGAGGAAAAGTGGACCAAGATTAATAGTATAATTGGAAATGGTATAAATTATATTTATTTATATTCTTAAATTTTTGAACATGTCAAACGATTATTATTATTATTATTGGACATGGGTTCAACTAAAAATTATAAAGTTAAAAAGGAGCTTGTGTGTAATTTTCCAACCCTAAACCTTCCATAATAAATATCTAATTATATCATTTTCCATAATCACTTTTGGTGTGAAAAAAAGATAAATAGAGACTATATCAATCCTAAGAGATAGATCTAGAGATCTATATTGTTCACTATATTCCTCCTCTCTCAAGACATAGAGAGTTAATCACGAGTTATTCCTCCTTCAAGAAGAATTCTGTTGTAATAAAAGATGGAAAACATAAATGATTAAGATAATCCATGATAGCACTCAATGATTTTATGATTAAATTGAAAGATTTTAGTTAATGTGTGGATTACTTCTAGATGGTTTTTTCACTTGGATCCTGCATCACAATGGAAATATGACTATATCTAGTCAACCAGATCATTAATGAAGAGATGATTAAAAGTTAAGGTAATTCTATATCTACTTATAAATTAATTATAAATTAATTATAAATATCCTCCTCTTCTGGTTATGATGTTTTTATCTAGTCAAGTAATCTATGATTTTCATTGGAAATGACCTTTAATCATGTACATCAATGATTACATGTAGATTGAGACTAAAAAGAAAAGTTTTTCATGCCATCCAGTTGCTTCTACAACACCCAAAACGTAAAATCCTTAGAGTTAAAACACTATAATTTGATGGATTCTCCCTTACCCTTGTATTTGTGAACATTATGACTTTAATCTCTTTACCTGAAGTAAAATAATATTCCTTTCAATCTTATACCAGGATGTTTCCTTCCATAAGTATCACATGTTGGAAATTCCCCTTTATCTTCTTCCCATATTCAATTTTTTTACTTCCTGAGGTGTTTAACTATAATCTTATTTTTACTTCCTTCAAATTTATAAGAATTGAAGAATTATTTCTCTTTATTGATAAAACATGATACTATATCCTCATATGATTAGAATATTTGGGAGACCAGTTCCCTTCGAAGGAATGGTTTTAGCTCATCAAATAAATGGTAAATCTTACTCTTTGTATTACATATGTCGTCCGAAAAATACCCTTATAACCTTTTAAAGGTTTCTCTATACTTATTAATATTTTCCTCTTTCTTTTTTATTTAGAATCAAAAATTATCTTTCCATATCATCTCATTCTTTGTGAGGAAAATATTTTTCCAAGAACAGTACCTTAAAATACTTCCACTCCATGCTCTCTATTTACTCCACATGTGTTTTTAATAAATGAATACCATTGATCCTCATACCCCATGAGATGATAAAATTCCACAAAACCTTCTATATTTCATTACTTCCCAAATAGAAACATATCTTATCTAGGTAACTTATCCATCTATCAACTAATAATGGATTTTTGGTCCCATTGAATGATGGAGGATGTTGTCACATGAAATGGTCTAAAATTGTCACACAATGTTTCAAATTAATAGGCTTCTCCATATGGGCAAGGTTATTAGTAATAACTTTAGTTAGATTCCATAATATAATTGTAAATTGTTTTATCTCCAACTCCTGCTCTAGATTTATTATCTTGTCTAGGAGGGAAATATCTAAATAGATTATGTGCATTGATATAGTTTCCATTCCTTCTATTAAGAACCATTTTTAAAAAATTACATGCACTAGACTAGATCATAATATCATAATTTATAATTTTGAGACTTTTGAAACACTTAGAATAAATTGAAAATTTATGCATATATAATATTAGAATCATAAGCATAGTATCATTGGAAAGATATTTAAATAATAAAAATATTTTTCAAATATTTTATAATGGTTTGTAAAGAGCATGTGAATCAACAAAATAATATCCCATGGGAGTGTCTAGCTAGGTGTATAGTCTTAGGCCCACTCATCATGCACTGGTGACCATTGAGTTAATACCCAATCCTCCCCTTTTAGAGTTGTCCTCCTAGGTGATTTTTTTTATATAGTCTCATCCATTTTATAGTATCCATAAAATGATTTATTTTCTAAGAAAACCACATAATATTTATCAAAACTTCATGATATTATCCTATACTTAGACTTATCCCTAGAATCTATCATAGGGTTATGTTCTCCAATCTATGTTTTCCCTAAATCAGGTCCCACTAAACTTGATCTGATACAAACTATAACAACACTGATCCTATTAGCCCTAAATCTATTGTTACTTTATTACAATAACACTAGATATAATCAAGAACATCCCAAGGGAACGAATATTTTAGTAGTCTTGGTAAACTAGATACATGATTGAATCCCATATTATATTTGAAAAAATAAAATACAATATAGTATTTTCATTGGAAAAATTATTATTCCCTCTAGAATATCCTTACATATCAATCATAGTACACTTCTTGGAATCCTTGGTAAAGGTAAAAAAAATAAAATGGAGAGATTAGATTCTCAGTAAGGTAATTCATACAACAAAATACATCATCGAATAAAAAAAGGATGAATAATATGATAGGAATAAATGATGATCAAATAATTTCATATAAATAATCACATGATCTTGAATCTTATCCATGGATAACATAATTATTTTAATAATCATGTGGACATAAATAACGTATTTCATAATGATTAAATGTATAATACCATTGAGGTACCATGATAAGACATCTTACATAAATAGGTAATGCATACACAAAATATCCAACATTTTTTGTCTCATGAGACCAACCAATGCATCAAGGGGATATGTAATTCTAGGCCCCACCCATCACTTAATAATTCCAATACATTCATAATATGAATAAACAATACAACTTGATCAATAATCAATAACTATCAGTATTAAAAAGACTATCATATAAAATATCAGTACTTTCCTCATCCAAAATGATCATAATCTATCCAGAGTATGGTGGATAGAATCATTATAGTATATCCTTAGTAAAGTATAAGATTCATAAAAGGATATTCACATATATGAAAATAATTTTAAAATATCACTAGAGTATATCTCGAAGAAAATACCCTTTTAATTTTGAAATCACTTATTTAAAATCTAAAAAAATTCAAAATATTAGGGAAAAAATTTATTTGGAATAAACTATGAAAAATTATAATGGAATATTATAAGTTAAGAGTATTGATGGTGATAGTAAAATTCGTTCATGTAGTGTATGTTAAAACAAATATTTTGTTCACACCATCGATAAAAAGTGCATCGTTTGGAAAAGGACCATAATATTCCATTTAAGCCATTTTATAGAAATTAAATAATGGATAAAAATGACTTTGATTAATCATTTTTTAATTTTAAAAACATTCTTCAATATTTTTTATAAAAATACATACATTGAAGAAACACATTCCTGAACAAATTGAAAAAAAGTCGACTTTCCTTTAAAACATTATTTTGGTCATTTTGAGTTCAAAAGAAGGTAAAAATGGAACTAATACATTAAAAAAACTAAATAACAATACAATTAGAATAATTATGTGTTTTAAGATTGAAATATTATATAATTACCCCAATTTAATATTAAACATAAAAAATCTCAAATAAGGATGAGATTGTGAAATAAACACTTACCTCAGGTCCAAATTGCTTTGTAAGTGCTTTTATCCTTTTTTTAAAAGGTTGGGGTCGGAGCCTCATTTTATTATTAAAGAAAAGAAAAGACATCTTTTAACTAGGTAGAGGGAGACCCATTACATATCCCAAAGGCCCAGTGGCCATGTAGCTCATTACATGGCCCGTAGGTCCAATTTTTTGGCCCAAGGACCATTCTATGAATAGTACTGCTATAGTAACCGCATAATACCTACCACTGCTATAGTGCCCTGCCGCCGCTACAGTGACCCTACCACCACTACAGTACCACTGTTTCTACAGTACCACCACTAATATAGTACCGCTATAGTACTTCTACAGTACCTGCGCCCAATGGGGTTTCAACCCCCATTTCCATGTAGGATTATAGGGTGCCTACCACTAAGCCAGACCCCAACTACAGAATGCTCAGTCAACATTTTGAACTCCATCTATTTTCAAGAATCTATCACATCTTGTTTCATTTATACAATGTAAATGCTCCATTTAGATTGGTAGGAAATTTT
Source organism: Viscum album (assembly GCA_963277665.1). NCBI lineage: Eukaryota > Viridiplantae > Streptophyta > Magnoliopsida > Santalales > Viscaceae > Viscum > Viscum album. Next base: position 115,034,480 of record OY728125.1, on the reverse strand, counting down.
CAAGTATTGTGTGGATGTATTGTGGTACACTTTTGTTCATATTCAGTGATGAATTCAGTTAGAATCCCCAATGGTCGATTTACCCCATTTTTACAGAAAGTATCCGGGATTTAGAATTTGAACCTGAACCCTGATGAAGTGCTTAGGGAACTAAATTCATCGAGATAATTCATCTTCTTTCCATTTAGAAACCGACTAACTGGAACATTTTTTGATGATGGTAAGGAAGAAAATTACGTGCTGAGGATTTATATGATGGAGTTCATGGATAACATGTTATCAACTAGGATTGATGGTGAAATAATATTTGAGGCTTATTCCCCTTATATGTTTTCTTATTAGTTAAAATGTATTCAATAATTGAGCAACTTTCCTCCCACATTTGTTAGGAATGAGAAGAATCTAATGGTAGCCCGAATATTATGGATTCTGATGGATTTAGAGACATCCAAATGTCAATTATGCTACCTCCATCAGATGCATCAATTGGAATAGAGGCTGGATATGCTAAATATTGGGAAACTTTATACCCTCAAGGGGATTTAACAAAAAGGAATATATTGGGTAGTATCCATGAAAATTATTTTCTGTATCAACCATGGTAAAAGGTCTAAATCCAAAGATGATGTAGAGGCTTCAAAAGCATCAAAACCTTCAAAAATTCCTCATAGAAAATACACAAAAAAGATGAAGGCCAGGGAAAAAACACCTCTAGAACTGAGGCGATCTAGTTGTCGTCATTAAAAAGATTTTACCATCCCATATTCTGATTCTTCTGAAGAAGAAGGGCATCTTGAAGAGGCCTTCCAATTAGTGGGAGTTGAGTTTTCTCCACAACCAGTCTTATCAAAGCCGAATTATGTGTAGCCTTTAGAAAACCAGTACTGGGAAAGCATGACTTGTGAACATAAAGATGCATGTTCATTTCTCCAATATAGACTTGGAATACCAGATGTGAGTCATATTACAAAACCTTCTGATTTTCATCTAGATAGTAATATGGATGAAGTAGATGAGAATTTCACAGAGCTGGAGACCTTCATATATGTAATCAATGACCATGTCTCGACCTCAAAACAAGAATCTGATATGATGGATCAAGGGATATGTGAAGGGTAAATTGTTTACCCAGAAGAGGAATGGGACATTTATGTTAATACTGAGAATGTATTTCCATTATTTTTGTTTCAATTCTACTTTTTCATCCCCCATCATTAATCTCAATGGGATCGATCTTTGCAGCATGAAATTAGAGAAGGAATGTCAGGAAAGGTACCTGAGTCACCAAAATACAGACCTACAATCACCCCCATTAACACATTGGATGAAAACCTCAGGTCTCCAGAATATTCTCCAGGAGGGAAGACCATGATGGAGATGATGGCGATAGAAAATCCTCAGTCACTGCCTCAGGTTTCTTCTTCGAAGAGGATTATTTCAATATCTCCATTATCTTGCGAAAATAAAAGAAAGAGAGCATTGAGATTGATCCAAAGTGTACATTGAAAAAGTGACTATTTTTAATTTTATGTAGTATTATTATTTTCTTGATGCACCTTGGTGACCATGTACATCTTTTCATAGGATCTGCATCCATTTATTCTCTTAATGGATTAAAAACAGGTCCTTCTATGACTGAGAAGGAAACTCTAGGGGAAGTAAAAATTCTTGCTGATGAATCTATTACCATAAAAAATGAGGTGTCAAGGGATGTGGATATATCTAATCCTATTTCTATAGTGAGAAAAAAGAGTCAAGGTAATATCATATACATTTCTTCTGGGTATCAAATGTTGTTTCAAACATTCTATTATCCATAATATTTTATATCCATTTCATGTGTCGGAGGACTATGAGATAATCAATGTTGATATTCTTGTGGCTCCAGAAGGAAGGAGAGAGGATCTAGGACAACCTGAGGTATGTATTGGTGCTGATCCTGATTCAACAAATCTTGATAACATTGCACCAGTTGAGGAGCTAATGGAATAAAATGTCAGAAAGTCCAATTTGGGCATTAATCAAAATTTGTTGAATACCTTAAATGGTGAGGAAGCTATAACATACAAATCCATATACACTGAAATGATGGAAACTCTTTATCCAGACATTGATATTCTAGGTTCCGCCAACGAGTTTTGGGATATCAATGTGGAACTAAAATGACATAAGTTCTATTTATTTCATTTTCCATACATAAGTTTTCTTTTATCTAATATTTTATATCAAATCCTAATTCATGCATCTTTTTTCTGCAAAGAACTTTGTAAAGGAAATTCATGAAAGGGACCTCCTACTTCATCCTTCTTCCACTGATGTTGGAGATGTACGAAATAATAATCCAGCATTGGGGGATGCTCCAAAGCCTATGGTTATGATGACTGAGAAATCTTAGGAGAAGGATCCTCCCCAATAATTACTTGCTAAAACTACTAAAGCTGGGAATACTGGGGATGAATCTACTCAAGCATCCATCTTATTACCTAGTAAATTTCATTGACTATCTTGATCATGATTTGTTATTTCTATACTTTTGGAGTTATAAATCATTCTAATTCACCATTTAGTTCTATTGGGTCATATGGATAGGTCCAAAGGTGAAGCCCCTATGTTGGCTCAACCAACAACAGAAGATGAAGCACCTGCCGATTTGAAAGGATCAAAGCCAAGCACCTCCTTGAGTGATTTGATTCTAGAATATGTTCTCCCTCATGTTAGATATTTCAATTCAGACTTAGAGTTGTAGTTTTATATTAGTATTATGCATAATAAAACATGGATAATTGTTTGGTATATAATCTTTGAAAATCCTTTGGATGAGTTATCTTTATATTTTGGCTGACATATATCATTGTTTAGCACACTAGAATTTTTGGATTTGATTATCACCCAATTTACAATGCAGTGAAAGAGATAATTCACCAGCGGGATAAAGAAAAAAAATTGTAGAAACATCTTACAAAGTCCAAACTACTCACCAATGTTAAGAGTTTTCGAGTTGTAGTATCTGAGGAACAATCCAACCATAGAAATTTTTTTATGGAATTCAATCAGAAAATTAAGGAAAAAATAAAGGAAATGACACATCTTCAACAAAAAATGGATTCTGTTCAAAATAGGCTTGAGAAAGTGAACCAATCACTGGGAGAATCCCAATTAGAATGGGTATCTTCCATTTAAACTTCCAAAGACGAACCTTTTCAGGATGAGGAGGCTAAATCTGCTCAATATAATGATCTTTAGAAAGCGGTTGATAATTCCCAGGAGGATATTCAACAAGTAAAGAGTCAATCTGAAATATTTTGGTAATATAATATAGAGAGACACCATTCTATGAATGTTCTACTAAATTTTCCATAAAAATGGAAAATATTTTGTCTCCAATTATATATATACATCTTCATCCCTAATTTCTTTCTGTAATTAAAATATCAAAGCTGATTTTCACAACATGGAATCTTCTTGTCAGATAATCATAATTAAAGTGACAGGGATGAGGGTGATTTAAATTTTACCTAAGATAAGAAACTTAGTAATCATAGTTTTACTATTTATAGGGTCATATGGAAAACCCTATAAACTTTGTGCATTTTGGATTTTCATTGCTCGATATTACCTAGTCTATATATATAACAGGCTAAGACTCGACTTTTATCCAGAATTCCCTTTTCATTTTTTCAATACAGTGAGTATCATGTCACTTTTGGTTGGAAGTTTAAATTTATGCATGTCAGACTAATAAGTCTAGTGTTTTAGGTCGAATATCTTTGACCAAGAATTTTGAGATTAAAAGCCAAACAAGTCTTGATGTTTTAGGTCGAATATCTTTGACCAAGAATTTTGAGATTAAAATCCAAACAAGTCTTGATGGGTTATGAAGGTCCCAAATTTATTCAGATACTTCCTAGGGTAATATCGAGTCATGATTTTTATGGTCACCAAATCTAAAAATTGATGTATGAGAATAGAGGAGGTCTCTTCCAAGAATGATGTTACTGTTATTTGACAAAATTTTTATGGGGGATGTATTATGAAGGGACAACTTAAGAATATACTGAATATCTAAATAGTGGCATCCTTTGGATGATATTCCCATTATGTGGGAGAATTATGCAAGTCCTACTTGATAACATAATCTATAGTCAGGTAAATGAGTTCATAGTAATTTTGAAATTCTATTACTGATAGACAATGGGGTTTAAGATTTGGATTTCTCAAGACCATAGTGGGTGGATTTTCCAAGGAAAGATGTATAAGAATAAAAAGGGCCCGTTTGTGCTAACATATGCCATGATTTAGAAACAACTCCTACATAAATTTGATTTGTGAAGAAAGGTACATTTTTTAGAAAGGGGTTTTCTGATATTATGTTGTGTAGTTTCATGTTGTGTAGCAAGGACATTATGCGATGTAATTTCAAGTCATCCAGTAAGGACATTAAGGGATTTTGGATAATATTCTATGCAATTTAAAGACATGCAAAAAGGACATTATGGGGTTGTGTAGTTTAAAGTCATGCAAAAAAGGACATTAGGGGGCTGTATAGTTTAAAGTTGTTCAACAAGCACATTAGGGGGATGTGAAGTTTAAAGTCATGCAATAAGGAAATTAGAGGGATTTAATTTATGGTTTTTAGCTTTGAACAAAGGTTTATGAGTCTTGAATTTCATGGTAATTTGTCTATAAATGTGATACCATATTCAGGTATGGAATGTAAGAATTGTAAACTATGATTTGGGAATTTCTGAATCCATAGAATGACATGGGAAAAGGGATGAAGTCATTAGAGGAATTATTTTTCAAGAACTAAGTTACTACTTATTTGAAAAATCTGTTATGGGGGCTTTATTATGCAGGGCCAACTGGGGAATGTGCTACATTTCCAAATAGTGGAATCTTTTAGATGATAGGCCCGTTATGTGGGGTACTTATGCAAACCCACTTAGGGTTATGTACTGCATAGTTAGAAAAAGAGCTTTGAGGTAACATACATTATATTGCTAAAAGATGAAGAAAATTTACGAAGATTCATATTTTCCCAAGAATGGAGTTTGGTTTATGGAGAAAAGTACATGAACACCGAAAGAGTATTTCTAGTCATGATTTCTAATGAAACAGAGGAATATACTTTTTTATGAAGGTTTGATCCAAATGTAAAAAATATGGTGTCTATAGTTTTTAGGTTATACAACCAGGAACAAAATATTATGGAAATAATGGATGATATGTGGTCAAATGATCCAAGGTTATTTTAGTACACTTTGGGAAAGTGAAGGGAAAAAGTGTAAACTATAGTCTTCGAGACTTTTAGATAAGGAGAAAGGATATGATACAAATATTCAATGGATGACCACTTTAAAATATGGGTTCCTATATACCGTCATCAAAGCATTAAGGAGAAAGAAGAGGCTTCTCCTAATAATGAAGTTACCATTATTTTAAAAACCTGTTATGAGGGGTGTATTATTCATGGACAACTGGGGTATATGTTACATAGCCAAACTGTGGATTCTTTTGGCTGTCAGGCTTATTATGTGGGAAACTTATTCAAGGCCACCTAGGGGAATGTGATGCATATTTAGGAAAAAGAGATCTTAGTTATCATACATTCTACCACTAGAAACAAAAGAAAGATTATAAAGATCTATAAGTATTAAAAATTAGGAGTTTGAAATGTGAAAAGGGAAATTTCTAATGCATAATAGAAATATTTGGATCAATATTTTCCATGAGTTTGGAGTCCCTTATGTAGATCTGAATCATATGGATAATGGTAATATCTTTTGTTTCATTATTGGGATCTCTAAGGAGAGGACCCAAAATAAAGGTCTCTTACATAAATTTTTAATTGTATGCGGGGGATGGGGGATTTTATTTTATCCCATGGTTGGGACAAAGATTTAAGTCCTTGTTTTCACTATTTATCTCTATGGGATGAGAATCAAGACACACATAGTTCTTGTACGTCCTTACAGTTTATTTTCCTGTGATGTGACATAAAATAATTCTGAAATGAAAAGGAATATTGTAGATGGACTAGGGGATAGGACCCAGGTGTCACTACGTATCTTTCTAGGGATATAATCAATCCACACATAGTTCTTAAAAAATTCCATATGCAGGTTTGATTCACACACACATGGATTGAAGGGGATTTTATTAAATTGCGATTGGACCCAAGATAAGATATCTAGGTGTCACTAATTATCTCAATAAAATGAGAATCAAGCCATACATAGTTATTTGATAAGGTTCCTCACAAAAACTATGTTTTGATGTGAGAAAGGGTGTTTTTTTCAATTATGTCCAGACCTAGGGTAGGAGATCCTGGTGTCACTACGTATCTCATTGGAATGAGAATCAAGACAAACATAGTTTTTGAGGTTTCCTATGTAGGTCTGATCCATACAAAAGGAGTTGTTGATTTTTCTTAATTATGGTTGGACCCGAGATAAGAGATTCAGGTGTCACTGTGTATCTTAATAAAATGAGAATCAATCCATACATAGTTCTTTGATGAGTTATTCCCTATGAAGATATTACTCATAAACATAAGGAATAGGGAATTTTTATTTTGTTATGGTTGGGCCCAAAATTGGAGATCAAGTCATCTCTATGTAACCCATTGAAATGAAAATGAAGTCATACATAGTTCTAGAATAACCATGTAGTTTAACGTTATATGGTGAGGAAGTAAGATATCATGATTTGAAAGAAACATTGTGGTAGTACTAGGGTATAATACCTAGGTGTCACTACATCTCTTGCTAGGGGAAAGAATCAAGCCACACATAGTTCTTAAAAGGGGTCTCTATGAAGATATGATTCAAACATAGGGATAAATGGGGCTCATGTGCCACTAAGGAGTAGCAATGATGTGAGTAATTATTGCGTATAGAAGCTAGTCATTTTTTAAAGAACCATAAGGAATACCAATTTTTGGTATCTTGGGGGATTTATTAACGTCAAATGAAGGAGACATTAACCGTGCAGTTTAATGTCATGTAGAGAGGACAAAGGATGTCATAAAGTTTAACATCATGCGATAAGGACAAAGATGCTATTCATTTTAACACCATGAAACATGGATGCATATGGTTTCTATTTAGTTTAATGTCATGTAACTAGGACATAACTTTGTGTGATTACAAAAATTATTTCCTTAAGAATCTTGCATTGGTTGGAGTTTTAATAAGTTCTCCATCCATTGAGATTAGGGAATAAGCTCCATTATAGTGGAACCTATGTATGGAATAAGGTCCCTCCAAATTTGGCTCATGTTTTGAAGGCTTCTTTACTAGTATCATCAGATTCCTGAGGACTAATACCAATTCTACTTGAAGAAATGAATAGTGGTGAACTTTCTTGTTAAAAGTACGTGATATTTTTTTGATAGACTTCCAAGTTATAGAAGGTATACAATCTATTTTTGTGTAATCATTCTATCTCATACAATCTCTTCTGAAATTGTTCATCTATAGATAACTGGTCACAGATGGAAACTTAGAGTGAAGGAATTCAAACTTCAACAGGCAAAACTGCTTCTGTCTTGTACACCAATGAATACGGGTTGACTGTGTTGCAGTATGAGTAGTAGTCCGATAAGACCACAAAGCATTCAAGAGATTATCATTCAAAGACTTTTTATCTTTTTCTATAATCTTATGGAGTATATTTGATAGTTTCTTGTTGAAAGCCTCTATCTATCCATTGGTTGCTACATGGTAGTGAGATGAATGGTTGGATTTGATATTCTCCTCCTGATATAGTTTCTTTAACTCAACAGAATAGAAATTGGTGTTGTTTTCCATAAATATGGTATGGGGGACACAAAATATGGTAATGATATTAGCTTTAACAAATATAACATTTCTTTTTCCCCCATCTTCCTTGAAAGATATTGCCTTATCCCATTTGGAGAAGAAATCTCTAACAGTAAGAATATACTTGAACTTATTAGCCGTAGATAGAGGATAGAGTCCTACTACATCCATTCCCCATGTAGAAAATGGCCAAGAGTATTTAGTTGTGTATAGAAACTCTTGGGGTTGATGAATAGAGTTGGCATGCATCTGGCCGGGATGACCCTTTTAGTGAAATATGTGCAATCTTGCGTCATCGAAGGCCAAAAGTATCTAAGCCTTCATATTTGATTAGAAATCCTATGCCCAAACTATTGAGCACCATAGTATTAGGCATGTACTTCTTTCACGACAGTCGTGGTTTCATCCCCATCAATGAATCTGAGAAGAATTTCACCAAAGCCTCACCTATAAAGGATCCTCTGGTGATCTGGGTCATCATAAAGAGTAAAACGAACTTCTCATTACATAATCCGTTCTCTTTTAATTCTATATGATTGAAGTGTCCCATTTTAGAAATATTCTATGATGGGTGTCATCCATCCTATGATATGACCATATGGATCAGAAATGGGACTAATTTTATTCATTTCCTCTATTCTGATTTGAAAAAAATATGAAACCACTCAATGATAAGCAATGCTAATGATCATTTCATCCCTATTTAGATCTACCAAGGTTGCGGATTCATTTTCCAATGCATCATCTTGGGAATTTTGTGACCATGGGACGTAATATAGTGTTGTATCTGAGGGAAATTATCCCATTAACCCGCTAACATAATCACACATGGGGATTATTTATTATTTTATAATGATGTAATCCCTGTTGATTTGTTTGATTACCAACTCCGAATCACGTTTTACCTCCAGGTCTGGTACTTGGAGTGCTAATTCCATGCCTGTAATGAGAGCTTGATATTCTGCCTCATTGTTGGTACAACCTTCTAATAACAAAAAAGAATATAGTAATACTACATTTTCTAGGGAGATAAGAACAATTCCTAACCCAAATTTTTTGAATTTATGGTTCTCCATTATCTTCCCCATTCAACTTCTAGAAGCACAATAAAAATAGATTTCCCATATTTGAGGTCTTTCTTAAATAAAAAAGATTTCTTCATCAGGAAATTCAGTATTCAATGATATCTCTTCCGCATACAAGTGATCAGCAAGGAAGTCTTCTAAAGCTTGTACATTTACTGATTTTTAGGCACAAACTGTATATCAAACTGTTGCCGAATTACCACCCATCATTCCAAAAGTCTTGTAATCATAGGACGACTAAGGATAAATTTGAGCAGGTTATTATGAGATACCAAGTCAACCTCATAATGCTACAAGTAGTGTCCCAATTTCTAAACTGCAAATATTAATGCTAGGAAGCTTTTCTTAATATATGAATATGGAGTATCTGCATCGAGCATGGTTCAACTGAGATAGTAAATGTTGTTTTCATTCCCAGCATCATTCTTTTGTACATGGAAGGAACCCAATGATCACTCCAAGGCTGTCACATAAAGAATAACAACTTTCCTCTAATAGGTGGCATTAATACTGGTAGGATGAATAGGTATTTCTTGAGGGTAGAAAATTCTTCTTGGAAGTCATTGGTCTATTGATATGTGACCCCCTTATTCATCAGTTTTGTGAAGGTCAAACACTTGCCTACTAAATTGACTATGAAGGGTCGGATATTGGCCAAGTGTCTTTAAAGTCCTCTCAACTCTTTCAAGTTTCAAGGAGGTGAAATACTAAGGATATCCTTAATATTTTTGGGATATACTTCGATTAAATGATGTCGTACAACAAAACCAAGAAAGTTTCTTGATGTTACCGCAAAAGCACATTTCAAGGGGTTAATCTTCAAATTATGTTGCCGAAGTTTTATGAATATAGTCTCTAGATCATCAAAATGATCATAAAATTTTCTAGAATTAACCACTAAATCAACCGCATATAATTCAATAAATTTTCCCTAGAAAGGTTTGAAAATATGATGCATTGCATGTTGATATGCCACACCAGAATTCGTCAAGGAAAAAGGCATTAACTGATAGAAAAATATACCTTGAGGGGATATGAAAGCTATATATTAATCATCTTCTAGGTCCATTCAGATTTTTTTATACCCAAAGTAAGCATCCATGAAAGAAATTGCTTCGCAGCCAGCTGTTGCATCAATCAAAAGTTCTTTGATTGGAACTGGAAAGTCATCTTTGAGAAAATGCCAGTTGAGATCTCTGAAATCAATGAAAAATTTGATTTTCCCATTCTTTTTTTTTCACTGGGACAATATTGTCTATACATTTGGGAGATTTCACTTCCCTAATAAAGTTATTTTGATAATATTGTCAACTTCAGCCTCATTTTTGGAGGCCTGAGTTGGGTGTGTTCTTCTTACTGCCTGCTTAAATCCACAATGCTCTTCTATAAAACCCAAATGATGGATGGTCACATCGGGATCAAGGCCTAGAATTTCTATATAGTACCAAGAAAACACATCTCTATGTTTCTTTAGAAATTAAGTATACACATCTTTCTCTTTAGAAGTCATAGCTTCACTAATCAGAGTAGGACGTGGATATTCTTATGTACCCAGATTTATTTCTTTGAGTTCATCCACAGTGGTGGATATTCCTTTCTCAAATGATGTAGGTACATCCCTAAGATATACCCTTTATTCCTCTTCTTCACATGTTTCTTCTTCTGTTTCTTCTTGAAGGGTAGGTGATAAATCAAGATGTTTAAAGTTAGAGGAGGACTTGGTATTTGAACATCCTGAAGAAGAGGTGACCATTTATGACCCTACTGACGATGAAGGGTCTTCATGGAGTATTTAAGGGAAAATGATAGGTTGAGAATCAGCATCCCTATCTTTCTCTATTAATTTAACAAATTATTCTAGCATGGACGATGAAGCAAAAACATGCTGAAGTTTGGTGGATGTAATGAAGACATCTCTATTTAAGCTTTCATCAATGTTTGGTAAATCAAAAATTTCTCCTATGCTGTCAAGATCATTTTTAATAATTAAAATTTTGGAATTCACTGAATGGGTTGTTGTATTTGGGTATACCCTTCCAATTTTATTGATATGCAACACGTAATCTACACTGAGATGCTTGAATGGGTTAGATGGGATCTTTTCCAAACTATTCAGAGCATTGATTCTTGTTATATATTTTACCAAAGATCATGTTCCCTTAATGTTATAGAACTCTACCTCAATATACTAATATTCACATGGTTTGAATCGGGACTTGTCACCAAGAAATGTCCCAATTTGACCATTAAAGAAATACTTGAGACATTGGTGGTATAACGAAGGAATGACTGCATATTGATGTAGCCATGGACTTCCAAGTAGAATGTTGAAATATCTGTCCTACCAGAAAAATATGAAATCTAAATTAGATACAATATCTACAAAATGAGTTGTGAGTATAATCTTTCCCAGAGGTTCTTGTTCATTCTTGTCATAACCTTGCAAAATCATAGTGGAGGGAGATAATTCAGATTCAGTGAGACACAACCGATGAATTATATAGATGGGAATGAGATTGACTCCTGAACCATTATCAATGATGGCTTGTCAAATGTATGTATCATTAACCTATCCAGATAAATACAAGGGTCTGATGTGTCCATGTACAACATGATCCTCATCTTGGTCTATGAAAGATACAACTACATTACATTCTATGGGATTATTCTCTATACGGTAGACCTCAACAGCAGTAACCTTGGTTTAAAACTCTTGAGGACATGAAAAAGCCTCAATAAGTGCTCCTTGAAGATATTTTCATAGATTTAGAGCATCTAGGATTGCTAAAGTAGAAGGAACTTAGGACAGTGGCTTCAAAACGTCATACTTCTGGTCCAAATGTCTTCATTTTCTAGCATGGAGATGAAGTTTTTCAATTGCATTGGAATTTTATGCTTCTAATGTAGATGGACCATGTGTTGGAGAAGAAACTGGAAATACTTCTTCTCTTGGTGGATTAGGTTGTCTAGGTCTACTCACCTGCTAAGAAAGTGGTGATATATCCTCTAATCATTCTTCCCAGATAATCATGTTAGGGCCAACCATGTTAGGTGTGGTAGAATTCCCTTGTTCTTGTTGAGCCCTCTGAGGGGCTCTCCCACGAGTTTCTTCCACATAAGTGGTTCAAGTAGAGGTAAATTTAAAATATTGGAATCTAGAATACCCATGTATTCCATTGTCTCCTCAACCTCTATGACTTCTTCCCATATTTCCCTAATTAAGTATATGAAATTTAGGTTAAAAGTTATAACCATTATTTTCATAGGGGCCCATTAAGTGGATAATGTTAATGGAACCGAATATCAACTCCTCATCTGATGAAGATTCTATCTGATAGGTCAATTATTGTAGTTACATTTGGTGGGGTGGTGCCTATACTTTTGAGACATATGGCATGAAATCTTCTGAAATCAAGGACAACTTTGGTCTTAACATGAGCTAATCTTCTTCTGACTGCTCTTTATCCTTTTGACCATGAGGATTAGACTTTGGAGGACTGATCTTTTAATGAATATGGCTTGGTTACAATGGAAGTGGTAGGAGGCATAGTTGGTTATTTCAACTATGTTTGTAGAATGGTATGAGTTCAATTAATCATTTTCCTGACCATCCAATAATCAAACTTCCTTGCATTCTTTATTTTTAATTTCTATCATTATCTTTCTTCCTCCGGATTGTTAATGGTAACACATGCTACCTATGCTAAGGAACTTTTTAGTTTCAATTTTCTTGAGTCCACCATATTTTAAAAGAGATAAAACAAAACACTCCTGAGTGGTGTGTCCCAACATTTTATGTAAGGGAAAATAGTTTGGGAGGTCCTCATCTCCTTATTTTTTTGGTTTCTTGGGCCTTGGTAACTAGACTAAGTTGTTTTACAAGGATCAAATAAAGTAACTAAAAATCTTTTCATTTTTAAAAGAGTATACATTTTTCTTTAGCTCCTCATACTATCTTAACCTTTGATCTTTTTGATCATCTTGATGAGGCAGTCATTGTTGCTAACACTTGGGAGGAGGATCCATACGGTATGATGAGGGCTTTGAAGTAGAAGTAGGTATTTGTGCTTTATTGAGTGTAACTGATAGATCCTCTGCTTTTCTTGTTCTCATTCATAGAGTTGATGGGATTACACGTGAATTAGATTTAGTTTCCATGACAGAATTATCTACTTGTTGGGATATTAAAGCGTTGTCTCGAAACCCTCCTGTGTATTTCACAAGGATTAGTGGTGTTCACAACTCATCATGGATATTTTCCACACATATTGGAATTAAATCTTCTTGAGGGAGTGGTAGGTTTAACGGATATGTTATTCCTTTCTATCGAGCAATGAAATCGGAAACCCTTTCATTATACCTTTGTTTTCATTTCATAAGATCAAAAATTGTTGTCTTATATAGCATTGAGTTAAATTAGAAAAGGAATTTCTGACATAGTTCTTCCAATCCAGTAATTGATCGAGACTTCAAACATGTATACCAGACAAAGGTTGGCCCCTACAGTGATTGTACAAAACATATGAGCTTTAGTGCTTCTTGTTGTTGAGGGGTCTAAATCATGGGATCAAAAAGAGACACAAAATGTTTTATGTGATTATTTTTATATCCCAAAACAATAAATATTGGAAATATGGTATTCACAAAGTTTGGTAGGGGAGGAATTGGAACTACCCATTCGGGGTAAGCCTTATTTTCTGGTTGTACTAGTGTGTGCTATTTTTATATAGCTTCCAATCGATTTTTTAATGACTCAAATGTATTCATAAGAATTTTGGAAACATCGGGCTGAGTTGGGACTTGAACAAGTGTGGTAACTGGAACCTAAATAGGTGAAATGACTGGGAAGACCACTACCGCTGGTACTGCTGGTATTTGTCTTGGATAACCCATGGGAACTGTCCTATAAATATGCGATTGAACTTGTTCAGGAAGTGTACCCAATGGAGGTAATTCATTATACACATTAGTAGTTTCAAAAAAACCTCTTTTCCAATAATCTCCTACTGGAATTTCTAACTGAGGGTCTGTTTGTGGAGTATGTCTGGATTGAATGTTTCTTCGGAGTAACTCTACATTATATAACAACCCTTCTTTTATTACAAACTTAAATATGATTTATTACATAAACTTCACTTGATAAAACATATAATATAGATAGCTCTAGTGTCTTTTGGGATTAGGATCATTACATAACAACTTAAAACATGAAATACAACATCTTTATTGAAAACTTTCTTTACATGACCACTACATTCCCTCGTACTTAGCATTGCATGGGATAACCTGAGGACATGCATAAGAAAAGGGTGAGATATAAATCCTAGTAAGGGAATAATCATGTAATAACATGAGGAATAAAATAAATGTTACAAAATAGGCATATCAATGGTGCACAAGAGAAACATGAACATAAAGTCATGATAAAGCATGATAATCATAACATGGAAATGTGGCAACAACACTTAACATGGAATTAGCATGAGCCTAGGATTATTGCACATGGAGAATGATTAAACCATCATTGCACATGAAGCATGAGTAAACCTTAATTTCACTTGAATTATCATGAGTCAACACTCATTTCACATGACGTATCATGATACTATAATTTACCCAATGCATTGGAGCGCTATTAGGGCACAACCTTCTTAAACATTTCATTTCATGCATAAGTGGGCCACATGGATCATATAACACGGAATAAATCAACATAATAAGTTATTACATGATTAAGTAATGTGGAATAAATACATTAAATTACCATTCAATATGTATATGTTCATAAAGGTGAATACCCTTAATAGATACATGGGTATGATATTCACTACACAATGATCTTGGCTTGGAAAAACGTGGTGCAATTTCGGCGGCATAATGGCATGACATAAGGATTAATGAAAATAATTGATGAGAGATAAATGGGTTTCTCATAATATATACATAAAATGGAATTTAAGGGGTTCATATAGATATATATCCCAACAAACTTAATGGAATTTAGATGCATAATACAAAATAATTACTTGGATGTAAAAGAGGAGAGAGAAATCTCTCACGGAATTTCGGCATGGTAACAGGTGTACATGGGAGGAATTAATGAGAGAGAAATGGGTCTCCCATCATCCAAACATAAAGAGGTAAGTATGGTGGAGGTATGAAATCATACCCCAACATTTTTTATTGAAAACAAAAGGGCATAACAACTTAAAGAAAATTGGACAAAAACGAGAAAGGAAGAAATCCCTTATTTGGAAGTGTGATCCCAAAGGCTTGGGAGAGGCTTGAGAGATGCTTCTTGGGAGATTGGGGTGCCTTGGGAGGATTCTAGAGTGAGGAGGGAAGATTTTGGATGAACTCCAAAGGATTTGAGTGAAGAGGAAGTGGGAGCTTGGGTGGGTTTATATAGGAAAAGAGAGGGAATTATTTATTATTCAGGTTTGGGACACCTCACATTAAACTAATCAAAACCACAAACCAGCCCATGGTTTTTGCCCATGATTTTTTCCAAAGGGGAGTATAAAAAAATATTTTATAAGGCCAATGGCAGAACTGCTTAAAATAATAGGTTCACTTATGTGGAGGTGAGTCTCACTCTCAAGGAAAACAATTTAAAAAGACAAAATGTTTTATAAGCGTTGAAGGGTCCACTAAAGCTTTTTATAACAAATCAAAAAAACCCAAAATAGAATTTTTTTAATGGTAAAATATATATTTTCCGAATATAATGTTTATAGTATTTTATTACATCACTATTGGGTCATTATGATGCCATAAAACACATTATATATTTAAACGGTATTTAATTTTTACCCAAAAATTCGACTGTCTCAGAAAATTATGAAAATTTCACCGTTGTAAAATTTTGACATCATGATTACAAAAATAATATTCATTTTATCTAAATAATTTCTAAATATGTGCGTTTTTACTTTTAAAATAAAAACTGACATTTATAAAAAATTCATGGGTTTTGACAACATCAGCTTTCAAACCTTAATAAAATTTATAATTGCATTCATAATATTATACGATAATTTATATTTAATAAAAAGTAATTTAATAATAATAATAATATTTTATTAAAATAATATTTAATTAAAAAATCCATTAATTCATCAAACTAGTTTTCTTAGTTGAATATTAACTAAAAATACTATTTTTTCTTTAAAAACTATTTACAAAGTAATAATAATAAAATGAATGCACATTATTTATACAGGAATAATGTACATAGTCATAGTGCTAGGGTCTCATTACATAACCCCTTATAACACCTGCATAATACCAAAGGGTAAGATGTGCGATGGTGACAGACTCTTGGGGTGGCTCGGATAACATCGCTCGGGTGGTAATCTCTATTATCTTTCACTTCTCCCGTAGTCGGTTCTACTCAAGCTTCATGTGTTCAAGCTCAGCTTGGGATTGGTCAAGAACAGAGCCCAATGATGCCACCTCCTTTCTGAGCTCTGACAAATGGGCTTTGTATGGGGCAAATCTACTGGATGAGGCCATCGCTTCCTTTGTTTGAGTAAATTGGATTTTTTAAAGCCCTATATTTATACTAATAACGTGATCACTGTTCAACGACTATATTAGAAATGGTCACAATTCATAATTGTATTTTAAAATACGAAACATAAAACCAAATAAGTGTATACGTTTTATATAACCATAAGAATACATTTAAATAGACCAAGAGAAATTTTCATTAATGAATTTTTGGATCGTTACACATTGAGTCATATCAATTACTTCATCTCTTCCTCTTTCTGGGAAAATATTTGTTCAATAAAAAAGAGATTGAACTTCTCTAGTGTAAAATTGATACATGATCTGACCTTTACCTTTCCCCTTGTTAGGTTCCTTTCTAAGAGGTGGAAGTTGATTATTTGAGGGAATTCATAGATTTTGTGTAATCCTCTGATTTTGGGTATGCACAACTCATTCATTTTCTTCAGTGTGTACCACATTATGAATAAGAACTTCATCCTATGACTTTTCTGAATTGGACTCATTTTTTGGAGGATCTTCCATAATGGAATTAATGACATTAACTGATGTATAATGAATTAATGGAATTCTATCAGTATATTTGTAAGATCACCTTATTATTCATCCTATATGATATTTTTTTCTCTTATTTTTGGTTTCCCAAGGATTGTTTGATGGACAGTAATGTTAAGGGAATCCTTGGATAGTTCATTTGTTCATTCACATTGTGGATTCTTCCCTAATCAGGAGAAAACTGACTTCCACTGAGGAGGGGATTATAGATGTGAAAAAGTCCCTAGCGCTATAGGATGGGGCATATCTTATTCTTTTTACTCAACCCTTCAGGATTTGTTTGTTGAATACGAAGGTTGGGTTAAAAAACCCCCTATCCATATAGGATGGGGTGGTTCCTAAATTGTTATGGTTGATATCAGCGCAACTTCTCTTCTGATTTTACAAATTATAGTCTGAACATTTGTTGGGTGCATTATCTGACACCCACTTAAATCACATGTTTCAGAAGAAAGTTGTACTATTTCAAAAATTTATGTGATATGATGGATGACATCCTCTAGGTGGGAATCATTCTCAATGTTTTCAGATGCTTGATGCATAAGTATCTCAATAGCTTCCTCTCTTTGGGCCTAACTTTGGTGAAAACCAATCGAGCCATGGTCTTGCTAAGTAATTATTCAGTCATGGAAAGAATTTGTTTTTTGTAGTCGGCCTGAGGCAATAACATTACGTGATACCACTTTTGATGGGCTTTGCTGATTTTGTAGTGTAGTAAAATGTAATGCTTTATGTATACCCCATACTCTGATATGAACATTAGGTGGGGTTTATGCGATCAATTGTCGCAACCACTTTAATGAATTGAGGTACGCATATTGAAGGGCCTCCTATTGCTTCTTGATATTTGGATGTCAAGAAATATGGATAGATGCCAAGTCAATTTGACACTGAATCCCTTCTATTACCTTGACATGACTTTGATATTCATAATATGGTAATAATTTTTCTTTTAGATGATGAAGAGTCTTCCATAATTTGAGGCGGATATCATGAATGCAATCTTCTACCATCATTTCTAGAATGTTGTATTGAGAGGTTTCCAATGGCCAAAACTTGATTGGTATTTCACCCTTAGCTATTTTTTTCTCTTATTCAACGTATCCTATTAATCTTTTTCTACATGTTTATCAACTTAGTCTGACCAAAGTGGATGCTTTATGATTGTTTTATTAGAATCAATGAGATTTTTTAGTGTTTACACTATTATATTAGAAGGAAAATGACTCAAGGGAGGTTCGGAGAATGGCCTTCACCTTGGATGTCTTCTGGATGAGAAATTATTTCAGCTTTCAATAACAAGGAATCAGACATGACTAGCCTTCTATTTGCAAATGCCTCAAGATAAGAGGGCTTTCTCATCACTAAATTGTCAGTTAGAGAATTTTATTGATAATGGGAAACACTAATGCGGAGATAATGTTTGTAGTGAATTCCATCATGGACAGGACCACCATGGTGGATTAAAACAAGGGATAAATCCTCTTGCTCCTTGGTCTTATGGACACACAAAGGGTTGTCATGGCTCTGACCTAGAGATAGGTTCTCAAGATTGACCAATTTGTCATGAAGAAAGATTTCATGATGAAGTGCCTGATAATGAACTTTAGAATTACTATTACGAATACCATAATTTGGTAATGGGGGGGGGTAAGATCTTGAGATGAAATAGGTAAATGTATGGGGGATTTAAGAACTCCAACATTAAGAGGAGTCAGATCACTGTTTGTCTCTAGATTCTCTAACTATTCTTGGTGAGACTTCTTCTTATATTCTCTCTAACACGTAGTTGGGGACACTTGCTGGAAAAAGTTATTATTATGAGTAGGTGTATGTGCCTACTTTAGAGTGGCTATTAGAATAGACTAATTATCTCCAATTGGAATGATCGTATGTTCCTGGTCCGGTTGTTCATATGATATGGGGAATTGTGCACCTTAACCCTCCTAGACTATAAAATAGGTGTATATCTTCTCCAGGATGGAATATTGAAGATTCATCCTCGGTATAGGGATAAAATTATGTGTATTTTCTTCTGGTACTGTTGAAGTTTCCATTATGATATTATAAAAAGATTCCAAGATATGGGCATGAATTTTTTTCATCCCTTTCACCATTTCCAAAATGTTTTTGGTGACTTCAATGGCCGAAATATGAATATACGTTCATTTTATATTTGGAGTAGTTGTATATACTTGCTCTTGTCCTCTATTTCCTATTAGTGGATACTGACAATACTCATGTTTGGGGGCAGAGAGTTGAGTCTACCCTAGGTTTTTCATTGGACATTTCAGACTGACTTCTCTGGGTGCTACCAAATGAGACTGTTGGAAAATTTGATGGATTCTGGCATGTGTATGTGCCTACTAGTTGTTTGCCTCTATGAATGGTTTGTGGGCCTCCTTGAATGTATCCAGATGAGTCTGCTAACTGGATGATAGATTTTTAGCAGGTGTATGTGTCTGCTCATGGTACTCCACCAGATTTGAATGGAAGGATTGGTTGGGTGTTTCCAAATGAGTCTACTAGATGGCGGAATTGAGATAGATAGGTGTATGTTCTGGTTCATTGTTTTCCACCAAGATGGGTTGATGATATTCTTTGGAGGGGGGGGGGAAGGTAGGAAACTGATCCTTTTTGGCTAGCTGTTGTCCTCAAAGGTTCATCTTGCGTGGCCAGGTCTGAGGGACCTAGGCCGGATAGCTGAAAATAACACCCTCATCATGTTGAGGGTTTGTTTCTGTATGATGCTGGTGGTGGTGATTTTTGGTAGGAGCCTTTGGTAAGGACCCCTGTGTCTTTGGGATGAGGCCATGGGTGTCCTCTTGGTTGAACTCCCTGAAATAGGGGAGGGAATAGTTATTGTGTTCCAAGGATAAACTCCAAAAATAGTTAAATATGGTGGTTGGATCCATATGCTTTTGGACCACTGTTCATCATTTACCAGATTACCTGGGTTTGTTCTTGATTTGGAGGGCCTATCAGACAATGGTACTCTCGGAAAAATGCATTGGATACCTAGTGTTGAATACTTTGAATCAGTGATGACATCCTTCGAGTGGATGAGGATCTATCTTGAGCAGTAGTCGGGGCATTCACAGGTGAAAACATGAAGGAATCCATTTGTAATGTAGGGATTTCCTCGAAAAAAAATTCCTATATATGTGAAAAATAGAAACAATGAACCCCATCAAATCACCATCTTTTATATGAACACAAGTGTGATTTATTCCCTTGTCTAGACCTCTTTTATCAATTGATAGGGGCCTAATAGATGGGTAACACTATCATCTTGGTTAAGGATTCATGTCAGATTCACCATTTTTTTGTTTCCCATGGAACATGTGTTCTGGTTAAGAATCACTACTTCGAGATGGTTTCCATTGGATTTATTTGCGGAACAGAAAACACTGAACGATTCTGTATCCAAAGAGATATGCTTTCCAAAGGAAGGTTTTTTAGGTTTATTAACCTTCAATAATTAAGAACTCACATTGGTTTAAAGGATGATAGGTCGGCCTCATCTCACCCTTTTAGGGAGAATTATTTCTTACTTCGAGACTCTCTTATAGATTTAAGATATGTTGGTGAATCCTTATAAATTTACCAAGCATATGTAGGATTCCTTGAAAATTTACAATAATTTATTAGAATGTAGGGAAATTAGGATCATCTGTACATATTAGGGTTTCTTCATAAATCGATATATCTGTATGTATTTGAGGTTCTCCATCAATGGTATCCTCTCATATATTATTTATAGATTCTTTGGTCATTATTACGATAATACTAGTTTTTAAGCCACTCAGTGAGGCACTCTAGAATTTATCGTCGCCCAGGGAGAGGGAAATTATTTTGATGTTGGGATCATATCCCTAAATGGGATACCTATGTATCCTTGTGAAAGAAATCAGAAACCTATTAGTTCAGTGCCACTTAATGGTACACATCATACCTTTTAAGGTAATCTGATAAGGACTCAACCATATAGTTTAATGTCATGTGGTAAGGACATATATGTGAAAGGTTCCTAGTTAATGTTTGGTGCGAGACTTGTACTGAAGCATCCCAAGGAACCTGAAAAGGATATGAGTTTCAAAGTTGGATTAGATCCTATTGGGAATGTGGCCCAGGAAGAACATGGTAGATTTGGAGTGTTGGGTTTGAACCTTAGGGAGGCTTCCTATGTATCCCACTTGGATGGGAATCAAAGCCTACGTTGTTCAGTAAGTCTTGTAGTGGGGTATGTCTCTTTGAGATAAATATGTTGGGGATTACTCCTAAAAAGGATTCCCATGTAACAGGGTCCATGAGAAATTTATTAACTCTTGGAGATTCAAATGGGACTTAATTTGGGTATTGTTCCTAAGGATAATTCCCAAATTAAGAGAATTAGATTTGGACTCCTGAGGAGGATGTCTATTAATATTGGTCCATGAGTGAAGACTTCCTACATTTCACAATTATGGTGGGAATCAGAGATTTTTTAGTTCAAGATGTGTGGTGTATTCTGCAGATGTCATGATCATAACAAATCTTTAAGCCCACATGAGTCGCTCAGTGTGAGAAACAAGAGGGTCTGTATGATTCAACAAACCACACACATTCTCCTCCACCGATGGAAGAGACCAGGCCTGTGGAGAAAGAAGACAAGGTAACAGTGGATAAGGGTGTGGAGGAATAAACCTTTCAATGTGTAATGAAAGTGATGTTTATTAGATTTGGCCTGAAATCCTAGGGGCTTACTCTAGGAGGGATGCCCTAGAATTGGTCCCATAGTGGAAGGATGATATTATTCCCTATGTCAAATAGAAATGAAATCATGAACCGAACAATCCCTACTAGGGACCTGAAGTTTAGAGTATTAGAGACAAGAAGGGGGGGGGGAGCATGGCCCAAAACATAATCCTAGAAACTGGGAACTTCCTAATATTTTATCTGGGGTAAGGTTTCATGTGACTATAGATATACAAACCTACAGACACCCCATGTATCCTAACTCCTTTATAAGACAAATTTAGGGAACCTAGAACTATATAAATACAAACCCAAATGGGATACACGTTAATGTGTATTTCCCAAAGGTTTGGTATTTCAGGAGGTTTTTTTAGGATTCAACTTGGTCCCTTTTAGACAAGGGATCCATGGAAGGAGAGGCCCCTCCATGGTTAGATTAGAAGAGGCCTTCAAAGATGGATCATGTAGATGGTCATCATAGATATGTCATATAGGTGTACTGTGTAGGTGTATCACGTAGGTCCTTGTAAGAACTGAAAAATGATTAACACATAAAGTATAAGCATGTGAGAGCTTGATATTCCTTGGGAAATGGACTAGGGAAAAAACACTTGGGTGAGATTTTAACTTAAGCACCTCGGGTGTCCCTTGATGTCCTTGGAAGCATCCCACATAGTTCCTTTCTTAAAAAAAGGAACATGCATAGATGGCTTCTCTCTTCTGTTGTGTTTTTAGAGAGCTACCTAATAAAATTTGGGGGACTTGGGAAAAATATCTATGCAGTGGGTGCTTAGAGAGTTATTCCAACTTTTTCAGTTACAAAATGGGGAGCCCAAGGGTCCTATTTATATGAAAGGAGGGGGGCTGGTTAAAATGAGGTTGTTCGCATAGGTATTCAGTGTAGCTCCAGAGTGTAGGTTCCCCATATAGGGGTGCAGAAATTATACTGCCGTACATATCCTCCATGTAGCTTCACAACGTAGGTCCTCTGTGTAGGTGATGTGCATTGGGCTATATGGGTAGAACTTGCAAAAGTCTTCTTGATGCGTAGGTGTACCATATAGCTCCCTTGAACTATATTTCTTTACTTCCTTTAACATTATTCATTACATTGAAATATCCAACGTGATTATTTATAATCGTTTTTCCTTCCTAATGAGTGTTAACATATATGTTCACGAATCCTTATTAATTTACTAAGCTTAATGTTGGTTTCCATTGAAATTTGCAATCAATTATTAGTATGTGTGGAATTCAGAATCATCTGTATATATTTGAGGTTCTTCTTTAATGGAGATATCTCTATGTATTTTAGGTTCTCCATCAATGGTATCCTCTCATATACTACTTAGAGATTATTTTTTTATTATTATGACAATACTGGTTTTTAAGCCACTCAATGGGGCACTCTAGAATTTACGGTCATACAGGTCGACGAAAGTCACACTGGATTTTATTTTCATCTAGGGATATGGAAGTTTTTTTGATGTTGGGATTGAAATATAGGTGGGATTCATATGTATACTTATAAAAGGAATCAGAACCCATGTAGTTCAGTGCTACTTAATGGGCCACATCATACCTTTTAAGGTCGTGTGATAAGGACCCAACCATATAGTTTAATGTCGTGTGGTAAGGACATCTAGGCAGAAAGTGTCTACCCAAATCTTGGTGTGGGATTTATGCCTAAAAATACCAAGGAACTTGGAAGGAATAAGATATCCCAAGTTGAATTAGACCATACTGAGAATGTGGCCTAGAGAGAACATGACTGATTTGGAATGTTGGGTTTGAACCTTAGGGAGGCTTCTTGCGTATCCTCTTTGGATGGGAATCAAATCCCATGTAGTTCGGTGCCGCTTAATGGGACACATCATACCTTTTAAGGTCATGTGATAAGGACCCAACCATACAGTTTAATGTCTGGTAAGGATATCTAGGTGGCAGGTGCCCCGTCAAAGCATGGTGTGGGACTTACGCCTAAGAATAACAAGGAACTTGGATAGAATATGCGATCCCAATTTTAATTAGACCTTGCTGGTAATGTGGGCCTGAGAGAAAAGGGTTGATTTGGAATTTTTGTTTTGAACCTCAGGGTGGCTTCCAACATATCCTATTTGGATGGGAATCAAATCCCATGTAGTTCAGTAAGTCTCACATGGGAGTATGGCCCTTTGAGAGAAATTGGTTGGGAATTACTTCTGAATAGGATTCCCTTGTAACAGGGTACATGAGATATGTCTTAAATCATGGAGATTTGGGGGGGGGGGGGTCTAATTCAGGGATTAATCCTAAGGAGGATTCCCCAATTAAGGTAAGTACAGTTGGACTCTTATAGAGGATGTCCAGTGAGCTTGGGCCCTAGTTTAAGGCTTCCTACATATCTGAGTTATGGTGGGAATTAGAGTTCTCATAGTTCATTCATTCTGGTGGATTTTGTAATCATTACAAACCTCTAAGCCTACATGATTCATGCTTGGTGTGAGAAATAAGAGTATGCGAAAGATTCAACAAACCACACACTTTTTTTTCTACTGATGGAAGAGTCCATGCCTATGGCATAAGAGTCTGTGGATACGACACTTCCCCCTATTCTCTTTACGTTGGGTGAAGGTCCAATATAAGGAAGGGGTAAAGGTGAAGGGTGTAAAGAGGAGCAAGACTGTAAACTCCTACATGAAATTATTGGTGATTTACCTCAGGAGGAGTACCCTAAAATAGGTCCTGTAGTGGGGAGGGAGAATTATCCTTTGTTCAAAAGGAAAAGGATTTGTGACCCTTTCCCTCCCTAATAAATGATCGGAGGCTCCAAGTCTTAGAGATGAGAAGGGGAGGACGGAGTCCTATCTCCAGAATCCAAGACTGGGAACTCCTCAATAATATCCCTAGGGTAAGGGTCTATGTGACCATATATATCCAAATCTACAGACACCCCGAGGACCCTTACCCTATATTAGGATAAGTGTGGGAAACCTCTAATCATAGATATCCAAATGCAAATGGGAGACACATAGATGTGATTTTCCCTAAGATTTGGTAAATCAGGAGGTCTTGGTGGAAGTTTCAACACAATACCTTTCAATAAAGGGATTCAATGAAGGAGAGTCCCTCCCATGAGTGGATTTGAATGAGGCTTCATGAAAGGTTCAAGCAGGATGAAGGGGTGAGGTGAACCAAGATGGGACGCTCAGTAAGTGGCACGCAAGAATGTGGCATGAAAGTAGGCTTGGGTGAATTGGTTGATCCTTAAGTGAAAAGAAACCTAGATTAATAGACTTCGGTGAGACTTGGATCAAGCCTTCAAGTGTCTTCACAGGTATTCTAAGAAGTGAGGCACATAACTTCCTAATTGAGGAAGGGCGGTCACACAAGTGTTCATAAATGAGGGGGGTTGGGTGAATGATTCGTGCATGTTTTGTTAATTTTTAACACTTGGAGAACCTAAGTCTCACTATCCCCCTTTAGTTTTCTCACTTTAGGTGTTATGAGACTACCTTGGAGGTTTTGAAGGACTTGGGATAAGCCCTAGGGTGATCAAAGAATCAATCGGGCATCAGAGAATTTTTTCCATACAAATGAATACACAAAGGGTCTATTTATAGGAAAATATGGCACCCTGAGTGATGGTAACATGGTGTGAAAGTGATGATAGGTGCACAAGTAGGTGGCGCATACATGCTTGTGCACCGATGTTGTTTTAGGATACCTTGGGAGAACTCAAATATGAGCCTTTATGAATCTTAAAATTCTTCATATATTTTCTCTTTTTTGTAATTCATTTCCCTTTTTCACTTTTTCTTCCATGTGATGGAATGAAATATCAATACATAATAAAAGGAAAGTAGGCATACATTTTATTAGTCGTACAATGAATAAAAAATGAAAACAAAGCCTCAAATTCAATCTTCATGAGAATATTATGCTATTTCTTAGTCTTTTTCTCTTAAGATTCCATGTACATAGTTATAGCATGAAAATAAAAGCGTCGAACATGGAAAATCTAAATGTTGATCCTGTAGCCAAGAGGATTGTTTAGGTACCCCAGTACAATGGAATCCCAAACAGGGTGTGAGATAAACTCAGTAGGCCACCACCAACCATGCCTATAATTATTCTATCCATGAGTAAAAAATAAAATAGTGTTTATTTTTATCAAAGATGGTAGAAAAAAATATAAACAATTAGGGTGTGGGTTCTTCAAAGGATGCCTGACCAACAATACCCAATTCATCCTAAGACAGGATACTACTTATCATGTGAACACACACACACACACACATATATATATACAAATTTTTATATATATGTATTAGATATAAAATGATAGATATAGCTATATATGTCGACACTATGACTAGCCAGTACCTAAGGAATAACTCAGGTGTCTATGAATAGTTACTAAAGTCTCATAAAGTGATAAGGGATGTCATGCCGATAAGTGACGCCATGCCCAAAAATCATAAATCATTAGGGTATCCATGCTCGAGTTCCATAAGTCATGAGAGATGCCATGCCCGAGTATCATAATCAATAGGGGAAATTATGATTGAGTATCATAATTTAAGAGGGATGACATGCCTGAGTATCATAATCGAATGATGATATCATTCCTGATTATCATAATCAAATGGGTACACCATGCTTGAATATCATAAATCCATAAGGACATCATGCCTGAATATCATAAATCAATAGGGATTCCATGACATAATATCGTAATCAAATGGGTATGTCATGCTTGAATTTCATAAATCAATTAGGGCTCCAATACTGAATATCATAAATCAATAGGGATTCCATGAAAAAATATCATAAGTCAAGAGGGAGGTCTTGCTCAAGTATCATAATTAAATTGGGATTCCATCCCCAAATATCATAAATTAATTGGGTCTCCATTCCCAAATATTATAAATCAATAGGGACTCTATACCAAAATATCATAATCAATAAATGAAATAAAAAAGTGTCCATGTCCATAAACATGACATATAAAAATCCATTTATATTACTAGGGTCGTTCCATTTATAAACAATTAAGAATTCCATGGGAAGGCTCATTCCATTGATAAATTCAAAAATTTCCATTTAATTTCCATATTTTAATTAATAAGAAAGTGCACCTCATAGATGGTTTTATTAGAAAATGGGGGAAATTATTTAATACCTAATTCATTTACATTGGATAAATCATTATCCCTAAGGGGAGTAGATAAAAATAACTAAAAAGGGTGTTTAAAGAGTACTATGAGCTTTATAAATATAGGAATCTATATTCAGACATCCAATGTGGTCTAATTACCTAGACAAGACATAAAAATTAAGGTTTATAAGAAACACACCCATAGGGGTGGTTTAAGTTAAGGTGAACAACCAAAAATGGTTCAATTTAAGGGATAATGGATATCCAATTTAAGGAATTAGGATCTAAATAATTAATTACACATTTTAAGGGTGATGCACAAAACACCTGCCACACAAAAAAATGGATAATTTTATAAACCAATGAATATTGAAGGGAAAAGGCCATAGACCACCTACTTTATACTTATGAATATCAACTCATCCAAAACCAATCTTTGATTCGAGCTGTTTCATGATAAATTGGATAAACATAAAAAAAACTTTGAAAATAGGGTGAACTGGTTTTTATAAAGATATCGAAAAGATGTAAATATGTAAGAATAAAATAATCAAGAGGATTCAGACACTTACTAAGAGTGATCAAACATGGCTGACAATCTTCGATTCTAACACTGAATAAAGAAGAACCATGGATTCCTAGAGGAGATCCCAATGGAGGATTTGAATGGCTAGCATGCATGGGAGAAATAAGGGAATAGAGGGGAGGAAACCCTTTAAGGAGAAGGTAAAAAGGGTAAAATCACCCCCTTTAATGAACCGCATGGTTTGGCTGCATGGTTTCTCTAACCGTGTGCTATCAGTATGGTGCCACTACCTAAGTGGAAATAAGGGTGTGAGCTAGGCACATGGTTTTTCATACAATGAACAACTTGTCCACCCTCCTCTGCATTTTATTTTAGACCTCTCGTAAGGTCATGTGGTCTCATGTGCACGACTTGACAAATCTTGTGACACCCTCAAGGTCCCTACTCCAGGACACACAATTTTCCTTGGAGGGCCACATGATTTCACAAAAACTAGAAAATATCCCACATAGTTTGGGCCACATGGTTAGCACTAATCATTCTCCTCTACCTACGTCTCCCTAAATAGATTTTTTGGAGTCCAATTCTCCAGAAACTCATCCAAATACCCAAGACACATCTCAAGATTTTTACTCCATATTAAGAAAAAAATTTCAAGTGTTCCAATTCTTGGATTTACATCCCAAATATTGGTTTAATATTTATCGCATACCCCAAAGGAAAAGTTAAAATTCCTTTGTAATTATCACACTTCAAAAACATGGGACCTTAAAAACAAACATGCATGTGATCAATATCCACATGGGTATCACATGATACACATTTGAACACATGTGATCAACATAAAACATGGGTCTCATGGGTTATACGTGCATGTGATCAGTATCAAGACAAAAAAACTTTACACAAGGGCTCTACATGGTAAGTAACATATTTTACCAAGCACGTTGATGCCAAATGGTAATATCCATCAAGCATAGTCACCCAAATCAAGTCATCTCATTAAGTATTCCTTAAACCAATCCCAATTCATAAAAAAATGGGATTCTAGAACATAATTTAAGAATAAGTACATGATAAGGTATTGAATTTTATTTGGATTACCCAATGAGATCCACCAACAATGGTAGATCTAAATCCATTCAAGAGAGTGGGAGATATTCTCAATAGGTTTGAGCTCCAATCCTTAAATGATCAAAGAATCCTATATTAGATCACATAAGAATATATAGTTCTGGCCATAATAGCATAGATCTTAGATTCATTTAGTAAAGTTCTACTGATATTAAGAATAATTGAGAAACATTATCAAATACCTTGAATTCTCATAGCCTGAAGGTTCTAGATCCACTAGAATTTGAGTTTGAAGGGAGAAGGGTCACCAAAAAACACCACATGAGTCCCTATGTTTGAAAACCCTAGGAATAGGATGATGAATGTGGAATTTCATGGAGATTTTGGGTTTAAAAATAATTTTTATATTAATTAAGACCCCACACATGGTTTGGTCACATTATTTAATAAAGTGTGCTCTAACTATGTGATAATTACTGCCACTTTTAGGCACTCACATGGTTTATAAAATTTTGTGTCAACCATGATTTTTTCCTTTTTCATGATTCACAAAATTTTTTGAGAAATTTTTTAGGTTATGTCTAACTATTTTACACCCATTATACCTCTCCAACAAGTGAAACATATTTTTATAGGGAGCTATATGGTTTTTCCTTACCATGCTCAAATTGTAAACCCCTTAGAATCCTCCAAAAATCCACCCAAACCATACATAAGATATCTGAGGGTTCACCCAATAAAATCATAACTTAAAAAAACTAAAATAATAATTTAAATTATGGTTTAAGTTACCATTAAAGTCTATGTAATTATTATATTCCCCTTTAAGGACTTCTCATCCCTAATAAGTTTCTCAAGAGTTCCTACTTAAAAAAATTAGGCCATTGAGGTCGTACAACAAATTATCACTCCCAGGTCTCCTATTAGATTCATTAAAAATTCCAATGGACTTAAATAAGTGTAATAGTATATTCACTTAACACATTATCACTCTGGTCTAAAATATATACTATTTATTCCAAAAACGATGCTTCTGGTTCCAAATTAATGTCCTCAATATCGATCACATGCACAAGATCGGGACTATACCTTCAAAGCTAAGACACATGGAACCATCATGAATTCATAGATATTATGGAGTAAGATCCAATCAATAAGACTTTATTCTAACACATTTTATGATCTCAAATATCCCCCAAAACCATATCACTAACTTCATTTTTCTTCAAAAATGATGATGCCCCAACTGAGGAGACACCCATAAGAAAACCCGATTGCCCACAATAAACTCAAAGGGTTTTCTCCTATGGTCATAATATGATATCTTTATAATAAAATAAGTATCCAAAAACTTCATGATCAATTGTACCCTCTAAGAGGTCTCCTACACCATAGTCATCCCAACAACAACTGCCTCACCTAACCCATACTAACACAGTGGTGAGTGACATGACCACCCATAAAGAGTCTAAAAAGATTCCATCTAAATAAAAACTCAGAAAATATTATTGTACATGAACTTTGATAAGGCTGTATAATCATCCCACACTCCACTAAAGTCTAAGATTCATTTCTAAATCATATACTCCAAGACATGGATCATCATATTCCACTGTCAATCAGTCTGTGGATGATACATTGTACTCAGCTTCAACTGAGTCCACAAAGCCTTCAATAATCCCTATCAATACCTAGATGTAAAATGAAAATCCTTTTTTGATATGATAATGGAAGTCACTCCATGGAATCATAAAATTTCATGAATATAAATATTCCCCAACTCATCTACTGAGTAAGTTTCTTGGATCAACAAGTGTTTCACATTTATCATCTGATAAAATATCACCCCAAAACATCAAAAATTATCTTAGTCCTAGGAAACCCCATAATGAAGTCCGTAGTCACCCCACTGTGCTTCCAAATAGGCATGCAAAGTGGCTGATGTAACCCTCCTAGCTATTGATAATCCACCTTGATCCTCTGATAGGTTAGGAAATTAGAGATAAATCACATGATGTATCTCTTCATTCCCAACCAGTAGAATTGTCTCCTGATATCCTGATATATCTCCTATAAACCTAGGTAGAGTTCCCAATAAGAGGTATGAGATTCCATCATTAGATCTAAACTCATGGAAGAGGTAATTGGTACACTTACATAGACAAATAACATGTGATATCTATCTAAAGACCATCTTATAACTGAGTCACTTAGTTCCAACCATTCATGAATTAATATGAATTTGGGATCCAACTGATGACCAGTCTATAATTGGTCCACCAGAAATGATGTGATATTTATGGGATCATAGGTTATCACCCCTTAGTCCTTATATAAATCTTTCAACCATTCAGCTAACAATTTTATCAACCATCATTCCTCATCTGAAAGTATCCCCATGAACTACTATGATTTCTTGATGAGATCATAAAAAAATACCTTTCTCTAAATCATAATACATCTCAAAATAAAATGTTTGAAGATACTACATTCAACCCCTCTATTAGAGATTCAATTATTATTTATAGAATATGTAATGAAAACTCTTGTAGTTTGTGTATATGAAAAAACTCCCACTAAAGAGATAATGGCATCATCGCTTCAAAGAATGGACCAAAACTTCTAACTCTAAGTCATGCGTAGGGTTGTTCCGCTCATGGGTTTGTATCTAAAGAGAACTATAAGATACTACATAATCCCTCTATATGAGCACATCCTATAAACCAACACCTTAAATGTAACATCATGTTACTATTTTCAGGTAATCCTAAACCCCTATTTTTACCAATATTTGGTTGGGTTTCTTTTGGGGTCATTTTGGCTTAAAATTTTAATAGTTTTGAATGTTTCAGGGATAGTGCAAGGTTTGTTCACGATTTTCCCAAACTATGTTCCCTCTCAAGAAAAACTATGAAAACCTAGGCATTGGGGTTATATATGGTTGGCACATGGTTTGTCAGACCATGCACCCTCTTAGGAGAAACCATGAATCCCATTTAAAGGGGTGCACGACCAAGCCACACGATTTGGTCTAACCATGAGGATCTACCAAAGAAACTATTAGTACGGGGTTTTTTAATTCCATTTTATGTTTTGAAATCCCAAAATATCCCTTTTAGGTCCCTGGTGGACCAGTATAACCTCAAACTAATTTCTCATTCCTTGATGGATCCCAAGATAAGTTCTTGGACCCTCAGAACCCTCCTGGAAACAATTCAAATCCTGAATAACACCATTCAATATCCTCCTGATTAGTTTTCTCACCCTGTTATCTATCTCCCAATATCTCTCTTCTCCTCCCTAGGGTTCCATGGATCCCTGTGTTTATTTTTTGATCTAATACCATCTATTTTTGGATATTAATCCTAGGTTTCATCCTTATTTCCCAGATTCCATGATCATCATTCTTCGTTGAAAAATTCTGATTAGGGTTTAGCATTTCAAGATCCATTGATTCAAAGGCAAGTGGTTCTGTCATGATGCACAAATTTTTTTACTCTAATTGCTTTAATTAATTTCAATTATGTGAATTAAATTCCATTTCTTGATTTTAATAAATGGAATTCAATTGGTTTTTTGAAAAAACCCAATTCCATTGAATTGGGTTTTTAAAAATAGGATTTTGACATAAAATTAGAAAACCCCCAATTCTATTGAATTGGGGTGTGTTTATAGAAATTGTTGAAATTTAAATTGTTTAATTTAAAATTTTTGGTATGAATTTTATGGGAAAATTGTGAAAATTACTAATTCGATTGAATTTGGGGTTTTTTGTGAAATTGATGGAAATTGATTGAAATTAAATTATGGAATTTAATTATGAAAGTGGATTTTGAAATTTAACTATGAATTGATTTCAAATTTCTATTTTTGAAAAATGAATTAAAATGGTTTTGATATAAACCTTGGGTTTTTTATATTGGGAAATTCATGTTTTTGATTAAAAACTTTTTTTGGTTTTAAAATGGAAATTGGGATTTTTTAAATAGGGAAATGGGATTTAATTGTATTTTAAGGTTTCTTAAAATAAATTTCCCAAAATTTAATTGTACTAGAGAACATTCAAGCCTAGTCAGTTAGTGAGTAATTGAGACAAACACACTAGGTTGGAATTTCCCTAGAAATATATTGATGCTTTAAAACACTAACAAAATATTGGTTAGCACATATTACTTCCCTAGTGGGACATGAATGAGTCCTCTCTTGATATTATTTAAGGACAAGTGTACACATTTTGTGTTATCACATGATTATGTGAGGATCCCATATCCTGAAACTATCATACCTCTTAGTAGATGACCATGTTGCTCACTTTTTTATATATGATATATAAATGTATCCCATTGTTATAAACTATTTTTCATACCCTGTGAATTTATATAAACTATTTTATATAAAAGTGTTTATTTAAGCCAATTTTGTAAACCACCGATTTTTTAAAAGTATTTCCATAATTTTTAAATATAAAGCACGATTTCCTAATGTACTTCCATCATTTTAATTATAAATCATGATTTTATTAAATATTATTTTGAAATAAAAAAAATTGTTTATTTGAAAATTGAAATCATTTTAAATGGTTAATTAAATAGTAGAATCTTGTTATAGAATCCTTGTTGAGAATATATTGGGATTTTAGCTCACACCCTACCTCTACCTTTGGGTGTTTTTATATTTTATCCTCCCAGGGTTGAGCAAGCGTAAAGCACCACTTGGAGGTGGTTCTAGCTGTTGACCTGTGGACTTGTAGAGTAACATCCACTAAGACTTTGGCTATTTAGATTCCTATTTTTCTCATAATTTTTTGTAGTAATTTGGGTTTTCATATCTGTTTAACATATGGTAAAAATCTCCTAGTGGAGTTTCTTTTTTATGTATAATGATTTTTAGCTTGCTTTCACAATGTTTGTGGAAAATTCATTCCCAATTTAATTTAGTACTATGTCAGGTGATAGTTTCCAAACTGTTGGGATTGGGAATGCCCTTCGGGCTATGCGAGAGCTAGATCAGTTATCAGGTTACTAGGGTACCCGAGCTGGTTTGTGACAAAATGGTATCAGCATGTTTAGGTTTTTCTTATTCTATTGAAATCAGTAAGTAGTTGTGTAATCTTTCCATGACTTAGGAGGTAGTTTCAATTTTAGGAGGATCATGTGCTTCATCTGAGTGTAGTTTTTGAATTTTTGAAAAATAACTGAATTTATGATATGGTTTTGAAATGTGATTTTTGGATTTGAGAGGAAAAATTCTTGGGACATGGGATGTCAGAACATGGTATTTCAGTTGATCTTGTAAAGGTAGAGGTTGTTATTCCATGGGAACAACCATGAAATGATTTCAAGATTTAGAGATTCTTGGGTATAGTTAGTTATTATCAATGGTTCATTAAGAAATTTTCAAATTAGGATTATCTAATGAATGATCTAACTCTGAAGGGAGTAAATTTTTATTGGGATGATAAATTTTAGAGTTCTTTTATTGAGATGAAATGTCTATTAACTATTACACTGGTGTTGACTCTTTTAGAGTCCGAGCAGGGCTATGTGGTCTTCTCTAATGCATCGAGTTTAGGTTTGGGATGCATCCTTACGAAAGGTGGTCATGTTGTTGCCTATGGATCTCATTAACTCCAGCCACACAAGAAGAATTATAGACCTGTTACCATGAACTTGCATTTGTGATGCACATGATTAAGAGTTGGTGACAATACCTTTATATAGAATGGTTTACTTTTTTTCTAGACCACAAGATCTTGAGTTATATCTTCTCTCAAAAATATTTGAATATCCTCCAGAGGAATTGGATAGAGTACATGAAATATTTCTACTTTGACATCACCTATAACATGGGGAAAGGTAATGTCTTCATAGATGTTTTGAGCAAGAAACATCTAACCCAGGTAGTGAAAGAATATTGAAAAGAGTGGAACTTGATGGATCTCTTTGCACAGTAGCATATTAGAGTCTAGGAATCTTGGTATGAGGTTTCTTTATCTAGTGTTCAGTTGACATATTCTCTTCTTGAGATAATTATTTAGGAACAACATCTTGATTATGAGTTTCATAGCACTAAAGAATCTCTTTATGGTGGAGAGACCATTACTAAGTGGTCTTTCACCAAAAAGGGAATCCTATGATGTCACAATATCTTTTTTGTGTCATTAGTGGAAAGGAAAATTTTTATGGGGTATTTCTATAATTCCTAGTGGGATGTGCACCCAAGAACCAAAAATATGTTCTATGACATGCGGTGTAGATTATGGTGGCCAGGTATGAGATAGGTCATTGCTGATTTTTCTCATTGTTATATGTGCCAACAGGTTAAGGTTGAGCACCAAAAACCTTCGGGTTTACTTCAGCCACTTCCAGTCCCTACTTGGAAGTGGGATGAGATCTCTATAGAATTTTTTGTTGGGTTTTCACATACCTAGAGAAATAAGAATGTGATATGGGTTGTGATTGATTAGTTGAATAAATCGACTCACTTTATACCCATTCATGATAAAACCAATGTTGAGGAGTTGCTAAATCTCTATATGAAATAGATTATTAATTTTAATGGAGTTCCATCAGCTATAATATCTGATAGGGATCCTCAGTTCACTTCATGTTTTTGGAGAGGCCTTCTAGAGGCACTAGGATATCATGTCTATTTGATTATAGAATATCATCCAAAGTGGGATGACCAGACAGAAAGAGTTTTACAAATTCTGGAGGATATTCTTTGTGCTTATGTTCTTGACATTTATGGGGATTGGGATGATCATTTGGGGATAGTTGATTTTCCTACAATAATAGTTACCAATCCATGGTTATAATGGATCCTTTTGAGGCCTTGTATGGTTGGACTTACAGATCTCTATTGTTCCAGTCAGTGATTGGTGAAATTTCCTTGGTTGTAATATGTTTTCTGAAACAGATGATAGAAAGGATTTAGTTGACTAATTAGAGGATATTGACAAAACAAAGATGGTATAAGTGTTATGCTTATCGCCTTCGTATACCATTGGAGTTTTTAGTTGGTGAACAGGTGTTCTTGAAACTCTCACCCCTGTCGGGTCATTTTCAGATTGGGAAAAAAGGGAAACTTACTCCTCATTTTTTGGGACCTTTTGAGGTTATTTAGAAGGTGGTAAAAGTTTCTTACCATTTAGAACTTCCACCGCAGCTGACGTCGATACATAACGTGTTCCATGTATCTTAGATGTGAAAGTATCTATCTGATCCATCTCACGTTTTGAGCTAGAGTGATCTTGAGGTTGAACCTCATTTATCTATGATTGAATGGATAGTCAGGATAGTTGATTCTGAAACAAAGTTACTCCATGGGAGTATGATACATTTGGTTTGAGTGCTATTGTATCATGGTTTTGATAGTCATGAAACATGGGATAGTGAGTCACTGATGAGAGAGTAGTGGCCTCATATTTGTGGCATGGAAGGTTCTGAGTAGGCTTTATAAGGATATAATGTTTCTATGTTGGTGAGTATATAACATCTTGTTATTAATTTCAGGTAATCCTAAACACCACCTTTTACCAAGATTTGGTAGGTTTTCATTTGGTAATCTCTCGGGTTAAAATTTTAATTTTTTTGAATGTTTCTAAGCTAGTGCATGTTCGACATACTATTTTCCATAATAGTGCACCCTCTCAAGAAAAACCATGAAAACCCAGGTAGTGTGGTTATTCAGGGTTAGTGAAAAGTTTTTTAGAACATGAACTCTCTTTGGAGAAACCATGCATCCCATTTAAAGGGGTGCACATCCAGGCTACATGGTTTGGTCTAACCATGTGGATCTTCCCCAGAAACCATGTGTATGAGTTTTTTTATCTGATTTTATGTTTAAAAATCCCAAACCCTCCTTTTTATGTCCCCAAAATACTGTTACAACACCAAAACGATTTATCCTTCCTTGCTTAATCCCAAGAGCAGCTTTTGGCCCCTCAGAACCCTCCCAGAAGCGATTCAAAGCTTGAAAAATGTAGTTCTATATCCTCCCAGTTAGTTTCCTCAACCCGTCCTCTATCTCCCACTATTTATATTCTCCTCCCTATGGTTATGTGGATCCATGTGTTTCTTTGTGGATCTAATACCCTATTTTTTGTGATCTTAAACCTAGTTTTGATAATTGTTTCCAGGATTCCATGATAATCATTATTCATTAACAAATCTCAATTAGGGTTTTCCATTTTGAGATCTATTGATTCCGATGTAGGTGGTTCCTTTATGATGCCCAAATATTTTTGACCCTAATTTTTTTTATTTAATTTCAATTATTTTAATTAATTGAAATTTCTTGATTGAAATTAAATTGCTTTCAATCAGTTTGTTTGAAAAACCAACTCCATTGAATTGGGGTTTTAAAAATGGAATTTTGGAATGAAATTGAAAAACCCCCCAATTCCATTGAATTGGGTTTTTTTATGGAAATTGATGAAATTTAAATAGTTTAATTTAAATGGTTGTATGGGTTTTGTGGATTTTTTTTGAAAACACCCATTCTATTGAATTGGGGGTTCATTGTGAAACTAATGGAAATTGTTTGAAATTAAATTATTGGATTAAATTGTGAAATTGAATTGTGAATTGATTTTAAATTCTGATTTCTAAAAAATGGATTAAAATGGTTTTGATAGAAACTTCATGGGTTTATATTTGAAAAGGTGTATTTTTATTAAAACCTTGTTTTGGTTTATAAATGGAAATTGGCATTTCTAAAATGGGGGAAAGATATTTAATTGTATTTTAAAGTTGCTTAAAATAAATTTCCCATCATTGAATTATACTATATCACATGCAAGCCTAGATAGTTATTGATATGACAACCCTGCTTTTATTACAAACTTAAACATGATTTATTACATAAACTATTCACTTGATACAACAAGGAAGATTGAGAAGTATAGTGTCTTTGGGGCTTTGGATCATTACATAACAACTTAAAACATGAAACACAACATCTTTATTGAAAAATTCCTTTACATGACCACTACATTCTCTCATACTTAGCATTGCATGGGATAACCTAAGGACATGCATAAGAAAAGGGGTGAGCTATAAAGCCTAGTAAGGGAATAAACATGGAATACATGAGGAGTACAATACATGTTAGACAATAGTCATATCAATAGAGAATAAGAGAAACATGAACATAAAGGAATGATAAATCATGATAATCATAACATGGAAATGTGGCAACAACACTTAACATGGAATTAGCATGAGCCAAGGCTCATTGTACATGGAGCATGAGTAAATCCTCATTGCACATGAAGCACGAGTAAACCCTAATTTCACTTGAATTAGCATGAGTCAAAACTCATTACACATGACATATCATGATACTATACTTTACCCAATGCATTGGAGCGCTATAAGGGCGCACCCTTCTTAAACATTTCATTTCATGCATAAGTGTGCCACATGGATCATAAAACATGGATTCATAAAACACAATCATTTATTCCATGAAAAAGGAATGTGGAATGAAACTTTATAATCAATAAGTAAATGTTCATGAAGGTGAATACCCTTGATGGAGAAATGGGCATGGTATTCACTACACAATGGCATTGGCTTAGAAAATCGGTGTAATTTTGGCAGCGTAACGGCGTGATATAAGAATTCATAAAAAATGGTTGATAAGAGAGAAAGGGGTGCCTAATAATATCTACATGAAATGGACAATAA
The DNA here is from genome assembly GCA_963277665.1 of Viscum album. Lineage (NCBI taxonomy): Eukaryota > Viridiplantae > Streptophyta > Magnoliopsida > Santalales > Viscaceae > Viscum > Viscum album. The sequence goes on along the minus strand of OY728125.1, from coordinate 114,996,336 downwards.
GGGGTTCATATAGATACCTATCCCAACAATTGTAATGGAATTTAGATTCATGATACAAAATTATTGCTTGAATGTAAATGAGGAGAGAGAAGTTCCTTTCAGAATCTCAGCATAGTAACGGGTGTACATGGGAGGCATTTAATGAGAGAGAAAGGGGTATCCCATCATTAAAACAATAATAGGGCAGTATGAGGGAGGTTCAAAACCATACCCCAGAATTTATAATTGAAACTAAAAGGGCATAACAATATTAAGAAAATTGGACAAAAAAGTGAAAGGAAGAAAAACCCTTACTTGGAAGTGTGCTTCCAAAGGCTTGAGAGAGGCTTGAGAGAGGCTTCTTGGGAGCTTCGGGCACCTTGGGAGGATTATAGAGAGAGTAGGGAAGAGGTTGGACTAACTCCAAAGGCTCTGAGTGAGGAGGAAGTGGGATCTTGGTTGGGTTTATATAGGAAATGTGAGTGAATTATTTATTATTTAGGTTTGGGACCCCTTACATTAAACTAATCCAAACAACAAATCAGGTCATGGTTTTTGCCCATGGTTTTTGGAAAAGGGGATAGGAAAAAAATATTTTATAAGTCCAAAGTCCAAACTTCTTAAAATAATAGGGTTGCTTATGTGGAGGTGAGTCACACTCCCATGGAAAATAATTTAAAAAGACAAGGTGTTCAATAAGTCTTGAGTGGTCCATTAATGCTTTTTAAAATAAGTCAAACAAACCCAAAATCACATTATTTTAATGGTAAAACATATATTGTCCGAACATAAAGCTTATAGTATTTTATTACATCACTATTGGGTCATTATGATGTCATAAAACACATTATATATTTTAACGGTATTTAATTTTTACCCAAAAATTTGACAGTCTCAGAAAATTATGAAAAATTTACCATTGGATAATTTCAACATCCTGATTCTAGAAATAACATTTATTTTATCTAAATAATTTTCTAAATATGTTAATTTTCATTTTTAAAATAAAAACCGACATTTGTCGAAAATTCACGGGTTTTGACAAAAATGTCTTTCAAACCTTAATAAAAATTACAATTGCATTCACAAAATTATAAGATCATTTATATTTAATAAAAATTAATTTAATAATAATAATAATATTTTATTAAAATATTATTTAATTCAAAAATCCCTTAATTTAATGAAATATAATTCTTAATTAAATAATAACTAAAAACACTATTTATACTTTAAAAACTATTTACAATGTATCAATAATGACAAGAAAGTATATTAATTATTATATACAAAAATAATGTACATGAACATAGTACTAGCGATTTGTTACATAACCCCTTAAAACAGCCGCATAAGACCTAAGGGTAAGGTGTGCGATGGTGACAGACTCTTGGGGTGGCTCAGATAACATCGCTCGAGTGGTTATCTCTATCAACTTCCACTTTTCCCGTAGACGGTCCCATTCGAGCTTGACATGATGAAGCTCAGCTTGGACTTGGTCAAGAGCGAAACCCAAGGACACCACCTCTTTTCCGAGCTCTGAAAAATGGGCTTCATATGGAGCAATTCTTCTGGATGAGGCCATCACTTCTTTTGTCTGAGTAAATTGGATTTGTTAAAGCCCTATATTTATACTAATCATGTGATCACTGTTCAACGACTATACTAGCAACGGCAAAAAATTATTAACATAAAACCAAAGTAGTTGACATTTTATATAAACATTTTACATAAAGAGACATTTAATTAGATCAAGAGGGATTTCCATTAATGAAATTTTGGGTCGTTACAATATTCCCCCATTAAGAAATTTCGCCCTCGAAATTTCCTTTTCCCATACTAAAACAGATGTGGGTAACTCAGCTTCATCATTTCCTCCGATTCCAAAGTTGCTTCTTCAAACTTTTTGTTTCACCACAACACCTTGATGAGGGGCATTGACTTATTTCGTAGAACTTTTTCTCTACGATCTAAGATCTTCACTGGTTTCTCCTCATAAGAAAGATCATCCTCCAACTGTACCACCTTAGAAGAGAGTACATGTGAAGGGTCCGGTATGTACTTCCTTAAGAGGGATACATGAAATACATCATGTACTTTGGCCATGGTAGGTGGAAGTGCTAGTCGATAGGGCACAACCCCGACACGATCAAGAATCTAAAAGGGGATGATGTACCTTGGACTTAACTTCCCTTTCTTTCCAAACCTCATAACCTTCTTCCCCGGATATATGCGTAGGAAAACCATGTATCTAACTTTAAACTCAAGGTCTCATTGACGGTTATCTGGATAACTCTTTTGTCGAATCTGGGCTGCCTTGATATGTTGTTGAATGGTTTTCACCTTCTCCACCATTTCTTCGACCATTTCTGGTCCAAGAAGCTTACGTTCACCAACCTCATCCCAACATGCCGGTGTTCTGCACCTTTTCCCATACAGGGCTTCATATGGTGCCATTTGGATGCTCGAGTGGAAACTGTTATTATAAGAGAACTCAACCAGAAGAAGATGTTGATCCCACCCTACTTTAAATTCCATTGAGCACGCTCTCAACATGTCCTCAATTGTTTGGATAGTCCACTCAGATTGGCCATCAGTTTGGGGATGATAGGTTGTACTGAAGTTCAGTTCAGTATTCAGAGCATGTTGAATACTCTTCCAAAACTTAGAGGTGAATCTTGGATCTCGGTCAGACACAATAGATAGTGGTACTCCATGCAGCCTTACCACTTCCCTGATATATATCCGTGCCAGTTGATCCAATGAGAAATCCTCCCGAATAGCAATGATGTGTGCAGTCTTTGTAAGACGATCCACAACAACCCAGATTGCATTGTTGCCTTTGGATGTCCTTGGAAGTCCGATGACAAATTCCATGGTGATGTTCTCACATTTCCATTCTAGTATGGGCAATGGTTGCATCATCCCCTTAGACTTCTGCCTCTCTACCTTCACTTGCTGGCACACCAGGCACTTTGATGTATATTCAGCGATCTCATTCTTCATATTATCACACCAAACATTTTCTCAAAGATCTCGATACATCATTGTGTTCCCTGGGTGAATAGAGAAATTTGAACTATGTGCATCATCCAAGAGTTCCTTCTTCAGCTCCGAACATGATGGAACAAATAGCCTTTTCCCAAATCGCACAATTACTTCTTCATTAACATTAAACTCCGAGGATCTCCCTTTTTTGATAGATTCCACTTTTTCTTGAATTGCCACATCATCCTTTTGAGCATCCTTCAACCTTTCAAAAATAGATAGTTGATCAATAATTTGTGAAAGGATTGATAATGTTCCCTTCTTTATGATTCCCATGTCCATCTTCATCAAGTCTAAGAATATTGGATCCTTCTCAATTCTCATCATTGATAAAATCGCTGGGTCCTTTCTACTTATGGCATCTGTTACCTTGTTCGCTTTCATAGGGTGGTAATGTATTTAACAGTCATAATCCTTGATGAGCTCTATCCATCTTCTCTAGTACATATTAAGCTCTTTCTGTGTGAATATATATTTAAGACTCTTGTAGTTAGTATATATCTCACATTTCTCCCCATAGAGATAATGCCTCCAGATTTTCAAGGCAAAGATCACCGCCTCCAACTCCAGATCATGTATTGGATAGTTTTGCTCATGGATTTTCAACTGCCTTGAGGCATAGGATATCACTTTATCATTCTGCATCAGCACATAGCCTAATCCCTTCTTCAAAGCATCACTGAATACCACAAAAATTTCCGCACTTGTGGGTAAAGTGAGCACGTGCGCAGTGATAAGCCTCCTTTTCAACTCCTTGAAGCTTTCTTCACATTCATCACTCCAAGAAAACTTTACTCCATTTTTAGTTATCTTGGTAACAGGGTTGGACAATCGTGAGAAATTTCTCACAAATCGTCGATAATATCCAGTTAACCCCAAGAAGCTATGGATATCCGTTACCGATGTTGGTCTCAGTCATCCCTCAATTGCATCTATTTTGGAGGGATCCATAGATATACAATTTCTTGTGATGATATGGCCCAAGAATGAGACCTCCTTCAACCAGAAATCACACTTGTTGTACTTTGCATAGAGCTTATCCTTGCGCAAAGTCTCTAGTACAATTCTTAAATGCTCCTCACGATCCTCCTTGGTTTTGGAGTATATTAGAATATCATCTATAAATACTACCACAAATTTGTCGAGGTAATCTCTAAAGACTCTATTCATTAAGTCCATGAAGATTTCTGGAGCATTAGTGAGTTCGAAAGGCATTACTATGAATTTATAGTGCCCGTATCTTGTATGAAAAGCAGTCTTGAGGACATCTTTCTTCTTCACCATTACTTGATAATATCCCGACTACAAATCTACCTTGGAGATGTATTGTGCTTCACGCAGCTGATCAAACAAGTCATAGATCCGTGGTAGAGGATACTTGTTCTTTATTGTGATTTTGTTAAGTTCACGATAATCGATGCAAAGCCGCATTGACCCATCCTTATTCTTGACGAAGAGGACTGGTTCACCCCATGGTGAAGCACTTGGGTGTATAAACCCTTTATCCAGATTATCCTATAGTTGTTTCTTCAGCTCTTAAAGCTCCATGACATCCATTCTATATGGAGTCTTGGATATTGGTAGCGCCCCTGGTATAATTTCAATTGAGAATTCAATATCTATTCTAGGAGGAAGACCAGGCAGTTCCTCGGGAAACACTTCAGCGAATTCCCTCACAGTAGGAATTTATTCAAGGATGATTTCTTCCTTGGACTCAATCATCTGATCCAGATAAGCGTGCTCATAGGTTAGTAATATCCTTTCTTGAGATGATGGATCTAAAGGATATTCATCTTCCTCCTTACACTTGTAAAGAATCGGGGGTCGATTCTTTATATGGAGTGTGATTTCCCTCTCCCAAAAATTTATGTTGGCTCTATATAAGGAAAGTAAATCCATGCCAAGAATTGCATAAAATTCCACTAGAGGGAGTATAATTAGGTTCGTTGGGAAATTCATTCCATATATTATGACAGGGGAGGAGTTATATTCATGGGATTCAATGATTGCCCCATTTGCTGTACTCACCGACATCTTCACTTCCATGATTTGTGGCGGTGCTAGGATTGTTCTACTAAACTTTTGAGATATAAAAGAATGTGTAGAACATGAATCAAAAAGTATGTTCTCTTTTATTGAATGAATAAATAGAATACCTGTCACCACTTCATTTTCGGGGTTCACTTCAGTAGAAGTGATGGAAAAAGATCTTCCTTGCTGCCTTGGGGGTTGTTGGTTGCCTCTGAAAACCTTTGGATTAGGGAACTGATTTGCAAGATGCCCCGATTCTTTGCAGTTGTAGTAATGAACAATGCGTTGAGGTTCGAACAGAGCATTCCTCTCTACTATCGCAGCCGTGGGTATTTCTTGCTGACAGTTAACAGCTAGGTTCCCTTCTCTTCCACACCTAAATCATTTCCTCGTCCCCTTGAGGCAATTTCCAGGGTGCTTCTTTCCACACTTTTGGCAAGTGGGGTGCTGGATCTTCTTAGCACCGTTGGATTTATCCATCGAACCACCAGCATTGAAGTCCACCTTATGCTTTTTGTCCCCATGATACCCCAGTGATTCCCCGATCTCCATTTCTACCTTGAGGGCACATCAGACAATTTCCTCATAGCTGTCGAAGTCACGGATCGCTAATGCTTTCCGCAGGCTAGGCTTCAGCCCACCAAAGAAGCGGTCAACCTTGCATTCAGAGGTAACGAAAAAGCTGGAAGCGTATCGTGAAAGCCTTGTGATGTTTTCCTCGCACACTCTAATAGATTTTTCTTCTTTTTTTCTTGAGGGAAAGGAAGTCCCTTTCCATCTTAAGTCGGAGGGTGTGCAGAAAATATTTATCGAAAAACATCTTCCGGAAATCCTTCCATTCCAACGCCTTGATCTCCTCCTCAAGCTTCGTATTTTTGATCAACGTCCACCATTTATCATCTTCACCCTCCATACAATAAGCCTCCAGGAGAAACTTCTCTTGTTCATAATATTGAAGGATAGAGAAGATCTTTTCAATGAAGTTGATCCATTGTTCAGTGATCGTGGGATCAGATGATCCACTAAAAGTAGGAGGCCTTTGTCTCATGAAGCTCTCGATAACAACTTGTTCCTTCTTAGGGGGGGTTTGTACGTTCCTCTTGACCCATGTTTCTATTCAAATATTGATTTATCTGAGAGGGAAGCGTGACAAAGTTCACGATTCCCGCTCCCATTGGATTGGGCATCTCATTAGTATAGTCATCACACTGATCTTCACATCGTTTGTTAGCCCGAGTCCTCCTATTACCGGCCATTGGCTGGAATAAAAGGAAAGTTAGGGGGTAACACATAAAGGGTAATACAAAGACAAAAGTTGATGACTTATAAATAAAGTTTTATTTCCTTAACTCATGAGTCTATAGGCTTCAATTTAGGCTTTTCATGATCTACTCTCTAACATATATTCTTAGGGGCATTTTTTTAATTCCCTTAATAAGGGTTCATACTACGCTTGTGAATTTATCAATACATATCCCTCGGGAGTGTCGTAAAAAAGAGTACAGCAAGGCCCGTTGTCGTTCTCCAGTTCCTATTCGAGTCCAGCTCAAAGCGGTGTTTTCAAGTTTTACCCCTTGGATACATCTGTGCCAGAGCCACCTCTACCTGCTCGTATCTAGACAGGGATGTATTTGTTTGATAAACCACTTACTCAGTAATTACCAAAACTTAGGGATGTTTTTATTATACTTAGTCTTGTCTCTAAGTCTTTACTAGGGTTTTTTAATCCTAATCCCAAAAATAACTAAACCTATCCTCTGATACCAACTATGACAACCCTGATTTTATTAAAAACTTAAACATGATTTATAAAATAAACTATTCACTTGATACAACAAGGAAGATCAAGAGTTCTAGTGTATTTAGGGCTTTGGATCATTACATAACAACTTAAAACATGAAATAAAACATCTTTATTGAAAACTTCCTTTACATGACCACTACATTCCCTCGTACTTAGCATTGCATGGGATAACCTGAGGACATGCATAAGAAAAGGGGTGAGCTATAAATCCCAATAAGGGAATAAACATGGAATACATGAGAAGTAAAATAAATTTTAGACAATAGGCATATCAATAGATCATAAGAGAAACATGAACATAAAGGCATGATAAAGCATGATAATCATAACATGGAAATGTGGCAACAACACTTAACATAGAATTAGCATGAGCCAAGGCTCATTGCACATGGAGCATGATTAAATCCTCATTGCACATGAAGCACGAGTAAACCCTCATTGCAATTTAATTATCACGATTCAACAATCATTACACATGAAGTATCATGATTCTATACTTTACCCAATTCATTGAAGCGCAATAAGGGCACACCCTTCTTAAACATTTCATTTCATGCATAAGTGTGTCACATGGATCATAAAAAAAGGATTCATAAAACATAATAATTTATTACAAGACAAAGGAATGTGTAATGAAACTTTATAATCAATAAGTAAATGTGCATGAAGGTGAATACACTTGATGGAGAAATGGGCATGGTATTCACTACACAATGGCATTGGCTTAGAAAATTAGTGTAATTTTGGCAGCGTAACGACGTGATATAAGAATTCATAAAAAATGGTTGAAGAGAGAGAAAGGGGTTCCTCATCATATCTAAATGAAATTGAAATTAAGGGGGTCATATAGATACATTTCCCAACAATTGTAATGGAATTTATATTCATGATACAAAAGTATTACTTGAATGTACATGAGGAGAGAGAAGTTCCTTTCGGAATTTTGGCATAGTAACGGGTGTACATGGGAGGCATTTAATGAGAGAGAAAGGGGTCTCCCATCATTAAAACAATAATAGGGAAGTATGGGGGAGGTTAGAAACCATACCCCATCATTTATAATTGAAATTAAAAGGGCATAACAATATTAATAAAATTGGACAAAAAGTGAAAGGAAGAAAAACCCTTACTTGGAAGTGTGCTTCCAAAGGATTGAGAGAGGCTTGAGAGAGGCTTATTGGGAGCTTGGGGCACCTTTTGAGGATTATAGAGAGAGTAGGGAAGAGGTAGGATGAACTCCAAAGGCTTTGAGTGAGGAGGAAGTGGGATCTTGGGTGGGTTTATATAGGAAATGTGAGTGAATTCTTTATTATTTAGGTTTGGGACCCCTTTCATTAAACTAATCCAAACCACAAATCAGCTCAAGGTTTTGCCCATGGTTTTTGGAAAACGGGAGAGGAAAAAAATATTTTATAAGGCCAAAGTCCGAACTTCTTAAAATAATGGGGTTTCTTATGTGGAGGTGAGTCACACTCCCATGGAAAATAATTTAAAAAGTCAAGGTGTTTAATAATTTTTGAGGGGTCCATTAATGCTTTGTAAAATAAGTCAAACAAACCCAAAATCACATTATTTTAATGGTAAAACATATATTGTACGAAAATAAAGCTTATAGTATTTTATTACATCATTATTTGGTCATTATGATGTCATAAAACACATTATATATTTAAACGGTATTTAATTTTTACCCAAAAATTTGACTGTCTCAGAAAATTATGAAAAATTAACCGTTGGATAATTTAGAAGTCCTGATTCCAGAAATAACATTTATTTTATATAAATAATTTTCTAAATATGTTAATTTTCACTTTTAAAATAAAAACCGACATTTATCTAAAATTCACGGGTTTTGACAAAAATGGCTTTCAAACCTTAATAAAAATTACAATTACATTCATAAAATTATAAGATCATTTATATTTAATAAAAATTAATTTAATAATAATAATAATATTTTATTAAAATATTATTTAATTCAAAAATCCCTTAATTTAATAAAATAGAATTCTTAATTAAATAATAACTAAAAATACTATTTGTACTTTAAAAACTATTTACAATGTATCAATAATGACAAGAAAGTATATTCATTATTATATACAAAAATAATTTACATGAACATAGTACTAGCGATTTGTTACATAACCCCTTAAAACAGCCTCATAATACCTAAGGTTAATGTGTGCGATTGTGACAGACTCTTGGGGTGGCTCAGATAACATCGCTCGAGTGGTAATCTCTATCAACTTCCACTTTTCCCGTAGACGGTCCCGTTCGAGCTTGACATGATGAAGCTCATCTTGGGCTTGGTCAAGAGCGAAACCCAAGGACACCAACTCTTTTCCGAGCTCCGAGAAATGGGCTTCATATGGATCAATTCTACTGGATGAGGCCATCGCTTCTTTTGTCTCAGTAAATTGGATTTGTTAAAGCCCTATATTTATACTAATCATGTGATCACTGTTCAATGGCTATATTAGCAACGGTCAAAAATTCTTAACATAAAACCAAATAAGTTAAAATTTTATATAAAAATTTTACATAAAGAGACATTTAATTAGATCAAGAGGGATTTCCATTAATGAAACTTTGGGTCATTACAATTGAACTATTGGGACAAACATGATAGGTTGGAATTTCCCTATCAAGGGATTGACACTTTACAACATTAACAAAATATTGGTTAGAACATCTTAATTCCCTAGTGGGACATGAATGATTCCTCTCTTTCAATTTTCGAGGGACATGATTACACATTGTGGTTGATCACATGAGTGTGTGAGGATCCTATAACCTAGAACTATCATACCTCTTGGAATATAACCATGTTTCTCACTTGTTTATATATGAGATATAACTGTATGCCATTGTTGTAAACTATTTTACAAGCATTGTGAATTTATATAAACTATATTATATAAAAGTATTAATTTAATCCATTTGTGTAAAGCACTATTTTCCTAAAAGTATTTCCATCATTTTAAAATGTAAGTAATGATTTTCTAATGTATGTCTATCATTTGAATTTTAAATCATTATTTGTTTAAATATGATTTTAAAATTCCAAAACTATTTATTTAAAAATTGAAATCTCTTTACATGGTTAATTAAATGTTGACATATTATTATGGAATCCTTAGTGAGACCATACTAGGATTTTAGCTCACACACTACATGTGACTTTGGGTGTTTGTCGATTTTTTCCTCTTATATTCAAGTAGGGGTAAAGAAAAACTAGGATGTGGTTCTAGCTATTGACCCAAAAACATGGAGAGTTGCATCCTTTGGGACTTGGGATATTTATCTTCTAGTTTTTCTGGTACTTTACTATAGTACTTTTGGTTTTCATACCTGTTTGACTTCTGGTAAACATATCCCATTCAAGTTCTCTTTTGTATTCATACTGATTTGTTGTCTTACTTCTACAATGTTTGTGGTAAATTCATTCCCACTTTCATTTTATACGATGCTAGGTTCTAGTCTCCATCTATTGGGGATCGATAATACCCTTCAGGATATGTCACATTCATCCTGTTTATCCCATTACCAAGGTACTTGGGCAGGTTTGTGACATTTCATATCACAGTAAAATACATATCCAATCCCAGGTTCTATAAATTTCAAGATCGAAGATATCGTCAATCCCATATTCAACTCCAAGAAGTATTATTCACATTGTTCAGTCCACAAAAACTTCACCCCCTTATTAGTATGTCATATCATATGAACTTTCAAATAGGATAAGTCATATATGAACCTTTGATGGTATCCCTCAAACCCAAGGAAACCCCTGATCTCAAACAAATTTATAGGGAATTACTAATCTATCACAACCTCTACCTTCTCTAGGTCAACAAAAATTCCTACATTAGAAATCACATTGCCAAGAAAACATACCTCATGGATATAGAAGTGACAATTTAATATTTTTTATATATCTAATGATAACGAAGTGTACTAAATATGATCTCTTAGTGTCTAGCATGCATCTCCATGGTTCGTGAGTATATGAGGATGTCATTAATAAACACCGCAATGAAGGAGTAGAGATATGGATAGAAGATCCTTATCATGAGATCCATGAACATAATTGTTATATTTTTAAACCCAAAATGCATGATAATATACTTGTATAGTTTGTATCTAATCCTAAACAAATTCTATGAAATATCCTCCTCCCTAACCCAAAGTGAAGGTAGCATGATTGTAGTTCAATCTTGGAGATCCCTCGGGATCCTTGAAAATGATAAAACAATAAATTGATCCTAAAAATGGGTATTTATTCTTCATGGTCACATGTTTCATATTCCTGTAGTCCACACATAACTAAATAATATTATCCAGCTACTCTATGAATAATAATGGAGTACTATAGAGAGATGTGACTAGTCTGATAAAACCGTTCACCTATAAATCCTCTTGTTTCACTATAAGTTACTTTTTCTCAGTCAAAACCATAAAATATGAAAGAATCAATATAGATTTTTTTACTTGCATGATTTTGATATCAAAGTCAATACCTATATTAGGAAGGATTCCTGAGAAATCATTTTGAAATAAATCCTAATAAAGGTCTGCTACAGGAGGAAAGGATGAGAGAGTTACCACCCAGTCTGTTGTAAGAACCATGTCTGCTACCAATACTACAATAACTATAAATTTAATAATGTACAAACCCATTATTCCTATTCTAATATCCCATTAACCAATTAAAATAAATGTATCCACCTTTAGCACAATAAAATATACCCGTCTCTTATAGAATTCGATGTGTGTTTGATAACTTGTCAACCAGTCCATGTATAAAATAACATTGAAACTAGTCATCTCAAGAATCATGAAATCCCATATATTTTTAGAGTTATGAACTACTATGGAACAATATGGACATATGTTGAGACAATTCACTTTCTTTCCCAATGTTTTTTCAAGATTCAAAAGCTTATAAGATAACTGCGCCATCAAGTTAAGTCCAACAATAACTTGATCACATATAAATGAATGGGAATCTGTTGTATCAAATAAGTGAAAATATAGAATAGGTGTGATCAAGTTCAAAACGTTAATAGTAGACAGTCCCTCTATAATATCATACATAACACTATCCACCATATAAAATCTAAATGCCTCAGTTCAAATAGCCATCCCTTGAGGTTCACAAATCACATGGGTTTTTGAAGTGTGAGGAGTATGAATCTAATGTTGATGACCATGACTATATCCCTGGGTCTTGTCTGTATCTACCCCCAAACTAATGTGATATCCCATATGTGAAGACCTAAAATAGAACCGTTTAAGATGCTCCATATTTCCACATTGACAACACTTTCTCAGAGGTCATGGGAAAAATTTGTGATAGTCCCACTTTATCCATAGTTGAAACACTAAGGACCTCCCCCAACTTGGGGGTTGAGGAAACCCTTATCTTCTCCAATTTCATGACACCACCCTAATGGAACTCATTAACCTTCGTTTTATTTCTACCAAAATAATCACCCACTACAGCATTGGGAAGTATTCCAATTGATCCACTAATAGATGGAAGGAGAACTATATTTATGTCCTCCTATCAACCCTTCTTGATTGTTAAGGCTTTGAGAAGAACCTCTGGATATTTCATGAGGTAAAATCTTCTTAATTAACCAATAAACTCTAATTAAAGTTTAATCTCAAACTTTCCATCCTTAAATGACACATTCCTATCTATAAGAGGATAAAAGTAAAGAATCCCAATGAAATGAGTAGAGTAAGAAGATACTGACACAGATCCCTATCATATCTCTATAAAATCCTGATCATGATACATCTTTAGTGTACCTAGGAATAAATCCTTATAGAAGATATTCTTAGAGGTATCACTTATAAGACTCTCACATATTCCATTCTATTTCAAGACACCCCCACCTTCTGGAGGGCGCTTAAAGAATAAAAGTAACCATCTTTACCCATTGATCCTATGAGATATCCACTAGGTCAAATATCACCTCAATGATTTCAATCCAATCCTCAGCATCATGTGGGCCTCCAGTGCCTTGGAAGGTAGGAAGATACTACAGTTAGATGTTTCAATCATAATCAACTATCACCATTGGAACTCGTCTTCCTTGAAAAAGAATGGAACTGAAGAAGCCTGGATGTATCTATTCAACCATCTATACCACTTGATAATGTATAGGATCATGCATATTTGCTTCCCACTTTACATCTAGTGGTGGAACAAGGTAATTCTCAATAGAGGGTGCATTTGGAATTGCTTGGATTATTAGTCCCCTCAGACATCTTCTATGTGGCATTATTTTTAACTCCAAACATACACTTATAATGCCTATAATATTTTACTAAATATAACAACCTAAGTGGGTTATAGGAACACTAAAGGGATTTATATAGTAAAAATTATCCTATGAGGCTACCCATAATGATAATTTATAACCCTTATAACACTAAATAATGATTAAGTTAAGTTTTTTATACATTTATGTTAGTAATAGTCACATATATATATAGCAACATACAAGTATGATCAAGTACATGGAATCTAAATGTTAGCATCATAAAATCACAGATCATGAAATTTAATTAATTAAACTACCATTCATGCAAGAAAAAAAAATATATGATATGTAATATTATGTTACTACTCATGATGTATGAATGCACCAAAATCCCATAAATTTTAACAACACAACATACTCAAGATCATCATGAAACCATAAATCCAAAACTGTAATAGTAATCCCATCACCGAAAACTCATAGGTCTATCACATAAGACCTGTCCAGGAACTTATGTTAATCCCCTACCCAAGTTCCATACAATATATCACCATTCTACCATTCAGAAAAAATAGTCTCAAAGAAATAAAAAAAATGGAAACCTCATTTGAAACCACTTTGTAACACCCCAACCCAAAACACCAATTATAATATGATGATCTATATGAATTCATGTGTGCCTCCCCATACATAGGAGGTTGCCAACTATCAGTGAGGGTCAGAATGGTGCAGTGGGGAGAAAATACCCTCAGTAGAAAAATCCATAAATCATAATCATATAAATGAAATAACAATAACATAAAGGTCAAAGTGGAACTACGTAATAAAAAATTCTATATTAGATGACATGTTAGTTTTCATAAAATCATACAGTGTAAATAACTATGGATGCTCAATGTGGTAGTAAAAACTAGATTATTTGTAAGAAATAGAATAATAATGAAGAAACTATAGCATCAATATGGAGTGTATCCTAGTACCACCTCTAAACACTAAGCTTCATCTCCTCAACTCCCTATCACTAGTACCTTACACTTTCCTCTATCCTTAATCATGAAATCAGAAAATGCATAGATATTCTCATGTGGGGTGTGAGTATATACATCTTAGTACACCACCGATGTGTCCTTTACATAAGTTCACATGCATAATATGAGTATTCCATGAAAAAAAATCACAGGAAAGTAACCATCAATCACATACCAAGAAATCGTGCACTAATTAGGATGCTAAAAACCCTGATCATACCTACTTCAGCTTCATATCTAAATAATAGTCATAAAAAATTCATGATCATGGTTTGGCCCAAAGTTCACTACATATATCTCTAGGAAGACACATGGATAATGAGCCCTAGGTTGAGCCACAAGGTCATCATGTCACATCATAGTCACGGGTCAGGACACAAGCCCATCATAGCCCATCTCTATATTGAGCCAGGATATAAGGTTGTTGTATCCTAGAAGTACCATGAGTTATTCCTCAAGTCCATCACACCCCTAACCTATGTCTCATTCCATCATATTCATCATCTCCTGTCACATATGCTCCACCTATAAGGGATAAACAAGCCATAATGGTCAACATGTCACTTTCTTCTAGAAGTAGAACCTTTCCTTGACAAACATTCACACACAAAAAGGTACAATACATATATGCACAAACATATAATATTAATAATTAACCAAATAATCCATACAATCACAGATATGCGATCAACAACAAGCATGGGTCTCATAGGCTATGCATGTACACACATGTGATCAACATAAAACATGGGTCTAATGGGATTCACATGCACACACATGTGATCAACAACTAAAATGGGTATCATGGGACACACACACACACACATGCAATCAATATCAAGGAAAAAAATTTACATAAGGTCTATTCATGATAAAGAACTTCCTACCTCAAGTGCATTGATTCAAAATGGTAATAGCCACTGGGATTCATCACCTAAATCAAGTCCACCTGCTAAGGATTCCAATAAACAATCCCAATTCATCGCAAATGGAATTTTAGAACAATATTCCAGAATAATAACATGATAATTGATTTAATTCAATTAGTTTTATCCAATGAGATCTTCCATCAATAGTAGATCTAGATTTATTCAAGAGAGTGGAAGAAATTATCAATATATCTAGCCTTTTATCCTTTAATGATTCATGAATGATCTATTATATCACATAAGAATCCATAAATATGGTCATAGAAACCCATATCTATGATTCATTCCATGTGAAATAGGAAATATCTAGTGATATAGGAATAAATGGGAATAACAATCACATACCTTGAGTTCTTATGACCTACATACTCTAGATCCATTAGAATTGGAGTTTGAAGGGAGAGGGGACACATAAAACCACAATTAGAGTCCCTATGTTCATGATCCATAGGCATAAGAGGAATAATGAGGTGTTTTAGGTATGTTTTGGGTTTAAACTCATTTTTTAGATTTATTAAAACTCCATGCATGATTTTGTTGCATGTTTTAATAAATTTTGTGCTAACCATGTGAGGATTAATACCTATTTTGGGAACCTTCATGGTTTGATAAATTGTTTGACAACTATTCTTTTTTTTCTTGAGTCACATATTATTTTGTGGAATGATTCATGGTTATATATAATAATGTGCTAACCAACCAACCACTATACCTCTCCAACTTGCTGCACAATTTCTTAGGGAGAACCACATTTCTTTTCCTAACAATGATCAAGTTGTTCACCCCTTTAAAGTCCTCCAAAACCATACAAAACCATCTATAAGATACCCAATACTTCACCCAAGAAAATAAAAGCACAAAAACACTCAAATAATGATTGAAAGTAAGAAGTAAGGTTCTTAAAATGTCTCAATAATTATAGTATGGGTCATAATCATGGTTATCCATTTATTTTGTACACTATGAAAGTATAGAAAAATATAAGAAATTTATTATCATATATGTTCCAATAGTTATCTATTATTATATACACCTGAATAAAACTCTATCTATAGAAATATATAAATTTATTATATGCACTTGCTTCCTACATACCATACAACTTTCAATACCTAAACATTGCACTACCATTGAAAAAAAGATTTTCAAAAAATATAATAAAATATAAAATTAAAAGATTATATATAAATTATTAAAGATAATTTATTATTAATTAAAAATGGAAATTATGTGTGGATGATTTATTTTATATCCAGGCATTGGATCTATCAAATATATACCTGTATTACCTAGATTTATTAGAACGATCATATAATTTTCCCTTAAAATTTTAAAAAATAATAAGGCATTAATGTTTAAAAAATAAAATTTTGTTAACTATAATATTATTATATAGTTTTAACATAGCATGAAAGTTAATAAAAGTGTTATTTCATCCATTACATTCATTTCAAATTCCTTGTTAATATTTTATGCACTTATTTTAATTTCATTGAAGTTCATCATTGATTATTATATCAAAGTAACATGGGGACTCACCAATTTAAAAATATTATCAATATGAGATTGAATTATATAGTCATGATATATATGTATTTAAAAAATAAATATTATTATTTTAATAAAAATAATACATCAATTATTAGATATAAGATTTATGAAAATGTACTTGATATGTACATTCACAATGTATTATCTTTACCATTCATGTATAAGAATTTTATTTACATTATGAAGATCAACAATGTCATGAGTCTTTTTTCTTATATATTTTCCTAAAATTAAAGGTGAAAAGTTTCATCATTTGCTATCACTAATTCTAGAAAAACTTGTAATATCACTAAGTGTGGTAACTCTATTGGTGGGGGAAAAATATCCAGATTTGAATTCTATGATTTTATAAATTATCCCTTAGATTTACTTAACCAAGTTTTTTATTTCCAATACTATCAATACATATATTAGTTAGGATCTTTTTATTCATATTAAAAGATATTGAATATAATATAATTAGGAAATAATATACCACTTTATTAAAATGTGGATTTATTAGATAAAACAAACATGTTATGAAAGTTTAAATATAATATTCCACTATTTGAATACCAATATAATAAATGGTAACATGTATCTCAACTCTCAACTCATAAGCTCTATGAAACCCTACTCTCACATGATATGATGGTATTTATTTCTTATGTAGGGTATCACCCTAAATATTTTACACCATAACTCATATAATAAGACATCGAGTGGGTTTTGATAGATATAAATTATAATAAAATTCACCCTCAAATATTTAGAAATAGGGAACAATTTTATAATTATTTATTTTAAATAAGATATAAAATATTGGAAGAAATGATAACTACATGGTGGATATGCATTTTAGGTGAATGAACACCCTCAAAACTAGGGGTGCATAGCTCCATGTGATGTGTTTATTAGTGCATTGACTATTTTTTATCCCTTTAGGTGATAATTCAAATAATTCATTTCAATAATTAACTTTTTCCTATAGGGGATCATATTTTTATTTAACTCTTTTATTTTCTTATTTGAATGTGTTTTGTTCCTATACTTTCCCAATTTAATCTCTCAATGAGACACTAAAACCTACCCATATACCATGAACATACATTTCTAGACGTTTTAAAGCCTTTGTAAGTAGTTATTCCTTATTTACTTTTATTGAATCATATTTTTTTAAACTAGATAAAAAAGGAAATTAGTAATTGTTTTTTAATATATTAATTTAAAATACATATTAGTTAGTTCACAATTCCATATATTTTGCATAATTTTTATGTTTTTTAACATACTAGTTGTTTATCTTTATTTACATAAGCCTCATTTTACAGTACATGTGACACCCAGATAATTTATGAAATATTTGTTTTTGAATAAATTATTTTTTTGGTAACTTTAATTATACGCAGCACCGAGTTTTAAGGAAACTCAATGTACTTTTAAAAAAATTATTATTTAAACATGGTTATTATAACCTAGTTATTACGTCTGGTAGTATTAATATGAATAACCACATTTTTAAAATTAATTAAGAAATATTTAGACAAATAAAACATATTGATAAATAATACTTAATTTTTGGAAAAGCCTTTATATTCTTCGAAAATAAATTTCTCTCAAAAAAACATTTCTTATTTATTTTTTGTAAAATAATAAAATTAAATTTTTACACTTTTAGAAAATTTGTTTTAAAAAATTAAATTCATTTTTTTTATGAAACATGTTTACATTATATAAGGATAAATTTTTCTAATTTTTCTGAAAAAAGTTTAATTTTTTATTGAATAGTGAAAATACTACTTTTATTAAAAAATGAATTTTAGTTTAAATCATTTAAAAGGTTATATTTTTTTAAATGGGTTAAAATTAAAACTATTTCATTTGTTTTATGATTAATCCAATTTTGGTCATTTTAATTGTAGGGTCCTGAAAACTTCACAATGGGAAGTAAATACTCCCCAAGCACTTTACAGAAGGAAGTAGGACATTCCTATAGGTCCAGTAAGGAAAATATGTGCAAATTGGATTGAAAAATTGAGAAGAAACTTAAAGAAGTCAAAATTTTCAATAGTTTTTAGTGTATTGTGTAACATCATTGAGAAATCTTAATGGGGAGCATGAACTGAAAACCAACGGTACGCGGAATGACCCACGAGGCGCTGGCCCTCGGGGTGATGGCCAACAAACCCAGGACACTATGAATCGTGTCGTTGGGAAAATCAAGCACAAAAATGATATCTGCACATCATCCTATGAATTAAGAAGTTCGAAAATAAAGCAAGTTGGTAGGGTTCTATGAATGACGTCTCGTGAACCACAGCCTCTGCAAACCCCGATTGACTGAGTCCTCCGTGGGTTGATATATATCTTCTTGGGCTTCCAAAAATGGTGTTGAATGCCAAAAAATATGATTTCCCCAGTGCTCTATAAAAGGAGAACAAGAGGTATTAGAAACAATATGAAGGAGATGGGTGGAAGATAGCATGAAGGAGACCCTTTAGGCTAGAAGAAAGAATTTGAATATGGAGAAGATTCCATCTTCAATTTTGAATCATCGACAAAGTGAAAACTAAAAATCACTATTCCACAGGTATAACCATCTATGAACCATAAAAAGAAGGAAATTAATAATAATTGGTGAACCACGAACCTTATTGGTGTCATCGTGAACCATAAATCACTCAAGGATAAATTCCCCATGAACCACGGGCTCCAGGACCCTTCTTCAATCTGGTGCTCCGCAGAGCGCATAACTACACAGATCGAACCCTGCACCACGTACTGTATCAGTACACAGATGGAACCCGGAGCAGCGTCGTGAACCACATCTAGGATCGTGTACCACTTTAGTACATGGTGGTCTATACCCACATATGCGTACATCTTTAGTACGCGGAAACCCCCTCTACATGCATATCATTATGCTATGTGGGGATGACCCTATCCCACATGAGAAAATAGTACACAGAATGGGGTGTCTTTGGGTGTCCTTCCCTCTGGACCCAATCATAATCCTCTATCACCATCCAGCCCTCCATTTCTCCTCCATGAACCAGTCTACTGGCATCAAGACAAAGCCTCATCTAATGCCACCAGACCCATATGATCAAATCATCGGGTGCACCAGCACGCCTTTCTGAATCTACATACCTAAGGTGAGTGGAGTCACAAAGGATGTCCCCACAATTTTTTGGACCCTTGAAAAGTCTGTAAGTCTACATTACCAAGTACATCCAAGGACGGACTTCGAGATGCCAATGTGAACCTCCCTGTTCTCAATCTTAGTGGTAACCACTGACCTTTCACTTCAATGTGTGTAGTGACAAGTAAAAAGGTCAGTATTTCCTTCCCCTTTGACCAGGTATGATGCACCTCCCCTTTCCAAGAACCCAGAAAAGCGTACTCCTCCTAAGTTAATCCCCTAGACTTTTTCAAATGTTTCATTCTTCACCCTCTTCTCCTCATCTTGGGACGTGTCTAGATAGATCACCAAGATGTGATTATCTTGGATATCAATACAAGTGAGGGTTGCATGCTTAAAGCTCCCGTTTCTATATCTCGTAGGGCTTGTAGCCATGAGCTCTTTTTTCATCATCATCCTCTTTTTACATCAACGGAGAGGAGTATATGGGCCCTTGTTGAATGTTTCAAATCCTCTTCTTTCTCACACTGAGCACGATTCATGTGGTCTTAAAGGTCTATGATGATACAACATTAGAAAAACCCTAAATGAACTTTGAGAACTCTGATTCATGTTCCAACCAGGATACGTAGGAAATCTTCTTGAAGACGTGAGATCAAATGGGTGCCCCCTAAAAAGGTTCACCCAATTATGCCAAAAAAAATGGACCTCCTCCCAAGTTTAATCCCCAAGATAAATGAACTACGATTACTCTAATTACCTCCATAATTGGGATACGTAGGATGTCTGTCTAAGGGGGATCTAGGGATGTTCTCCTTAGAAGTTTGTCCCGATAAAATGTTTTCCCAAATTTTAAAGGGTTTCCTCTAAGGGGTAAGTCCTAATAAATAAACTACATGGGCTATGATCCCTCTCCTGAGGATATGTAGGAAGCCCATCTTATGGGTCCAACCCCAACATCAAACCACATTCCATCTCAACTGGATGATTACAAACCCAAGAGCACCTCATTTCATGGCTTAAGTTAGCATTTCCCCTCATAGCATCAAATCTGTGTATATCCATGATGATCCTGCAACCTAGGGGTATCCCATGGATACACTCTTTAGGAATGAACCGAGTATTCATGAACATATGGACTTGACTTAAATCTATAAGAGAGTCCCAGAATAGACAATAATTCCCCCAAAAGGGTGTGATGAGCCTGACCTCCCATCCTCTCGATCAATGGATTCCTTAAGTGTCATTGGCCAAATTTTCATCCAACAAGAACCTTACATTGAAAAGTGGGTCCATGAATCATGGATACTAGGGCCATTGGGTGTTTCTGGCTCCACGAATTAACCCGTTGGAGACCATCTGAGGAAATAATATCCTAAGAGGACTGATTACACAAATACATAACCCCCTAAAATCGCCCGCTGGGACTATTTGACTATGGAAATTCCTTCATAATACAAAAGAGATAAATTTCCCAGTCCTGATGAGGCCAATAACCCCCTCCTCTAAAAGAGTATGATGCAGATCGGGCTGAAATAAAAATGGTGATGTGAATGTCTCAATAATAACAGCCAAATTCTTGTCACCCGTTGAACCAATTTGTATATAAGCTCAAATGTGTCACATCTATTTGAAACATAAATGATGTACCCGATGTGAATCCTCAACTAAGTTGGTGGTTTTACCCCACTCAATCCCCTTCACTTCACAAAAAAGGAATGGGGCCAAGTTGAATCATCAAATATGCATATGATTATGAGATGCTACTTTGATGGGGTTTTGTTGTCTTTATATGTCATATATATGTATTGCATGTTTTCATAGAGCAACCTTCAATCCAAATGAAATACCAACAACCAATGAAGACATGCACCTCAACGATCCCATAGGTAGTTGGGGCCTCGAAGAAGAGTAGGACCCCTTGCCAACCCAGCATCTTCAACACTGGGTATCCAACACACTGACAAGAGAGTACCACCAAAACATTACTCTCCCAATAGTGTTGGCTACAATACAAACCCTCCAATCTGTAAAATCTTTCCATTTGCCTCATTAGGTGTGGCCAGAACCCTAGCACATGGTGTCCCTGATGGTCATCTCAAACTGTTTTGGGATCCTGCCCCTGGAGCGTGACAACAAGTGCCTCCCTTATCTCATGGAGGCAGATGAAGTTGATTCTAACGACTTCATACCAGTTGCATAGGGATCCTACTCATAGGCCCCTGTCAGAGAGCATCATCACTAACATCGAGAAACCAAGTATCCTCACTATTAAGAGGATCACATTTTGAGGGAACATGTTGAAGTCCCAAGGACATGGGCCCATCGAGCTGCTATCTAAGGGTGAAAAACATACAATCATGAATAAGCCATCACCCTTATTACTAAAGAGGAACTCCACCATAAAAACACGGAGGTACTCAACAGGTAGACATACAACTCTTCCCCCTCCATTCAAGCCTACCACAAAAAGAGGGTAGCACAATATGAGCACATGTACATTCCTACCAGTGCTCGCTGGTCCCACCGTGCAGACAGAGCGATGAATTATAGCCATATGCAAATATCTGCTAAGGCGCAAGAGGCCATTCATCCAAATATGATGGAAAATATCTATAAGTAGGAACAAATACATATTGATGTGATTCAAGCCCACCATCCAAATAGGGTGGCAAACAAATATGAGCAGAATCAAATTCTTAAGGATGTATACAAAGCCTCCAAGACAAATATAGTAGAAATTGAGCGGATGAAAATTCCTACTCATAAATATGAATCCCACCAGTAAAATATGGTTGCATCCAGATAAGTAAATTGGTGGTAGAATCGTTCCTCTATCCCCACATAAGAGAACTACTAGTATCCATTGGCAACCTATTGAGGATCAGAGTAGGCACAAACTTCTGCTCTGACATCAGAATGGGCCTTCATAGTCATTCCATCCAAAGATGTATCTCAACACATCCTGTAAATTATGGAACATCAAATGTTGATTCCATTCCATATCCTATAAACATTTCAATATATCATTACTCTGGCCAAAAAAATGAGGAACCAGGCCCATGACTTAGTTTCTTCGAATGGGATGACTTACCCGAAAAATGGGTTGGTCACTCTGGAGCAGTTATACATCCCGGCTCTAGTCCAGGAGGGTCAACAACAATATCTAATGATAGAAAAATGAATGGATCATAAAAAAATACACGTTCCAACTAGGGGACATTGGTCCAATGTGGTGGTCTCTCTAGGGTAGGTATACATCCCTTCCAAAACTCAAGATATTCATCGACATATCCTTATGGCATCAAAGGAACCAAAAAATATAGAATCATATATGAGTATCATTTAAAACATCATACGACCTCGGTTAACCACAAGAAAATGCCCAAAAATGAAATGCACCAAAGGAAACCTAAAAATGAAAAGCATATACATGATTCTGCTCTACTAGAAGCTAAAGTTATTGATGCCCTTGAGAATATATCAATAAAGTCTCAAGACCCTATTAGTCCATTACCAAATTATGGAAGTGGAAGTAGCGATTGCGAAGGACCTCCCCATAATGTTGCTACCGGCATCTCATTAGGTCCTCCCCAGAGCACCCATAGGGGCTTACTCCATGGGATAGGAATGATTGATCTTGAGATCCTATCTCCTAATGTGTGTCAGGGTATCCCTCCCGTTGACCAGAAGATCAGATAGCAATATGACCCTCCCCTTGCTATCGTCCTCCCTGATGGTCCTCCCCAGGGTATGCATTATAGGTATTCTTCCCCTTGTAGTCGAACATCATGTAATGATGGTACTCCTTGCCATATTGATATCCATTGAAAAGTCCCTCCCTGTAATGGAAGCGGATGTGAAGGCCCTTCACCCAACAACATCGAGAAACTATAATGTCCTCCCCTCATTGCTGTACATCCTAAAGGCCCTCCAAAAAATGTACACAACATAAATTCTCCCTGCAGTCAGATATCAAGCTGTGATAGTAGTCCTCGCCATCATAGAAGTCAATGAGAAGGACCTCCCCTCAGTGACATAAAGCAGCAAAAAGGTCCTCCCCTCACTGCATCCTTCCCTAAAGGTCCTCCCCAAGGTATACACTATAGGGAAATTTCCCGCGGTTGGGAATCAAGTTTCAATGGTAGCCCACATGATTGTAGAACCAATTGTGATGGTCCTCCTTGTAATCAGAATTCACACTGACAAGAAGGTACTCCCCTTATCGGAAAAATGTGGGAAATCCCTCCTACATTGAGGCACTCGTAAATATGGATTCAGACATGTTAGACACTCTGTCTATGACAAGTTATATCCCTTATCAACCATAGTATGGTCTGGGGCCACACTCATCTTCCGAGCCACCCCTGTGCCACTCACATATCAATTAGGCTCCTACTAGACATGCTTCTTAGAGTAAAATATTTAAGAAGCAGTCAAGTTGGGAATATCAAGTAGAGGGGTCCCTAGAAGAACAACAACAAGATATGTTGTTCATGATAAGACAATTAGCTAAGGATGGTATATCTGTGATGTATTGGCCCATGGCCACTTCTCACTTTGACATACCAAGGTTCATTGTCTAAGGAATGTATGCATAACATTCATCTCAATATTTGGAAAACTCTATGGAATCTAAAAGAAAAGTTCTTTCTTTATGAAGGGTATACAGAACATGTCAAAAAAATAAAAGAGCTTCACCATCTAATCGACATGTAAGCCCTCCCATCTACATGGATGTCACAATCAGAAATTTAAAAGAAAAACCTTGAACTGGACTTCCTCCATGTGTTGAACAAGTTGTGTTGCCTCATATATTATGTCCCATCTAGAATTCATATACAAGGATGGGGAGAACATGGAGCTCTAAACTTCACCCCACACCCCATCTAGCAGACCTCGTTGGAAATGACATCTTGCAATGTTATTACCCAAAGGCAGGAATCAAATGAAATCCCTACACATAAAAGGTGAAATGTACAACAACAACATGCCTTGAGTAAGTCTCAAATGAGTTAAGAATGATGAGATCAATCCCCTGAGAAGCTTCTAAGCCAGGTGACCAAGAACATCTAGTAGGCTTCCTGCCTAAGGGAATCCAACCAACAAGCAGTTCTCATGTCCTTGAAAGAAAATAAATTCCATGAAAACCCAGGGCCATACCTGGCTCACACCCATATGGGAGTGCGTGAAATCAAGAAGGTGGAAATAATAGCAGCT
Source organism: Viscum album (assembly GCA_963277665.1). NCBI lineage: Eukaryota > Viridiplantae > Streptophyta > Magnoliopsida > Santalales > Viscaceae > Viscum > Viscum album. Next base: position 114,971,347 of record OY728125.1, on the reverse strand, counting down.
ACCGCCACAATATGGGAACAACCCCAACCTGCAGGGATGGAGAATTTTTAACTTAAAATTCCCCCTTAAGACCAAGTAATCTTGACCATAGTGCATCAATAGAAGAGAGGGAGAAACTGCTTCCCATAAGGATGGGGGAAATTTTACCTCAAATTACCACACAACGGATGTCTATCTTCTCCCATATGGGAAGAATTATGAGAAGAGAGGTCACATGTTTAGTCCCATATTGTGGTTCATACCCCTGAGGACAAATGCATATTTCAAGGTCATATTAGGGCTCCCTTTAGGATGATCTTCGCCAAGAAATCTGAAGAATACCATAGAATGGAAGGAGAAGGTCCAATAAAGGGTGAAAAAAGATCTCCTATCATTTGACACTGGGTACGCCACCCCTAATCCAGTATGCATCAGTGAACATGGTGAACATCAGTCCCACAGATCTCATAGGAAGTGATACAAATGGATATAACGCAAGATAAGATGGCTCCATCCCAGAGGTGGCCCACACCGAGTCTAATGGTGTGCATATACGGAATCAGAGAGCTACCCTAATTTTGGGAGAACCCTCAGAAAACCCATTACTAACTCCCTCCAAAATCCCCAACAAGGAGAAGAATAAATACTAAGTCATCCATGACCCACCTCCTTCTCCCCCTGAGAATGTGTCCCTCACACTCGAGGAAATATTTTCCAAGTAGGAGGAAGAAATGAAATATCTCAGGAGAATCAATGCCAAGGTGAGTCGAAGAAGCTATCTTGTCATATTTTTTCCTCAAGCGGAATGTCAATAGGTGTTACCATAAGAGGTAAATCTACCATAGGCACTCATTCTGATAAATTAAATTGAGCTTAGATGCCTGTCCTATCTACCACCAAGACCATCAGTCTACTTGAACCCAGCCCTAGAAGGACATAAAGACTTCCCTCAATTGGGGAAGCAGCCATAATATATTCAGGCGAACCCACAAAGGAAACCCCTAGATGGGTATTTTCTTCAAATTCCAGTAGTGCTGGCATGTCTAGTTATTTCCTCTACTACACCCGCCCAAGCTCAAGTCTGGCAGGATATACATAAAGGGCTCTTGAATACCGTTGAGCAATTGATAACTTGATTGGAAGCAATGGAAGGGAGGTGCACTCCGATACAACCAGAATGTAAACCGTACCCTAATTGGGTAAGCAATGTTCCGCCATCACAAAACTTCAGGAACCTCATATTCCTAGTGTTCAATGGTTCAGTAGACCTAGAAAAACCTCTATTTCACAATGCATCATATTGTGACCCCATGATGGGAACCTCAGAGCAAAAAAAAAATCATTGAAACTCAGGTTCTTCGTATGAACTCTATAGGGTTCATCCTTCGTATGGTTTAATATTTTTCCATATACCTCAATCAAAGTTTGGGAGGACCTATAGTGATTGTTTCTATTTTAGTCCAGTTCAACATTTCCTAATAAAACAATCAGTGATCTCATGAACTGCAAGAAGCGAGAGAATAAAAGAGTTTCAGACTTCATTTCCATATGGAAAGGCCTGGCTTACTCCCTGAACCGGCCACTCCCCCAGGATGAAATGATCACTATGTGAATTGATAATCTCCATGATGAATTTCAAAGACCACTCATCCCAGTGAAGTACACAAGTGAGTTATAAGATTTCTCTATCATTACCCAAAGGATATAAGAATCCTTGTAGCGGACCAATCTCAAGTTCTGAGTATCCCCATCAGACCCAGAAAAAATAATGGGGAAATATGAAATGACCATTGTCATGCTTAAGCTACCCCTGACACTAGCTCTAATTGCTAAGCCTCCAACAAATCGTGCAGGATCCACTGGACACAAATAGCCACCCCCACTTCTTCAAAATGAGAAAAGGTGTTCCAGAAGAAATAATTTTGAGGAATGAAGAAATAAAGTATAATCATTCTGACATGACCAAGTCTGTGGCTACTTCATAACCTCCATGAATTACAACTTGATCCGGGTACTAGGTCCAAATTGATATGATGAAGTGGGTCTCGATGAACATCCAAATTATTGTTCATACTAATAGATACTAGGAAACACCATCTAGAAGTGATTAATCTTAAAGGATCTCCTCCAAAAGATGGTGGATTTTAAACAAGTCAAGTTAGGTCTACAACTAGAACAAGTGGCGTATGTATCCACCCTAGAACCAATGGAGGAATAGGGGTGGAAAAAAATCACCAGGGAAAAGAATAAAAAAATAAATAGTTGTATGACTTGAAAAATAGTAAACTCAGCTCATGGAATCCTCTAGGCATAGTTGAAGAAACAAACTGTGCCCCCAATAGCTCCTGATGCAACACAACTATCATCCTTAGGCCCACAATCCTCTAAGGGATGAAAAGGCAGAGAGTAGGAGGAAGAATATGAGATAGAACCAAAGCCAAAAATTACTTGACACTTTTGGACTTCATGCCAGTAGACTTGAAAACACAGGAACTACCTCGCCAAACGGGACAACGGGCACTGCCCCGTCAAACAAAACCTTTAGAATAAGACATGAAGACAAAATTATTGTTTGATTATGTACTAATATTCATCTCCATTAATGTCATTCAATTATTGGACCCCTTATCTGATGGAGACTATGGCCATGAACTCGAATTCTCTGCATCCAACTAGAGATCCAGAGGAAGAGGCCGCAGAGGCAAGGGTTTTTAGGAAGGCGTGATCGTGGAAAAAGTCAAATTCCTAGCACACCTTAACTCAAACTGTTAATGTTGTGAAAACTCATAGAAGGACCCTCCAGTAGAAAAAACTGGAACCAAAGTGTTTTTTCCCATACCGGAAGAAATCTAAGACCAATCATCTTGGAGTATCCTTTGGAGGAATAGTATATGTATAATTGTCCAAGGGGTACATGTAGACCAATTCATACAAACTTGGAAATCAAAATAGCACCATTAACTCATGTCATAGAGGCTAAACCATCTAATTCCAAAGCTCAAGCCCTTAAAACACCCATGAAAGTGAATCTCCAAGCTGGGAAGCACCGACCTATAAAACAATAACAGAATATCTATTGATCCTGGATGCCTTGAGTCTGTCATAAAACTTTAGGGAGGCACTCATCGAATCCTTACTAAGTCACCAGGAATTCGAGGCCAAAGTATTAGCTGCCGAAGTCTGTCAGATAAAGAAAAATATAAAATAATTTGACATTATCATCTACTTCATAGATCAATATGAAGATTTCATCATGAAGGGACACATAAAACCCTTATATGTTTTATGGAATGATAAATGGCATTGATGTCCTGAAAATTTTGATCGACAATGGCATTAGAGTTAACCTCCTCCCACTATGAATACTTCGATGACTGGGCTATGATGGGGACAGTTTGACACCCTGAACCACAAATCCATTGGGATATGAAAAAGGAGAGCATAATCCATTGGGATGAATCTAGCTTGAAACTTGTCTTGGTGACCTCATGTCTAATTCTGAGTTTCTGGTAGTGCGGTAAAGTACGACCTACAAAGTCCTGTTGGGGAGGCCATGGCTACATCTGCACACTGTGATTCACTCATCATACCACCAATGCATCAAATATTGTGCCAATGGAAAAAACGGGACATTGCACAATGATAAATCCCCATTTGAATCCTATGAGTCGCATTACATCTATGTAGAGTTATATGAACTGAAAGAGAAGCAGTCATTGGCCGATGGTGTTGATTGGATCACTGTCCCAAATGGATTGGAAATGGATCTTGCAGATCCCCTAAAACACATTGGGGATGAGTATGTATTACCCATCAAATATGTTGAGTGAATAAGTTCAATTTAAGATACAGAATCAGTTTAACACCCCAATATTTCATAGTATGTTATTTCTTTAAAGTAATTCAATAACTTTCGTTACACGCTATATCGAGTTTGAGCGCACCACGACTTACCAAACTAGCCGTTCAAAAGCGGTTATGAATAGTATTAACTGAATTTTGAATTTTATATACTCAATATAATTTTATAATCCATATTTTGTGTTTATTAGACATAATATAAGAACAAATTCATTTTTCAGATAAAAGAAGTATTTTTCAAAAAATGCAATTTTACCGCATTTTAATGGAGAACCCTTTTTAAAACCAATATTTGACACTTTTATATATTAAATTTAATTAAATTAAATTCTTCTTTATAATAGGGACATAAAAATTTCATTTGGATAAATTTTTGGTACTTTTCTGATAACTTTCATATTTTGACGAATAGCGGAAAATACTATGTTTTAATTGAAAACAAATTTTTTAATTGAAATAATTTATTGTGTTAAATTATGTATTTTAAAGTTTTTGAAGTATAATTAGATTATATTTCTATAATTTAATAAAATTTAGGTCATTATAAGTAATTTCACATTTAAATTTGACATAAACACTTGTCAATCTTTTGATAGCTTTTACTTTTTAAAAACCCGCTTTGTGGTTTTGACAACGGGAATTAATTTTAAATTAATAAATGAAACTTATATGTTTTTAATTTGGTAAAATATAATTCATTTTTTAATAATTAATATCAAAATTATCTTTGGGTGAATTTTTGGTATTTTTCTGAAAACTTTCAATTTTTGAGGAATAGTGAAAAACACTGCGTTATTATTTAAAACCGAATTTTTATTTAAATAATTATTTATTTTATTTAAATTTATTTTATTTATTTATATATATATATATATATAATACCTATATAAGTTCAATTTAATTCATTGGAGTTATTTTATAATAAAATTAGATGTATAAAATTTTATTGAACTTTTTAACCTCTTTTACCCACCTTCTAGGAGAATTTTCAAATTTGCATAAAACTTAATTTTACCACTTTTGTGAGTTGAATTTCAAAATTCCAAGATACATAGTTGATATCAATAAGTAAAATGTGGTTCAATAAGATGAAAATAATTTTTGGTGAATAATAACTTTTGACTTTTATTTACTGCGGTTAAAAGTAAATAGGGTAATTAAAGGTAAAAATGATATTATAATTACCCTAACACATGTCCTAATTCTATTGGATAAGTATATTTAGACCAGAAACGACCTTAGGAATAAAATATTATCCTTTAGGTCCACTTGGATTCGATTAAGACATTTTTTATTATTTTATTTTAAGAAGAATTAAAAGTGTTAAATTAAAAGTTTAATAACTAAACCATTTTTAATATAGAGTAACACACAATATAAATTAGACTATAAATATTAATTATAAAGCTAAAAATATTTATACATAATTTTATTTTATTTGTAATTTTTAGACATTAAATAATTTAATTTATTTATGACACAATGATGATGCAGTAATTACCTTATCAATGAAAGAATCAAATAAATGGTATTATAAATATTAAAATAAATATACTTTCAAAGTTTTTATGACATCCACGAATTTTCTAGGTGCATATGACATGTTAGGGTTGATTAAATGTATCTTTTTTGAAGTAATAAAGTTGTGATGACTTTCACAAAAACCAAATACCAAATAATGTCAAAATTGACATAAATTAATTTCTAAAACAAATACTATATTATTGGTTGATATAATATTCCTAAAAATATAAGTTTAGGAAAAAGGACTTAAATAATATTATATATTTAATTAAGGAACCATTTTATGTTATATTGGAATTTTAGAGTACGTTCATTAACCATATAGTGTAAGAATATAATAAGACACGGTAAAAGTTAAAATATTTAACTAAGAGTTAAATCTAAAAGATAAGGTTAATAAGGTGCCCTAAACATGTATAAAACATATTGGTTGAGTGGTTTTTGACCCATTCACACCTTATCCTATAAATAAACCATTTTGGAGCCATTAGAAACCGAAAATGATTTTATTATAAAATAATATTTCAAGCTTTTCCTAAAGTGACCATCACCTCTCTTATAAAAGGGTACTTCCCCTTCTCTCAACATCACACCTCCAAATCCATTTGGATCAGCCAAACCCTTCCCAAATATCATCTCAAATTAATTCACATCAACCTAGAGTCCTTACTTTGATCATAAATATAACCTAAGGAGCCCTTTTGATCAACTCATAAGGAAACACCCGAAGAAGAGGTAATAATTTCACCACTGTCTTTCATGTTTTTTTCATCTTCCACTACCTCTATATTTGTTGTTTCCATACCAAAATAGTAACTCCAGTAACTCCTACATACTGTAATGTTATTATAAATATGGTAAAATCATATTTTTTATTCTATCCATCCTCTAAATGACAAAGTCACCATACGTGCGTACGTACAGCTTACTGTCTCCACGTCGTGGTGTAGTTTGTTATTCAAACACTTCATTTTTTGGATGGGTATAATAATGAGTATAACTGATGTAAATATTAAATATAAAATTTTAATGATTCTTTATATATGATATAATTTCCAATTACATATTATTTAACCATCAATATAATGATATTGTTGCTCGTGCGTACGTACGGATTACCGTCTCCACGACGTGATGAGATTCATTCCCATGTTCACCATTCAACGATGATTATAAAAATATATATTATTTATAATTATGTAATATATGACATAATAATTCTACTATATAAATATATATATGTATGTATGCATGTGCTTACATATATCTTATTCACTTCCGTTCAATACGATATGAAAACAGAAACAACGTTTATACGTACGTATGACCTACCATCTCCATAAACATCGCCTTCCATTTCATATATCTATCTATTATAAATATTTATATTCTAAATATATATGATATATAAATCAAGGTTTATATTCTTGAAGTTTTTAAATCATGATCTAAATGATATGATCAATAATAACAAGTTAAAACATGTATGATAAAGAAAGCAATTATTACCCGAAATATTAATTTAACATGGAAACCATTATTAAATGGGTAGTATAAAGTCATAAATGAATCATTTATGATATAATAAATATGAATATGGTTCTGGTATAATTTAATAACATACTATGGTCATTATACAGGAGGTTAAACGTACCCTCGACCAAAGGAAAGTGCAAGGTAAGGGTTAATTTTACAATCTCTTTATTATCTGAGGTTGTTTTTACGTAAGTATCTACTGAGAAATATTATTTATCCATGTACATTTTTCATAAAATAGTTTTCAAAGGGATTATTTTTAAGGGACTTTTTTTTTACAAAAACATCATTTTAAATGTTTTAAAGATTTATTCTTCTAATCCTTTCTCATTAATGTCCATGTTTTCAAAAAAAATTTAAGGATTTTTTTATATGGACATGAATGTTTTAAAATGATAATTCCATTCAAAATTTTCAAAGTGGTATGAGACACTTTGATTCAAAAAAATATTTTAAATTACTTCCTTTATAAACTATGTGACTTTTAAATGATTTCATGAAAAAGGTATATTTCTCTCAAAGAGTTTTACAAATCCTTTTCATCTATGTCAACATCTTTTGATGGATTTTAAACTTGTTTGAAGTTGATTTATTATGATACAAATATTCCATATTGTATTTAAGGTTTTGTGATATGTTTTACTATGGATGTGTTATTTTTATACCATTCACAGTTTATGGATAAAGTATTGACATTTAGTATTCTAGTTTTAATACAAATGTTTATGTTATGTTTCAACCTTTTCATATGAGGAATGTATTGGACATAGTAAGTGACGGGTGGAGCCCGTTATAGCTCCTCGATGCATCAGTAGGTCTCATGAGACAATTATATGTGTAATTGGATGAGGCCTTTCCAAATTTGATATATGGTTTTGGCCGAGGCCTTAATCATTTTTTGACGTCTTGGATGAGGCCTTGACAAAAATGTTTCATAATGTCTGGCATTATAAATTCCCTCATTATGAAAATATTATTGATGGTTCATGTGGTTAATCAACTAGTTGAATACCCATGGACATGTTTTATTATGGAATTATTTACTCATCTCACATCCCTGCCATAAAGTGTTCATGTTTAATATTTGTAAAGTCATGTGTTTTAAATTATTCACCATGCCTAATGTTTATGTTATCTTCCACTGTATTGTTTACCCTTACTGAGCATTTGATCTCACCCCTATCTTATGTTTTATTTTCCCAGGATTCCAAGAAGTGTATTATGATTGATAAGCAGGGTTAAGCTAGAGGATTAATGACGTTCTCAAAGGATCATTTATGTTGTGTTTTATTTTATAATGTGTAATGTTACATTCATGTATGTAATCTATTTTACAAGACTGGTAAAATGATCAGTCTTTTGGGACTTGATTCCTTATAATCATTACAATGTATTAAAATAATGAACCGGATCTGGGCTTCTGGGGTCAGGGAATTACAATCAGTCATCTTCATGATTTCTGTTATAACCTATAAGTCCAATTACACTAAAAAGCGTGCTAACCCCCATGATGATGGTGAGTGATCAAACAAAAATGATCTCAGCCCATCCTTAGGGCCCCATATAGTTACTGCCTTACTCACTAAGGCAGAAGATGATGACTTATCACTAAAAGAAACTAAGTAAACTCCTCCACCCCCAATCCATCCTCTTTAGAAAATTCCCCACAGTTAGTTGGGAAAAGAGCTATTTCATTTTCCATAAAGCAGAGTTGTGATTCCTATCACAACACTGGAGATTTCATCTCAAGAATCCTCTCCCCATAAAAATAGGAAGATTATGATGATGTTGGTGATGAATAATAATATCTCAAAGATTCCCCTCCCACATTCAAAGAGGGAGTTTCCACCATGATCGATGAACTAAGTGAGATAAACCTAGGCACTGAAGATGAACCACGACCCACTAGGATTAGCGTGGCTATGACTTTCGAGTAGCATAAGTCATGTACCTCATTCCTAAATAAGAATCGAGATGTTTTTTCCTGTAACTACAATGAAATTATAGGCCTCGTTCCTAAGGTCGCCACTCATCACTTGGGTCTGACAGAAGACCATCATTGTTACAAGAAGGCTGCTAGAAGGACCCAACCAACACATGATTCCAAAATAGAGACTGAAGTTGACCAAATAATCATATCTAACTTCATTTGGGAAGTACAATATCTGATCTGGCTAGAAAACATAGTCCCTGTCAAAAAGAAGAATAGATAGATAAAAGTCTACATTGACTTCAGGGACCTTAATCAGCACTACCAAAAATATGATTTCTCGGTCCCGATCATGGAATTGATGATTGATTCAAACACCAGATATGAGGAAATCTATTTCATGAAGGTATATTTGGGATACAAACAAATTTGAATGCCCCGTGAAGATGAAAAATCCACTCATTCCATGTCCCCCCAGGGAGTATTCTACTATAAAGTGATTCTCTTTGGTCTAAAAAATGTTGGCACTACATATTACCATGCCATGCATCACATTTTCAAACCCTTCTTGGGAAAATTCATCGAGTACTACATTGAAGACTTGGTGGTTAAATCACGATATTGCTTGAACCACCTGACAGATCTTGAAGATGTCTTCAATAAACTATGAAAGAATAGTCTAAAGATGAATCCCCAGAAGTGTGCTTTTGGTATTACCTTTGAGAAATTCCTTGGATTATTTTTATGCCATCGAAGTATTGATGTCGTCCCTGAGAAGATAAAATCTATCCTTGGAATGTATCCACCTCGGAACCTCATTGAGTTGAGGGGTCTCTAGAGGCACCTATCGTACATTCGACACTTGATAGCCAACCTTGCAGGTAAGTGTTTTCCTTTCACCAAGTTGATGAAGAAAGGGGTTTTATACTAGTGGTATAATGATTTTCAAGAATCATTCAACAATATTAAAAGGTATCTCCAAATCCCACTAGTTCTGATTGCACCATTTTAGGGAAGACCAATCATTTTGTACGTAACCACCTTGGAATGGTCATTAGGTGCTTTCCTGGCACATAAGAATCATGTCGGCAACAAGAATAGTCTCTATTACCTCAGTCGGACAATTATTGATGATGAGACTCAATATTCAAGAATCAAAACGAGCTACCCAACACTAATCTTTGTATTTCATAAACTTAGACATTACCTGCAGCACCACAAGGTCCATCTGATCTCCCGCTGCAACCTGCTCAAGTATATAGTCATCCATCATATGCTAACTGGATGCTTATCATGGTGGGTATTCATCCTTTAGTAGTTTGACATATGGTACATTCCCCAAAAATCCATCAAAGGCAAAGCGTTAGAAGATTTCATAGCGGAGCACCCCTCAAAAGAAATGAACCCATTGGTTACTGAAATTCCTGATGAAGAAGTGTTCTCCACCCATAAAGGCCCCTAGGTATTGGATATGTACTTTGACAGTGCCTCTAGAATCCTATCAGGGAAAAGGTTTGAGGACCATAAGCTCAAAAATGTGGGGATAGAAGTTATACTCATATCTCCAGAAAAGGATGTCTTGCCTTACTACTTCATGATTTTATAGGGGTGCACAAATAATGAAACAGAATACCAGGCCCTCATTGTATTCCTAGAGATGTCACTTCATGCACGAGCCAAATTCCAAAAGATAAAAAGTGATTCAGAGATGGTCATCAAGAAGTTCAATGGTGACTATACCATTAAGAAAGAAGTATTGACACCTTTGATGAACTATGTCCTAGAGTTGATGGAAGAATCCCCATAAGAACCAACACTAACTTATTTCCCCCTGTCACAAAATGCTCATGCCAATGCATTGTAAAATCTAGCCACAACCTTGGATGATCCTGACCGGGATGAAATAGTCATCAGCATTTCCCACCATTGGACAGTATTTCCAATTATTTAGAACAATACGGAATAAATTGATGAGATTAGCCCCATTCCTGATCCTTACAGTCACAAAACCAGCTGTATGAATCCCATTGAAAATTACATCTAGAGGGGGTAACTCCTACCATATAGGGATGGAAGAGAACATATTTGGGGTCGGGCAGTCAATTTTATTTTGTACAATAGCGAAAACCCAGAAAATGTCCTATATAAATGAGTCCTTGAAAGAGTCCTTCTCAGGTGCATTGATGGAGAAGAGACTACTGCCATCATGAAAGAAGTTCACTCTATAAATTGTAGAGTACACCAATCAGCATCCAAGCTCTCCCATAAAATTTTAAGGCTTGGATACTATTAACCCATTATGATACAAGATTGTGCCACATTTTCCTAGAAGTTTCATCCCAACCAATTTCATTCACCAACCCTAGAACTACTTCACACAGTTAAGTATTCCTAGCCATTTTCTGTATGAGGGATGGATGTAGTGGGACTATATCCACCCACCATAGTCAGAAAATTTAAGTTTATTCTCACAAAACCTGACTTCTTCTCCAATTTGGATAAAGTCTTACACCTTAAAGAGTTCAGGGAAATAAGAATTATTAGCATTGTAAAATCCAACATCATTACATGATTTGGTTTCCCTCATACAATACTAATGGAAGATGGCACAAAATTCTGATCTGCTGAGTTGGACAAGTTATACCAGGAGTATGGAATCAAATCCAACTGTTTATCTCGCTACCATGCAGTGACCAATAGGAAGATAGAGGAATTCAACAAGACTTTGTCCAACATACTCTAGATGATGGTAGAAAAGGATAAGGAATCATGGCTAGAAAATCTCTTCAATGCTTTATGGGATTACCGTACCATGACCCACAATGCCACCCAGGAAACCTTGTACCCACTAATATATGGGACATAGGCGGTTCTGCCTATCAAAGTTCAAGTGTCATCACTCCACATTTCCATTTGTGATCAACTGTCCTTGGATGACAAATAACTAAAATGGTTTGATGAGTTAGAGAATCTAGATGAGAAAATTTTGCACACTTTTCACTTTTTGGATGTGTACCAAAATTGGATCATATGTGACTTAAAAAAAAGGTTCACCTTTGGTCTTTCCTCGAAGGAGAGATGGTTTTGGTCCTCATAACCTCAATGATACTAAATAAGAAACCCCTAATGCTTGAGCCAAAATTGGAAGGACCATATTTCATACATAAGGTATACTCCAATGGTGCATATGCCTTGATATTAATGGATTGAAAAATCATCACAGCTCCCACCAATTCTAGGGTTTTGAAGAAATATTTCACATAATAGAGACACATACATCTTAACTGCAAGACATTAAACTACATAGTGACACATATATCCTAGATATATGATGCTAAACTACATAACATCTTTATCCTTACCGCATGATGATAAACTGCATGGTAGGTATTGTGTTCTAGATAACAATCCATTGCATATAAGTCAAATTCATGCAAGGAAAAGATAGAAATACCTTCCACCTTTATATGGAAGGGATAGACCTATACAATAATGAAATCCTAAAATTATGTGTGGCTTGATTTTCATTCATCAGTGGGATACATAGTGATGCCTCGACCCTCGATCTTGTCCCAACCATCACATGAAACAAAATGCCCCTATTATATCCTCTATCACCCCATACTATGAGAGAAATCCTTGTCACTCCTTGTTTCTCACATCGAGTATAACCCATGTGACATTAGGATCAGTGGTAAGGGTTCACTTGTGTAAAAAAATCAAAGAGGAATATGATAGACCAAAAATCCATAGAGGATGAAACTGAAATTTCCCTACCCCTATGCCCAATTCTGATCAGTACAGGGAGCTTGGTGTGTGCAGAACTATGTATGGCTTGATTCCTTTCCTTGTAAGACATGTAGTGACACTCGAATTTAACATATTGTCCTGGCCACCAATCAAAGAAAAAAATTTCCCTCTCATTTCCCTACACATGTAACCGATCTCTGTATGGAACTTTTAGAACTATGTATGGCTTGGTTCTTGCCCTTGAAGGATACATAGTGACACTAAGATCATCTATCCAAGCCCAGCCATCAAAACTAAATAAAAATTCCCCCCTCCCTAGGAATGAACTGGACCTATACTGGGAGTTCATTTGTAGAACCATGTATGGATTGATCCCTATCTTAGTGGAACATGTAGTAAATCCCAAATCTCATGTTTCAGGTCCATACACAATATGGTTATAATTTATGTCGGTTTACCTTCATCCTTACCGTATGATGTTAACTTGCACAGAAACAACTGGAACTATGTATTGTATGATTCCTATCTTAGTGGGACACATAGTGATACCTGGATCTCATACCCCAGTTCAGCCACCATTTAAAATACCTTCCCCCTCCTTGTGCATGGACTATACTGTTACAGGGAGGATATATCCATAACATCATGTGGGTTGATTCCTACCCTTGTAGGATATGTAGTGACACCTTGACCCCAAATCCTGGTTCATCCACCATGAAACAAAAATAACGATTTTCCCTATGTACGGGCTAGAATTATATAGGGAATTAATTTCCATAACTACGTGTGTCTATATTCCTTCCCTTGAAGGATATGTAGTGATTCCTAGATCCTCCATCCTGGTCTAGATGCTCAATGTAAAAAATGACCATTCCTCTGTGTATAGGTCATACTTGCACAGGGGAATCCATAAATGGTTGTAACCACATGACATTAAACTGCAAGTTTCATCAAGAATCATGTGTGGCCCAATTCTTGGTGTTACAGGATCCCAAACATTCCCCCAATTCCCTACACAAAAAATTCAAAGAGATGATGGAAATTCCAAGTATGAACTCTGACACCTAGAAGGAGTAAAAAGATCATGTTTCCCCCTATATATGAGTCAAATATATATAGAAGATTCAGTAGTTCACAATTAATCATGGTCTGAATATTTCTTATTTTCCAAGACACATCTTTCTCATTCGTCAAACTCCATAATCCAGGAAATCATAGCTCCCCATAATCCTTCATGGCCATCAGAGATGGATGGTAAGTGTCTTGCAGACACCTTTTTTTGACTATGCACATCATGCCCTAGTGGCTTCGTATATTGATAAAACACTATTTTTTTTGAATATTTTATTGATAATAAATGATATAATTTCCTCACATTGTGTTAAATATGTTTATTTATAAAATATTTGGGATTTGATCATTCATTTGAAAATTTGGTGAAAATTCCAGTTTTACCCTTTATAGTGCACTGTAGTATTTCGAATATAAATATTTTTATATTTATTATTTGAATTTGAAAATTTGTAACAGTGTTCCTAAGTTAATTGTCTACAACTTTTATTCATGACACTAGAGCTAAAGAGTGCATTTGGTTGTTGAAACTGGGCCATGACGTCAAAGTTGGGCTGGACTCGACAGAATGGACATGGGTTCTGTATTTGGGTCATATCTTCTTCATCCGGGCTTGGATTGAGCCTAACGTTTGAGGAAAGATCAGGTAAATGACTTGGCACAAATAATCCTTTTGGAAGGACGGCCAAGTAATGCTTTTTTGAGGTCAACTAAGCGGTGAAACTTGGAATAAAATATTTGGCCGAGTTTTTCATTTCAAACTTAAAAATTTATGTAACCCTAGCCCTCACAAACTCTATTTAAAGGGGATTTTAACTCTTTGGGAGGCCTGGTAGAGGCATTGGGAAGGTTTTTCCGAAAGGGTGTCTCTTGGGATCCACTAACAACTCTTGGAAGAAGTAAGGCTTTGTGAAAACCTCTCTTCCAAAAAGGCTCTCCTCTCCCAACTCCTCTTTGTATTTCTTTTCTTTCATGTTTTTATCTTGAATTTTTCTTCAAATAATCTTCTGTATTATTCCCTTTTATTCTTCTATTAATATTCTTAATTGGGTTGGAATCAAGATTGGAGAAGATATTGGGTTCTACCCTTTCAATCCTTTGCTCATGCAAAACGTCTCCACGATGACTACACCGCCCATGGAAGAGTAGTTCTTTTTAGTAATCGATCGAACTCTATCCTTCTTCATTGAATTATTTTGAATCATTGAGCTACTATAATTCACTTAATATGATCTATGAATTGTGTTTTTAAATTTTAAGAAACTAAGTAAGCAATTGAATAATTAACACAAAAACACGCGAGGTCGAGAATTTGTGTAAATTGTGAGAGCGCTATCTTAATCGGTAATACAAGACCACATGAGATAAATTTATAGAGGTAAAATATAATCCCTAAACACAATTCATACTCATTTCCAGAATGGATATGTGCTCTAATTAACCACTGACCATAATCTAACCTTATAACAATAATCAAAGCAGGGTGCTGCGATTGCGTGTTCCGAAGCTAGCCCAGGGTTTAAGTAATTCCATCTTTGTGGTTAAGTTAACTATTGTAGGGTTCAAGGGTTAACAAATTAGGGGATCACAATTAAGTGGATATTGATTTAAATGATAATGATTAATAAGTAAGTGAATAGGTAGAGTTAGATCTATTACTCCTTTTAAAATATTTTCTAAAAAAACATCTTCTTGTTGTGTCTTTTTAATCAAACTTCATTTCAAAATTAAAAAAAATAAAATAAAATATTCTTCCAGCAAAATTCTTCTAGATTTATAAACTATAAAAAACCTCCATAATTTAAACTAGTGTTTTAATTCTATTCTATTATATTTTTAGAATACCTTTAATAAGTTGTTAAATTCACTTCCTCCTTTGAGAGATGACCTTGGTCAGCCACTCTGCCGCACCTAAGTACCCCAAAATCACACTAATCATTTGAGGGCGCCCACGACAGCGCTCTTTCAAATTGGCACCGTTTCCAGGGAGGAAAGTATTTTATTCAACTAATTAGAGGTATTTTTTTACTTTTATTTTAATATTTTATCTTCTCTTCTTTCTTTCTTCTTTTCCTTTTCTCAATTATCTTTTTGGTTTTCTATTTTCTTTTTTGGGACCATCAAATCAAACTTCTTATCATTTTATTATGGTCCACTTTTCTTCACTTCATTTTTCTATTTCTTTGATTTATGACACGAACTAATCCAGAGGATCTCTTAGATCTTGACCCTGATATTGAACACAGCCTTAGGGCATGAATCCGTCATTCTTAGTCTACGGGAAATGTCGACATTTACCCAACTAGGGAATTCCTACACTCTAGGAATTTTGAAATTGGAAACACTTATAATTTCAAATTAAAATAAGAACCAATGGATGAAAATAATTGAAATGAACTTAATAGAACCATTCGAGAATTGGCTGCACCAGATATTAACTATCAACCAAATTGTATTTCATACCCAAACCTCAAATCGGACTTTGAATTGAAATCTGGATTAATTCACCTTCTTCCAAAATTTCATACATTATCTGGTGAGTATCCAAACAAACACCTTAAATAATTTAATGTGGTTTGCTCAACCCTTAAACCAAGAAATGTTTCTTATGATCAAATAAAATTAAGAGCATTCCCATTCTCAGTTGATGGAGCTGCAAAAGATTGGATGTATTATTTGAAACCTGAAGATGTAACATGTTGGAATGATTTGAAATGTCTTTTCTTGAAAAGATTTTTTCCAACATCAAGGACCACATCCATTCGAATAGAGATATCGGGGATCAAGAAAGCCCAAGGAGAGTCAATGTATGATTACTGGGAGCGATTCAAGAAGTTGTGTGCAAGCTGTCCACATCACCAAATTAGTGACCAACTCCTCATCCAATACTTCTATGAAGGACTCACACCCATGGAGAGGAGCATGGTGGATGCCGAAGTAGGAGGGGAATTAGTGGACAAGACACCAGTAGCCGCACGTGCATTGATTGACAAGATGACACAAAACTCCCAAAAATTTGGCGATCGAGGTACACCACATGTCAGGGGAGTACATCAGGTAAGTCCTTATTCTCTTGAAAGTCATTTGATTGATACCAAGTTGGAATAATTGACCACTATGGTGAGGCAGATTGCATTGGCTCAAAAGACATCCCAACCCCCTCCTTCAAGGCCTTGTGGCATTTCCACCGAGACAAGCCACCCAACTGACTGTTTCCCACAACTACAAGAGATAGAGGATTGAGCAGTAGTATTCCTAGGGAGACCATTTCAGCAACAAAAACAACCATATCCCTAAAAGAAGTTTGATTCATTTGATCCAACATACAACCAAGGGTGGAAAGATCAACTAGACATGAGGTATGGCTCTGGACAACAACAAAGGCCACCCTTTCAACAAAACTTCCAGCAGCCTCCGCCTTACCAGTAGGGTTTCCAACAACCCCAAAGGAGATTTGAAGCCCAAACATCAACAAGACAACAACAAGGGAATCCCCCACCAAAGGTATATTCTAATATTGATGATATTTTGAAGCAAATTTTTCTTAATCAAAAGCATGAGCTGAAGAGTCAAGGTTCGGAGTTGAGGGAGTTGAAGACTCAAATGAGCCAGATTGCCACCACCCTCCATGAACTTGTAAGTAAGAATTCCGGAAATCTTCCTTCCCAAGCCACTCCAAATCCAAAGGGGAATGTTAGTTCCATAACATTGAGAAGTGGGAAGCAAATGAATGATACATCTGTACCTACCATTCCACCATGATTCACCTCAACTCCGGATAAGCCGCATTCCATACCAACTGATGAGAAATCCAAGGAGAAAGATAAAGGTAATAAAAAGATTGATGATGTTCCTCCTAAACCACTTCCTTTTCCAAACAGGGTTATTCAAACCAAAAAGATGGCTGAAGAAGCAATGAAAAAGGAGGTTTTGGACACATTCAAGTGTGTGGAGATCAACAACCCTCTACTTGAATCCATCAAAAAAATCCCAAGGTATTCCAAATTATTAAAAGAAATATGCACCAATCGAAGAGGGATCAAGGGAAATGAGAGGATCAACCTTGGAAGGAATGTCTCAGCACTCATTACACCAACTCTAGCAATGCCAAAAAAGTGCAAGGATCCCGGGACATTCACCATCCCATGTACCATAGGGGATTTTCACTTCTATGATGCTCTTTGTGATTTAGGAGCTTCAATAAATGTGATGCCTCACTCTGTATTCTTTTCTTTATAGGTTGGTGAGTTGAAGCCGACAAGAGTAGTGGTGTAGTTGGCAAATAGATCTACAACATATCCAGCGGGAGTCCTTGAGGATGTAATTTTCCGGGTAAGAGACATGATCTTCCCAGCATATTTCTACGTGCTTAACATGGAGGACGATCTGGTAAGTTCTCATGCTCCCATAATCTTAGGTAGACCCTTCCTCAAAACTGCGAAAACTATCATAAATGTCAATGAGGGTACACTTTCCATAGAGTTTGTAGATGAATTTGTGATATTTAATGTTATTTATTCCATGATGTACCCCTCATAGGATCAATCTGCATTTGTTATCTCCCATTTTGAACCACCAAATAAAAACCCCATGGAATTTGATTGTTCTATGCTTAGGGAGATTATGAGTATTGGTTCTAGTTTGATGTCTAAGAGTACTTCCACACCTATTTCTAATGAAAAAGACTCTATTATATTTGATTTTGAAATGGAATCATACTCTGATTTTGATCATGTGAACTCTGATTATGACATGGCTGTTGAGTATGCTGATGGATTTGAGGCTTTATTCTCTGATTGTGATGATTTCTATTCTAATACTGATGCTCTTTGTGCACATATTTCAGTTCCTTCTATGTATCCATCCATACACTACCCCCCTACACTAGAACTCAAGCCATTTCCACCAAATATCAAATACTCATACTTGTTAAGTAGAGATAAATTACCTGTTATCATTGCTAACAATATCCCTTTTGAACATGAAGAAAAACTTTTGAATCTTTTGAGGGAGAACATCAGGGAAATCAGGTGGACCTTGGCTGACATATCAGGTATTAGACCCTACATTTTCATGCATAGGATTCTTTTGGAGGATGAGGCTAAACCAGTGAGGCAACCACAAAGGAGACTCAATCCAACCCTTCTGGAGGTTGTTAAAAAATAAGTTGAGAAATTGCTCGAGGCTGGTATAATCTTTCCCATTTCAGATTCTCAGTGGGTAAGTCCTATTCAGGTTGTGCCTAAGAAGAGTGGTGTTAGTGTTGTTAAAAATGAGAAAGATGAGTTAGTTCCAATGAGGGTGCAAAACAGTTGGCGTGTGTGTATTGATTATTGGAAACTAAATCAGTCCACTCGCAAGGACCATTTCCCCCCCCCCATTTATTGATAAAATGCTTGAGAGACTAGCTGGGAAAACACACTATTGTTTCTTGGATGGATTTTATGGATATTTTCAGGTTCCTATAGGTCTATAGGATCAGGAGAAGACTACATTCACCTGTCCCTTTGGCACATTTGCCTACCGAAGGATTCCATTTGGACTTTGCAATGCCACAGGTACCTTCCAGAGATGCATGGTGAGTATTTTTTCTGATTTTATTGAGACCTGCATGGAGGTATTTATGGATGATTCTACAGTTTATGGATCCTCATTTGATGAATTTCTAAATAGTTTGGGAAAGGTATTGAATCGTTGTATTGAGAAGAATCTGGTCCTGAACTTTGAAAAGTGTCATTTCATGGTAGAGCATGGCATTGTCTTAGGGCATGTAGTGTCAAAACATGGGATAGAGGTTGATAGATCTAAGGTAAACATTATTTCATCCTTACCCTATCCTTCATGTGTTCGTGATGTTAGATATTTCCTAGGGCATGTAGGATTTTATCGGTGCTTCATCAAATATTTTAGTAAGATTGCTCTTCCTATGTCACGATTACTTCAAAAGGATTCTGATTTTGTGTTTGATGATTCTTGCAGGACTTCCTTTGATGAGCTAAAGAAGTTTCTGACCACTCCACCTATCATACATCCCCCCACGGTGGGAGATTCCTTTTGAGCTTATGTGTGACGCCTCCAACTTCGCGGTTGGAGCTGTCTTATCTCAGAGGGTGGAGGGACGTTCACATGTGATCGCCTATGCATAGAGGACACTGGATTCAGCCCAATCAAATTACACAACCACAGAAAAGGAGTTTCTTGCTATCATATTTTATTTAGATAAATTTCATTCATATTTATTGGGATCTAAATTAGTTGTTTTTTCTGACCATGCAGCTCTGAGGTACCTCTTGAAGAAGCCATATGCAAAGCCCAGGCTGATCCGATGGATGATCCTTCTTCAAGAATTTGATATTGAGATAAAGTACAAAAAGGGGTCAGAAAACATGGTGGCGAGCCACATGAGTAGTCTTACTCACACACTAGAGGATGACACCTTGTACCAGGTACCGCTTCGGGATACTTTACCCGATGAGCATCTTTATTCCATCTCAGGTACGCATCCTTGGTATAAAGATTTAGTTAACTACCTTGTTGCCTCTGAAATCCCTGCAAATTTAAATAAACATCAAGTCCAAAAATTAAAGAGTGAGTCAAGATTTTATGTTTGGGATGATCCATACTTATGGCACATGTGTAATGACTAAGTTATTAGGAGGTGTGTTCCTGATCATGAGTTTGAGTCTGTTTTGCAATTCTTTCATACACTTGCATGTGGTGGACACTTTGGACCCCAATGGACAGCTAGGAAAGTTTTGGACTCTAGATTATATTGGCCTAGTTTATTCCATGATGCCCATGTGTTTTGTAAGTCATGCACTCATTGCCAACACACTGAGAATATTTCTAGGAGACATGAGATGCCCCAAAAACCCATACTATTCTGTGAGATTTTTGATGTGTGGGGCATTGATTTTATGGGTCCTTTTCTAAGTTCATATGGTTTCTTGTATATTTTGGTTTCTGTTGATTATGTGAGAAAATGGGTGGAGGCCAAGGCCACCAGGACTGATGATTCTCATGTTGTTGTGGATTTTGTGAAGGCACCGATTTTTTGTAGGTTTGGAGTACCAAAGGCTATCATCAGTGACCAAGGGACACATTTCTACAATCGGAATCTTGCTTACCTTCTTCGGAAGTATGGGGTGACACACAAAACATAAACACCATACCACCCCCAAACAAATGGCCAAGATAGGGTTTCAAATCATGAGTTGAAACAAATTTTGGAGAAAACTGTGCAGCCAAATAGGAAGGATTGGAGCAAGCGCTTGGATGATTCATTGTGGGCTTATAGGACAACATACAAGACACCCATTGGTATGTCCCCGTTTTGGATTGTTTTTGAGAAATCATATCATCTCCCCGTGGAATTTGAGCATCGAGCTTATTGGGCTATAAAGAAATGCAACATGGATTTGGCCCAAGCTGGAATCCAAAGGAAGCTGCAAATTCAAGAGCTTGAGGAGATTAGATTGTCTTCATATGATAACTCAAGGCTCTACAAGGAAAGATCAAAAGCATCTCATGACAAAATGATCCAAAAAGGGAGTTTCATGTTGGAGAGAAAGTCCTTCTCTACAGTTCACGACTGAAGCTGATGCTTGGTAAGTTGCGTTCCAGATGGTTAGGTCCTTAAGTTGTGACTAATGTTTTTCCTTATGGTGCAGTGGAGATCACACAAGAGGACATAGGAAGGAGCTTTACAGTCAATGGGCAATGTTTGAAGAGATACATTGAGGGACTTTCTACTAATGCAGTGGATTTTATCACACTTCATGACCCCATTATCACTTGAGCACATCAGGACCCTCCTAACCCTTTCACTTTTATATTATTTTTCCTATTTAAAAATTCTGCATTTCATGTGCATATATCATCTCATGGGTTCACATTAAGGACAATGTAATATTTTAAGTGTGGGGGAGGGAACCTTTTAGTTTAGTAATTTCAATTGTTTTCCTGTTTAAAAAAACAAACAATTTTTTTTTGTGTTTTTCAAATTGTGTGTTTTTATTTTTCAATTGTCTTTGTGTTTTTGAAATTTTTGAGTTGAAATGATTCTCATAAACATTTTTAAATCTATAATTGAAACAATTTATCCCTCAAACCTAAGCTTAAATGAATGCTGAAATGACTTTGTTTCAAGTTCAAATATTTAGTAATTTCATGAAAAGTACACTGAATTTTGAATCCCATGCCACATATCACTGTATTTATATTTGAAATCACTTTCTTGTGAGGCTTCTGAACCATTATTTTCATATTCTTTACATTCACCTCACTTATTGAGAGAAACAAACCATGTTTGATTTAACCAGAATTTGATTTATTCCTGTAAAAACTTGAGGGTTTGAGGTACTTATGTTTAAATGATTGAGGCATTTGTTTGGTATTAAAGACACTATTTCAAAGAATCCTTTTTCATAATGGCATACCTTGAACATTTAATCCTTCTATCCCTTAGAATCCATGCACAACCTGTTAGGTTAGCCACATAACAAGCCAATTTTTCCTATCCAACCAACTCTTGAAGTGAAATTGCATAATCTAGTTGAACTTAAGTGTGGGGGAAGTTATCTTGTGTTGTGCTACCACATTCTGTGATACTTTGGGTGGAAAATTAAATTTTAGAGATATGTGTTTACGGCTGATGAAAATCATTATATTGAAAACTGTGCCTTTTCTGGAGCTTTCATGACAAGTGAAGCTATGCCTTTTCTGGAGCTTCTAATTGAGGTGGAAAGTTGTGCCCATCTGGAGCTTTCAAGAAAATCATGTTTGAGAAGATTGACATTTTTGATGCTGAAATGATGAATGGTGTAAACATTTAATGACTTTTCATGATGATGGAGCTGAATTGATACTATGGGGATTGAGGAGAAGACCATATTTAAGTGAAAATTATATTAATACAATTTTGCTTCAAAAAGAGTCAAGCCCTCCTCATTTAGCCTCAGAGTTTTTCACATCTTAATCCTACCAACCGAAAGCCACAGAACAACCCTGAAAAGTCCTCATGATAAACATACGTCCTTGACTCATATCGGGTAGCGATATAGGAATTTATCAAGCCTATGGTGACCCTTGTATGAGTTTGGATGAGAAAGATATTGCAAAAAAATGACATTTGTGTGATAAGATAAAATTCAAGTAAGGTAAGTGTTTTATGCATGGGAGGATAAATAAAGTGGAAATATATTGAATGATATAAATGAAGAACTTGAAATAATGGTTTTTTATGAGGCATGATATTTTTTGTTTCTTGGTGTGTAATTGTTTGATCTCAAGGATGTGTATTTTAAAATTGGTTTTGATTTGATGTTGATGTTTACTTGACATGAGGTTTTTCCCAGGAGTGAAAAAGGGTAAGTGTAGAGGAGTTGATAAAACACTATTTTGTTGAATATTTTATTGATAATAAATGATATAATTTCCTCACATTGTGTTAAATATGTTTATTTATAAAATATTTGGGATTTGATCAATCATTTGAAAATTTGGTGAAAATTTCAGTTTTACCCTTTATAGTGCACTATAGTATTTCGAAGATAAATATTTTTATATTTATTATTTGAATTTAAAAAATTTTAAAAATGTTCCTAACTTAATTTTCTACAACTTTTATTCAGGAAACTAGAGATAAAGAGTGAATTTGTTTGTTGAAAATGGGCCATGAAGTCAAAGTTGGGATGGACTCGGTAGAATGGACATGGGTTCTGTATTTGGGCCATATCTTCTTCATCCGGGCTTGGATTGAGCCCAACGTTTGAGGAAATCTCGGGTATATGATTTTAAACAAATCATCCTTCTGGAAGGCCGGCCAATTCACGTGTTTTGGAGTTAAACTAGGCGGTACAACTTGGAATAAAATATTTTTCCGAGTTTTTCATTTCACACTTAAAAAGTTATGTAACCCTAGCCCTCAAAAACTCTATTTAAAGGGGGTTTTAACTCTTTGGGAGGTCTGGTTGAGGTATTGGGAAGTTTTTTCTGAAAGGGTGTCTCTTGGTATCCCCTCACAACTCTTGGAAGAAGTAAGGCTTTGTGCAAACCTCTCTTCTAAAAAGGCTCTCCTCTCCCACCTCCTCTTTGTATTTCTTTTCTTTAATGTTTGTATCTTGAATTTTTCTTCAAATAATTTTATGTATTATTCCCTTTTCTTATTATCTTAATATTATTAATTGGGTTGGAATCAAGAGTGGAGATGAGATTGAGTTCTACCCTTTCAATCCTTTGCTCATGAAAAACGTCTCCACGATGACTACACCGCCCATGGAAGAGTAGTTATTTTTAGTAATCGATCGACCTCTATCCTTCCTCATTTAATTATTTTGAATCATTGAGATACTGTAATTCACTTAATATGATCCATGAATTTTGTTTTTAAATTGTAAGAAACTAATTAAGCAATTGAATAATTAACACAAAAACACGCGAGGTCGAGATTTTGTGTAAATTGTGAGAGCGCGATCTTAATCGGTAATACAAGACCACACGGGATAAATTTGTAGAGTTCAAATATAATCCCTAAACACAATTCATCCTCATTTCCAGAATGGATATGTGCTCTAATTAACCACCGACCATAAGCTAACCTTAGAACAACAATCAAAGTAGGGTGCTGCGATTGCGTGTTCCGAAGCTAGCCCAGGGTTTAAGTAATTCCATCTTTGTGGTTAAGTTAACGCTTGTAGGGTTCAAGGGTTAAAAAATTAGGGGATCATAATTAAGTGGATATTGATTTAAATGATAATGATTAATAAGTAAATGAAGAGGTATAGTTAGATCGATTACGCCTTTTAAAATATTTTCTAAAAAAAACATCTTCTTGTTGTGTCTTTTTAATCAACCTTCATTTCAAAATTAAAAACAAAAAAAAATTAAATCTTCTTCCAGAAAACTTCTTCTAGATTTATAAACTATAAACAACCCCCATTATTTAAACTAGTGTTTTAATTCTATTCTATTTTATTTTTAGAATACCTTTAATAATTTGTTAAATTCACTTCCTCCTTTGAGAGACGACCTTGGTCAGCCACTCTGCTGCACCTAAGTATGCCAAAATCACACTAATAATTTGAGGGCGCCCATGACAGTGCTCTTTCACATATGTTTCCTACAAAAAAACCATCAATAAAAGGAAAATTCATCCTCAGGATGGGATTTTCCTATTTCCATATTCCGAATGGCTTCCAAGTCTCATGTCATTCCTCTTGATCCAAGGTCCCTTGAGGACTATGGTTTACACCTTCTATAATTTCTCATATATAAGAAATACCAGAATATCCTGACCATGATTAAATAAAATCTATTTGTGTTCTTTGTGACAAGTTGGCTGCCAAACATGATGATAAATTGTGTGGAATTTTTCCTTACCTCATGACGCTAAACTACATGACTAGAAGTGTCCCAACTTTATGACATTTAACTGCACCGCACAATGGAAATTATTATATTATTATCTTGTCTTGGCCTCTTCAAACAAAATTCCTTTCCTTCCTGTGTATAGGCTAGACCTATGCATGGAATGTTCATTGGGAATCCTACATGACTCGATTTTCCCCTGATAAATGTGTGGTAGGATCAAATCCTATGATCCAGACTCAGACATAAAAAGTATTGAAATATCCCCTTCTCTGTGCATGAATTGAATCAAAGAAGAAAATCCCCAGATAATCCCTATTTACAAGGATGATTAAGGATAATCATATTTTCTTCCTTTTACGACAAGATTACCCTACGTCCACCCCACATGATGATAAATTGTGTGGAATTCTTCCTTGATGCACGATGTTAAACTAAACAATGTTGGTCTAAGAATAAAATGCTCCCTACCATTGATTATTCTATTCTTAATTGGTGACCCAAAATCCTTGTGATACCTTGTTTCTCACACCAAGCATAACTCGCGTGATCTTAGGGACCTTGGTAGGAGATCCACCCTGGGATCATGGAAAACTAGTCCAAGTCATGGTGGTTCTAATAGCACGACCCTAAAAGGAATGTTATGGTTACCTTCCCCATATGGAACCCTAGGTCCTAGCCATATGACATTAAACTATAGGGTACTAAAAAGATGGAACAAATTCCACACCCTACGTATGAGCTAGATCTACATAGGGGATTATTTGATCCCATAGGAAAATCATAGCCTAGATGTCTCTAATGTTTCCAAATACACTCCTTCCACACATTAAACTTTGTTCTTTGAGTAATATTGGATCCCCATTATACTTTATGGCTATCAGAGATGGAATCCCAGTGTCCTGCAGACACCTTTTTTTGACTATGCACATCATGCCCTGGTGGCTCTGTATATGTCGCCTACAAAACAATCGTCAATCAAAAGAAAATTCATCCTCACAAGAGTCCTCTCCTACCTCGGTATGCCTAATGGCTCCCAAGACTTCAAGAACCCTCAAATTCATGGTTTAAATTCCCTTCCCAACCCATGTCCTAAATATATCAAAACATCCTAGCCCAATTCACCTCTGGTCTCTCAAGGCTTATACAAAATAAATATGCCTCATCCATATGCGCAAAGTTGATCAGCGTATGAAAAAAAACCCTACATATTTCTAATTTTCCTAGTAAAGTTCATCCAAAGAATTTCCACTTTTCATGTTTAGGCACACCCCATTTCATAAGACATACACCATGTCTTGAAAGGTCCCAATCCCCATAAATATCATAGTCAATCAAAAATGTATGGCCAATGTTATGCAGACACCATCGTTTGACTATGAACATCATGTCATAGTGGCTCTTCATATGTCACCTACAAAACAGCCATCAAACAAAGGAAAATTCATCCTCAGGGGAGTCCTTTCTAGTTTCTGTATGACCGAATGACATTTATATCCCATCTCACTCCCCATATTCAAAAACTCCCTAGATTATGGTAAACATAATTTTCCCCTTTCAAATTCACAATGATGAAAAACATTTCTAGTTTAACTGAAGAATCATTTACTCTCTCTTGGTTAGAGTAAAATTATGTCCTATAATAAGCTTCAAGTTTCCTAGTTGTATGATGTTAGACTATACCATTCATTGGATCTGCCTTACATAATAAAAATTCTTGTGGGAGAGGTTTACCCTTCAAAGTCGATTAAAATGCCCCTAATACTTTTAGACATCATCCCCCAGATAGTCCAGCCACTGTGGTCCCCATGCTCAAAAAAAATCCAATTTGTAATAAATCTCCCATGCCATCATAATTGGATGGCCAATTTCCTATGGATACCTTTGTTTGACTATACACATCATGCCCCGATGGATCTGCATGTTTAGCCTACAAAATGGCCATCAACCAAAGGAAAATTCATCCTTAGGAGAGTCCTTTCCAACCTCTGTATGCCTAAAATAGCTCTCAATCCACATATACCTACAAAACTCATGAAGTTAAGGTCTAGAAAAATCCATCATCCATGTCTGAGAGTTATTAGTCCATTCTCGGCTAATGAATCCCAAATTGGGACCCTTTCCCCGCCAATTTTGGTCAAAGCTATTGGACCTAAAACATCAGTAATAAGTCTGATTGGAAAGACTATAAATTTCCAACGAAAATGATGCAATAATAACTAGAGTGAAAACCTAAAAGGGTCACCACTGGATAAAATCCAAGTACCATCTCGTTAAACCAATACTATTTATGGTTTAGGAAAAACAATGTTGAGCAATCAAATATTCAAAAAAAGAGACATAAATCTTGTTATGTTGAAAACCCACAAAGGGCGACCTAAGAAAAAGTTGAGTTATACGCATTAATCCCAAACCAATCAGGCTTATGAAAAATTTAGGGAAATAATGAAAAGGTCATAGAATTCATGAGGTTTTACATGTAACCCCCCACAATAGTAGAACTATGCTCGCTGAGCCCCATGAATCATGCAAAAATAAGATCCTGATTTGAATATTTCAATTTATCAGTTTCGAATCACGGTTAAAATTAATACCTGATCAAAATGATGTTTATATGGTCGATTGTGATTGATTGAAATTGTAGGGAAAAGGAAAAGGAGAAGCATTGGAAGGTTAAATAGTTCCATTAGTTAAAAAATATGGAGGAACATCCCTGGTATGGAGTCTCTTCATAGTATCAAAATAAAGTGAGTAAATCACAATTTGGGAATATTACAGTGAGGCTTAGATCGCCCTTTAGAAAAAAATGATGAGCGACTACCATGGGCCATCAAGGGTTTTCTCTATAGTATCTCTCTCTTCAACCTCATCTTAAACCATTGGGCGTACACATTCTAGAATATCTTTGAGGTCCTGCCCTTTCTTCTTGATAAATTCATAGTCAATACCCGAGTAGTGCATTTGAGCCTTCAATATTAACACGTGAGCCTATCATTCTCATATATCTTCTGTTTGAGCGACCACCAAGTCATGACCCTTCGCCTCCTCATCCATCAGATGATTTACTTCCCCAGAAACAAATCAGAAGGTCATTTCCTGATGATGTGAAGAATTGAATCTGGCCAGGTTATCATCATAAGAAGTGAGGTATTACCAGGCTATGAAAATAAAGTAAATAAGAAAGTGTAGATGCTATTAATCAAAGCCGCCTAAACCTAATTCAAAAAATAATTTTCGTATTTTTTTCTTTTCATCAGTGAAATTGCCCAGAGGAGTTTTTGAAGTAAGGGCACATAACTAACACCATTCCTATTTTTGCACCACATGATGCCTCCTCATGGAACCAAGACCTTGGTCCCCCCCACTGCAATGGGTTTATAGAAGGAAACAATCATTATGGTAGTTATAAGACATCTAAGATAGGTTACCAAAGCATGGGGGATCTCCCTCCCCATAGATGGTTTGACCCCTAGAGCCAGACATGGGGGACTGTCCGTGACATATGGGATATCTGGTGACACTCTGTTGGGGTCAGCCTCATTAAGACATTGATTGGTATCCACAAGAGGGGATTAGTATGAATCACTCCCTACTGAGATGGGATGCACATATAAAGCTCCTTCCAAGCACATTTTATGGAAGATCGACCATCTTCTCACCATAGGGAGAGGAATACATGGTGTGGCTGTTGCAGTCAAAATATGGTGAAGGATGGTTAATAGCTTTTGGACCTGTAAAATTGCTCTTCCTATCACCCTATAAAGGTAACAATCCACCCACAGTTGGGCATACTCCAATGATAGAAATTTGGATCCCGCTGTATTAGGGATGATTACCTCCATGATAGCACCTTCCCACGTCATTATAAGCCATAATTGGTGAAGAATTGTAGGATGAGATTCTCCCCTCAATTAAATGGAGAGATTATGTACAGTCTATTGAAGGCGTTTGAATTTCCTAGAAAACTGATAGGGGACACTACTGGAAATATGACTTATACCAACGGTTTTGGCCAAACAGTTGGTATAGTTCATTAATTTGGACCTATACCAATGGTTTGGCAAAAAACGTTGGTATAGGTCACTTATATGGAACTATACCAACAGTTTTGGACAAACCGTTGGTATGGGGGGGGGGGGGGGTCTATACCAACGGTTTGACCAAACCGTTGGTATAGGTCCATTATAGAGGACCTATACCAATGGTTTTGGCCAAACCATTGGTATAGGTCCATTACAGAGACCCTATACCAACGGTTTGGCCAAACTGTTGGTATAAACCCCCCCTATACCAATGGTTTGGCCAAAACCGTTGGTATAAACCCCCCTTATACCAACGGTTTGGCCAAAACCGTTGGTATAGGTCCAAAAATCAAAGGACCTATACCAACGGTTCTCAAAACCGTTGGTATAGGTTCTTTGATTTTTTATCGAATCTTCTTACCGAGAACATTATATAAATCAAAATTTAAAATAATTATGATAATACATATATATATTTATGAAATTATGTTTACCAAAGTCATGTTAGGTTAGTGGTTAGGTCATTCAATTATAAACTAGAGGTCCTGGTATCAAATCCCACCAAATGTTTTTTTTGAAATACATATACCAATGGTTTTATAAAACCATTGGTATAGATTTTCATATTACTTATACCAATGGTTTTCCCAAAACTGTTGGTATAAACCTATCCCCACGGCTTACTTTCCCACGGTTCTCCAAACCATTGGTATAGTCTATACCAACGGTTTGGAGGCCTATAACAACGGTTCCAAACTGTTGGTATAGGGTATTTTTCCAGTAGTGGGATGTATGGCTAACAAATAACCACTTGATCTATGCAAGCAGTTTGCCTCCCACCATGAAGTGTGATGATATATGAGCACTCCTCTGAAGAACCACCTCCATCACCCCTTAATGACCCATGGGGGGTAGGGTACAGTGCAAAAGAAAATCTAGAAGCATCATTCAAAAGCTATACCACATCAATAATTCTTAAAGTCATAGGACATACAATAATAATGTTAAAAAGGGTGGGGTGAAAGTTGGAATGAGGAACCCTTGTAGTATGTTGATATTCATAGTAGGGGAAATGTTCTACTATCAAACCATATAAAAATTAAAATGTTCCACTGAGACTATGTACACGTTTACCTTCTTATATCTTCCCAAATAGCTCATAAAGTTAGGTAAGAGTAGGAATTTCCAGATTGATTGGTTGGACCTCAGCCAATATAGATTCCATCATTAGATTACAAACACTGACCCCAGTGTATACATCTCAAGAGGTAAAGATCCATCTGCTAAAAAACATGGAAAATAAACCTGCTTAAGGAAGCATAGGTGGAATGTCCAATCCAATATAGTATACCCAGGTAGTGTATCATCCTACTTCAAGGGTGGTGCAATAGGACCCTGAAATTAGTTGAGAATATCAGGTTGGATAAGTTTGACTGCAGCAGACCCTCAGCCTAGGCCTGTTCACCTGTAAAGATGACCCTATCCAATCCTCAAACAGGATAAGGTATCAAACTTAGAGGGGTTGAATAAGCAGTCCCTATGCTATGACCAATAAGTTCCTAGCTAGCAGGGACACCCGATTAGAATTATCCCAAGTAGTGGCTACATGAAGAAACTCATCATACATATTTTTTAGAATGGGGAGTCCTCCAAGATGATAAATGTACTATAATATGATCCTCACCTCTCTGTTCAATAAATTAATTGTATTGGTACTTGAACACCAGTAGCTTTGTAGTTTGGGTAGGATTTAACATCGAGAGAAAACTGCAAATTAGGAGGCCCAAGATGCCTTGTAAAAGTTCACTACTTCCAAATAATTGGTGGACTCTAAATAGATCTAATGTACCTGAAATTACTAGGACCATTCATTGAAAAAGCATCCTCCAGCTCAAAGGCCTCATTTGGTTCTCCACACACCATTAGGGTTTTCTCGGTTAAGGTTGAAAATATATGGGTACTCCTGGGAGACTAGTCTCAAGGAAGTGTTGTGACAACTGTGATTGTTATGAGTCCAATCCAAGACTCTTAGTGTAAACACATTCTCTTGAATGGGAGTAGTTATGACTTCTCCTGCTGAATAAATATTGTCTCGATTATTCCCTTGGGGTGATTCCAGGAGAATTAAGGGAGTATTATGGTCAACTAATGGAAAAGGGACATAATTAGAAAGACTAAATTCATATAGCGATAGCTGCATGGATAATGGGTATGCTAGAATCTCTAGAATAATGAGGTATTTTAAGGTACTATCCTGAGTAACAATGTAATATTGAAGATGGTTCTCAGTGTCCTCAATCATGGCTGAGCTCGTCCTCATCGATTCCGCAGTGGTCGATGGAAGAGCCATTACAGTCTACACAAAATGATTCAAAAGGCCACAAAAAGTCAGTCTAATGAGAAAATTATTGGATAAGAGCCACAAAAATTACTGAGGGAATTAAAAATAAGGTCTTCATGGGGATCCATGTAATAGTTCTGGAAATAGTACATGGAATACATTTCACACGTACTGCATCGGTATGCGGAAGCCATTTCCTGCGTACTACATAGGTACATAAAAGCCATATCCTATGTACAAACTTGGTATGTAGAAGGACCACAAGGCAATGGACCATGGAGCATCGAACAAAAAACTATGTGGTTCACAGAATAAAGAAACCGCAAACTGAGGCCTCAATATACAGATGTTTGAATTTTTCCAATTTAAATTTTAAGTTCGGTTTAACAAAGTTTAAAGTTCAGTTCGCCGGTTTAATGTTTAGTGTGCGGATCATGAAAATCATGTAGAGTTATCCTACACAGAGTTCTAGACATAAATTCTAAATTCAACGATGAAATTTGTGGACCCAAAATTCAGTTCACGGGTAGAAGAAACTATGAAGAGTTCGGTTCGTAGAACCTAAGGAGTAGTTCACGAATACAGACTTCACAAAGGATTTAGTACGTGGACACAAAGGAATCCTAGGTGAGTTCAAGAGAACTTTTCTCCATGAGAAATGGTAAAATACAAATGACCCCGGACCCTATAAATAGGCGTGGTCCCCTCGTACTATACCTACCTTATCTACCGCAAACCACTTCAGTTCAGGACCACTCTTACATTAGAATAGCCTCCTCTTCATTCCGATTGGACCCCATTTCGATGGGGGGAATTTGTAGGGTCCTCAAAACTTAAAAAAGGGAATTAAATACTTCCACAAGTACATTTAAGAAGGAATAAAACTTTCCTATAGGTCCAGTAAGGAAAAGATATTCAAATTGGATTGAAAATTTTAGAAGAAACTTGAAGAAATAAAAATTTTCAAGAGTTTTTAGTGTACCATGTACCATCACTGAGAAAGGTTTGCGGGGTACATGAACCACGAACCATCGGTTCATGGAATGACCAGTGAGGTGGTGGCTCACTAGGCGATGTCGAGCAAACCCAGGACACCACAAACCGCTTCGTTGGAGAAATCAAGCGCAAAAATGCTATCTGCATACCGCCCCATGAATTAGTCATTTCATGAACAAAGCAAGATGTCAAGGTTCTGCGAACCACGTCTCACATACCACAACCTCTGCAAATCGTGTTTTACTGAGTCTTATACTGGTTGAGATATACCTTCAGGGGATTCTGAAAATGGCACCGCATTCCCATAGATATGATTTCTCCGATGCTCTATAAAAGGAGCATAAGAGGTATTGGAAAAATATAAAGGAGATAGTTGGAAGATAAAATGAAGGAGACCCTAGAGGCTGGAAGAAATAATTCAGACACGGAGAAGATTCTGACTTCAGTTTCAAATCATCGATGAAGTGTGAACCAATAATAACTTT
The DNA here is from genome assembly GCA_963277665.1 of Viscum album. NCBI lineage: Eukaryota > Viridiplantae > Streptophyta > Magnoliopsida > Santalales > Viscaceae > Viscum > Viscum album. The sequence continues at coordinate 114,938,485 of OY728125.1, read as the reverse complement.
TCTGTAGGTACAACTAGTCATGAACCATAAAAAGAAGGAACTTAATAAAAATTTTTGAACCACAAACCTAATTGGTTCCATCGCGAACCATAAATCCCTCACAGATGAATTCCCTACGAACCACAGTCTCCAAGAACCTTTTTCAATTTGGCACTCTGCATAGTGCATCACTACACAGATCGAACCCTACACCTCATACTGCATCAGTATGTGGATGAAACCTGAAGTGGTGTGGTGAAACACATCCAGGACCATGTACCACTTTGGTATGTGGTGTTCCATACCTACATCCGTATACTGCTTTGGTATGTGGATGACCCCTCTACCACATAACATTATGCTATGCAGGGCTGCCCCCATCCTACATGAGAAACTAGTATGTAGAATGGGGGGTCTTCGGGTTTCCTTCCCTATTGCCCCAATCATGCTCCTCCATCACCATCTAGCCCTCCATATCTCCTCCACAAACTAGTCCACCGACATCAGGCCAAATCCTCCTCCAAATTCATAGAACTCGTATGATCAGATCATCAAGCATACCATCACACCTTTCTGAATATACATACCTATTGCGAGAGGAGTCATGAAGATTGTACCCACAATGGTTTTGACCCCCGGAATGTCTCTAATTCTATATTCCCAAAGTGATCCAAGGACCAACTTTAGGATGCCACAATGAACCTCCCAGTTCTTAGGTTTAGGGGTAACCACTAGCCTTTTCCTTCAATGAGTTCCAGTGACAAGTAAAAAGGTCACTCCTTCCTTCCTGTTTGACCAGGGATGATGCTCCTCCCCTTTCCTAGTACTCAGAAAAGGGAACTCCTCCTAAGGTAATCCCCTAGACTTTTGTGAGAGGTATCATTATTCACCCTCTTCGCCTCATCTCACAATGTGTCTAGATAGATCACCAAGATGTGACTATCAGGGATATCAATAAATGTGAGGGTTTCATGATTAAAGATCACATTTCCCTCTCTCATAGGTCTTGTATCCATGACCTCTTACACCATCGCCATCCTCCTTTTCTATCAGCCGAGAGGAGAATATGGTCCCTTGTTTAATCTTTCACATCCTCTTATTTCTCACACTAAGTATAAATCACGTAGGATTAGAGGTATGTAATGATACCACATTGGAAAAACCCTAAATGAACTATGAGAACTCTGATTCCTATTCCAACCAGGATACATAGGATGCTTACTTGAAGGCTCGAGCTCAAATGGGTTCCCTCTCAAAAGGTTCACCAAATTATGTCCACAAAAAATGGGCCTCCTCAAAAGTGTAAGACCCAAGATAAATGAACTATGAGAACTATGATTCCTTCCATAATTGGGATACATAGGATGCTTGTCCAAGGCCTGAGCTCAAGGGAAGTTCTCCACAGATGTCAGCCCTGATAAAATGTTTCCCCAAATTTGAAAGGGCTTTCTCCTAGGAGTAAGTCCTGATAACCGAACTATGTGGGCTCTGATTCCTCTCCCAAGAATATGTAGGAATCCCATATTATGGGTCCGACCCCAACATCAAACCACCTTCCGCCTCTCCTGGATGATCATAAACTCAAGAGTGACTCATAGAATGGATTAAGTCAGCATTTCCCCTATAACATTAAATTCATGTATATCCATGATGATCCTACAACCCTAGGGTAGCTCGTGGATACACTTTTTGGGAATGAACCGAGGATTACAAAACATATGAACATGTCTTAAATATATAAGAGAGTCCCAGAATAGGAAATAATTCCCCCTAAAAGGGTGCGATGAGACCAACCTCCCATCCTCTCTACCAATGGAGTCCTTAAGTGTTGTTGGCCAAATCATCATCCAATGAGCACCTACCTTTTGAAATCAGGTCCATGAATCATGGATACTAGGATTGTTGGGTGTTTCTGGCTCCATGAATAAACCTGTTAGAGTCCATCTAAGGAAATCATGTCCTAAAAGGACTGATTTCACAAATACTTAACCCCCAACAATCACCCACTGGGACCATTCGACCGTGGAACTTACTTCATAATGCAAAAGGGATAAATTTCCCAGTACCCATGGGGTCAATCCAATTACCCCTAAAAGATAACTATGAGGATTGGGCCAAAATAAAAAATGGTGATGTGAAAGTCTCTATAATAACAGACAAATTATTATCACCCACCAGACCATTTTTCATATATGCTCAAACATTTCACCTTGGGTCGAAATGATAATCAATTTCATATTGAATTTGTATATAAAATCCTTTCATGCTTTTGAAAACTATTTCTTTGGAAAACTATTTTTCTATCACGTTTGTGGGCTTAATTTTAAATTAAATTATACCACCTATGTGAATTAAATTTGGAAAAATGGATTCCATATTTTGAATAATAATAATTAATATTATATATTACTTTTAACATAATTTTTTTCTATAATGAATTATAAAATACTAAAAATTAACTGTCGTAGTTAAGGTTAAAATGAGTTTAACGGGTGTTAAAATAAAAATATATGGGTTAAAATGTCTAAAAAACATGTCCAATTCATATTTTGGCCATATTTTAACTTATATAATATAATATTTGATTATTATCCATTTTAGAGCCTTTTGGAATGTGTAAAATATGGGTATAATTTTTTGTTTTCAAATAATTTCAAGTGTGTCCTATCCCACACATATAAAAGGGTGCCCCTCTCCTCTTCTCTTAATGCTTACAAGTATTTTTTGTTAGGCCAGGACCAACCAAAATATCTTCCTTAAATCATTACACATTTTCTATATGAATTATTTTTATTATTAATCTCTCCTAAGAAGGATTTTTAAGGTTTTTGGAAGAAGTGGTATCATTCTTAATTGAGTGTACTTTTGTATTTCTTCTTCCACCTCCTTCAAATTATATTCAACAATTATAATATAATAATATCAGTATCTCCAATATAATCTTATTTTATTATTTTAATTTAGTAACCTATATCCATCTCATCTTCTAAAAAATGGGAAATGAAATTTTTGATTGTGTGTATGGTGGACTACCGCCTCACGAGCCCATGTAATTCATCTTTCATCACCACCTATCAAGACTGGATAGAATGATGGATTTAACACACACACACACAAACACAAATATATATATCTTTGAAATTTATTATATAATTATAGTTTTGAAATTATAATATCACATCTACTTTATTACCATTGAATCCATTGAAAAAATATAACATTGCTCATTCATATGTGTGGAATACCGCCTCCACAAAGTGATTTGATACATTTTTTATTTTATTTTCGAAAGTAAGGTAATAAGGATATATTTAATGGATATATATTATACCTATGAAATAAAAAATATTTTTTAAAGGTTAATTAATATTTAACTTTTTTTTGTTTCATCCTTCGAGAAAATATAACCAACGATCATGTGTACGTACAACCTATCATCTCCAGTAATAGTGTAATTAATTTTTTTGTCTCTAACCTTAGTGGATTACTATAAATATATATATATATATATAATATGATATTTAAATAATGGTTAATATTATATATATTATGGAACCATGATCAAATTAAATGGACTAAAAATACCAAACCATAACATACATGAAAATTGAAGCAGCTATTAACTAAAACATGTTTTTAACATGGAATTGTAAATAGATAGGTCATAAAAGGTCATAAATAAGTAATATATGAGTATGATTCAATAATATATTTATAATAAAACAATATTTATTATAAATTAGGTTTAAACATGTACAAATAATGTTAAGACTTGAGGTAAGGGATTTTCGTCTCACTTTTATTTCTGTGGGATACATTTCTTATACACCACGTATTTCTTTTATGTGGTGTATATACTTACCATGAATGTATTTTAAGATTATTATCATTTAAATTATGGTATATATATATCCATGTAATATTTTCTCTTTTATGGGGATTACAATTCAATAGTTAGCAAAGTGGAAACTGTTCTACACAAGGGTTGAAAAAAATGTTTTTAAGAAAAAATGACTTTATTTCTCTCTTTGCTTGAAAATGATTTTTCTTCCATATACATATTTTTCATAAAAAAATTTAAATAAAGTTTTTAATATTCCCCAATGATTGTTTAAATACATTTTTCTGATGAAATTCTATTGGCCCAACGATTGATTATAGGGGGTTGATTTTTTTACAATCATTTACATCGGGTTCACTATTTATGAATTGTATCCAATGGGTTTTGTTCATGGAGCCAAAAAACCCAATGGCTCTCATATAAATGAGTACTCTACTTTCCAATGGTAGGTGATCTTTTGGGAACTTGGACAGCCACACTTAAGAACTCACATTAGTTGAGAGGATTGGAATCGAGCTCATCATACCCTTTGGTGGGGGGAACTATTTCCTATTTCGTGACTCTCTTATTGATTTATGATATGTTCATGAATAATTTGTTCATTACCAAGAATTTATACATGGATCACCCTATATTAATTATCCATTATGAGTAAGAATGGGTCAAGAATCATCTTTATGTATATGAGGTTCTCTATTGATAGGGATATTTCTATGTATCTTGGGTTTTCTATCAATGGTCCCCTTTTATGGATAGATTAGAGATTATTTCGTCATTTATTAAAAAGATGAGGGTTTAAGACACAAACTCAAGCACTATAGGGTTTACTACCACCTAGGGAGACAAAATCTGTTTTGATTTTGAGATCAAAACCATAATACAGACTTCCTATATATCCTCGTGGGAGGAATCAGAACATACATAGTTCTGTGCCACTTAATTGGACAAATCACCTTTTAAGGTCATGTGACTAAAACTAAACCACATATTTTAACTTCATGTGGAGTGTATTCCCAAGTGAAAGGTTCATGGTTAATAATTGTGTGAGACTTACATCGAGGCGACCTGAGGGACCCAAAATATAGGTGGTCTCCTAGGTGGATATGAACCTACCGGGAATGTGGCCCAAAAAACATTAGGGTGAATTTGGGTGTTGGGTTTGGACCTCAATGAGGATTTATCTGTATCCCAGTCAGTTTGGAATCAAATCCCACAAATTTTGGTAAGTTAGGGCATACACCAGTGAGGATTCCCATGTGTTTAGGGCTTACTCATGGAAGCTACCCATTTAAATAGAGGTTGAGGATTACATCTATGTAGAAGTACCATTTGAATTTTGGAATGATTGGGGCTTACACTTTATAGGATTCCCAATTGAATCAAGATTTTTCATATTTCATGTCTCTACTAACCTCTAATACCACATGATTCATGCTTGGTGTGAGAAACAAGACAAAGTGGTGGATCTAAAGACTGTACAACCCACTCTGCCCGCTAGTGGGTGAGATGTTGGATCCCAAAGGGAGAGGGAGAGGGAATTGAGTGTGCCCATATCATATTTTGTTTTGGTAACTAATACAATCACATATAGTAATCCTTATAGCTATGTCTTGGGCTAGTGAAGAGGATAAAGAGCACCACCTCTTGAAAGAATGGATGGAGGCTTACTCCATAAGGGATTTCCTGTTGGTTCTTGGGCATCTCATGCTAATTATATGAGTCATATTAATCTTATAACATAAATCATATCATGTTTTTCATAGGAGGCATCATTGGTTTTTTTTATACTCTATAATATAGTTTAATTTTATATAGTTTGTACTATGGCACAATAGTTTAACATCATGTTGTAGGGATGAGGAAAGTATAGTATAAGGTCATATTGTGGGGATGATAGATTCACAGTTTATCATCATGTCGTGGGGATGATAGCAGAATAGTTTAACATCATGTTGTGAGGATTATGGAAGCACAATTTAACATCATGTTTTAAGGACAAGTTCCATATATTTTAACATTATATGGTCTGGATGAGTTTTCTATAGTTTAATGTCATGTGGTATGGAAGAATGGAAGTTTCAAAGAAATGGATGGTGTGGGACTTATGAAAGAGCTGACCTTTCTATTTTAACCAGGAATAAGAGTCAAGTGATGGTATTTCAGGATGTTCATAAGGAATATTTTGACTCATGGTATTATATGGGGTGGATGTTAGGCCCATATAAAGTGGGACCCAAAATGTTGTCGACCTTCCCTGAAAAGTTCATGGTTCCACTCTCCATTTTTCATGGGGGTTGGTGATAGTTTCAAAGGAACCATCCCTACAGGACAAGACCATATCCTTAAATGGATCCCAAGTGGGGTGTGGGGGTTTATCCCCCTTTTTATGGACTAGTGGGCATAAAGGGATGGTTGTATAGGATCTGTCCCCATAGGACCATCCATGAAGAAGCTAGCTGCGTAGGACCATCTGTGGAGGATATGGACGCATAAGACCATACACGATGGAGTTGACCTCAAAGAACATCCCATGAAGACACATACACATAGAATTTTCCTTAAATGGTTTGTTGTGCTGAATCTAGCTACATAGGGCAGGCCGCAAAGGATCAGCCACAAAGAAGCATCTGCATAGCGTTTTCCAAAAAGGGTTGGATGCCTAGTGCTGAAAAGGGTCATCTACAAAGGATAATCTATGAAGGATAATTCATGAAGTATCATCCATGAAGGATCATCCACAAAGGGTTGTCCATAAAGGCTTCATCCACAATGGTTCTGTACATAAAGAAATTTATTCGTTCATGTGGTCAGAAAATAATGCCTCAGGATGCAAAAGACATTTCCTCTACATAGAATCTTCTGTAAAGGGGATTACACACACATGTCATCTTTGTAAGGTTTCATGAAGTGAATTATTCACTATGTATAAATGTTCGTACACAAATGATTTCTGGTATAAGGATGGTTGGTTGATTTTTCTGTTGAGAATCATTTTTCCAGCACCTCCCCCAGATTCTTTTCATCCGCCCCACCTCTTGGATCCCCCTATCTACTTTTTATAGAGTATAAACACAACTAACTACTAGGATGGATGATTGAAGTGTTCCATGAGGATTCCATTCGTGGGATACTAGGAAGAACGCCCAGGCCCATGAATGATTTCGTTTGCATGGGGTGGAAATATCATCTTTGCCCGCAAATGATTTATCGTTTGCATGGGGTCGTTTTTGGGGGAAGTGAATCATCTTATACACCCAAAAATGATTTTATTTTGTTTACATAGAAGTTAAAAATCATATTTGATCATGAACAAAGTTTTTTTCCATGAAAAATTTCGTTCAGAGGATTCCATGTGGAGCGGAGGTCCGTGTAGTGAGTTTTTTATGCACACCTCATCCCTCCTTTGTGTCTTGGATTCGTTAGACAATTTATGAAAATTTTATTCAAGTTTATTTTTACCCTTACAAACATTATGAAAGTATTTTTATCTTCCATGAAATTTTTTTAGGACCCAACACCATGTTGTAATTTTTACAATATGGTTTAAAAGGAATCTTCTTATCATTTTCAAAACAAGGCACTTTTGACTTTTTAACAAAAATTTGAAATGAATATTTGTTTTAACATGTTCAGCATGAATGGTATTTTCTAACATCATAATTTTATTAATTATTTAAGTGATTCTTTAAAAAATTTCAAGGTTATTTTCAATGAAATATTTTTCCTTAATATTTGGGATATTTTTTTTAGATTTTAAAGAATTTTTTTCAAAGTGGAAAGGTTATTTTACTTAAGAAATTTTCTAATTTGTCTTCTTAATAATTTTCTATATAAGTTTAAATCCTTTGATATTAATTAATATTTAATTGGGATATTATTTAGTGATACCATCCTTATTCATTATCTGTATAGTTTATGTTTATGATGACAATATGTTTATGCGATGATGGAAAGATGAAATTTTTTAAGAAACCAATTTATTTTCCATGGTTTTTCCATGATAAAATGTTTTTGAACCCCATTTCTTTCCATTGTCTTAGATATGATGAATTTTTTATTATATTTTGAAACAAATATGTATGATTTTAATTATTTTATGGGTGGGACCTATATCTCCCTATAATTCATTGGTAACATATTAATATCTCATGTGATAAATAGGATTGGTTTGGGGAGTGAACCCAGTCTAGAAAGGGACTTTATCTGCTATGATAGTCTTGGGAGTCAACCTTGACTACTATGATGGTTTGGGGAGTGAACTAATTATACTATGATAGTTTTTTAAATGATCCTTGACTACTAATGAAATGATTTTATATTCCTATTTGTATGTCACAAATTCATGTTTTATGCCAATGTTATGATCACATGGCTCATGTTCTTTTATTGCTTTATGATTCATATATTATGAACTACTAATATTTATTCCACAAATCAAGATTATTATCAATGATATGCATGTCATGGGTTTAAAATGTTATTCTCATGTTCTCATACCCTTATGCTCATGTTATTCTTATGTGATCATTGATATCTCCCTTTTTTACCCATATTGAGCATCTGATCTCACCCTTTCTTATTTTTTCCTTTCCACAGGTTATGAAGAAAGGTATTATGTATGATATGTCTAATATGGGTTCTATTTATGATTAACCTTGTGGGAGGTAATATAGTTCACTTGTGAACCCATTGTTTATGTATCCAAGTTTCCAAAGTCACAAGAACCTATACTATTATCATGTGGATTGTTATGTTATATAATGAATATTCATCCATTAATATGTAATATCTATGTATAAACATTGTGGGACTATATAGTTTGAATTAGATTAAGGTTTGGTTAAACTTTGAAAACTATTATGGGAAGACTTTAGTGAGATCCTAAGAGATAATTATAAGGATAAGTTTAAGTATAAGAAATATCCTAGAATTTTGATAGAGGATATAACGAGTGGTTTCTAAGAAATTACATTCCTATTTGGACACTAAAAGTGGATGTGGCTCTGAAATAATTCTACATAGGGGTAATTAGTCTAAAAATGGAGCATTGGGATTTGAATTGAGCTTCACCTTGTGCATGAAAATGTGTCTTGCTACATTCCTAGTTTGACATTCCTGGGGGATATATTTTGTAAATTCACAAACTCCTTATGGACCGTGATAAATAATTTGAATAGATAATGGCAATAAATTAATTAATTTAATACTAATGTGTCATAGATTGAAAATAAGGTTTCATGATGTATAAATCCTATTAATGATTTATCGCTCTGATCAAAGATTCCATATGACCATACAACCCATTTTGGTTTTACTATGGGATTGAAGATAGAACCTTGAAGTTGGGGTGGTAACATCTATGTTCAAATATTGAAGTACCCTCTTTGATATTAGTTATATTAATTTCCTTATATAATTATAAGTATCTAGAAATTTTAATTTCTTTCCCTAATAATTATATGTTTCATTATAATTTAAAATCTCTAAAAGCATGATGATCACATCTCAAGTCTATGATTCTTCTCCAGTTGAAGTTTGTGGGAATGTGCTTCCTACAAATATCTTTATTCTCCATCTAGTTTAATTTTATGTTATCTTTGACATAGATTGTATTTATCTACATAAACTCTACATTCATTTCTAGGAAATAGAATTCATGTTTGATATTCCAAACTAACCTATGATCGTCTATTAGGGTGACAATAAATATGAACTTCAGATGGAAATCAAATCCTTGGGGTGAGCTTGTAATTTTTTTAATAAGAAAGATGGATCAATACAACTCAGAATCGATTATCAAAAACTTAACAAGACCATTAGCAATAAAAGGTATCCCCTACCCCATGTTGATGACTTGTTTGATCAACTATGTAGAGATCAATACTTTGAAAAGATTGAAATTCATTCTGTATATCATCAATTGAGGGTCAAGAAGGAGAATATACCCAAGATAGCATTCCACACTAGGTATGTAAACTATGAATATTTATTGATTTCATTTGGTCTTACTAATTTTCTGGCTATCCTCATATATTTAGTGAATAGACTCTTTAGAGATTAACCTGATCAGTTTGTGGTGGTCTTTATAGATGATGTTATTATCTATTAAAAAAGCAAATAAGAGTAATAATATCAATTTATAATTGTATTAGTGACCTTAAGGAAGGATAAAATATATTAAATATTTAAATATTTTTATTTTTTACTAAAAAAACTTTTCATTTTTAGGTCATATAATCTCAAGAGAGGGTATATCGGTGGATCCATCAAAGATGAAGGCTACTGAAAATTATCTCATACCAACCATTGTGATGGATATATGATGTTTTAAGATGGGTTAAAATTAAAATTATTTCATTTTTTTTATGATTAATCCAATTTAGGTCATTTTAATCAATTTCTTATTGAATTTTTATATAAAATATTTTTATGATTTTGAAAATTATTTCTTGGGAAAATCATTTTTCTGTCGTGTCTTCGGGTTTAATTTTAAATTAAATTATAAAAATTATGTGAATTAATATTGTAGAAATGGATTCAATATTTGGAATAATAATAATTAATATTATATAATAATTTTAACTTAATTTTTGGCCATAATGAATTATAAAAATAGTAAAAATTGATTTTCATAGTTAAGGTTAAAATGAGTTTAACGAGAGTTAAACTAAAAATATATGGGTTAAAATGTCTTAAAAACTTATCCAATTTATATTTTGGCCATATTTTAACTTATATCATATAATGTTTGATAATTATGTATTTTAGAGCCTTTTTAATTTGTAAAACATTGGTATAAATTTTTCTTTTCAAATAATTTCAAGTGTGTCCTCTCCCCCACTTATAAAAGGGTACCCCCTCTCCTCTCCTTTTCATGTTTACAAAGCTTTTTGGTTAGGCCAAGACCAACCAAAATATCTTCCTTAAATACTGACACATTTTATATAGGACTTATTTTTATTTTAAATCTATCCTAAGAAGGATTTTTGTGGTAACCTAAATAGGTTGTCAGAAGAAGTGATATCATTATTAATTGAGTGTTTTATTTTATTTCTTATTCCACCTCCTTCAAATATTATTAAACTATTATAATATAATAATATCAGTATCTCAAATATACTCATATTTTATTATTTTAATTTAGTAACCTATATCCATATCATCTTCTAACAAATGGTAAATGAAATGGTTGATTGTGTAGGACCTCAGGACACCCTGAGAGGGGAGGGGTGAATTAGGGTGTCAAATTTTTCTTTTAAACTGATGGATCATGTTCCCACATTGGTATGAACTAGTTTAACCTGAATGATGGATATGAGAAGCAATCAAATATTCAAATGTAATGAGATGACACAACACTTTTTACTTCACTATGGGCTACGTCCAAGGAGTATACGCTGAAAGGTTGTCGGTCATACCAAATTATACTATTCTTCGCTAGTTGTGGATTACAAATGTTCGGGAACAGTAACTCTGTCCTAGGATCACTACCTTTACAACTGTTTAGGGATAACCCACTGCATCCCTCGGGTCACTCCCGTTGACTCCCCCTAGCTCACTACCTTTGGTGAAGTCTCAGTAAATTTATAGACGTGAAGGTCTCTTCAATAGATTCGCATTGAAGTCTTTTCCTCTGCTTAACACGAGAATCTGCTTGCATCGAAGTCCTGAAATGATGCTCTTGAATACACTGAACCACTAATCCAAATAATTATAAAGTGCAAACAGGATACACAGATGATTTTGCGCAACACCTACCCTTTTCACGCAAGTTCACACATTTGAGCGCAATACATGATTTTCACGCGGAAAAATATTTCGCGTAACTTCATCTTTTTACAAGCAACCCAGAATTTTTTGCATAGATCAGAATTTTTCATGCAGCTTAGACCTTTCTGCGCAGCTTGAAATTTTTTGCGCAGCTCGGATTTTTCACGCAACTCGGAATTTTTTGTGCACCTACCTTTATGCGAACCTTTTACATGCATCACCAGTCGAAGTTTCCCTAAGTCTTAAGCTATACAGAATGAGGGGGGTCACCTCTTATTTATTGGTTTCTCCAACTCCCATGCATAAAACCCCCTGCAGTGAAAAAACCTCTCATTTGGCGCATAATATTTCATGCAAGTACTGTTTTTCGTGCACATCTCCATGTTTTTCTTACAGCGCATGCCTTTTCCATTTTTCAACATTCTGATTCCAAAACACTACTTGCGCAAAAAACTCGCTCCACTATTTCGTGCACCACACTATTTTTTGCGCACAAATAAAATATTTCACGCACAGTCCATATTTTTCGCGCACCACTTTCTCTTTGCGCGCACCTCCTTTTACTAACAATTCATGTCTTCATTTTCCGATTTTCAGGCCCTAAAATATTGGCAAACAATGGGAAGCAACGCCACCTTCAATACTGTAGTCTGCTTGAACTGTATGATCACTTTACTGGCACACATTCTGAACTTCTACTGAGGATTGACAACAAACACAAACCATAGTCCAATTCATGCAAAGAATAGCCACAGTTCCAACAAATTGTGTGTATGGTGGACTGTCGCCACACAAACCGATGTAATTCATCTTCCATCAATATCTATCACAGCTTGATAGAATGATGGATTTAACATATATATATATATATTTGAAATTTATGATATAATTATACATATGAAATGGTAATATCACATATTCCTTCTTACCTTTGAATCCATTAGAAAAGAGATAACATTGCTCGTGCGTACGTGTGGACTACCTTCTCCACAAAGTGATTTGATATGTTTTTAATCATATTTTGGAAAGGAGGGTAATAAAGATATATTTTATGGATATATATTATATCTATGAAAAAAATATTTTTTAAATTTGAATTAATATTTACCTTTCTTTTGTTTCATCCGTCGAGAAAATGGAAACAATGATCATGTGTATGTATGTCCAACCATCTCCATTAATGGTGTAGTTCATTTTTTGTCTCTAGAATTAGTCAATTGATATAAATATATATATAAGGAATTTATATGATATTAGAATAATGGTTAATGTTTTATTTATTATGGAACCAACACCAAAGTAAAAAAGACTAAAAATACCAAACCAAAACATACATGAAAATTGAAGCAACTATTAAGCAAAACATGTTTTTAACGTGGAATTGTAAATAGACAGCTCATAAAAGGTTATAAATAAATCATATATGAGTATAGATTAGTAATATATTTATAATTAACCTATCTTTATTATAAATTAGGTTTAAACATGTACAAATAATTTTGAAACTTGAGGTAAGGTATTTTCATCTCACTTTTATTTTTGTGGGATACATTCCTTATACACCACTTATTTATTTTTTTAGGTTTATATACTTAAAATAAATTTATTTTAATATTATTCTCATATAAATTATGGGATATAAATATAAATATAATATTATCTATTTCATGGGGCTTACGATTCAATAGTTATCAAAGTGGTAACTGTTTTAAGTTAGAATCTCTCTGTTTATCGAGGTTGTTTATGATTAAGTTCCAACAATGAAATATTATGAGATGTATCTCAAGAAACTCATAAATTTTATTCTCCTATGATTATTTCATGAAAATAAAATTTTCACCATAATTTTCTACTCTTTATGTACACAAGGTTTAAAAATAAATATTTTAAGAAAAATTGACTTTATTTCTCTCTTCGGTCAAAAATCCTTTTTCTTCCATATGCATATTTTTCATAAAACTGTTTTAACTAAAGTTTTTACTATTCACCAATGATTTTTTAAATACATTTTTTACCCATTCTTCTGATGAAATTATATTTCCCCAATGGTTGATTGCAGGGGTTGATTTTTTTGCAATCATTTATGGAGGGTTCACTATTTCTGAATTGTCTCCAATGGGTTTTGTTTGCACAAACAAAAACACCCAATGGATCTCATATCCATGACTAATCATGGAACTACTTTCAAAAGGTAAGTTATCATTGGAGAACTTGGACAACCACACTTTATAACTCACATTATTCGATAGGATGGGAAGTCGGGATCATCACACCCTTTTGGGGGAACTATTCCCTATTCCGTGAGTCTAATAGATTTAAGAAATGTTCATGAAGACTTTGTTCATTCGCAAGAATTTATACATGGATCACCCTATATTAATGATCCATTATGAGTAAGAATGGGTCCATAATCTTCTGTATGTGTCTAAGGTTCTCCATTGATAGAGATATTTGTATATATCTAGGGTTTTATATCAATGGTCCCCTTTTATGGATGAATTAGAGATTATTTGGTCATTTATTTAGATGATGAGGATTTACGACACATACTGAGGCACTCTAGAGTTTACTGCTACCCAAGGAGAAGGAATTTGTTTTGATTTTTTGATCAAAACCATAATATGGTCTTTCTATATATCCTCATGAGAGGAATCAAAACCTACATAGTTTGGTTCCACTTAACAGTACAAATCACCTTTAAGGTCATGTAACTAGGACTAAAACATGTAGTTTAACTTCATGTGGAATATATTCCCAGGTGAAATATTCCTGGACAAGGATTGTGTGGTACTTACACCCAGCTGGCCTAAGGGAATAAAAAGATATGTGGTCTCTTTGGGTGGATATCACCCTACTGGGAATGTGGCTTGGAGAACATTAGGGTGAATTTGGGTGTTGGATTTGGAACTCAATAAGGATTCCTATGTATCCCAGTTAGTTGGGAATCAAATCAAACATAGTTAGGGAATTTTGGGCTTACACCTCTAAGGACTCCCATGTGGTTGGGGCTTAGTCATGGAAGTTACCCATTTGAATAGAGGTCAGGGATTATATCTATGGAGAAGTATCATTTGAATTTGGGTATGGTTGGGGCTTAAACTATATAGGAGTCCCAATTGAATCAGGGTTGATCTGTTGTCATGATCACTACTAACCTCTAATTCCATGTGATTTATGCTTGGTGTGATAAACAAGAGGAAGCAATGGATCTAAGGATAATACTATTCACTATGTCCGCTAGTAGATGAGATGTTGGATCCCAAAGGGAGAGGTAAGAGGGAATTGATTGTGACCATATCCTCTTTTGTTTTGGTAGCATAGATAGTCACATATAGTAATCCATCTGGCTACATACTGAGCTAGTGAAGAGGATCAAGGGAACCACCTATTTCAAGAAAGGATAGGGGCTTACTCTAGGAGGGATGTCTGGATGGTTCTTAGTCATCTCATGTTTATTACATAAGTCATATTAAGCTTAGTGCATAAATCATATCATGTTTTTCATAGGAGGCGTCCTTTGTTTTTCTTATAGGCTTTACTATAGTTTAATTTCATATAGCTTGGACTATGGCAGTACAGTTTAACATCATGTTTCATGGATGAGGAAGTATAGTATAAGTTCATGTTGTAGGGATGACCGAATCATAGTTTAACATCATGTTGTGGGGATGGAAACAACATAGTTTAACATCATGTTTTGAGGATGATGGAAACATAGTTTAACATAATGTTGTAGGGACATGTTCCATAAAGTTTAACATCATGTGGTTGGGATGATTTTTGTATAGTTTGACACCATGTGGTCTGGAAGACTAAGAGGAAGTTTCCTAGAAATTTCTGGTGTAAGACTTATGCAAGAGCAACCCTTTCTATTTTAAACTGGCATAAGATTCAGGTGGTGGGATTTTAGCATGTGAATGAGGAATGTTTTGACTCATGGTATTATATGGGGTGGATGTTAGGTTCGTATAAGGTGGGACCCAAAAAAATTCGATCCGCCCTAAAAAGTACACGATCCGACTCTCCATTTTTCATGGGGTTGGTGACAGTAATAGAGGGACCAACCCTATGGTCCAAGATTGTATCTTGAAATAGATTCCAAGTGGGAGTGTGGGGGTGTATCCCCATCGGCATGGACCAGTAGGCATAATGTTCTGGCTCCATAGGATCTGGCCCCATAAGACCATCTGTGAAGGAGCTGGCTGCATAGGACCATCTGTGAAGGAGCTGGATGTATAGAACCATCCACAAAGGAGTTGAACTCAATGGACATCCCATGAAGTCATATTCACATAGCTTTTTCCTTAAAGGGTGTTATGTGTTAGAGCTCGCTGCATACGACTGGATACAAAGGACCATCTACAAAGAAGCATTCGTATAGTGTTTTTCACAAAGAGATGGCCGCATAGGAGTTGGCCTTATAGATCTGGATGAAAAGGATCATCTGTGAAGGAGCATACATGAAGGATAATTCATGAAGGAGAATATATGAAGGATCTTACATGAAGGGTTGGATATAAATACTTCATCCAAAAAGGTTCTGTCCTTAAACAAATTTATTCATTCATGGGGTTAGAAAATAATGCATTATGCCACAAAAGACATTGCCTCTACATAGAATATTTTGAAAAGGGGATTCCACACATGGTTTATCTGTGTAAGGTTTTGTGAAGTAACTGATTCGCTATGTAGAAGTGGTCATCTGCAAATGATTTCAGGTATGAGGATGGTCAATTGTTTTTTCTCCATGAGGCCTCCATTTGTGGGATCCTAGGGAAAACACCTTCGCCCATGAATGATTTTGTTTACAAGGGGAAGAAATATCATCTTCACCCGCAAAGGATTTATCATTTGCAGGGGTGATCGTTTTTAGGGGATAGAAATCACCGTTCGCACAAAAAAATGATTTTATTTTATTAACAAGGAAGACAAACATCATCTCTAATCATGAAAAAAGTTTTTTTCCATGAATGATTTCTTTCACGGGACGCCATGTGGAGCGGTGGTCTATGTAGTGAGTTTGTTAGGCACACATCAACCCTACTTTGTGGCTTGGATTCCTTAAATAATTTATTAATTTTTTTGAGTTTATTTTTACCCTTAAAAACATCATGAAAGTATGTTTATCTTATATGAAAAGTTTTCAGGACCCAACACCAAGCTATAATTTTTACAATATGGTTTAAAATTTATCTTATTATCATTCTCTAAATAAATAACTTTTGACTTTTTAACAAAAATTTGAAATGAATATTTGTTTTTACAAGTACGACATGAACAATATTTTATGCCATCATGATTGATCAATGATTTAAATCTTTCATTAACATTTTCCAGGGTTAGTTTAAAAGAAACATTTTCCCTTAATATTTGGGATATTTTTTAGATTTTAAAGAAGTTCTTTTAAATTGGAAAGGATATTTTCTTTAATAAATATTCAAAATTATATTTCTAAATCATTTTCTTTCTAAGATTAAATCCTTTGATATTAATTAATCTTTACTTGGGATATGATTCAGTGATACCATCCTTATTATTTCTTTGTATGGTTTATGTTTGTGATGAAATCATATTTATTCTATGATGAAGAGATGTAATTTTTATGAAACCTGTTTCTTTTCCTTGGGTTATGCCATGATAAAATGTATTTGAACCAAATTTCTTTCCATTGGTTTGGATATAATGAATATTTTATGATCTTGTGTCACACATATGTATGATTTTTGAGACTTATATCTCCTTCTAATTCATTAGTAAAATATTGATATCTCATGAGATAAATAGGATTGGGTTGGGAATTGAACCCAATTCAGTACAGGTCTTTATCCACTATGATAGTCTTGGGAGTCAACCTTGACTACTATGATGGTTTAGGGAGTGGACCTATTTCACTATGATAGTTTTTAAATGATCCTTGACTAATAATTAAATGATTTTATATTATTATGTGTATGTCACAAATCCATGTTTTATGCCAATGTTATGATCACATGGCTCTTGTTCTTTTATTACTTTATGATTCATATATTATGAACTATGAATATTTATGCAAAGAATCAAGATTATGATCTATGATATGTAGGGTATGGTTTTAAAATGTTATTCTCATGTTATCATACCCTTATGCTCTTGTTATTATTATGTGATCATTGATATCTCCCTTTTTTAACCATATTGAGCATCTGAGCTCACCATTTCTTATTTTCCATTTATATAGGTTATGAAGAAATGTATTATGTATGATATTTTTAAGAAGGGTTCTAGTTATGAGTAAAATAGTGGGAGATAATATAGTTCACTTATGAACCAATTGTGTATGTATCTAATTTTCTAAAGTCACAAGACCTATACGATACTCGTGTGGATCGTTATGTTATATAATGAATATTTATCCATTAAGACATAGTATATATGTATAAAAATTGTGGGTATCTATAGTTGGTATTAGATTATGTTTTAGTTAATCTTTGAAAACTATGATGAGAAGAATTTAGTGACATCTAAAGAGATAATTATAAGGATAAGTCTATGTATAAGAAATATCCTAGAATTTTGAGGAAGGATATAGCTAGTGGTTACCAAGAAATTACATTCCTGACTAGATAATAAAAGTGGATGTGGATCTATAATAATTGTACATAGGGGTAATAACTATGAAAATGGAGCATTGGGATTTTAATCGAGCTTCACCTTGTGCATGAAAATGTGTCTTGCTACACACCTGGTTTGACATTCCTAGGGGATATGTCTTGTAAATTCAGAAACTACTTATAAACCATCATAAAAAATTTGAATAGATAATGGTAACGAATAAATTAGGTTAATCCCAAGGTGTCATAGATTGAAAATAAGGTTTCATGATGTAGAAATCCTATCAATAATTCACCACTCTGATAAAAGATTTTGTATGATCATACTGACCATTTTGATTTTTCTAATGGACTGAAGATAGAAAAATGATTTTGGGGTGGTAACATGTATGTTCAAATATTGAAGTACCCTATTTGATATTATTTATATTAATTCCCTTATATAATTACAAGTATCTAGGAATTTTAATTCATATCCCCAATAATTATATGTTTAATTAGAATTTAAAAAATCTAATGGCATGACGATCACATCTCAAGTATATGATTCTTCTCCAGTTGATGTTTGTTGTAATTTTCTTCATAAAAATATCTTTATTCTCCATCTTGTTTTATTTTTTGTTATCTTTGATATAAATTTGATTTATCTACATAATCCCTAAATTAATTTCTAAGTAATGGAAGTCATGTTTGATATTCCAAACTAACTTATGATCGTCTATTATGATGACAATAAATATGGACTTCTAAGGGAAATAAAATCCATTATATGGGTCTTAATTCCTATTCAAAAGGTGTTTTTATCCCAAATGGTTGGGGGAAAATTTAACATCAATGATATAAATATTGTGCAGGATTTTATTGATGTATTTTCATAATATTTTCCTATTCTTCCACTAAATCATGTTGTTAAGTTCTCAATGGAACTCTTACCTAGTTACACACCTATTTCATAGAGTCTATATTGAATGGATCTGATTGATTTTCAAGGATTTATGATGAAACTCGAAGAGAATATTGATAATGGATTTATTTGGACAAGTGTGTCACCTTGAGGTGATCTTGTTCTTTTTGTTAAGAAGAATGATGGATCAATGTAAATCAGTATTGATTATTAGAAACATAACAAGATCGTTATCAATAAAAAGTATCCCCTGCCCCATATTGATGACCTCTTTGATCAAATATGTAGAGCTCAATACTTTTGTAAGATTGAAATTCATTATGTATATCATCAATTGAGGGTAAAGAAGAAGAATATACCCAAGATATGATTCCACAATTGGTATGTACACTATGAATATACAGTGATGTCATTTGGTCTTACTAATTTTCCCTCTATCTTCATGTATTTAATGAATAGATTCTTTAGTGATTACCTTGGTCAGTTTGTGGTGGTCTTTATAGATGGTATTCATATTTATTAAAAAATAAAATAAGAGCAATAATTTCAATTTATAATTGTATTAGAGACCTTATGGAATAATAAAATATATTAAAAAATTACAAAGTTTGAATTTTGGCTACAAAAGTTTTAATTTTTAGGTCTTATAATCTCAAGAGAGGGTATATTAGTAGATCTATCAAAGATGAAGGATATTGAAAATTACCCCAAACAATCACTTGTGACTGATATCTAATATTTCAAGATGGGTTAAAATTAAAATTATTTCATTTTTTATGATTAATCCAATTTATGTCATTGTAATCAATTTTATTTTTAATATTTATATAAAATCTTTTCATGATTTTTGAAATTATTTCATTGGAAAACCATTTTTCCGTCACATCCGTGAGTTTAATTTTTAATATAATTCTACCACTTATATGAATTAAATTTTGAAGAATAGATTCCATATTCTGAAAAAGTATAATTAATATTATATAATAATTTTAACTTAATTTTATTTCCATAATGAATTTTAAAAATAGTAAAAATTAATTGTCGCAGTTAAGGTTAAAATGAGTTTAACAGTCGTTAAAGTAAAAATATATGGGTTAAAATGTCTTAAACACTTGTCAAATTCGTATTTTTTGGCCATATTTTAACTTATATCATATAATATTTGATAATTATCCATTTTAGAGCCTTTTGTAATATGTAAAACATTGGTATAACTTTTCTTTTCAAATAATCTCAAGTGTGTCCTCTCCCCCACTTATAAAAGGGTCCCTCTATCCTATCATTTTCATATATACAAAGATTTTTGGTTAGTCTAAGAACAACCAAAATATCTTCCATAAATCCTTACACATTTTATATAGGCCTTATTTTTATTATGAATCTATCCTAAGAAGGATTTTTGTGGTAACCTAAAGTGGTTCTCATAAGAAGATCTATCATTCTTAGTTGAGTGTTTTATTTTATTTATTCTTCCATATCCTTCAAATATTATTCAACTATTATAATATAATAAAATAATTATCTCTAATATAACCATTTTTTATTATTTTAATTTAGTAACCTATATCCATCTCATCTTCCAACAAATGGGAAATGAAATTGTTCATTTTGTGTATGGGGGACTACGGCCTCGCGAATCGATGTAATTAATCTTCCATCACCGCCTATCATGGCTGGATAGAATGATGGATCTAACACACACACACACACAAATATATATATATATATCTATGTGTGTGTGTGTGTGTATGAAATTTATGATATAATTATACTTCTAAAATTGTAATATCACATATACCTTCTTACCTTTGAATCCATTGTAAAAAAGATAACATTGTTCGTGCGTACATGTGGACTACCACCTCCATGAAGTGACTTGACACGTTTTTAATATTATTTTGAAATAAAGGTAACAAAGACAGATTGAATGGATATATATTATATCTATGATATGAAAAATATTTTTTAAATATGAATTAATATTTACCTTTATTCTATTTCATCCATCGAGAAAATAGAAACAATTATCATGTGTACGTATGACCTACCATCTCCATTAATGGTGTAGTTCAATTTTTGTCTCTAACTTTAGTGGATTGATATAAATATATATATAATGAATATATATTATATTTAAATAACGGTTAATATTATATATATTATTGAACCATGATCAATGTAAAAGGACTAAAAATACCAAACCAAAACATACAAAAAAATTGAAGCTGATATTAACCAAAATGTTTTTAACATGGAATTGTAAATTGACAGGTCATAAAAGGTCATAAATAAATAATATATGAGTATAGTTCAATAATATATTTATAATGAGACTATATTTATAATAAATTAAGTTTAAACATGTACTAATAATGTCAAGACTTGAGGTAAGGTGTTTTAATCTCACTTTTATTTCTGTGAGATACATTCCTTATAAACCACTTATTTATTTTTTGTGGTTTATATAATTAACATGAATGTATTTTAAGATTATTCTCATGAAAATTATGGGATATAAATATTCATATAATATTATCTCTTTCAGGGAACTTACGATTTAATAGTTATCAAAGGGGTAAGTGTTTTACGTTACAATATCCCTATTTATTGAGGTTGTTTATGATTAAGTTCCAATGATGAAATATTATGTGATATATCTCAAGAAAATCTTGAATTTTTATATCCTAAGTTTATTTCATAAAAATAAAATTTTAACCTTCATTTTCTACTCTACATGTACACAAGGGTTGAAAAGAATGTTTTTAAGAAAAATTGACTTTATTTCTCTCTTTGGTTGAAAATCATTTTTCTTCCATATCCATATTTTTCATAAAAATGTTTTAAAGAATGTTTTTACTATTCACCAATGATTATTTAAATACATTTTTCCCATTTTTCTGATGAAATTATATTGCCCCAACGGTTGATTGTAATCATTTACGTCGGGTTCACTATTGTTGAATTGTCTCCAATGAGAATTGTTTGTGGAGCCAAAAACACCTAATAGATCTCATATCCATGATTAATCATGGACCTACTTTCCAAAGGTAGGTGATAATTGGGGAACTTGTCCAACCACACTTAAGAACTCACATTAGTCGAGAGGATGGGAAGTCGGGCTCAATACACCCTTTTAGGGGGAACTATTTCCTATTCTATTACTCTATTATAGATTTAAGATACGTTCATGAATCCTTTTTTCATTACCAAGAATTTATACATGGATAAATCTGTATTAATGATATATTTTGAGTAAGAATAGTTCTAAAATCATTTTTATGTATATGAGGTTCTCCATTGATAGGGATATTTGTTTGTATCTGGGGTTTTCTATCAATGGCCCCCTTTTATAGATGGATTAGATATTATTTTGTCGTTTATTAGAATTATTATGGTTAAAGACACATATTTAGGTGCCCTAGAGTTTACTCCCACCCAGGGAGATGGAATGTTTTTTTATTTCGAGATCGAACCCATAATATGGGCTTCCTGTATATCCTTATGAGAGGAAGCAGAACCTACATTGTTCGGTGCCACTTAATAGGAAAAAACACCTTTTGAGGTAGTGTGAATATGAATAAATCATATAGTTTGACTTAATATGAAAAGTATTCCCAGGTGAAAGGTTCCTGGTCAAGGATTGTGTGGATCTTACACTGAGGAGGCCCAAGGGACCCAGAAGATATGTGGTCTCCCGGGTGGATATGACCCTATCGGTAATGTGGCCTAGAGAACATTAGGGTGAATTTGGGTGTTGGGTTTAGACCACACTAAGGATTACTTTGTATTCTAGTTAGTTGGGAATCAAATCCCATATAGTTAGGTAAGTTGGGGCTTACACCTGTGAGGATTCCAATGTGGTTGGGGCTTACTCATGGAAGCTACTCATTTGAATAGAGGTCTAGGATTACATCTATGGAGAAGTACTATTTGAATTTGGGTATGTTTGGGGCTTACATTTTATAGGAGTCCCAATTGAATTAGGATTTTCATATGTCATTATCACTACAAACCTATAATCCCATATGATTTATGCTTGGTGTGAGAAACTAGAGGAAGCAGTGGATCTATAGATCGTACAATCCACCCTATTCACTGGTGGATGAGATACTGGATCCCAAAGGGAGAGGGAGAGGGCATTGAGTGTGCTCATATCCTCTTTTGTTTCAGTATCTATGATAGTCACATCTAGTAACCCATCTGGCTACATCCTAGTCTAGTGAATAGGAGAAAGTTCACCACCTCTTCCAAGAAAGGATAGGGGATTACTCTAGGAGGTATACCTAGCTAGTTCTTGGTCATATCATGATTATTACATGTGTCATATTAATATTATCACATAAAGTGCCTCATGGTTTCCATATAAGGAATATTTTGTTTTTCATATAGGATATACTATAGTTTAATTTCCTATATCTTGGACTATGGCAGCACAATTTAACATCATGCTTTAGGGATGAGGGAAGTATAGTATAAGGTCATGTTTTGGGGATGACGAAAGCGTAGTTTAACGTCATGTTGTGGGAAAAAAGTAGCATAGTTTAACATCATTTTTTGAGGATGATGGAAGCATAGTTTAACATCATGTTGTAGGGAAAAGTTCTATACTATTTAACATCATGTGGTCAGGATGAGTTTTTTATAGTTTAACATCATGTGGTCAGGATGACTAGGAGGAAGTTTCCCAGCAATGGTTGGTTTGGGACTTATGAAAGAGCATCCATTTGTAGTTTAACCTGGAATATGAGTTAGGTGATAGAATTTGAGGATGTTCATGAGGAATTTTTTTACTCATGGTATTGTATGGGGTGGATGTTAGGTCTATATTAGGTCTATATTAGGTGGGACCCAAAATTTCATCGACCCGCCTCGAAAAGTTTGTGGTCTAACTCTCCATTTTTCATGGGGGTCAGTGATAGTAGAAAAGGAAATAGTCATATGTCCTAATATGTTAGCATGTAATGGATCTCAAGTGGGTTTTTGGGGGTGTATCCCCCATGGTATGGACCAGTGAGCATAAAGGGATGACCGCAGAGGATATGGCCCCATAGGACCATCCACAAAGGAGTTGGCTGCATAGTACCATCTGTGAAGGAGATGGATGCGTAGGACCATCCACAAAGGAGTTTCCCATAAAGGACATCCCATGAAGGATCGTACACATAGATTTTTTATAAAATGGTTTTCTATATTGGAGTTGGCTATATAGGGAAGGCCACAAAGGATCATCCGTAAAGAAGCATCCGCATAGCATTTTCTACAAAGGGCTGGCTTCATAAGAGTTGGCTATATAGGGCTAGCTGAAAAGGATCATCTATAAAGGATCATCCATGAAAGATAATTCATGAAGGAGAATCCAAAACGGATCTTCCAAGAATGGTTGGACATAAATTCTTTATCCACAAAGGGTCTGTCCGTAAATAAATTTATTCATTCATGGGGTCAGAAAATAATGCCTCATGCCACAAATGACATTACCTCTATGTAGAATCTTCTGCAATGGGGATTCCACACATGGGTTATCCATGTAAGGTTTCACGAAGTGATTTATTCACTATGTATAAGTGTTCATCTAAAAATGATTTCAGGTATGAGGATGGTCTGTTGATTTTTTTGTCGAGAATGATTTCTCAAGCACCTCCCCTGGACTCCTTTCATCTTCCCCACCTCTTATATCACCTTATCTTCTTTTTATAGAGTATCAACACAACTAACTAATGGGTTGTCTGATTGGAGTGTTCTATGAGGCCTCCATTTGTGGGATCCTAGGAAGAATTCCTAGCCCCATGAATGATTTCATTCGTAGGGATTGGAAAATATCTTATTCACCTGGAAAGGATTTATCGTTTGTGGGTGGTGGTCATTTTCTTGGGACATAAATCACCATATTCACCCCAAAATGGTTTTATTTTGTTTATATGGAAGGAAAAAACCATCTATGATCATGAAAAAATTTGTGTTCCATGAAAGATTTAATTCATGGGACGCCATACGTAGAGGCGGTCTGTGTAGTGAGTTTGTTATCTGCACCTCATCCCTCCTTTGTGGCATGGCTTCCTTAAACAATTTCTTATAATTTTCTTAGAGTTTATTTTTACCATTACAAACATCATGAAAGTATTTTTATGTTCCATGAATTTTTTTCAGGAACCAACATCATGTTTTAATTTTTACAATATGGTTTAAAAGGAATATTCTTATCATTTTCCAAACAAGACACTTGAATTTTTAACAAAAAATTGAAATGAATATTTTTTTTAACATGTACGGCATGAATGGTATTTTTTGACATCATGATTGATCAATGATTTAAATATTTCTTTAAAATATTCCAGGTTTATTTTCAAATAAATTTTTTTCCTTAATATTTGGGATATTTTTTATATTTTAAAGACGTTTTTTCAAAGTTGTAAGGTTATTTTCCTTAATAAATGTTCCCAAATATCTTTCTAAATCATTTTCTATCTAATATTAAATCCTTTGATATTAATTAATCATTACTAGGGATATGATTTATTGATAATATCCTTATTCCTTCTCTACATGGTTTATGTTTATAATGAATATATCTTTATGCTATGATGAAAAGATGAAATTTTTGTGAAACCTGTTTCTTTTCCATGGGTTATGCCATGATAAAATGTTTTTGAACCCCATATATTTCCATTGTTTTAGATATGATGATTTTTATGATCTTGTGGCACACATATGTATGTTTTTTATTATGTGATGGGTAAGACCAATATCTCCCTCTAATGCATTGGAAAAATATTGATATCTCATGAAAATAAATAGGATTGGTTTGGGGAGTGAACCCAGTTCAGTAAGGGACTTTATCCACTATGATAGTCTTTGGAGTTAACCTTGACTACTATGATAGTTTCAGGAGTGAACTGGTTCCACTGTGATTTTTTTAAATAATCCTTGACTACTAATAAAATGGTTTAATATTCTTATGTGTATGTCACAAATTCATGTTTTATGCCAATGTTATGATCCCATAGATCATATTGTTTTATTACTTTATGATTCATATATTATGAACTACTAATATTTATGCCATGAGTCAGGGTTATGGTATATTATATGTAGGGTATATTTTTCAAATGTTATTATCATATTCTCATACCCTTATGCTCATGTTATACTTATGTAATCCTTGATATCTCCCTTTTTTACCCATATTGAGCATCTGAGCTAAACCTTTATTATTTTTACTTTCTATAGGTTATGAAGAATATTATTATATATAATATGTCTAATAAGGGTTCTAGTTATGAGTAAAATAGTGGGGGATAATATATTTTACTTATGAAGCAATTGTTTATGTATTCAAGTTTATAATGTCACAAGACCTATACAATTAGCATGTGGATCGTTACGTTATATAATGAATATTCATCCATTAAGATATAATATGTATGTATAAAAATTGTGGGTCTCTATAGTTGGTATTAGATAAAGGTTTAGTTAAACTTTGGAAATAATGATGATAAGACTTTAGTGATATCCCAAGAGTTAATTCTAAGGAAATTTCTAATTAGTGGAAATATCCTAGAATTTTTATGAAGGATATAATGAGTGGTTTCTAATAAATTATATTACTGTTTGGATTCTAAAAGTGGATGTGGATTTGGAATAATTGTACCTAGGAGTAATAAATCTGAAAATGGAGCTATGGGATTTGAATCGAGCTTCACCTTGTCCATGAAAATGTGTCTTTCTACACACCTAGTTTGATACTCCTGGGGTATATGTTTTCTAAATTCACAGACTTCTTACAAACCATCATAACAAATTTGAATAGATAATGACCAAAAATGAATTAGGTTAATCCTAAGGAGTCATAGATAGAAAATAAGGTGTCATTATTTTGAAATCATATCAATGATTTATCACTTTGATCAAAGACTCTAGATGATCATACTGGCCATTTTGGTTTTACTAAGGGATTGAAGATAGAACAATGAAGTTGGTGTGGTAATAGGTATGCTAAAATATTGAAGTACCATATTTTATATTAGTTATATTAATTCAATTATATAATTATAAGTATCTAGTAATTTTAATTCATATCCCCAATAATTATATGTTTAATTATAATAAAAAAACCACTAATTTCCCGATGATCGCATCTCAAGACTATGATCCTTCTCAAGTTGAAGTTTGTGGGAATTTTTTTCCTAAAAATATATTTATTCTTCATCTATTTGAATTTTATGTTATCTTAGACATAGATTGGATTTCTCTATATAAACCCTACATAAATTTCTGAGGAATAGAAGTCTTGTTTGATATTCAAAACTAACCTACGATTGTCTATTAGGGTGACAATAAATATCAACTTATGATAGAAAACGCATCAATTTTATGGGTATTCATTCCTATTAAAAAGGTATTTTTATCCCAAATGGTTGGGGGGAAACTCTACCTAAATTACATGAATATTGTGTAGGAGTTTGTTGATGTCTTTCCGTAAGATTTTCTTATTCTTCCAAAAAATCATAAAGTTATGTTATCAATGGAACTCATACCTAGTTCCACACCTATTTCATAGAGTCTATATAGAATGGATCTTATTGAGTTTAAAGGATTTAAGAAGAAAATATAGGAGAATATTTAAAAAGGATTTGTTTGGCCAAGTGTTTCACCATGGGGTGAGATTGTTATTTTTGTTAAGAAGAAAGTTGGATCAATGCAATTATGCATTTATTATCAGGAAATTAACAAGATCATTATCAATAAAAAGTATCCCCTACCCCATATTGATGACTTGTCTGATCAACTATGTAGAGATACATACTTTTAAAAGATTGAAATTCATTTTTTTATATCATCAATTGAGGGTCAAGAAGGATAATATACCCAAGATAACATTCCAAACAAGGTATGTACACTATGAATATATAATGATTTCATTTGATCTTACTAATTTTCCCTCTACCTGAATATTTAATTAATAGAGTATTTATAGATTACCTTGATCATTTTTTTGTCTTTATAGATGATATTATTATATATTAAAAAAGAAAATAAGGGCAATAATATCACTTTAAAATTGTATTAGAGACCTCAAGGAAGGATACACTATATTTAAAATTTACAAAGCGTGAATTTTGGCTACAAAATTTTCATTTTTAGGCCATAAAATCTCAAGAGAGGGTATATAAGTGGATCCATAAAAGATTAATGCTGTTGAAAATTATCCCGAACTAACCACTGTGACTGATTTCTTATGTTTTATTGGTTTTGTTGGATATTATCGATGGTTTGTGAGGAATTTCTCACAACTTTGTAATCCACTAACCAAGTTAACTCTGAAGGGATCCAAGTTCCTATGGATATATGAATGTGAGGAAAATTTCAAGGAACTAAATATA
The DNA here is from genome assembly GCA_963277665.1 of Viscum album. Taxonomy (NCBI): domain Eukaryota; kingdom Viridiplantae; phylum Streptophyta; class Magnoliopsida; order Santalales; family Viscaceae; genus Viscum; species Viscum album. Next base: position 114,910,021 of record OY728125.1, on the reverse strand, counting down.
ATTATAGTGAGTGATCCTATACTTATAATTATCCTAGAGGCCTTATTATGATTATTAATTCCTCCTAACAAGGGTTTTGGTGCTAACCTATAGAGGTTGTTTGAAGAAGAGGTATCATTCTTAGTCGAGCGTTTTATTTTATTTCTTTTTCCAAAAACTTAAAATATTATTCAGATATTATAATATAATAACATATTTATCTCCCATATAAATATATTTTATTATTTTAATGGTATACCCAAAATTAATCCCCTCTTTCATCAAATGGGAAATGAAACCGTCAATCATGTATATAGAGGAAAACCGACTCACGGACCAATGTAATTTGTTTTACATGAACTCCTCCCATGTATGGATAAAATTATGGATTTAACATGTTTATATGATATTTTTGACATAATTATACTTTTTAAATTATAATATTGTTGTACCTCTCGTACCCCTCGTGGTTTAATTTTCATGATCACAATCACTCTCTTATTTATCTAATCTTGTTTTAAGTGTTTTTGTTGATAGGAAAAAGGTTGCCAAGGAATTGGGCCAATAAGGACCCAAAGTGGACTGATTTTCAGTCCACCGGCCCACCGGTGGATGCCCACCGGCCAGCCGATGGAGCCTGGACAGAAGGCATCCTTCTGTCCAGACCACCGGCCAACCGGTGTCCCACCACCGGCCAGCCGGTGGACCCAGACAAAATAGTGTCAGCTACTGCCTCAGCACCGGCCAACCGGTGGCCTCCTCACCGGCCAGCCAGTGGTGCCTGAGCCCGAAGGCCTCTCCTTTTTCAAAGCACCGGCCAACCGGTGGCCTAGCACCAGTCAGCCGGTGGAGCCAGTCAAACCAGCCGTTGGGCTTTGACCAGGCTTGTCCACTTGACTCCCAACGGCTCCGAAGGCCTCTCCAACGGCTCCGAAGCCCCCCAAAGGCCATTTGAGGGTTCCCCCTATATAAATAAAGGACTAAGAAGCCCCGGAAACACACGGAAGCCCACGGGAACATTTTTGATCATTTGGCGAACCTCCGGCGAATTGCTTCAAGGAACCCCACTTGCTCCAACTCATTTACACATCCAAGGAGCACCATCAAAGAAGCTTGGGAGCGCTCTTCATCAACTTCATCAATCCATTGGCGCCCAAGACTTCTCCTCATTACGGTTTTTCTTGTTTTAATTATTTTGAGCATCAATTTGGGTTTCTGCCTACAAACCCCTCTTTCTCTCATCTTTCTCTTGTTTGGGTTTTCACACCACCTTCAAGGTGTGAAGAGGTTAGTCAAGCCTTCCCTTTAAAAGGCTTGAGTCATAGGTGAGCTAGCCTTCACCTGTAAGAAGGCTAGTGGGTTCTTGCTCAACCATTGAAAGCAAGTGGGTTCTTGCATAACCATTAAAAGCAAGCTGTAATAGGTTCTAGACTAACCTTAAAGTCTAGTGGGTTTCTTGCTAAAACCATTAAAAAGAAAGCGGTAGTAAATCTCTCAACGGTTGAGTTGGGAGCAGAGACGTAGGCTTTGGTTTAAGCCGAACTCCGTTATCAAGTTTTGTGTCTTGCCTCTTTTATTTCCGCTGCACTTTGATAATTATTTTATATTTTTAATTATTTTTTTAAAAGGCAATTCACCCCCCCTCTTGCCATCACTCTCCGCCCAACATTTGGTATCAGAGGCAAAATTTGAGTAATACCCTAACCGGTTTCAAATTCAAGATCCTTTATGATGGCTTCAACTTCTTTCGCCCCCGAAGGCTATTCTTTGGGTCGTGCTCCATTTTTTGATGGAACCGACTATAACTATTGGAAAACCCGCATGACCACTTTTCTTAGAAGCATAGGTTATCCTATTTATAAAATTGTCATGCATGGTTATTCTCTTTCTTCTCCCGATGAATCCAAATGGACTCAAGCCGACATTAAAAATTTCAAGCTTGATGGCAAAGCCATGAATGCTCTTCATTGCGGCCTTGATCGTAATGAATTCAATCGAGTTTCCACATGCACCTCATCACATGAAATCTGGAAACTATTGGAGGTTACCCATGAGGGGACCAAAAAAGTCAAGGATACTCGATTGGATATGTTCCGTCAAGATTTTGAGTCTTTCACCATGCACCCACATGAATCAATTTCTGAAATGTTTACACATTTTACTGATGTTTGCAATGGGAGAAAGTCCCTTGGTGATGATGTGTCTGCAGAAACGATGGTCAAGAAGATCCTTTGGATCCTACCAAGATCATGGGCACCAAAAGTCACGGCAATTCAAGAAGCAAAAGACATCAAGAACATGCCGGTCGAAGAGCTCATCGGATCCCTCATGACCTACGAGATCACCATGAGGAGGCAAGCTGAAAAGGAAGGCAAACCAATCAAAGTTCCAAAGAACATCGCCTTCAAAGTTCAACAAGAAGAAAGCTCATCCTTCTCATCATCTTCCTCTTCAAGCGAAGATTCCGAAATGGAGAATCTTGCCCGCAAAATGCACAAATTCATGAAGAAGCACAAAAAGAAGAAATCCCGCAAGGCTCAACCCAACGAAAAATCCGAGCCTGAGGTAACAAGTTACGGGTGTGGCAAGAAAGGCCATTACAAGCCCGATTGTCCACTCAACAAGAAAAAGGCCAAGCAAAAGGAAAAGAAGAAGGCATTCAAGGCCACATGGAGTGATAGCTCCACATCCTCCTCCTCCTCCTCCTCAAGCGACAACGGTAAAAAATGCCTAATGGCATTTCATGAGGTAACATCTTCCGACTCCTCATCCTCTTGTTCTTCTAATTCTTTTAATCACTTATCTTATGAGGATATCCAATATGCGAGAGATAAATTGGAGGAAGGTTTTCACGAACTTTCTTCCAAATTTGTTGCTTTAAAAAAGAATTTCAAAAAACTTTCTTCCGAAAAGGAACAACTTCTCAAAGAAAAGGAGGAGTTGTCCCTCAAGGTCTAAAACCTTCCCTATGTTGATTCTATGGAATTAACAATCAAGGATTTAAAAGAATCTCTTGCCAAGTTCACCCAAGGTGAACACAATTTAACCAAATTGCTCGGTTCCCAACGCATATCTAGAACCACCGAAGGGCTTGGCTATTCCAAGCAAGCTTCCTCTTCCCATGCTCCAACTATTTTTGTAAGGGGGAGCTCTCAAAATAAATTTTGTAACTATTGCAAAAAACCCGGGCACTTAATTTATGAGTGCGATTGCAAAAATGCCCGGTATGGAAGGCCCAAAACCATTTTCTTTAATGATGAATTTCATAGGAGAAGACCCGCCACTAGACAAGTATGGATTGAAAAATCCCTTTTAGCGAGTCTCACCGGACCAAAATTTGTCTCGGTTTTAAAATCCTCTCCCCGGTGATTTGTTGTTTTTATTTAGGGGGAGTTAGGATTGTTTAAGCTTTTTTGCGTTTTTCAATTCAAAACTTTCAATTCAAAACTTTCAATTCAAAACTTTCAATTCAAAACTTTCAATTCAATTTCAAAAATTTCAATTGGTTTAAAATCTCTATCTTGTTTTTCAACTCATTCACTCAATCAAGTTTTATGCCCCATGCTATTTTGATAATCACAAAGGGGGAGAAATTCTTGGTTGATTGGGGGAAAAATATTTCTCTCATGCTTTGCTTTACTTTTCAATTTATCCTTTAAAGCATGCCTCTAATTTCAGTCTTTTACATTGCTTGTTTTGGTGATTGTGATCATCAAAATAGGGGGAGATTGTTGTACCTCTCGTACCCCTCTTGGTTTAATTTTCATGATCACAATCACTCTCTTATTTATCTAATCTTGTTTTAAGTGTTTTTGTTGATAGGCAAAAGGTTGCCAAGGAATTGGGCCAAGAAAGACCCAAAGTGGACTGATTTTCAGTCCACCGGCCAACCGGTGGATGCCCACCGGCCAGCCGATGGAGCCTGGACAGAAGGCATCCTTCTGTCCAGACCACCGGCCAACCGGTGTCCCACCACCGGCCAGCCGGTGGACCCAGACAGAATAGTGTCAGCTACTGGCTCAGCACCGGCCAACCAGTGGCCTCCTCACCAGCCAGCCGGTGGTGCCTGAGCCGGAAGGCCTCTCCTTTTTCAAAGCACCGGCCAACCGGTGGCCTAGCACCGGTCAGCCGGTGGAGCCAGTCAAACCAACCGTTGGGCTTTGACCAGGCTTGTCCACTTGACTCCCAACGGCTCCAAAGGCCTCTCCAACGGCTCCGAATCCCCCCAAAGGCCATTTGAGGGTTCCCCCTCTATAAATAAAGGACTAGGAAGCCCCGGAAACACACGAAATCCCACGGGAACATTTTTGATCATTTGGCGAACCTCCGGCGAATTGCTTCAAGGAACCCCACTTGCTCCAACTCATTTCCACATCCAAGGAGCACCATCAAAGAAGCTTGGTAGCGCTCTTCATCAACTTCATCAATCCATTGGCGCCCAAGACTTCTCCTCATTACGGTTTTTCTTGTTTTAATTATTTTGAGCATCAATTTGGGTTTGTGCCTATAAACCCCTCTTTCTCTCATATTTCTCTTGTTTGGGTTTTCACACCACCTTCAAGGTGTGAATAGGTTAGTCAAGCCTTCCCTTTAAAAGGCTTGAGTCATAGGTGAGCTAGCCTTCACCTGTAAGAAGTCTAGTGGGTTCTTGCTCAACCATTGAAAGCAAGTGGGTTCTTGCATAACCATTAAAAGCAAGCTGTAATAGGTTCTAGACTAACCTTAAAGTCTAGTGGGTTTCTTGCTAAAACCATTAAAAAGCAAGCGGTAGTAAATCTCTCAACGGTTGAGTTGGGAGCGGAGACGTAGGCTTTGGTTTAAGCCGAACTCCGTTATGAAGTTTTGTGTCTTGCCTCTTTTATTTCCGCTGCACTTTGATAATTATTTTATATTGTTAATTATTTTTTTAAAAGGCAATTCACCCCCTCTTTCCATCACTCTCCGCCCAACAAATATCACATATAACTTTTTGAATTCCAGTCCATTGGAAAACAATAGCATCACTCTTTCGTATGTGTGGACTACCACCTCCATAAAGCGATGTGGTACATTTTTTATTTTATTTTGAAATGGATAGTCAAAGGGATGTATTTAATTAATATATAAGATATATATTATATTTAAATGATTATGTAAAGGTGGATTAATATTTACTCTTATTTTTTCTATCAGTCGAGAAAATGGAAATAGTGTTCATGAGTATGTACGACCTACTGTCTCCACGAACAATGTAATTAATTTTCTACATATAACTTTAATGGATTACTATAAATAAATATATAATAAATATATATGATATTTATATCATGTTTAACATTATTTAAATGATGTAACCATGATCAAAGTAAAAGGACCATAAATACCAGACCAAAACATACTTGAAAAATGAATGAGTTATTACCCAAAATGTGATTTTAACAAGAATTTTTTAATACACAGGTAATAAAATGTCATAAGTAAATCATATATTAGTATGTTCATATAAAATATATATATAATTAATATTTATTATACATCAGGTTCAAACTTGTATGAAGGAATTCGAGTCTTGAGGAAAGAAATTTTCATCTCACTTTTATTCTTATGTGACACATGCCTTATACACAACTTATTTATTTTGTCTGTTTTATATACTACCAATGAATATATTTTAGGTTTATTATTATGAAAATTAATGGATATAAATATAAATCTACTATTATCTCTTTAATGGGTATTATTATTCAATAGTTACCAAAGTGGTAAGGGTTTTATGTTATAATCTCATTGTTTATTAGGGTTGTTTCTGATTAAGTTCCAATGATGAAATATTTTAACCTATCTCTCAAGAAAATCATGAGTTTTATTATAATATGGTTATTTAATTAAAATAAAAATTTCAATTAATATTTTATTCTTCATATACTCAAATGTCCAAAAGAATTATTTAAAGAAAAATTGATTTTATTTCTCTCTTGAGTCAAAATCATTTTTCTTCTATATCCATGTTTTTCTAAAAATACTTTAAATAATTTTTTTATATTATCAAATTATTGTTTAAAGATATTTTTCCCCAGATTTTAATTTTTATAATATGGTTTAAAAGGGATATTATTTCTATTTTTAAAACACGCCACTTTTGAATTTTTACCAATAATGTGAAAAGAATCTTTCTTTTAACAAGTAAAACATGAATAATATTTTCCACCATCATGACCAGTCAATGATTTAAAGATAACTTTATAATTTTCCGAGGTTATTTTCAAATAAAATTTTTTCTTTAATATATTGGAAAATATTTATGTTTTAAATAAGTTTTTTTTAAGTTTAAAGGTTATTTTTCTCAAAAAATATTTCAAGTGATCTTTGAAAATCATTTTCCATCTAAGATGACATCCTTTTATTTTACTTAAGATTTAATGGGGATATGATCCAATAATACTATTATTTTATTTATTTTGGTGGTTTATGTTTATGATGATATTATTTTTAAGAATCCAATTTCTTTTCCATGAGTTATGCTATGATGAAAAGATGAAATGTTTATGAAACCTATTTCTCTTCCATATGTTATTCCATGATGAAATGTTTATGAAACCCATTTCCTTCCATAGGTTTGGATATAATGATTTTTTATGATCTTGTGAAACAAATATTTATGGTTCTCATTAATTTATGGGTGGTACCTATATCTCCCTCAAATTCATTGGGTACAGAGTGATATCTCATGATATAAATAGGACTATAATGGGGAGTGAACATAGATCACTAAGGGACTTTGTCCATTATGATGGTCTTAGGAGTGAACCTTGCCTACTACAATGGTTTAGGGAGTGAACCCATTAAACTATGATATTTTTCCGAATTACCCTTGACTATAAATTTAATGAACTTATATGATTATATATATGAAAAAAATCAATTTTTATGCTAATGTTATGTTATCACGAAAAATGTTCTTTGATTCCTTTATGATTTATGTCTTATGAATGCCCAATAATTATTCCATGACTCAATATTATGATCTATGATAGGAAATTTATGGTTTTTGAATTTAATTTTCATGCTCTCATACCGTTATACACATTTTATGATTATGTGATCATTGATATCTCCCTTGTATACCCTTATTGAGCATATGATCTCACCCTTTCTTATCTTTATTTTCCCCAGGTTATGAAAATGGTATTATATATGATATTTATAAGAAGGGTGATACTTATGAAGAACATGGTGTTGGGTGATATAGTTCACTTATGAACCAGTTGTTTATCTATCCATGTTTCCAAAGGCACTAAACCTATATGATTCTCGAATGGATGGTTATGTTATATAATGAATATTCATCTATTAAGAGTTAATATCTATGTATGAAAAGTGTGGGTCACTATACTATATGACATTATATATAGAAATTGGAATAATCTTATTGATTAATAAATATATCAACACATAAAATATAGAATTTATTATTTTGTATAACATTAAAGTTTTATTATAAATTTAATGTGAATACCAGTTGTTTCATAAATATAGCATTGAATATCATCAATTTACAATAGGCGTATAGTGGTTTTTGCATGTTTTTTATTTTATTAACTCATTTATTATTTAATAAATTAACATTTATAAAATAATTTACTTTATATATATCATTTAAAATAATTTAAAACCATTTACAATATACCTTGGATAATGGAAATATGTCATGTTGGAAAACAGAATCCATCTATTCAATAAATAATAATACCAATAAGTAATGGTTCATATCCATAAGGAAAAGATAGAATTTATTATGATCTTAGTTAGGTTTAATAACAAAAATTAGTAAAAAGGTTAGGTGTAAGAATGTGTGAATGAGATATATGGGATGATAGTGAAGTGAAATATTTCCTAGTATTAGATTACCAAAGAGTTGGATTCTACCATAGTGGTTTTCATTTGAAGGGTAACTAAATCCAACTATCTCTCCTTATACACCCCATTGTTCTTGTTATAGATATGAGAAAAAATCATTGGTTACTTCAAAATGATTTATCAAGTAAATTCTTCAAGACTCCTAGTAAAAATGGAGGTTCCCATGGGATTTATTACCAAATATCAATAAAAAAAAGTAATCCTTTGTCTTTATGGTGTTTCAGATGCCACCTTTCCTAGAGTTCATGTATTCTAATAGGTTAGTGAGTCCAAATAGGGGTAGTTGTAAATCACTCTCAGTATATAGTGTCACCTCATACACTCCCAATTCCCCTAATCTAATGTTATGATCCTTATTTACAAGGGTGATCTTTATCTCTCATAACCTCACTTGACCCCCCCCCCCCAAGTTCATCGACTGACAGATATATTGGTATAAGATTTTAGTTCCAAGGAAAGAATAATAAAAACAAGCACAAATAGCATAATAAAATACATAAAAACAATTAAAAACAACTCCCTAAATTTTAATATATGCACATATCATGATAAAAAACAATTAAAGATATATAATAAAATTATATAAAAAGAATAGATTAGTATAAATGTAATCTCTTTCCATCTCCTAAAAATTTTATGTGAACTCCTCTATCTTTTTCTTCCTCTAATCTATCTCCTCCATTATTATTCATCACAAACCTCTCTTATTGTATTCAATACCCCTCTAGGATCCCTCCCCCTTATGCACATTCTATTATTTTATGTTCCCCATAACTATGTAATTTGAACATGTGGCAATGGAAGAATGGATTATTTTCATGTGGGAAGATTGATTCCTTCTTTATTAATTCATAATTTTAGAACATGGTCCTATGATCTTAAAATTCATCCTCTCTCTATGATCTTCCTATATGTATCATTGTGTTCAAACCTTTCCATGATTAATTAGTTGTCTTGAGTGGTGGAATTTGTGGTCCCATTTGGAATTCCATATATTCCAAATGGAGTGGAGATGATCTTCTCATATGTAAAAAGATATTATTTACCCTTATTCAATATCCCATTCATATGATGATGAAATTAGTGTTAAAATTATAATCATGGGTTCCCACATTATTGAATGTGTTTTATAATAAATTCACAATACATTTATGGGAAGAGATAATGTTGGGGTTGGATGTGAGATTCCATTGGAGCACTGCTGGAATATAGAGTTTTGGTGTGAGGCTTCATTGATGATATGAAGCTCTATGGGTTCTATTATAGTGTTGGGAGTGAATATGGGACTATATTGGGAATTCCTCATAGTACACATTTTTGAAATTTGATCTTCCCAAAATGTAGATGATCATAATTTTCCCTACACATCCTTGATCACATAGTGTGTGTTGGCTTCTGAGGATAAGTTGGAGGGATAAAAAATGATGTGTTAGCATTATAGTTCTTTTTTGGTGAGTAGTATAATATTACATTTCTTCATGACACTTCAATGGTTCTTCAACATAATGTTAGGTAGTCTATATGAGGTAGCATTAACATTATAACGTCATCATAGGATCATCCATGAGGCTATGTTGAGTAGATAATGGAATATTGAGGGTTGGAAAAGTTTTTTAGAGCTTAAACTCCATATCATGGTGCGTACATGATGTTACAATGGTGTTGGGTCATGGACTCATCCTACAGTATAAATTACATTGGCATCCAATGTAATTATAGGTTTGATAGTGGGAATTTAAAGTAACCTTTTAACTCCTTCCTTTTTTCTTACTAAGCCAACTCCCCTACACAATTTAACATCAAAATTTTTAAAATACCATGAAAATATAGCTTTTTTCAGAAAATATGATATTTTCAATTTAATTTCAATACATTAGGAAAATTTGGAATATTATGCTCAAGAATTCTTAAAAACTAGAAAACTCTAGAAAAATGACTAAAATTTACAGAAAATTATACTAAATCATACTAAAAACTAATTAAAATCAATAAAAAAGATATTTTAAAAAAATCCCTGCACACTTGATCTATTTCTTGTCATCAAGTAATTACTCTCCCCAAAAATTTTCACTCCATTTTAGTTCACATCAAATTGAATCTCTGGTTAATAAAGGTTAAATGGATTGAACTTATTTTAATAAAAATTTAAACAATAAACACATTATTAAATACATCTCCCTTATTATTTTCATTAATAACTATATTTCACACTACCTTGATACAACTTATATAAATACCTTAATTTATATTCCCCTTGTTTAAATTATTTCAATTTCCCCTTACTCTATATATCTCTTAATTTGGTACATTCATTATTTTTTTTTGTTTTTAAGCCATGACGTATATAATTTCACTTATTTAATGAATATGACTCACTTGGAACTAAACCATCCCTTACAACAAGCCTCAACTTGAACTAACTATAATTTTTATGGCACTAAAGCAGTTTTAGGGAAACCATATCTGAAGTAGTAATATTAATATTATCTGATAGTTTTATTTTTCACTCACACAAAAAATTCTAGGAAATCTTAGTAAACTTTAAATTAGTTCCCAAATAATAATTTTACTCTAATTAATATGACTTATAGAACTGTTTTTTAATCTGGATCACTAAGGTGTTACTTTTTCATGGAAAAAATCACCTTTGATTAAGTTCAAAAATTCCATTAAAACTTGACTCAATTTTGATTCTCCAAAATTCTATCCTTTTACACTCTATTTCTTCAGTTCAATCAATGGGTTTCAAGTGTCTGAGATTTGTTTTTCTCCTAGATAATGATGGATATAATCTTTAAATAATTATTACTCACACACAACACCTATATACACTCACTACCCCCCCATTTGGTTTTACTTTATAAAAAACATTCATGGTGGTATATAATTATAGTTAATTAGTATTAATGAGATTCAAATTGAAATAAAGGGAGTAGTAAAATACTCCCCTCCCATGTAGTTTCTTCTATTTCTATGTGTTTTATATCCATTTACATCTTTTAACCCTATTTTCAATTCCATCCTACAAAATCATGAATGAACTCAACGTAGTTAAATATTATTTATTTAAAATAAACACAAATATTAAACCAGTTCTTATATTTAAATCCATTCACCTAAGTTTTCTTATTAAAATATACCCAGTATATAAGTGGATGTGTATTCTTATATTTGAACAAGAAATTATGTGTTTTTTATTGAATCCTAAGAATGAAATAATATACAATATAATCCCAAATATCTATGGAAGAAAACATCATCGCAATAACTAAAAATTTTCATTTGAAATTCCCATGTTTATTGAAGTGTAGTAAACTATCCACCACCTCCATAAATAATGGAATTTTATTTATTATTATAGGTGTAAGTGTGGTGGAGATGACATCCTAGGGTTGTTCTTGTTCTTTAAATATACTTTCCACTTTCCATGTTTCTTCCCTTAATATTACTTGTATCTAAAAACCTTTTTCATTATTGGCATTGGGTTTGATCCATCATATTCCTAAAATAGATTCCATGGGTTGTAACAAATACTATAAATTTTTTCTATAGATCCTTTCACCATAATATGTTTAATTTCTACAAATAATATTTTAATAGTTAAATAAATTAATCATTTGAATCATAATGTAATTATATATATATCAAATACTATCTACTTGAGATTGAAAATGAATTTAACAAAATAAAATATTAAAGTAAAAGTTGTTATGATATTTAAAAAAAATAGAAATTATATTTTTATAGTTTTATGATATTTATATATCTTTGGTATTTTTTCCAAAAAATATTTTTAATTACTTCTTTATCCTCCAAGAAAGATTCTAATTGTGGATAGTGGAAATTTTTCATTATTAAACAAAACACCCCCTCTTTTCAATTTAGCATAATACCAATGAGTACTAGTTCATATACATAGGGTCATTATGGAAGTTCATGTGATATTGGTTGGGTTTAATAAAAATAAAAATAAAAATATAGGTACAATAATGTGTAAATAAGATATATTATGTTGATCCCAAGCTTGAATTAACTATGTTGAGAAGTTAGAATAGATAATCTTGGTATATTTTCTTCTTTTTTTTTGAAAAAATATAAATCATATAAATATGAAGAGGTTGAAGATGTTGGAATATTTTTGGAAGTATTTTTGAGGTATTGTTTAAGTAATATGCAGAATACAGTACCTACATAAGGGTAATTCATGTTTATGTTTCCTATATAAAGGTAACCTAGAATTTTCATTGTTCATGTAAAGGTCATTAAGTTTCTAAAGGTAGTTTGTAAAGGTTACTTGAATTTTTTTTGTAAAGGTAATTACTTGAATAACTCATAATGTAAAGGTCATCTGTATTTAACTTGGTACAAGTAAAGGTAACTCAAAGATTAATTTTATATGTAAGGGTAATAACCATAAATCAAAAAGGTTATCTTAAAAGTTCACTCGATATAAAAGGGTAGGATAGCCTTTGTGTAATGGTAACTCATAAATTCAAGAGACAACGTAAAGGTGGTTGATGCTTCATAAAAGTAAATGTGGGTTGTGTAAATTTACTTCACATATGCGTAAAATAAGAATAGTGTGAAGATAGACCTAAATATGATACAAATTTGAATATTTTTAGGATAGATACCATGGGCTTTGAATAGTAGGTCTAGAATTCATGGGCTTCAAGAGATAGGTTTAGTGAATGTGGGTATCGTTTTAACGACTTTGAATCTAGGATCTTGAAGTCAGTGTCTACTTTATTACATTGTCACTGGATACAAGGTATTTCATCCTGAATGACCGAATAGTTTTTTAGTCTTGGTAAACTAGATACATACTTGAATTTTATAAACATATGAAAACATCAAATACACAAAGTGTTTTCATTGATAACTCTATTATTCCTCGTAGTTTATCCCTACATATCAATCACAAAAACACTTCCTGGTATCCTAGGGAAAATAAAACATAATAAAGAGGTGTGCTCAGATGCTCAGTAAGGTTAAATGTTCATAAAAATATATCATGAAGAAATAATAATAATAATAATAAATATGACAAGTTTAATAAATAAAAATAATGTAATTTAACAAATAAACTAATTATAATATGGTAGAAATAAATGATGATCAAATAAATCCATATAAATAATCCCATGAGCTTGAAAATTATCAATTTATATTCTAACTAATGGAATAATAACATTGACATTAATAAATGATCTCATAATAAGTGAATTCATAATACTAGATATCTAAAACTATCAATACCTTTTAAAACACACTTTAAATTTGTGGTTAGAAACCCATATAATTTTGCCAACTAATTTTCCTCATGATATTAGTCGATGCATCGAGTGGATATATATAACTGGGCACCACCCATCACTTATTAAGTCTGATTCATTCCTCACATTAATGGGGTGGAACATAATCAATATAAAAATTCATATTAAAAAAATTAACATATGAAATGATAATACTTACTCTAATAAAATAAATGTAATCATAAGTCATCTAGAGTAATATGGGAAATGGTAATAAAATTGTACATCCTCAGTCAAACTGATCATAAACCATCCAAATATAGAATAATAATGATATCAATACAAAATATCCCTATTTTATAATAATTACAATGAAGGGTTTATGTCATTGATGAATATAAATACCATAAAAATGTCATTAAAATCCTTTTTTAGGAAAATAAACTTTTCAATTTGCAAATATTTTTTTCAAAAAAATATTTAAAAAATATTATGAAAAAACCTTTCTTTGAAAATAAACTTTGAAAAATTGTAAAATAATGTTTAAAATAATTATTGTTCATGATGGAGGAAAATGACCTTCATTTCATACACATTAAAATGAAGATTATTTTCACATTTTTGTAAAATCCAAATAGGTCTTGTTTTGAAAATGACATGAAGAGTACTTTAAAAAAAGTGTGTAAAAGGTAAAAATGGGTAAAAATTTATTTAATAAATCATTTTGAAAAGGTTAAAAACCATTTTTAAAAACATTTTTAGAAAACATGTAATTTGATGCAAAATTATTTTTGAACGAAGATAGAAATAAAGTCATATTTCCTTAAATAATTATTAATTATTTTAAGAACCGATGAGTGTAAAAATGGTTCTATTACTTGAAATATTTCACTAATAACCTGATAATAAGAAAAAATATTGAGTTTAAGATGTAAGTATAAATAATTAGCCCAAGGTAGACTTAAATAAAAATAATCCTGAATAATGAAGAGATTGTGAAATAAACTCTTACCACTTTGGTAACTTCTGAATCATAAACCCCATGAAATAAATAACATAAAATGAAACTTTAAATAACATGAATTTAAATATATTAATGATATAACATATCAAAATTTGATTTATATAAACCACACAAAGGAATTAGTGGTGAATATTCTGTATTTCTCATGGAAGTAAAAGCGAGACAAGAAAACCCTTACCTCAGGTTTGACTTACTTTGTACGTGTTTAAACCACCTATATAATAAATATAGTTTTATTATAAATCTGTTACATAACCATACTCTTATATTTAATTCCATATATTATTTACTTATATTCTTTATCACCCATTTATTAATAATTCTTCATTAAAATCACTATTTCAGATGATAATTGCTTCATTTTTCATGTATGTTTTGGTTTGGTAATTTCATTCCTTTTATTCTGATCATGGTTAAATAATATAAATAATTTAAACCATGACATAAATATCATATATATTTATTATATATTTATTTATAGTAATCTATAAATTTTAGAAATAGAAAAATGATTACACCGTTCTAGGAGAGGGTAAGCGTAGGTATACATGAACATTGTTTCTATTTTTATCGACAGATGGAATTAAAGGAAAATAAAGGTTAATTAAAATTTATAGATTAATTATTATATTATTTATATCATTTATATTAATAAAATCCATATTTATTACCATCCATGTAAAAATAAAATGAAAAACATTTCACATCACTGTGTGGAGGCGGTAGTCCACATGTATGCACAAGCGATGTTATTATTTTCCAATAAATTGGAAGGTAAGAAGTTATATCTGATATTAAATTTCCCAAAGTATTTTTAGATCATAAATATCACATATATTCATTAAAATTATCCTTACTACCTTCCATGTAAAGTTTAAGCGAAAAATGAATCACATCACTTCACGAAGCGGTAGTCTGTCGTATACATTAGTGACGTTATCGTATCCCCCCACATAATGGTAATTAAGAAGTTATAAGTGATATAATAACAAAATAAGTATATTAATTTCATAAATATAATATAAATATGTTAAATCCATCATTATATCCAACAATTAAATATGGTGATGGAAAATGAATTACATTGTTTCATGATACGGTAGTCTGTCATACATATGGTTGACGGTTTGGTTTAACATTTGATGGAAGCAGAGATGGATATTGGTTATTAAATTAACATAATTACATATCATTATAGAGGATATAATTTTTTTATTACATTATCATATTTTAATAATATTATAAGGAGTTAAAATAAGAAGTAAAATGAAAACACATAGTTAAAAAATTACCTCTTCTTCGGGAAACCTCTTTAAGATTAACCTAAATCCTTTCAAGATTGGATTAAAAAATGACTCTAGGATTTTAGGATTAATTTAATTATGTGATTTATTTAGGTATTTCATTAACCAATTTTTTTGGAAGTTTGAATAGTGGAGGAGAGGGGTGTCCTTTAATAAGTGGGGGGAGGACACACATGAAATTTTTGAAAGGATAAAATGATACCCATTTTTTCTCATTCGAAAATCCTCCAAAGTAGTTCATTATCAAACCATATAGGTTATAGGGTGTATATATGGTTATAAAATTGGTTTTGGATAATTTATAGGTCATTTTAATCCATATATTCTTAGTTTAACCCCCCAGCAAACCCATTTTTTTCCTTAAACATGGTAATTAATATTTTCTGTTTTCGCTATTCATTATGGTAAATTTACCTTTTGATTTAGTTAAATGTCTTGTTTTGTAAAATGGATATAGAAAACATGTTCACTCCATTTGTTTTATTATATCCAATCGTATTTAAATTAATGTTAAGTATCATTACCATTGATAATATTTACATTGAATAGTGATCACATGACTAATATAAATATAGTGTTTTAACAAATCCTTTAGACATAGAAAAAGGAGGTAATGGACTCAACCAAAAGTATCATTCCCTATGAATCCCATTTATCAGAGCTTCTGTGGGAGATAGCATTTTTGTAATTTTCCCTAGACCAATCCTGAGTTGAGATCCAACAACTTAAGAATATGAAAAATCGTTTACAAGAGAAGTTCAAGCTCATCGAGATCACGACCCAAACCATGTTCACCAAATGGCCCCATAAAATCCCCACCATCGCACAACTTACTCTTAGGTCGTATGCTTATGTAATAAAGGGATATGTATCAAGACCCTAAAATTATGATTATGTACATTATTTTTGTATATAATAATCAATATACTTTCATTTTATTATTGTTTTTAAAGCACAAATAATATTTTTTATTAATATTCAAATTGAATTAAGAAATATATTTTGATGAATTAATAAATAATATTGTAATAAAATATTTTTTTTAAATTAATTTCATTAAATATAAATGATCATATGATTTTTATGAGGCCAAATGTAATTTTTATTAAGGTTTATAAACTATTTTTGTCCAAACCCATCAATTTTCAATAAATGTCGTTTTTTATTTTAAAAGTGAAAATATAAATATTTAGAAAATTATTTTGATAAAATGAATATTATTTTTCTAATCAAGACCTCAAAATTATCCAACGGTTAATTTTTCATAATTTTCTGAGACACTCGAATGTTTGGGTAAAAATTAAATACCATATAAATATATAGTGTGTTTTATGACCTCATAATGACCCAATAGTGAAGTAATAAACACTGTATAAGTGTTATTTGGACAAATATAAGTTTTAACTTTAAAATAATGTTATTATAGATTTTTTTGAATTATTTTATAAATCCTTAGTGAATCCTACAAAATGTATAATATATTTTATGATTTTAAGTTTATTTATTTAATAATGTGACTCACCTACACATGAGAAAGGATAATATTTTATTATCTTCGGCCCATGGTTTTATAAAATAATGTTTTACACTCCAATTTGAAAAAAAACTATGGTAAAAAAGAATGTTATGGTTTGTGGTTTTGAATATTTAATTATATAGATTCCAAAAACCTATGTTTATGAAATATTAAAGAATTCCCCTCTCATTTCCTATATAAACTCACTCAATTACTCAATTATATTCACTAAAAATCCATGTATCATATCCTTACTCTGTAATACCCTCTTTATAATCTTCCTAAGGCACCCCAAGCTCTCAAGAAGCTCCTCTTCAAGTTTTTGATGCCACACACTCAACTAAGGGTTCCTTCCTTTCTCTTTATTTATCCAAGTTTCCTTATATTGTTACCCCATTTTATTTTCAATTAATAATGATGAGGTATGTTTTACCACCTCCCCCATACTTCCATTATTATGTTTGAATGATTATGGACTCCTTTATCTCTCATTAATCCATCCCATGTACACCTGTTACCATGCTGAAATTTCGTAGGAGTTATTACATTCTTCTTCTTTCTTTAAATTTATTTATTATGTTACGCCATCTATTTCCAAATTACTTATATTGGGACATGTATTTATATGACCATATTACAACCAATTTCATGTTTATAATATTATATACACCTTTATCTCTCATAAACCCTTTTTATGAATTTTTTATGTCACGCCATTAGACTGCTGAAATTGCACTGCAAATTTCCATTCTAAAACAATTATGTAGTGAATACGACACTCATTACCTATCAAGGATGTTAATTTTTATGCAAATATAACTTTTTATTGAGGAATCACATGTATGTATTCCACACAACTTTATCGTAGAATAAATTATGTTGATGAATGAACCCATGTTTTATGATTTATGTGGAAAAATTAAGCACGAGAATGAAATGAAAGTGATGGGTGCACCTAGAATTATATAGCGCTCCAATACATTGGGTAATGTTTAGTATCATGATACTTGATGCTGGGAAAGGGTTTTACCTGATTTCTTTTTGGGAAATTTTCCACTATGATGTCTTGGCAGTTTATTCTTGACCTATGATGCAATGTTTTAATTGATTTACACATTTCCATGTTATGACTATCATGCTATATCATTCCTTTATGTTCGTGTTTATTTTATGATCCATTGATATGACTATTGTCTAACATGTATTTTATTCCTCATGTTATTCCATTTTTATTCCTTTAATGGGTTTTATATCTCACCCCTTTCTTATGTATGTCCTCGGGTTATCCCATGCAATGTTAAGTATGAAGGAATGTTGTGGTCATGTAAATGATGTTTTCAATAATTATGTTGTATTTCATGTTTTAAGTTATTATGTAATGTTCATAATTTTCCAAGATACTAGACTTATTGATATTTTGGTTTGTGTTAAGTTTAATTTTATGTCATTAAATCTTGTATTAATGTAATAAAATAAATAGGTTTTTTATAGTTTGTATCAGAGGAAAGTTTAGTTATTTTTTGGATTATGATTAGAAAACTCTAGTGAAAGCCTTAGGGATCAGACTAAGTATAATAAAAAATCCCTAAATCTTGGTGAGTATAGATTAAGTGGTTATCAAGAAAATACATCATTTTCTGGATATTAAAAAGTGGATGTGGCTCTGGTATAGATGTATCTTGGGGTAAAACTTGAAAACATCACTTTGATCTGAACTCGAATGGGAACTGATGCATGACAATGGGCCTTGCTGCACTCCTAGTTTGACATTCTTAGGGGACATGTTTTTGATAAATTCATAATATTAGTACTAACCTTTATTAAGGTGAAAAAGACTATAAGAATATGCATTAGGAAATAGATCATGGATAACTTAGATTGAAGCTTATAAATTCATAAGTTAAGGTAATGAATGTAATTTATAAGTTATGCATTTAATATCATTGGATTTTCCTTTATGTGTTTAATAGTTTAAAATAATTACCTTTAATTTTCCTTTTATTATAGCCAATGCTTGGTAATAGGAGGAATTGGGCTAACAACCAATGCGAAGATCAAGGTAATGATAGCCCTAATGAGATGCCCAATCTGATGGGAGTGGTAATCACAAACTTTTTCATGATACTCTCTTAGTTAACTCATGTTTTCAATAGAAACCTGGATCAAGAAAAAATTCCAACCCCTCATCCCCTAAGAAAGAACAAGTCACAATCAAGAGCTTCATGAGACAAATGCCTCCTACTTTCAATGGATCATCTGATCCCACAATCACCGAATAATGGATCAACTACATTGATATGATCTTTTTCATCCTTAAATGCTCTAAACAAGAGAAGGTTATTTTGGATGCTTATCGTATGGAGGGTGAAACTGATCAATGGTGGACGTTGATCAAAAATACCAAGCATGAGGAAGATATCGAGGTGATGGGAAGGAAATATTTCCAGAAAACGTTTTTCGATAAATATTTTCCTCGCAACCTCCAACTTATGATAAAAAGGGGCTTCCTTTACCTTAAGAAAAAGGATGATGAATTCATTAGAGCATACAAGGAAAAATTCAAAAGGCTTTCACGATACGCATTCGTATTTTTCGTTACCCCCAGATGCAAGGTTGACCGCTTCTTTGGTGAGATAAAACCTAGCCTACGAAAATACCTAAAACTATGTGACTTTGATAGCTATGAGGAAATTGTTTAATGTGCCCACAAAGTCAAAATGGAGATCGGAAAATCTCAGGGGTATCATGGGTATTAGAAGAGAAAGGTGGATTCAAATTCCAGTGGTCTGATAGAGATATCTAATGGTGCTAATAAATTTCAACACCCCACTTGCCAATGGCGCTGAAAGAAGAACCCTGTAAATTTTCGGAAGGGGATGAGGAAATTCTTTAGGTGTGGGAAGGAAGGGAACCTAGCTAGCGATTGTCAGCAAGAAAAACCCGCTACTATAATGGAGGAAAGGAATACTTCAGTAAAACCTTAGTGCATTATTCATTGCTACAACTACAAGGAACTAGGGCATTTCTCAAACCAATGCCTTAATCTAAGGGTTTTTAGAGGAAACCAACAACCTCCATGGTAGAAAGGGTGTGATATTTCCATCACTACTGCTGAAGTGAATCATGAAAATGAAGTGGTGACAGGTGCACTAGTTATTCATACAATAATAGAAAATGTAATTTTTTATTCTAGTTTTATGCATTCTTTTATATCCTTAAAGTTTAGTATAACAATCTAAACACCACAAAAAATGATGAAAGTAGAGATTTCGGTGAAAAAGTAAAATGGGGAAATTATAGCATCTCATGTATATAAATCATCCTCTGTCACAATCTTTGGATTGAACTTCCTGGATAATGTTATCACACTTACCTTGGTGTAATTTTATACAATCCTTAGCATGGATTGGATTTCCCTATATAGATCCAACATAAATTTTCTTGAGAGGGAAATCACTCTTCAAATGGAAAATCAACCCCTGATTCTATACTAGTTCAAGGAGGAGGATGAATCTTATTTAGAACTATCATCCCAATAAAAGATATTACAGCCATATTATCATGTGTATCTTGCTCAGAAGATCGATTATAAGGAAGGAACCATCCTCTAAGACATGCCTATTGTGAGTGAATTAACTAATGTGTTTATCGAGGAATTTCCTAGTCTTCCTCCTACTATAGATGTTGAATTATCAATTGATCTTATACCTGGGGCATTTCTAATATCCAAGTCTCCATATAAAATGGATTCTCTGGAACTTGAGGAGCTAAAGAAACAACTATAGGTGAATCTGGATAAAGGGTTTATACACCCAAGTTCTTTACCATGGAATGTACTGGTCCTCTTCAATAAGAAGAAGGATGGGTTAATGTGCATTTGCATTGATTATCATGATCTCAACAAAATAATGATAAAGAACAAGTATCCTTTTCCACGAATTGATGAATTTTTTGATCATCTATATGGAGAGCAATACTTCTCCCAGGTGGATCTATGGTCGGGATATTACCAAGTAAGTTTGAATAAGGAGGATATCCCTAACACTTATTTTCGTACAAGGTATGGGCATTATGAGTTCATAGTGATTCCATTCAGACTCACTATTGCTCCAAAAATATCCATGGACTTGATAAATATATTTTTTATAGATTACCTCGACAACATTTTGGTAATATTTATTGATGATATTCTAATACACTCTAAACTTAATAAGGAGCATGAACAACATTTTAGTATTGTGGTAAAGACCTTGTGAAAGGAAAAGATTTATGCCATGTACATCAAATGTGATTTATTGTAAAATAAAGTATCTTTCTTGGGGAATATCATCACAAGAAGTGGGATATATATGGACCCTTCAATGACTAAGGAAATTGAAGGATGGTTGTGGCTAACATTTGTGACAGATATCTATAGTTTCCTTGGATTATCAGGGTGTTATCGTCAATTTGTGAGAAATATTTCACGATTATCAAACCCTCTAACCATGATAACTCATAAGGGAGTCAAGTTTTTTTTGGAATGATGAATTCAAAGAGATATTTAAGGAGTTGAAAATGGATCTTATCACTGTGATCGTTCTCACACTACCTAAAAGTGGAGTGTAGGATCGAAATATGAATATAGATGCTCAATTACAATAGGAGTGAATTGTAAGTTTAAAAACATTTGTTTTTAACCTTATGGAAAATTATGTTTAACAAAGTTAAACAATGTAAATTAAAAAACCCTAAAAACAGTTCTATGAAACAAACATGCTTAGGTTCTGGAAATATAGTTTCAGAAATGAAACTTAAGAAAAATTTACAATTAAAATATTCTTCCATAAAGGGTAAATAATCTTACTTATCAGAGTATGAAAAAGTATAAGAAAGTATAAGAAAGTTATAATTTATTCCATTTTCAAAATATAGTAGAAATAAAAATTGAAACAAAATAGGTAACAAGTAAGAAATATTTTATCCTAAATAGTAGGGTATCCAACAACCTTGGATAAAGGTCTCTTGATTTATAATTTCAAGAACGTATTCTTACCCACACTAGGGTAAGCCCTCGATAAGAATATCAGAATCTGTCTTGTTATACCCACAAGCCCTCAAAATTTAAGGTAGTCGGCACCTCTATCTTCTTATACCTGGAAGTCATCAAACTTTAAAGTAGTCGGAACCTCTATCTTCCTATCCCCAGAAGCCCTCAATTGTACTCAACAACAATTGGAGTCGCATGAAGCAAACTGAACAAGATGTTTAGTACGCACAAGGCATGAGAATATCTCTCTCTAGAAATCACTTCAACAACATGTAATCTCTAGATCGATGGAATGGTGTATGAGCTCATTAAAATGAGATCCTATTTATAGACACAACTCCAATGGTTGGCTCCCTCCTCCAACGTTCATATTTTTCCTTGAATCTCACAGGACCCTACACATATGTCACTCAACCAATGGTTAGTTAGAAATATATTACATGACATCATTTCATAATAATAACATGTGTTAAGAAAAATGATGTTTCTCAATCAAATCTTTTTTTCAGAGTCTAAGGAAACATATAATTTGGATTCTTACCAAATAAACATTCAATGTTTATAAGACATGGACATTCGGATTCTGTTTTACAAAGAATTCTAAATTTGAATTCTATAGATTCCAAAGTCTAAATTCTAATAAATTAGGAATCTGAATTATGAGGAATTCAAAGTTTTAATTTTGAGGAATTTGGAATCTAAATTCTGAGGAATTCAGAGTCTGAATTCTGAAGAAATCAGAGTCTTAATTCTAAGGAATTCAAAGTATGAATTTTAAGGAATTTAGAGTCTAAAATTTATAGAATTTGGAATCTGAATTTTAGAGAATTCAGAATCTGAATTTTAGAGAATCTGGAGTCTTAATTTTAGAGAATTTAGAGTCTAAATTTTAGAGAATTCAGAGTCTGCATTTCAGAGAATTTGGAGTATGAATTTTAGAGAATTCAGAGTCTGAATTTCAGAGAATTCAGATTCTGAATTTCAAAGAATTGGGAATCTGAATTTTAGAGAATTATGAGTCTTAATTTCAGAGAATTTGGAGTCTAAATTTTAGAGAATTTGGATTCTGAATTTTAGAGAATTCGGAGTCTGAATTTTTGAGAACTTAGAGTCTTAATTTCAGAGAATTCGGAGTATGAATTTCTGAGAATTCTAAATCTGAATTTTAGAGAATTCTGAGTCTGAAAACAGAACACTCTATATCCAAGGAATTATAAGATTCTAGGGTTTTTCATAAGAATACGAATTTTAGACTTAGTAATAAAATGATTTTGATTCAGAGAGATTATAAAATGAAACAATGAAAATAAAGGTAAGGATAAAAAATTTCTTAGAGAAGGTAAATTTTCCTTATGAAAATAATCCTTAGGGAAAAACAGTTTTCTTGAAGATAAAGTGTTTGTGATTTTTAAAACATAGAGGAATGGAAAATTTATAAGGAAACCTTATTGACTCAACAATATCTCCATTTTTTGGAAAGTGCAAACATCCTTAGGAGAAAGAATACAAGGACTCTGAATTTTTCTTTATGAACTTAAAAAAATCTTATCTCCATTTACTTATGAATTATGGAAAATACTACTAACTCCCCATTAGGTTTTAAAATCTCTAAGGATCATTTTCTTGACTTCCTTAAAGAGATTTTTCTTTTTCTTGCATAAGGAAATTTTCGTTGAGTAAGCTCCCCCTTAAATAGACCCCCCTTACTTAAGGAATTATATTCTTTACTTAGTATTGTTTTTATATCATTCCTTTCTTCCCCTTTTTTATTTTCAAAAATTAATAGAGATATTGAAAAAAATATAGTACCTGAAAGATTAGAACTATATACAAAAAACAAAATGAAACAAAACAATAATTTTCATTAGGATTGGAAATATTGATATGAGGAAGGTACAAAAAAGATAGGATTTGAAAGGAAAAAAATTCATCCTTCTTTTTCCTTCAGAATGCACTTCTTCACAATGGTATTCATCTTCTTAAGCTTGTTATGATCTTCTAGAAAGAGCTTGAGTAGTTGTTCTTGATCCTCATTTTTCTTCTCTAGAGCTTTGATATTTTCATCATGAGACTTTAGGATCTCTTCCTGAGACATAAAAATCTCTTCTTTCTTACTAAACTTCTCTTAGAACTCAATTATGAGATATCGTTCCCTCTTTAAATTCATAGCAACTAAGTTCAGTTTCCAATTCAGATCTTTTAATTCTTGCTTCCAGGATGCTCAATTTAGATTCATCTTTTCTAAAAAAGTTTTCCAAAGATCTTTCATCCTCACATATTCTCTATACAAGGCATCTTTCATAGAGTCTTAAAAGTCATCAAGAATTCTCAAATATTCAATCTTCTTCTTGGAACCCTTAACAATTTAATTACAAAACCTTATGTAAGCATCATACTCGATATAGAATGTTTTGAAATCAGCCTCAAGCTTAATGAATGTTTCTATAAGAATGATAACATAATCAAAATTTTGATCGAATGAATGTTGAAGCATTTGACACCTCGAGTCTATACTCAGAATTAAAGGAATGGTGTCAACTAATTTCTTTAATGATTAAACAACAAAGTTCTGACCTAAGGAGGATGATTCCAAATCAAATTAAATTGTTGGTGAGGATTCTTTCTCTATCTAAACAGCCTTTCTTTTTGAAGAACCACCAACAAATTTATTAGCTACCAAAACTCTATTAGGGATATCAACTATCACCTGCATTCCTTTATCATCTTTATAAATAGTCTCCACAACTTTTGGGGATTCATGTTCACTATCTGATACTTGAACAATTTTTTACTCATCAACCTTTTACTTCTCTGCATATTCCAAAAGATCATCTGGTTGAACAAGATCATGATTACTGCTTTCATCATCATATGGTTTATTTAATTCTTCCTGACCTTCATCACCTTTTCTTAGGGAATCAGGTTTTGTTGATTCAACTTGAGAAGTCCGAAATGAAAACTTTTCAAAAGGGATTTCCTTCTCATGATATTCTTCAACTTGTTTTATCATATCCTCAGTGTCATTACTTCCTTCCTCTTCTTCTTCTTCCACTTACTTTTCCTAAACAATATCTTCCTCTTCTTCTGGTTATGGAATTACCATCTTCTTTCTTGGAGTCACAAGTACTGATTCTTGAATAATGGATTATGGTACTTGGATTTGTTCGGAAGTGTTATCAGTATCTTTTAGAAGAGCTTGAACTATCTCAGCTTCAGACATTTTCTTTTTTTATTCTTCTCTTTTTCTTATTTTTCAGATTCCTCAATAGAATTAATATTAAAAGATTTTTCCTCAGTAGGATCCAGGACAAAGATATGATCTCCTTCCTTTCTATTCTTCTTCTCTTCTCTCCACTTAGAAACCACTTCATCCGGGTAGATTTTTAGCTTCATAGACTTCGGGGGTGCTGATTGAGTTTCCTAAACTATAGGAGTTTTTCCTTTGTCTTATGGTTTCTTCTTCTTTCTCTTCTTCCCACCCTTCTTGGAAGTCTTAGCTACTTTCAGATTCTTAGATAAGTCTTCTATTTCACTTTGTGATATGTCATAGAATTCTTCAGATTCGCTATTAAATCCAACCTTCATCCTCCTCAAGGTATCATCACTCATAAAAAAATATTGAAAGTTCTTAGCTTATAACTGCATGGGATGTTGAATGATTCTAGTCATAAGACAATGATCTTGGATAGGATTACTGAATACATAATTATTTGGGATTTTTGGGTGCTATTTTTGATATTTATGATCGTTAGCAAGATATAATGTACCAAATTTATCTTCCTCAAGTTCACCAGGAAATCTAGAATGAAGATATCACTCTTCTATAAGATTTCGTTATCACCAATTCTAGAAATAAGAAATATTAGAACCCATAAATTTAGGATCCTTAGATTCGTAGAGAGATGATTGATTTTTGGTGTCTTGTCTTTTGTCATATCAAGACACTCTATATCCTTCTCCCTCTGAAAAATTCCTGATTCATCTAGAAATTTGTGGGTACAGAAACCAGCTACACCCTCATACAGAATTCTAATAATGATTTCAACCTTACTAAAGGAAATGGAATAAGTTTTCCCATAACTTTTGAAATAAAAATTATCTCTGCCACCTTCATTGAAAAAACTCATTGTTTCATAAAATTCAACAAGCAACTGAGGGTAAACTGGATCTTTTACTTTTGGTTTCGCTACATAGAGAATTTCTCAGCCATTCATCTTGATATTTTTCATAATAAGAGAATCATAATTAGAAAAAAAATTTGTATCTACCACCCTTTATATTTATATTTTACATTATAATATTTTTTTGACTGGATACATTTACTTCTGAAGAGATTCTTCCAAATACATTTAGAGTTAAATAAACCAGAAAAGCAGAAAAACCCTTAAGTATAGAGGCAGACCTTCAGCATGAAAACAGATAAAAAAAGACATGGGAAAAAATAGGGAGGCCTTTATATAGCCATTGAAGCAACATTTTCTATTCCCAGATTAATCCAACAGTTGAAAGAATCTTCATATGATCTGACGGTTGAGATAAAATCCAAAGGAGGATTTTGGTAGGTTTTGATCTTTTGAGGTTTTTAAGATGAAAATTTGGATTTAAGAAAAGTGAATCTGAAATATTTTCTTAAAAGAAGATGAAAATACCAACAAGTAAAAAAATTAATTATGAAAACCTAAGTAAGGAAACATACATTCCAGATTTCTAGGAAAATTGTTAGTAAAGAGAAATATTCTTCTTGATAAATTTTAGATTCTGGAAAATTTGCTTAAAGAAAATTTTTTATTCCAGATTTTTGAAAGAAAAAATTTTTATTCTGAATTTTTTAAAAGGAAAAAAGATTTGATTTCAAAAAATTTAATTATGAAAAATTTTGATTTTGAAAAATTTTGATTATGAAAAATTTTGATTATGAAAAAAAATGTATTAAAAAAATATTTTATTACGAAAAAATTTGATTATTAAGCAAATGTACTCCTCCTATGAAAAATATTTTATTAATGTAAGGAGATAAGTTTCAATAGAAAGTTAATATGGAATATTACCTTATGTTGATAATTCCTAACTTTTTTTTAATGTATTCAAATCTATAGAAGGTTAAAGATTGTGTAAAAATATCATCAAGTTGATCTTGCATTCCAATAAACTGAAGAATGATATCTCTTTTAAGTGTGTGATCCCTAATAAAGTGATGGATAATATCTATGTGTTTTTAACAGGAGTGTTGTGCATGGTTTTTACTTAGGTTAATGGCAGTAGTATTATCATACAATATCTGTTTTTTGGTAAAACTCATACCATAGTTTGTGAGTGTGTGTTGCATCCACAATACTTGAGCACAAAAACATCCAGCTACTATATATTCTGCTTCAACAATGGAGAGTGCTATTGAGTGTTGATTTTTTCATTACCAAGAAACTAATGAATCTACTAAGAAATGACAGGTTCTAGATGTACTTTTCCTATCCATTCTACATCCACCAAAATCAACATCCAAAAATCTTTTTAAAACAAACTTGTTTCTAGAAGTATATAAAAGTCCAAAATCCATGGTTCCCTTTGAATAGAGAAAAAATTATTTTCAGTGCTTTTAAATGAGATTACTTTGAATTAGATTGATATCTGGCACATAAGAATACTAAAAAAATTAAGTATGGATGACTACCTGTCAAGTATAATAAACTTCCTATCATACCTCTAAATGATGCTTAATCTACTGGTTTCCCAACTTCATCAAGATCAAGAGAACTGGAGTTACCGATTGGAGTGCTTATACTTTTAGTGTTGTCAAATCCATACTTTTTTAGAATATATTTAATATAATTATGTTGAGATATATATGTTCCTTTTGGTTTTTGAGAGATTTGAAAACCTAGTAAAAATGTTAACTCACCCATCATACTCATTTAAACTCATATTTCATTAAACTTGCAAAAAAATCAGTTAAATATTAATGAGTTGAACCAAATATAATGTCATCAATATAAATTTGAACAATCAAAACATTTTATTATAATTATTTATAAAAATATTTGGATCAGTAGTTCCCTTAAAATAATTTTTTTGTAGCAAAAAACCTGTAAGTCTATCATACCAAGCTCTAGGGTATTGTTTTAGTCCATATAAAGCTTTAGTAAGTTTTAAAAAATGTTTAGTATGTTTTTTGTCTTCAAAACCAGGAGTTTTTTTTAAAATAAACTTCCTCTTGAACATATCCATTAATGAAATAATATTTTACATCCATTTGAAAAATTTTGAAATTAAATAATGTCGCAAAGGCAAGTAGAATGCAAATAGATTCAAGTCTAGATATTGGAGAATAGGTTTCTTTATAGTTTATCCCTTCTTGTTGATTATATCCTTTAGAACTATTATATCCTTATTTCTTACTATGATTCCATTTTCATGATAATTATTTCTGAAGAACCATTTTTCTCTAATTACAGAAGTTTCCTTTAGTCTTTCAACCAAGTTCCATATATTGTTCCTTTCAAATTCATTTAGATCATCTTGCATGGATTTAATCCAATAATTATCACTTAAAGATTCATCAGTGCTTTTTTGTTCTAATTGGGAAAGGAATACTAGATGTTCTACTCCATTTTTTAAGGAACCTCTAGTCCTTACATGTTTATTTACATCACCAATGATACTATCACTATAATGATTCTTAAGAAACAACTGATTTGGATTTTATAAAACCTATTATTCAACATATGGTAGGAAATATTCTGGGATAAATGCTTCAAAAATATTTTCTTGAACATTTTCTTTATCATAAGGATCTTATATCGTTGGTTGAAAATCAGTTTTTGAAAACACATCCGAAGATGTGGGTTGGGGTTGTTTAAAAAAATGATCATTTTCATCAAATTTAACATGCACTATTTCTCCAACAGTACAAGTGTTTTTATTAAAAACTCTATAAGCCTTAGAAGCTGTAGAGTATCCTAGGAAAATTCCTTCATCAGATTTGGGTGCAAACTTATGTAAGTTATCTTTAGTATTCAGGATGAATACTTTGCAACCAAATACTTTGAAGTAATAAAGTCTAGGTTTTCTACCATTCCACAATTCATAAGAAGTTTTGTTAAGAAAAGTTATAATCATAAATCAATTTATAATATGAAAATATGTACTTATAGCATCATACCAAAAGTGTTTATCTATAGAATATTCACTCAACAGGGTTCTTGTTACCTCTTGAAGAATCTTATTTTTTCATTCAACAACACCATTCTGTTGAGGAGTTCTTGGTGTTGAGAAGTTATGAGTAATTCCTTTCTTACTAAAAAAAGTTTAAAAATCATAATTTTGAAATTCTCCTCCATGATCACTATGAATATTTATCAAAGGAATGTTTTTCTCATTTTTAACTTGGGCTCTAAAAATTTTGAAATAAGAAAAGGCTTCATATTTTTTTCTGGAAAATAGACCCCCATAAATCTAGTGTAATCATTAACTAATAAAAATACATAATATTTTCACCCAATACTTCTAGTCTGTTTTGGTCCAAAAAGATCCATATGAACTAACTATAATGCATCAAAATTTTATACTTCACCGATTGATTTAAAACTTAATTTATGTTTCTTTCCAAAATAACAAGGATCACAAACTTTTAAAGAATCAAATCTAAGCTCCAGTAGATTCTTAACAAGTATTTTCTTTGAGAGTTTGTATAGGTTCCTAAGGTTACAGTGTCCCAAACTTATATTCTATAACCAAGATTGATCTTCCATTGCACTAAGATAAGGTATATCTTGACTCATAAGGTTTTCTAAGTTTAGTGTGTATACATTCTCTTTCCTATGGGCAAAAAGAATAAGCTCTTCCTTAGAATTGTGTAATAAGTATTTATCATTATTAAAATTCAAAAGGTAAACTTAATCACATAATTGACTTATGATAATGAGTTTATTCTTAAGACCTTTAACAAATAAGACATTTTAAATCAAAATTTTTACAAGACGAACAATGTTACCTATACCAACAATTTCTTCTTTATCATTATCTCTAAAAGTTAATTTTCCTCCTTTTGTCTTGATATTATTTTCAAAGAAGTTTTTATTACCAGTTATATGTTGGGATCATCCACTATCCATATAACATGTATTTCTATTGGTACTATCTTTATTTTCCTGAAAATAAAAGAGTCAGTCTTTCGAAATCAAAACTTTCTTTTATTTGGAAATTTAAGTAAGATTTTAGGAATCCATATTTTCTTAGAAAAATAAGCTTTATGAAAACCTAAATATTGGGTTTTGTTTAATGAATAATTTTTCTTCCAATGTCCACCACATTGAAATTTAGTTCTAAATGGAGCACTTTGGGGAGAAAAATAGTTATTACTAAAAACTGGTTTAGAATAGGTATAACCAAATCCATAACGATTCCTCAAAGGAAGAATTTGGGAATACATCTTGTCAAAGTTTTCCTTACCAGAGATAAAGTTTGACAGACATTTTATTAAGGAAAATATTTATGACTTTAGTTTAATAACCAAATTTTTATCCTCAAAACATTAGTTTTATAATTGTAGTTAGCTTCTAAAATATTTTTCTTAGAAATTACATTTTTAGGATCCTTAGAAAGTTTATCCTTTTCATAATTAACTTCCTCAAGATTTTTTGAAACACTTTCAAAATCAAAAAATTTCTAATAAATATCCATAGAAAGATCTGATACTTTATTTTTTAAAATAAATATTCTAGAATTTTCTTTCTCTAACTTCATTTTTATTTTACAATTTTCATTTTCAAGAAGTTTAGAAAATCTAGAAACTTCTTCATAAGAAGGTAAAGTATTATCTTCTGATGAGAAAGATTCATCATCTGAAGAATCATAATTTTTATCATCAGTATAATTTGAATTCAAATATAAATTAGTAATAGATTTTGAATTGTGTACCTTGTCCATTAGATAATTATTTTAAATGGGTAGTTTGGATAGTAGAACAAGATTCTTCAGGCTCGAAGACTCAAACTCTGAAGATTTATTGGAAGAGTCACCACCAATGGCACTCAAAGTATCTTTATCCTTCAAAACTTTCTTATCCTTAGTCTTGTAATATTTTTTCCTATTTCTCTCATAATTCTTTTCCTTCATATCTTTTCTTTTGAGCATGGGACAATCTATCATGATGTGTCAAGCCAATTTACATTCATAGCAAGTGAATTCAGAGTCTTTCTTATCCTTTGTTTCTTTCTTATTATATCTATACTGAAAGTCTTTCTTTTCCACTATCTTGTTCATCCTTAGAGAAAGATTAGCTGGCTCATTTTCGGAAGGATCACTTTCACTTGATTCAGATAGAACAGTGACTTTCTTAGACTTGGACCTTGTAACCCTTTCCAGAGTCTTAGATTTAGTATTAATAAAGAATACACTTCCATTTCCACTATTATTTTTATTCATATCAACATATCTCTTTATTCTTGTCTCATGTTGAAGAAGAGTTCTAAAAAGTTCATCAAGTGTAATATTGGAAACTTTCTTGTTCTCATCAATAGTTGTTATTTTTTATTCCCACTAATTTGGCATGATATCAATTTTATTTTCCACAAGAGATTCATCATCAAGAAATTTTTCTCCCATTGATTGTAAACTATTGAAAATGGTGATAAAACTTTGTTGTACTATACAAAAAGTATCTCCATAAGAAAATAGAAATCCATGATATTCTGCTCTATGCATAGCTCTTCTATTCTCTATCACATTTGAAGTCCCAAAATGAGTAACCATAAGTTTCTTCCAGATACAGTTAGCAGCTTCACAAGAAGAAATTTGAATATATTTATTCATGTTCATATAACACATCAAATTATTGTGTACCTTGTAATTTAGTTAATATTATGACTTTTATTAGTTGGTGAAGGTTTTGACTTCCTTGTCAGGAATTTTGTAATCTCCAGTAATCATAATTTTTTTTCTAATCCAGTGTTAATAACAAAATTCTTCATTTTGTATCTCCAGTACTCATAATCATTACCATCGAAAATAGGTGGTCTAGTAGGATTAAGGTTGTCAATAGAACCAATATTCATGAATTCCATTCTATAAGAAAATATATTTTCCAAAAAATCTTGTTAATAGAAAGGGTTTTTAAACAAATATAATAATATCTAAGAAAAAATTAAGTAAGAAAAGTTAAGCAAGAAAATTTAGAACAAGGAAAACTTGAGAAAGAAAACTTATATGTGAATATAAGTATTTCAGAGACAAGCTCTGATACCAATTGTAGGATTGAAATATGAATGTAGATGATCAATTACAATAGGGGGTGAATTTTAAGTTTAAAAAAATTCATTTTTAGCCTTAAGGAAAACTATGTTTAACAAAGATAAACAAGGTAAATTCACAAACTCTAAAAAATAGTTCTATGAAACAAACTTGCTTAGCTTATGGAAATATGGTTCTGGAAATGAAACTTAAGGAAACTTTATAAGGAAAATATTCTACCTTAAAGCATATATAATCTTACTTATCAGAGTATGAAAAAGTACAAGAATCTATAAGAAAGTTATACTTTCTTCCTTTATCAAAATACAGCTGAAATAAAATTGAAACAAAACAAGTAATAAGTAGGAAATCTTTTAACCCAAAGAGTAGGGTATCCAAAAACCTTGGATAAAGGTCCCTTGATTTATACTTTCAAGAAAGTATTTCTTAACCACACCAGGGTAAGCCCTCAATAGGAATATTGGAATCTGTCTTGCTATCCCTACAATCCCTCGAACTTTAAGGTAGTCGACACCTCTATCTTCCTATCCTCAGAATTCCTCAAACTTTAAGGTAGTTGGAACCTCTATCTTTTTATCCTCGAAAGCCCTCAATTTTACTCAGCAACAATCATAGTTTCACGAAGAAAGCTAAACAAGATTTTCAATATGCACAAGGAATGAGAGTCTCTCTCTCTAGAAATCACTTCCACAGAATGTAATCTCTAGATCGATGGATTGGTGTATGAGCTCATTTAAATGAGATCCTATTTATAGTAAAAACTGCAATGGTAGGATCCCTCCTCCAACAATCATATTTTTCCTTTAATATCGGAGGAACCTATACATAGGTCACTCAAGCAATGGTTATTTAGAAACATATTACACGACATCGTTTCATAACAACAACATGTGTTAGAAAAAATGAAGTATCTTAATCAAATATATTTTTCAGAGTCCAAGGGAAAATAGAATTTTGAGTCTTACCCAATAAACATTCAAAGTTTATAAGACATGGAAATTCAGATTCTATTTTACAAAGAATTCGGAATCTAAATTTTGATGAATTTGGAGTTGGGGTTATGAGGAATTCAGAGTCTAAATTCTGAGGAATTAGGAGTCTGAATTATGAGGAATTCAGAGTCTAAATTATGAGGAATTTAGAGTCTGAATTCTGAGGAATTCAGGGTCTGAATTCTGAGGAATTTGGAGTCAGAATTATGATGAATTAGGAATCTAAAATTCAGAGAATTCAGAATCTGAAATTCAGAGAATTCAGAATCTAAATTTTACAGAATTCACAGTCTGAATTTCAGAGAATTAGGAGTCTGAATTTTAGAGAATTCAGAGCCTGAATTTCAGATAATTTGAAGTCTAAATTTCATAGAATTCAGAGTCTTAATTTCAGAGAATCTGGAGTATGAATTTCAGAGAATTCTAAATCAGAATTTCAGATAATTTAGAGTCTAAATTTCAGAGAATTCAGACTCTGGATTTTAGAGAATTTGGATTCTGACTTTCAGAGAATTTGGAGTCTGAATTTCAAAGAATTTAGGGTCTAAATTTCATAGAATTTAGAGTCTGAATTTCAGAGAATTCAGAGTCTGAAATTCAGAGAATTGGGAATCTGAATTTCAGAGAATTCGGAGTCTGAAAACACAACACTCTATATCCAAGGAATTATTAGATTATGAGTTTTTACATTAGAATATGAATTTTAGAGTTAGTAATAAAATGATTTTGATTTAAATAGATTATAAAATGAAATAATGAAAACAAATGTAAGGATAAAAATTTCCTTGGAGAAAGGAAATTTTCCTTATGAAAATAATCCTTAGGGTAAAATAGTTTTCCTTAAGATAATGTGTTTGTTATTTTCAAAACATAGAGGAATGAAAAATTCATAAGGAAACCTTATTGACTCAACATGGAGAGATTTTCATAGTATTCTGTAATCATTCAAAGAAGGGACTAGGATGTGTGTTGATAAAAAATGAAAAAGTCATTGCTTATGCTTCAAGGCAGTTGAAAGTTCATGAGTAGAACTATCCAACACATGATTTGGAGTTGGTTGTAGTGATCTTCACTTTGAAAATTTGGTGAAATTACCTATTTTGGGAGAAGATTGAAATATATACAGATCAGAAAAGCCTCATGTATATATTCCCATAGAAATAGTTGAATATGTGCCAATAAAGATGGTTAGAGATGATCAAAGACTATGAATTCTCAATTCACTCTCATCTGAGGAAAGTGAATAAAGTGGAAGATACTCTAAGTGAAAAGGATCCATCAACTCTTTCATTGATGATAATTTAGAGGGATCTCATCTTATTAGACTTAAAGAGGACGGACATGGGAATCCTAAAGGAAGGAACATCATCAATCCTTTCACAAATGATTTCTCAACCATCTCTTCTGGAGAGGTTAAAGGATGATCAAAGAGATGATGTGGGAATTCAAAAGAAAGTGAAAACTATTTGAAAATTAAAATCCTCGTAGTTCAATGTTAATGAAGAATGTGTTGTAAAATTTGGGTCAAGACTATGCGTACCATCAAATCCTAAGTTAAAGAAAGATATATTGGATGACGCACATAGATAAACCTTATCTATCCACCCTGGAAGCACAAAGATGTATTGAGATCTTAAGGAATGCTATTGGTGGGACAATATAAAAAAAGAGATTGCAGAATATACATAAAGATGCCTCGTATGTCAACAAGTGAAGTTAGAAAGGAAAAATTCTAAGGGGATGATGCAACCATTACCCATACCAATATGGAAGTGGGAAAACATCACCATGGAAATTGTCACTGGTCTTCCTAAGACATCTAGATGATACAATTCTATTTGGGTTATGGTAGATCATATTACAAATACTACACACTTCATTGCAATTCAAGAGGATTTCTCATTGGATCAACTTGAACAGATATACATCAAATAAGTGGTGAGGCTTTATGGTGTACCACTATCGATTGTATCTGATCAAGATCTAAGATTCAACTCGATGTTCTAGAATATTCTCCAACATTAATTGAATACTTAGTTAAACTTCATCATGGACTATCACCCTCAAACTGATGGCCAATATGAGTAGACTATCCAGAAACTTGAGGACATGTTGAGAGCATTCTTAATGGACTTCAAAAGAGGATGATATCAACATCTTCCTCTGGTTGAGTTATCTTACAACAATAGTTTCCACTCAAGAATCAAAATGTCTCCCTATGAAGCCCTTTATGGGAATAGGTGAATAACAATTGAATGATGAGATGAATTTTGGGACCGAAAACTTCTAGGTCCTGAAATGGTCAAGGAAATGGTGGAGAAGGCTAAGACCATTCAGCAGCACATCAAGGCTACTCAGAGTTGATAGAAAAGCTATGTTGACAATCATTGACAAGACATAGAGTTTGATCTTGGATACATGGTATTTCACCACATACCTCCATATATGATAGTAATGAGATTTTGGAAGAAGGGAAATCTTATTCCAAGGTACATCGGCCCTTTTGAGATCATTGATCACATCAAAGCGATGACCTACCGACTAGCACTCCCACCTATCCTATCTCAAGTACATAATGTATTCCATGTTTACATCTTGAAAAAGTACATACCAAACCCCTCTCATGTACTCAATCTAGAGGTGGTACCATTAGATGATGATCTCTCTTATGAGGAGAAGCCAGTGAAGATCTTAGATTGTAGAGACAAAGTTATATGGAATAAGATAATGCACATGGTCAAAGTGTTGTTAAGAAACCAAAAGTTTGAAGAATCAATGAGGGAACTGTAGGAGGTGATGAAACAAAGTTACCCTCATCTTTTTTAATGTGGGAAATGAAAATTTTGATGGCCAAATTTCTTAATGGGGGAGATTTTAATGACCCAGACTATTATAAGTGAACGTTGCCTTTGGATTTAATTAAATGTATTATTTTGTAAAATGGATATAGAAAACACATGAACTCCATTTTTTTTATTATATCCAATCGTATTTAAATGACCATTATGTATCATTACCACTGATAAAATAGTCATTGAACAGTGATCACATGACTAGTATAAATATAGGGTTTTAAAAAATCCTTTCGACATAGACAAAAGAGGTGATGGAATCAACCATTATGATTGTTCCCTATGAAGACAATTTATCTGATCTTATGAGGGAGATAGTATTTCTGGGATTTCCCCTAGACCAAGACAAATCCAAGATCCAACAACTTAAGCTTGAGCAAAACCATTTACCGGAGAAGTTCAAGCTCATCAAGATCATGACCCAAACCATGTTCACCAAACAGACCCATGAAAGCCCCATCATCACACACCTTAATCTTAGGGAATATGTTGGTGTAATAAAGGGATATGTATCAGGAACCTAACATTATTATTATATACATTATTTTTTTATTGAATAATGAATATACTTTAATTTTATTATTATTTTCAAATCACAAATAGTATTTTTTGATTAATATTCAAATGGAATTAAGAAATATATTTTGATTAATTAATAAATAATATTATAATAAAATATTATTATTAAATTACTTTCATTAAATATAAATGATCATATGATTTTTATGAGGCCATATGTAATTTTTATTAAGATTTAAAAACTGTTTTTGTCCAAACCCATCAATTTTCAATAAATTTTGGTTTTTATTTTAAAAGTGAAAATTAAAATATTTTGAAAATTATTTGGATAAACTCAATATTATTTTTGTAATAATGACTTAAAAATTATCTAACAGTGAATTTTTCATAACTTTTTGAGATAGTTGACTTTTTGGGTAAAAATTAAATACCATATAAATATATAGTGCATTTTATGAAATCATTATGACCCAATAGTGATGTATTAAACACTATAAAAGGGATTTTAGTCTAAATATAAGCTTAATTTTAAAATAATGTGGTTTTATATTTGTTTTACTAATTTTATAAAGCCTTAGTGAATCCTCCAAAATGTATAATATATTCTATAATTTTAAGTTCATTTCTTAAAAAATATGACTCACCTCCACATAATCAAGGATAATATTTTAATATATTCGACCCATGGACTTATAAAATAATTTTTTACACTCCTATTTGGAAAAAACTGTGGTAAAAACCATGGGAAGTTTTTTGGTTTTGAATATTTAATTATATTGATTCCTAAAACCTAAGTTTGTGAAATATTAAATAATTTCCCTCTCATTTCCTATATAAACCCATCCTAGATCCCACTTATCTTCACTCAAAATTCTTGGATCACATCCTTACTCTTTCATTATATCTATAGAATCCTTATAAGGCTCCTTAATCTCTCAAGAAGATCCTCTTCAAGATTTTTAAGTCACACCCTTCTATAAGGGTTCCTTTCTTTCTCTTTTTTATCCAAGTTTCATTATATTTTTACACACTTTTATTTTAAATGAAAAATTATTGGGTATGTTTTAGAACCTCCCCCATACTTTCCTTATTATATTTTAATGATTAGATACCCATTTCTCTCTCATTAATCCCTCCCATGTACACCTGTTACCATGCTGAAATTTTGTAAGAGTTGTTCCATTCCTCATCTTTCTTAAAGTTTCTTTATTATGTTACGCCATATATTTTCAAATTCCTCATGTTGCGATATGTATTTATATGGACCTATTACTGCCTGTTTCATTTATATATGATGAGATTCCCCTTTCTCTCTCATCAACCCTTTTTATGAATTTTTATGTCACGTAGTTAGGCTGCTAAAATTGCACTGCAAATTTCCATTCCAAAACAATTGTGTAGTGAATACCATACTCATTACCTATTAAGGATGTTCAATTTTATGCACATATACATTTTTTTAGGACTTACATGTATTTATTCCGCACCCCTTGATCGTGGAATAAATAATGATGATGAATGAATCCTTTTTTTATGATCTATGTGGCACACTTAAGGATGAGAATGAAATGAAAGTGATAGGTGCACACAAAATTATATAGTTCTCCAATGCATTGTGTAATGTTTAGTATCATGATAGATCATGTTGGGGCAGAGTTTTACCTGATTACTTTATGGGATTTTGTTCATTATGATGTATTGGAGGTTTATCCTTGACCTATGATGCAATGTTTTAAGTTGTTTCTACATTTCCATGTTATGGTTATCATGTTATATCATGCATTTATGTTCAATTTTCTTTTATGCTCTATTGATATGCTTGTTGTCTAACATGTATTGTCTTCCTCATGTTATTGCATGTTTATTCCCTTACTGGGATTTATAGCTCACCCATTTCTTATGTATATCCTCAGGTTATCCCATGCAATGTTAAGTATGAAAAAATGTTGTATTCATGTAAAGGAATTTTTCAATAATGATGTTATATTTCATGTTTTATGTTGTTATGTAATGTTCTTAATTTTACAAGACACTAGAATTATTGATATTTGGGTTGTATTAAGTGTAATTTTATGTCATTAAATCATGTATTACTGTAATGAAAATAACAAGGTTGTTATATA
This sequence comes from Viscum album, assembly GCA_963277665.1. NCBI lineage: Eukaryota > Viridiplantae > Streptophyta > Magnoliopsida > Santalales > Viscaceae > Viscum > Viscum album. Next base: position 114,871,287 of record OY728125.1, on the reverse strand, counting down.
ATATCACATTCCAAATATCTGAATACCTTGATCACCATAAATCCTTAATGAAAACATACATTCTTCCAAAAATAAAATCTCATGTTGTTGAAAATATTCCATAAATCGATAATTGTAGTAAAATCCATAAAAAATGATATAAACCATCAAACATATAACTAATTTTATGGTAAATAATATTATCCTATAAACAACTCATTATTATATCAAAATTGGTAACATATTAAGTGTTATTATCCCTTAATAATGTGTTTTCCATGAGGTTCAACTTGTTGCGGAATAACTTTTCTTGGTCATTAGTACCATTCCAAAAATTCTCTCAAATGCTTTAAGAAATAATACTATTGTAAAATACTTATACATTTCATGAGTCTTATAACTATAATATAATTGATTAAATACTCCCATAACAAAATTATTGAATACAAGAACAAAAAAATTAATTATTCCACTTCATCTATGGTAATATTATAATATTGACCATGATCCCTTAACTTCTTTTAAGGTATATTCCCTTAATGCTTAGGGCATTCATTTTCATAGTTCCTAATCTCTTTATAGTTTAATCATTAAATATTGAAAATTTAATTATTCCCTTTTAATCAAAATAATGGTGGAATTTATCTCCACACTTGTATTAAACTACTATTCCCTTTAAAAATAACTTGGGTGTTTCTTTCCAAAATTATCACATTGAGAAAACCCTTCTTCCCCTTATCAAATTTTACTATTTCATATTCTTCTTCTATTGTTTCCCTTAAAATAATTTATATATATATATTTATTTATCAATCTTCAAATAACATTATATTAAGTCCTCATATGATGAGAATTTTTTGGAAACTAGTTCACTTTGATAGACTTGCTTGAACCCATTAAAGAAATGGTTATTATTACTCTTTGGATTGTGTGTATTGATATTGTTCTCATTTATTACACTGGGTGCAATTTCTAAACAATTTTATTCCCAAGATTTTATCAAAAAATTATGAAACATAATGTATAATCCCAAAACTAGTGAAACAAAAAACATAAAGTGAAATTTTTATGCTTGGATTATCTCATATTAATAAAAATGGTTTCTTTGGGAAAGTTTTCAAATCATAAAAATATTTTAAAAACCTTTATAATGGTTTGTAAATAAAATATGAATTAACCCGTTAATACCCTCCTCGAGTGTCAAATGAGGTGCGCAATAAATCCTATTCTCATGTACCAGGTAATGATCGAGTCAAGCCTGATGTTCCATTTTTAGAGTTATTACCCCTAGGTATATCTATTCTAAAACCATGTACACATTTAGTATTTATTCATATATTTATTACTAGAAAAACCACATAATATCTACCTTAAAAAATTAGGATGTTATTATATACTTATAATAAATTTATATTATTTGAATATGTTAACTAATCTATATTTCCCTAAATCTAGTTCTCAAATTTTCTACTAAAATTTCTTTGAAACCATTTGTAATGTTTCCAACTCTAATAATTTAGATCCAATGTGTACATTATTATACTGGAACTAGATAAAAGTTATTTCATCCCAAAGGATCATATATTTTATTAGTATTGGTAAACTAGATACATATTTGAATTTCATAAACATTTAAAAAAATTAAATATACAAAGTGTTTTCTTTGAGAATGCCATTATTCATCATAGTGTATACCTACATATCAATCACCAAAACAATTACTAGTCTCTTGGGGAAAATAAAACATAATAAAGGTGTGAGATTTGATTATTAGTAAGGGAAAACAAAAAATTAAAGTTATCATGAATAAATAACCATAGTCAAAATGGAAAGGTAAATAACTAAAACCCATGCCATTTAATCAATAAACTGAGCATAATGTGGCAGAAAGAAATAATGATCAAATAAATCCATATAAATAATCACATGAGTTTTAAACTTATACATGGATATTTTAACTAATATAATAATCACATGGACATCAATAACTAATCTCATAATGTGGAAATGCATAATTTTGGGCATCTAAAATGTTCAATAACTTTCACAATATAGTTTAAATTTATAGGGAGAAACCCATTTAATATGTTCAACTGATTTGTCTTGTGAGACATGTTGACATGTACAGGGGATTTCAATAACTAGGACTAACCCATCACTTATTAATTACAATTAATTCCTTATATAAAATGGGTGTAAAATAATCAGCATAAATAGTCATATTAAAATAACTAACATATGAAATGTTAATATTTAACGGAATCAAATAAACATAATCATAAACCATCTAGTGTAATATAGGGAATGGAAATAAAATTATACATCCTAAATCAAACTAATCATATACCATCCAAATAAATAATAAAGATTATGTCAATACAAAATAACCCTAGTGGATCATAAGTAAAATAAAGGGTTGATGTCATTGATGAATAGAAATACTATAAAAATGTCACTAAAATCATTTCTTAGGAAAGTAAACTTTTCTATTTGAAAATATTTTTTTTTCAAAAAAAATAAAAAATAATTTGAAAATAATTTTATTTTAAAATAACCTATAAAAAATGTTATAATAATACTTAAAACATTAAGTGTTCATGATTTTAGAAAATTATTTTCATGTCGTACAAGTTAAAAAAAAGTTTCCTTTCACATTTTTGTTAAAAACCAAATGGGTCTTGTTCTGAAAATGAAATAAATAATCCTTTCAAAACATTTTAAAAAAAGTGAAAATGGGTGAAAATTTATTTAATAAATCATTTTGAATTTTTTAAAAAAAAATTGAAAATATTATTAGAAAACATAGATTTGGATGGAAAATAATTTTTCACTAAGGAGAGAAATAAATTCATATTTTCTTAAAAAACATTTTCTCAATAATTTTATGTACCCAAAAGTGTCAAAAAGGAAATATTACTTGAATTTTTTTAAGAATAAACATATTTTAAGAAAATATATTTAGTTTAAGATAGAAATATCAAATAATTCCCTTCAAGGGATACTTAAACAAAAACAATCTTGGATAATGATGAGATTGTAAAATAAACACTTACCACTTTTGTTACTTTTGAATCATAAGACCCGTGAAATAGATATATTAAAATGAAACATTTAATACCATTCAGTTAAATATATTTATGATATAAAATATCAAAAATTTCATTATATACACCACATAAATGAATTAGTGATGAATATGGCATATGTCTCTCGAAAGTGAAAGTGAGATGAGAAAACCCTTACCTCAAGTTATACTTTATTCTTATGTGTCTGAACCTATTGAATAATAAATATAATTTTATTATAAATATATTTTATAACCATACTCATAGATTTTATAGCAGATTTTATTTATTGGTAGTCTTTTTTCACATGTTTATTAACAATTCTTTGTTAAAATTACTATTTTGGGTGATCATTGGTTCATTTTTAATGTTTGTTTTGGTTTGGTAATTTCAGTCCTTTTACATTGATCATGGTTAAATCATAATAAAAATTTAAAAATTGATTTAAATATAATATATTTTAATTATATATGTATTTATAGTAATCTATAACTTTTATAGATAGAAAATGGATTACAACATTTGTAGAGACTGTAAGTTGTACGTACACATGAACGTTGTTAAAGTTTTTATCGAAAGGTGGAATGGAAGGAAAGTAAAATTTAACTAAAATTTAAGGATTAATTATTATTTAATATATATAATTTATATTAATTAAATCTGTATTTATTAACATCCATGTAAAAATTAAATGAAAAATATTTCACATCGTTACGTGGAGGTGGTAGTCCACACATACTCTTGAGCGACATAATTGTTTTCTAATAGATTTGAAGGTAAGAAGTTTAATGTGATATTATATTTATAGAATTATTTTTAGCTAATAAATACCATATATATTCATTAACATTATCCTTACTACCTTCCATGTAAATAGTAAGCGAAAAACGAATCACATCACTTCATGAGGAGGTAGTTCGATGTACACAAGAGCGACGTTATTGTATCCCCCCACGAAATGGTAAGTTAGAATATATATGTGATATAATAATTATAGAATTATATTAATTTAAGAAATATCATATAAATATTTTAAATCCACCATTATATATATTTGTGAAAGGTGATGATGGAAATGAATTACATTGGTTGGCGAGGTAGTAGTCTGTCGTACACATGATCGACAGTTTTATTTTCTGTTTGATAGAAGTGGAGATGGATATATATTATTCAATTAATAGAATAACATATTAGTATATAATCTATACTAGTGTTATTATATTATCGTATTTTAATAATATTATAAGGAGTTATAGTAATAGGTAAAATGAAAACGCATAGTTAAAAACCTTACCTATTCTTCATGAAACCTCTTAAGGTATTACATAATGCTTTTATCGATTTTATTTATGATAAAAAAAGGGACTCAAGGATGTTTTTAGGGATGTAAGAAAGTTATTTGGGTAGGTATTGTATGATACAAATGGTTTTGGAAGTGTGAAGAGTCTAGGATAGGGGTGTCTTTTTATAAGTGGGGGAGAGGACACACATAGAATATTTGAAAAGATAAAGTGATACAAACATTTTTATCATGAAATATGCCTATAAAATGGTTTATTATCAAACCTTATATATTATAGGGTAAACATAGTTCCATAAAATTCATTTTTTACAAATTTGTAGGTAATTTTACCTCATATCTTCTTAGTTTACCCCCTAGTAAACTCATTTTTACCTTAACTGCAGTAATTAATTTTTACTATTTTCACTATTAATTATGGTAAAAATGTACGTTGAACATATTGGATAATATAAATTATAATTATTCTAAATATGTAATACATTTTTCCAAATTCAATTAACATAATTGGGAGAATTTAACTTAAAAGTAAACTGCAGATGCGGTGAAATAACAGTTTTCCATAAGAAATAATTCTCATAAGTATACAATGCTCTAATGTCAAAATTCACTATAAAATAGATTCTAATGACCTAAATTAGTTCAATTTTAATATAATTGTACTAATTTTACTTTAAAACTAATTAAAATATAATTTAACTTTTTAAATAATTTAATTGAGAAGGCTTCAATAAAAATTTGTATTTTTTACTATTCATCAAAAAATTAAACTTTTCAGAAAATTATCAAAAATTAAACCAAATAAAATTTTGAAATTTATATTCCTAAAATTAATTATATTTTTTCAAATTAATTTTATAAAAGTGGTAAAAATTAATTTTAAATTTTGTGCAGAAAGCACGACTAATCTACTTTTCTGAAAAATATAGTTTTTCAGAAAACATGTCTTTCTCTTTCAAATGTATCTTATTTTATTTATGATCAAGATATAACCATTGAATTTATTTTATAAATGTTTAAAACATATAATTTAAAAAATGTAGTTATTATTATTCATACTCAACATCTTAACAGGTAGGTTATAATGGTCATGTTTAAATATTAATATTTTAATTGAGTATCATGTTTTATTCAAACCTGGTGTTATGTGAATTGAAAGATATAAAAGAGATTGAATTTATTTGAATTAAAATTATATTTTTATAGAAGTATAAATAACATACCTCACAAGGCCAAAAATCATGGGGGTCGAAAGTGGTGCAGGCCAAGGGCATCTCCCTTAAAAGAGATTGAATTTATTTAAAATGAAATATATCATAAAGTATAAGGGTGTTATATTCTATTATAATCTTGGTTTTTCATGTCAAACATGCTATCAAACATGATGTTCTTATTTTAAAATCTCAGGGTGTTATAGTCTCACAGTAGGTTGAGTGATCACGAGATTCACACAATTGATATAATGCAGTCGATCCCGATAATGGTGTATGGTTGATTAAGTAACCTCATGGTGCATAGTCAATCTAGTGACTGTATAATATTTTAGCAAATGAAAATTTATTTTCTATTAAATTATATATATAAATAATGATATATTTAACATGATCCATTTTAAAAAGAGTAGTAAAAAGGTGATTCTCACAATATGGTGCATCAATGGTGGACATTTTTGAGAAGAAGATATTCACTAAGTTGTTGTTTAAAATTTGAATCAAGGATAAAAAAAATAATGGATAATTTTTTAGCATGATGGATAAGTCCTAGTTCAAAAATTTGAGAGACACCACGACATGGTTCACTTTAAGTGGGTATTTTATAATTTTTTAAAATCTTTCTTTGGTTTAACTTGAGGGGAAACATGTAGTGATTATGATATTAATCCAAAAGATACCAACTATTATTTTCATCAATATAAAACAATATCCTGATAATTTAATCATTATTCAAGATGATTAATGAATATTTAATAAAGACAATTCATGAGTTCACTACTAGAAAAACAGGTTACAACCATGGATCTATAGCAACGGTTTTAAAACCGTGGAAATAGGTGGCTATGGCCACAGTTATGTGGCCTATATCCACAGTTTTAAAATCGTGGCTATAGATCTTTTTTCATGGGATATATCCACAGCTTTAAAAACCATGGCTATATACCATACCCATATCCACAATTATGTGGCATATTTTAATGGTTTTCAAAACCGTGGCTATAGGTCTCCCACCCTTGCGCGGGAGAAAACTTTTCCCACCAAAAAATGGTGGGAAGAACTATTTCCATGGTTTTTTGGGATATTGCCATGGTTTTTAATAATATATATAACATATTATAAATATATATATACACAAAATCTTTGGTGGTGTACAGGTTGGGTGCTGGAACATAAAGGGAAGGTGCTGGGATCAAATTCAGCGAGGGAAATATTATTTTTAGGCCATTGCCATGGTTTTCTTGGGCTATAGCCACGATTAAAATTGTGACCATAGGTCAATAGACACAGTTGCAATGGAGACACCTATTGCAACAGTTTTGAAAACCGTGGCAATAGGTCAGACCCTACTGCCATGGTGATAGCGCCCACAGTTGGGAAAAATCGTGGCCATAGCCTATGGCCACGGTTTTGGGTCCTATTGCCACGGTTTTGAAACATAGAAATAGCCTTTTTTCTATTTGTGGTTGCTTCAAAACATGAATGAGGAAGGCATGACTACATGTATTTATAGATCACCACATATATCATGTATTCATGAATGAAAGGAGTTTTAATGCATTAAAGTTTCCTTAGATAAAAATAAGATATATAGAAGAAGAAGAAATTGTGGATTAACCTATACCACAAATGAAGTTTCCATAATGAATAATTACCCATTATTTTCTATGAGTATGAATTTGTGATCGCATTATTTCATGCATGCATATATGGGTAACAAATGCATGTGAATTATTATTAAGATATAAGAGGATGTCCCTAATAAGAATTTATAGTATTTCATGCATAAACTGTGATATTAAATTCATGGAATATCATGTAAATAATGAAATGTGTGTTCAATGGTTTTAATGATTAAGAGTTCTAATATTATATGGAAATTATTATATGAATTTTTTACCTCTGGTTATTACATTAGTTATGAAGAGAAGTGGGGGGATTTTTTTAATACAGTGACCCAAGTCTTCAGGGAATTAAAATTTCAATTATAGTTATAGATATCAAGAGTAATATCTTAGAATTAAGTTGAATAAGAGGTAATATTATTCACACATTTTTTCATATGTATTTATTGGTGAAGAAGAAAGGGTAAGTGTGTAAACTGGCTATTGTGAATATATTTCTCAAGAAATATCAATCAATTTGGTTGTAAATTTTATAAAGAAATATAAGGATAAAGGAAGATCATTGTGAATAATAGTGTGCATATAGGAATAAAAATTAACTTCCTATATAGGAGAAGAATAAGAAAAATACTCAACACATCTGAGAACTCATTTTTAGTTTACAAGATTAATATGTACCAGTTTTTGCACAAACTGTTTATTATTGAAAAGTGTGGGGTGTAATTTTGTCTAGGATACACCGAAGCATAATCAGGACACATGAAAATGTGAGTTTCAAGTTTATACCCTTTTTATTGTAATCACATGATGATTTTTGTTGGTGGTGTAATCCGAGAGGAATCCATATCAAACCAAGGACTATCCTTCTCATATTGAGGGTTTACCTTGTAAATATGTTGTGTTCCTTTGTGTTGGTCATTGTATGGGTGTGAAGACGAGTTATATCACTATAATATTTCAAGTAGGAAAGGTTTTTTTTCAAATATATTTTAAAAAAAATTTCACCATAGATTCACCCCCTCTTAGTGAACTCCAAAATATCCTATAGGTGGATTCAAAAGTGGTATCATATTTGGGTTACCTTAATTTTTGATTGGAAGATTAAAGATTTTTTGTTTAAAGTCACTCTTATGAAGAAGAATCAGTTACTAATTTCTCTTATAAACTATGAGTAATTTAAATTTAGTAAAGACCAATAGGATTCCCACACTTTATGTTAATTTTTTTATGTTTGGAAAGAAAAAATGTTTACATAATTTATCTCTATAAGTTATGAAGTATTGGATTCCATAACAGATGGATTTCCCCCACATACTGAAAGTGCTTCCCTAATAATAATAGAAAAAATAAGAATATTGAGAATGATGTTCTTGATAAAAATACTATTTTATATTCACTTTCAAAATTTTAAAATTTAAAGGTAAATAGAATCTAAATAGAAAAAGTGTATTTGGGATAATATAGAGAATATCTGCAGCGACTCGTGTTTTGGCCCTGTCAGACTTTAGAATATTTCTATGAATAATTCCAGAGCTAAGCACGAAACGGCGTGCGATTCCGAGGCCCGGTGTGCCCAGAATAAATTTTATAAAAATATTAAGTATTTTTTTATACTATGCACATGGATGGGGTGTGATATCTCCTAAACGGTAGCTCAGAATGGGAATCTGAGGGCACAGTTGCGTCCGGAACATGTCGTTTACCCTAGGCGGGGTATAAACTTAGCGAGCATGGGCCTGCGGTGAGAAACGCCACCAGGGGAATTTTCGTAAATAAGTGGAAAATTTTAATTACAAGCGTCGGCTCAAATAACTTCTGAACGGAGTCTTTTATCACAAATCTGAGTCTGCCGTTGCATTTAGAACGGTGCGTTTACCCTTGAGGCGACCTAATTTCCTCCGCACCGGGAGGTCTGGTCGGGGGTGTTTGTTTTAAATGAGGTTTTTAAATTAAAAAAAACACATTTCCCCTACCCCTCCCTCACCTCCTACGTTAGGAAATGGAACCCCCACCCCACTTTCTCCGTTCTTCGCCGAAATGCGCCAGAATCATCCGTTTCCAGCGCCGATCGTCAGCAGATCGAGCTTCAGGGCGTCACCGACGTCGATCTGCACTCGAAGTTACGATGTTTTGCCCGAGAGGTAGGTGGTTTATGTTTTGAAATCCCAGAACCCATTTTTGTGTTTTTTTCTTCAAATTTTTGTAAGGGTTTTGTAGTTCGGGTCCCAAGGTTTTCGAAACTTTTTTCGGATCTGAATTTGGAGCATAGGTGTGCTCCCGGTGGCTCCCGGAAGTTTTCCGGTGAAATCCCGGTTTTATGGCAGCGTCAATGGCAGAATACGGCGAGGCGCGACGATGGCACGGTGGCGGCGTGACTGATTCCGGCGGCGGCACGGTGGAATCCGGTGGCGGCATGGTGGTTTCCGGCGAGGCCGGTGGTGGTCCGGCCAGGATTTTCCGAGGGTTCTTTAAACCCCCGTAACTCGCAAACTGTAACTCTAATTTGCGAGCCGTTTGTGGCGACGCGTTCCTTGTGTCGAGACGGACCTTTTGAACTCAATTTGAGAATTTTGTGAGTCGGTATTTTGGCCCGGGGGCTTGAAACGTCGTATAAATTAATAATATTTTATTATTATTCGACTTCCGGCCGTTGTATCTTCTACCCGGAGCATCTGATTGATGCGCCATCAGTGGCATTGAGGTCCTAATGGTATGGCAGACTTTTCTTGTTGGTTTCTGGGTGTTGGGGCTGAGAAGAGGGTGCGGGCCCCATGAGGCTGGGTTTTGGCGTTTTCGGAGAAACACAACTTTTCCACTGGGTGTCCGTTTTGGACGAGCGAGTAGTCAATCCAGTGTGTTTTTTTTAGAGGATCATAATGGTGTGATTCGTTTGATGTGTATCGGGATCGTGGCATGGGCCCCAGCCGGGCTGGCTTCGGTGAATAGTGCCTTTTTCACCGGGTGTCCGTTTCGGACGAACGAGTAGTCGATTCCGTGTGTTTTTTCAAGGGGATCGTCATGGTATGATCCGTTTGATGATTTTCAGGATCTTTGTGTGGGACCTGCACGAGTAAGCTACGGTGAATAGTTCCTTTTTCACCGGCTGTCTGTTTCAGGCGAGTAAACAGCCTATCCAGCATGTTTTTCCACGTGGGTCGCGATGGTGGCATCGATATTAGCCTTGGAGGTGAACAGTATGGCGTTGTTGTGGGTCGCTCGGGTTAGAGATGTTTGGACCAGCAGTGGTTGAGGGTATTCCCTTGGTTCATTCCTATGAGGGTTTGCATGACATCACAACCCTAGTATAGGCTTGTGATCCTCTCAATGGGATGTTTTATCTGTTAGAGTTGTGGCATCCCTCCGGTGGGCCCAGAGTAGGATCCTCTAGCATCGTTACCCTAGATCGGGTTCTTGGTATCGTTGTGACCGCTTATCCACGGGCGGCGATCCTCTATCTAGCTGGTTAACCCCGTAGGGTTTGTGGCATCATCGGTCATATGATCCCCTACGTAGTGGGTCGTGCTCAGTAGGGTTGTGGCATCATCAGGTATATGATCCCCTACTCAGCATGAGGATTATAGTAGGGTTACGGTATTGTCAGGTATACGATCCCCTACTCAGCATGAGGATTATAGTAGGGTTGTGGTATCGTTGGTTATACAATCCCCTACTCAGCATGTTGTTTTGGTAGGGTTGTGACATCATCAGATATACGATCCCCTACTCAGCATGTGGTTTCTGTAGGGTTGCGACATCGTCGGTTTGATCCCCTACATCGTGAGTTATACCAGATGGGGTTCCGGTATCGTCGTGACCACCTTTATGTGGGTGACGATCCTCTATCTGAGTGACGTTCTTCTGTTGAATGCCAGATCGGGTTGCGGTATCCCCCAGAGGACCCTGGGAGTGATCCCCTATCTGTGAGATCTTCGTATATGGGTGTGGGTTCTGGTATCCCCTAGTGGACCCTAGGAGCGATCCCCTATCCGAGGAGTTTGGTGTTTTTTCTATTTCATCGAGGTTTCCTCAATGATGCTATCTGATGAGAGAGATCTCTTAGGTGAGCGTATGAGAGGTTTGTGAGAAATCTGATGGAGAGTATCTCTCGGAAGAGTGTCATCTGGGATGACACTGATCGTGGAATGTGCTCTCCTGGTTGTGTACAGTTATTGGTGATGAGGTTGGTACCTCTTGTGGCTTAGTGCGTGAACTGAGTATATCTGGATTGTTCAAGGTGTATGTATGGGCATACACATGAGTTGAGATGACTAGTTGTGTTTAGATGAGGATGGTCACGAGATGGAGTTTCTCTCTCGTCTGGGTTCCCTCTGGCTGGGATGAGCGGATTGTTGTCTTTCAGTTTCTCTCTTTTGTTTTGGGTTTTTGGGCTGCCTACTGAGTATGTTTTATACTCACCCCTGCATGGGCTTTGCCCGAACATGTTTGTGTCTTGTGCAGATCACAGGCCTTTCGACGGAGTCCCAGGAGGACCCGGAGCGGGCGGAGCTGAGTGAGCGATACTGACCTGGGTGTTTACCGGTGCGGTGCCGAGGGAGATTTCTGGTGTGTGTTTTTGGCATCGTTTCCCCCTTCTTCAGAGAAGGTTGGACGTGCTTTGTAGTTTTCTTTTGGTGGGCCCTGTTTTTCCCTTTTTGTACTGTTGTTTCACTATGGTTGGGATAGTTGTATGCATGCATTTTACTTTTCAATTATACTTATCTCTACACTGTTGCATGGAGATGTTTGTGGGTGCGTGTGTATAGGTACTCTAGGATAATGCCTCCCATGTTTGTGATAGCATACTCGGCGCTAGATGCCAGCCCCTGGCCTATTGGGAGCGGGCTTGGGGTGTCGCGGCTCGAGCCCTGTTGGGTCGGGTGATGACAGAGTGGTATCAGAGGAGGTTCCACCTTTGGGATCTTAGAGCGTAGCTAGTCTAGCTGTGAGTCTGGTATGGGTTGAATAGCGGCAGTGTTAGGACGTTTCAAGTTCGTCTTTCAAGCCAGGGACTCCAGTGTTGGTGCGGCGACCAACGTATCCATACACTAGGACTCTGATAATCTTCCTTTCGACTCGGGACATTCGTACACTGGTCTCAGGGACATAATGGTAAATGCATCATATAGGACTGGGTTTTGGGTTTTTCCTTGTCCTTCTTGAGTCAGCTCTCTAGATATACTCTTTGACTATGGTGCATCTTGAATGTATTTCAGGATGCCTCCACGATGACAGCCAGTGAGGGTTCCGCAGTAGGATTGTGTTGATGATCCACCCTGTGTAGAGGCTTTGGACCAGGGCCCAGGTTCTGAGGTTTCAACTCTAGGTGGTCTGCCAGTTGAGCTGCCACCTGTCGAGCAGCTGGTTGTGCTGGCAATGCAGGATGAGGTTGCGCACAGGCTGAGTGCGTTTCACAAGTTCCAGAGGCAGCGACCTCTGAGATTCCGGGGTGATCCAGACCCTCAAGCAGTTGATGACTGGCTCGAGGTAGTCACCTGAGTTTTCTGCCTGGTGAGGACACCCACAGATCAGATGGTGGTCCTAGCAGTGAGCCTTCTGCATGGTTCGGTCGGCCTATGGTGGAGCCTAGTGACGCGGTCTCATGACGAGGAGACGCTCATGTGGGCTGAGTTTGAGCGGCTCTTCAGGGAAGAGTTCTATCCCATGACGCTGAGGTAAGTGCGGATATAGGAGCTTCTACAACTTTGGAAGGAGGGCTTGTCTGTATCGGAGTACTCAACGAGGTTTATAGACCTATCATGCTACTCCCTGGATATGGTTCGAGACCCGTTCTTTAGGGCTTGGACCTTCGATCAGGGCCTGCGCAGAGACATCCAGGCAGATGTGGTTTCTTTGTGCCTACCCACCTATGCTAGAGTGCTGGAGCGAGCTTTGGTGGTGGAGATCTTTCTGGATGATCATATCCCCCCTGTTAGTGATGGGCACGCGAGAGCAGAGGCATAGATATCTGGTAGCTTAAGGCAGACACATGGGTCTGGGCATGGGTGACGTTTCAGGAGGCGACCCCAGGATGGAGGATCTGAGGCCCAGGGCTCACAGGGCTCGCAAGCCAGTTTTGGTCTGCTGTAGGAGAGGCAATGTTATGCTTGTGACAATCGGGGACATCTTGCTAGAGATTTTCCGACCCGACGTGCTTCCGAGAGGGAGTCGGTCGATGGACCGCCTTTGCAGAGGCAACATCTCGAGCAAGGAGGTCCGCGGGGCGGCGAACGTGGCGACGGAGCTGGTGCAGCAGCAAGAGGTGGTAGGTGGTATCAGTTGCCACCACCCCCACCCTCAGGTGGTCCACACCAAGTTCAGGGAGCTGGTGGTCGAGGGCGAGGACAGTTGCATTCCCTAGGTGATGTTGACCCAGAGGATCCGTGGTTGGATAGAGGTACTCCTTGTGTCCTTTCTACTTACTGTAGTAGTTTGATAGACATTGTTTAGCAGTACTCTTCACTTTTCGTTGCTTGCTCGAGTTTTTTTAGGGTGTTGGTAAGACCTTGTGTGAGGGTTTTGTTCGGCGTGCTTCGAATGCGTAAGGAAGAGGGATCCTTTCCCCACTGAGATGCGTTTTTGTGACGCGATTAAAACCATGCGGGCGAGTTAGTGCCGCTCAAAGAGGATAGTGTTGAGATGTGGTGGATGATTCCCTCTGACTTATGTGTTCGGGCATGGGTGTTTGTTGGTGAACTCGCTGGTGTGGGACCCAGTTGAGAGTCCAGTCGCTTTCCTTGAGCTTAGGGCCTTTTGGGGACGAAACGTTCTTAGGGGGGGAGGATATAGCGACTCAGGTTTTCGCCCTGTCATACTTTGGAATATTTCTACGAATAATTTCCAGAGCTAGGTGTGAAGACGACGTGCAATTTCGAGGCCCGGTGTGCCCAAAATAAATTTTATAAAAATATTAAGTATTTTTTTTATACTATACACGTGGTGGGAGTGTGATATCTCCTAAAAGGTACCTCAGACCGGGAATCTGAGGGCATGGTTGTGTCCAGAACGTTCTGTTTATCCTAGGCGGGGTGTAAACTTAGCGGGCGCGGGCCTGCGGTGAGAAATTCCATTAGAGGCATTTTCATAAATAAGTGGAAAAGTTTAATTACAAGCGTCAACTCAAATAACTTCTGAATGGAGTCTTGGATCGCAAATCTGAGTCCGCCGTTGCGTTCAGAATGGCACGTTTACCCTAGGGGAGACCTAATTTCCTCCACACCGGAAGGTCTGGTCAGGGGTGTTTGTTTTAAATGAGGTTTTTAAATTAAACAAAAACCCATTTCCCCTCCCCTCCCTCACCTCCTACGTGCAACGATGGAACCCCCACCCCGCCTCCTCTGTTCTTCACCGAATCACGCCAGAATCGTCCGTTTTCAGCGCCGATCATCAGCAGATCGAGCTTCAGGGCGTCGTCGTCGTCAATCTGCACCCGAAGCTTCTGCGTTTCGCCCGCGAGGTAGGCGGTTTGAGTTTTAAAATCCCGGATCCCAGTTTTGTGTTGTTTTTATTCAAATTTTTGTAAGGGTTGTGTAGTTCGGGTCCCGAGGTTTCCGAAACTTTTTTTGGATCTTAATTTGGATCACTGGGGTGCTCCCGGAAGTTTTCCGGCGAAATCCCGGTTTTCAGGCGAAGTCAATGGCAGAATCTGGTGAGGCGCGGTGGCGGCACGGCGGATTCCTGTGGCGGTGGCATGGCGGAATCCGGCGGTGGCGCAGTGGTTTCTGGCGAGGACGACGGTGGTCCGGTCAGGATTTTCTGGGGGTTCTTTAAACCCCCATAACTCGCAAACCGTAAATCCAATTTGCGAGCCGTTTGCGGCGATGTGTTCCTTACATCAAGACGGACCTTTTGAACTCACATTGAGAATTTTGTGAGTCGGGATTTTGGCCCGAGGGATAGAAACGTCGTATAAAATAATAATATTTTATTATTATCCGACTTCGGGCCGCAGTATCTTCTACCCGGAGCGTCCGATTGACGCGCCGTTATTGGCGTTGAGGCCCTGATGGTACGGAGGAATTTTCTTGTTGGTTTTTGGGTTTTGGGGCTGAGAACAGGGTGTGGGCTGCACGAGGCTGGGTTTTGGCGTTTTCGGAGAAACACAAATTTTCCGCTGGGTGTCTGTTTTGGACGAGTGAGTAGTCGATCCTGTGTGTTTTTTTGAGAGGATCACAATGGTGCGATCCAATTGATGTGTATCGGGATCGTGGTGTGGGCCCCACCCAGGCTGGCTTCGGTGAATAGTGCCTTTTTCACCGGGTGTCTGTTTCAGACGAACGAGTAGTCGATTCCATGTGTTTTTCCAAGGGGATCATTGTGGTATGATCCGCTTGATGTGTTTTGGGATCGTTGTGTGGGCCCCGCACGGGAAATCTACGATGAATGGTGCCTTTTTCACCGGTCGTCTGTTTTGGGCGAGTAAACAGCCTATCTTGCGTGTTTTTCTGCGTGGGTTGTGATGGTGGCCTTGGTATCGGCCTTAGAGGTGCGCAGTGTGGCATTGTTGTGGGTCGCTCGGGTTAGTGACGTTTGGACCTGCATTGGTTGAGGGTACTCCCTTAGTTCGTTCCTACAAGGTTTTTCATGACATCACAACCCTAGTATAGGCTTGTGATTTTCTCAATGGTATGTTTAATCTGTTAGAGTTGTGGAATCCCTTCGGTGGGCCCGGAGTAGGATCCTCTAGCATCGTTACCCTAGATCAGGTTCTTGGTATCGCTGTGACCGCTTATCCACAGGCAGTGATCCCATATCAAGCAGGTTAACCCCGTAGGGTTTGTGGCATCATCGGGCATATGATCCCCTGCTCAGTAGGGTTGTGGCATCGTCAGGTATACGATCACCTACTCAGCATGGGGATTATAGTAGGGTTGCAGTATCGTCAGGTATACGATCCCTTACTCAGCATGAGGATTATAGTAGGGTTGTAGTATCATCGGTTATACGATCCCCTACTCAGCTTGTTGTTTCGGTAGGGTTGCGGCATCGTCAGATATACGATCCCCTACTCAGCATGTGGTTTCTATAGGGTTGCGACATCGTCGGTTCGATCCCCTACATCGCGAGTTATAACTGATGGGGTTCCAGTATCGTCGTGACCACCTTTATGTGGGTGACGATCCTCTATCTGAGTGACGTGCTTCTGTCTAATGCCAGATCGGGTTGCGATATCCCCCAACGGACCCTGGGAGTGATCCCCTATCTGTGAGATCTTCGTGTATTGGTGTGGGTTCCGGTATCCCCTAGCGGACCCTAGGAGGGATCCCCTATCCAAGGAGTTTGGTGTTTTTTCTGTTTCAATGAGGTTTCCTCAGTGACGCTATCCGACAAGCGGGATCTCTCGAGTGAGCATCCGAGAGGTTTGTGAGAAATCCGATGGAGTGTATCTCTCGGACGAGTGTCATCGGGGATGACAGTGATCGTGGAATGTGCTCTCCTAGTTGTGGATAGTTTTTGGTGATGAGGTCGGTACCTCTTGTGGATTGGTGCGTGAACTGAGTATATCTAGATTGTTCAAGGTGTATGTATGGGCATACACCTGAGCTGAGTTGACTAGTTGTGTTTTGCCGAGGATGGTCACGAGATGGAGTTTCTCTCTCGTCTGGGTTCCCTCTGGCTGGGATGAGCGGACTGTTGCCTTTCAGTTTCTCTCTTTTGTTTTGGGGTTTTGGGGTGCCTACTGAGTATGTCTATACTCACCCCTGCACGGGCTTTTCCTGCACATGTTTGTGTCTTGTGCAGACCACATGCCTTTCAACGGAGTCCCAGGAGGACCTGGAGTAGGCAGAGCTGAGTGAGCGAGACTAACTGGGGTGTTTACCAGTGCGGTGCCGAGGGAGATTTCCGGTGGGTGTTTGTGGCAGCGTTTCCCCCTTCTTTAGAGCAGGTTGGACGCGCTTTGTAGTTTTTTTGTGGTCCATGTTTTGCCCTTTTTGTACTATTGTTGCACTCTGGTTGGGATAGTTGTATGCATGCATTTTACTTTTCAGTTTTACTTATCTTGGCACTGATGCATGGAGATGTTTGTGGGTGCGTGTGTACTGGTACTCTATGTAGAGGCCCAAAGCTTGACGTACATATACATTACATTACTTTTGTGGAATATCTAATACATAACAAAAAAAGACACCAAAGGACCGTAATAGTTTAGTGTCTTTGGAAACTCGGAATATAATCTTCTAATCTTGGTGAAGGATCTTCCTTTTTTAAACCTTTCTTTATATCCTGGGGAAAGTAAAACATATAAAGGGTGAGCTCAAATGCTTAGTAAGGGTAATCATAGAGTGAATAAAACAAAACATATACATTTGAACTTAAAAACATGAACATAATGTTTAAACATCAAAAGCTTGAGAAATGACATAAAACATGGAAGTACATAAGTCATAGATCATAATGGAACATCAATCATGATAAAATATCATGGGAATAAAACACGTAATTGTGGAAACCATTAATCACATGTTATCATTTCCATATTATTCAAGTCATTGCTGCCAAGACCATCTTAGTGGACAAGGTCCCTTACTAAACCGAGTTTACTTGCCATTCTAGACCTGTATTACTGAACCGGATTTACTTGCCGTTCCATCCATGTCTATCTCATGAGATATAAATCTTTACCCAATGCATTGGAGGGAGATATAGGTCCCACATATCTCATAATGAAATTATTCTTTCGTGTGCCACAAAATCATAAATCATACATCATAGCATAACCCATGTAATAGAATGGGATTCTTAAACATCATTCCATCATAACATAATCCATATAAAAAAAGGGATATCATTTCATCATAAGAAGAATCAAACCATGTAAATAATTGATACATTATACTTGAAACATAAACATATTAAATAATGTCATCGTATATGGAAAATAGTTTTGATAAAACACTTGAAATGAATTCTTGAGGAAAATATCCTTTCTTCTTCAAAATCATTTTCTTTTCACAAAATTCCATGAAATTTTAAAAGAAAATGGTTTTTTTGAAAATAATCATGCAATATTGTAGAGGAAGCTTCATGAAAATAAGGCTTTATGAAACGTAATAATCCGTTCATTCCGTATAAGTTAAAAAAACATTCTTCTCATACTTTTGCCGGAAAAGTCAAAAAGTACCTCGTATGGTAAACAAAAGAATGATTCCTTACATATCATGTAGTAAAAGTCAAAAATGGGTGAAAAGGAATTTAAACATACATGAAACCATTTTTAGAAAATAGGGATATGGATGATAAATATAACCCCAGTAAATACTTACGAATAAACAATTTCGGATAAAAATGAGATTTAGAAAAGTTATCCCTAACCTTATGTCCGATATGCTTCGTATGTATTCAAACCTCCTATATAATGATTTAAATAATGTCATTGACTCATTATAGAATCATATTCATTGTTATGATATCATATATGGTTCACTTATGACTTTATGTTACCCGTTATTTTGTAAATTCATGTTAAAGTAGCGTTTTGGGTAAAATCGTTTCATTTATCGTTCGTGTTTTAACTTGTAATTATTCATATGATTAATTAGATAATGATTACTTACATCCAGAATATAAAACATGATTTATATATAATATATATTCATAATATACATATATATAATATATCGATAAATGGAAAGAAATACACTGTTCATGGAGACGGTAGATCGTACGTACGCATGAACGTTGTTTTCATTTCCTTATTGAATTGAATGAAATTAAGTAGATGACATACATATATACATAAATCCAGTAGAATTATTATGTCATATATTTCATGATTACTTATTATATATACTTTATAATCATTCTTGAATTGTTAACATGGAAAATGAATCTCATCGCGTCCTGGAGACGATAATCCGTACGTACGCACGAGCGATTATATAGTTCCCATATTTATTGAATGGAATTGGAGTGAATGATATAATATCTTAGAATCAATATGTTGTTATAATAACAATATATATTTATTCTTTACACCATTATACCCATCCAAGTAAGGTGGTTATGGAAAAATAGATTACACCACAGCGTGGAGACGGTATTCCGTACGTACGCACGCGCGGTGATTTCGTTTTCCGTAGGATGGATAGAAGGTGAAATAGGGTTGTTTCATATTTATAATAACATATCAGTATATAAGTAATATTGATGTTATTACTTTATAATTAAACAACTAAATAAGAAGAAGTTGAAGAAGAAAGAAACTTGAAAGAATCGGTAGAAGATATTACCTCTTCTTCGACGCACCTCCTTTAAACTTCTTCTTAGGGCACTAGTGTTGGTATTTTGAGAAGACCAGAACCTATATGATATAATTAGAGAAGTTGAGAAGAGGAATTGGTAGTGTAACGTCCCGGCCTGGCTCACCATCGAACCAGTGGCCGGACCGGTGGGTTACATGGCCTCAAGCACGTCTCCCCGTACGCCAGAGGCTGCCGACTAGCAGCGAGGGTCTCGGGAGGTGATAGTGGGGAGACTATACCCTCATATCAGAGTAACACAACGGTATTATCAGAGTAAATAACATTCAATAGTGGAAGCAGTAATAGATAAACATTGAATAACAGCAGTAGAATACAAATAGTGATCATTTATATAAAAGGTGGCCAAAGCTAGTTTTCACAATACAGGGATGATGATACAGATATGGAAAGTAGTAAACAATACAACATGCTTTCAATACAATAATTATGAAATGAAGAAAAGACATCAAAGCCCTACGGGCGATCTCTTGAGCATCCCAAGCTCCCACTTGGTCCTTTTCTCCTAACTCCTTAGGTACAAACAGCACAGCACAAGACCTAGGTCCTGCAAGCAAGAAACTCTACTCGGGTACCCCAGTGCAATGGAGGCCCGAGTAGGGTGTGAGATAATAATCTCAGTATGCCAGTACCACCGGTGTCTAACCTAATACAGACAATGTAATAATAATTAAAGCAGTAAGCAGGTATAGTAGGATTCGATAAACAGAACAATAAAGAACAATAACACCCGTCCCAGTTTCCCCAGAGGAAACTTTATGGCTATACCAGCTTCGGCTCATTGCCGGTAAAGTAACCCGATCATGTCACCATATATATATATAATACGTTGGGTAGGACCATGACAGAACTCACAGACGTCCTTAACCCAGAGAAAGCGCTCTCGATCCTACCTATGGCCCAACCTTGGGGAAGCTCTCACGGTCTATCCCCGACCTGAAGGCTTAATAATTATTCAAGGAATACATATATATATATATAATACGTTGGGTAGGACTGGGACGGAACTCACAGACTTCCTTAACCCAGAGGCAGCGCTCTTGATCCTACCTCTGGCCTAACTTTGGGGAAGCTCTCACAGTCTATCCCCGGCCCGAAGGCTTAATAATTATTCAAGGAATACATATATATATATATATATAATATGTTGTGTAGGACTAGGACGGAACTCACAGACATCCTTAACCCAGAGGCAACACTCTCGTTCCTACCTCTGGCCCAACCTTGGGGAATCTCTCACAGTCTATCCACGACCCGAAGACGTATCATAGGGGAGCTCTCACAGTCTACCCCTGGACCGAAGATTAATCATTTAATTAGGGGAGCTCTCACGGTCTGCCCCTAGCCCGAAGCTGTATCATAGGGGAGCTCTCATAGTCTACCCCTGACCCGAAGCTTAATCATTTAATTAGGGGAGCTCTCACGGTCTGCCCCTAGCCCGAAGCTGTATCATAGGGGAGCTCTCACGATCTACCCCTGGCCCGAAGCTTAATCATTTAATTATCATGGTTTATAAGGCACACACTTCTTATAACATTCATATCAATAAAACATGGCATTTTCATCTCACAATATCACATAATCAAATCATTTATCATATTCATCACATTGATATAAGGTACATGAGACAACCCACTCACGTACGGTATTGGCTAACCCCCAATTCATTCTTATTCCTTTCATTTCATTTTTAAAGACGTATAAGGATTTACAAAGCATTAAGAGGTGCTAAGGACTACTCCTCCTAGGTAATTCCCACTCACTAGACCCATTCCATTAACATAAGTCGCGCTTATTCGAATATCCTAAGGCATGGTCTTACCATCCTAATCCATTTGATTAAAGATTCACCAAATCATAACAAGAATTTAACAGGAAAGCATAAGATTCTACTTCCTACTGTTATCTTGAAGACAACGCACCTCTGATCGAGGGGTTTTATTATTAAATCGTTAATTTAGTGACCAAACAACCATTTTATCTTATTCCTGCAATTCACACTGTTTTCACAGAAGCACTTATTCAAGAATAAATTTCAGAAATAACTCTTTATTACTTTACTTTAAATAAAAGGGCAAGGAGAGGGACCCTACCTCAAGGTGGATCCATCCGTCCACTCCGGCTCTTGGCGCTTTCTAACTAAGAGCCGCCTAAGCTCTGGTAGACCAAATGTCACGAACCGAATAGATCGCCAACAAAAATAGCACCAAACCCGGCCCGTGACATGGCCCGAAGGGTGTTCCCAATCCCCACGGGCTGGAACAAGTGCCTGGGTATCATAAAATGAAAATTTGGAACGATTTACCCGAGTTTATAAACATAAAACAACAAAACAATCCAATGAAACAAATCTGGATTTTTCAAACCAAACAATGTTTTACAGAAAATCAGAACTGAATTACATAGTCTAAAACAACTCAACAAGACTATAACAAAGGAAAAAAACAAAAAAAATTAACAGCCTAAGAACCTCAACATGGAAAGAGGCATTTCCCTCAAGCCATCTCCACAACACCGCATCATGAATGACCGGTGAAAACCCGAACTATTGGCACAAATGTTATACCCAAACCTGCGACAACAAAAATAACCAAGTCTACTTACACCCATGGGTGTAAGTAGGGTGTGATCCAATGCCCAGTAGGATACCACCAATAAGAGATTCCCTATGATAAACATTCAAAGACGAAAAGCATGCAAGTTTTAAAAAACATGCAATTTCAAGTTACAATTTCTAAAATATGCAACTTAAAAAAACAGTTTTCAAGTGGGCTAATTTAAAGAATCAACACTTTTAAAATAAATTCAAAAGATACTTAATTTTTCAGCCAAATATACCGTATGTCGATGGTAAGTATAAAGGATATAATGAGCACAAGAAATAGGAAATAACCCCTAGGCACTTGCTAGCTGTGGGTCCTAGGTACCTCGTATCTCAGTGAGAGTAACCACAAAAATTATCTGTTCTCGTGCACGAGCCACTAGTAGGGAACATACCCATAACCCAGTGGTCCCCAATCATCATCATCATAGTTTAGTTAGAGTTGTAAGCATCAATCCTGCTAAGTGAAACTGAGGCCAAACCTCACGGATTCACTAGCATACTAGTACACGTCCACCCACCTAGATACCCGAGTTTTCCCTTTGTGCTCAAACAAGTTCAACAAGCCAAGAAATATACTTTTCACATGAAAATATCACTTACACATCACACATTATCCAAACAGCCCCATGCACATCATACAAGTCACAAATTTAACTTTTCATTCAAATTCATTTTGAAATCAAACTCACACCAAAATAGCCCACAACACTTTTATCATAAATTTCACAATCCAACACATCCTTTAACAATTTTATGAAGCCCCTAAAAATATGATAAACATCACAT
Source organism: Viscum album (assembly GCA_963277665.1). Taxonomy (NCBI): domain Eukaryota; kingdom Viridiplantae; phylum Streptophyta; class Magnoliopsida; order Santalales; family Viscaceae; genus Viscum; species Viscum album. The sequence continues at coordinate 114,848,459 of OY728125.1, read as the reverse complement.
AACATAACTATTCACATTTAAAATGGTTCATTTGAAAGTATAAACAATCCAAAACAGTTTTCCAATATGGTTTCACCTCTTACATAAATCATTAAACCACTCAAAACTTTCATAAAACTGTTCTAAATAGTGTACCAAAGCTTTTCAAATAAAACCCATTTCAAAACCATATTTCAAGGACAAAATCACATCAATACAAATTAAAAATAGAATTGGGAGACCCAAAAACATTTATTAAACAACCCCCATGTGTTATACAAACACCTCAAACAATAGTACAAAAGATCCACATGAAACACACACGTTTTCAAAATCACTTTCAAGAAGTACAATAAATTTTTACACCTTAAACCCTTAAAAAACCTCTTTATGAACTAGTGGAACACCAATACCCCACAAAATCAGAATTTTCATCCCAAACAAGATTTATTAAACAAAATTCATATGTTATAAAACAATCCCAAACAATACCCAAAGGGTTGCACATGAAAACACCCAATTTTAAGCTAAAATGAAACTATAAAAACAAATGATTTACCAAATCCAACAAAAACAGTACACTCACCACACACAACATATTAGGAACATGAATAATAAGTAATTCAAGAAAACTAACTCATCTATAAATGTTTACACATGGAATCACCTACCTTTTATGACGAAACCCTCAAAACATGGTGCGAAACATCAACCGCACCACCACCGCACCTCAAGGAATATAAATCCAGACCTAGACCACAATATTTGACCAAAAAGACACCAAATAAAACCCTAGTTTCGAACCTCAATTTCTGGACATGATGAACTTATTGAAAGGGTGAAAGAAACCCTAAGGAAGGGGAAGAAATCAAGGAAAGAAACACTTACTTGAAACATCTTGAATCAAACGAACAAAATACACCAAAATTTGAATCTCCAAGCAACCAAAACTGATATATAGGATCTAATGGAGATGATAAGGTAATTTGGGGACTGAAATGGGGACAAAAGAGCAGAAATTGATGGAGTTATGAAAGAAATGATTTACCTCTTCAAATCTGGACGATTTGAGAAATCCAGAGAAGTTTCGCCCATATTCGGGACACAAATGAGCTCCAAAGCGGCGAAATAAATATTGGGGGTGATCCTTAGGTTTTTGGCTTCGATTAAGAGGTAGAAGCACCGAATAATAGTAAATATTGAATGAGATAGTAAAATATTAAAAATAAAACTTAAAGCAGAAAATGGGATTTCGGGCTGGCCCAAAACCTTAATAAAAAACCCAAATCCCTCACGATTATTGATTTTTATGAGGCCCAATGGGATATGGTGATTTTAATATATCAGTGTATGACAATTGGGAAGTGTAATGGGTATAAAATAGTAAAAATTGAAAGATTTATAGAAGAAACAAAATTTGTTTTTAAATCTGAAATTGGGCTCACGGTTTGACCCAAATTTTTAAAACCCACCATTTTCATCAAAATGAGTGGTAAACCCCCAAAACAAATTAGGAATGGAAATTAAATGAAAAATGAATTTAAAAAAAATCATGTGTGTGACAATTCTCCCCACCATAAAACTTTCCTCCCTCGAAAAGCCACATCAAGGAAAAAGCAAAAAACCAAACCCAACCGAAAGGCAGAAATGGTCTCCTTTGCTAAACTTTGCCCCCAAAGGCCAAAACACCTCCAGTGATCAATTAAGGAAGGAATACTTCACAACCAAAACATAAACCACTTTCATGAAACAATTAAGTACATTAAGGCTTTATCCCAAATGAAAACTCCTCAAACAGAAACTGAACAATACTCAATCAATTTACCCAAATAAACAACAACATCGAACAAGGTTACACTTACCCTAATATAACTAAACCATTGGGCACTATCCAATATCAATGTTTACCCAAGGAAGATGTAGGTAGTTAGATATATCCGAATGATATTACCTACTTCCCAGAAAAGTCCAAGGAAATATATAAGTTAATCTTATGAAGAGACACAAATGGGCTCCCCACCATAAGAGACAACTTATTTTTTTTTTCCCGAGAAAGAATCAAGACACTAATAGGGGGAGGCCCAAACAGACTCCCTAGTACAAGGGGTATACATCCATTAGAAATTTACAAAATAATATGCATGATACCCATGGTGGGTCTTCCCACCACAATAACCAACCATCTTAACCGACCGGTGTGAGTTGACATGAAAAGACCACAAAATTAAGGAGTTAGGACGGTCACACGGTTAGTCTGCACAGTTTGAGAAACTATGCGATAACTATGTGGATCCTTATATCTGCATGGTTATTTTTGAACCAACCATGTGAAAACCGTGTGCTCAACTTGTCTAGCCAAATTTCCAACCATTCTCCAAAGACTCAATGGAAACCAAAGGGGGAGGGAATAACATTGTGTGATGACATGGGTATAAGACCCTCCACCTATTTCCACCAAACGAGAACAATAGAAGAAATATGATGACACCATAGGTTTAAACTCTTCCTATCTTTCATACTGAGGATATGACTTCATACAAGGGTTTAAACGACACTGGGGTTTCCCCTGACTACGCGCCAGCTTCTCTCTGGGACCTATGGCTGGAGCTCAAAATATTAAAGCATCTTCGGCCTCACAGTTAGGTTGTGGAAACCCCTATATGGATCTTCTTCATTCGATGCCACAAAAAACAACACTGCATACCCTGATGGGTTCATCAAGACATAACACACTCCATAACTTACTTTAACAAAACCAGACATTTCACTGAAACAAGGGATCAGAATAAGCACACACATCACACCTTGTTTCTTTGGGTGAGAAACAACAGAAGGGAAAGACACGTATAAACACATTCCTCTAAGATAGAGGATTTGATGTTTTTTTACAAGGGAGACGTACTCACAATATAACATAGAACCTCAGAGGATTGTGTGACCTTCACCTTTATGGTCAAAAGAGCACACAACATCACAATGAATCACCGAACATGACCCATGTGATTGATAGAAACAATACATGGAACATGACCACATTCCAAGTACCTAAACAACAGACAAGTCAAAAAAGTGGACACAATATCCTATCGTGACCAAAATCTCAAAATTGGTGGTTTAATAATAACTCTTGATTCAAGGAAACTATGAAGAACCCAGAGTCCCTCTTAGACACCATCATGACACTCATCCACACTAACAACCAAAGAACACTTCCACCTTCGATGAATCATGAAACTTAAGAAACTAAGGCCTATTTCAACCTTCCACAAGCACTATCCCACTACAAGAGGATCCAAAAATAAACTAAATGAATGGTTGTAAACTCAATCAACAATTATATATAAAATATTCCTTATATTTATCAACTGGAGGATTTCCCAATGGAGAAAAAATACGGGTTGCACTTCAGTTGTGCATTAACCCTTAATGGGGGCGTACCTTATCCAATGAGAAAACCCAATGACCCAACCAAGCAGGTCCATTGGTCAAAACTTGCCACAAACCAGATCCAAAAACATGAAGGGAACCACCATAAAGGCACCCCAAAACATTTTTCAAAAGAGACCACTAACCGTCCCTACGACACAACTTACCGACCAAACACAAACCCAAAACACAGTTCAAACAGAAGAGGTTCTTGGACTCAAAACATCCCACAACATCAACATTTTCAAAAACCCATAATACAAACCATACCAAACTATTAATCAATACATCATGTTTTTCTTTAAAACCAATTCTTTGAAAACAAACGGTTTTGCGGTAAGCATATCCACCAATGGTACCTCGTGGGCCTCACACATGAAAGTTTTTGTGCCACACCGGGCACCCTCCTCATAACTATCCCAACACTCATCCAGTCATGCCATCAACCATCCATCATCCCATATAACCCCATGCATGTGGTCACTCATGGAAATAACAAAGGGTAAAACAAAAATTCCTTCCACTTTTCAAAAACAAAATGGTCAACCAACCCAACCTTTTTCTCAAAACTGCTAACAATGAGATCAAAATCCCAATTCACATCTTACAAAACTTTTAATAAGGACACATACATTAAAAAATAACCCACTTTAAAGTTATTCACATCAATTTCAAAACATCTCATCCCATTAAAACACCCTTTAATCATTTAGAAAACTATATTGGAAACACTTTTGAAAAGCAACTTCAATATGGTTCCGGCTTTCAAAAGATGTGTAAGCATACTATTTTCCATTTCAAAACAATTATGAAAATTCAGTTCCACCATTTCATAAATCAAAACATTCCATATTTATTGGAAAATCATTTCACAAAAACTTTACACTTCTTAAAACCAAGTCAGTTTAAAACCAAAGTTCCAAGATTTCAAAACTAAAGAACACAAGACAATGCGAGAGGAAACTAGTTTCAGTGGGTGACTTGGACATATGGTTGGCGGCCATATTCCAATCACTTCACTATCACAGAGAGTGTTCTAGGGAATATCCCCATCTCTACATGGATTTCCAGGCCCTGTGAGCTTACTGAGACTATTAACCCAACTCTCTTTTCATTTCCCCTAATCATTGTTAAACCAAGAAAACCAAAGGACTCTGAAAGGTCCCGACTTCCCCTGGAAACATGAATCCTGCCATGAGGTGTGGTGATCAGGAACACTACCCATAACTAGAATACCAAGTCCCTACAATCTGATCTCCATACTATCCTGACTCTTCCCTAAATAACATGAACCAAAGAGAGCGAACCTGCTCTGATACCATTTTGTCACGAACTGAATAGATCGCCAACGAAAATAGCACCAAAACCGGACCGTGACAAGGCCCGAAGGGTGTTCCCGATCCCCATGGGATGGAACAAGTTCCCGAGTATCATAAAATGAAAATTGGGAACAATTTACCTGAGTTTATAAACATAAAACAACAAAAGAATCCAATGAAACAAATCTGGATTTTTCAAACCAAACAATGTTTTACAGAAAATCAGAACTGAATTACATAGTCTAAAACAACTCAACAAGACTATAAAAAAGGAATAAAACAAAAACAAATTAACAGCCTAAGAACCTCAACATGTAAAGAGGCATTGCCCTCAAGCCATCTCCACAACACCGCATCATGAATGACCGGTGAAAACCCGAACTGTTGGCAAAAATGTTATACCCAAACCTGCGACAACAAAAATAACCAAGTCTACTTACACCCATGGGTGTAAGTAGGGTGTGAGCCAATGCCCAGTAGGATACCACCAGTAAGAGATTCCATGTGATAAACATTCAAAGATGAAAATCATGAAAGTTTTAAAAAAAACATGCAATTTCTAGTTACAATTTCTAAAATATGCAACTTAAAAAAACAGTTTTCAAGTGGGCTAATTTAAAGAATCAACACTTTTAAAATAAATTCAAAAGCTACTGAATTTTCCAGCCAAATATACCGTATGCTGATGGTAAGTATAAAGGATCTAATGAGCACAAGCAATAGGAAATAACCCCTAGGCACTAGCTAGCTGTGGGTCCCAGGTACCTCGTATCTCGGTGAGAGTAACAACAAAAATTATCCGTTCTCGTGCACGAGCCACTAGTAGGGAACATACCCATAACCCAGTGGTCCCCAATCATCATCATCATAGTTTAGTTAGAGTTGTAAGCGTCAATCCTGCTAAGTGAAACTGAGGCCAAACCTCACAGATTCACTAGCATACTAGTACACGTCCACCCACCTAGATACCCGGGTTTTCCCTTTGTGCTCTAACAAGTTTAACAAGCCAAGAAATATAATTTTCACATGAAAATATCACTTAAACATCACACATTATCCAAACAGCCCCATGCACATCATACAAGTCACAAATTTAACTTTTCATTCAAATTCATTTTGAAATAAAACTCACACCAAAATAGCCCACAACACTTTTATCATAACTTTCACAATCCAACACATCCTTTAACAATTTTATGAAGCCCCTAAAAATATGATAAACATCACATAACAGAACTATTCACATTTAAAATGGTTCATTTGAAAGTATAAACAATCCAAAACAGTTTTCCAATATGGTTTCACCTCTTACATAAATCATTAAACCACTCAAAACTTTCATAAAACAATTCTAAATAGTGTACCAAAGCTTTTCAAATAAAACCCATTTCAAAACCATATTTCAAGGACAAAATCACATCAATAAAAATTAAAAACAGAATTGGGAGACCCAAAAACATTTATTAAACAACCCCCATGTGTTATACAAACACCTCAAACAATAGTACAAAAGATCCACATGAAAGGCACACGTTTTCAAAATCACTTTCAAGAAGTACAATAAATTTTTACACCTTAAACCCTTAAAAAACCTCTTTATGACCTAGTGGCACACCAATACCCCACAAAATCAGAATTTTCATCCCAAACAAGATTTATTAAACAAAATTCATATGTTATAAAACAATCCCAAACAATACCCAAAGGGTTGCACATGAAAACACCCAATTTTAAGCTAAAATGAAACTATAAAAACAAATGCTTTTCCAAATCCAACATAAACTGTACATGCACTACACACAACATATTAGGAATATGAATAATAAGTAATTCAAGAAAACTAACTCATCTAGAAATGTTTACACGTGGAATCACCTACCTTTTATGACGAAACCCTCAAAACATGGTGCGAAACATCAACCGCACCACCGCCGCACCTCAAGGAATATAAATCCAGCCCTAGACCACAATATTTGACCAAAAAGACACCAAATCAAACCCTAGTTTCGAACCTCAATTTCTGGACATGATGAACTTATTGAAAGGGTGAAAGAAACCCTAAGGAAGGGGAAGAAATCAAGGAAAGAAACGCTTACTTGAAACATCTTGAATCAAACGAACAAAATACACCAAAATTTGAATCTCCAAGCAACCAAACATGATTTAGAGGCCCTAATGGTAATGATAAGGTAATTTGGGGACTGAAATGGGGGCAAAAGAGCAGAAATTGTAGGAGTTATGAAAGAAATGATTTACCTCTTCAAATCTGGACGATTTGAGAAATCCAGAGAGGTTTCGCCCATATTCGGGACACAAATGAGCTCCAAAGTGGCGAAATAAATATTGGGGGTGATCCTTAGGTTTTTGGATTCGAGTGAGAGGTAGAATAATCGAATAATAGTAAATATTGAATGAGATATTAAAATATTAAAAATAAAACTTAAAGAAGAAAATGGGCTTTCGGGCTGGCCCAAAACCTTAATAAAAAACCCAAATCCCTCACGATTATGGATTTTTATGAGGCCCAATGGGATATGGTGATTTTAATATATCAGGGTATGACAATTGGGAAGTGTAATGAGTATAAAATAGTAAAAATTGAAAGAGTTATAGAAGAAACAAAATTTGTTTTTAAATCTGAAATTGAGCTCACGGTTTGGCCCAAATTTTCAAAACCCACCATTTTCACCAAAATGAGTGGTAAACCCCCAAAACAAATTAGGAATGGAAATTAAATGAAAAATAAATTTAAAAAAAAATCATGGGTGTGACACCAAAACCATTCTAACAGCCTTACGCATAGGGAAAACATACTAGGGACTCTTTAACAACCTAAGACATTAAATTAGAGGATGCAAAAACCTTAAACGGGCAAAACCCTTACCTCAGAAACAAACCAGTGGACCAAAAAGATCACAACCCGCTTCTCCTTCGGCGGCGGACACCATGCGCACACCCACGAGGTCCCGAGGGACCTTTCACATAACACTAGAGCAGAAGAACCAAAGTAAAAATGAACTCAAAAACAAACCCTAAACATGGGGGTTCGGCCGAACGAGATTAGGGCAAAGGGGAGGCCAAAAATCGTCCAAGGATAGAGAGGGAAGGAAGGGAGCGACCTACCGCGACGATCCGGAGAAGAAACCTCAAGAAATCAGAGAAGAAACCGGAGGAAGAGAGTGAGGTCGTGGGGAGCTCCGTGCATCGTGGCTCCAAGGAGGGAGGGCTCGTGCGAGTTCTGGCCGAGAGGAGTGGAGGGAGAGTAATTCAGGTTTTAGGTTTTTAATTTATTTAATTTTCTTTTTATTTTAATTTTAATCAAAAACCTAAAACACACCCAAGCGCACGGTTTGACCCGCAAGGTTTTCCAAACCGTGCGCAAACCGTGCGGAGTATTTTGTCTCCAAGAGATCTCTCGCACGAGCTAGGTGCACGGTTTGGGGAAACCATGCACAGCCCGTGCGCACGCCACTACCTCCTTTAATAAGGTCACATGGTTTGGGCCGCACGGTTTTCCAAACCGTGCGCCAACTGTGCGCCCTCTGCAGCACTTTAAAAAAAGGGTCTGGCGCTTCTGAAACCCCTCGGGCCACCCGAGAAACTTAACGGGCATTCGCCCATGTCCAAAAAAATTAAAAAGAAAGACCCAAACCTTCGTAAACTCATTGCGAAGCCCGATCTTAAATTTGACCGGTTCAGTAATTGGAAAAGTTCAAATTCCTTCTCTTTTTAACCCGGTTCAAAACACGGATCATTACAACCTTCCCACCTTAGAACTTCTCGTCCCAGAGAATCCATCGGGAACAACACACACCTCACTTGACCTACAAGGGTCATGAAGCTCCATTCAAATGATCGCATTACGTTTCCAAACGTTCAACGCTCCATGATCATCCACTTAAGTACGCGACACTTAAGCCGTCAACACCCGAGCCAACACTCGTTCTCCAACCGAACCAACATGGAAGCTCTTACCCGAGCCCATCATACCAGAGACACAATATCATCGTCGTCTCACCAAGGAACCAATCAGAGGTACTTCCCACCTTAGATTTTTAATGTTAGATGGCTAAGACTCAAACCACAGCTCCACCACCTTTTGAACTGTCTTTCAAAAGCACGCTCTAAGCATTCCAATGACGCACCTAGAGTGATTTTGAAATGATCAAACGGTCGATTTCCCCATAGACCTCTAAACCCAAGTCGAAAAGAGTCAAGCCACTACAGCTGACTATTTAAGAAGACGCACAGCTTAGACGGTCGGCGTTTTATAAGCAGAAGAATGATGCCTTCTCCCAAGTAATCTCACACTTATCACGAGAATGTTCACCGAAGCTCATACCCGACTCCCGGTGACATATCTAAGATCAAACCACACATTATGCATGCAACACCGAAAGGGAACCACCAAAAGAGCTCAAAATCCATTGAAAACATTAGCGCGACGTAAGACCGACACTCTCTTAGCACATCCAGGACGAAAGAAAGATAGGGGACAAGCTCGTAGTGTAGCAGAGTACACTAAGAGGATTGAAAACGGATTCCAGTTATTTATACCCAAAAACTGGAAAGGAGAACACTCGAACCACCACTGGTCGACTTTAAAGACAAGACCCGGTTTCTTCTGCCGGCACCTCAAGATTTCTAAACCGATCACAATTTATTTTTTTCCCACACAAGGCATTCCGTGATCATTCACGATTTGGCATCGGAGTCCTCCACAACCGACGATGTTTCTCAAAAGGGGTTGCATACACTGCCAACCAGATCAAAGTCGTGCTACCAAGCAAGAATCAACACACAACGACACCAGCAAGCCTCAAAGGAATTCAAACAAACCAGACTATTCCCAAATGGTCCTTCCTGATGTGTTCCTTCTACCCTAAAGGACACTCTTTACTCAACTGGCACGACACTTCCCACCTAAAAAGGTTCTGCGTCATCGAAAAGAGAGAGACAATCTGCTTATAACCAGACCTGTTCATAATTAACTGAATGGACATGCATCGCTCCTCCGATCCACGATCACCACGTCTAATGTACAAGAAAACCAAAGCAACAAGACTGGTGTGTCAAACACCCGAGTCTTCTAAAAATCATCCCGAGCATTGGGACAACTTGATTCTCAAACGCTCTGGTCAGTCTACCATGAAGATGACCCAAGACCCTACATAGCAGCATAAGAGATACAACCAAAGGTCGTATTACCCCATAAAACCATTCACTTGGACGATGAAATGTCAATTCATCCATTACTACGCAAAAAGAAAGAGTCAAACGACCAACAAGGAGACCGACCATGCCCGAGGCATGTCCAACCAACGGATACAAAGCATTACCTGATGCTCAATACCTTAACAAGATCAAAAGAAGCATGACCACCCGTCCAAAAAAGGGTGTCATTAGAACAGGAAGTCCTACACGGGACAACGGTACCCGAACAGTACCAAACTCAGAAAGTTCACCAAATAAGCCAAGCACATAATCTCTAAGGGCGCTACCTACCATGGGCTAGCCCCTCAAGAAAAACAAGCGTCAACCCATGCACTTGGTCACGTCCAACAAAAGTCATCGGGCTCAAAGCCTAACATTTAACTTCATTGCTAAAAGAAAACAACCTACGGAAAACATGTAAGGTTCTGTTCCAAGGCACTCACAAGAAAGACTTAACCTACCCACACACGGGGTCTCAATAGAGGACACCACTACAAGTTCCTTTTTCCAAGACTTTTATATTTATTCACATTTATCATTTAATCACTTTAAAAGATTAAATTCAACACATCAAGTACCCTTTTACAAACAAAAAAAAAATTCACTAGGCACTTGATCAATTTATCAAACAGCTCAAAGCATAACAGGAAAGTTTCAACCAACTTCCTTTTAACCACTAGGCGACCTACGAGGGTCCCAGAAAGCCAATTCACGTCAAATCAAAACCAAACAACCATTAAAACCATAAGAATTTCACAAAGCATGCTGCCATCACATTCATTATGGGTTGCCAGTTCCAAACTCATGAAGCGCACATACACTCCATGGGTTGAAAATTGGCTCCCAACAGACAAAACAAAATACATTCCAAAATTTATTACCTGCTCAAAACAATTATCCAGACATAAGGGTGGCCACCTACTAATCTACAAGGTGCCCATACACCTTACAGTTTGGCAGTTGGATCCCTTTAATCAAAACCAATTTCAATTCATTTTTACAATTTAAACTTCTGGAGCTCTTTTTATGGTGATTCAATTACACAGGATACCATTTCCCATCCATAAGGATCCCATACACCTTATAACTGAAAATTGGATCCTATCATAATCTCAATCACTTAATTTAGCAAAAGCAACCAATTTCATCTTAATAAAAAACAACATGTTATCATAACCAGTAACATAGAACATTCCATATCACAAAAGCATAGAATAACTACCACAATACCTATCACAATAGCAGGCATCAACTAATGAATCCTAGATGACATGGCATAATGCATGGTATGCAATTTATTAAAAGGTGACTATATGATGCATGAAATGGCACATCCTCGTATCATTGGGTTGCAACTGAAATAGAACCCACAATTACATCAACAGTATCAACAGAAATCATGTGCGTCCCCCAACGGTGAAATCAAATCAACCGTAATAATCAAAGTCATTAAAAAAATAATTCCATTCAAGGAAATTTGGATTTTCCCTATGCATGGGGTGGCCAATCCCAGACACATCTCATTACCAAATTCTAGTTTCTTCCTATCCCTGTCTAATGTCGCCAAACAGTAAAACAAACCAGAAAAAATAAACTTTTCTGATACCACTTTGTAACGTCCCGGACCGGTTCACCATCGAACCGGTGGCCGGACCGGTGGGTCACATAGCCTCAAGCGCATCTCCCCATACACCAGAGGCTGCCGACTAGCAGTGAGGGTCTCAGGAGGTGATAGTGGGGAGACTATACCCTCATATCAGAGTAACATAGTGGTATTATTAGAGTAAATAACATTCAATAGCGGAAGCAGTAATAGATAAACAATGAACAACAGCAGCGGAAGACAAATAGTGATCATTTATATAAATGGTGGCAAAAGCTAGTTGTCACAATACAGGGATGATGATATAGATATGGAAAGCAGTAAACAATACAACATGCTTTCAATACAATACTAAAGAAATGAAGAAAAGATAGCAAAGCCCTACAGGCGATCTTCTGAGCATCCCAAGCTCCCACTTGGTCCTTTGCTCCTAACTCCTCAGGTATAAACAGCACAACACAAGACCTAGGTCCTGCAATCAAGAAAGTCTACTCGGGTACCCCAGTGCAATGGCAGACCGAGTAGAGTTTGAGATAATAATCTCAGTAGGCCAGCACCACCTGTGTGTAACACAATACAGATAGTGTAATAATAATTAAAGTAGTAAGAAGATATAGCAGGATTCGATAAACAGAACAATAAAGAACAAAAACACCCGTCCCAGTTTTCCAAGAGGAAACCTGACAGCTATACGAGATTCAGCTCGTTGCCGATAAAGTAACCCAATCATGTCACCACATATATATATAATAAGTTGGGTAGGACCGGGACAAAACTCACGGAAGTCCTTAACCCAGAGGCAGTGCTCTCGATCCTACCTATGGCCCATCCTTGGGGAAGCTCTCACGGTTTATCCCCGGCCCGAAGGCTTAATAATTATTCAAGGAATACTTATATATATAATATGTTGGGTAGGACCGGGACAGAACTCACAAACTTCCTTAACCCAGAGGCAGCGCTCTTGATCCTACCTCTGGACCGACCTTGGGGAAGCTCTCATGGTCTATCCCCAGCCTGAAGGCTTAATAATTATTCAAGGAATACATATATATATATATATATATAAATAATACATTGGGTAGGACCGAGATGGAACTCACAGACGTCCTTAACCCAGAGGCAGCGCTCTCATTCCTACCTCTGGCCCAACCTTGGGGAAGCTCTCACGATCTATCCCCGGCTCGAAGCCATATCATAGGGGAGCTCTCACAGTCTACCCCTGGCCTGAAGCATAAACATTTAATTAGGGGATCTCTCACCATCTTCCCCTAGCCCGAAGTCGTATCATAGGGGAGCTCTCACAGTCTAACCCTAGCCCGAAGATTAATCATTTAATTAGGGCAGCTCTCATGGTCTGCCCCTAGCCCGAATCAGTATCAAAGGGGAGCTCTCACGGTCTACCCCTGGCCTGAAGCTTAATCATTTAATTAGCATGGGTTATAAGGCATACAGTTCTTATAACATTCATATCAATAAAACATGGCATTTCCATCTCACAATATCACATAATCACATCATTTATCATATTCATCACATTGATATAAGGTACATGAGACAACCCGATCATGTACGGTATTGGCTAACCCCCAATTCATTCTTATTCCTTTCATTTCATTTCAAAGACATATAAGGATTTACAAATCATTAAGAGGTGCTAAGGACTACTCCTCCTAGGTAAGTCCTACTCACTAGACCCATTCCATTGACATAAGCCGTTCTTATTCCATTATCCGAAGGCATGGTCTTACCATCCTAATCCATTTCATTCAAGTTTCACCAAAGCATAACAAGAATTTAGCAGGCAAGCATAAGAGTCTACTTTGTACTATTATCTTGAAGACAGCACACCTCTGATCGAGGGGTTTTATTATTAAATCGTTAGTTTAGTGACCAAACAACCATTTTATCTTATTCCTGCAATTAACACTGTCTTCACAGAATCACTTATTCCAGACTAAATTGCATAAATAACTCTTTATTACTTTACTTTAAATAAAAGGGAAAGGAGAGGGACCCTACCTCAATGTGGATCCATCCGTCCACTCCAGCTCTTGGTGATTTCTAACTAAGAGCCGCCTAAGCTCCGGCATACCAAAACCATTCTAACAGCCTAATGCACAGGAAAAAACATACCAGGGACTCTTTAACAACCTAAGACATTAAATTAGAGGATGCACAAACCTTAAACGGGAAAAACCCTTACCTCGGAAACAAACTGGCGGACCGAAAATACCGCAACCCGCTTCGCCTTCGGCGGCGGACACCATGCGCGCACTCACAAGGTCCCAAGGGACCTTTCGCATAACCATAGAGAATAAGAACCAAAGGAAAAACGAACTCAAAAACAAACCCTAAACATGGGGGTTTGGCCGAAGGGGATTAGGGCAAAGGGGAGGCCGAAAATCGGCCAAGGATGGATAGGGAAGGAGGAGAGTGACCTACCGCGACGATCTGGAGAAGAAACCTCAAGAAATAAGAGAAGAAATCGGAGTAAGAGAGGGAGTCCGTGGGGAGCTCCGTGCGTCGCGGCTCCAAGGAGGGAGGGATCGTGCGGGTTCTGGCCGAGAGGAGTGGAGGGAGATTATTTTAGGTTTTAGGTTTTTAATTTATTTAATTTTCTTTTTATTTTAATTTTAATCAAAAATCTAAAACACACCCAAGCACACGGTTTGACCCACACGGTTTTCCAAACCATGTGCAAACCATGCAGAGTCTTCTACCTCCAAGAGATCTCTCGCACGGGCAAGGTGCACGGTTTGGGGAAACCGTGCACAGCCCGTGCGCACGCCACTGCCTCCTTTAATAAGGTTGCACGGTTTGGGCCGCATAGTTTTCCAAACCATGCGCCAACTGTACGCCCTCTACAGCACTTTAAAAATAAGGGTCCGACGCTTCTAAAACCCCTCGGGCCACCCGAGAAACTTAACGGGCATTCGCCCATGTCCAAAAACATTAAAAAGAAGGACCCAAACCTTCAGAAACTCATTCCGAAGCCCGATCTTAAATTCGACTGGTTCAGTAATTGGAAAAGTTCAAATTCCTTCACTTTTTAACCCATTTAAAAACTCGGGTCATTACAGGCAGGGGTTGGCTAAGCTTCAAGGCTCAAAAGGGTGTGAAGAGAAGAGGGAAGGGGTGCCCTTTTTATAAGGGAGGAGATGGACACCTTTGGAAAAACTTAAAATATTATTTTATTATAAAGTCATATTTGGTTTTTAATAGCTCCAAAATGATTTATTTCGAAGCTAAGGTGGGGATGGGTCGAAATCCTTTCAACCAATAGGTTTTAGACAATTTTAGGTTACTATTTTAACCTTATCTTTTAGATTTAACTTTAAGTTAAATAATTTAACTTTTACCGTGTCTTCTTGTTTTCTTACACTATATGGTTAATAAACTTACTATAACAAGCCAAACGAACCCCAAGTGGTTCATTATTAATATATATAACCGTATCTAAGTCATTTGGCTGAACCCTAGATTTTTAGGAATAAAATAACAATTAATAATATAATATTTGTTTTAAAAACTATTTTATGTCAATTTTGACACTATTTGGTAATTGATTTTTGTGAAAATCATAACAACATGATTAGTTCGAACCAAGTTAATGAAATCAATACTAACATGTCATATTAACCTAGAAAATTTGTGTAATTTGTAAAAAGTCTCAAATTACTTTTATTTGGGTATTTATAACATCAATTATGTTAATATTTCATTAATAAGGTAATTACTGCATCATCATTGTGTCATAAATAAATTAACTTATTTAATGTCTAAAAATTACAAATTAAATACCATTAGGTAGGAAATCTTTTTATATTTATAATGAATATTTATAGTCTAATTTATCTTATTTATAAACCTATATTAAAAATGTTTTAGTTATTAAACTTTGATTTTAACTATTTTAACTCTTCTTTAAATAAAATAATAATAAATGTCCTAATCTAATCCAAGTGGACCTAAAGGGAAATATTTTATTCCTAAGGTTGTTTTTGGTCGAATTAAACTTATCCAATAGAATTAGGACATCTGTTAGGGTAATAATAATATCATTTTTACCCTTAATTACCCTATTTACTTTTAACCGTGGTAAATAATAGTGAAAAGTTACTATTCACCAAAAATTATTTTTATCTTATGGAACCAAATTTTAATCCTTGATATTAACTGTGTCTCTCAGATTTTTGAAATTCCACTCACAGAAGCGGTAAAATTAAGTTTTATGTAAATTTGCAAAAAGCTCCTAGGCAAGTAGGTAAAAGACGGTGGAAAGTTCAATAAAATTTTTATATATCTAAAATTATTATAAAATGAATCCAATGAATCGCATTGAACTTATATAGGTATTATGTATCAATTTTTACCTAAAATAAATTTAAATAAAATAAATAATTATTTAAATAAAAAATTTGGTTTTTAAATAGTAACCCAGTGTTTTCACTATTCATCAAAAATTGAAAGTTTTCAGAAAAATACCAAAAATTCACCCTAAGCTAATTTCGATATTCCGAATCCAAAAATGAAGTCCATTTTAAAAGATAAAATTTATAAAATTTCAAAAATTGGGTATTACTATTCATAACAGCTAGTTTGTATAATATTTTAATAACATATCGTTGTTTAGTGAAACTCGGTATTGCGTAAAACACACGCTATTGTGAAAGGTTGCGATTGCGTGTAATGTAAGCCAAGTCAGGGTTGCGTGTAGTGAAAGACTCCTTTGTTGTTGCGTATAACCGAATCCAACAATATTTCATTTATACATTGAATATATATATATATATACACTCAATGTTGCATAGAATAACTACTATCAAATGAACTTGAAATTGTGTGTAACACAATCCAAGAATATTTTTGCGTATACTACAAGCTAATACGGTGTTGCGTATAGCGCAAGATAATCTTGGTGTAGCGTACAACAAAAGACATCAAAGAAATTAAAAAGAATAATTCTCATAAAATCTCAAGTTGTTACATTCTACCCCCCTTAAAATGAATTTTGCCCTCGAAATTCGTCGGGGTTATAAATGGGTTTCTACTTGAAAGTTTCTTTAATTGAAACCCACATCGTAAAATGGAATATCAAATCTTAACTTTAAAAAAAAAAGTATGAAATGTAACGGTTACCCAAATTAACTAATCACTGGGTTTCCACATGGGAGAACATAGGTAAAAATATGGATATGGAAGAGAAATCTAACCATCAAGTTCTGATGGAGAGTGGTAGAGAACATGACTATGAAAAATCCAACAATCACAAATCCATAAATTTGTGATGATCTAAGGTACCATCTGATTCATCGTATACGAGGAAATTAGGACACCATTTTTTGTTTTCAAGATCATTTCCCTAAAGTTGAAGAATTAGAAGAAATACTTACTTTATTTCGGTACAATCTCACAGTTATTCGTGCCTTGTACAATTTCCACTTCATATCTTAAAGAAATGAAGTTGAATTTTTAATTCTTGAAGTGTTAGCAGATCATGTGATAGAATGATGGGTCATTCCATCTGTCTCAAACAAAAGGTTAGCAAAAGTTATAAGTCCATCTTATGGTGAGATTAATTGTATATGGTTCCAAAAATGGACATATACTTCATCTATCATAGATCTTAATAAAATAAAACTAGTTTCTACTAACCAGGGACTTCCTGTAGGCCAGTGGTATACAATAAAGGCCTGTCGCACTTCGGTTGTGGGTTTGATTCCCACAGCCTCGTCCGACATGACGGGTTGTCGCCCATTCTGCATGTTGTCCCTTTTCTTAAACTACACTATTATAAAGTTCCATCAATAGTATCTAAAAAAATTCTATCCTTAAACAATACTATCTTATGTCTAACTTAATTCATTCCAATCTTTAGGATTATTCAAAATACATTTGTCCAATCTCATAGTATAAAGAAAACGATTACTTGAAATGTCACATAACAAGCACATGAATACCATCATTTATCCCCCATATATCATAAGATTATCTTTTTGATCACATTCCAAACATGAGAATACCTGAATCATGTATTCTCTTGAAACATAAATTATCATAGAACCATAGTAAAATCATGAATGCTGTCAAAAGGCAACTCTTTCCACATACCAAAATCCAAAAAATTCTATATATCCAAACCATGATATCACTTAGTCCTTTAATAAATTATGAGCTCATGAATAATATTAATCATATTATTTTCCCCTTATCCATTCATTATGCGCATATCATCTTCTTTCCAAAAATATCTGAATAACCTTTCATGGTTACCGGTACCATTCAACATATACTTTTAAATACTATAGGGAAAAAATAGTGTAACAATCCTTAGATGATTCTTTATTCCATAGTACCATTAACTATACAACATAACACTTGATAAACATATATCATTCCATTACCTTCTTAAACCATTGACCAATATTCAACACTTCTTTCATCTCATATATCATTTTTAGTCTCCTCATCATCATCCACATAAATACTACCTATATGACCATGCTGAGTCTCTTCATGAGATTTTCCCTTAGGGGATTGGTTTGCATAATTCCCGTACATTCCACATTTAAAACATTTAATCATTGTTCATGTCTTATAAATACCATTATCCTTGTCCATGGTGTTAACTAAACCTTTTCCTTTACAATTACTGGCTTCGTGTTCTTCTTTTCCACACCCAAAGCATCTTCCAGTTCCTTTGAAACATTATCCCTGATGCCTCTTCCCACATGATTTACATGAGGGAAATTGAACTTTCTTTCCTCTATGATCATCATGAAACTCCATCTTTCTCTTATTAGATGAGTTGAGAAACTTACCAAATTTGAGATTATTGATCATATTATAAGA
This sequence comes from Viscum album, assembly GCA_963277665.1. Taxonomy (NCBI): domain Eukaryota; kingdom Viridiplantae; phylum Streptophyta; class Magnoliopsida; order Santalales; family Viscaceae; genus Viscum; species Viscum album. The sequence goes on along the minus strand of OY728125.1, from coordinate 114,830,066 downwards.
TTTCCGATTAGTCATAATAACGATATGTGGACCTTCAGATCCAATTTCATTTGGTTGCTCATGAATAATATCATGCCATTGTCCATCATATCCTCCATTATCGTGAATCTTCTTGTTTCCAGCCATTTTCTAAATCCCAAAAAGAATAGTGTCAGAGGAAAAAATCATAATAAAGGGGGAGTAACTTCAATATCTAACATATAGGTTTAATTCTAATATCTTTACCTTAATTATAGGACTATAACCTATACTTATACTTAACCTTAGGGAAATCCCTAGACATACCCTAGAAATATCTCTAGGGATCTCACTAAAGTTTTCGCATCCTAGTTTCCAAAGGTTAACTAAACCTTTCCTCTGATACCAACTGTAGAGACCCAACGCTTGACGTACATGTACATTACATTACTTTTGGGGAATACTTAATACATGACAAAAACAGACTCCTAGAGACCGTATTAGTTTAGTGTCTTTAGAAACTCGGAAAGAAATCTTCTAATCATGGTGAAAGATCTTCAACATCTCTCATAAAGATCTTCCTTTTTTTTAAACCTTTCTTTATATCCTGGGGAAAATAAAACAAATAAATTGTGAGCTCAAATGCTCAGTAAGGGTAATCATGGAGAGAATAAAATAAACCATATACATTTTAAATTAAAAACATGAACATAATGTTTAAACATCAAAAGCTTGAGCAATAACATAAAACATGGCAGTACATAAGGCATAGATCATAATGGAACATCAATCATGATAAAATAGAATGGGAATAAAACATGTAATTGTGTAAACCATTAAGAACATGTTATGATTTCCATAGTATCCAAGGCATTGCTGCCAAGACCATCTTAGTGGACAAGGTCCCTTACTGAATCAGGTTTACTTGCTGTTCTAGCCCTGTATTACTGAACCAGATTTACTTTCCATTATAGAAATGTCTATCTCATGAGATATAAATCTTTACCCAATTCGTTTGAGGGAGATATAGGTCCCACCCATCTCATAATGAAATCATTCTTTGGTGTGCCACAAAATCATAAATCATACATCATAGCATAACCCATGTAATAGAATGAGATTCTTAAACATCATGCCATCATAACATAATCTATATAAAAAATGGATATCATTTCATCATAAGAACAATAAAACCATGTAAATAATTGATACATTATACTTGAAACATAAAAATATTAAATAATGTCATTTTAGATGGAAAATAGTTTTGATAAAACACTTGAATTGAATTCTTGAGGAAAATATGATTTCTTCTTCAAAATCATTTTCTTTTCACAAAATGCCATGAAATTTTAAAAGAAAAGGGTTTTGTTGAAAATAATCATGCAATATTGTAGATTAAGCTTCATGAAAATAAGACTTTATGAAATGTAAAAATCCGTTCATGCTGTATAAGTTAAAAAAACATTCTTCTCGTACTTTTGCCGGAAAAGTCAAAAAGTACCTCGTATGGTAAACAAAAGAATGATTCCTTACATATCATGTAGTAAAATTCAAAAATGGGTGAAAAGTACTTTAAACATGCATGAAACCATTTTTATAAAATAGGGATATGGATGATAAATATAACCCTAGTAAATATTTAAGAATAAACAATCTCGGATAAAAATGAGATTGGAAAAGTTATCCCTTACCTTATGTATGATATGATTCATATATATCAGAACCTCCTGTATAATGATTTAAATAATGTCATTTACTTATTACAGAATCATATTCATTGTTATGATATCATATATGGTTCACTTATGACTTTATATTACCCGTTCTTTTGTAAATTCATGTTAAAGTAGCGTTTTGGATAAAATCGTTTCATTTATCATTCGTGTTTTAACTTGTAATTATTCATATGATTACTTAGATCATGATTAATTACATCTAGAATATAAAACATGATTTATATATAATATATATTCATAATATACATATATATAATAGATCGATATATGGAAAGAAATACACCGTTCATGGAGACGGTAGGTCGTACGTACGCATGAACGCTGTTTTCGTTTCCTTATTGAATTGAATTAAATTAAGTATATGACATATATATATACATAAATTTAGTAGCATTATTATGTCATATATTTCATGATTACTTATTATATATACTTTATAATCATTCTTGAATTGTTAACATGGAAAATGAATCTCATCGCGTCATGGAGACGGTAATCCGCACGTACGCACGAGCGATGATATCATTACCATATTTATTGAATGGAATTGGAGTGAATGATATAATATATTATAATAAATATGATGTTATAATAACCATATATATTTATTCTTTACACCGTTATACCCATCCAAGTAAGGTGGTGGTGGAAAAACATATTACCCCACGGCGTGGAGACGGTATTCCGTACGTACGCACGCGAGGTGATTTCGTTTTCCGTAGGATGGATAGAAGGTGAAATAGGGTTGTTTCATATTTATAATAACATATCAGTATATAATAAATACTTATGTTATGACTTTATAATGAAACAAATAAATAAGAAGAAGTCGAAGAAGAAAGAAACTTGAAAGAATCGGTAGAAGATATTACCTCTTCTTCGACGCACCTCCTTTAAACTTCTTCTTAGGGCACTAGTGTTGGTCTTTTGAGAAGACCAGAACCTCTATGATATAACTATAGAGGTTGATAAGAGTAATTTTCAGGGTTTTTCTGAGCTTCAAGGCTCAAAAGGGTGTGAAGAGAAGAGGGAAGGGGTTCCCTTTTTATAAGGGAGGAGAGGGGCACCTTTGGAAAAACTTAAATTATTATTTTATTATAAAGTCCTATTCGGTTTTTAATAGCTCCAAATTGATTTATTTCTAAGATAAGGTTGGGATGGGTCGAAATCCTTTCAACCAATAGGTTTTAGACAAGTTTAGGTTACTATTTTAACCTTATCTTTTAGATTTAACTCTAAGTTAAATAATTTAACTTTTACTGTGTCTTCTTATTTTCTTACACTATATGGTTAATAAACTTACTATAACAAACCAAACGAACACCAAGGGGTTAATTATTAATAAATATAAACTTATCTAAGTCATTTTTCCGAACCTTATAATTTAGGAATAAAATAACAATTAATAATATAATATTTGTTTTAAAAACTATTTTATGTCAATTTTGACACTATTTGGTAATTAATTTTTGTGAAAATCATAACAGAATTATTAGTTCAAAACAAGTTAATTAAATCAATACTAACATGTCATATTAACCTATAAAATTAGTGTATTTTGTAAAAAGTCTCAAATTACATTTATTTGGGTATTTATAACATCGATTATGTTAATATTTCATTAATATGGTAATTACTGCATCATCATTGTGTCATAAATAAATTTACTTATTTAATGTCTAAAAATTACAAATAAAATACCATTAGGTAGGGAATATTTTTAGTTTTCTAATTAATATTTATAGTCTATTTTATCTTATTTATAACCCTATATTAAATTTTTTTAGTTATTAAACTTTGATTTTAACTATTTTAACTCTTCTTTAAATAAAATAATAATAAATGTCCTAATCTAATCCAAGTGGACCTAAAGGAAAATATTTTATTACTAAGGTTGTTTTTGGTCGAATTACACTTATCCAATATAATTAGGACATGTTTTAGGGTAAAAATAATATCATTTTTACCCTTAATTACCCTATTTACTTTTAACCGTGGTAAATAATAGTGAAAAGTTACTATTCACCAAAAATTATTTTTATCTTATGGAACCAAATTTTAATCCTTGATATTAACTGTGTCTCTCAGATTTTTGAAATTCCACTCACAGAAGCGGTAAAATTAAGTTTTATGTAAATTTGCAAAAAGCTCCTAGGCAAGTAGGTAAAAGACGGTGGAAAGTTCAATAAATTTTTTATATATCTAAAATTATTATAAAATGAATCCAATGAATCGCATTGAACTTATATAGGTATTATGTATCAATTTTTACCTAAAATAAATTTAAATAAAATAAATAATTATTTAAATAAAAAATTTGGTTTTTAAATAGTAACCCAGTGTTTTCACTATTCATCAAAAATTGAAAGTTTTCAGAAAAATACCAAAAATTCACCCTAAGCTAATTTCGATATTCCGAATCCAAAAATGAAGTCCATTTTAAAAGATAAAATTTATAAAATTTCAAAAATTGGGTATTACTATTCATAACAGCTAGTTTGTATAATATTTTAATAACATATCGTTGTTTAGTGAAACTCGGTATTGCGTAAAACACACGCTATTGTGAAAGGTTGCGATTGTGTGTAATGTAAGCCAAGTCAGGGTTGCGTGTAGTGAAAGACTCCTTTGTTGTTGCGTATAACCGAATCCAACAATATTTCATTTATACATTGAATATATATATATATATACACTCAATGTTGCATAGAATAACTACTATCAAATGAACTTGAAATTGTGTGTAACACAATCCAAGAATATTTTTGCGTATACTACAAGCTAATACGGTGTTGCGTATAGCGCAAGATAATCTTGGTGTAGCGTACAACAAAAGACATCAAAGAAATTAAAAAGAATAATTCTCATAAAATCTCAAGTTGTTACATTCTACCCCCCTTAAAATGAATTTTGCCCTCGAAATTCGTCGGGGTTATAAATGGGTTTCTACTTGAAAGTTTCTTTAATTGAAACCCACATCGTAAAATGGAATATCAAAACTTAACTTTAAAAAAAAAAGTATGAAATGTAACGGTTACCCAAATTAACTAATCACTGGGTTTCCACATGGGAGAACATAGGTAAAAATATGGATATGGAAGAGAAATCTAACCATCAAGTTCTGATGGAGAGTGGTAGAGAACATGACTATGAAAAATCCAACAATCACAAATCCATAAATTTGTGATGATCTAAGGTACCATCTGATTCATCGTATACGAGGAAATTAGGACACCATTTTTTGTTTTCAAGATCATTTCCCTAAAGTTGAAGAATTAGAAGAAATACTTACTTTATTTCGGTACAATCTCACAGTTATTCGTGCCTTGTACAATTTCCACTTCATATCTTAAAGAAATGAAGTTGAATTTTTCATTCTTGAAGTGTTAGCAGATCATGTGATAGAATGATGGGTCATTCCATCTGTCTCAAACAAAAGGTTAGCAAAAGTTATAAGTCCATCTTATGGTGAGATTAATTGTATATGGTTCCAAAAATGGATATATACTTCATCTATCATAGATCTTAATAAAATAAAACTAGTTTCTACTAACCAGGGACTTCCTGTAGGCCAGTGGTATACAATAAAGGCCTGTCGCACTTCGGTTGTGGGTTTGATTCCCACAGCCTCGTCCGACGTGACGGGTTGTCGCCCATTCTGCATGTTGTCCCTTTTCTTAAACTACACTATTATAAAGTTCCATCAATAGTATCTAAAAAAATTCTAGCCTTAAACAATACTATCTTATGTCTAACTTAATTCATTCCAATCTTTAGGATTATTCAAAATACATTTGTCCAATCTCATAGTATAAAGAAAACGATTACTTGAAATGTCACATAACAAGCACATGAATACCATCATTTATCCCCCATATATCATAAGATTATCTTTTTGATCACATTCCAAACATGAGAATACCTGAATCATGTATTCTCTTGAAACATAAATTATCATAGAACCATAGTAAAATCATGAATGCTGTCAAAAGGCAACTCTTTCCACATACCAAAATCCAAAAAATTCTATATATCCAAACCATGATATCACTTAGTCCTTTAATCAATTATGAGCTCATGAATAATATTAATCATATTATTTTCCCCTTATCCATTCATTATGCGCATATCATCTTCTTTCCAAAAATATCTGAATAACCTTTCATGGTTACCGGTACCATTCAACATATACTTTTAAATACTATAGGGAAAAAATAGTGTAACAATCCTTAGATGATTCTTTATTCCATAGTACCATTAACTATACAACATAACACTTGATAAACATATATCATTCCATTACCTTCTTAAACCATTGACCAATATTCAACACTTCTTTCATCTCATATATCATTTTTAGTCTCCTCATCATCATCCACATAAATACTACCTATATGACCATGCTGAGTCTCTTCATGAGATTTTCCCTTAGGGGATTGGTTTGCATAATTCCCGTACATTCCACATTTAAAACATTTAATCATTGTTCATGTCTTAGAAATACCATTATCCTTGTCCATGGTGTTAACTAAACCTTTTCCTTTACAATTACTGGCTTCGTGTTCTTCTTTTCCACACCCAAAGCATCTTCCAGTTCCTTTGAAACATTATCCCTGATGCCTCTTCCCACATGATTTACATGAGGGAAATTGAACTTTCTTTCCTCTATGATCATCATGAAACTCCATCTTTCTCTTATTAGATGAGTTGAGAAACTTACCAAATTTGAGATTATTGATCATATTATAAGATTTCCGATTAGTCATAATAACGATATGTGGACCTTCAGATCCAATTTCATTTGGTTGCTCATGAATAATATCATGCCATTGTCCATCATATCCTCCATTATCGTGAATCTTCTTGTTTCCAGCCATTTTCTAAATCCCAAAAAGAATAGTGTCAGAGGAAAAAATCATAATAAAGGGGGAGTAACTTCAATATCTAACATATAGGTTTAATTCTAATATCTTTACCTTAATTATAGGACTATAACCTATACTTATACTTAACCTTAGGGAAATCCCTAGACATACCCTAGAAATATCTCTAGGGATCTCACTAAAGTTTTCGCATCCTAGTTTCCAAAGGTTAACTAAACCTTTCCTCTGATACCAACTGTAGAGACCCAACGCTTGACGTACATGTACATTACATTACTTTTGGGGAATACTTAATACATGACAAAAACAGACTCCTAGAGACCGTATTAGTTTAGTGTCTTTAGAAACTCGGAAAGAAATCTTCTAATCATGGTGAAAGATCTTCAACATCTCTCATAAAGATCTTCCTTTTTTTTAAACCTTTCTTTATATCCTGGGGAAAATAAAACAAATAAATTGTGAGCTCAAATGCTCAGTAAGGGTAATCATGGAGAGAATAAAATAAACCATATACATTTTAAATTAAAAACACGAACATAATGTTTAAACATCAAAAGCTTGAGCAATAACATAAAACATGGCAGTACATAAGGCATAGATCATAATGGAACATCAATCATGATAAAATAGAATGGGAATAAAACATGTAATTGTGTAAACCATTAAGAACATGTTATGATTTCCATAGTATCCAAGGCATTGCTGCCAAGACCATCTTAGTGGACAAGGTCCCTTACTGAATCAGGTTTACTTGCTGTTCTAGCCCTGTATTACTGAACCAGATTTACTTTCCATTATAGAAATGTCTATCTCATGAGATATAAATCTTTACCCAATTCGTTTGAGGGAGATATAGGTCCCACCCATCTCATAATGAAATCATTCTTTGGTGTGCCACAAAATCATAAATCATACATCATAGCATAACCCATGTAATAGAATGAGATTCTTAAACATCATGCCATCATAACATAATCTATATAAAAAATGGATATCATTTCATCATAAGAACAATAAAACCATGTAAATAATTGAGACATTATACTTGAAACATAAAAATATTAAATAATGTCATTTTAGATGGAAAATAGTTTTGATAAAACACTTGAATTGAATTCTTGAGGAAAATATGATTTCTTCTTCAAAATCATTTTCTTTTCACAAAATGCCATGAAATTTTAAAAGAAAAGGGTTTTGTTGAAAATAATCATGCAATATTGTAGATTAAGCTTCATGAAAATAAGACTTTATGAAATGTAAAAATCCGTTCATGCTGTATAAGTTAAAAAAACATTCTTCTCGTACTTTTGCCGGAAAAGTCAAAAAGTACCTCGTATGGTAAACAAAAGAATGATTCCTTACATATCATGTAGTAAAATTCAAAAATGGGTGAAAAGTACTTTAAACATGCATGAAACCATTTTTATAAAATAGGGATATGGATGATAAATATAACCCTAGTAAATATTTACGAATAAACAATCTCGGATAAAAATGAGATTGGAAAAGTTATCCCTTACCTTATGTATGATATGATTCATATATATCAGAACCTCCTGTATAATGATTTAAATAATGTCATTTACTTATTACAGAATCATATTCATTTTTATGATATCATATATGGTTCACTTATGACTTTATATTACCCGTTCTTTTGTAAATTCATGTTAAAGTAGCGTTTTGGATAAAATCGTTTCATTTATCATTCGTGTTTTAACTTGTAATTATTCATATGATTACTTAGATCATGATTAATTACATCTAGAATATAAAACATGATTTATATATAATATATATTCATAATATACATATATATAATAGATCGATATATGGAAAGAAATACACCGTTCATGGAGACGGTAGGTCGTACGTACGCATGAACGCTGTTTTCGTTTCCTTATTGAATTGAATTAAATTAAGTAGATGACATATATATATACATAAATTTAGTAGCATTATTATGTCATATATTTCATGATTACTTATTATATATACTTTATAATCATTCTTGAATTGTTAACATGGAAAATGAATCTCATCGCGTCATGGAGACGGTAATCCGCACGTACGCACGAGCGATGATATCATTACCATATTTATTGAATGGAATTGGAGTGAATGATATAATATATTATAATAAATATGATGTTATAATAACCATATATATTTATTCTTTACACCGTTATACCCATCCAAGTAAGGTGGTGGTGGAAAAACATATTACCCCACGGCGTGGAGACGGTATTCCGTACGTACGCACGCGAGGTGATTTCGTTTTCCGTAGGATGGATAGAAGGTGAAATAGGGTTGTTTCATATTTATAATAACATATCAGTATATAATAAATACTTATGTTATGACTTTATAATGAAACAAATAAATAAGAAGAAGTCGAAGAAGAAAGAAACTTGAAAGAATCGGTAGAAGATATTACCTCTTCTTCGACGCACCTCCTTTAAACTTCTTCTTAGGGCACTAGTGTTGGTCTTTTGAGAAGACCAGAACCTCTATGATATAACTATAGAGGTTGATAAGAGTAATTTTCAGGGTTTTTCTGAGCTTCAAGGCTCAAAAGGGTGTGAAGAGAAGAGGGAAGGGGTTCCCTTTTTATAAGGGAGGAGAGGGGCACCTTTGAAAAAACTTAAATTATTATTTTATTATAAAGTCCTATTCGGTTTTTAATAGCTCCAAATTGATTTATTTCTAAGATAAGGTTGGGATGGGTCGAAATCCTTTCAACCAATAGGTTTTAGACAAGTTTAGGTTACTATTTTAACCTTATCTTTTAGATTTAACTCTAAGTTAAATAATTTAACTTTTACTGTGTCTTCTTATTTTCTTACACTATATGGTTAATAAACTTACTATAACAAACCAAACGAACACCAAGGGGTTAATTATTAATAAATATAAACTTATCTAAGTCATTTTTCCGAACCTTATAATTTAGGAATAAAATAACAATTAATAATATAATATTTGTTTTAAAAACTATTTTATGTCAATTTTGACACTATTTGGTAATTAATTTTTGTGAAAATCATAACAGAATTATTAGTTCAAAACAAGTTAATTAAATCAATACTAACATGTCATATTAACCTATAAAATTAGTGGATTTTGTAAAAAGTCTCAAATTACATTTATTTGGGTATTTACAACATCGATTATGTTAATATTTCATTAATATGGTAATTACTGCATCATCATTGTGTCATAAATAAATTTACTTATTTAATGTCTAAAAATTACAAATAAAATACCATTAGGTAGGGAATATTTTTAGTTTTCTAATTAATATTTATAGTCTATTTTATCTTATTTATAACCCTATATTAAATTTTTTTAGTTATTAAACTTTGATTTTAACTATTTTAACTCTTCTTTAAATAAAATAATAATAAATGTCCTAATCTAATCCAAGTGGACCTAAAGGAAAATATTTTATTACTAAGGTTGTTTTTGGTCGAATTACACTTATCCAATATAATTAGGACATGTTTTAGGGTAAAAATAATATCATTTTTACCCTTAATTACCCTATTTACTTTTAACCATGGTAAATAAAAGTAAAAAGTTACTATTCACCAAAAATTATTTATATCTTATTGAACCACATTTTACTCCTTTATATTAACCGTGTCTCTTGGATTTTTGAAATTCCACTCACAGAAGTGGTAAAATTAAGTTTTATGTAAATTTGCAAAAAGCTCCTAGGAGGTAGGTAAAAGACGGTAGAAAGTTCAATAAAATTTTTATATATCTAAAATTATTATAAAATGACTCCAATGAATTACATTGAACTTATATAGGTATTATGTATCAATATTTACCTAAAATAAATTTAAATAAAATAAATAAATATTTAAATAAAAAATTCGGTTTTTAAATAGTAACCCGGTGTTTTCACTATTTATCAAAAATTGAAAGTTTTCAGAAAAATACCAAAAATTCACCCTAAGCTAATTTCGATATTCCGAATCCAAAAATGAAGTCCATTTTAAAAGATAAAATTTATTAAATTTCAAAAATTGGGTATTACTATTCATAACAACTAGTTTGTATAATATTTTAATAACATATCGTTGTTTAGTGAAACTCGGTGTTGCGTACAACACACACTATTGTGAAAGGTCGCGATTGCGTGTAATGTAAGCCAAGTCAGGGTTGCGTGTAGTGAAAGACTCCTTTGTTGTTGTGTATAACAGAATCCTATAATATTTCATTTATACATTGAATATATATATATATATACACTCAATGTTTTGTAGAATAACAACTATCAAAAGAACTTGAAATTGTGTGTAACACGATCCAAGAATAGTGTTGCGTATACTGCAAGCTAATACTGTTTTTCGTATAACGCAAGATAATCTTAGTGTAGCGTACAACAAAAGACATCAAAGAAATTAAAAAGAATAATTCTCATAAAATCTCGGGTTGTTACACTCTAGGCTAATGCCTTCCATGTGCGTGATAGCCTACTTGGCGCTAGACGCTAGCCCCTGGCCTATTGGAGGTGAGCTTGGGGTGTCGCGGCTTGAGCTTCGTTTGGTCGGTTCGTGACAATATCTATGAAGGTAAACCCAATGTGGAGTGAGAAAAGTTTCAGTTTTGGAGACTTAAATACAAATATCCTTATATTCATGATGACGAGACTATTAGAAAATTATTTACAAGTGTCAATGATGTTGTAAGAATGATCAATGTTTATGGTGAGTTTTTTTAATATTCCACTATTGTTGAGAAGATCTTTAATATCTTACCTAACAAGTTTGATGTGAAATAATTTTCCTTTGAAGAAAAATATCCCGTTGAAATACCGCTATATTATTTTAATTGTACCATTACATCATACAAAACGGGGAAGTACAATGCAATCGAGAAATAGGGAAAGACTAAAAAGGTGATTTCCTTTAACGACTCAAAACTGGAGAAAGTGAAAAAAGGTTGTTTGTTAGGGTGGATGATATCAGTATCTACTATTTTAGAATTCCTTAACTTTTTTCTGACTTGGGGACTAACCAAACTAAAATAAAAAAATTTACATTGTATGGATGGATAAGATTCTCAAAAAAATAATTCATCTATGCTAAAACTATATTCAAGAATAAAGGGTATGAATTTATCAAATAAAATAAATAGTAATTTCATATCTAAGTTTGAAGAAGGTGAAGGGGGTGGTGAATAAAATGTGGTTGTTTTTTAAAGTGATGTTGGTGAAAAACTTCTCATTTATAAAGTGGGTGATTAGAATTATACTCATAATGAAGCCATCAATTATCTAAAGAGGAAATTAGGAAACACATAGAAAGTTTATGTTAAATATATAATTGAGTAGATTTATCTCATCAATATCAAAGATTGAAAATGAAAATAATAAGTTGAAGAAATATGAAAAATCATTTAACAAAAATGAATCAGTTTATGAAGAATAATCTGGAAGATAAGGATAAATATTCAGAGAAGGATCTTAGTTTTATTTAATAGAAACTAATCAAATTTGAAGAAGAACCAAACCTACACTAACTCAATTTTCAATTTTTTTTCAATAATATGGAGAGTGTTCAAATAATAAAGAGTTATAATAAAAAAAATCATCTTCCCAAGATGATTTTGATTTTGAAAATTTTGATAGAGTCAAAAAATAAGAAACAAGTCAAAATAATTATGTTTTGGACTAAATCATATAAACCTTGAAAATTTAAAAATTTAGGGATTCCAAAAATTGATTCAAAATTTAATATAAATGGAGACTCTAGAAAGGCTAATAAGAAGTACACTTTGAATAATAATATTTTAGGAGTTCAAAAAAATTAAATTCCACAAAAGGAGTCAAATTGTTTTATCAAACAGTGTTTGGAATTCAGGCACACAGTTCTAGAAAACATACTATTTTAAAGGGAAATATGAAAAATATGGATACTAATGGTATTATGGATGATTTTTTTCATAAATAAAATATTTTTTGGTTAAACTACCAATATCCTAAAATTCTTAGAAGTCTTGGAAGAGTAAATTTGAGGGGGAATTAACTATCTCAAAAGAAGGAAGTTCAAAATAAGGTCAAGTATTCTAGAAAGAAGAAACAGAACATGTTTGATATTCCTAAATAAGATTTTAGAATATTTGACTAGCCTAGTAACTGTGGAAATTAATGTCTTATCCTTTTACTTTTATAGTAAAATATGAGTTTTAATACTCACGATCCTCATAATATTGATAGAAAGGGGATAGAAAAAGCCTTAGTTTTGGAAGATTCACTTAAAGAATCAAAATGAGAAAGTCTATGGATCTTGGATAGTGGATAATCATATCATGTTATAGAATATTTAAATTTTCTTAAATATATTGAGGATTTAAATGGAGGCTTGATGAATTATGGAAATGATGGGTTAAAAAATGTTAAAGGAGTTGGCTCAACTATTATTGCTAAAGAAAGGCTAAAATCCAAAAATCGTATTTATATTGGTGGATTGACGAACAATCTATTGAGTGTGTCATGAATTTATGGTGAAGGAAATGATTATTTTTAGGTAAATATTGTTTATTGGTGAAAACCATGAATATGGAAAAATTTAGACCATAGGATAGTAGATCAAAATGAATTTATTTCATGTAGTTGATGCTGGAAATTCATGTTGGCTAAGCATGAAACAAGAGAATCGATTATGGAATTGAAGGATTGTACATCTTTTACAAAATAATATTAACATGATCACTAAAGGAAATAATTTTCATGATGTTCCTTTTATAAAAATATAAAAAACTAGATATTATCAACATTCCAAAAGGGGGATATTGTTAACTCTTCTTACAAGAATGTGGAGATTCAATCTACTCAACCATTGGATCCCATTCATTTGAATGTTCGTGGTCCCATGAGGAAGAAATATACCATTGTATATAATTAATTTATTACCTTTATTGAATAATTAAATATTATTACTTGTGTTATGTTTATGAAATACAAGTATGAGGGCTTGACAATGTTTTAAAGTTTTCAGAGAATTACAAAAATAGAGTGAGATTTTTCTCTTAATAATATCCAGACAAACAGTGAAGAAATTATTTATACAGAGATGAAAGTAATAAAGCTTTAAAATTTAAATAAGAATATTTAGTTATTTAAAGTGATGAGTAATGATCAAATTTATCTCCTCTATGTATAATAATATAATTTCAGTTTCATAATATCATTAGAGATCAAAATCAATATAGAAAAACTAAGAGAAATATAATGATCGCATCTCATATTGCATTTATTTCTCAACCTAAGCCTAAAGTTATTAAATAATATTTAAAAAATCAAAATTAAATAGATTATATGAATGAATAATTGGATCAAATCAAAAATAATGAGATGTAGGAGTTAGTTCCCAAACCGGAAGAAAATAACGTAATATAAAAAAGGTGTTAGTCCAAAACAAGATGAGCGATTAGGTAGAAGTAGTGAGAAATAAATAATTATTTTCCTAAAAAGGCTATTTATTGGTTTAAGGAGTGGAATTTGATGAAAAATTTTCATTGGTTTTATGTCTTTAAATAATTATAATACTTTTTTATGTTCGCATAATGGAAAAACATTATTTTTTAAATGGATATCAAGTCCACCTTCCTCAATGGTGAGTTAAAAGGTCTACATAAAGAAACCATATTGGTTATTAATTAGAGAATATAAGAGATATTTTTATAATTTAAATAAGGCTTTATATAGACTTAAAAAATACCCAAGATCTTGGTATTCTTAGTAGATTCCATCTTAAAGAGGTTGGATTTCATAAAGGGAAGAGTGGACAATAAACTCTACATGAAGGATGAGTAAGAGGTATTTATTCTTATGATAGTTTGTGTATATGAAATTATATTTTCTTTGAAATTATGTATAAATGTGTGAAATTTTTTCTAAATAGATGAATATATTTCTTTAAATGTACACATTTGGAGAAATGAGGCATTTTATTAGACTGGAAATCTCTGAAGATAAGGATCTCATCTTTATTTCTTAGGATAAATATTCTAAGGAGATTATTAAAAATTATTGGCATGGAGATTTCAAATAATTTTTTCACACTTATTTAAGTGTGAATTTTTTTTTCTAAATATAAAAAGAGAAATTATTTTGATCTTAAGGTTTTAAGAAAATTTATTTGAAGTTTTCTTCATTCCACAGCTTCAAGGATATATTTACAATATTATGTTACACTTTGTGCAAGGTATCAAAGTTCACTAAAAGTGTACCATTTTTTATGGAAAATATTCTCAAATATATTAAAGGAAAAATATATTTCAGTTTGAAATATGACAACACCAAAACTTTAGATATATTTTATTTTATAGATATAGATTGAGGAGGCTCTTTTTATGACATAAGACCCATATAAGATGGTGTTTTATTATTTTGTGAAATGTGTGTGTGTTAAAACACTTTGAAGTAGAGTTATGAGACACTGAGAACTACTGAGGCTGATTATGTAGTTGCCACTAAATCTACAACTCAATTAAATTGTATGAAAAGTCAATTATAATATCTTAAGTTTTAAGTATAATTTCCAATTCTCTTAGGATGTGATAATCAAAGTGTTATTAATATCTCAAAGAATATGGTTTGTAATACAACATCAAAGCATATTTATATCAAATATCACTTCATAAAATCTCTTATGGAGAGAAATGGATTTAAGTTGGAGTATGTTACTATAAAGTGACAAATTTCATATGTGTTTACCAAGAAACTATCTAAAGATTCTTATTATAATTTGAGGCTGATGCTGGGAGTTAAACCTCACCCATATCAAGGACAATATATGACATATTTTTTCCAATCTCATATTTTCTTTTTATATTATTTCAAAAGGGGAGTAAAACCAATGAAATTAAAAATCATTATTTATATTTTTATCCTTCAAGTTTGTTTTAAGGGGGAAATAATTATAGGGAGGGTATCTATTGATATGTGTTTCTCTTAAAACAGAGCATATATTTAGAGAGATTAAAATGAGGTATGTTGTGATTTTAGCATTTATTTCATGTGTGAACTATTTTATCAGTGTATTGAAGTGCATGTTGGAATTTTTGTCTTATGTGCAGTATAAATTTATTTAAATTTATATTTTTTGAATGAAAATCATTTGTTATGGAAATCATGAGTTTATTATTAAATTTTCTTATTTCCTACACTGATTATACTCACATGGATTATAATTATTGAATAATGATTCATTACAAAGTGTGATAAGTTTGAAAGTGATTTATGTTTCATGGTCATTAACAAAATATAACAGGGATGTTTTTTATGCCCATGATTAAAGGAAAAGTGTTGAGAAGTTAGAATGTATATACTTGGTATGTTTTATTTTGTTAAATTTATATAAATAATATAACTGTTAATATATTTTAGAGGTTGGAACTATAAGGGCCCATCCTTAAACATCACATAATCTAGAAAATTCCTTTAGGATTAAATTATTTACATACCCAAAGATATTTTAAGTTTATATATTTAGAATTTTATGACATAATTAATACATATCAACCCATAAGAATATAGTGTTGGTTCAACTAAAATAGTATTAATTTCTTCTAAAACATAAAATTTTAAAAAAATAACACCATTTATTTGAATAATATTCATAACATTTAACCTGAATTCCCTATTTCTCTTACGCATCCTTATAACCTATGAAAACATTTAAAAACAAGGGATGAGCATCAAAATCTCAATAATGGATAAAAATAATGAAAGAAACCAATTTTCCATGAATACTTATAAACTTATGAAATCATTTTAACAAAGACATGCTTCTCACCAATAAAGTAACATATACTTACTTTGTGAAACATGAGATTTCTATAGAAAATATAAATAAAACAGGAAAGGTATCTTGGGGAATTAATTACTTAATATTATAACCCTCAAAGCTACCTTATGATTTCTAAACCTCATGGATACCTTATAATGTAACCCCCAAGGATACCATACGGTGTAACCATTGTTGTTACACTTGGAGTAACCATACGGAAAAATTCCAACATAAACATACCTAGTGAATTTGAGGGATATATAGGTTACACCATTCAACATAAACAATTCCTATGAACCAGTTCATAATCATAAAACATGAATAATGTTTTAAAAACATTGCTTTTGAATTTCGTAAAATAGAATTTTAAAAGAGGATTTTTAAAGAAAAGTCATTTAAAAATTTCAAATAATTGATGTGAGAATTAATAGAATGAAAGGAAAATTTTTATACACTGTAAATCCACATAATAAAACATAATATAAACAAAAAATCAATACTCAAATAGTCTTAGTACTATATAATCAATGAAGTATAAGTTTAACCGAGGGAATGGAAATTGGGTTTGGAATTCCATTACCTCAGGTTTTCCTTAATTAAAACATGTTTAAACCCCATGTATAATGGTTAAAATAGTATTATTAATATTTCAAAGAAAAATATTCATGTTTTAACACCTTATGTGATCATTTAATAACATTATTCTGCTCAATTATTTATAATATTTTGTTATTTCCATTGTTTTGGGTGCATGTTTCATAAGGTTTCCATGGTCGAGTTGTAATGTATTTTCTTGAAGAATGGGATAGAAAGTCTATAAGTGGAATGAAATTGTATAAATATGTTTCCAGAGTATTAAATTATTCCATAAATAATTTTTTTCATAAATTAGTATGAATCATTAGATTAAACATTAATGATATTTGTTTAAATCATTTTAGTGGGTCTTCGATAATCACAAACTAGTTTTATTATATAATTTAATATTATATATATATGATAATTCCATAGCATGAAAGAAGTTGTATCATACACTTTAAAATATGTTTCCACTATTAAAATAGTTTTATAGCCATATTTTAAGGAAGTAAAAAAATTGAAAGCACATCGTCCATGATGTTGGTAAATCGAGACACCACAGACGAGGTTCTTATTTTTTTGAATAAGAGTGAGAGAGTAAGATGTATGTTGATGATTTTTTCCATAAAAATTATAAAATTCCAGTATATATATATATATATATATATGATATTTTAGCTTTCATGCCTCTTGTATAAGGTTAGGTGGAGAAATTATAAGAAAAGAAAAAAAATTGAAAAGAAAATGAAATAAAAAAGAAAGAAAAAGAAAGAGGATTTTTACCTCTTGATCTCTTCTCCTTGAGATCCTCCTTAAAGACTTTGGTTGTGGCCTTTTGGTGAGACCAGCAGGTCTCGGATGTGGGGAAGAGCATTGGGAACATGATTTTACAAATTTAGACAATTCTTAAAGCTTGAGAGGTGTGAGAGGAAGAGGGGTGAGGGGTAGTATTTATAGTGGGGGAGAGGAGGGGTTCTCCATTATTTTAATCATTATTTTATTATTTTGCAAAAGATAAGAAATAGTGTTGCTTCTGGTGAATAAATACAATAATAATTGCATTTGAGTTCAAAACAATGTCCATTTACATCATCCATGACTCAAGCATGATGCAAAAAATCATTTATTTACCATAATTCGTAAATTATCGAAGTTCACTATTCACAAAAATTAAAGTATTTCAGAAAAATCCCAAAAATTCACCCCAACCATTTTTAGACATGTGGAATTCAAAAATTAACTCCATTTTTTTAAAATAATTTTCTAAGTATAATAAATTTAATGTTTAAATAAAATTATAATTTATTCGAAAAATAACAATTTTAAAACTATAACTGATTTTATAACACCTTGAAAAATTAATCAACGTAACATAAAATTATATTATCACCATAATAAAATAAAATAATAATATTTATTACATTTTATTAAAATAAATATTCATTATATTATTAAATTAATCATAAAATTATAATTAAATATTTATGACTTATAAAAAGCACCAACACTTATACTATGATCATATTGTAACCTATAAGATGCATAAATATTATTTATACATTAATGGCTGATTTTTCTATTCACTTGGATGATTTACTATTCATAAGGTTCATATTACTATTCAAAAGTGTAGGTTACT
Organism: Viscum album; assembly: GCA_963277665.1. NCBI lineage: Eukaryota > Viridiplantae > Streptophyta > Magnoliopsida > Santalales > Viscaceae > Viscum > Viscum album. Next base: position 114,811,462 of record OY728125.1, on the reverse strand, counting down.
ATTCACCAAAAAATAAGTTGGTCCTATCAGACTCTAAATAACCTACTGATCGCAACCATATATGTCTGTTTTTTGAAATTAAAAATATAGAAGAGAAAAAACTTAGTTTAATAGCTAGGTTATAACTATATCCTTAAAAAGGATTCATTACGTAGAGACTCAATGTTTCATGCATTTAATTCTATATTACATTTTTTTTAAATCCTTGGGGTGTTACAATCTCCCCACCTTCTAGAAATTTCATCCTCGCAATTTTTATTTACTTATTAAACAAGGAAGGGTACCTTTACCTTGTAGCATTTTCAGATTCCCATGTTTCTTATTCAACCATGTGGTCCCTCCACAAAACCTTAACCTGGTGGATTACCTTATTTATCAATACTTTCTCTCTACGATTGAGAATCTGAATAGGTTTCTCTTTATAAGAAATATTCTCTTCCAACTGAACTGCATCTGGGCTCAAAAAATGAGATGAATCTGGCACATAATTTCTCAACATTGAAACAAGAAAAACATTTTATACCAAAGATAAACTCAGAGGAAAATCTACTTAGTAGGTAACTCATCCAACTTTATATAGGATTTCATAAGGTCCAATGAACCATGGACTTATCTTTCCTTTCTTACCAAAACACATTACAATTTTCTATGGTGATATTATAAAAAAACATGATCACCTAACTCAAAAGAAAAGTATTTAATCCTATCGTCTTCATAACTTTTCTTTCTAATCTAAGTTATCCTCATGTGTTACTGGATCATCTTCAATTTCTCATCCACTTCCTATACTAATTTGGGTCCCATCAACTTACTTTCCAAGAATTCATCCCAAAAAGATGGAGTCCAACACTGCTTCCCATATAATTCCTCAAAAGATTCCATTTGTATACTGGAATAAGAACTGTTATTATAAGAAAACTCCAATAAAGAAATATATTGAACCCAACTTCCCTGGTAATCTATTGAACAAGCTATAAGAATATCCCCCAATGTCTGAATTGTTCGCTCGATCTGTCCATCAGATTGAAGATGAAGCAATGATGAAATTTAATTCTCTACCCAATGAATTCTAAAGACCTTTCCAAAAGTTAGAAGTGAACCTAGGATCTCATTCCGATACAATGGAAATAGAAACTCCATATAACCTGAAAATCTATTTGAGGTATAATTTATAAATCTAATCCAAATACATAGTATATTGAATAGGAAGAAAATGTGCAGGTTTAGTGAGTGTGGCAGTAATAACTCAAATCACATTCTTACCTTGATAAGTATTTTGTAGTCCCACCACGAAGTCCATGGATATATTTTACCATTTCCACTCTAGCACTGAAAAAGGCTAAAGCATCCCATTTGGTAGTTTTTTCTCTACTTTAAATTGATGAAATGCCAAACATTTCATAGTAAAATCAACAATATCTCTATCCATTCCATCCCACCAATAATACTCTTGAAGGTCTCTGTAATCTTAGTTCTTCCAGTATTAACTAAAAATGGAGAACTATGAGCTTTGTACAATAATTATTTCTTCATATGGGAATCACAATGCACATATAATCTTTTTCAAAATCTCAAAACACAATCTTTATCAATGTTAAATTCTATAAGCTTATCCATTTTAACCGATGTTACCTTTTTCTGTAACTCATTATCTTTCTTATATGCTTGCTAAATTCTATCTGATAGAGATGACTTTTTGGACACGTGAAACAAAACAGATGAATTTCCTACAACAAAAACTTCCAAACCAAAATTCATCAAATCAATAATCAAATGGTTATGTTCCAAATATAACATGGTTAACAATGCATGATGTTTTCGACTCAATGAATCTACCACTTTTTTTCTTTTCCTAGATGGCAATCGATCATGTAATCACAATCCTTTATTAGTTTAATCCATCTTCTCTACCTCTTGTTTAATTCCTTATAATTGAATATATACTATAAACTTTTATAGTCAGTATATATTTCACATTTGGATCTATATAAATGATAAATCCAAATTTTTAAAGCAAAAAACCACAACTACTAATTCAAAATCATGTGTGGGATAATTTAACTAATGAGGTTTTAGTTTTCTTGAAGAATAAGCAATTACCTGATCATTCCTCATTAGAAAACAACCATGTCCCTTCAATAAAGCATCACTATAGATGAAAAACTCCCATTTCTGGATGTCAGGGCTAAAACTAGAGAATTCACAAATCTCTTCCTGAATTCCTGAAAAAGAATCATCACATTCTTCTATCCAAATAAACTTTACCCCTTTTCGTATTAACTTAGTTAGTGTGATTGATAACCATGCAAAATTTTTAACAAACCATTTATAATAACATGCTAATCCAAGAAAACAACGAATCTATGTAACATTTGTAGGACATGGCCATTTATTAACAACTTTTTTTTGGCAGGATCAACTGTTATTCAATCCTTATTTACAATGTCCCATGAAAAGAAATTTGTTGCAACTAAAAATCACATTTACTGAATTTTCCATATAACTTCTTTTCATTGATAGTTTTCAAGACAATCCTTAAATTTTTTTCATGATCCTCATAAATTTTTGAAAATACCAAAATATCATCAATAAAGACAACAAAAAACTTATCCAAATATTCATGGAATATTCTATTCATAAGGATTGTGAATAAAACAGGGGGATTTTTCAAACCAAATGGAATTAAAAAAACTCATAATTCCCATATCTAGTACAAAAAGTTGTTTTCGGGATGTCATCCTCCTTCCCCTTTAACCGATGGTACCCAGATCTCAAGTCAATCTTGGAAAAATATTGATCTCCCTGGAGCTGATCAAACAAGTCACTGATATGAGGAAAAAGATACTTATTCTTAATAGTAATTTTATTAAATGCTCTAAAATCAACACAGAGTCTCACAAAACCATCTTTCTTTTTAACAAACAAAATAGGAGCATCCTATGGTAAAGTGGTACGATAAACTAAGTGTTAATAAAGAAAACCCTATAACTAATTTTTCAACTCAAAAATATCCAATTGAGCCATTTGATACAGGGGTTTTGAAATTGTCTTAGCATTAGGAACTAATTCAATATTAAATTCAACTTCTTGGTCAGGTATAACACTGGGAAACTCATCAGTAAAAACATCAAGGTATTCATTTACCACTGGCACATCAATAATCTTCATAGTTCCCTTATTTTAAACAATATGAGAAAGATAAATTTCATTTCACTCTTTTAACATTTTCTCAACTTCCCAATTTGTTATGAATTTATGGGTTCATTCTTGTATACAAACAGAAAATATTTCTGGAAAAAACATCTTTAGATCTGTAATCAATCATAGCATGAAAAACAGAAATCCAATCCATACCCAAAATGAATTCAAACTCTACTAAGGAAAAAACAACAAGGTTTTGAGGTAAATTGTTTCCATATATAATAACAGAAAAATTCTTATAATGTCTTTTTTACTATAATATTTCCCCTAGTGTTTTTACCATAAGTTCTAGTCTTATTTCCTAAGGTGAAATTCACAATTTACTAGAAAATTCCTTATAAATAAAGGAATTTTTAGACCCTATGTCAAACAAAACATTATAAAAACCTGAGTAAACAAAAAAAGTACCTAATACCACTTCATTGGATGGACTAAAAACCACTAACATAGCTGCAAAGGATCTCAATACACATTTCTTATTATAATCTAGTTATTTCCCATCATTCAGATCTTTCTTTGGGAAAGTATTTGCATAATGACCTATCTCACCACATGTGAAACACTTTACAATTTTCTTATCATGATTAATATTAGGATCATTTGCATTATAATATTGGGTCATATGTACAAACTTACCACATCAAAAATAGTTCCTAGTTTTGGTAATACATTCCCTAGGGTTATTTTTACCACACTTTTCACATACTGGATACTAGAATTTCTTAACTTTAGATTTCTTTGATTGATTATTACCCATATATTTCCATCTACACCTCTTATTATTATTCATGACAAAGTATATGTGATCATCAGTAAACTCTATTTCTACCCTCTCAACACATCAGACAAGTTTCTCATAAATTTTTAATTCTTGGGAAGCCAATTCCCTTTTGTATCTTGGCTTCAATCCTGAATAAAAATAATTTATTTTTCTATCAATATTAGGACGAATATTTGGAGCATACCTTACCTATCAGGTGAATTTTGCATCATAAACAACCACATAATCTTCCTCCTTTTTCTTTAATTCAATGAATTTATTTTCCATCCAAATTCAAACCACCTTAGTAAAATATTTTTCAAGAAAAATATTTTTAAATTCATCTCATTCCAAGGAATCAATCTTCTCGATATCCTTAATATTTTTAACCAATGACCACCATTTATCAACTTAAAATTCCAAAAAATAAATGGAAATAATAACCTTTTGATTGTATTAACACCCAATAACATTGAATATATTTTCAACTGCTTTAATCCATCCTTCATCTACCATTGGGTTAGAAGATCCACTAAAAGCATGAGGGTGTTTCCTCATAAAATAATATACTATCATCATGTTCCTTTGTGGTACCTATGATTGTTATCTTTCAGAAATTCCACCATAGTTCATTGCCTATGTGATTTGATCCATTAATATCACAAACTACTCAGTTCAAATCCCTACCATTCCAGGTTGCAGATTCAGAATGATATTAGCCTCTCTGTTCCTTCTAACTTTACCTTCCCTATTTATTGTATGGAAAACCATTCTAAATATACATATCTTAGATGAATCAACATGGTAATATTTAAATTCTATATCATAAAAATAAGATAATAATCATTTGTTTTACTCTATTAACATCATCCTAACCCCTAATGTTATCTAAACTATGCTATGATGCCAACAATAAAGACCCATCCTTAAACATTACATAATATATGAAATTACTTTAGGATTAACTTCTTTACATTCTGAAAAATATTTTTGGTTAAGATATTTTGAATGTTATTACATAATACATACATACCAAACCACAAGCATAAAAAGTGGGTACCACCGAAATAGTATCCATTTATTCCAAAACATAAAACTTTAAAAATATAACATGATTTCTTTGAAAAATATTAATAACATTTAACTTGACTTCCCTTTTTCTCTTACACATCCTTATAACCTGTGAAAACATTTAAAAACATAGGATTAGAATCAAAATATCAATAAGGTATAAAAATAAGGAAAGAAACCATTAGTCCATAAATACTTATAAACATATGAAATCATTTTCACAAATACATGCTTCTCACCCATAAAGTAACATATACTTACTTTGTGAAACATGAGATTTACACAGAGAACATAAATAAATACAAAAAGGTATCTTGGGGAATTAATTACTTATTACTGTAACCCTCACGTCTACCTTATGATCTGTAACCCTCACGACTACCTTTCTATGCAACCCTCATGACTACCTTGTGGTGTAACCATCGTAGTTACACTTAGAGTAACTATATGACCGACCTCCAAATTACGCATAACCAATGTATTGATGGGAGATATAGGTTCCACCCTTCATCATAAACAATTTTTATAACCATAAAATAATCATAAAACATGAATAATTGCGTAAAAATGTTACTTATGAATTTCATAAAATAGATTTTTTAAAGAATATTTTTAAAGAAAAGTACTTAAAAATATAATATAATTGATGTAAGAATTAATATAATGGAAGGAAAATGTGTATAAACTATAAATACACATAATAAAACATAATATAATAAAAATTTCATTATAAAAATATTATCAGTATCATATAATCAATAAAGTAGAAGGATAACCTAAAGAATGGAAATTGGGTTAAGAATTCCCTCACCTTGGGTTTTCATTACATTAAACATGTCTAAACCTACTTTATAATCTTTAAAATAGGGTTATTTATATTTTACAGAAACATATTAATATTTATAACACCTTATATGATCATTTAATAACATTATTCCACCTGTTTATTTATAATATTTTTCTATTTCCATTGTTTTGGGTGCGTGTTTTATATGGTTTCCATGGTCGGTTTGTAATGGATTTTCTTGATGAATTAAAGTGAAACTCTATAAGTGGAATGAAATTGTATTAATATTTTTATATAATATTAAATGTTTCTATAAATCAATTTTTTCATAAATGATGATGAGTCATTAGATTAAACATTAATGATATTCGTTTAGATCATTTTAGTGGTTCTCTGATAATCACAAACTAGTTTCATTATATAATTTAATATTATGTATATATGTTAATTATAGAACATGAAAGAGGTTGAATCATAAATTTTAAAATAGTTTCCACCAAAAAATGGTTTTATAATAGGATTTTATGTAATTAAAGGAAATTGAAAACACATCATCCACAATGTCGGTAAATCGATACACAATAGACGAAGTTCTTATTTCTTTGAATAAGAGGGATAGGTGAAGAAGTATGTTGATGATTTTTTTCATAAAAAGGATAAAATTAAACTATATATATGATACTGGGGCTTTCATATCTCTTGAATAAGGGTGGGTGAAGAGATTATATGAAAATAAAAGGAATTGAAAAGAAAAAGAAAGAGGGTATTTACCTCTTGATCTCTTCTCCTTAAGATCCTCCTTAAGGACTGAGTTTTTTACCTTTTGGTGAGACCAGAAGGTCGTGGACATATGGAAGAGAGTTGGGAAGATTATTAGTAATAATTTAGAAAATTATCAAAGCTTGGGAGGTATGATAGGAAGAGTGTGTGAGGGGTGGTATTTACAGTGGAGGTGAGGAGAGTTTTTCCAGTATTTTAATCATTATTTTATTATTTTACACAAGACAATAAATAGTGTTGGTTATTGTGAATAAATATAGTAATAAGTTCATGTTAGTTCAAACCAATGGCTATTTACATCATCCATGACTCAAGCATGATTCATAAATTCTTTATTTAGCATATTTTGTAAATTAACGAATTTCACTATTCACCAAAAAATCAAGTATTTCAGAAAAATACCAAAAATTTACCACAACCATTTTTAAACATGTAGAATTAAAAAATTAAATCCATTTTAGAAAATTAATTTTCTATGTATGATAAATTTAATATTTTTTTAAAAATCATCATTTATTCAAAAAATAACTATTTTAAAACTATAGGTAATTTTATAACACCTTGAAAAATTAATAAATGTCTTATAAAATTATATTATAACCATAAGACAATAAAATAATAATATTTTATTAAATTTTATGAAAATAGATATTCATTTAAATTATAAAGTTAATCATAAAATTATAATTAAATATTTATGATTTACAAAAAATACCAACACTTATACTATGATCATATTATCACTTATAAGATGAATAAATTTTATTTATACATTCATGGGTGTTGTTACTATTCAATTGTCCAATTTAATATTCATAAGGGTCATATTACTATTCATAAGGGTAGGCTACTATTCACTAAAAATTAATTTGGTCCTATCAGACTCCAAATAACTTACTGATCGCAACCTTGTATATTCATTTTCAAAATTTAAAACATAGAAGTAGAAAAATTTAGTTTAACGGATATGTTATAACTATATCTTTAAAAAAAGTGTCATTACAAATAGAACTATTGTTTAATTCATTTCATTCTATATTAAAGTTTTTTTTAAATCCTTGGGGTGTTACAAGAACATTTTTGTAAATCTTTTTTAAAGTAATCTAGAAGTATAGTTTAGAATTCAGCACCTATGTATGGGTAATTCAAGGTTTATACTTCATGTGTAAAGGTAAATTGGAATTACAATTGATCATAGGAATTTCATTAAGTTGATAATATCACTACATAAAGGTAACTTTTCAAATCTATTTAAAGGTAATTCCTTGAAGAGATCAATATGTAAAGTTCATTTGAATTTCATACGGAGCATATAAAGGTAACTCAAAGATTCAATTCCTATGTAAGGGTAATACCTACACTGTTTGAGGATTATATTGAAAGAACACTGAATATATATGGGTAATAAAACCTCTACGCAAGAAAAACTAATAAATTCAAGAAGCTATGTAAAGTTTTTTGATATTTCATAAGTGTATATGCAAGTTGTGTAATGTTAATTCTGAGTTGTGTAAAAGAATATTGGTAAAAAAAGAGAGTTATTGATGGTATAAAGATAAAGATTTTTGGAAGAGTTATTTTGGGATTCACGTGATTGTTTGAGTGATTGTGGGATATGTAAAGTGGGTTTAGTGCCCATGGGTTTCACATGATTGGTTCAGTGATCACGGGATTCACATGGTCAATATGATGTGGTAGATCTAGATAATGGATCGTGGTTGATCAAGTTACCACATGGCATAGGGTTGATCTAGAGAAAATATGATATTTTAGTCGATGAAAAGGGAAGTCTTCTTAAATGTCATATGTACATCATTATATGGTTTTCATGATCCTTTCAAATAGGATAAGTAAAACAGTGATTCCCCTGATGTGGTACATCAATGGGAAATAATTTGAGAATAATATATCCACTTTGATGTTTTTTAGAGCTTTAAATGAGGATCAACACATCATGGATAATTTTATGGTATAATTGAGAAGTCCCAATTCAAAATGTTGAGTGAAACAATGGAATGGTTCACTTTCAATGGGTGTTTAGTGATATAGTTAAAGTTTTCATTGGTTCAACATTAGGAGGAACATGCAATGGTTAAAATACTTAATCCATAAGATGCTAGGGGTGTTGTTCATCAATGGAAAACAAATATCATCATAATTTTTTCATGATCCAAGTTAGTTAATGAAGAATGATAAAGGATAATTCATGGGTAGTTCCATACTATGAATTAAAAAATCCACAAATTCCTATATTTGTTGGTCACTATTAATATCATGCATGAATAACTAAAAGGGGTTTTATTTCATGAATGTTTTCATAGATAGAAGTAAGATATAAAAAATAACAATAAGAAGAATTTTAATGTTAACATATTTTTCAAATTAAGTTTCAATGATAAATAATTGTACATGAGTTTATATGAGGATGAATCCAAAACTTTAGTATTGTATGCATGCATAAGTGTGTAGTAAATGAATGTGAACTATTTTAGGGTGACAAGAGAAAGGAACCAATAAATATGTACATTATTTCATTCATATTAAGTGATCCTAAAAGCGTGGACTATTTTGGAAAGAAGGAAATACACGTTTTATAGTTTTAATAATTAATAATTCCAAGATTATATGGTAGTTATTATATACATTTGTTACTTGTAATTATTATATTGGTTATGATGAGAAATGGTGTGTTTTTTTGAATATAACCTAATTATTCATGGAATTTTAATTTTAATTATAGTAATAGTTAGGAAGAATGAGTTCCAATAAAGAAGGATAATAATATATAATATTATTCATGTATCTATAAATATATATTTTTTAGTGATGAATAAAAGGTAAGTGTTTGAACTTGATTGTTTTGAATGTATTTCTCAAGAAAGATTTAGTGATTTGGTAATGAATATCACAAGATGAGAAATTATAGGAATATCTTTGCATGTATTGTTGTTCATATTGGAATAATAAGTTACTTTTTGTGCAAGAGAATAGGATAAAAAAGACTCAGCACATCCGAAAACTCTATAGTAGTCCACAAGAGGAATATGTGATCATTGTTACCCAAACTATTTAATATTATATTGTGTGTGAGGAACTGAATCATAGTTAGGATACATGTGAACACAAGTTTCAAGGTTATACCCTACTCTTTGTACTCACATGATCATTTAAGTGGGTAGTTTGTTATAAGAGGAGTCCATATCACCCTAAGGACTAGCCTTATCACATTGATAGGTGAACTTTGTAAATCCATTTTAACCCCTCATGTTATTTAGTGTGTGGGTGTAAAGATAGATCATATCACTACACTTTAACAAGTTATGGAGTTTTTTTAAGATATTTTAAAAAATAATTTTGATCCCTAATTCAACCCCACCCTTAATGATCTCCCATAATTCATGTATGTAGACTCATAGATTAGAAAATAATACAATTCAAGATTTACTATGATTAGATTACTAGATATTTGGTTTCTACTTAAGTTTGTTTCACATATAATGGGATTGAATCTAAATTTATCAACTTATACCACCTATTTTTCATGCTATTGATATGAGAAACCGTCATCGGGTTCCTACAAATGGTTTCTCGAGTCAATTCCTTAGGATTCCTAGAGAAAATAAAGGTTCCTATGGGATTTCATACCAAATATTAGTCAATATAATTAAGACTAACTCTATGTTATGTGTGTGAATCCACCTTACCTAGAGTTTGTTCTATGGTACGTTTATCAAGTCCATCAGGTTTTTTTTCAATCATACTTATTATAGTCTATATCCCCCCTTCAGATTCTGTTTCCTAATCCTTACTTTCGAGGGTGAGGTTTAACTCTTTTTACCTCACTCAATCCCTATAAGTTCATCTAACCATATGAAAATTGGTATAATATTTAATTTCTAAGGAAATAATCATAAAAAACATAGAAAACATACTAAAATAGAGGAAAATCAATCAAAAAACTCATTCCATTTGAATATATTCATATAATAAGCATCACATCAACCACATATATGGAATAAAATTAAGGGAATAAATTGGCTCAATGTTAAGATAATATATAAAAATCTTCTATGGATCATATGTGAACTCCTCTATCTTTAAATTTATCTTAACTATATCCTCCATTGGAGATCTACATGAACCTTCCTCTTTTCTATACTTTACTCATTGAGGTTACCTCCTTACCCTTATACACATTCTGTGATTCCATTTCCCCCTTAACTGTATGATCTGGGCATGTAGGAATGGAAGTGTGGATCACCACCACATGGGATGCTTGATTACTTATTTCTTAAGACTTAATTTCCATATATGTCACCATTGTCTTCATATTCCCCCTCTATTTAGTATCTTCCCCCAAGTGGTACTATGTTTGAACCTTTACCCAATTTAGTTAGGCATCTTGGGAGGGAGAAAATTTGCAACCCCCTAGATCATTGAATGTATACCACATGGAGTTGATATAATCTTCGTAACCATAAAATGATATCCACATCCCCTCTTTGATCTTACATACAACTAATGATGAATGTGACTCTTGGATGATTCTTATCGATGCCCATAGTGTTGAATATGTTTTCTGATCAATGCAAGATAAGTTTATGAACGTAATTCCAAGGATGGAAGTGATACTACATTAGAGAAATGGTGGCCATTGGGTTTTTGGAATTAAGAATCATTTGATTGATAATATAAATATATTTGATACTCTGAGGCTCTATAAGCATTGTTGTAGTGTTAGGAGTAGATGTGAGGCTATGTTATGACTTCCTTAGACTACATCATTTTGATGTTTAATCTTCCTAAAATGTGTTTTTTATAACACTCCCTATGTTTCCTAGAGTTATTAGTGTGTTTTAACTTCCAATGATGCATTAGAGAGTGAATTAACAATGTATTGGATTTGTATCAGTACATTAGTTAGTGGAATATTGTGAGGTTACTCCAAGCTACTCTATTGAAGCTTCAATATAATGTTAGGGGGTTTAATGAGGCAGTGTTGGTGTCATAACAGCATCTCAGACTCATCCACTAGTTTATATTGGGTAGCTGACAACATGTTAAGTGATGGAATGGCTATTTTGGAGCTTAAATTCCTTCAAATTATGTGGATGTGAGGCTATGATATCAAGGTGGTGTAGTATCATCCTCTAACACAAATTAAATTTTTATTTAACATGATCTCATGTTTGACTGTGTGAATTTATATAATCCTTCTGATTCCATCCTTTGTTCTCCCTACGCTAGCTCCCCTTTTTTATTTAACATAAAAAAAATTAAAAATCATTTCCATGTACCTTTCTTAATAAAATATTTTATTTTCAATTGAATTTCAACATTTAGGACATGTTAGAATATTAAGATCAAGAATTATTAAAAACTAGAAAAATCTATAGAAACTAAAAATTACTAGATAATCAAAAAATTATACTTAAAAATAAAAAATAATGAAAAAATTATGATTATTACACATTAAATATCTCATCATAATAATGAGAAATTAAATAATCTTGTATTTATTGGTTTATTATTCTTTAAAATATAGTTAGCGAGTGAATATTGATGTTCCCATCAACATCTCTAAATATTTTTACGAAAATATTTAATTAAATATATATATATATTTTTCCAAAAAACATCAATATGTACTTAATAATATATCATTCTGTTATAAATTTACTATTTGATGAAGAAATATAAGAAATCATCATTTTATAATTTAATATTTAGGTAAAATATAGAAAGTTCACAAAAGTGTTATCACAAAGTCTTCTTTAATGGTTTCCTCCATTGCTGGATCAACAATGTGCCAAGTATATGTTATAAAAATTCAAAGGATTCCAGTTAAAAATAATTCTAGAAATTACAAAAAATATGAGAAAAATAAATAATAAGAAGAAAAATGAAAATATTTACATGGTTTGAGAAGAATCCCTACAACCATGGAGAGGTAAAATTAATTTTCACTAAATACAACAATGCAATTATAAGATTTTACAATATATTATAGAAGACCTAGCTATGAATGTTTTCATAAATCAATGTGGTGTGATAATAACCCATTTTTATATAGTACCTAAATCCATATCATGGTCTACAATGAAAAACTACTTGTCAAAGATGTCACTGGTTATCTCTTTTATAGTTGAAAAAACATGCTATAGGACTCTAGTACTTGGATAAATTCATCTGACTAATAATGCTCCACCATTCCAATAATATTATTCTTCGAGACTAATCCAAAAACTTACCACATTCCATGCTCTCAAAGATTTCTTCTATATTATTCCTCTCAACATTCACTCTTTAGTGAAATCCAATAGAGGCACAATAGTGCCTAAAATTCTCAATCACCATTGTATTATTCAAAAAATCATCCAAATTGTTGGTTTCTAAAAAAAATTTCAATGTCAGTATCACATCCTTTATCAAGAACCTAATTAAGTACTACTTTTGCTAAATATTCTTCATCCTTGTGTTAAATAAGAGGTTCTTAGTAATATGTAATTTACTCTAACTATCGTAATTTAATACATTTTCCTCACACCTTTTTCACAACTTCTATAATAAGTTCTTCAACTAAATCATCTTGTTACCATATTCTATTATAATAATATATCATATCTCTATATTAGATTGTGTACCAACTTCTTCAATTGTGATATATAAATTATATAATTTCCTCTACAAGTAAAGTCATGACCCATGGTACACATTATACTATCAGTATCACCTCCAATTTTAGTAACCACATACCCCTTTATTGAATTTTCTTTCCAAAATTATAGAAATAGTTCATTGTTTCCCTTAAAATACCTTAGTATCCACTTCATAACTTCCTAATATTGTTTTAAAACTTTATTCTTATACCTTATCACAATTACCACATTATGGGAAATATATTTCTTGGTATAAACCTTGTAATACATTAAACTTCTGATAGATGATTCATAAGGAAACTTTTTCATTTATTCAATGCCATTTTTCCTTGGTACTTTATCTTTCGATAACTTAAAATGGATTACAATGGGAATAGTAAATGTATTTTATTATAGAACAATAAATGTTTTTAAAACCTTTCTAATATAGTTATTATATGATAAAATTAAGGTTTTATTTTCATATTATCTATTTATATACATCCATAAAATAATTCTAGATTCTTTAATATCTTTCATTGGGAACTCCTCAACCAACTTCCTATTTAGAAAATCAATATTTTCCATGAAAGATCATATAATGAGCATGTCATCCATGTAAAAAAAATATAATATATGAATCACCAAAAAAATATTTAAATATTACCATTAGTCCATATCACTTTATTAGAATTCTTTCCTACTCATATACACATAAAATTTATTTTTCCATTACCTAGGTGCTTACTTCAACCCATATAATATTTTCTAAGGTTTACACACCAAGACCTACCTTTATGGCTCAATAAATACTTTTTGATGCTCTATATAAATTTCACCCTCTCTATATTTATGAAGGAAATTAGTATTTAGATCAATATTTTAAAATTTTAAATCTTCTAATGAAATAATAAATAGAATCATCTGAATTTTAATAAGCTTCACTACAGGTGAGGAAGTTTCAATGGATTCCATAACTTCCTTTTATTAATTTACTTTCACCGTGATACTTTATCTGTATCTCATCTTACCAACATACTCTTCCTTGACTTGGTATACCTATTTTTCTACAATTATATCTTTACTTGTGTTAATGGAGTCAACTTCTAAGTATTATTATCATGAAAATAAGAAATATCCTCTATAATATCCTTCTCCCACTTTATTGACTCCTTTAACTACATTTCTCCTTTAAATAATTCTATATATACACCATTAGTCAACAAGAAATAGTGTAAGGATAATGAATATGTTTGAACAAGTATTCTCACCCTATTAGATATCCTCAACTCTACTTGAGTGGTAGACTCTACCAGTTATACTTCCACATGATCAATTATACATTCAATCTCATATTTCTCCTTGAACCCCGATTCTTTATTCCCATTATCTATTTTAACTTCATAATATTCCTTACACATTAAACCTTCATTAAATATAATGTTCTAATATCTAATGATCTGATTGTTTTCACTATCCCAGAAGTGATATCAAAACTACCCAGCACCATAAATAATAAGCAAACATACTTTGGAATTTGCATCAATCTTTCCCCTTACACCATAATATAAATGTATATATATTGAAAAACCAATGAATTGTAAATGATATAGACTTACCTATTCTCCTGGTCAAATATCCTCAGGAAGTCATTCTCCCATTAGCATGGATATAATCCTATTGATAATATATGCTATAATATTATTTTCCTCTACCTAGAAAATATTAGGTAATCCTGAGTGTATCCTTATAATCCTAGTTCATTCATTGAATGCCATATCCATCTTCTCAACCAAATTTTTTTATATGGTTGTCATAGAATAGTATCCTCTCATAGAATTCAATTTGAATTACAAAAAATCATAAATTCTATACTATTATAATCTCCTCCATTATAAAACCTCAAGCATTTAAAATTTGATTCAAACTCATTCTCCACTACAATTTTACCCTTTTAAAATACATTAAACACATCACATTTCCTTTTCAAAAATCGAACTTGTATATTCCTTATTGATTTATCGATAAATGTTATATAATACAAAAACCCTGTAACGTAATGTATTGGTGTAGGTCCCCAAACCATAGTATGAACCATGTATATATTCTAACCTTTAATGTGATTCCATATTTCAAAAAATATACCTTCTTCTGCTTTCCAAATATGTACAATTCACATAGGTCACCTCCACTGGATTCAATCCTTGGTAGGATTGTTTTTGTCTCAAAGATATTCATCACCTTCTTACTCATGTGGCCTAAACTAAAACTCCACATTTGTTAATAATTGATTGAGTTTTTTACTTTTACCATGCCCATAATATTTTCTATCATATTTTATAGTATTCCATTCTTTACCCCATGGGCTATGACCATGGCTCTCTTCGTAATTTTCCAAGAACCACCCATGAAAGTGGTGTTGAAGCCTATATCATCACGTTTCTTTATATAAATAAGATTATTTCTCACCCTTAGAATATATTACACATTATTTAGAATGATTAATCTTTTACTGTTGGTTTTGATTAGTGCATCACCCTTTCCCGTAATATATAAGGGTTCATCATCAGCGAGATGGAACTTATGAAAATTTATGAAAGCATAATTATTTAACAAATTATTCTATGATGTGGAATGGAAATATTATTTTGAATATATCATTCAATACATCAAAGGATTATCCATACTCAATAGAAAAACATCATTATTTCCTTAAAAAAATTTGTTTATAGAATTATTTTTAGGTGCCTTCTATTTATCCATTCACTCCTTGACATATTAATTCTTCCAACAATTCCAATAGGTAGGGTAAAAACCCCTCTCATTGTATGAGCTCTTTATTATTTATTTAGATCTTTCTCATTGATTTTATCACTATATAAATTGACCTTTTCCTTCAGTTTGAAGAGTATAATCAGAGAATCTTCCCAACTATCTTCTATGAATATCCTCACAAATGATTAAATTTATCATATCTTTAAAATGTAATTTTTCATTCTAAAAACTCATGGTTGTTACCGTAGATTCCCTCCAATCAAGTGATGAGAAAAAATCCAATTCACATACCTGATTATCTAATATAATTTTTACTATTCTCAATAGACTTATGATGGTGTTGAATTTAATGATGTGATAAACAAATATATCCCCTTCAATAAACTTTAGATTGAATATATGTCACATAAAGTACACATTGTTTGATTCAAATGGATTCATGTATATGTTTTCAAGTTCTTTCGTCAACCCATCCACTATTGTCTCCACTCTAATGTCGAACACCACATTATTTTTGAACTTAAGATGAAAAACTCCAAAATATACCGATCATGTAACTCTCACTCATTATTTTACATATTCTTCTATTAAATACCCATAAGTGGTAAGTATAAATTTTTTAATAAATATAGTTCAAAATATATTTTCTATAGAAACTAATGTTGGGTTAATCAAAATGATTGATCTTTACCTTACCTTATTCAATTTCCAACATATATCTTAATAAATGTGATGAAAATCTACTTAACATGAGATATAATAGATGTTTTTAAGAAAAAAATAAGATAAAATGACAAAAAATCAATAAATAAGATAAAAAAAGATAAATAATAAATAATAACAAGAACACAAAGATTTTCATGGTTTGGGAAGAATCATATGTCCACCAAAAGGTGTAATTAATTTTCACTAAATATAATTTTATAATTACAAGGGTCCAAAATACAGTATATAAACCCTATATTAAAATTAACTCGTAAAGAGATAAAATTCTATAGTGACCCATATTTCTAGAATACCTAGATCTACAAAATAATATATATATTACTAATTTTTGGTGTCTCTAATTAACTCTTCTTCTATTGGTCATAGTTTTTATGGACCTCTAATACTTGTCCTAACTTCAAATAACTGATTAAGAAACACTAATATATTAGTATATATGTAAATTGTCACATGGATTCAATTAATAATACATATATAACTAATAAAAATGGTTTTTTAGGACAATAGGTTGACCGACTATATTATATCAAAAATTGAATTTCTAACCTCTACATATCACTTTAATAATTTCTTATAACTCCATCATGCAATGATATTATTATATTTCATCAGTATGAACACATTTTTTTCTCACCTTTATCATAATTATCACTATCATTTTCCTACTTTAATATTATTTATCACCTTAGGGATTTATATTATATTTTTCCTTGATATTGGTAACATTAGTAAGTGTTGAAGTAGTTGTATGCACCACATGTAAGAAAAAAAATTAAAATACAAAAAAAATTCATTATGCACATAGTATATAATTAAAACTAATAATATATATATATATATAATTAGGGAAATTAAACATTTTTATTACCCTCTTTTTCTTTACATTAATTATTAAAGAGATTTTTCCCTCTATGAAATATCCAAATCTCCCCTCTATGGTCACTTATAATATATAAGACACTATCTATATTGGGTCCACCATTAAATGACTATGATGCACCCATGCAAATATCATCCTCTAGATAATTTTAATTCATTCTATAGTTATTTTTGTTATTAATATATGAATAAACCAAATTTTGTTTGGGATATCCGATGCATAAAATACTTAGAGTGCTTGTGTTTCAATTATTAAAATTTCATATTTGTATCCTTATTTACTAAAATTTACTTTTATGAATCCATATTCATTTAATTTAACTATACTTCTATTATAAACATATTTATATAAAAAAATATACACATAAATGTTTTTATAATCTAACTCTGGTACTTTGTTAAAGATTCCAAAGTATGATATATTCATATAAATTTGATTTTTTCCCTGGTACTATATACCTGCATAACTTTCATAATAAGAGTAAATTAATTATTTTATATAATACCATGTTCATCATGTTCCTTTTTATATAATATTTAACTAATAATTACATTACCATTACATGGTAATACATTCACACTTAGTCTATTGATTAATCATCACGCTCTTCTAGAAATTGACTTAGGATTTTCTAATAAATCCTTGAAAATATGGTATCAAAACCAATATATAAACTTTTTATAATGTGTATTTTATATAAATATTTCTCCCATTATTGGATTCAATTTTCTATTAATGTTATTATGAGTTTCAACATATGGAAAAACCTATATGTAATTATGAAAAACATGAAAGTGAGATCGCTCCTAATTTATTTTGAGTATTAAAATGAAACTACTTCCAAGATTTTATTCACCCTTGATGTGACTAGAGTGATAGAATTTTTTTAGCCTAATGTTACCCACATTGGATAGGTATTATATAAATTAATCAATGAATTTTTCAATAATATACCACCACAAAATACAACTTTCTAGATTGCTTCAATTTTTGGTATACCATTTCAATATCTTAAAATACTATTCAATGTGGTACATCAATTGGAAATGTATAGGAATACAAAGTTAAATATCTCTCACCAAGTAAATAATAAACTAAAACATAATACCAAATAAGGAAAAATTTAATAACACCTCTAATTCATATAATATGATAGAAATGTCTTTTTCAATTGGTATAATCTTCCTCGAGTCAATAACTTGGATTAATATTAATTTCAAAAAAAAATATTAATTATTATGTGTTAAATATTTTTTTGTTAAAATATAATTTATATCCATAGATACTAAAAATTATATCAAAATATTATAGTCATGTGATTTTAAACCCTTTAACTTTAAACTAATCATAGATACAATATTTTTGAAATTTTATGAATACCCTACTTGAACTTTTATACCATTTAGGAAGTTCAAAACTGGTTCACCTTTCATCCTTCTTGGGAACTGATTCTTCCTTTATCCCTATGTCAATCATGTCAAAACTAGTCTTGATTTTATATTTTATCTTGCCTAGTTTATTTAGAAACATTCCAATTACATTATCACATTTTTTATGTGCATTACAACAAGAAAATTTATGTAATATAAACACTTCCAATAAGATTGTTCAAAGAAAATTTATCTCTCTTACCAACCTAATATCAAGAGTTTTTTAGAATGGTTTATTGAAAAAATGATAATATACCTTGACTTAACAAATTTTCCATCACTTGTTAATGTAAAAAGTGACACACATTCTTTTAAATTTACATTGAATTTTTGTTCCTTGATTGATATTTATACCATCAGAGTAAAAATTTATGATGTAAAAGAAACACTAACATCATATAATGTTTCAACCTAACAATGTGTATACCTTCTTTACATATTGGACACCCTAAAATGCCTTTAATTTTGTATAGTAAAAAAATTAGCATATATAGGAAATTCGTTTATCATGTCAAACAATATGGATCTCAATGTAAAATAATATTTTTTTGGGTGATGAACCTATAATAGGGTTTATAAAAGCTGATTTATTTTCCTATTGAAACACAGTGGCTAGTTGTCATACTTGAAAAGATTTATAGTGGTTCAATCACTAATTATATTTAACCTAATCCACTATTTTTTTGCGGTTTTATTTATTTTATGAAAAAAATAATGGTTTTGGAAAGGATAATTTAAATGAAATGAAAAACTTAATGTATCCTAACATGAAGATGCATCACAAAATAATGTTAGAAAGAAAGATATTGGTCTTGGGGTTTGGTTACATGGGTTCCTTCATTAAGTTTTTTTTCAAATTCAATTGAATAATTCATTTATGTAACCTTATTAATGAATTACAAGCCTATAATTTGTTGAGTGTGGAATTTATCATGCCTTTGTAATACTAAACCTCATATCCTCGAAGACCCATGTTTGATAACACATGGACAGAGTATGAAATTCCTAAAACACATGGATCCACTGCATGTCGTTTCATCTGTTCGAGTATCCTTAACTCCAACGTATGAATATTTTACCCAAGTAAATGGAGGTAAAAGAATTAAATTAAAGAATAGGAATGAATTTATGATCTATTTCATGGTGGAAAATTGTTGTACCCTTTCACTTATCACACATTCACAAAAAATAGAAAAAAACTTTAAATAATTAAAGCACAACAATTTAGGAATATTGTGAAACCTCCCCCAAGGCCAAGCCTCATGTTAGAAAAATATCATTGCAAAGAGAAATAGATCATAGAAGGAATATGGGAAGAGATAAAGAGAAATATATTGTAAATAAATATATGGATATAGAAGAACATTTTTATAAAATTATAAAGTTGAAATTACATTGGTAGAAAAAAGAATAGAACAAAATAAAAACTATAAAACAACAGAGCCCTAACAGTATCAAAATGGTAGATCCTCTATATATGGTCTACAATTTTCCGGTCCACCCTAGTTCTATATTTATAGGACACAAAAGAAACCCCAATCACCATAAATGAGTCTTAGGTGAACTCATGTCATAATTGTGCATTAAAAGGGGGTTTGGGCATTAATTTCTGTCAAATATGCTCATTTTGGATCCCATCCAACACTTTAATTTTTTAAATATGGATTTTATAGTGTAAGACCTAAGATTAATATATGGCCTCAAATTATGACCATAATAAAATACAGGGACTGTCACGGCATGATGCATATATGTCAGGTCTTGACACATGTTCTCATTTCCTATAATTCCTTTTTTCCTTGTGATTAATTTTTACAACTTGAATTATTTTTGTATTACATAATAAATTGTTATTTATGATTTAAATTATTTTTCCCTACAAATTTTTCTTTGTTTTGGACTGGTTCATTATTTTGAATCCATGGAATTGGACTTTTGCCTAAGGGGTGTCACAAGACATCATTTGATTTATGAATTTAGCACTTGTAATCTAGTATTTCATAAATTACTATATACTAACACAAATTATAAAAATAGTTACATAATGGAAATATTAAACATTTAAAGTATAAAAAATTACTTTTATATTAAAATATACATTTAAAATATTTCTATATCTACTACCCCACACTTAAAACTTGTTATCCCTCAAGCATGTAACCTTAACAATGTTACAAAGGATTTTTCTTCTACCAATATTTAATTTTCAAAAGAAAATGAACAAATTGTTTTTTAATGGAAGATAAACTTTAAAATTACACACAAAATAAATTCCTCTAACTCCTAAATCTTTAAATAAATAAATACAATCATACTTTTCACTTGTCTACTTCTGAAATAACAATTTTCTTCCTCTGATCAATTTAATCTCTCAGTTCATCATTAATGTGCACGCCACATTGTAATTTACCTCACATGGACTTATTTTTACTCATATATCAAGGTAATAAATGTAATTTATTTGTGCTCACACCTCAAGTACATGTCTATTACCATAGTCTTGAATGGAATAAAAAATCTCCACCACATAAAGACGTAAATGAAAAATTAATCATGAGGTCATTTCATTAAAGTTAAAACATATATGAGGCTTTAGGTTTTCAAGATAAATGATTAAAAATAAAGCTCAAAAATTAGGTTTAACTCTTCATCATATTGTTTGATATCATAATATAAGATTAATGAAATACTCCAGTGAAATCCCCCCCCAAATCAAAATAGGCACATGATACAAGTGATCATAATGAATGAATCACCCTCCCTTTCTTTTTTTCTTTCTTTTTTATTTTTTATTTTTTTTCTTTTTAAAATGATTTGATTAATACAAATCTCACATAAACCACCTAACCTAATGCGATAAAAAGATCATCGATATAGTAATGGTGATTTTTTATCCTCAAAAGACACACCCCAATTATTTATTTATTAATTTAATTTTTTATTATATATTTTTTTCAAGATAGGTAAAGAATAAAATAAAATGAATAAAATATGGAATCTCCCAAAATCTCATAAAAATTTATCAATATAATATACTCAATGTAGTACATACCCATCAACCATGGACAACCCTTTCCCCACACATAGTTTTTTAAATATCATCCAATAAACTGCGAGTAGGGTAGGAATGGATATAATAGGCTTGTAACATAGTTCATTTCCTATCAAGTTCATTCATGTATTCCATGGGAAAAAATGATTGATGTTAAGGTGGGTACAATGGTAATGGGGATAAATAATAAAATTTTCCCAATCATGTTAAAATTGATTATGTACATTCATAGCTTTGATGACATGCCAAAAAATTTCTAGATGAGAAAATTCTCAATCCTCTCAAGAAATATAATATTAGAATAAATGTTAAATATTGGTTCAAAATTTTTCTTAGGGATGAGAACATATTGTTTGGGTAAATTACTCATGGTATTAGACAAAAAACCACAATCCAATCCATATAAATTTCAAAAATTAAAAAAAATGAAAATTATAAGAATAATTTCATTTACAATAATCAAATAATATCTAAAAAATCATTTTTCAAAATTTTTACCTCATGCATAACTCTAATCATTCAGTTTACCATTTCACTCATCTAATCATGTCATCCGTGAAAATTAAAACATGGCATAATGATTATTCTAAGTAACTTATATCTCCTTGATTGATACTAGAGTTAAAGAGTTCAAGGAGTCATGTAATTTTCTTTTAAAATATAAAATATAAATTTTAAAACTATAGAGGTAAATCAATTAAAGCATTTAAACACGTAATATTTTTCACAATAACAATTTAATCCAGTTTCATGAGTTTTTTTCACACAATTCTATTCCTCTATTTTTATGAAGTTAATTGTCCTTCTACAATGAAAATTATCCTTTTATGATGTAATATCCCTTTTATGATGTAATCTACCTTTTATGATGTAAGATCTCTTTTATAGTGAAAGATACCTTTTTTAGCATGAATTGTGTGTAGAAATCCTCCTTAATTTCCTCATGCCTCTTGACTCATCAGCATGATGGACTTGAAAAAAAAAATCCAAGTGTAAGGGCCATGTCAATTAAGTTTAAAAAATATAGAAGAACATGGTTTCATTCAAATTTATTATTAAAACTAATAATTTAAATCTCAATTCATTGGAAGTAAATAAAATAAAGGATAAATAATTCTTGGTTTAATCCCCCATGTAGGCCCTAGGTTTTGTCTTCCACTATATGGTAAGTACAATATGCCATCCATAATCTGACGGTGGGTGGAGTTTTTTTGATTTAAACCACCACATGTTAGTCTACCCAGATTACTCTTCTTCTTTTTTTAGACAACTCCATGGATAAAGTACAATATATCCATACCCTTCACAGTAAGGTATAACTTTATTGGTGGTGGTAGGTTTAAGTATGGATCCTCTACTTGGTTAGACGCTACTGGTGGCACCTCTTCTTCACTATCCAGTTGTTTCTGAAGGTATGATTCATTAAAATAATAGTAAAGGGAAGGTTAGAAATTAATTTTATTTTAATTAAATTTAAATTTAAATAATTTATATGAAAAAAACCTTTAGTGTAAGAATCTTGTGTCTTGGTTTCTTCTGGTGGTTCCACTTGGATATTTTTATGGGATTCCTTCAATAAATGTCCAATATATTCAGGGAGTTCTATATGTTCCTCATTAGGCACATCATCATTTTCCTCATCTTACTCCATGGAAAAAAATAAGATTTATGCAAATTTGAAAAATAAAAATAGTTTGAAGTGGTAATCAAATCATTTTAAACAAAATTAAATGAAATTTAGTTCAATTAAGGATCATATTGCTAAGTTGGTTCATCTTGAATTTCATTTTTAGTAGAAATTTCCTCTTAGTGTTGATTTGTAATATGTAGAGGTAGTTATTCAGGATCATACAGTCTTTATTCAAATTGCACCACATGGGTGGTGTCTTCATCTTCCATGGAAAGGGATAGGTATAGTGGTTTTGATTCCTCAACCTTGTATATAGGTATATCTTATTACATTTCATCATATACCCAATCACTAAAATATTGATCTATGAATTGTTGATATCTCAGATTTACATCAGCACGTGAGTCCTTATATTCACTCTATAGATATTCATGGTAGCTATCGATCTGTAACTGAAAATGGTTGAGCTGTAGATATTATCTGAGTACTACCTCAATGTCATACATGTCTTTAGAAAAATTCATAATATCCAATGTAAATTCCTCTTGGGCCTTTAACTTTTGATAATCAACTTTTACTCCATTAACCATGCCCTCCAACTCGTGAAATGAGAGAAAAATATCTTGTCTATTTGACATTAAATTGACTAAATAAGTGATAATTTCATCCCATCTTACTAGTGCTTCCTCATTATACTAAAAAAATCTTTCACATATGGGTAATTAGTACATGAAAATAAATAGTTTTTTAGGAACATCATGTGAAAATAAATAATTTTTTTTAAAGAAAGAAAATTATTTAAAAAATAATGTGAAAATAGAAAAAGTGAAAGTACATCCGCTTAGCTCCCTAGAAACATAGATTGTTTTGACATTCCTATCATAGGGTGATAGAATGGATAACTTATTTTTGTAGTTCAATATAGTGTCTAACTACTGTGTTCTAACTTGAGGATATATTTTTTAGTTTAATCACTAATTATAATTCACTTTATCTGTTATTTTTTGGTTTAATTTATATGATAAAAATAATGATGGGTTTTTAAAGAAGAATTTAAATTCAATATAAAAATAAATTTATTCTAACATACAAGTGAATCATAGAATGAAGTCTGAAAGAAAGATATTGGCCCTACTATTTTGTTACGCAGGTTCCTTCGTTATTTATTGTTTTTTTAATTCAATTTTATAATTCATTTAAGAAGCCTAATTAATTAATTACTATCTTTAATTTATAGAGTGTGAATTTATCATGCCTTAGACACACTATAACTTTTCACCTCTAATAACTATATAGGATGACACCTCAACCAAGTTTGAGATTCCTAAAAGACTCGACTTCACCATATGTTGTTTCATCCCTTTGGGTATCCTTAACTCAATTATATGAATAGTTTACCTAAGTAAATGGAGGTAAAATAATTAAATTAAATGATATAAATGAATTTAAGTTCTATGAAGTAGTGGAAAACTATTGCACCTTTTCACTTCTCTCACATTCACTAAAAATATAATAAAAACATTAAATAATTAAAGTGTAACAATTTAAGAATAGTATAAAACCTCCCTTAAGGAAAATCCTTGAGTTAGTCACTTTCCATCACAAATTTCAAGTGATCATGGAATAAATATGGGAAGAGAGAATGAGAAATTTATTATAAAGAGAGATATATAGAGATGGAATAAGAATTTAATAAAATTATGAATTTGAAATTATATTGGTAAAGAAAAAAATGAAAAAATAAATGAAAATCCTCAAATAGCAGAACCCTAATTACAGTGCATTAATAGATACTATATGTCTGGTCCATCCTTTTCCAATCCACCCTAGGCCTATATTCATAATTGGTTATTAAAAGGGGGGTTTAGGCATTAATTCCCATAAAATATAATCATTTTTGAGTCCAAATAACACTTTTACATCATAAATATGGGTTATAAAACATATGATTATCAAGGAATAACCTTGTTAGTGATTTGTGGCATGAAATTATTATTGTAAGAAAATATAGGGACCATCACAGTGTGACAAATGTGGTTCACGTAAATATACATGTTCTCTTTACCTAGACTTCTTCTTTTCCCTTATGATTTATTTTTACACCTTGATTTATTCAAGTAATGCATTTTAAATTTTTATTTGCGACATAAATGAGTTTTTCCTACATATTTTTCTTCTTTTTTTCTGGATTCTTTGGTTTGAAGCCTTGTAGTTTGTACTTTTCCCATGGTATGTCATAGTACAACATTTTCTTGATGAATTTAGCACTTTTAATCTAGTTTGGACCATTTCCTATATACTTCCAAAAATTATAAAAAAAAATAAAATACAAAAAAGTTTAAAATTTTAAATTGTAAAAATAATTTCTTTTATATTAAAACATACATGTAATATATTACTCTATCACTGATATTCATATCTCATAAAAATCATATCCAACATCAATTTTATATCTTCATTCAATATATCCAAATAAACCTTAATATCATTACCATGTTTATTCCCCTAAAAAAGCAGATATAACATCATGCACTTTAGTTTCATCCATAACCATGGTGGTAGGTTATAATTTACCAACATAAAAATTCATGTACTATTAGTGCTTTTTTCTATACTAAAAATATTCATGTCAATTGTAGATAATGTAGGAAAGATGTTTCATGTATTATTTCCAAATTTAGGATACTTATAAATTATTTTCTTTCACTAAAGGGAATATCCCAAGTATTGAAGTTTTACATATTGAAAAATTTTATATTTATTATACATCAACTAATTTTTATTCGTTAAAATTATATACAGCTATCTAAATCATTATAGAATTTTAAATTACCATACAAATTTTGAAGGATTTGATTCATTTTTCTTGTATCGAGGTGCATCACACCGTGGTATTTTTTATGTAAATCATACTAATTTTTTAATAACATATATTCACTGACACAATAATGTTTTTTTATAACTCATACCCATGAAACGTAACATTTTTTTATCTTTATATGATCAGTAGGGAATCTCATTCTCATCTAGTAAAATATTCTTCAAGAGATAAAGTGGTTCTATAAAATGGATTTACCTCCATCTATTTACATTATTAAAATAATATATTTTAAGTTCTACTGGTAGGGATTTATATTTGGTATAATTATCATGAAATGATATATTTTCACAATTATTTAACTTCTCAAGCATGTTTGGAAAATCTTAAAGATCATATTAAACTACCATTTTCATTTACCTAATATGATATATTATATCATATAAACTTTTACCATATTTTGTGGAACATTAATCATACTATTATTATATTCCCTAGCTAAATTTATTTCTTTCTTTTGTTTAGTTGAATATTTTTAACTTGGATCAATTCCATAATAGGTCATGTGTTCATTCAACTCATTCGAAAAAATTATTTTTGAGTAATGGAAACCTAGACACAAAAAAATAATTTTAGGAAGTTTTTTGAATGATTTTTCATAAACTTGATTAACTATTTCGTCATTTGAATAACATCTATCCATTTTCAATTTGTATTCATACTATTTAGATCAATAATATTATTATTCCAATAAATAAAACTATTATAAAAAATTTATTCATGTATGTTGTTATTAATAGACACACACACACTCATATATATAAATATATGCATAACAAAAATTTATATATAATATAATATATAAATATATAAAGTATACATAAAAATTAGTTCATAAAGTATATAAATGTATATATATAAATTATATAATGTAAAAGTATGAAAAATTGTATATATAAAGTGTATAATTTATAAATTTATAAATTATATATATATAAATTATAAACATATTAAAAAATAATATAAAATATACATGTAAATTATAATTTATAAAGTATATAAATTACCGACATAAAATATTAAAATAACACACATAAAGATAAAGATTACATAATGGATATACATATATATTGACATTATATATATATAATTTTTACTGATTGTATACACATAAAGTTATAATATATATATATAACAGTGCATGAAAAAAGTATAAACACATTTCCATGAATATTCGAAGACAACTAAGTAAAGATATTTCATTCCACATAAAATATATTAAAAATTGCATAAATAGTATATAGGTCAAATGAGATTTATATTAGAGACATGTCATTTATGGAAGGGAGGTATTCCTTTCATGCAGTCATAGGAATTATTTTGATTGTAACAATCCTTTATGGTGCCATATGATTTTAAAAGGGGACATGGTATTTTCATGTGGTTACCTATATTATCCATAATTGCTTCCTCATTTGCAGTGATGCACTAGTGATCTTATATTTCCACAAAATGTTTTTATTTGGTAGAGGTTCTGAAAGTCATAAACCATATTATTACTAAAATAATTATAAATAAGGACCTAATCATGAATTTTAAGTCACTTTGAATATTTCTAAGCTCCAATTATGAATAAGATTGCATCATTTTTTAGTCATACCTTCACTAAATAGTCTTCAAAGAGAAATTAAAATAGGTAAACTCCAATTCCATGTCCAAAGAGATATAAGGGCCATCACATAATATCTTAGAAGTTAATTTCCCACCATATAAAATCTTCAGTGTTCTCAACATATAAATCCTTTTGTAGATCAAACCACATGAGTCCTTCATGGCCCGTCGCATAATTTTTTTTATCTGGAATGACCCACATGACACTTCCATAGAGGTATTTCACTATATAAAACTTATATCCGGCTAACCTTAAATCTAAATTCTTTCTTATGAAACCCACCCTTTCAAACAAACCCAATCTTATACAGTCCAAGGGTTTCCTAAAATGTTTGTTTCTATATTTTAAAAAGTTCATCTTTACATAATATCAACCAATGAAAACCTGTTAAGCCCAATCTTGACGGAATAGTGTTGAGAATTTAGAATGGATATGCTTGTATTATTTATTTGGTTTCCAAAACATAAATCATACAAATGTGAATATTTTTAAGAGTTTGGAACATTTTTAGAAGAATTTTTGTGGTATTATTGAAGTACAATGTACAATGAAACACATATTTAAGGGTAATTCAAGGTTTATGCTTTATTCATAATGTTAACCTAGAATTATCCCTACTCATGTAAAGGTTATTAAGTTATTGAAGGAACTACGTAAAGGTCACTTGACCTATCTATGTAAATGTAAGTCCTTAAATAACTCAGTGCGTAAATGCTATCTAGATTTTACATGGTACACATAAAGGTAACTTAAATATTTAGTTCCTACATAAGGATTATACCCATGTTTCATGAAGATTCTCTTGAAGGAACAATGGCTACTTAAGGTTAATCTAACCATTGTGTAAGGGTAACTTGTAAATTCAATAGAACGTGTAAAGGTGTTTTGATGTTAGGTATGAGTAAATGTGACTTATATAAAGGTACTTCAGAGATTTGTAAAATAATAATAGCATGAATAGAGAAATCATGATGATACAAAGCTGGATATTTTTAGGAGATCATCCATGGGATTTTTATGGTAGGTCAAGAGATTGTGGGATTTGAACTATAGGTTGAGTGAATTTGGCTGTTGCATAGTTGGTTGGGTGATCATGGGCTTCACATAGTCAATATGATACAGTTGATATAGATGATGGCTCATGGTTCATCTAGTAACTATCTCGAGCATGTTTAATCAAGTTCCCATGGGATATTCATAACTATGTAAATTGAAGTGTTCTTTAATGATATATATACATAACAATATAGTTATCATGATCCTTACAAACAAAAGTAAAACAATGTTGTCCACGATGTGATGTATCAATGGTGGTCGTTTTGAGAATAATATATCCACTTAGTTTTTGTTTAAATTTTGAAATGGGGATCAAAACATCATGAGAATTTTTTAGTTTAATGGATAGGTCCCGGTTCAAAATTCCACGTGACACCATGATGTAGTTCACTTTCAATGGGCATCTTGTGATATTTTCAAAGTTGTTTTGTTCTGGAATGAAGAGTAACATGTAGTGGATATGATACTTAATCCAAAAGATTCTAGTTTCACTTTTCATAAATGGAAAAAAAATATCAGGATCATTTTTTCATGATTCGAGATGATTAATGAAGAATGAATAAGGAGAATTCAGGGGGCGTTCTAGACTAAGAATGAGGAATCCATGATAGCATGTATTCACAGATCACTATAAATATAATTCCTCAATTAAAGAAAGGATTTTTAATGCATTAAAATTTTCATGGATATAAGGTAGATATGAAAATGAAGAATAATAAGAAACTTTTGGTTGAACTATGCCACAAATGAAGTTTCCACAATGAATAATTATATGTGCATTGATACATAGATAAATCCATGATCATAGTATTGTATGAATGCATATGTGTTCAGTAAATGCATGTGAATTATTATTGAGAGATAATATAAAGGTCATGATAAATATACACATTATCTCATTCACACATAGTGATATTAAATTCAAGGAATATTGTGGAAAGAATTAAACATGGGTTCGATGGTTTCAATGAGGATGAATGCCAATATTATGTGGTAGTTAGTATATATAGTTGTTACCTATGGTAATTAAATTGGTTCTAAAGATAATTAGTGAGATTTTTTTATGGAAATAACCTAAGTCTTTAAGGAATTTAAATTTTATTTTTGGTAATTGTAATGAATACTAATATCTAATAGATACGGATAAGAAGAGGGAATATCATTCATGCATCTATTAATATAAATTTGTTGGTGATGAAGAAAAGGTAAGTGTGTTAACAAGATTATTGTGAATGTATTTCTCAAGAAACATCAGGTAAGATATTCCTGAACTTACAAAAAAGATAAATAGAGAGAAAGATCATTGTATGTAGTTTTTTGAATATGGGGATAAAAAACAACTTTTTATACAAGAGAATAGGAATAAAAAGACTCATCACCTATGAAAAATATATGGTAGTCTATATGAGGTAGATGTATCAGTTGTTACCCAAACTTTTTAATATTATAAAGTGTGGGATTTACTTTTGTGTGGAATGCCCCAAAGCGTAGCCAAGATATATAAAACCATGAGTTTCAAGGTTATACCTAACTCATTTTAATCACATGATGATTCTAGTGGGTAGTATGACCCAATAGGAATCTATATCACAATAAGTACTAGTCATCTCATTTGGATAGTTGATCCTTATAAATATATTGTATTCCCTCATATTGGTGTGAATGTGGGTGTGAAGATGGATTATATCACTATAGTTTAATAAGTAACAGAGGATGTTTTTTAAATATATTTTAAAAAATAATTCTAATCAGTGATTTTTAACCCCCCCCCCCCTCTCAGTGATCTACCATAGATCCTATAGGAGGATTCAGAAGTAATATCAAACATAGATTGGATTCATTTTTATTGGTTGTTCACATATTTTTTTAATGTATCCCACATGAAGAATAATTATTATTTTATTTCTCTTATAAACTATGGATACTTTTAATTTTATGAATAGTAAGGTGATTCTCACATTTTATGGTAAAGGGTTTAATGTTTTGAAAGAAAAATTGTTGACATATCTTCTCTCTATCAGTTATGAAGTATTTGAATCTATAACTGATGGATTTCCCCTATGTGTTGAAGGTGTAACCCTAAATGTAAAAAAAGAATATGGATAATGATGGCTGTGCTAGAAATTAATTTTTTTTTTCTCTTTCAAAAATTGAATATCTGAAGGTCAAAGGAATTAAAATTTCAAAATGTATTTGATAAAAATTGGAGAATATATATAAAGGAAAATCAAACTGAAGTGAGCATAGTTATAGTTTTGGAGACTTAAATATAAAGATCTTTGAATGCATGATGATGATACTATTTGAAATTTCTTTACAATGGTTAATGATGTTGTATGAATTATTATAGGATATGGTGATAATTTAGAAGACTTTGATGTTGTTGAGAGGATCTTGTGTATCTTACCTAAATTTTTTGATAAAAATGTAAATTATTTGGAAGAGAAACATTTGGTAAAATCCATCTTTATTATTTTCACCGAACTCATATTTATAATTAAAAGAGTAAATAAAATTCTATCAATAAAAATAAAATGACTAAAAAGGATGTATCCTTTAAATCCTAAAAACCTTATAAAAGTAAGAAGGTTGTTTGTGAAGATGAAGAAGATGGCTATTATGATTCAGATTTAGATGCAGATATAAGGTTTGATAAAATGATGTCACTTAACTATAAAAATTTAATAACATATAAGGGAATTTTCAAATGCAATTTTATTCTTAAATGTTTCAATTTTGGGGTTTTTGAGCATTTTATTGTAAACTATCCAAAACTAATAGAAGATGAAGCTAGTGATGAAGAAAATTAAAGGCCAAGAAGATTCCCAAAGAAGAATCTATCCAGGAAAAAATCTATTCTAAAATAAAGGGTTTGAATTTCACAAAGAATAAAAATATGAATTTCATTTCAAATTTTGATGAATTTTAAAGAAGCAATGAAGAATAAGAGGCTGACACTAAAAGTGATGTTGGTAAAAATATTATCATTTCTAATTTAATTGATTAAATTTTTACATGTATTAAAGGGAAAAATTCTCTAAGTGGAGATGAGGAAACTCAGAGAGATTTTATATTTAAGATACAATTGATATAATTCTTGAACAAAATCTGAAATATTGACAAATAAAATTGTAAGTTAAGGAAAGATGAACAATCATTCATAAAATGGAATCCATATATGAAGAATAAAAATATAATTTGTTGAAGTTTATTTATAATTTGAATAAATTTATTGATGATGAGAAGATATTGAATAACAAGTCGTAAGAAAATTTTAATGATGTGTAAAAGGAGCTCGATCTTGTTCAATAAAAACTGTTAAAATTTGAAAAAGAACTAAAACTATCCAAAAACATTTTGCAAAATTATATTCAATAATATGGAGAGTGATCAAATAATAAATAATAATATTAATATTAATAAAATTATCTTTATAGGATATTTTTAATGTTGAAAAGGTTAATAAATAGTCATATAGGAACAATAAAGTCAAAAGGATCATGTTTGTGGCTAAATCAAATGAGTCATAGAAATTCATAAAATTTAGGAATCGAAAATTTGATTCAAAATATTCTACAACTAGGGAAAATAGAAATTATGAGAAGGATTTTAATATGAATGAAAATATATGAGGACTTTAATAAAGTTCTTATTCAAAAAAATGATACAAAATATCTAATCAGAAGGATGTTGGAAGTAAAACATATAGTTCTTGATAGCGAGGATCTTTTAAAGAAAAAATATTCCCTCTATAGATACTACTACTATTGTGGATACATTGGTTATATAGAAAAAATGTGTTGGTTAAACTACCAACATCATAAAATTCCAAAACAAATCTTAGGAAACAAGGTTTGTAGGGGAGTCAACCTTCTTAAAATAAGAAGGTTCATAAACAGGTTAAGTGTTTTTGAAAAAAGACTCACAAAATGTTTGATATACTCGAATAATTATATATACGTTGTGACTACCTTGGTCACCTTGAAAATTAGTGTCTACTATTTCTAATATCCCCCAAAAAATATGAGTTTTAATACTCAGGATCCCTAAAATATTAGGATAAAAGGTAAATAGAAAGCATTGGTAGTAGAAGTGGAAATTAAAGAATCAAAAGGATAAAGTCCATGGATTTGGGATAGTGTGTGATCATCTCATATAAAAGGAGATCTAATACTACTTAAATATTTCAATAAGTGGAATAAATACTTCATGTATTTTGGAAATGATTAGTCACTAAAAGTTAAAGGAGTTTTCTCTATTGTTATTGATAAATATAAACTAAAATACAAAAAATACTCTTTATGTTGATGGATTGACACAAAATGTTTCACAAATTTGTGATGAAGGAAATTATTTATTTTATGAAATATGATTTCTTGGTTGAGAACCATGAATATGGAATAATTTTGACCAATAGTGGGCCAAAGGGGATTTATTTCAAGTAAGTGATACTGGAAATTCATGTTATCTAAGAATGAATGAAGAGAATATATTATGGAATTGAATACTAAGTCATATTATAAAAACAAATATGAACATAATCATTCAAGGAAAGAATGTTCATATTTTTCTTTTACTAAAAAGTGAATGAGACAGTATGTTCTCAGCATTCCCAAAGGGGGATATTTTTAACACTTCTCATAAGAAGGGGGAGATTCAATCTACTAAACCTTTAGATCTCATTCATTCACATGTGTGTGGTCCCATAATAAATCAATCAACCAATATATATAAGTACTTTATTACCTTTATTTATGACTTTAATCTTGTTACTTGAGTTGTGTTTATGAAACACAAGTTTGAGGCCTTAAAATGTTTAAATTATTTCAAATAAGTGTGGAAAAAGAGTGCATTTTTTCTCTTTAGAAGACCCTAAAAAACAATGTAACTAATTTTAAAAATAGTAAATATGAAGGTTTTTTGTAATCCCATATATTATCAAGGTAAAAGGAGAAAATTTGGGTAAGTTTGTGCAAATATGAGTTTCTATAATTTTCCTTGGTTATACTCCAAATGGAAAGGGATGTTATTATTTTAACAAATATGTTGTAATAATAGTTGATACATATTATTTTAATATTCAAGAACATTCAAATAAAAAATTCACATGAATAGTAAATTTCTAGAAGTTGTGATGATGTTGTTTTCGTTAAAAAATATTAAAAAATCAACCATGGATGAAATTATTAATGTTAAATAGGTTTAAGAAGAAGATTCAGTTATTTAAAGTGATGAGGAAAAAACAAATTCATCTTATCCATGGTTTATATGAAAAGTTTATTTTAAAAATATCATTGAATATCAAAATTAGTATGTATAAACTATGAAAACTCTGAGGATAACATCTCATACTTAATTTTTTCCTCAAGTTTAACCTAAAGATATTGAATAAGACTTAAAACATCAAGAGTGGATTAATTCTATTAATTTATATTGGATCAAATTTAAATTAATGATACCTTTGAGTGAGTTTCCAAACATAAAGAAAATAATATGATAAGAAAAAAGTTGGTATTCTAAAAAGAGTTGAATGAAATGGGAAAATAAGTGAGAAAAAAATAAATATTGGTGTAAAAAGGCTATTAAAAGTTTGAAAGAGTGGAATTCGATGAAAAAAATTCACTGGTTTCATGGATTGAAACTATTATAATATTTATTTTTATTTTTTCAAAATTTAAATATTTTTTTTCAAATGGATGTCAAGTATACATTTCTCAATAGTGAGTTAGAAGAGGAGGTTTACATAGTGAAACCATGTGGGTTCTTTCTTGGAGATGATTAGATCTATGTTTTTAGGTCAAATGTGACTTTAAATGTTATGAAACAAGCCCCAATATATTGGTATTATAATTTGTATTTTTTCACAAAGAGGATTACTTATAGAAATGAAAATATTGATAGTGATATCTATGTCAAAGATGAGAAAGAGGTATCTATTCTTATTATAGTTTATATATATGAAATAATATTTACTAAAAATGATGTATAAATGTGTGAAATTTTTTATAAGAATATGAATATATTAATTGAAATTTCCTTTATTGGGGAAATGAGGTTTTTTCTTATACAACAAATATCTCAAGAAAAATATCATATCTTTCTTTATCAAGAGAAATATGCTAAGTAACTTCATAAAAATTTGGAATGAAGAATTAAAAGTCTCTATCCACACCTATTTTAGTTAGAAAAATGTTTTATAATTATGAAAATGAAAATTATATAGATCATAATATTTTAAGAAAATTTATTTCAAGTTTAATATACCTCAATGCCTCAAGTTCAGATTTAGAGTATGTTGTTACACTTTGTGCCAGGTACCAAAGTGGACTAAAATAGATCCGTTATGTGATGATAAAAATAATTCTTAAATATATTAAAGTCATAATAGATTTTGGGTTCAAATATGATATCATAGGAAAGTTAAATTTTTTCATTTATATAGATGAATATTGGGAATGCTATATTGATTACAGAAGATCCACATCAGATGGAATTTTCCTCTCGGGTGAAAAGTGTATGTGTTGGAACACTAAGAAGAATTTTTTATGATACTAATAATTGGTGAGGCTGATTAAGTGGCTTATACTAAAGCTACGACTCAATTAAATTGGATTAAAACTAAACTATAAGATCTTAAAGTTGAAGTGAAATTTCCACTTCTCCTAGGATGTGATAATCAAATTGTTGTTAATCTTCAAATAATTTCTTTCATCATTCAATTTCTAATACCATCGATATCAAATATCACTTAATAAACATTATTCATAATATAAATTAATTAATGTTGGAGTATTATCTTAGAAAATAATAAATTTTAGATGTGTTCACCAAGTCACTGTCTAAATATTCTTATTAGAATCTAAGGTTTATGTTGGTAGTTCAACCTCACATGTCTGATGGATAATTTATGATGTATCTCTCACCTATACCATCATTTCTTAAAATATTTTTATCAAAGGGGGAGAAAATTCATTGTGAATGTAAATCATTCTTTATATTTATCCTATTTAAGTTTGTTTTAGGGGAGAATATTTATAGGGGTATCCATTTATATGTGTTTCTCTTATAGTGGAGCATATATTTAGAGAGAGTTAAAGGGGGTATGTTTTTATTTAAAAAATATTCATGTGTGAACTATTTTAACAGTATGTTAAAGTGAATAAATGAATTTTTATTCTATATTAAGTCTAAAGATATTTAATTTTGAAGAGGTTTTAATGTAAATCAATGTTTTCTTATGGAAAACAGTATTTTATTATTCAATGTTCTTGTTTTCTACACCATGTTCACTAATGTAGTATTATAATTATTGAATTATGATTCATTGATAGGTTTTATAAGTTTGAAAGTGATTTATGCTCTATGGTTGTCAAAAAAATACAAGGGGTGTTAAGCCCAAGATTGAAGGGATGGTGTTGAGAAGTTGAAATAGACATGCTTTGTGTTTTTTCTTTTTTTAACAACACATCAGTCATATAAACCTAAATAGGTTGAATAGGTTGGAATTTTTTTAATTATTTTTGAATTATTTTAGAACTACTATTCAGAATTCAACTCTTATGTAAGAGTAATTCAAGATTTATACATCATGAGTAAAGGTAACCTAGAATTATCACTCCTAATGAAAAGTTCATTATGGTTTTTAAGGCACTGCATAAAGATCACTTGACATGTCTACATAAATTTGAGTCCTTGAAGAAAATTTTTATGTAAATTTTATATGGATTTCACATGGATCATGTAAAGGATACTTGATGATTTAGTTTCTATGTAAGGGTGATAATCGAGCATTGTAAAAGTTATCATGAAGGTGAATTGGCTACATAAGGATAACATGACCTCTGTATAATGGTAACTCATAAATTCATGAAACTATGATTTGATTCTATATAAGATTAAATTTTTGTCATGTAAATGTACTTTATAGTTGCATAAAATAAAGATAGTACAAAGAGAGAACTGGTGATGATATGAAGATGAAGATTTTTGGGAAAGAAATTGTGGGATTTTAACTGAAGTTCAAATGACTGTGGACTTCACACAATAGGTTGAATGACCATGGGTATCACATGGTAGGTTTATTGATCATTGCCTTCACATGGTTGATATGATTAGATTAATCTAAATGATAGTTCATGGTCCAACAAGTGAACTCATGGTGCATGGTTGATCCAGTGACCATATGGTATTTTAGATAATGAAGAGTTAAGTGTTCTTAAATCATATATATACATCACAATATGATTATCATGATCCATGCAAATAGGATAAGTAAAATAGTGATGTCCATGAAATGGTGCATTAAGGGAATCTATTATTGAGAAGAAGACATCTAATGATTTTTTGTTTGAAGTTTGAAATGGGGATCAACACATCATGGATAATTCTATGGTGTAATGGAGAAGTTTTAATTAAAAATATCAATTATCATCATGACATGGTTTACTTTTAATGGAATTTTTGTGATGTTTTAAAATATATCTTTGGTTTGATATGAGGAGAAACATGCAATGGTTGTGATACTTAATCTAGATGATCCCAAAGAATTTTTCATCATTGGAAAACAAATATCATGATTTTTTTATCATCATTTTGGGTGATTAATGAATAATTTAGGAGAATATATGGGGTTCTCCAAACCATGAATGTGGAATCCACTACTATATTTATCTAAAGGTCACGGAAAATATCATGCATGAATTAATTGAAGGAGTTTTAATGCATGCATGATTTTATAAATCAAAGAAAGATATTAAGAAGAAGAAGAACAATCTATAGATTATCATATGACCTAAATGAAGTTTCCATGGTGAAGGATTATCTGTGAGATACTAAGAGGATGAATCCAGATTATAGTATTTCATACATGTATATGTTCATGGTGAATTCATGTGGATTATTGTGGATAGATAAGAGGATGGTTATGATAAATATATGCATTATTCCATGTATACATGGTGATATTAAATGATTGGAACATTATATAAATTATAAAATGAATTTTTTATGGTCTTAATGAGTAATAATTATAAAATTATGTGGAAATTATTATATGTATCTGTTTTCTATGGTTATTTCATAAGTTACGAAGAGAAGTGGTGGGAGTTTTGGAAGACAGTGACCCAAGTCTTGAGGAAAATTAAATTTGAATTATGGTAACAGCTATGAAGACTGATATCCAAGTAACAAGTATAATAAGTAGGAATATTATTAAAAAATATATGAATGTATATTTTTTGGTGATTAAGAAAAGGAAAGTGTGTGAACTAATATATTATGAATATCATTCTCAAGAAAGATCATGGAATATTCCCATAAGGTTCACAAGAATAGAAATATAGAGTAAGATCATTGCATGTAGTGTTGTTCATATAGGAAGAATAAGTAACTTTTGTTCAATAGAATCAAAAGAAAATACTCAGAACATCTAGTAACTCGATTGTAGTCTATGGGAGGAATATGTATCAGTTTTTACCCAAACTATTGAATATTATTGTAAAGCCCCATGCTGGTTGACCAGTTGGAAGGAGGGGTGAATTAGTTGTTTATTTAAGAAATTATTTATTTGAATTCAATATCTTAACCTTGTTAAGGTTCTCGATCCACTCAAATTAATATCATAGCCTAACCTTGTGCACTGTAGTAATGATAGAGAGATTAGCACAAAATATTTACATGGTTCAGTTCTAAGACCTAATTATTTCCATGTTGATTATATGACCTACAATATATTATCCACAACTATATTGTTTAGTATTAAAAATTATTAGGTAGAAAATAGTTATAAACCCCTATAATCGATCATCCAGTTGACCCAGGTTCTACATCCTAGCCCACAACTCTTCTACCTTGGTTAGTTGTACACACAAACTATCATTTTCCTCCTTGACTGGTTATACACCCCATCCACAAACCACTTTAGAAACTGGTTAAACACCCCAGTCATAAGAAATTATTTATTTTTTTGGATCCTATTATATAAATTCAAAATTCTTCTCCAGATATGTATTCCTCTATGAGATTCTAGAATTGGGCTTGCTTGTGTACACCTTCAAGATCTTCAACAGCTATCTAAAAAGACCTGCTAGTCTTGAAACTTATTCCAAACCTAGTGTGATATATATTCTCATTTCTCTTCAAATAATTAGTTTTTTATTCTTTATGGAATCCTAGATTTATCTCACTTTCATTCCTTGATAGCTGATGTATAGGTCTCTCAGAATGATCTTCCAATATTCTTAATGGCTATCAATTCTTAAATAAATTATTCATCACCTGCATATTCCATTTATAGTAACAATAATTATATCATAAATAATGTTATTCATATTCAAAAAATAATTTATCCTCAAATATTGGTAGTCAAATGATCATTGTATTTTATTCTAGAGGATATTTCTCTAGTTTTAATTCTCATAAAAACTTTAATAAAATCTGAGTCATTGTCTTCATTTAAATCTCATAGTGATTTACTCTTTATTCTTACAAATGATATATAAATATCCATATTCTCATATACTCCATAAAATACTCATTAATTCAATAATAACACAAGTTCATGTATCTTGAATGACATGCCCTGTGGTGTAAATCTACATTACTGGAGTTCCTCAAATCATGCATGCATTTCATATATATGTATCATCATTTAAATACTTGAATGAATCATACTCACTTTTAAATACCCAGGTATTTTATTATAAATTTAAATATTTCCTCTTAAGGTTTGAAAAATAACTAAAAACTCAGTTCCCATTTATTTATTTCTATAACCATCATGTGAATTATCGAGTGTGGTCATCTTTTGAATTATCAAACATGTATACATCATATACTCATGAGGACTCAGTATTTATGCATGATCGATTCATCATGGGATATCATTCATACAAGACTGAATTAATCATTGTATTCATAGATTGAAATCATTTTATCACTTCAACCGGTTCAATCTTAATCCTAAACTGGATGACACAACATACCTTAAATCATTAAATTCATATTCATTCAAATGAAATTGCATGCATATCTCAATTTCAAATGTGGTGGAATATTATCTATCACACATACTCTCTCACTATATGAATTTGACCTTCACTTTGGATACTCTTATTTTTGTTGGACACATCACACATTTCATGTGGTAATTTTAAGCTTTATGTAGTAAGTTGTTCTCTTCATGTAGTAACTCATATCATGGTATGTCGAGCTACTATGTGAATTTCCCTTTATGCAGTAGTTTTTCATATAAATCATCATGTGGTGGCTTCATCATAACTCATGTGGTAGGTCATATGTTCTTCATGCGGTAGGTTGGTAACTCATACAGTAGCTTGTATAACTCACAGTCACATGGAAGTTCCTCATATGGTAGCTTGAGATTACTATTATGGTCAATACATCAACCATACATACCTTCACATTTGTTAGGCCTCATTTTTTATACAGTAGGTAATAATTTGTACATGTGGTATCTTTTGAATTTTTTTTATGGTAGCTTCATACTTAGACTCAAGGTATGTCCATTTATTATGAGATTACATTCATGATTAAAGTCTTCTTCAATGCTAGAATAATATATCAATAGTCTTGAAAAATACTTCCAAAGATTTCCATGATATCACATGATCGATTTCATAACTGTTGAGAGATTGACTTGATCTTATAAAGTATGATATTCCAATCAAATTATCTTTTATAATCCCTCACACAAGATTGAATATGATGTGTGTGCATGCTTCTCATTTGGCATAGTTTCATTAACATCCCATATACACCAAGTATTAAAATACTTAGTACCATTATCTCACTAAATCCCACATTGAAGTTTGGTTTGTTTGGGAACCACTTAATATGTCTTGATGCATTGAAACCTGCTTGGCCAAAACACTAGAGTCAGCTCTCATACACACACACACACACACACACACACACACACACTACTCAACAGTTCACTTCTACCGGAATGCACCCATATGATTCATGCATGTATGTTGCCTTACTATTCATAGGATTTACCTCTATCTCACCCATATGTCTTCATGGGTCAGCCAGGTTGAACTAGCTCCTATGTGGTTGACCTATTCCCACCTCTTCAGTTGAGTTAGCTCCTTATTTATCCTATGGTTATCTAATTATTTTATTAACACTTAGTAAAATTAAGAATTAAAATTCACTAGTCAACCCTCTCAAATCATCTACCTATTTTTTATCTTCATTTATCATCCAAAATAATTATCATTAAATATTTTTCATGAAAAAATAATATATATTTTCATTTCGTTCTCATATAATTTCTAAAACATCATACAAACATGATGATTCATCTTTCACACACATCATAGGATGGTTTCATCATGTTTTAGACATTAGTGAATTCTCCAAATTTCATTACCACATGTTATTTATTTTAATAACTATTTAGTAATCATCATGTACATTAATTTCCAATTAGTCTCAAACTTCTCCAAATATTTTATTCAAGATATAATTCACCTATTCTTTAACTTTTCCAAATAATTTAACAGCCTCACATTTCCTTTTCTATAGAACCTGATAGCACGTCAATCATCTTATGGACTTACATGGATGCTTTATCAATAATGAAATCAAATTCCATGTCTTGGATCCGAAATAATCCTCCAAGAATCATCACCTCATTTCGTAATCAAATACATATTAATCCATTGACAACAAATGAAACTAATAATTGGGCTCTTCAATCTCCCCCTTTGAATTTTTTTCAGTATAAAAAATTATCAATGACAATATGTATGCATGGATGGATTATTTCATCTCCCCTTTATTGAAAATAAATTCAAATATCAATATGAAGGAATTTCCATCTTTTTCTTATACCTTTCATGGCACTCACATTCTCTTCCCCTTTTCAAATTTGAATAATATTATGTATCTTCTTTAGAGAAGGATTAAATCACAAGTTCTTCTTAGCCAAGTGACATTAATTATTCAATTCTAAGTCAATGTGGGCTAACCCAATTTAGAAAACATGAGATATATAATCAAGGTTTTCCATGTTGTCTAGAAAAACTTATCAACATGTGATACCATGTTAAAAAATCTCTCATTTTTCAAAAAAATTATATATAAAAAAAATTATCAAAAAAATGTTTTAGCATGTACACATCTCACTAAACACATTAAAAAGTTCAGGTTTAAAGTATAAAACCCCCCTTTTATCTCATCATTTCATCAACCAACACTCCCCCTTAATATATATGTTTGATATAAATAAAGATAAGGGATGAAAGTGTGATTGTCATATCATTTTCTCCAGTGTTATATTATAGTATAGAATTTCTAGATTTACTATATGATATATTCTCCCTATAGTTTCTTACCCTCAATGGATTCACTGTATTTCCTCTTCATAATGGAGTATTATCTTCTAAATAACTTCATGATAACTCATTATATTTTTTGTCAAAATGTAACAACACTCAATCCTTATCCTTCAATTCCCTACACGCTAGAACAAATAAATAACAAGAATAAGAGAATAGGGAGGTGTCTCTTTTTTCATTATAGGAAGAATTCTAAGTGATATTTTACTCTCATAATTACTTTATTCTTATTTCCAAAATTGATATGGGATGTTCTCTTTTACTTTTTTATAGGCTTCATGTATTTTGAAAGCATCTTATTCCCTTGAATTGACTCTTTTGGAAAAGTTTTTATCTCCATATTAGTCTTTTAAAATTTCAAGTCACTTCTTGTGGATGACTTCTAAAATGAGCTCACTTGTGCTTCCATCATTTTCTTTTCCCTAGATAGTTGTTCAATACAAATAATTGAGCACTCATTATTTTGTTTATCAGATACTTTGTGATTATCACATGTCTTCTTGACCTCTACATTTTTACCTGACTCTTTTCTAATTTCCATATGAAATTTATTCCATTTCACACAATAAGGGACTTAT
Organism: Viscum album; assembly: GCA_963277665.1. Lineage (NCBI taxonomy): Eukaryota > Viridiplantae > Streptophyta > Magnoliopsida > Santalales > Viscaceae > Viscum > Viscum album. The sequence goes on along the minus strand of OY728125.1, from coordinate 114,768,244 downwards.
ACTTGTATAATTTTAATGTAATGCTTAATTTTTTTACCATCTTGAACACATCTTTCACATGTTTCATTTAGTTTCTCAAATCTATTTTTTGTGCATAGATGTGATGTAGTTCTAGTCACTGATTTTTTCCTTTGATCATTATTCTTTAGGTTCTAACCATAATATCCCCTTGGTTCATTCCACTTTCCTAACAAAGAAGTATTAAACAATAAATAGTAATATTATTTTCCATACCTTCAACAACAATACCATAACCCATGGAGTTTTGAATTTCCAGGTTGATTCCATATTTGTTTAGTTTTATGTTGTTGTTGTATTATTAAAAAATAAGCCTTCCTTTGTCTAGGGAGTTTTTATCTCTTTGGCTAATTCGCCTCTCATTTTGATGGATAATAATACCACTCATCCTTTTTGGTATAAATATATTAAATTTTATTTTAATTCTTGTATTATTAGAACCATAAGATTTTACTTGTCCCCTTGGACCTTTCATCTCACCAACTTGAGAGGGCTCAAATTTTAATTGTTCTGAATTAATGAAGTCTTATTTAGATTTTTTAGATTATAATGAACAAGAATAAATGTTTATTTTTTTCTTAGTTATTTCTTATTCTTATAAAAATATCTTCTCTTTGAAATATTTCACCATCTTCTTGAGATTTTGTATCCTTAATTTATTTTTCTTACTCCCATTTATTACTTTCTCAACCTATACAAGGATATTCATTTCATCACAAACTTAGTTTCATGATGATAATGAATAAATTTTCTCATTACTACTAATTAAATTATTCATGGGACATTCCATGGGAAAAAATTATTTCCATAACAATTACAATCCTTTAGTAATTACTTTCCTTCTCTGTTAACTTTACCCATTTGGAGTTTTCTTGAAAAAGGGGATATGATCTCATAGAAATACTTATTAGTATCATTTGAGGTTATTAAATTACTACTTATACTAGACTTAATTCATTCCATATTTAATAATTCTTGGTTATTTATAGAGAACCTATACTCTAATACTAATTGTAGAGCCCCAGGTCGGCTGACCACTAAGAGTGGGGTTGAATCTGTTATTTATTTTATGACTTCTATTTCATTGAATTAATCCTCTTAAACTCACTAAGGTTATCAATCCACTCAAATTTATCTCAAAACATCACCTAGTGTATTTTATTAAAGATAAATAAATCATCACATAATATTTATAAGGTTTGGTACTAAGATATACTCCTTTCAATGACATTTAGACATCCTGCTATGGATTATAAACTACTATATTGTTTGATATTTTAAAGTATTAGGTCATAAAAAGTTATGAAACCCAGTAATAAATGCTTTATATAACTGTAGTTCTATACCCTAACCACAAACTCTTCTGACTTAGTTGGTTATACAACCAAATTTTCCTCCTCCTCAACTGGTTATACACCCCATCCTCGAGCCTCTTTGGCAACTAGTTAAACACCCCTGTCACAAGATCCTCTTCCTTTTTGTTGATCTTATTATAAAAATTTCTCCTTCTACTCCAAATATATATTCCATTATGATCCTATAAGATCAGGATTTCTTTTTTACACCTTTAGGATCTTTAAAAGTTGTCTGAATAGATTCGTTAGTCTGGAAACTTCTTCCAGATCTAGTGTGATATGGATTCTTCTCAATATTCAAATACCAATGTGTTTTTTCTTTAGGGACTCCTAGATATTTATCAAATTTTCTATTTTATACTTTATGTATAGGTCTCTCAAAATTAACTTTAAATGTCAAAAGAGATACTAATTATTAAATAGTTTATTCATCACTTAAATATTCTATTTATATTCATGGTATTAATATCCTAAATAATTCTATTCATATTTAGAATATGAATTCTATAACGACCCATACTTTACATACATTGTTAGTAATTCAAATTTGAATTACACTTATTACAACATATAACAAAACCATGAAAAAACCGTATAGGTATAGTGTCTTTAGAAATTGGGAAACATAAACAACTGGTTCATAAAGCGTCTACACTATCTCCCATTTATTTCATCATATCTATAGTCCCTTTTTGAATATCTTACTTAATAACCTTATTCCAGACCTGGGGAAAGAAAACATACAAAAGGGTGAGATCAAATACTCAGTAAGGGTAAACAAAAGAAATATCAATCACATCATATTCATAAGAACATAGCATTTTGGAAATCTTACCCAGCAAAAGAGATCAAAATTTCATAACATGGGATAAATCATGGTAGTGAAATATAATCACAATAATCATAACTTAAAACATGAAGCTTTTTGGCATACACAAATAATCATAGAGAATAATTTCTTATTAGTCAAGACTCCTTGCCAAGACAATCTTAGTGGACAAAGTCCATTTCTGAACCGAGTTCATTACTCGTTTTAGTCCTGTTTCACTGAACCGGTTTAACCTGCCGTTCCAGCCATGTCTATCTCATGAGATATAAAATCTTTACCCAATGCATTTTAGGGAGATATAGGTCCCACCCATATCATAATGCTACTATTCTTATGTGTGCCAGAAAATCATAAACCATACATCATAGCATAACCCATGTAATAAAAATGGGATTCTTAAACATTGTGACATCATAAAAAAATTCATATAAGATAAAGGAATTCATAAAAATAATTCCATCACAACATAATAAAATCAATGTAATAATAGGGATAGAAACATAACCCTTTATTATCTTAGATGGAAAATAATTTTGATAAAACACCTGAACTCCATTCTTGAGGAAAATATCCTTTCTACTTCAAAAACACTTTTCCTTTCTTAACATGTCATACAATTCTAAACTAAAAGAAGTTGATTAAAAATAAACGTGAAAATTTGTACAGGAATCTTCTTTGAAATAATGTTTTAAAAATCCATTCATGTCGTATAAGTTAAAAATAACATTATTCTCGTACTTTTGTCGGAAAAGTCAAAAAGTACCTCGTACGAAAAATGACAAAAGATTCATTTCATATCTTATACTAGAAACTCACCGAAGGTTAAAATTGGATTTAAACAATTGTAGGTGGATGGAAATAATATTACATATTTAGGAAACATGGATGTGGATGATAAAATACACCCCAGTAAATTCCAAAGTATAAACAATCTCGGATAAAAATGAGATTGTGATATTTCCCTTACCTTAGGTCCGATTTGCTTCGTAAGTTTCTGAACCTCCTGTATAATGATTTAAATAATGTCATTGACTTATTACAGTATCATAATCATTGTTATGATATCATATATGGTCATATTATTAGCTTATTATTAGTAATATTTCATTGCTACTTGTTATTCGGGTGTTTATTACTTTTTGTTCTTATGCGTGTTTTGTCGAATAAATTCTCATTCTTCCCTTTAGGTTATATATAACTAATTTCAAGAATGGTATTAGTGTAATATATATCATATTAATTCATTAAATTAATTTATATAATCATTATGCAATAAAGATCATGTATAACGAGTCACATCACATCGTGGAGACGATATTCCGTACGTACGCATGAGCGATGATATCGTTCCCATGATCGTGGAATTTTATTGGAGTGTATGTATACTATTTCAGAATCAATATCACTTTAAAATAATCATATATATTCATTCTTTACACCATTATACCCATCCAAGTAAGGTGGTGGTGGAAAATAGATTACACCACGGCGTGGAGACGGTATTCCGTACGTATGCACGCGCGATGATTTCATTTTCCGTAGGATGGATAGATGGTGAAATAGGGTTGGTTAATACTTATAATAACATATCAGTATATGAGTGATACTGATGTTATTAATTCATAATGAAACAACTAAAGAAGAAGAAGTGGAAGAAGAAATAAAGTTGAAAGAATCGGTAACAGACATTACCTCTTCTTTGAAGCGCCTCTCTGAGACCTCCTTTTAGGGCACTAAAATTGGTCTTTGAAGAAACCAGGACCTCTAGGATGTTTCTAGGGAAGTGGAGAGGAGAAATTTTCATGGGTTTGCCTAGCTTGAAGGCTCAAAGTGGTGTGAGGAAGAGAGGGAGGAGGTGCCCTTTTATAAGGGAGGAGAGGGGCACCTTTGGAAAAACAAAAAATATTATTTTATTATAAAGCAATATTCGGTTTTAAATAGCTCCAAATTGATTTATTTAGAATCTATGGTGGGGATGGGTCTAAATACTCTCATCCAATAGAATTTTTACAAGTTTAGTTTACTATTTTAACCTTATCATTTATATTTAACTTTAAGTTAAATAATTTTACTTTTACCGTGTCTTTTTGTGTTCTTACACTATAAGGTTAATAAACTTACTATAACAAGCCAAACGAACCCCAAGTTGTTTATTATTAATATATAAAACCTTATCTAAGTCATTTGTCCGGACCTTATATTTTTAGGAATAAGATAACAATTAATAATATAATATTTTTTTTAAAAACTATTTTATGTCAATTTTGACACTATTTAGTAATTGATTTTTGTGAAAATCATAACAAAAATATTAGTTTTAAAAAAGTTAACTAAATCAATACTAACATGTCATATTAACATAGAAAATTATTGGAATTTATAAAAAGTCTCAAATTACATTTATTTGGGTATTTATAACATCAATTATGTCAATATTTCATTAATAAGATAATTACTGCATCATTTTTGTGTCATAAATAAATTAAATTATTTAATGTCTAAAAATTACAGATAAAACACCGTTATTTAGGTAATATTTTTAGCTTTCTAATGAATATTTATAGTCAAATATATCTTTTGTATAACCCTATATTAAAAATTATTTACTTATTAAACTTTGATTTTAACTATTTTAACCCTTCTTTAAATAAATTAATAATAAATGTCCTAATCTAATCCAAGTGGGCCTAAATGGTCATATTTTATTCCTAAGGTTGTTTTTGGTCGAATTAAACTTATCCAATAGAATTAGGACATGTTTTAGGGTAATAACATTTTTACCCTTAATTACCCTATTTACTTTTAACCGTGGTAATAAAAAGTAAAAAGTTACTATTCAAAAAAAATTATTTTCATCCAATTGAACCAAATTTTAGTCCTTGATATTAACTGTGTCTCTCGGATTTTTGAAATTCCACTCACAGAAGCGGTAAAATTAAGTTTTATGTAAATTTTCAAATTCTCCTAGGAGGTGGGTAAAAGACGGTGAAAAGTTCAATAAACTTTTTATATATCTAAAATTATTATAAAATGACTCCAATGAATTTCATTGAACTTATATAGGTATTATGTATCAATTTTTACCTAAAATAAATTTAATTAAAATAAATAATTATTTTAAAAAAAGTCAGCTTTTAAATAGTAACCCATTGTTTTCACTATTCATCAAAAATTGAAAGTTTCCAGAAAAAATACCAAAATTTCACCATAGGCTAATTTCGATATTCCGAATCCAAAAATGAAGTCCATTTTGAAAGATGAAATTTAAAAAATTTCAAAAAGTGGTTATTACTATTCATAACGGCTAGTTTTAATAATTTTTTAATAGCATATCGTTGTTTAGTGAAACTCAGTATTGCGTACGACGCAAGCTATAGGGGAAGGTCGCGATTGCATGTAAAGCAAGCCAAGCTAGTGTTGTGTGTAGTGAAATATTTATTTGATGATTTATATAAAATAAAAACAAAATATTTCTCATAAAAGTCTCGGGTGTTACATTCTACCCCCCTTAAAATGAATTTCGCCCTCGAAATTTGTCACTTGTAACGAACAGATGAGGATACCTCTCCCTCATCATATCCTCAAGCTCCCATGTAGATTCTTCTAATTGGTGGTTCCTCCATAAAAATTTCACCAAGTGAGTGGTCTTGTTCCGTAGGACTTCTCACTACGATCGAGAATCTCTATCGGCTATTCTTCAAAAGAAAGATCTTATTCCAACGGTACAAATTCTGAGCTGAGTACATGTGAAGGATCAGGTATGTACTTTCTCAGGAGAGATACATGGAACACATCGTGAACTTGAGAGAGATTCAGTGGAAGTGCCAATCGGTAATCTACCTTCCCAACATGATCCAGTATTTTGAAAGGACCGATATACCTAGGGCTCAGCTTTCCCTTCTTTCCAAATCTCATTACTCTCTTCCAAGGAGATATTCGTAAGAACACTTTATCACCCACTTCAAACTCTAAGTATTTTCTTCAGTTGTCGGTATGACTTTTTTTTCGACTCTGAGCTGCTCTTATGTGGTGTTGAATTGATCGGACCTTTTCTGCCATCTCATCAACAAGATTAGGTCCTAATATATTTCTTTCCCCAAATTCATCCCAGAAAGTTGGAGTCCTGCATTTCTTTCCATAGAGATCTTCATAAGGAGCCATCTGAATACTGGAGTGAAAGCAATTATTATAAGAAAATTCCACCAAAGGTAGGTGTTGATCCCAACCACCTTTGAAATCCATAGAGCAAGCTCTCAACATATCTTCTAGAGTTTGAATTGTCCTCTCAGACTGACCATCTATCTGAGGATGATAAGTAGTGCTGAAACTCAACTCTGTATCCAGAGTATGCTGAAGACTTTGCCAGAACGTTGAGGTAAACCTCAGATCCCGATCAGATATATTAGAAAGTGGTACTCCATGCAATCTTACCACTTCCTTTATATATATCCTGGCAAGCTGATCCAGAGAGAAATCCTCTCTAATAGCAATGAAGTGTGCAGACTTTGTAAGACGATCAACTATGACCCAGATAACATTATTGCCTTTGAATGTTTTAGGAAGTCCTGTGACAAAGTCCATAGTGATGTTTTTCCATTTCCATTCAGGTATGGGTAATGGTTGTAACATCCCCTTAGACTTCTGTCTCTCAGCTTTAACTTGCTGACAAACCATGCATCGAGAGACATATTCAGCATCATCTCTTTTCATGCCATCCCACCAGAAGTACTCTTTCAGGTCCCTATACATCTTCGTGCTTCCAGGATGAATAGAGAATGAAGAACTATGAGCCTCATCCAGCAGCTCCTTCTTTAATTCGGGGATGGGAGGAACACAAACCCAATTCTTGAACTTTATTATCCCATCACAATCAAGGTTGAATTCAGGAACATTTCTCACCTTCTTTCGTAACTCTACATCTTCTTTCTGTGCCTCTTTAATCTTCACATGTATAGATGGTTGAACATTCATTTGAGAAAGATACGATTTTCCCCTTCCATTATAATTCCAAGATCCATCCTTTGTAAATCCATAAATATTGGATATTTTGTGATCCTCATCATGGATAAACTGGCATGGTCTTGTCGACTTAATGTATCTTCCACCTTGTTTTCTTTCCCAGGGTGGTAATGAATTGAGCAGTCGTAATCCTTAATCAGCTCCAACCATCTTCTTTGGTGCATATTCAGCTCCTTTTGTGTGAAAATATACTTTAAACTTTTATGATCAGTATAAATGTCACATCTTTCTCCATAAAGATAATGCCTCCAAATCTTTAATTCAAATATTATCGCAGCTAACTCCAAATCATGAGTTGGGTAATTTTGCTCATGGATTTTCAACTGTCATGAGGCATAAGCTATCACCATATCATTTTGCATAAGAACACACCCCAATACCTTCTTGGATGCATCACTGTAGATCACAAACCTTTCTCCACTACAAGGTAGTGTGAGCACAGGTTCACTGGATAACCTTCTTTTCAGCTCCTTTAAATTCTCTTCACATTCATCCATCCAAACAAACTTAACTCCTTTCCGAGTCAACCTGGTGAGTGGATTAAATAATCGTGAAAAATCATTCACAAAAAGTCAATAATATCCAGCCAATCCAAGAAAACTTCGGATCTCAGTTACTGTTGTTGGTCTCGACCATATTTCAATAACCTCTATTTTTGCTGGATCCATAGAAATCCCCTCTTTTGAGATTATGTGACCAAAAAATTCAACTCTTTGAAGCCAAAATTCACACTTGGTAAATTTGGAATAAAGCTTCTCCTTTCTCAGGGTCTTCAATATAATTCTTAAGTGATCTTCATGTTCTTCCTTGCTCTTTGAATACACAAGAATATCATCTATAAATACAACCACAAACTGATCAAGATAGTCTCTAAATACTCTATTCATCAGATCCATGAAGATATCAGGGGCATTAGTAAGACCAAATGGCATCACTATAAATTCATAGTGTCCATACCTTGTAAGGAAATCCGTCTTTGGTATATCCTCCCTTTTAACCCTTAATTGATGATACCTTGAACGAAGATCAATCTTGGAAAAGTATTGAGCTCCACGTAGTTGCTCAAATAAGTCATCAATGCACGGGAGAGGATATTTGTTCTTGATAGTGATCTTGTTAAGTTCTCGATAATTAATGCAGAGTCTCATTGATCCATCTTTCTTCTTAACAAACAGAACATGTGCTCCCCAAGGTGACGCACTGGGGCATATGAACCCCTTATCAATATTCTCTTGGAGTTTCTTCTTCAATTATTGCAACTCAATTGGGGCCATTCTATAAGGTGTCTTTGAAATAGGTAAAGCACCCGGTACGAGTTCTATTGAAAACTCAACTTCACGTTTTGGTGGAAGACCCAGAAATTCCTCCAGAAAGACATCATCAAACTCCCGTACAATGGGCATATTTTTAATCATGAGTTTCTCACCAACCATTTGAGATAAATAAACTTCATTTAATGGAATCAAGACCCATAAGATGGAAGAAATTTCCACTGGAAGGTTATGCTCATCCTTGCATCGATAAACGATCAAAGATTGATCTGGAATATGAAATGTGACTTCCCTTATTTGGTAATTGATATGAGCTCCATATAGAGAAAGCCAATCCATTCCAAGAATCACATCAAATTCCACTATAGGGAGGATCACAAGATTTGTAGGAAGCACTTTGCCACAAACTTCAATCGGAGAAGAATTATAAACTTTTGATGCGACTGTTGTGCCATTAGGGGTTGTCACAGCTAACTCAACATATAATTGTTGAGGTAATACGGTGATACCCTTAGAAAATTCTTCAGAAATAAAGGAGTGGGTGGATCCAGAATCAAATAAAACATTTTCTACTTTAGAGTGGATGGTAAGTGTACCTTTCACCACTTCGTTATCGTACTCCACATCGCTGATAGAAATTTCATGTGACTTTCCTTTGTCTTTAGCCTTAATAGTTTTTTGACGTCGATCATCATCAACAACCCTTGGATTAGGGCATTTATTGGCATAATTCCCTATCTCCTTGAACTTGAAACATTGAAGTGTAGTAGGTTCATTCTGTGTATCCCTTACTTTGTTTGGATCATTAGAAATCTTCTTCCCATCATTGTGGCATTCAAATGCCCAATGACCTTCCTTTCCACATTTGAAACATTTACTTGTCCCTTTAAGACAACTCCCTCCATGTTTCTTTCCACACTTTGAGCATAAGGGAAAACTCATCTTCTTTTCAGTGTGCTCTTTAGATTTTCCTTTGAATTCCATTTTCCTCTTCTTATCAAACCCATATGACTGATGGGTTACTCCAATCTCCATCTCAACTTTGAGAGCACATCGAACTATTTCCTCGTAGCTATTGAAGTCCCTTATGGCTAACGCCCTTCGAAGACTTGGTTTTAAGCCACTAAAGAATAGATCGATCTTACTCTCAGGTTGGATAATAATACCAGAAGCGTACCTTGCAAGTCTTGTAAAATTTTCTTCATAGGTACCAACAGATTCATCATCCTTTTTCTTTAGTTCAAGAAACTCCTTCTCCATCTTTTTTCGGAGAATACAAGGGAAGTACGTATTGAAAAATAAGTTCTTGAAATCGTCCCATTCCATGGACTCAATTTCATCTCTTGGCCTCATATTCTTGATAAGATTCCACCATTTATTAGCATCACCTTCCAAACGATACACTGCTAAGATGACTTTATCATGTTCAGAACATTGAAGAACTGAAAATATCTTTAAAGTAGTATTGATCCATTGTTCAGCAACTAATGGATCAGTAGACTCGCTGAATGAAGGTGGATACTGTCTGATGAAGGATTCAACAGAATGTTACTCCTTCCTTTGCTCGTTTGGAAGTACTGCATGATTCATAGCTTGAGAAAGTTGTGTGAGCATGGCTACAAGATTTTTCATTCCAGCTCCCATAATGTTTGGTTGCTCAGGGGGACAATCATTGCATTGCCCGTTGCATTCTGCATTAACACGATTCCTTCGGGTTCCAGCCATTGACTAAAACCAAGAAGAATAGTGTGGGCAACACTAATTATAATAGAAAAAACACATAATCAAGAATAAAATTTTACACTTAAGGTCTTATCATAGGTTGTTCATGGCCATTTCTAAAACACTAAGATTGTGTTCTATGCTTAGACTTATCCTTAGGATTCTTACTAAGGCTTTCACATCCTAGTTTCCAAAGGTTGACTATGACTTTCCTCTGATACCAACTATAACGACCCATACTTTACATACATTGTTAGTAATTCAAAATTGAAGTACACTTATTACGACATATAACAAAACCATGAAAGGAACGTATAAGTATAGTGTCTTTAGAAACTGGGAAACATAAACAACTGGTTCATAAAGTGTCTACACTGTCTCCCATTTATTTCATCATATCTATAGTCCCTTTTGGCATATCTTACTTAATAACCTTCTTCCTGGCCTAGGGAAAGAAAACATAAAAAAGGGTGAGCTCAAATGCTTAGTAAGGGTAAACAAAAGAAATATCAATCACATCATATTTATAAGAACATAGCATTTTGGAAATCTTACCCTGCAAAAGAGATCAAAATTTCATAACATGGGATAAATCATGGTAGTGAAATGTAATCACAATAATCATAACTTAAAACATTAAGCTTTGTGTCATACACACATAATCATATAGAATCATTTCTTATTAGTCAAGAGTCATTTCCAAGACTATCTTAGTGGACAAAGTCCATTTCTGAACCGAGTTCATTCCTCATTTCAGTCCTATTTCACTGAACCAGTTTAACCTTCCGTTCCAGCCATGTCTATCTCTTGAGATATAAAATATTTACCCAATGCATTAGAGGGAGATATAGGTCCCAACCATCTCATAATGATACCATTCTTATGTGTTCTACAAAATCATAAACCATACATCATAGCATAACCCATGTAATAAAAATGGGATTCTTAAACATTGTGACATCATAAAACAATTCATATAAGATAAATGAATTCATAAAAATAATTCCATAACAACATAATCAAATAAATTTAATAATAAGAATATAAAAAAACCCTTTATTATCTTAGATGGAAAATAATTTTGATAAAACACTTGAACTCCATTCTTGAGGAAAATATCCTTTCTACTTCAAAAACACTTTTCCTTTCTTAACATGTCATACAATTCTAAACTAAAAGAAGTTGATTACAAATAAACTTGAAAACTTGTAAAGGAATATTCTTGGAAATAATGTTTCAAAAATCCATTCATGCCGTATAAGTTAAAAAAACATTCTTCTCGTACTTTTTTCGGAAAAGTCAAAAAGTACCTCGTACGAAAAACGACAAAAGATTCCTTTCATATCTTTTACTAAAAACACACCGAAGGATAAAATTGGATTTAAACAATTGTAGGTGGATGGAAATAATATTAAATATTGAGGAAACATGGATGTGGATGATAAAATACACCCTAGTAAATTCCAAAGTATAAACAATCTCGGATAAAAATGAGATTGTGATATTTCTCTTACCTTAGGTCCGATTTTCTTCGTAAGTGTCCAAACCTCCTGTATAATGATTTAAATAATGTCATTTAATTATTCCAGAATCATACTCATTGTTATGATATCATATATGGTCATATTGTTAGCTTATTATTAGTAATATTTCATTGATACTTGTTATTCGGGTGTTTATTACTTTTTGTTCTTATGCGTGTTTTGTTGAATAAATTATCATTCTTCTCTTTAGGTTATATATACCTCATTTCCAGAATGTTATTAGTGTAATATATATCATATTAATTCATTAAATTCATTTATATAATCATTATGAAATGAAAATCATGTATAACGAGTCGCATCACATCGTGGAGACGGTATTCCGTACGTACGCACGAGCGATGATATCATTCCCATGATCGTGGAATTGTATTGGAGTGTATGTATACTATTTCAGAATCAATATCACTTTAAAATAATCATATATATTCATTCTTTACACCATTATACCCATCCAAGTAAGGTGGTGGTGGAAAATAGATTACACCATGGTGTGGAGACGGTATTCCATACGTACGCACGCGCGGTGATTTCGTTTTCCGTAGGATGGATAGATGGTGAAATAGGGTTGTTTAATAATTATAATAACATATAAGTATATGAGTGATACTTATGTTATTAATTCATAATGAAACAACTAAATAATAAGAAGTGGAAGAAGAAATAAAGTTGAAAGAATCGGTAACAGACATTACCTCTTCTTTGAAGCGCCTCTTTGAGACCTCATTTTTGGGCACTAAAATTGGTCTTTGAAGAAGACCAGGACCTCTAGGATGTTCCTAGGGAAGTGGAGAGGATAAATTGGCAGGGGTTTGCCGAGCGTGAAGGCTCAAAGTGGTGTGAGGAAGAGAGGGATGATGTGCCCTTTTATAAGGGAGGAGAGGGGCACCTTTGGAAAAACTAAAAATATTATTTTATTATAAAGCCATATTCGGTTTTAAATAGCTCCAAATTGATTTATTTCGAAGCTAAGGTGGGGATGGGTCGCAATCCTCTCATCCAATAGAATTTGGACAAGTTTAGTTTACTATTTTAACCTTATCATTTAGATTTAACTTTAAGTTAAATAATTTTACTTTTACCGTGTCTTTTTGTGTTCTTACACTATAAGGTTAATAAACTTACTATAACAAGACAAAAAAACCCCAAGTTGTTTATTATTAATATATATAACCTTATCTAAGTCATTTGGCGGAACCTTATATTTTTAGAAATAAAATAACAATTAATAATATAATATTTGTTTTAAAAACTATTTTATGTCAATTTTGGCCCTATTTAGTAATTGAATTTTGTGAAAATAATAACAGATATATTAGTTCTAAAAAAGTTAATTAAATAAATAATAACATGTCATATTAACATGGAAAATTATTTTAATTCATAAAAAGTCTCAAATTACATTTATTTGGGAATTTATAACATCAATTATGCCAATATTTCATTAATAAGATAATTATTGCATCATATTTGTGTCATAAATAAATTAAATTATTTAATGTCTAAAAATTATAGATAAAATACCATTATGTAGGAAATCGTTTTAGCTTTCTAATTAATATTTATAGTTGAATTTATCTTATGTATAACCCTATATTAAAAATTATTTACTTTTTAAACTTTTATTTTAACTATTTTAACCCTTCATTAAATAAATTAATAATAATTGTCTTAATCTAATCCATGTGGGCCTAAATGGTCATATTTTATTCCTAAGGTTGTTTTTGGTCTAATTACACTTATCCAATAGAATTAGTACATGTGTTAGGGTAATAACATTTTTACCCTTAATTGCCCTATTTACTTTTAACCGTGGTAAAAAAAAGTAAAAAGTTACTATTCACCAAAAATTATTTTCATCCCATTGAACCACATTTTGGTCCTTGATATTAACCATGTCTCTCGGATTTTTGAAATTCCACTCACAAAAGCGGTAAAATTAATTTTTATGTAAATTTTCAAATTCTCCTAGGAGGTGGGTAAAAGACGGTAAAAAGTTCAATAAAATTTTTATATATCTAAAATTATTTTCATCCCATTGAACCACATTTTGGTCCTTGATATTAACTTTGGTTTTCATCAACTATGGGTGAAGAAGGATGATATATCAAAGATATTATTTCGAATAAGGTATGGACATTATGATTTTATTATAATACCATTTGGATTTACTAATGGAACTTATGTATTTATGGATCTAATGAATAGAGTATTCATATGGTATATAGATACATTTTTTGTGGAATTAATTGAATATATATTGATATACTCTTAGAGATTTAAAGATATTTAAATTCATTTGCAAATAATTCTGGAGACCCTCAAAAAATAGAATTATATGGGAACCTTAGTGAGTATGAATGTTAAACAAAAAATGATTCGTTTCTTGTTCATAATGTTTCCAAGGATGGTATGTCTATTAAACCTTTAAAGACATAGTTATTCAAAGAATTTATTACACTAATGAACACAATTGAGATCTATAGTTTCCTAAGATTATCATATCACTATCAGTAGTTTCTTATTGATTTTTATTAATTGACCAACCCATAGACCAAGTTAAAATGTAAAGTATTTAAAATTACATGGTTAAGGGAATTCGTGGAATGTTTTGAAGAGATGAATAGGATAATGATTAATGCATAGGTATTAACTTTACTATTGAGTAAGGAATGATTTGTAATTTATAGTGATGCATCAAAGAAATAACTTGGTTGTTTCCTTGCGTAGAATGATAGAGTGATTTCTTGTACATAAAGGAAATTTAAAATCCATTAATAGAACTATCTAACTCATGACATTGATCTTGAAGATATGATTTTTTTCTTTGAAAATATGGAGACTCTACCTCTATGGTGAAAGATGGATGATATATATGGACCAAAAGTGTTTGAAGTATATCTTCTCTCGGAAGGAGATAAACTTTAGGAAAAGAAGATGGTTCAAACTAATCAAGAAATAATGTCATTGATTCACTACCACCTTATGAAGGAAAGAAAGGTGGTTGATTCATTGAGTAGGAGAGACCATGGAGTTTTAGACATTATGATTATTAACAAGGATCCCAGATATTTAGATCTAGAAAATATGGATATTGTGATTTCTAGGAAAGGTGAGACATCATTCATTTTCTTAGAAATTTTTAAACCATCATTAATAGAAAGTATAGATAACTCAAAATAGAATGATGAGAAATTACAAAGGAAGATTAAAGTAGGGAGTGATAGGAAATTGATGGACTTCATCTACAAAGATGGAGTGTTGAAATTTGGGAAGAGGTTATGTGTTCCACCCATACTGGAATTGATGAGGGGAATTATCGAATAAGTTCATAGCACATATTTCTCTATACACCCTAGTAGCACAAATATGTATAGGGATTTAAGAGAAAATTTTTAGTTAGATGGTATGAAGAAATAAATTATGGATTTTGTGTATATATTCATAGAATTCCATCAAGTAAAGGTGGAAATAAAACATCTTAAGGGAGTCATTCAACATATACCTATACTTAAATGGAAGTGGAATAATTTTAAAATGTACTTTTTCAATAGAATCCCAAATATTCAAATAAATAAAGATGTTATATGTGTAATAATTGATCATCTTACTAATTCTTATCATTTATTTGCAATAAGAGAAGATCTACCCCTTGAGGGTATTTCTCGACTCTATATCAATGAAATTGTAATACTTCATGGGGCACCTCTATCCATTGTATCGAGCTATGACCCTAATTCACATAGAAATTCTAGAAGAGTATTAAAAGGGATCTCTACACTGAGATAAATTTAAGAAATGTCTATTATCCCCTGGTTGATGGGTAATTTGAAAGAACCAACAAGACTTCATAAGATATATTGATATCATGTTATCTTGACATACAATTTACGTGAGATTAGAATCTACCTTTGGTGGAATTTTTATAAATTAATATATTCAATTCGATCATCCATATGGCACCATATAAAGCATTGTATGAGATGAGGTATCCTAATCCAACCTATTTGGAAGAGGTTAGATAAATAAGGCTATTTTTCTCAGATCTTATGAAGGATATGACTGCTAATGTATGGACTATTCATAATCACATTAAATTATCCCAAAGCAGACAGAATAGAAATGATAATAATCGAAGAAAAGACTTGAAATTTCAAGTTTTGGATCATGTATTCTTGAAGGTTTCACTATGGAAGGGAGTTTTAAGATTTTATAAAAAGTTAAATTTAATTCTTATGTATATTAATTCTTTTAAAATATTAGAAATATTTGGGGTTATAAATTACCAATAAGAAATGTCTCCCAAACTTTATAAAGTACATGATGTATTCCATGTTTCATTAATAAATAAATACATATCAGGTCCTCTATATTTCCATAAATATAAGGGAATATATTTGGAACCTAACTTGTCTTATAATCATGTTAATGTCTATATTCTTGGCATGAGAGAGAAAGTATTGTGGGATCGAATAACACATTTGGTGAAAATCCATTACAGAAATAAAAAATTAGAAGAGGTAACAAGGGAACCAGAAGAATTTATGAGTAAGGAGTATCCAAATATATTTAATAGCTTATATATACCCCAATGTTTTGGAAAAAGTTATTTACAGGGGGGAATGTAATACCCAAGACTCTACTGTAATAGGTAAATATTGTATCATGAACTATTTCACAAATGATCCCTTTAAAAATAATTTATTTAAAACATAAATTTTATAATTTTAAAATGAATATTATAATTCCATTTTTAAATTCATCATATCAAAATTATCTTAGTATTATGTTTTTACCTTTTTTATGAAAAGGTCGGTTTTTAGTCAAAAATTACATTTTCATGAAACTTGTAATTTTTATAACTTTACTGTCATATAAGAATAACCTATAAGTTTAGAAACCCTTTTAAGTAATCAAATATGGATTTAAGGAATAAAATTTTACATATTAAAATATTATTGGAACTTAGAAAACCTATGTAAAACACTTTTATAACTAATTAAAATGTTACTTTAACATAAAAACTCTTTTTTAGTATTTTCTTTGAATCAAGTATTTTTAAGGGATATACGGCTGAGGAATTTCTTTAAATCCTCATAATTATTTTCTAATATATCAATAGTGTTCATTAAAATCAATAACAAAAATAATTTTACATTATCTATAAATTTAAATCCAAAAAATGTTATTTCTCTTAAAACGGTTTTTACACGATTAATCATATTAATTTAAAAAAAAATCCACATATTTAAAAAATTTATTTGAGAAAATTATTTTAAAATTTGAAATTATAAGTATCAAATTATGTAAAATTTTCATTCTTAATATTTTTTTATTAAAATTAATTACTAAGATTATAAATTAATTTCCAAGGTAAAAGTAAAAGGGGTAAATTGAGTTTAACCTAGTATTAAAGTCATAAAACATTTAAATAATTTATCTAGAATTGAAATTTTGAGATTTTTATCAACAAATACATGTTTCTTATACATTTTTTCATTTTTTTATCCATTTTCCCTTGAATATTTCCATGTAATTATTGAAAAATGTAAAGGTGTTCCCAAAACTACCCTTCCCTTCACTTATAAAAGGGGAACATATTCACCACTTCAAGACACATCTACCACCCAAATTTCTCCTTTAAAATCCACCTTTTTTCTTTATAGAACAATACCCCAATAATATATTACCCTTTTACCTCATAGGTATTCTAATCCCTTCAAATTTAAGGATACTTTCATGGAAAAAAAATCAAGTCCCCGATATGAGTATTATCAACTACTTAGTTTTCCTCTTAATATTAATATTTAAGATTTATTCTAACCAAACTATTATAATGATATTATTATAATTTATATACATTAATTTTAATTTATTAAGGGAGTTATAATTATTTATTCATATACCCCAACCATTAAGGAAAATAATTTTTTTGTTCATGTGTTGTGCGGACTATCGAGTCCACGACATAATGTGTTCGTTTTCCTTCATCACCATAAAAGGTGGAATGTAAGGATGGTATTAAAGTATAAATATTATTTTTATTATATCATTAATATTTTTTTGTGAAAAAATTAATAACCTATAAATTATATGACCTATGAACAATTATCATTTGTTTTATCATAAAAATTAAGTATACTAAAAGGATAAACTTTTTTTCAAATCGTATAATGTTTTCATATCCATTACATCTTCTTATAATTATTTATAATTAAGATATATAATAATAATAAACACTAATTAATATCATTATATATTTTTTATTATTATATTACAATTAAACCATCTCATAATCATCCATTAATCAGGGTAGGTTTATATTTGGGTCAGTTTAACCACCTACTTGAAAAATACTATATATTTATGCCATGGATGAATATGAGAACTTATTTACTATAATAATATGATATAAATGATTAAATAATGATTTTTTATATATATATTATATAAATATCTCATTCATCAATTTAGGAAACACCCTTCGTACATTAAAAATCACAAAAACATGCTTATTATCGACATTATCTTCAAGGATAAGGTATAAAACACTCATGAAAGGAATTTGTAACACCATAAATTATTATAAATCATAAATAAAATTATATTTAATGACCTATTAATAATTTAATTTTGAATAATGATGAATATGAACATCTCTATTGTGAAACTAGTACAAATGATCAAAACTATAAACATCGATGTCTATAATCTAATAATTCATGTAGAGGATGAATATTTATGAAAAGTATAGAAGAAAATGGATATTATTAAGGTTATTAATTAATTTACTAAGATATATATGTTTATGATATAGGAGTTTAAATTATTTTAGAGGAATTCCAGACAATAGGTAATTGTTTTCCATCTCAAATTCATCTCTTTGAGACATGTTTTGTAATATGCACCTAATTTTTTTATGGGGTGTATATACTTCCTATTTGATATTTTTTATCAATAAATTCCTTTATTTGTGGTATTTTAGGATTAAATTTATGCCCTATTTTTCAATATTTTATGATTTAACATCTTCCCAATTCATAATTTGGGTATGTGTCTCAAATATCATTCTTTGGGACTCATGTTGTAATCACCACTTATTTAAATTTTTGGGGTGAATACATTACCATGGGAGAATTTTGAAATTCTACTCATGAAGTTTAAGGTATTTACAAGACTATATTGTTATCCATATCTTATATTCCTTTTACTCAAGATTTAACTCATCCATGTTGGGAAAATCATCCCAAGTTTTGGTAAAGTAAAAGTGTGTGTAATTTCTTAGAAAATGCATCCCTATCTTGATATTGAAAAGTGGAAACAGCTAGGGTATAGATTAACCTAGTCTAAATCACCACAAAATGGGTTGGTTGAGCATTAAATCAATCATCACCCTGATTCATAATGACCGTTCCTAAGATTTGACACCTAGAGAGACACTCTTGAGGGATATGCTTTGGAATATTCACACACCCTTAATGAACCATGATGAAGTATTTTTCCTACTATTTCCTTGGTATCTTACCAATGAAGTATATTGAATCCAATTACTACCTTACATGGATAACCTATCACATTTTAAGTATCCTCTCCCCTATACTTCATTGATAAGGGTACTTTATGTTACTTTGATGATGCCCCATGGATTTAAAGTTTATTAATGGATGTTCTCCTAGACATCCACATTATTCTATTGAATGGGGAAGTATTTGATATCTGTGTATCTCTTTATACAGATATCCAAGTTCTGTTTAGTAATAGTTTCCTAAATGAATAGTATGAAAGGTATTTATGAATCTTATGGTGAATTCGTTGGACATAAATAAGTGATGGGTGGGGCCTAACCTTATATAGCCCCTTGATGCATCAACAGGTATTTTGAGACAAAATCGGTTGGGTTTTGGTGTATTCCTCCTCTCATAATAGGATAATTTATTGACATAAATCTTGATGAAATGTGTCTTGGAACATGGCCTTTATATAAGGTTTTTTATGTCCAAAATTATGCATTCCATCAGTATGATATCAATTATTATTGTTATACACGTTTTCATTTGTTGTCATTGATATAGTATTACCTAAGTTTTAGTTGATCATGGCTTCATTCTATTCATTTATTATTTACATATCACTTATGTTATGTTTAAGTTATGTAATATTTAATTTAATGATACTAATTACTAAGAATCTTACCTCACCCTTATTTGTTTTCCTTTCCTAGAAAACCTATAGGATAACTATGTGTAATTTTTAGGGATGTGATGGAAGGTATAATCATGTTCTCATAATATTTTCATGTTGTATCTTATAATTTTAATGTGTAATGTATGTATTTATCTAGTCTTACAAGACTATTAATCTATTTTATCCTTCATTAACTCTTTTACTTTGTCCCAATAATTTAATATAACTATCACCTCTGGGTTTTTGAAGTCTGTGATATTACACTGGCCTTAATTATTCAAAATAGTTCACTTAAGATGAGTAAATTCTAGGAGATTCTAACCACCAAGACTTAATAGTTTCATAGAAGGGATCCGTATAACCAATTTAATTTCCAAAATAAAACCCTTATATCTTTAAAATATTATAAAAAAATTCTCTTTAGCCACTCCAACTAAGTCACCTAGTACCATCACCAAGGGAAGAAAAATAATGAGTCTTTATGGTATATTTATACCCATGTTACTTCCAATATCCTCAATTATTATTGGCATATCCTAATGGTTACCTGATGATGGTCTAAGATCATCATTTCTAAGAGGCCTCCATTATCATTAAGAAAATCATCAATGATTACATCATATGACCTATCATCATCAAGGGAGAACAATAACTATGAAAACCCTCCCCATGGTCAATTAGAATCAAACAACTCTGATGG
This sequence comes from Viscum album, assembly GCA_963277665.1. Classification (NCBI taxonomy): domain Eukaryota; kingdom Viridiplantae; phylum Streptophyta; class Magnoliopsida; order Santalales; family Viscaceae; genus Viscum; species Viscum album. Next base: position 114,747,602 of record OY728125.1, on the reverse strand, counting down.
TCCACCCCAAAGTCCTCATTTAAAAGGTCCTCCCCAAAATAATACAATTACAATACATGGTGGTCCCCCCATGGTGTGACATCATCTATAAATCATGAAGTCCCTCCTGGTGATGCTAATTGTACAGGTCCTCCTCATAGCATAGTGATCAATCAATAGAGTCCCTCCTATTTTCATTCATGTTAATAGCACTAAAGGACCTCCCTATGGGTCCCTTCATGGAGGTTATCCCCATGAAAAAGTGAAAAACCAATGTAGAGGTCCTCCCATAAATTATAATCATCAAATGGGTAACCATGGATGCCTTCTATATGGTGATCAATCAAAAAAACTCTAAAGATCCTCCCTAAGGCATACGTTGTAGAGGTCCTACCTATGAAAAAATATCTAATTAAAGTGGATGTTCTCCCCATATCAGTGATAAAAAAACTAACAACCATGAAGGTCTTACCCATGGTGATCAAGCATTAACCAAAAAAATAGAGGTTATTCCCATGGTTATCAAAAAAATATCCAAATTACATGTCCTTTCTATGATGGTGAATACTAGTTTTTCAGTACACCAAAATCACATTGTCCCTAGAGATAAGAAAATATGAACTCAATGGGGAAAATACATTGACATAATTCTTCACTAAACTTTTATAAATGTGAATCATGTGTCCAATTTAAAAAATCATTGAGAGTTTAACCACTTTTGATTGATGAAACCTCTCAACCAAAGAAACTAGAAATCACACCATACCCAGTTTATTCCAAAGTGTAAGCGTGAAAGGTGAAGAGAGATACATAAGAAACTCTAATGGAAACACTAAGGTATTCCCAAACCATATTGTTAGGGTAATTTTTACCTCCAACACAACCCCTATAGCTATAAAATATGAAACAAGGAACAAATATGATTGTAGCAGAGAAGAATCCACCCCATCACATAAGGTAGAGGAATATTTACCTCCTCCTCCTTTGAGAATGTTAATATTATTTGAGTAGGGAGATGATCCATAAGAAGTTTCATTGTGGTTCACTTTTCTAGTATTTCATAACTCATCCCCTCTATCAATGTCACATTTAATGAAATTTATGTGAGGTTAACTTAGAAATAATATCTATGAACAATTTTTTACATCATCTCAATATGATAATCAAGGGAGAGAATTGAGGCCTCTAAGGGGTCGCAAGTTAAATAAATCTTATAGAAAGTATAAATTAAAGGAAAATTATGATATATTCCTAAAGTGATACTTGAAGGATAAAAAAGGATCATTACTAATCTGATGTGGATGAGGATATGATTCTCATCACATGGTTCGTGTTGGTAAATATGGTTGGTAAAAACCCCGAAAAAAATGTGGAGCATGATTCTAATGTGGAGGAAAAAAATAAATACATATTTGATTAAAATATTGTCAGAACTAAGGTGTTGGATTAACTTATAATCACTATCCAACCTTATACATACTCAATTGAGCATTTATTAATGACTTCATCTCCTAAAATAATCCAAAAATCAATAATTAATTAATTATAATAGTTATAATTAATTAATTTATATAAATTAATCTCAATATAATACTAGATAACCGATTACATCTTAGTCATCTATTGAAACCTCAATCTACGAAGTGTTATCCACCCCTAGGACACTCATAAGCCAAAGACAATACAAAAACCAAGCCTTAAACACCAAAACTATAAAAAATTTAACTAAAATTTGAGGAAAAAACCTAATAAAAATCACAATTGTGGCATAACTTGTTGAATTGATGGGAAGCTAAGTGTAGATGGAATCTTGGGATGTCCTCATCATAGGTAGAAAGGAATCCCTATCTCATTTAGATTCTTCCACTATGAACCTGTGTAATCATAACCAAACCCTAATTTGAGATGAAATAAAATTAAAATTAAGGATGATAGGGTCTACAGAGATCACTGGAGTTGAATATATACCTCAGATCATCAATTAAAGCCACAAAAAATACCCCCTTAAAGGGTCTTTAAGAGAAGAAGAAAAGGGACGAAACCCCTTGGTTTTATGAGAGAATATAAGGGGAATAAGGGGTTATCCCCTCTTAATATTTAAGGGGGAAAATTTAATTTTACCCCCATTAAACCCACCAAATAGCTACTGACCTTAGTAGGCTAGCCATTCTACTGGAAATCCCACCATCCAACCAGTGGTAGCAGGCTACAACCTAGCCACCCCAAGTTTCCTCCAGTGCTCCTCTAAGCCCACCAACTCTATTAAAAGCCTCAAAACCTATCCAAAATATGTCACTTATGGCACTCAAACTCCTAGAGTTCTATTTTAAATCTTGTTTTAAAATTTATTTTATCTACCAAATGAAAAATTCAAAACCTTCTTGAATTAAAAAAGCCTATATAGACATGAGGCCTGACACTTTTAGAAAAATTATTTTTGAATTTCCAAATATTTTGAACATTTTTTCCTAATAGAAACATTCCAATGATATAAAATATAAAAACAATGAAATTTTCATCATCTCATTACTTCTGGTAACAATAATCATCAGTGTAACACCTAGAAAAACATTCTCTTTCTAAAAACCCATCAAATTTATGATTCTATGTTCATGGTACATGGTTTAAACCATAAAATATTTTCATCAGCTTACATACCAAATTATGATTCATAAAATATGGTACCCCTATTGTTTATTCCATGTAAATATGATCCTCCAACTCACCGTGAAGGAAAGATATCTTGACATTAATCTACTCTAGATATAGATTTTATAATACTACAATACTTTGTATTTTTTATGGTAAAATTTTAAATTATTGGTGAGAATATTTATAATATATATACTCCTTAAATCTATTAAAACTATTTCACTGCCAGTAATTCTTTTTTATCTTTTCTTATCATCATCTTGTTCCTTAATCTAGTAAACCCACTTATTTTCAAGTTCTTTTTTACACTTTGTAAGTTCAGACATTTCCCATTTTTCTTGATTGTTAATGAATCCACATCCTCATTCATGGTAGACTCATACTACTTAGATTCACTAATAGAAGCTTCATCATATGGATTTTTAGGTTCTCCTACATAAATTATGAGTAAAAATTATAACTCATGTTCGAACCTTTGCACTAGACTCATAATTCTAGTTGATCTCCTAAAATGAATTGATTGAACTGAACTGCTTGGATCTTCTTGTTATACTGGTACATGAACTTTTATTACTCATAATTTAGAGTTATATAAATATAGTTCTTCCACATGAGATTAAATTTATCTTGAACATTCTAGTATTTTTTATGGTATTACTTCTGTAATTCTAGTTCTCTGAGCACCAACATTTGAGTTCTTTGGTTTATGTGAACTATTGTTATTCTGATCGACCAAAACTTTGATAGTCCATTCTTCTTCAACTTATCACTCAGTAATTTTTTCCCATATATATAAATTTATCATGGAACAAAATATCACTTCTTCTGATTATTTTTTTCTTATCACCATCCCATAGCGATATCCATATTTTCATCTCCATAGCTAAGAAAAAAGTATATTTTGAATTTAAATTCAATTTTATCATAACCCTTTGCATTTATATTTAAATATGATAAATTATAGAATAATTTAATATTTTTAACATTCTATTATTTTCTAGAGAACAGCTCCTATGTAAGTTCCTTATCAACTACTGATGATGGAATTATATTGACAATATATTTCATCATGTTGAGTGTCTCTGTAAAAATTTTCTTATGAATTCCAAAATGAAATTTCATACTTAGAGTTGTCACTATCAAAGTATAATTCATTATTTCAACCAACCAATTATATAAGGGAGTTTTGGGCACTATCATTTCATGCTTTATTCCTCCCATATTGAATAAATTATGGAAGTTTCATCTGGTATACTCACCACCATTAAACGTTTGTATACACCTCAACTTTCAATTGTATTCCCTTTATGTGAATGATTTCTATTGATTCAAAACATGAAATATTTTCAGCACTGAGAAACACATGTTTTGGGAGGCTTTGAGGAATTTACAGGTCTTTTGAGGAAAATATGGGCTGAAATGGTCTCAAAATTCACATAAGGTTCTTGATTCACAAAGGACGAATCCTTTATGAAGGGAAAGGGATTCGTGAAGGCCATAAGAGAACCAAAAAAAATTATCTTATTCAATTATGGTAATATATTAAACAAATTTTTTATCCACCACCATAGTACCTATAAATACCTCCCTTTGCCCCTTATATAAGGTGACACATTCTTTGGACTTAAATTAGAAGCTCTGAATTCATGAAACATCATCCTTCGTGATCCAAAGTGGTTTTGGGTTCCTACAGGTATCCAAATTCTATGAAAAACCTCCCTTGATTACTTGATGCCTTAAGACCATGGTGTAAATGGCCTTCACTAAGGATCATGCCTTCTATGCTAGAGTAAAATCCCTCACACTTCTTGGGGATTTGTGAGACATTTGACTTTCACAAAACCTTCCCCATGAGAACCAAGAAATCATCCATGGGTATGATATTTATATTCTGTAAAGTCCTCACCTTCAGTAAACCCCTATCCTTTGTGAACCAATAACCCTTCATGAAATCCACCTCATGGGCCCTTTCATGATTCCTCCTTTCAGTAGACATACCTTCATGAAAGCTGAGCTCCCAAGGTCCTAAAACACCTTCAAACTGGGTTCATTCATGCACTGAACTTCCATACAACCAGTGTTGTCAACCATTATATAGATACCCTTTTATTTAAGCATGGGTTGCATGGAATAAGTGACTATTTATCTAAAACATAGGCACCCTAATTTTAAGACACCTGCATGTCACCCAAACATGGTAGTACTTACACCTTTTTCTATATAAAACCACCTATACAGTAGACACATAAGACCTGAGGGTGGAATAAACATGGAAAACCGCTTACTATTCCATATGAAGAGGGATAATGTTAAATCCTTCCATCCTACTTGGAAATGGTTTCCCTGGGTGTAAGTCCCACCATGTTTGATTTGAAATCATTTAAACATCATATCCCAATGTTCTAGTCATACGATGTAAAATTATATGATAACATGCTCAATGCATCATGTCCAACTATAGCCTAATCAAGTGAGATAAACATAGGAGGCATCATATATGACTCACATGGTATGATACCTCACCATTTGAGAAGCATCTATATGTAGTCCCTAAAGCATATCTTTTTTTCATCATTTCCTTGACACAAGAAACCTTACCACATGACGTTAAACTATGTGGGCTAGTCTTGAAACTTGGACTTAAACTATACACATGAACTATGTGTATTTTTATCCCTACCTCCTGGAACATTGAGTAGGATTCCTCCCTGTGGTTAAATCCTGATACCCCAACACCATCATTCAATCTATCCATCTCTCCCATGAAAGGAAACTAATATGAATTCTAGTCATTTTCCTTGGAAACATGCTCAACCTCACCACCCAAACATAAGGTCCCCACTAGACCCCGATGTTACCTTGTGACACTAACCCATATCTGGCCTAGTACATGAGAATTGTATATGGGAAAATTTCCCACAAGACTTTAAACCTGCGAAAATGTTTCCACACTACTCTAAACCTATAACCACATCCTAGAAATACTTTAAACATATGAACACTTCTTCACAAGTCTCTAAACCTATGAACACATTTCCACAAGACTCTAAACCTATAACTATATCCCTAAAATACTCTAAAATTATGACTACATCCCCAAAAGACTATAACCCTATGATCATGTCACCAAAATACATTAAACCTACGACCCTATCTAATACATCATAATCTCTACCTCGTGTGGAAAACCTAAGATTCCCTAGGAAACAGTCCTTCTATGTTTTATGCCCCTAGCATTAGATTCCCTATGAATAACATGGGATGCCTTAGGTTTCACACCTAATATTACTTGAATATGATATTCCCTCGATTCTGAAAGAGGAATACCTTTACCAATGCCCAACACACCCAACATCTATAGATTTCTAGACATGTACAGTGTTACCGACATCTCTAACCATAGGTAGATTCCCTATCATTGTAGAAGTAGAATAATTACGAGTGTATGCCCCAAGATGGTATTGATAATGAGGTTCACAAACATGAATCAAATATATAAGGGAGACCTAGACTTGAAAATGTACTCTAATGAGGAATCCATTAAAGGAGGAACTGATATCTCATCATCTCATTCTGATTAAGGAGATGACAGCATCAACCTTTTTGATATAGGTCATCCACCTTTATAAAGGGAGGGTATGGGGAAAATCAACTACCATGGAGGAGATGTAACCCGCCTAAAGATAAAACCAACTCCATGAGAGGAAAATAAAATAATTTTTTCTCCCTGATGCATTCCCTAATAAAAATTATAAAAAATAAGAATGGTGAACCTAACTTGAAACTCTTCTCCTTTAACAATGATAAAATGAGTGAGGTTATATTCCACCATATTTATATATAAAAAGATCCAAACATTTGGCATCAATCCTCACCGAACAAAATGGTGGGCCCAGTATGAACCTCTTCTCCTACAAGTGAGGAAAAATGAATAATTTTGGGAATACCTAGTCTGAAACTTCATTATTTTGGATTATCCCTCCACATTAGAGATGATGAATGATGTTGAGAACATTGGGTATCACCTTTATCAATATTTTACGAATGATTTTATTTATGTATCCTATAGGACACAAGCAATAGGAAATGCTTGAAGACCAACAACCAACAGGCATGGGGGAATGAGAATCGATGACATGGAAATAACACATGAATATACTCCTTCCATGGTGGTCACTACCCCCAAATCTATCGGGCAACCTCACCCCATATCTCCCTCTTAACTCATCCAATAGAGATTTATCAATTCCTCGGTTGATCGCTACTAACAGGAAGGGTTAATCGCAACCGGGGATATGGCTTAATAGGACATGGAAGTATTAGTACCATGCTAATTTCACCACCCTTATGGATCATTCAGGGGTAATCCCTCCCTAGTAATGGAATCAAACCATTTTGGGAGTCTCTCCCCTGAATGTTCATATGGCTTTCTCCCATACACCGAAGAGACAGGGGATGTTCGAGTCGAACCCATAGTAATTACCACCTAGGAGCCACCTAGGAGGACATGGTTGTGATAATAATGTTATCCAGTTACATAGGACGATTAGTAGTCTAATCCAATATTTTCATTTCCATCCCCAGTCTGGACCACTCAGTATTAATGCTGGTGATAGATAACAATCCATGTCTAACAAGAGGCCTCTCCATCATCTCTAGTGATCCCTTCCACCATCAGAACACCTCACCCTTCCCTCAAAACCATTGTGTGGGGGCCCATTTTTTTTATTAGGATCGAGACCCTAGTCTCCCTCTAGGTAGATCGGTTTGACTGAACCGTTAGTAACCATAATGGGTTTCCCCATGGAGAATAATTCTACCATGAGGGTAATAATTTTAACACCATTAACCCAAATAGAGGTCTCCCTTATGTATAAAAACTTATTTTCACCAAAGATCTATCCCATGGTTGGAGGGAAAAAAATGTGAGGTGCATGCCCATAGCATCGACTGCAACACACATGGAAAGAATCCCTGCAACACCCAGAGGCTCATGCTTGGGGAACTCCTACATCAGTTGAGGCGGGAAAAGGGGAAATGTCACATCACTATTGACCTCTTATAGTCTGAGTTGATGTATGACTCAATGGAGACACATTTTCCCTCATCACTAGAACTGGGGGGGCAAGAGCCCATAAGTTGAGGCTGACCATCCATAAGGTCAAGGTCTACAAGGTCCCTCAATTTTTCTGCAAGTATGTTTATGTGAAGGATGTCTTGGTTTACTTCTGAGGACTCTATGTACAATCATCACTACCGCCATCAACTTCCCTCTAATTTACCTCTACCTTGGAAGTAGGGGAGGCATTAGGATCTAGGTTGGTGCCTTCCAACAATGGAGAGCACTCTACCAAGATGCAAAGGGATGACACACTTCTTGTTCAATAAGAGGATAAAAATATATTTTTCTAAATGGAAATGGTAATGATTTTTCCCCACATTCTAAATACACTATGAAATTTCAGGGATGATTTTCCTGTGTGATGCCCCCTGTTAGAAATTCAGTTGTAGAGCATGTCAGCATCACTGTCACCCCAAGTTTCTCGACTAGAACTAATTAGATCTTGGTTCATTCAAGAATAGGTTCACCCATAGATATTGATTAAGAGGAATACTTGTGTGAAATACTATTCACTGACCAACTATTGATTGTGTTTTACCCACTTTCCACTCTATAATTCACCATTCCAAAGTCCCTCACCAAGGACTAAGCATCCAAATTCCACTAGAATATTTGGGAAACATTCAACCACCTATGAGACCACTAGCTAACCTACCCAGTAAGCCATAAGAATATCATGGCATTCATTAGTACTAATGGAAGGTTTAAATCTCTACACTCCTGATGGATCAACACCTAGACTCATATGGGTATCACATGAGTTTTCTACAAACTTTCATCAGGAACATCATTCTGATTCAATAAGTCAAGAAAGAGGCATCCCACCATGTATAGATCATAGGTTGGGGGTAGTAAACTACCCTCAACCTTATTTCTATTCCATGTAAAAGTGGTATTGTTAGCCCCCCTATTGATGGTGAAGGACCCAATCCAAACACCTCCACCATGAATGTCTCTGTAATCAATCCGCTATATGATTATAGAAATTGAGATAACAACACTAAACATATAAAATATTACATAATGTGATACACAATATCTGGAAGATCTTATGATAGTTGCATGCACTCATTTATAGAGACATACGTTGGGCCTCAGAAGCCCCCCCCCCACTAAGGCACTGCCAATTACCTTTTGACACATTGACAAAGGTAGAGGGATCACTGAATCTATAATCTCATTTAAGGCTATTACAGAGAAAAAAATAGATTACAAGATGGGGGATTTTCTATAATATATTGAGGGATACAATAGGCTCATTGTTGATATCCTCATTGAGCAGTTCCCAAAGTGAGATAATGTCAAAGGTAATCTCATCCCTCCTCCAACTGAACATCTGGTCCCTCTTGGTCAGGCACCCAGGGTTGAGGTTGGTGGTCCTGCATACCCAATCAGGGAAGAGACTAGTGTCCCCAATAAATTACCTAGATATGATCCACCTACTCTGCCTAAGAAACATGACTCCCCACCTAGATACCATGGAAGATTTGCCTCATGGCCTAGTAGGATATCCAAAGGATTGGTGACTACCAACCTTCACCAATACAATGTTAAAGACACTCCTATTTCATATCTCAAGTCTTTTGAGATACATAAATTCTCAATCCCACCTGAAAGAACGTCATATAAATCATGGGGAGACCACATATTTCTACCCCTAGAGATTGGTAATTTGAGTTTCACCATGTTCAATGTCATGGGTGATCTTCTAAAACACCTAAACCAATTTTACACATGGTGTGTCCCAATAATGGGAAACCCAAAGTAGAAGGAATCCCTAAGCTTCAATGTTTTTCCAGACCTTGGAAAGACCTAATTTTTTTGGTACAATAAATTGGCCCCAAGATTCATTTTTGGCTATGAGGATCTCCATAGGTTGTTCCTATACCGGTTCAACTTCACCTTGGGAAATAATATCATGGCTAACCTCTACAATTACAAGTATAGGGATAAAGAGTGAGTTGTTGACTTTATTTATTGATAGAAGGGTCTTACTTACTCACTCAGTGACAAATTTATTAGGAAAAACTATTAGGGATGTGTTTATAGAATGTCTCAAATGAGATGGTTCCTACCCTCATCTCTTTAATATATCTTAGTGAATTTTGAGAATTCACCAAAAGATCTCAGCATATGGAAGAAGTCTCATTGTGGAAAAAATACCAGTTGTTCCCATCACCTCTTTTTTCTTATGTATGAAGGCCTATGAAGGAAAACACTACCACTATTATAAAAACTGAGGCCCAACAGCTAGTCCTACTTCAGGAACCTCTACAGGACATGCCTTGTCAAGCACAACCTTGCTGAGAGAACATCTCAAAAGCCCCGTGTTAAGGATAAGCACTTATTATTCCCTTTATATAGTAGAAGAAAAAGACCTTATCATTTAAGTATGCACATGTCCTTGGGCACTTAATTTTTAACTTGGAAAATAACATTCTAAAACTACTAGAATTTAGAATGTCCGGAAAGGTTGAACTCACTAATCATTCCAACTACTTCTTATAACATTGGGTTCTTGGGAACAAAATCAAAGATTAATTCATCTTCAAATATTTCTTATAGGACTAGGTAGACTATGGCCTAGTCATGTCAGGTGATATACTAGCACAGGTGGAATATTTATCTTCCACCCCCGATGGTGATGAAGAAAACTATGGAAAATAAAAGTAGGTTCTTAATAAAGGTACATAGAAGAATAATAATTGGTTAACCCATAATATGGTGGCTCGTGACAATGGAATTATTCATTATTTATTTATAAAACTAGTACCTTATTCTATCATCATTCCTCCTCTAGCCACTACATCTACATAACATCATTCCCAGTCTTGGAAGAATAAGCTGATGACACTAGGGAAATCAAAGTCCCCTACTGGTGCCAAAACTAGAATGTACCCTTAGTGATTTCATGCCTCCCAAATTGGGTGAAGCCCCTAGAATTTATCCATTCCTGGAATGTTCCTCTAATGATGAATAAGAGTATGGTTTGGTGAATGTTGTCATATTAGTGGATCATTGTATAGTTCCCAACGATGAGGAACTCCCTATGGCCCTCTTAGGCACCTCTAGGTGACATCTTCAAAGGAGGGGTAAGCATCATGTTGGTAGAAAATATGTCCGATCTAGTGATTCATAAGGTATGTTTTATGTTATTAAAACAAGACAACAATCCGCACACAAGGATTAGTAATCACAGCCCTCACAGTCCTCTATATCAGGTATACAACCATATCCAAACATTTTGGTTGATTATGCCAGTCAACCATAGTAGAATCATCCTCATCCATGGTCATCCAAGGCTCAATACCATTCATTTAGTGCACATACTAAATCATCTGGTCAATAATCATACATGGAAAGCACCAGTCAGGCCTCAGTGCCTCATCCAGCATCACCCACTAAACTCTTTTTTAGAGAGTAACCCTCAGTAGATAGAAACATTACCCTTTATTAGAGGTATAATGTTTTTAATAACCACACTGTAATACCAGTGAGGATCTCAATCCTTAATGCACTCTTAATATCTAAGGAGATTCATGAGACCCTTATTGAGGTCCTGAAGAGTACTCTCCAGTTAGAATTTTAGGTAACTACCATTGAGGCCTATCATATAGAGGAAGATGAGTAAGAAGAATGTCAAGAGGTCATTTCCATATTTAAATAGGATTAGGGTAATATTATTCATGGGAACATATGTGTATTGTATATCATAGGCTAGTTCAATTTCCTAGAGATCTATTATTACCTAGTGGATAATAGAACTGGGATCAACCTCATCCTGACTTAGATTATTTAAAATTTAGGGTTAAAATAAGTATATCCAACTCCCTACTAACTGAAAATTCTAGGGTATGAAAATAACAAGAAGAATTTATGTGATAATATTTGGCTGAAGACTCAATTTTGTGACTTAATATCAAGCACCAAATTCATTTTCATCTCATAGGATACCACCTACAATGACCTTTTGGGAAGGCCCTGATTCCATCTGTGTAGAGTGGCCCCCTCTTCATACCATCAGTGCCTCATACACTCCCTTAATGGTCAATTATGGGTACTTTTGGGTGATGTTTCTCCCATCAACTCGTGAAAATCCAACTACCTGGATGTTTGGTATTACAAAAGGGAGGTTAAATAACTCCATAATGATGGGGTTGACTATATCAATTCCTCCAGTGACCTGACATCCACTTCAGTGGATCCTTAGATAAATTTGAAATAAATCTTCCTTCTATTGACCAACCAGTTAGATACCACAACCCCAAATCTTTGGAGTTGTTTTATAACCCACAAGAATAATGATTGCTCGCATATCACCACATAATCCTACATGAGACAGGATTGACTAATAATGAAAATACCTACTCTTGTTGTATACTGTGATATTCTTCCATGGCCACTAATCTTCAATGCTATCACATGTTCTGAAAAGTTGGGATGACTCAATGGAGGTTAGACCGATATCATAGCTTTGATATCAAAGGTTGATCTTGCAGTCAAAAACCATACAGGATTAGATCATTATCTTTTCTCATCATTGTATTCATAGCATAGGAGTCCCACAATGGGGATTCCACCCCTGTCAAAGAAGATAGTGGTATGACTCTTGGTTCTACAGCTCTAGGGGATTCATTTCCTTCCCCTAACCCTAATGTTTTAATTTATTAAGAGGATTTGGATGACACCCCAATAGCCTTTGAAGAGGGTGTCTCTACCATAGTCAATGATTTTACCCAGGTAAATTATGAAATGAGGAACACCTAAGGCCAACACTAATCAATGAATTCATGTCTCTATAGGATTAGTATTATTATATTTTTTTCTTAAAGTACCATCACAATTTGTTCATCAAGACATATAAATAAATATCATGGCTCAATCCCCAATTTTTTCATCATATTGGACTCCCAGTGGGCTATCAAGGTTTCAAAAAACCTCCTTGGAAAATGAACCCTTCTCATGGTGTCATGGTTGAGGCCCAACCTGAAAATATTATCAAGAATAATTTCTTTAGGGAATTCCAATGCCCAAATTGGTTGACAAACATTATATTGGTAAAGGAGAAGAACAAAAATATCAGAGTATGTATCAACTTTCTAGACCTCAACTACCGCTTCCAGAAGGATAATTTTCCCCCTCCATTAATAGAGATACTCATTGATTAAATCTCTGGTTTTCAAGACATTTCCTTCATGGATGGTTATTTGGGGTATAATCAAATCTAGATGGCCCCTGAAGATGAATAATCCACCGCATATAGAGAACCTCATGGAACCTTATTCTAATGAGATATTTCATTAATTTTGAATATTTTTGGAGCTACTTACCAGAATTCCATGTACCATATCTTTAAGATGCTCCTCAGGGAACTGGTAGAGTGATACAAGGATGACTTGGTGGTCAAATCCCACCAAAGTTGGGAACATATCAAGGATCTTGAGAAAGTTTTTGACCTAATCCTCTTCCATCACCTAAAGATGATACACTTGAAGTTTTAATTTGGGTTCACCTCTATAAAGTTCCTCACCTTCTTCATCAGGTATAGAAGTATTGAAAGAAATCTATAGAAGATCAAGGCTATCAACCAGATTCCTCCCCCACACAACCTACAGTATTTTGAGGCCTCTAAGTTCACTTGCACTACATTCGATGATTTATCACCAATATGGTTGGTAGGTGTAATCCATTTTCAAGGATCATGAATAAAGGAACCATCTATTAGAGGGATGTAGATTTCTAGGCTATGTTTGAGGACATTAAGTAGTATCTACTACATCCACCGATCTTGATGCCACCCATCCTAGGAAAGTCTCTAGTCCTATAAGTGAACATACTAGAGTGGACCCTTGGTTTCCTTATATATTATATGAATTATAAATGTAGAACAAATAGCTTATATTACTGTAGTTGTATTATAATCAACATAGAGACTAGATATTATCTCTTCCAGGAGAGATGCATTTCCTTGGTCATCATAGTTCAAAAAATTTGGAATTACTTATAACACCATGAGATCAAATGGTATCCTATGTCAATCTGCTAAAGTATATCCCATGATGCATTATTCTAGGGTTTATTGGTGACGGAAATCTGCTATTTTCTTGGGTTTAATCTCCTCCCTCCTTCTGTCATTGTTGCATCGGAGTCTCCCTCGAAGGTGCCTCCTCGTGCTAAGGTGATTCGAGTGAAGGTGGTCTCATGTGATTTTTGAAGCGCCGTTCGTTGTTGCGGTCCATCGGTCACCGTGATCTCGGACAACAAGGCCGGATTTCCCTCTACAACAAATCCGATTACAGGATTCGGGATTCAACAACTCAGCGTGGTTGGTGCAAGGATATCCAGTTCCATGAAGGATTCAGATTTTAAGAATATTTCTTCTGGATAGGAAGGTTTTGATGTGGTGGGGAATAGGTCCTCTCTTGATTTTTGGATTGTGGAGTGGTTTCAGGTTGCATGAACATCACACGTTTCTCCTGGAGTCTGATCCTTTTTGGATGTGATGAAAGATACACTTTATGGGCTGAAGTTGGATGGGTCTTTACTCAAGGATTCACACTGAGGAAGAATTCTTCATAAATGTTCGTCTGCGAATGTTGAGGCCAATCCTGCAGCGCTTGCTAAGAGATTGGAAATGGGAAAAACTCATTTATTACACACATTGTCTTGACCAAAGGTTCACAACCATGGAAGCTAGATGACTTGTTCCGAAGTACATCTATGTTGTGGGGTTTTTCCAATTGGAAATGTGTGTCTCTTGGTCGTGGGTTTTTTCACTGCCTTTTTCCATTAGATGACTTGATGCTTTGTGCGTGGATTATTGGTACACTATCTTTGAAACCTGGTTGGCTTCATTTACATTAATGGTCATTATATTTCAATTTCTCTCATGAAATAAATGATTTTTCTCAAGTTTGGGTTTGACTTTATGGTCTTAACTGGGTCCTTTGGCATCCGGAGATTCTGTAGGACATTGGCATGGCAATTGGGACTCCTATTCGTCTTGATAAGAAGACTGAGGATGTTCGATTTGGGAACTTTTTTAGGATGTTGGTGGAGGTTGATATCATCTCCACACTTATTTAAAAGGTAACCCTATATACTCGATCTGATAACATTCAAATTGATGTTGAGTATGAAAAAAATCCCCTCTTCTGCTCTGAATGTATGGTTGTTGAAAACTCTATAGAGCTATGCCGGAAAAAAGTTTCTTGTGAGAAGTGTGGGATGAAAGGTCATCCTACCATCCTTTGTCAAAGAAAGAAAAATTTGAAAGAATCAACTTTGTCAAAACCTGATAATAAGGATTGTGGCCCTCCCAAAGAACCAGCTTCTAGTGTGGATGTTGGGTTGCTTTTGGGGAAGCCTAATTATCAACTCTCTCTTTTGAAAGGAAAATAGTTTATGATTGATGCATCCCCTAAAAGAGTTCATAGTGTCCTTTCTAATCTTCAAGATTATTTTGTTAAGTAGGTTACCTTAACGGAGGAAATAATTATTGTGCCTTCCATGGTTGATGTCTCTAATCAAATTGATACACCGCAGCATGCTGATTGTCACCAGGAAATTCTGAAGCTCTTTCAGTCTTCAAATGTTTCTGGGAAATGGGGGAATGTCTCTGATGATGAAAGGGGAAACAACAGAACCCCTACTCTGGGAAACTTTCGACCTATATCCTTCAAGGATGTTGTCTTAAGTGGTGAGCTATGGATGACCGATGGTGAAGATTTTACCTCTGTTCCACCAAAGAGGAGACCTCGAAAGGTTTTTTGCCATCTTCCAAAGATCGAGTCGACTAGATCATCTTCAAAGGTGTTAAAAAAGTTGGATGAAAATCTTCTTAAGATGTTCAACCAGGAGCAGTACCAATCTGATTGGGAGTCTTCTGGTGACTCGAATTATGGAAATGACATGTCATATTATGATTATATGTCATATTATGATTATTAGTCTTTTGATTGAGGGAAATTCTATTTGTTTGACCCCTTTCGCCACTTTTATGTTCTTCTTTTGAATAATAATTGGTTAGAATCTTTCATTCTGGATTTTTAAAAAAACATTAGTTCAATATCATGTTTGTCCCCTAAAAAGATATCAAGGGGAAAGAATTAATAGATTTACTTATCATGCACCCAACCCCTGATAAATTACCCATGGATGTTGACTTCCTAGATTAGGCCATCCTCTTTGTGGATCAGACCGCACTGTGATGGAAGATTCACTATGGTGGTGCCTCTCATAGCCCAATTGGGAGAGGGCTCAACAAACCCAAACTCAACAGGGTAGGCATGGGGATTCTCTTCATCACTCTTATGCAGGACATCTTTCCATACTCATTACTATTTTTTGAAGGTTTTTAAAATGATGAGGCAAATCATTAGGCTCTTATCACTAGTCTCGAGTTGTCCCTCGAGATTGATGAGCCCTATTTTCATGTGAAGGGAAACTTTGATTTGGTCATCAAATATATTAATGGTTATTTTGTTTTAAGGAAACAAAAACTCATCCCCTTGTTAGAACAAACTCACAAGTTGATAGCCTAGTTACCTTTTCAACCAAAGGTGACTTGTGTTTCCTAATCCCAAAATAACTGATCTAATGACTTTCAAATTCTAGTCCCATCTATTTTAAAGCCCGGCCAAGATGACCAGATCATTTATGTGGTGCATCGGAAGGTCACCACTACCATAAATTCTGATGATAAAGATTGGTAGGTGAATCAAATATCTACTCTCACTTTGTAATCATGTCCCTCAAATGCCACAGTGGTCAAATAAATTCCTCATTAGATGACTCCCTTCATTGAGTATCTCCAATATGGGAATATCCCACTACACCAAGAAAAGTGTGGGAAAATTTTTCAATATGCGATGCAATTTACCTTATGAGATGGCCCTAATCTAGAGAATACCCTCTATGGGTGTGGTTATAATGGAATCATCCTCTGTGGAATACAAGGGAAGTAGTCCCCTCAAGTCATTCAAGAGGTTCATGTCAGGTCATGTGGGTCCTATCAAGTAGGATTTAATCTCTCTCACAAGATCCATAGGTTGGGTTATTTCTGGACCAACATGCTTCATGATTGTATCGCATTAACCAAGAGATTTCATTCATGTAAGATCCATGAAAACTTCATGAATCGGCCATTGGATATTCTCCATGAAACCAGGTACTCTTTTTGCTTCATTATACGGGGAATCAATGTTTTGGGCCCCTACCGACCAGTGATAGCTCGGTCATGAAGGTTCATTCTAACTTCCATAAAATTCTTCTCAAAGTGGGAAGAATTTATCCCCATCAAAGAAGTAAAGAGTTGGCCTATGATTGAGTTCATGAAGACCCACATCATCCATCGATTCAGGATTCCTCACACTATTGTCACATAAAATGGAACCAACTTTCAAGTAACTGAGCTGAAGAATTTATACTCCAAGTACAATATCTGGTCCAACCACACCACTAGATATCATACGCAAGTGAATGGTCAGACCAAGAAATTTTAAAAAAATCTATAACATCCAATATAATATAGTGATCTATAATAATAATATTTGGTCTGACAATCTCTCCAATTCCCTAAGAGTCTATTGGACAATGACTCAAAAATCCACCTAGGCAACGCCATACAACCTATTATATGGGACAAAGGTAGTTCTACCTATAGGTGTTCAGTTTCCATCACATTTAATGTATGTTTATGATAAAAAAATTCAATACAGGAGAGTGGAATCCTATCTAGATAAGTGGAATCTCTTGAAGAAAATAGACTATGGGTGTTTTATTAAATAGAAAGACATCAAAATTGGGTGGTGTGAGCATTCAATAAAAATATCTACCTTTATTTCTTTATTTAAGGTGATATGGTATTGGATCTTAAGACACTGATGATATATGTGGAAAATCCACCAATTTTGGAACCTAAATGGGAAATACTATAATTCATCCACAAGGTCTACTCTAATGGGGTATAATCATTTATTACCATGTAGGGGGAGTGCATCACACCTCCCACAAATTATTGGTTCCTCAAGTGGTACTTCATATGAATCTAAAGTCCAAGATGCACTAATTTAAATTATAGCACCCAATTTCCTAGTTGCATGATGTAAAACTATAGGACATTATCCCAGTCATATGACCTTAATTTATACAGCACCATGTCAAAGCTCTACAACCATAAACTATAGAAACCACACATCCTCACTGTATGAAATTAAACTATGTATTCAACTTCCTTATTGTAATATGTTAAATTTAATGGTAAATTTCCCCATCACATAGTGAAAAACTACATGATACCATGGTTTTTACTATAGATGATTCAATCCTTTCAATGTTGGTAATCTATTGTACCACATTCAAGAACAATTTATAGATTTATTCCTATTTCCATGGGATACATAGTGATGACCTGATCCTATATCATAAGACTATTCCCACCATCAACCTATTTTAGGGATTCTTAAATTTTGGAAAATGTTTAATCGTCACCTACTGATACACCCCTTCATCTCATTTGGTTTCATGTAAGAATAACTCTCAAAGTGTTCAATTTCCCTAGAACATCCCAACATGTCTACTTCCACACCCCATACCTTCCTTGATTTGGACCCTCATCACCCTTATGATATAAATAGACCCTCCTAATGGTAATGTTGTTTGGAAAAAATGGATCACCTCACATCTTAGTCACACAGATCAAAGGATCACTGAAAAAAATGACGGTTACCATATTTTGAAAATTATCAGTAATTGATCCTACATTTTCTTTCCCCATCATTGACTAATAAATTTGTGGGAATTTTGTTTCAAATAGGTTCAGTAGTCATTCCCTACCTATTGATCATCCATTTTGAGGTCCAGATCTCAAAAGTCTCAATTTAACTCCCTTTCCACCTCCCTTTGTTCCGATGGAATTTTAAAATGCATAATGTTATTCCCCTATAAATTCATGCATGAGGACCAAGGAATTAGGAATCAAATAAACCTTCCCAAGTTTACTTATTTTTCCCCTTATCATGCACTCCCTTTTGGAAAGAGAAACACCTATTTATTCATTATTTCCCACACTAATCATGGATCACATGGTTTTAGGTGTCAGGGTAGAGTTTTCCCAAACATAGTTGATAAGAAAAAGCATTTCAAAATAGAATGTCATAACCTCCTAGTCCAAGAATCATGAAATTAAACTATTTTCAAATATATAATACAAGCTTCATGAATTTAAACTATTAGTGGGAACATTTTTATCCAAGTATAATGACCTTAAACTATGTTCATTTTTTCGTAGAGATGTGTGTGTGGCAAGAGTCCTCCAAAGCCCTCTCTTCACATCAGGTTGATATTTTCTCCCTAATCATGAAAGTTTCTCTAGATTACCCTACTTAGACCAAGAATTATAACATTAAACTATGTTTAAATAGACCCATGTGTTCCCTAATTTTCATCTATTTTGAATCAATTATGGTGTTTCCGTAGACTAATTCCCCTTTTTTATCGCATCCTCACTCGATAAGATTTCCCCCCTTTGTGTTGGTCCCCTACCACACCACATTCCAGAACTACATGTGGGTTGATTTCCAATTCATTGGGATATATATTGATGCCTAAATAAACTATATTGAGTCAATATATAGATCCTCTTATCAACCACAACTTTTTTGGAACCCCTTGACCCACTTCAAATCTTGGTTCCTTTATGCATACCAGGGTAGTGTGATGATCAGATAGAGGTGGTTTAAGCATCATGACCTTAAACTATGTACAATCATCCACACATGTGACCATAAATGTGTACATATTCGAGCTGATAGGTATGACCCTAAAATCCCTAAGGAAAGAGGAAAAAATTTCTATTATGTTGAAAACCTATGAGAAAAATATGATAAAAGACATAGTTTCAACCACCTATCCACCCATATGACTTGGGAAAAATTAAGGGCGTAATAGAAAAGGTTCAAAAGCTCACATGACTCACCACTAGGCCCCAAAAAACCTATATGTGCTCAATGGACCCATTTATTTAGGAAACATTTAGAGTCAAACATCATCCCCCTTTTCCCTATAATTCATGATTCCATTCTTGAGGTATCACCCTCTATTTTCCCCTTTTTTTCTATATCACTATGTTGAAAAAGTGGATATTGTTCACTTCAGTTCACATTTCCTGGTCATAATATTCTAAACTATGCTACATACATCCTAGTCACATGATGTTAAAATGTGATGCATAATCCTCACTATAAGATGTTAAAATACATGTTCATCATCCTTTCCACAATAAATTAAATTGTAAACATTTCTTCCTCATTTCTTGATGTAAAATTATTAAATTATTAAGAACTCGCATGAGAGAACCTTTTCCTCTATTTTGTGTTATTCAAATTCCACACCACTCAAGTCCCTTGACTATATATTAGTAACCAAGATGAAGCTCCCCATCAGGGGTGATTCTAGATCTTTCTTAGGATTATATGTCCACTCAACCTCCTTAGATCCATAGTGGAAAAATTTCAAAAGGATTGAACTCCATTCAATCATTTCCTAAGTCACCCCAATGATTCATGTATTCCTTGACTTGGATATATACCATCCTCCACATCTAAACATGCCCCTTAATAGTGATTATGCCCAGCTAAACTAGCTTACCTCCAATCCTAGGAACATATCTTGAAGGACTTTTGATGAGAACTTTATGGGTCCCATGTTTCAAATGTGGTCAACATTCGACCCTCATTTGAATGTCCTCACTCTTAATAGTGAGATTGTAGAACCTGTATTTTGAATATAGTCAATTGTCATCCTAATTGTACCTTTCACCACTCCTTGAATTCTAAGTCCTAGAAATATCGATTCACATCCTCTATCTACAAATTTATTTTGGGTAGAATCCAATTCCCTTGGTGTTACCTCACTGGTGAACCTGTGAATGTTGGGAAATTAAGTTTTCTATGCAAAGTACCTCACTCCATCCAATGCTTTTCCTAGTTAAGAAACTCCTAATGGTATATGGATAATTCCAATCCCAATTGTTTAGTCCCCGTAAATCACTCTCATTTAAGAGAGAAATATTTTTTATCTCTAATTTTTCACATTGATCATGACTCACATGGGATTAGTGGTTCATAGTTGATCATCTTGTTAATATAATCAAGATACAGAAAAAAAATATGCACATTGGTGATGGAAATAAAAACTTTTGTTTCCATTAGTGAGGAGTTTCATCCATAGGTTGGAGCCTCTCCTTTATTACAAAATAAAAATAATAAGAGAAAAAGTAAAGGTCCCCTATGGCTTAGCCTAGGTGAGGGACTGCTCTAGCCCAGTCATCTTCTATCTAGTGGCCTCGAGGTTCTACTATCACTCAACCAACTTTGCCACCTCCTCTCCAACTATAGGGTGAACCTCATTGACCTGAATTTTCATTCATCTCTATTCATCCCCTTTCTCTACCACCAAGGATGCCGCCTCCACTAGCCTCATCCACTACAAGTCGTTCCCTCATATGGCTGACTATCTCTCCCCTAGTAGTGATGATGGCCTCATACTACTGCACCTACCCCTCCATCCAAGAGATATCATGTTCATCCGCCACAAGTGGCTTATTACCTCTTTAGGTTTTCACATTCCAATAGGTGTTGAGGTCTAGAAACTATGCCAAAATATGTTCATCAAGGAAGTTCCAAGCCAAAACAAAAAGGCCATATATTCCACAATATTAATCCTTATACTCACTTGATAGTGATGGAGGGACCCCATCTAGGTTGTCAAATAGGCCCACAGGGCGTGGTGATGAAATAATTCACACTCCTCCATTCCCTAAAATGTAAAACCTGATCCTCCTCAGTTATTTTAGAGCCTGAGTCCTTAAGATTCTCAAGGTATGTGGGCTAATACTCAGGTAAGGTGACAAGAACCTCAGTGATAGGATCATCGGTGGGAATCCACTTAGATGACCTAGGCTCTATATCTAGTTTAATATTGGAATCACATGAACAGGGAGCCTCAATAGACTCCTATAGATGCATCACCTCAGGATAATCACCTATCATCATAGCCGCCTCAGCTACCCTTGTCGAGGGTGCAGTTTCAATCATCACCACCAGCAACCGAGTCTTAGATGTGAGAATCACTATTATTAAAATTAAAGGTTAGTAAATACCAAATAATTGTTTTAAATGATAATAAACCAAATTTTATGACTTATAGGTATCATATATGTTGATAATAAAATCTATAATGCTTGATCCAAGCTCCAACATCTCCATAGCGGCTGATGTTATGGCTTGTTATCCCACAACTAGGTGTGTTTTCTCTACTTAAATGAAACAAGAAAGTTAGCAGAAAACATAAAAATATGGGAACCTAAGAAAAAATGGATAGGAATGGTAGTTACCATCTAGACCTTGGGTAATACAAACTACCACTTCATCTACAGATTGTACCTTGGTGACTGGTGATCCGCTGCTTGCGACCATAGCGTCAGAAGGAGGCATCACACCCAAACCTATGAGGGTTGGTTCTTTCTCATCATTTCATAGGGAATAATCATAAATATACCCATACTATAGGTATATTTATCTCTACATAAGTCAAATGGAGTTGGGGTAGTAATTCCAAAGAGTTACCAACAATCCCAAACCCACAAAACCTATAAATTTACCTCATCAGTAATGGAGTCTTCTTCTCTAGGGGATTCTAGGATGGAATCACTCCCCCATGATTCCTCGTTGATCAATCCAACTTCCCTGACTTCACTATCAACCAACCAATCCTATAGGAGGTTATCATATGAAGTTATGTATAAAAACTTCCTCACCCAAATGGTCAGGGGCCATGGGAGAATACCACTTCCATTAGATCTTTCAAGTATTCCATCACCTTGACCTAGGAATCCTGGAAGCTTTACTTAACATGTAACATCCTAGAGAGTTAAATATACTCATCCTAGATGTTTATCCACATCATCTTAATGTATTTGAATTAAAAAAAGACCTCCTAGTCCCTCCAAGCATCGAGGAAGAACACATATTTATAAACCCTCATGTGGCGCAACTGTTTTCACAGAGCCATATAAAACATCCAAGGAACTACACTGGATAGTTCATATTCATCTCAAGGATGTTTTCTTGGGAGCCTTGGGCCAACCATTGTGCCTCTCTTCAAAGAAATACCCCATGAGAGTCTAAGAACTGTTGGAGATAACCCCTTTCTCTACTGATCGATAGAACTGTTCCTCCTTAGTATGCTCCTATAACTACAACACACCATTGAACATGAAGTTATGGGACCCCTTCTTTAGTGTCCACTCGGATGACTGGCTTCCTCTTCATTTCTCTAGGATATACCCTCTCCCAACACTTTGCATAACAGTGAAAACACTCATAGGGAGCATCAGTTGGCAGTAACTCTTCTCTCCCCCCATTGCCTTCTCGTGCAAACATGCACCATATTTGGTGGAGAACCATTGGATATAACTCAATATATTCTATAGTGTGAACCTTGGGGTAAACCTAAGGAGGAAGTCGATTTTTTTAGTGAACCTGTATGGGGCATAAAGTTTATAGAAAACCTTCTAGTTGACCCTCTCCACCAGTACCCCACCTGATAAGGTTAGGTGGTATGATCACTACTTTATCGTCCCTACACCTTCATCCATGATGGTCCACATCAAGAGGGGGAACAGATGAAAAATGAAGTGCTCTATAAGCCTGAACCTTATAGGCACACTGACTTGAATGAAATGTAAAGGGAATATGCCAACAATTTTCAGTATGGATGGTAGAAAGTTCATGTCGAGAGGGGGTATTAGGTTCAGGTACTCATACCCTACCATGTGTGCATTGACATAGACATGTTGGATGTGGAATAGTAAATGCACATGGATAAGGTTTTTACTCTTATTTATGTTCCAAAACACCTTATATAACTTCTCTAGTACTAGAACTATTATATTTATGCACTACCTCACCACCACCATCGCTTCCATGATAATTGTTCTTAGTCACACCCCTATATATGTGTAATTAACTAGGAGAATTCACCTATAGATGAGAGCCTAAATAAATCCTTTCACCCTTTTCCAAAGGGAGAGAGGCTTTACATTGTACCCCCACAGACACCCATGGATCATCTTTAGGATCACCTAGTAGGAATTCTCTTTCTCATTCTCTAATTCCCTCAACCAATGGAAGGGTCTCCCTAGAAACCTCTATAAAGAATCATTCAGGAAGTTTTCAAACCATTATTTTAAGGGTACATTCTTCATCCTAGGTTTTTTCCACTTCTCCCATTGAACCATGTGTAACAAATCCCTTTATAGTTATATAATCTACTCCTGGTCTTCCCATACATTCTCTATAACTAGGAACTCTTCATAAATTTCCCCCTGAATAAGGATTATAATGATCTGGTAGAGGTATCATAGTCTAATGTCGAACTAAAAATGATGTAGATGAAAGGTATTTTTCCCTACTGACCACCTAATCAGCAATTTGGGTATGATATTCAAGTGGTATTATACATGTAACTGAGAGGTCCATGCTGCTTCATACACCTAGATCAATTTCATCTCCCCTTCAAAATCATCATAGGTCTGGAACACCCAATAAGCCCAGACAAACTTATCTATAAACTTACTACCCTGGGGTAGATCTCACTCCTCAATCAGAACCTCTTTGAAGATACAATTATATTGAGGATGAGAATTCATAGCAGAAAGTCACTCCTTATTGATGTTCTTCACAGGGTTCTATGGAGTGCCGACTATGATTGGATTATGGCCCTTAACATAGTGACCAACTAGATCCATGTTCCACCTATACTTACCTAGAGATATCTTGAACTAGTAAGATAGGGCATCTCTATTGGTATCAGGGATAAATACAACATATTAAGTATAAATGCATAAAGTAAGAGACTTTGGAAGAGAGTAAAATATCTCTTATCTAATTTCAATAACTCATAAAGTTTTTTATGATCTAATACACTTCGGAATCTATCTTCAATCATTATGTTCACGTATATCTCCCTCCTTTAAGAAGCTTCAACATCAACACCTTCATAGGTCATATTAAGAAGTTTGAAACTTTTGTATGCCTATTTCACAAAATTATTTCTAAAAAAACTTTTGGGTTTCTTGAAATGATTCCCTCACGAAGGAATTCTATTTCGATACTACCTCACGAAATATTTTTTTGTGAAGATGAAAAGTTTCATGATAGATAAGGATCAATATCATGGAACACTCAATAAATTTTTGAGTTTCACTAAAATATAGGATCATCCAATATTATGTGATAATTACATGGTCCCCCTTGGGGACCCTCCCCTAATTTATAGGCCATAGGTTGAGCTGAGTTTCATGAGTGGAATGCCTAGATTATCGATTTTCAGCGATTTCACCTAAGAATTTGACCCTCCACTCTAGCATCGACTAGAATTCTAGGGGGGGGGGTCACAGAAAAACATGTTACAGGAGATGTTGAGGAATACACTAATGTTTTGAGGCAAATCTAGGCCAAAACAGGATCAAAACCCACCTATGGGTCAAGATTCGTGAAGGATGAATTATTCATGAAGGGAAAGGGATTTGGGTAGATCGTCAGAGCACCGTGAAATATTATCTTAAGAGAATATGTTAATATATCATCCAACATATTTATCCACCTTTATGGAACCTATAAATACCTCCCTTCACCCCACATTTAATGGTACATGACCTTTGGACTTCCATAAGAATCTCTGAAATCACAAAACTTCATCCTTTATTATCTAAAGTGGAGATGGATTATTATAGGTAGCCATATTTTGTGAATAGTCTCTCATGAGTACTTGAGACCATAACAACATGGTGGAGATGAAATTCATGAAGGATATCACCCTTCGTGCTAGAGGAAAATCCCTCACACCTCTTGTATTTTTACAATGCATACACTTTTCATGAAACCTTCCCCATGGGAACCAAGAAATCATCACTAAGAAAGGTATCTATGTTTTAAAAAGGCCTCAATTTAAAAAAACCCCATTCCTTTTTGAACCCCCAACCATTCATGAAACCCACCTCATGGTCCCCTAAATGATTCCTCATTTTAGAATATATATCTTCATGAAAGTTGAGTTCCCGAGGGCCCTATACTCATTCAAATTGAGTTTATTCACGCCCCGATCTTCTACACAACCTGGGTCTTCAAATCTTATATCGATACCCTTCATTACGAGAATGGGTTAGGTATAATATATGTTGATTTATCCTAATAATAGGAACCCTAATGTCATGACCCCCACATTTCACCCAAAAATGGAAGTTCTTACGCCTTGTTTCATTCAAAAGCACCTGCGCAGTAGACCCGTAAGCCCTAATGGTGGAATCATCAAGGTAAACCACATAATTTTCCCTTTGAGTATGGATAATATTTTATACTTATCTTATAATTATAAATGATCTCTCTTGTTGTAAGTCCTTACATATCCAATATGCAAGGCTTTAAACTACATAGCCCAATTTCCTAGTTGTGCAATGTTAAACTGCACAACAACATCCTCAACGCATGATGTTAAAATATATCCCTTCCATATGTGATAAACATGGTATTCCTCATGTATGAATCACATGTGATGATAACTCACCTTTAGGGAAGATTCTATGTGAAATACCCACACCACCTCTTTTTGTCTCTATTTAGGTGACATGAAATTCCTTACCACATGATGTTAAAGTTCAAGGACCAGTCTTATAACATGACCTTAAAATGTGTCCATGAACTACATGTATTGCGATCCCTATCTCCTAGTAGGGTATGTAGGAATCCTGCTCAAGGTTCAATCTTGATACCCTAACACCACCATTAAATCGGTCTATATGCCCCCTATGAGGTGAAAACTCTAATGTGGGTTCATTTCCCCTAGGAATAGACTCAACCTCATCAACCAAACTTAAGGTCCCCACTAGACCCCTATTTCTAAATGTAATATTAACCCATATCTGTACCAATACGCAACAAGTGTATACGGGAAACGTTCTCATAAGACTTTAAACCTATGACCACATTCCCAAAAGACATTAAACCAATGACCACATCTCCACAAGCCTTTAAATAAGTGACCATGTCCCCATAAGAGTCTAAACTGATGAACACATCCCCAAAGAGAAATTTAGAATATTTCTCACAAGACTCTAAACCTATGGATACTCCCCCACAAGAACTTAAACCCATGACCGTGTCCCCAAAAGTCCATAAACCTATTACCCCCACCTCATACACCAAAATCTATACCTTGTGTGGAAAAAATGAGATTCCCTAGACAAAGGGTCTTGGATATCTTAAACCCATGACATAAGTTACCCTATGATGTACATGGGATGACTTGGGATCCAAAACTAATATGCCTCCCACATGAGATGACCTTGATTCAAAAAATGGAAGACTTTTACTGATACCCAATGAACCCAATGTTTAAAAATATCCAGACATGTCAAATATCACCATTAGCTCGGAGTGTAGGTAGAAACCCTATAATGATAGAACTGTTGTAATTAATCAGTTTCCTCCTCGAGATGGAGTTAGAAATGATATTCACAAACGTGAATCAAATCTATGAGGGATATTTAGATTAGGAAACACCCTCCAAGGAGGAATTCATGGAATTAGGAACCAATATCCCTTCATTCTGTTCTGATCAAGGATATGATATCATAAACATTAGTGATAGAGGTTGCCTACCTATAGAAAGTGGGAATATAAGAAAAATAAACCACCCTGGTGGAGGTACAACTACTTCAAGAATGTGAACCACTCTAAGAGAGGGAAATAAATGAATGTCGCCTCCCCGATGCGTTCCTCGATGGAAATATTTAGAAAAAAATACATCAGAATTATTTTTTAGGAAGTAAATCCACACTTTCCTAGCATCATTGTCAATAAAAGTGAGAAATTAGAGGCAACCATTATAAAAATGAATAGGATCAGGTTCCCAAACATCTGAGTGTACAAGATCTAAATTCTGATTCCTGGGATTATAGCCATATATTTTAAAATACACTATTTTCTATTCTCCCTGCACACAAATTCCACAATTTCTGATTTCAGTATGATCAAGCTTCAGCATACATTTTCCTTCATAAATTTAAAGTTCATTTCAATGAGGTGACAAATGTTTCAGGCCATAATTTCAGATAATTTGAAATTTTACTTCTAGAAATATCCATCCCATCTAAATTTTAAATTATTTAAAGAGTCTCATTCTTTAATCATTGAGAAAATATAACTGATCCTTTGGTAACTATCCAAATCCGATCAGTAAATCTAGTTTCATCGCCTACATCATCAAGTTTTACAATATAAATTAGATTTAATCTAAGGCTAGTGATGTGATGAACATCTGTTAATTTATTGATTCCTCTATTCTTAATTAAGATATTGAAATTTACTTTTCAAAAAACTTCTAGGGATTCACCATCCTCCATATATACTTTCACAAATTCCCATATACATAATTGAATATGAATCTATGATCACTAGTTGAATGATAAGATTCTCTAGATTCAATAGGCCAAGATTCTATCATAGTATTTAAACTTAGTAGATAACCTTTGTTTTCTTCCATTGTATTAACAGAATCTGAACTACCAGAGGTTGATACCTTTCTAGTGTTCTCCTTTTGACTCTTGAAGTCCCTTTTGATATACCGTTTATTACAACATTTCTGGTAGGTTGGACCAGGAACATCTAACTTACTTCGACTTCTTCCATTGTACTTTTCTTCTATTGTTTTCTTTTTATATTTCTGATGGGGTGGACATCCCCTTCCATCAGTATTAATGGAACTATTGGTCAGTACATGAACTTCCCTCTACCTTAGTTCTTAATTTAAGACTATGTTTTTGATATCGTCTAATACCGTATCATTTTTTCCACTGGTGTTACTAAATGTAGTAACCATTGCATCCCATCTCTTCATAGGTAAAGATAAAAGGAGAAACTCTAATACATCATTATAAAAAGATACATTTACTAATTAGAACTACCCAATAATCATGTTAAATCTATTTACATGATATTAAATTGGTGTTCCTTCTAAAATTGTATTTTAAACAATTATCGCAACATGAAAACCTTGTTTAGGGTTGTTGGTTTTTTATACATATCTGCTAACATCTTCAGAACTTTTGTTGTTGTCTTTTCCTCTCTAATATAGAAAGAAATATTTCTTTCTAGGTAAATTCTTTAAAGAATCAATGATTTCATATCCAATATTTCTCATTCATATTTATCTATTATCATTGAGTTTACCGTAGCCAATGGGACTTTTAATTTCTTAGGAATCAGGTGGTCTTCAATATGCATTCACCAAAATCCAAAATCCATTCCATAAATTTTATTTATTTTGATCTTACCTTCATCTAGTGTCATGTATGTGATACTACCAATTTTATAAACCCAGATAACTAAACCCCCATTGATACCACTTTATCGAAAATAAATGGCCTCCAGAATAACCAATCGCATGTGTTATCAATAAGAACACCGTAAAATTCATGTGCATATCAGCGCAATGCAAAACTGAATCTCTGAAACTTTACTTCCCCTCAACTAAGTGTATCAAAAGTAGGGAGCCACTGAACCCTACCCATTTCACTAAGTCAATATTTCAAACACCTCAACTAAAACACACAAATGAAATATAAATACATAAAATGGTAATAAATAAAATATAAGTACATAAAGCAGTAAAAAATACATGATATTTTCCATGCTTCAAAATTTTTACCTACATTCATAGGAGGAACCACTATGAATTATTTATATTATAATAATCACAATATATATAATAAACTAACCAAAAATATTTTTAATAATTAATTATACACTGGTTAACACTCTTTAAAACTCTAATATACTATGCATGCATCAAATTAATTGTTTCATGCTTAGATGCACTATTCTATGCTTTTTTCCCTATATTTTCATAGTTGGTCCCCACTTCCTTTTATATAAAACTTAGCTAGTTTTTTGGGTCACACTGCCTTCCCATATACATAGAGAATACTCTAAATGAAATGTCACTATTTATTTCCTATAACACTATTAACCTCAAATGCTTTCCCTGGTAAACACTTAAAGATTATTCTTTCTAGGAAATTCATTCTAGATAATTCACCAATATTATAGACTACCATTGATGTAATTGGAAGATAAAAATTTTTATTAATCAACAACTACTAAAAATATGAATAATCACTTCCTTTACACTGATCCCATCCACCTTATGTTGATCAATTTTTCGGTGAACATAAATCTAATGTTCAAACTTCAGATTCTCTAAACTTATCATGGTTTAAAAAAGGATTTTCATCCCAATAATTACTCCTAACCATGCACAACCTGTGTGCCACCCAAAAAAATTCAAAAAATTTAATTTCCAAGCCAAAAATTACTGGAACTTAAAATAACCCAAAATAAAATAATTTAATACAAAATAAACTCTACAGTGACATGGTGGGTGTCACATTCTCCACCTCCAATGGGATATAAGGAAAACCTCTACATAAAGAGACTATACTACTTGAGATATGAAATTAGTCTCAGTAACATACTTCACTCTTCCTTCCTAATTAGTTGGGGTTATAACAAGAGAATTTTACTCCTCAAGAATGTCCTAAATCTTGTCCCTAGGTGGCTCCATGAAATATCATCAAGGTAAAAAAAATTAAATGTAAAAAAAATAATTTTAAACACTTTAACACAACTTAAATATTGAATATATTTAATTGTGATCATGAATATGCTAACATGATAACTCACTATATTCTTATCTTATCATCCTAATACAACTATCTCACCATAAGAGACACAACCTCAAGGTCCACTCTATGAGACATTATGACACCATAACCCACTACTTATCCAAGGTTTTAGATTCGCATATATTATACTTTCTCATATATCATAGTTAAAAAAATCCTCAATCAGGAAAAATTATAGGGTTTTAATTAATTTAATAACATCAATAATTTATTTATAGAAACATTAGACAAATTATCATTAGTTTTAAATTAATTAAGACCTCTTTTTTAAAAACCTTTTACAATCACACAAAAGTAAGAACATAACATATGAACCTATTTTCTAAATATAATGAATGAACTCATACTTCCTTTCTGTATCAGGTAAGATAAAATCAATAAACAATAAATTTATAAATATCACTTAAGTAAAAAATCCAATAAAACATAACCATCAAAACTAATAATGACCATCCCACTACCCTGGAAACTCAAGTGTCCATTATATAGTTGTTTTCCTAGAACAATCATAAGTTATAGCCTCATTTTTAACCATCCTATATCTAATATACAATACCCTAAAATAAAAAATCAAGAACAAGGTCTCTAATTCCAATTTTTAATGCCCCAAACAAATTCATCGGATCCAAGACAAAGTATCACATGGCCTTATGCACACTTCCTTGTATACAAGAGGTAACTGGCGATAAGGGATAATAAGATAAATTATGGAGTTTTTTCACCCAATGTTATATAATCCAAAATAATATAGTAGAGGAAACTATAAATAAATTTATAAAAATAAATAGTATTGAATCATGGTTACATGATAACTATTTAAAAAACATCACACTTGATAACAAAATTAACCCATGTCATCCTTGATTTAGAAATCTAAATATGATCCCCACAAGTGATAGATCATTACATGTGATATAAAAAATAAAAAAATATAAAGGAAGATTTTATAAAAGAGATACCAAAGTGTGTCATGATATCACCTCTACCTTCATGCTAATCTCAACATGGTCATCCATATGATATTAGGGCTTTCTACGTACCGAGATCCTTTGTAATAAAATTTATACACCTACTTCTGTGCATGTATAGGTTGTGTGTATAAATTATAGTAGTACACCATCAATGGGACCTTAGTATAAGTTTGAAAATATATGTGATTGTATATAATAGGCAATAAATAAGTAACCAATCAATCATGAGCATAGTATGGGTGATCATGTACTAAATGAATCTCCATGAATCCTAACCAATCCTACCTCAAACAATGTTGGAATAAGAGCCATATCATTCCAAGTAAAAACATTATTAACCATAATAGCAAGAAGATATAGAGGAATGTGTAACATAGACAACCTCTCATATAATAAATGCATCATGATGAAGGTGTAACATATCCAACCTTCTATATATGAAACAAATGACGAGGAAGGAATAAATAACCAAACTCCCATATTGGATATTGGCCATGAAGAGAGAGCAACATAACCAAATTTTCACATAGGAAACAGATCATGAGGAAGAAATAATATAGATAAACTCTCATGTGTGTTGAACCATACCATAACCCAAGGTAAGGCCCCATATAAATGCTCCATTCCAAACCCTAAATGTTAATCCAATGTATATTCAGTATAATTAGAATACAATATCTACCCATGGTGTAACCATTCATGCAAAGATCCTTCATCTCCTCATATCATCTATACAAAATTTTGTGCATAGGATATCACTCACATCACACTAGCCTAAAACCACACAATATTAACTATTCCTTAGAATATCCTCCTCTCACTTGAGTAATTCTATATCATATATCCATAAACTATGAAAAGTAAACATTATTTCTATAGAAAATCCTAAATAACTTAGATCATACCTAAATTATCATAGCAGATAGCTCTAACTAAGACTCCCACACATGTCATGGGTCAGTCTCATTCAATCTAAAACATTCAAAACTCACTTTATCAAGGTTAATTTTACCATTTAGAACCAAACAAAAATCTTGATTATATTAACTAGATAAATCCCATTCTTACCCATGAACCTTCATGCATGAATGTTTATGTAGTCCCATATAAATTTTGAAACATGGTAAGGACTTACTACCCTAATAAACTAAAAGAAAAATCACCTAAGGTATTCCTCAAATTTTATCTCAAAAACAGTAATATGGAAATATAATAAAAACCCTCTAAAATGGATATTTTCGATGGAGAAAGAAGAATAGTGGAAGTTAAACATAATAGAGGCTTATATGTAGTTATACCTTCCAAAAGTGTATGGACATACCTTGCGGTAGTTCAATAAAATAAGAAATGAAGTTAAAAGAACCCTTGGAAGCATGAAGGGATCCAAATGGGACATCTGGATCACACCTTGGTCAATGAAGGAAGAAAAGAGGGGTTAAAATAGTCTTTGAGGTTAAAATGTAAAAATTTTGTTAATGGTATTTACCTAAGAAAACCATTGGTTACCTCGTCTATTTTTATTTGGTACCAAATTACCTTCTATCTACTTGGTAAAACCCCAAAAGTTGGATTATGGAGCTCTATAGACTACTATCACCCGTATGGGCATCAGGTACCCAGTAGCTTATGCTAATAATTTTTAGCAATAGGGCCCCAGTTTCCCCACTCTAAGCTACCTCCACCTCTAGACACCACCCAAGCATAACTAATATCAATCATAGTAATTAAATAAAAAATCAAAATAAAGCTCTGTTAGAACCTCCTTATTTTAATGATCACAAATCATATTTGTTATATTTTTAAAAGTATCAATGTTTTATGAATTTAAATCATTTTCTAAGTAACTTTGTAGACAAACATTGTTATTTATTGATCTATTGTTAGTTCAAGAAGATATATTGCTGGATATGTTGGTCTACTATTAATTCAACTGATCTATCATTAGTTCGCCAGATCTACCAGTGGACTATATCTTCCACTGAAATATCTACCACTAAACATCTACCACTAAAAATATACCACTAATAGATCTACCAATGGAATACATCTACCATTAATACATCTATCACTAAGGATATATATCGTCAGCACATCTACCATCAGAACTAATCTACCACTAGATTGATCTATTGCTAGCCTATGTGGTTGTTTACTAATTTTACTGCTTGAATTCATCTATCACTAGTGAGGATTTTATGTTATAGAGGATATACTGCCATAGTAATACTATTTTTATCCATACTCATATTCGAATTTAATTCCTCCAGTGGCTATTTTATGGAATTAAATAAAGTCATCCACACATCGATTTAAGAATCACTATTCTTAAACTACTCTGAATATGAATTGAAGAAAAAATCATACCTCTATTTAACCTTTCTCTCTCAAACTGAAACCATCCTTGTGTTTTCACTTCTCCCTTTGAACCAATGCATTGGTAAGAGTGAAACACACCTCAGTCTCATATCCCAAAGGATCACATCCCTCGATTAAATTGCATGGTGAATCTTGATGGACTACTGTTGTTGAACCAAAAAACCCATAACTCTCAAGTTTATTTGTTTCTATTAAAAAGGAGATAGATATTGAATGTTTAGTTTTAAAAAAGTATCTAGTTTTGAAAGTGATCCAGGACCAAGGATGAGTCAAATGTTTTTCAAGGAATAGTCGATAATTCTATCTTAGGTTGGTTCATTAGTTTTATCCATATGTAGAGTATAGTTTCACTAATAATAAATATGTTATTAGAATTATAATTGATGGTATAAATGTGATATTTTATTTGAATAAATGGGAAATATGCCTTAATGTAGCTCATGGAAGTATTTATGATGACTTTCAAGGATCCATTCTCAGTGATAGTGGGTTTTTCATATATGATAATTCTCTACTAGAGTTGACTGTTACTAATACTATAAAAAGATAATATACTTTAGATCTTGATGGATAGTGTAGAATTTTGTTTAATTTTATCTAACATATTATTTTTCCTAGGAAGGGGACCTTTGTCACCATGAGGTACCAAAATGTTTTTTTCTTATTTCTTATAAAAAGATGGTATATGATAAACCTATGTAGATATTTGATGGTCTGTATGATGAAGATGATCAAGAACTCGTCTAGATATAATTCCTTGATTTATACACATTTTATTTTAGCTATGTTATAAGCCAATAATCTAGTTCCCAAAAATTAATAGGTTGTAATCAATTGCGGTGGATTCTATTTATGTCATTTTACTTGCAAAATGATGAAGGTAAATTGGAACCCTTGGTTGAAGAAATGGATGACCAATAATAATAAGTTATATAAGAATTTAAACCCAGTGAACAACCCTTATATACCCTGAAATATGGTTGAACCTAGCTTGGATCCAATTAAATTTTTTTATTCCTCTGATGAGGAAGTTGGGGAAGAAGAAACTAAAGCTAGAGAAGAAGTGACGGTAGTTGTATTAATAGAAGAAGTAAGTGAGCCTGATTTGGTTTAAAGTCCTTATATTTCTTATGGACATGTTATCCCATCTCTTTCTCTTATTTCTAGATACAATTTGATCAGTGAAGGTGAAGAATCTAAGGAGACTTAGGTCTCAGGAGAATAAAATTATAAGTATTGTTATAAGATCTCAATAGAAGTTGTTGAACTATTTTATGGATTTATTCTGTCTGAGAATGGTGGTGGTGGTGATTCTGTTGAGGAAGATTAGTCAAATCAATCTCTAGGTACTTTTGTTTTAGGTAAGTATGGTGAATAAGGTAAATATTTTGGAATCCAAATAGTTTAGATAGTATCTCCTGAAAGTAAAAAATGGAAATGGTGATGATATTAAAGCTTCTAAGATTCAAATTAAGGATATTGTTTCTTATAGGGATAAGGAGAGAGAACCTGCTAAAGAAAAGAAGTCCCAGAGATATGCTCAACTAGAGATTGACTATTTAGATTTAGATTATGATGATGATCATGGAATCCCACATAATCATGGTGGACATGAAATATTGGTTGATGGAAAAATATCCTAAGGTGAATCTAGTAGAATATATAGATGAGGTTGGTCAGTTGGAGGCCTTTCCCTTTGATGTTCCTATATATGAATATGTACATATAGTGGATGACCTACCTAGACAAGAGAGGATTCCATATCACCTGCCTTATACTCCTCTACCTTTTGGTTATGTAACTATGGATGATCTAGATTCTTTTAGAGTGAAGATGTTATCATATATTAGTGGGATCCTTAGATACACATCTCTTAAAGATACCAAGCTTAGGGAAGCTGATACTAGGTGGATTTTTAAGTTAATGATCACTCACATCCATCATAAAATGATCATGAAAATGAAATAAATGGAGATTAAAAATAGGTGGTTTGATAGTGAAATAGAGTGAGTCAAATCCATCATGAAATAAATGGGTGGGAGTTTTACTAAAGGCTAGTTATATCTACTTGAGAGATTAGAGTCTTTACCTACTACCAGTGCTTCCAATTCCAGTGTTCCACCTCCTACTCCTTCAGTTGATATCGAGGAGATTTGATTTACTATTATAGAATAGATAAATGTTATCCTCAGTAATAATTATTCATCCTACCAAGAGGAACTTCAGTAAATAAAGAAACATTGTGATAATATTTATATGTTAGTTAGGTAATGTTTGAATGAGGCTAGGAGTGATAGAGATACTATTACTAAATCCATTAAATTCCACCTTTCTAAAATTTATACCAAGAATGATCTCAATTCAAATTTTAATTTTATTTATGAGAATTTAAGGATGCCTCCTGTGACTAGAAAATTCAAGGATCAAGTGAATCATCTCAAGATTTCCCACCATTTCTCAAGATTTTAATGTAAGAGAAGAAGGATTTATTCACAATAATAGAGCATGGTGGCAACATCATTACAAGTTTTTTTTAACATGATGAAGCTATTTTTTTATTCCTCTGAGACTACAGTAGAGTCACCTGATGTTATAAATATGTTTGTTCTCACTTATTCACCTTATTTAGAACCTCTTTTTGTTGAGTTTCAACATTTTTAGCATGAAACCAGTTGATTTTTTTCAACATATCAGACCTGTCTTGATCCAAGAGCTTCCTCCATCTGCTTTTACACCCTCTAATTCCACTTATGTACCTCCAGTTTTTGGAAAAGGAAAAGATATAGTGGTTCCTTACTCATATCAATCAAAGAGTGGTTCTGAATCATATTAGTCTTTGATAGGTAATTTAAATTTCCATTGTATTACTTTTTAAGATGTAATCTTTTGACATTTATAAGTAATCAATATTCTCTATTATTAATTGTTATATCTTTACTTTAATTTTATTTTATTTCCTTGTCTTTTTTATAATCTCAAAAGTGGGAGTATACTTGAATAGAATTTAAGATGGTAATAATCACATTTATACTTTGAAATTTTAAGTAGAACACTCTTAGAATTCATCTATACTACACTTATCTTTTTATTTTTTTTAATATATACATGGTTATAAATTCCATGACTTGTGATCATCAAAAAGGGGAAAATTTTGAAACCTTTTTATTTTAATGATCACAAATAACGTTTTTTTATGTTTCTAACATGCTCAATGTTTTAAGATAGTATATCATATTCTATGTAATGTTTTTGAAAAATTTGGTTAAGTATTGATCTACTATTAGTTCAAGAAGATATACCACTCGCTCTTTTGGCCTACCATCAGTTCAACTGATCTACTATTAGATAAAGTAGATCGACTGGTGGACTATATCTACCATTGATTGATCTACTGTTAAACATATACCAATGAAAATATACTAATAATAGATCTATCAGTGTAATACATCTACCACTGACATATCTATCATTGAGGATATCTCCATGCAATACATCTTCCATATGAACTGATCTACCACTGGACTATTCTACTGATAGATTATGCAACCATTTACTAATTCTACTCCCAAAATTCATTGACCATCAGTAAGAATCTACCACCATAGATTATCTACCACCAAAGTATTACCATCACTGTACAAAATCTTATTCAAATTTAATTCATCCAATGGATAGTTTAAGGGATTAAATGCAGTCAGCTATATGTGGGTTTAATAATAATTATTCTTAAACTATTAAATGGATGTATTTAAGAAAAAGTAATAACTTTCCTGATTTTTTTCCAGTATGTACATCCAATTGATAATTGGTCCTACAACAATAAAAAATTTCATAACTCTCTCATGTATGAGTGTGTCCAATAAATATACTACATTCATAGAGAATACAGACTATCATATACTAAATCAAGAAAAATAAAAATAAACCTATGTGTAGAAGGGTATTAGACATCTACAATCCAAAAACTGAAGGACTCTCTAGACCATCATGACGCTCTATTTTTTTGCATATTTGGAGGAACCTTTTCAAGCTCCTTTTAAAGTCATATTCGAGGACCTTTTAACATCTGAAGATATTTAGATTAAAGAGAATATATTTTCACTTTCTCTAATCATTTTTCTCTCTATTTATGATTTAATTTTGAGAAATATGTTTTTTTACTCGGTTTATATATACTCACTCTCTCATGTGCATGAACTAGAATATTCTGGACACATTCTCTCAAACTTATTAATTTTCATACCAATAAAGACTATGGAAGAGGTCGTGTGTGGCCTGTAATTGTTTTTATCCCACAAAGAACTATAGAAGAGTCTTTTTTCCTTGAAACCCTTATGTGTTGTTCTTTTTAAACCCTAGTACAGGTTGTGAATAATTTTATTATTAGATAAACTATTTGGAAGTAGGTTATTTCCATGTAGAGGGGATTAACTAATGTCTTGAGACTGAACCCCTTATTTTAAATCCATTGTGTGTTTTATTAATTTTTTCTATATTTTAATTTTCAAAAGTGTATCAATTTTATATTCTAGATCAAAACTTTACTCTTATTGTTAATATTAATTTTTGTTCTATAAAGAGTGTTTGATCAAGTAATTTAGTTTCAAAATTTAATGTGATTTCAATGACTATTTTAACTGAGCATTGATCCTGCTTTGAGAAATTATTTGAATAATAAATTATATATTTATACTATTTTGATTAACTGGGTGTTTTTATTAAATAGAGGGTTTTATTTTCTATGTTTTTTATAAATATAAATTTTTATTAGGAACTCAATTCACCCCCCCCCCCCCTCTTGAGTTGCTCAATCTGATCAAGAAGCTCTAAATTGTATCTCAAAATTCAAGAGTATTCACAATCAATGGATCCATGTCCCAAAAATACATGATTCCCCCTCTCAGACACACCATTCCATTGTGGTGTTCTAGGGGGAGTAAATTGTAAAACAATTATATAGTCTCTAATATAATCAATATATTCCTAGATCAAGTATTCACCGAATCTATCTGATTGGATAATATTAATATTTTTATTTAATTGATCCAGTACTTTTTTTTATAAACTCATTTAACTTTTCGAAGGTTTCAAACTTTTGGACTATAAGAAACATGTTACCATATCGATTAGATTCATCAGGAAATGTTACAAAGTACCTATACTCACTAATTTATTATGTAATTATTGGTCAATATACATCACTATGTATTAGGTCTAATAGTCCACTAGTCCTCTCAACGTTTCCACTAAAAAACACTTTGGACATTTTTTCTAAAAAATAAGATTTATATTTGTCAAATGATTCATAATAAAATTATTACTATAATACATATCTATGGATTATATTTACTTGTTTCCTATTAATATACCTAAGGTTAAAATTCCAAAAATAATCAATGATGGGATCAACCTAGAGCTTCATATCTTGAATGTTATAGGTCAGATTTTCCATATGTAGAATTTTAAAAAAATTACCATATTCTGAATTCCATAAATATTTTATCCATATATATATATAACAACTCTTATTCTTAATAATGATTTAAAATACCTTATTATCCAAAAAAGTTATATAAATAAAATTTATACTTATAGTCAAGACATAGTGACTACTTTCAAATTCTAGAACTAATCCACTAGGTGGAATTAGATCAAATGTGTTAACTACTAGTGGGATAACTCTTTCCATACTTCTAGTAAACCTAATTATCCCATCATCAATTATACCTTACTTTCAATTTGGTGTTTATAAAAACAAATATATGATTCACACCTAGTATTTAATTCCCAGCAAACATAATTATAGAAATTTATTTTTATAACGTTCACATCATTATGATATAACTACTTATCCTTGTGAAAACTTATCAACCATAGATATCAATATATTAAATATTGTTCCAACATATAATAGATATAAAAATTATTTTCATGATATAATTCATTATCTATAACAATCCATATCTTTTGGTGATTATCATGTTTTATACTAATTCAATAAGGAATTTTATTTAATGTACTCCCACTAAAAATGATGACCCAGTATATCATATCCATTTAGGGAGGAAATATTTGTATTTCACTAAGATTTTTTTAGCTTTAAGGATTTATTATATTGTATAAATATTTAGTTAATCCATCATTTCAATCACATTATATATGATTCTTGGATTTATTTTAATGGATAGCCCTTTTCCCAAATCTATCATATGAATAAACTAGACTCTAGTCATCTAGTATCTTACCCGAATGGCCCGAAGGCCTTCATTATTATTGATTTTTGATAACCCCCCTTTAAAGGGATGAGGGGGAACCCTAACAAGGCCTGTAGGCTCAGAGATTACATGGCCTATAGGCTTTAGGAGATTACATAACCTTAAGGTCTTAGGGAATTCAACCAGACTATCTACAAGGAACTGCCCCTCCCCAACATCTGCATCATGATAGTAACTCTCCACTTTACATTGTGTTTGTAATGAAATTTTATATATTTGAAGAAATTTTCAAGATTCATGGTTAATGTATGGTTTATCTAACAATGAATATAAATCTTTCATGTTGAAAAAACATTTTTAGTGTCTCATTCATGGTTGATGAACGATTTTTATAGCCTTTATTCGAACCCCACATTGTGAAAAAACATTTTTGGTAGCTCATGAAGGTTGTTTTATGGTTTTTCTAACTCTAAATCCAAACCTCTTCCCATAAAAATTGGAAAATATATTTTATTAAATCCATTTTAAATTAATTTGAGACTTTATTATTTTTTCTGCTTTTGAGATACTTCTAAGTGCATCATCCTCCTTCAACACCCTCACCTTTTTAAATCCTCTTGATTATAATTCATAAAATGGGAGTGATTCTCCAAGGTATTTCCCTCTAAATCATCATATTTCGTTTTTATTCTTTCTTATTCTCCTATTTTCTTAACCTAGATTAGACATAGTGGACAAGGGTTTATCTTACATGAAAAAATAATTTAATTTTTCAATTTTAGGTATTTTAATCATATTTTAAGGATTCATATTCATCTATTTTATTTAATTCACATTCGTATACATTAATTTCATTTAGTTTTGGGAGGTGGTTTTTTGAAACTTTGTTTTTTATGAAACCATGAGTTCTTGATTATTTATAGAGATGTTTTATTTGATATAAAATTTATATTTAAAGACTATAGTTGTTTTATGTGGATTTATTTTTTGTTTTTATATAAAATAAATTTTATATAAAGGTTATTTTCTATATTTTATGTCTAAAATTATGGTCGCATAATTTATTTCACATTAGGTGATTGATAAAATTTCTAGTATGTTTTTTATGAAATAACCAAATTTATGTTCATGTAATGATTTGTTATTATTTATAAAGAAATTATAATATGATTTTATTAATGATTTCAAAAACTAAAGGCCCATTTAGCAAGAAATAAAATGACTTTTATGTATTTTTCATACACCCTTGGTGTTATTCCCCTTAAAGTTATGTATTTAAATGTGGAATTATATGGTGATGGTGGAGTGATATTATGATGAATGTGGTTGTTTCTTTTATTGTTTTTCATCTATGAGATATGATTTTATGAAATATGATATTGTAAGGATATACAAAATTCTTTACTCGCTTTAATTTAATAAAATTTTATGGGAATACCAGGTTAGATAAGTGGGAATTAAAGGAAAAAGTGTCATACATGATTGGTGTCCCTTCTTAGGATTACGCTTCTTTTAGGGGGTTTCTTCCCAATACTGTTAATGAAATAAATTCAGGTGTAAGTGTTGTGGGAACATATCTAGGCTATTATATGGTTTCATCCAATCCAAGTCCAATATTGTCTTTGTGGTACTTAGTATATTATCAATTGATTTTTAGAACTTAATTGGTATGTATTATTAGTTTAATTTATTTATCATTTGATGTTTATGTCTTTAGGTACTCTATACTTAAATGGTAACAAAATTATTTAATCTTAAGTGTGTTTTTAAGAAATTTATAATGTATCATTTTAAAATTACAAAATAAGGGGTTTTATTTTGGAATGAAAATTATAATTATCTTTAAAGATGTTTTATTCCTAAGGATTTCTCCTTTATAATTTTTAAGATTTTCTATTTCAAATTATCATTTGTTTTCTTAATCAATTGTCTAATTTATTTTCTAAAACATGTTGGGAAACCTTGGTTTTAAAGGAAAATATAGTCATAGCACTTATTATTATTTATTTTACCAAAATAAGGAGTATTTTTCCTAAGTGTATTTAAAAACTAGAAATGTATGGTTTTTTTCTGAAATGATTTGTATGAAACATTAGTGGTACCCTATTTTTTAACATCTTGTTTCCTTCTTTCAGGTATTCCTTGACCCTTGTTTATTTCACTTTTGTGTTGGTTCCTATTTTGGGGATTTTTTGGTGAAATTTTTAGAATTTTGGAATCCATTTTGGCTTTACATGCTTGGGATATGGTTAGGAAAAAACGTGTAGTTTGGCCCAGCAAACCATTCACCTTTGATGATTCTTTAGAGTGGGTGCACGGTTTTTCTAAACTATGTGATCAAACCCTCCAAACTGCGAAGCCTAAGGTAGTGGTCATATACATGTTTGTTGCACGGTTCATCAATTTTGTTCCCACCAAGTAGAAACTATATAACCCAGACAACAGGGGTTCATAGTTAAGGCACACAGTTTGTTTAACCAGGCAACCCTCCCCATGAAACTATGAAAGCGGTAATTAATTATTCATAAAATTAATTATAAATTCTCAAACCCTTCGTTTAAGATTAATAACCTACCCACTTTACCCTAATACAATTTCCTCTATTGTGATGGATTTCTAGAGGAGATTTTGGATCCTCCAATATCCTCTTTTGGTGAATCAGAATATTGGTGGAAGATCTGATCCCTCTCTAGTAATTTGATCCCCTCTTGGGTGTTCTCTTCTAATCTTCCTTCCTCTCCTCCTTAGAGAGTACCAGATCACTATGTTATTGATGTATATAAACTACATTTTATTTTATCTAATCCTTTTATTTATATATATGGATTCTAGATTTGTTTCTTAGATATTCTTTTCCATCGATTGTCGCTGGTGTTCCTGTTGCGGGTGTTGGTCGTTTGATTTCTGTGATAAAAGGTAGGTGGTTCCATTTGAGAATATCCATGTAATTCAAACCTTAAATTTCTTTATTTTTTGAAATATATTTCAATAGATTTATAAAACCCTAATCTGATATGATTTGAAATGGGAGTTGAAATGGCATGGATTTTGAGAAGAACCCCGAATTCTAATAGAATTTGAATTGTGGGGTGAATTTTTAAAATGATGGAATTGCTGAAATGATTTTATATTTTTTTTGAGAAAAAATATATTAAATTTAAATTATAAAAACATTTTATTGGTTTTTTATTGAAAATTAATAAAATGATGAAAGTCCCATGTTTTGGTTTTGAAATTGAATTAGCGTATTGAAAATAAAAATTAGAATATTGGATTGTAAATGATTATTGATTTGAAATGAAATTATTTTCTATTTTTTATTGATTTATTGAGAACATATGATCCTAAGTATTTAGTGTGTTATTTGGGATAAGCACCTTGGGATATTGATCCCCTATTAATGGATTTATGATGAAAACTCAAATAAAAACCTAGTTCGAAATGATTATCCTTGATGGGATGTTGATGTGTCTTATTCATTCAAATCATGGGGGACTTGTGCATACATGTTTATTCATGATCACTAAATTGAGAAGTGTGAGTATCTTATAGCCAGAAACAAATGAACTTAATGGAATATGATCATGGTGCTTGTTGTGAATGTTTTTTATTATATATGACATTATTTATAGAACTTTTTTATCATGCCAAATGATTTATATAAATTATGTTTTATGAATATTATTTAATCCATGTTTAAAATGTTTTCCATCTATTTAAAAGAAATCATGCTTTAT
This sequence comes from Viscum album, assembly GCA_963277665.1. NCBI lineage: Eukaryota > Viridiplantae > Streptophyta > Magnoliopsida > Santalales > Viscaceae > Viscum > Viscum album. The sequence continues at coordinate 114,703,746 of OY728125.1, read as the reverse complement.
TTTAAAAATGGAAATTGATACATTATTCCATGCCGTATTTTATTTAAATTGAAATCATGATTAGTTTATTATTGTGGAATATATTATGGAACACTTGGTGAGACCCTAATGGGATTTATATCTCACACACAACCTTTACCTTAGGGAATTTATAGATTTTCTTATTCTATGTATTAGAAAAGTAAAAGCACTACTTGGAGGTGGTGGATATTGCTAATCCTTGGGACCATAGAGTGATGATGGTGACCAGTGGACCTAAGGTCTGCTTATAATACAGGGTGTTGAGATTATTGATAGTTTCTTATGGTGTTTTCTTTTGTGTCTTCCTTTAATTTGTCATCTATCTTCTTAGGTACTATTTTACCTATTTGAATTCTAGTACTTTATCCTTCAGAAGTGTTTATATACTGAATTATATCATATTTTCTTCCATTTTTGGGGAAAATCATCCCACTTTATTCTTTTATGATGAAAGGTTCTAGTCGCCAACTTATTAGGATCATAAATCCCCTTCAGTACATCTCAGATCTAGCTTAGTTATCAGGGTATCGGGGTATCCATATTGGTTCTTGGAAAAGTGGCATCAGATGTGCATGTTAAGAATCGTTCCTTGAATTTGTTATGTGGTTTGGGTTTTCTTAGTAGATAGGAGATAAGATTGATGGGACTTGGGTGATAGTTATAAACTAGTTCCGAGTCGGATTTTTCATAACTAGACTTAATTCACCATGGGTGGTGGGGTAAAAGTGTCTTTGAGGATTATTTTGACTTGTTCATAGTCTTTTCCATGTTTTAATAGAGTGTTCTAAAAATTTCCATACTTTTGAATCCCATTTGAGTTGTTTATCTAAGTATCCTTGTTAATTATTTATTACTTTCTATTTATGGTGTGTAGCATCATGAATTTGAGAAGAATTTTAAACTGAACTTAGGAGGGAGCTATCGATGAATCACAATAGTCGAACCTTCCAGTTGACCAAAATCTCATTGAGATAGTGGTGAGTGTTTTCCAAGATCTGGGAAAAGTATCCACATCAATGCCCGTTTAGGATCCAGTTGTGGAACCTCGAAGGGAATTCTCTAAAGATCATGTGCAAGAGCTTATTTACCAGAATCAACTAACTTTTCATGGATCTAATGATCCTCAAGAGTATTAGGATTAGTTGAAAGTAATTGAATGTATTTTTGAGTTCTTAAAAATTCCTGATTCGATGAAATGGAATTGTGCTACCCTCAAGATTTAAGATCCTAGAAGAAGGTGGTGGGATTCGATGTTGATGGTAAAGATGAATGAATCATTATAACAGAAATAATTCAAGGTTCTTTTTACTATTTAGTTCTATCTAGAGTTTATGGTTCTAATTAATTCAATGAATTTTATTAATCTTCAATAAAATTACCAGACTATGACTTGGTATGAAAACCGCTTTATTGATGGATATTAGAACATTCATGGATTTATATTTTTTTAAGTCTCTTTGATTGAATAAAATCATGCATGTTTACTTGAAAAATAAATCTTCCAAATGTATGTTTCTAATTTTTTTTTATTTTATTTGGATTGTGTCTTAGATACCAATTAAATTGAAATTGATTTTTAAGATATGTATATTTAATTTAGATTTTCTTTTGGATCAACCCAGTTGATCAAGTTTTAAATTGTTTAAAAAACATATTTTGGCATGTGGTTATTTCAAATAATTCTCTATTTTGAAGTATGATCTTCTATTAGGTTATGTTTTTTAAATAATCGATGTATATTTTTTTGGGTAACATTTTTTTTATTTTGGGGGTAGTAATTAATTGATGTGAACTTAATATTAGTTTGAAATGTACAATTTAAAATATATCTTTAAAAATAAATGTTTTCTTGAGTTTTTTTTCATCTATGTGGATTAACACTTTTTTAATAGTAATTTTTAGATGATTATAATATTTTTTGGGTTTATTTAATGTTATAAGTGTTATGATGGATGTAAGTTTATAGTTTAACATGTGTTTCCAAAATTTATGTTTTACAAGTATTATATTTTCAAAAGCATCTACTTTTATTTTATTACATCTTTATGATAAGTGAAATTATTGATAACGGAAAAGAAAAATAGATTCAGTATAATTAATTTTATGTTTGTATATTTTAAATTTACCCACTATGGTTTTATTTCTAGAAATATGATCTAGAGTGTTTTTTATACAATTTAGTTGATATTTTAAAATATAACTTGTGACTGTTTTTCTTATTTTTATAGATAGAGTTATTTTATTTGGAATGAAAAATATTCAAGTTTTTAAGACAAAAGAAAATTATTATTCTTTGGTATAGTTTTAGAAAATAAAAATGTTCTTGATCTTAAATTTTCAAATTCAATTATTTGTTTTTCAAGATAGTTTTTATGATTAGTAATTAATCTCTCTAAACCCACTTGAGGTGAAATATCTAATTTTTCTGTGTGTGTTTTTTCATATAAATTTATTTTTATAATGTTTTGAATTGAAATAAAATTACTTTATATTTTTATCTTAGTATGTGAGTGGTTGGTTATGTGAAGACTATTTTGTGGATATATAATTTATTATAAAGATTTTTTATTTATTATAATTATTTTTTTGTATATGATAAGGTTTTAATAGAAATATTTTTAGTGAGGGTTTTGATTTCAAATAGTATTTTTCTTATATTATAATAATTACATTTGTGTTTTGGTTAGAGGTAATTATTTTTGTTATGTCTTAAAACGTATTCTCATTAGGATATGTTTTTAAATTGTGTATAAGATGTGATAAACATGAAAATCTAAATTATTTCTAATAACCTGAAGTTTTTTAATGAAGTGGTTTTCAAGAATATATGTTATATTTAATTCAGTATAATTAAAGTTATATTTAAAATTATTTTCCATTATATTTTTATACTATTTTTATTATAAGAGACTCGAGTGGATTTAAATTTTATTTACATACTCTAGAATGATTATTTGACTATAGGGGATTTGATTTAAATTATATTTCTTAATTTTTTGAAATATATATAATAAAATTAATAAATATTTCATTTTAAATGAACCATTGTTTTTTTCTTAGTAAATATGTTTAAAAATCAAAAAAAAATTAATAAATTTCTTGGAATGTCAAAATTTAAAAATGTAAGAAAATTTAAAATTGTATATATACTAATAATGGTTTGAGTTTTTTTATTTTATTTTTTTTATGGTGTTTTTATGTTATATGATAATAAATATTCTTAGTTTGGTGTATAGTGTTTATGGTGTGTGGGTAGTTTGAAAGATAAAAGGAATTAAAATTGTTAAGTTTAAATTGAAATATAGGTAATATTCCCCATTAGCTTTATTGAGCATTAGTTTGGTTAATTATAAATGGGAATTTTGAAAAATATTTATTCAGTTATTAAAAGGTTATAATTTTGATTTATTTATATTTTGACTTTTCTATTGAGTTTTCATTTACATATTTACTTATTTGAATGATATTTGGATTTGTGTGAGTGGGGTATTGTTAGGTCCACAAGGCTGAATACCCAGAGAGGGGGGGGGGACTGAATCGGGGTATGGCTAATTTAAAATTAAATCTTATTCTGATCTTGTTTCACTGTTAAGAAAAACACTCTTCTCTCTCTATCCTGTTGCACAATATAAACAGAAAGTAAAGCATGCATATGACACATCAATTTTTACTTGATTCACCCTCACTGTGCTACGTCCAAGGAGCATACACCAGAAATGTGCCGATGTTCCAAATCCACTATAAGAACACTACAGTTTACAAGGTTCGGGATAGATCAATTCTATTCCTAGGCTCACTGCCTTTACAATGTTTAGGGTTAGCTCATTGCTTTCCCAAGGGTCACTCCTTATTTCTCTCTCTCTGGATCACTGTCGGTGGAGAGGATCACCTTCTTCCTCTTCCTTTTATCACTGCTCTGGAAAGGATCCACTCACAGTTTATAGACCTATAGGTCTCTTCATTATCAATAATGAATGCATCCTCCATTGTATGTAGATGCTCTGTTGAAGTCCAACGTTCACCCGTAGATGAATCTCTCTTTGCACCAAGGGTATCAGGAAATCTTCTAGCTTCCACGCAGCCCTGAACCACTGCCATGAAACAACCTTACATGGAGCCCTTCTCTAAGCTGGCACGCAAGTCTCGGTGCACAAGTCAAAACTGGCGCACAAGTCCTCCTCAACAACTTGCGTGACACAAGCTTCTGTAACTCCAAACTTGCGCGACGCACACCCTTTTACGCCCAAACCAATATTGGTGCGCAACCAACAACATTTGCACTTCTTCAAAATCTGGCGCGCAAATGTCACCAAACCACTTGAGTGACGCCTTCTTCTAGAACTCAAAACGTGCACGATTCACTTCCTTTCTCACCCAAACCACCTTAGGCGTGCAACTATCACCTGGCGCGAAACTTATACTTGCACGACCACACACCACTTGCGCGACCACCACACTTGCGCGACGGGAGCTCTGATTTTTCTAAGAGTTGAACTCATCACCGAATGAAGAGGGGTCGAACTGTATTTATAGGCATTTGGACACCCTGCACGATGGCGCTCAAGTATCCCCTCGGTGTGCAAGTTTAAGCCCACAAGTCTCTGCCGTGCAAATCACTTGCGCGACTAACTCTAAAACTTGAGCGCCCCTTATCCCTTTTCCATATTTTGATGTTCTGATCTTGAAAAACATTAGTCTTGCAAGTTTCCTCTCCTTCAAGTACATGGTGCACAAGTCCCTTTTCCAAAAACCACTTTTCTTCAATTGTTGATTTTTAGGCCCAAAAATTTGGCAAACACTAGAAAACGACACCACCTTGTATCTTCTCTTTTTGTACTGCCTCCAGATCATCAATTGCTTTGTCGAAGTTCTTGAATCAAACATGGATCATTAACCAAAGGCCTTGAACTCGACATGCCACTATTAAATCCCCTTTGTCAACAAATTTTTATGTCATGGTTTGCTTTGTCAAAAATCACAACACAGATGTCCACTTTGTCAACAAACACAATCACCTCAAAAATGCTTCAATGATACCTTGACGGTTTTTTTCCCAAAAGGTAATGGTTTTTAGATTTATTATTTACAAATTATAATAAAAAGACTAATATTTTTGGTATATCCCCATATTTTAATGAATTTTAAAGTAATTAAATACCCATACTTTGGTTTATATTTTTAAAAATGTGAAATTATCCTTTATTGAAAAAAAGTATAATTTTTTAGAAAATATAAGGGACTTTTTGGGGGAATAAATTAGTAAAATGGGGGGAATATTAACACTCAAGGAATCACTATTTGATATATATTTCATGTAATAATTATTTGATGGTTTTACTAAGTATTTCAGAAGGAAATTTTTTTAAAAAGTAAGGAATTTCTAGGCTATATGGTTTATACATGATTTTTCTAACCCTGCATCCAGAACCTACATACTAGGAAGAAAAATTATTATCTTATACATAGTTGAAGAACTGTTTGTATAACCTTGAATCCTTACCTTTCATGTTGAAAAATAATCTAGTAACTCGTGTATTGTTGATTCATAGTTTTTCTAACCATTCCTCCCCATAAATTATAAATATTTTTATTTTAATAAATCCATTTTAAATGAAGTGATGCCTCATTTATTTCTCCCATTTTTAGGATAATTATAGATACTTGATACCCCCTTTTAATTCCTCATCTTCTTGTCTCCTCTTGATGATTCTTATTTAAATGGGAGTGGTTATTCAAGGTATGTCCCTCTAAATCATTATCTTTATTCTTCTTCTTCATTGTTATATTATTTTCATTCCATAACTTGGCCATGGTGGCCTAGGGTTTTTCTTTCACAAAACTTTATTTATAGTTTTAAATTTTAGGGCTTTTAATAATCTTATAAGTATTAATCTTCATCTCTATTAGTGGATTTACATTCACGTGTGTTTATTTTATCAAGTGTTGATAAGTGATTTTATGAAACTCCATTTGATTATGAAACCATGGGTGTTTGATTACTAATAATGATGTTTTATTTGATATGAAATCTATACTAAATATATATAATTATTTTATATGTATTTTTGTTTATTTATCTCTAAAATTTATTTCACATAAAGGGGATTTTCTATATTTTATGTCTAAAATTCTACACATGTAATTTCTTTCACACTAGGTGCCCGATTAAATTTATAATATGTTTTTATTATGAAAAAAGAAAAAAAAAATTGATGGAATAATTTATTATGATGTATGAAGAAAAGGATATTATTATTTTATTGATGTTTCCAAAAAATAAATTCTCATTTATCATGGAATAAAGTGACTTTTAGGTATTTATATACACCCTTGATTTTATTCCCATTGATGTTCTTTTAATATGGAATTATATATTTATGGTGGATTGATATTATTATGAAAGGTTCATTTCATTTAAGGGTGTCTTAATGTGACATGTGAATTTATGAAATGTGATATTGTAATGATATATTAAGTTTTTAACTAACCTAAATTTAGTAAAAAATCATGGGAAACCTTGGGTAGCTGAGGGTAATTCGAGGGATGAGCACTATACTATCATAGTATTATGCCTTGGCCAATATCCCTTGGTTAGGATTTTTCTATGTCTAGGGTGTTAAGAGTCAATAAATATAATTAGATCATGCTAGGTGTAAGTGATGTCAGATTTCAATGTTGGTTGGTTGATGGTTTGGCCTAAACCATGTCCTATATTGTATATTTAGGACTTGTGGTATGATCCCATGATTCTTGAGACCTGATTGATAGTTATGTTTATTATAATTTAATTATTCTTTGATTTTTATATATTTAGATACTATATACTTATTTGGTAAAAAATTATTTAATTATAAGAGTGTTTCAAAGGTGATTATAAATTATCATTTTAAAAATACCAAATAATGACAATTATTTATGGAAGAAAAATTATAATGGTTTTAAATGAGTTTTTAATAATTAGTTTTTCTCCTTCCTAATTTGAAAGCCTTTGTCTTTATAAGTATAATTTTTTCCTTTTTCAATTTTATTTTTCCTTATTCAAAACATGTTCAAGTGGCTTAATTTTTAAAGGAAAGGATAATTGTAATGATTTTTGTTACTTATTTTACTAAAATAAAATATTTTCCTAAGTGTATTTTTAAACTAGAATTTCAAGGATTGTTTTCTAAAAGTATTTTTATGGAATGTTGATGGTATTTTTACTATGAATCTCACTCATACCATACATACTTATTGTGTATAGATATAGAATTGATATCATCTTATGTAGGTAAAATATTGAATCAATTTTGATCTCATGGATGATCCTAGATCTTAATCAGGCTGGAGGATGAGACAATTTAAGTGTGTTTTCTTGTCACATGGAGATGGGTAGTATATTTTATCTTTGTTTTATATGTTTCGTATAGTCCTTAATTTATTTGGCCTCCCCAGTATTCCACCTCAATTATTTTCTTTATTTTGGTATCATTTTGGTAATGTATTTTAAGGTTATATTTATAAAATGGTTGGTGTATTTAGTTATAATTTTTTTATGGTATTTGAGGGTTTCCATTTGATTTATTATGATTTTATACCTCATTTGGATATTTTTAAATTTTGAAAGTGTTTATTTAATATGGATGATGCCTCTAATATTTAGAGTGATCATGTCAGGTTCCCATTTTGAATCCCTCTTTTAGTTTTATGTATATTTGAGAGAAATAATTTTAAGAGTAAATTTTATTACCATGGAACTTGTTTCTAGCCAATGGTGATCGAGGACACGCTTTGGGCCTTGTGACAATAAATCTCGAGTATCAGGATAGGGAGGCCCAGATTGGGGAATTTCAAAACATGATTACATAACTTTTAGGGTTAGGTACGTATTTGATGTCTTACACAAGATAATATATGGGTTTCTAACCTTTAGTAGTATCCTTACTAAATGGTCAAGGTTGTGACATGTATTTTCCTTGGAAGGAACCTAAAACTTATTATTTCTATGTTTTTTTAAGTCTCCCCATTTTCATATGCATATTATGCGTATTATATGTAACTAGTTAATACCATGTAATCTTTAAATCTCATAAAATCATTATATGTATTCATGCTTCTAACAATTTAGTTTTTTAATCCAACTTCATCAACCAAAATAATATATTTCAAACAAAATAATGTATAGAACTTTATAAAAACTATGATACATTTTACTTACCTTAAAATAAATTCCAACTATATCCAAACATATCTAAATGAATCCCACGAATAAGTTATGTAAAAACATTTAATGTAAAGTCTTATAATTATCTAAAATTAAAATCCCTATAAGAGAAAGTGTGGTGTGACAGGTATCCAACCTCCACTTTTATAGACAAAACATAAGCTTGTTGGTCAATGAAAAGTTTTAACCAAAGTCCTACTAAACATGGATCAATATTAAATACATACCTCAATTCCAAAATAACTTTAACACCTAATATACATATATCATAACTAACCCTTATAGTTAAATTAATAATTAAAACAAAAAAATAGCCTTAGTTAAATTAAAACTAAAACTTTTATGTTGTACCTACCTTGTAACAATCATGTTCATGGATTAATAATTATAATAAGTGGTTTGAACAATTTAAAATAAAACATACCAACATTAATATTATAAAAAATTTATATATATTAGTATTAAATACGGATTTTATAAATAAATAAAAAATTCAAATATTTATCATAAGATATAAAAACTTTATACAATTATATTAATTAAATAAGCCTTTGATATTATACAAATTCACATTGTTTTGATATGGATCTAAAGGACCCATTCTAATAATTTTTTTTAAGAAAACCATTTTTAAAACTTTTATAAAAACCATTGACAAAAAATAAAACACGATTTCACTTCATAATCCATTTTGGATAGAGAATATCTTAAAGGTCTCAACTTGAACCACAGTGTATTTTATAAGCACAAGCCATTTTTTTGTCCCATGGTTTTACCATAAACCACAAAATTTTAACAATTCTAAAGTCATGTTTTTCCTCATATAAATATAATTTTCATAAACCATGATCATTTTCTTATAAAACCATTATGGAAAAATCTTGAAATTATGATGCTCATTTTTATGATAAGAAAACCACGATGTTTTTCTAAAAACACATTGTTTTTATAAAAATTTCTATAAACCACAATGTTATTTTATAAACCATTTTATTTTTAAAAAAAATAATTGTAAACCATGAAATGGTTTCATATCCATGTATATGGTTATAGAAAAATAGAAAGTTGTTTTTTATTTTTCTATCTTCATATTTTTGATTTTTAACCGGTTTTTAGGGCATCTCTGTACCCAAAAAGGGGTGATAAAAACAAAAATATATATATACAAGATTTAGGGGGTAGATGTTAAATAAAATTAAATGGAAAACTATAAAATAAAGAACACTACAATTTTCATGCTAAATTCACAGCAACATTGAGTTTGATTTAGATTCCCTAATAGCAACCAAAGTGGACCTACCACCAAAGGTATGCATCAGTTACTTGTATCACCGAATACTTTTGTATGATCGCTTTTTCTTTAAAGATGTGTTATAACCTCCTTTTTAGAGGAAAATAAATTAATGATAATTATATTGAGCTTAAAATATTTCATATAATGATCTTCAATATCATCAAATAAGGTCCATGAACTCCATTTTATCAAGATACTTCACTGAATGAAGGATCCTATTAGAGTTATAATATTTCATGTGTTAAAAAATGACCAATTATTTATCTTTATCATTTTAATTCCTTATAATTGTCACTTATTAAATAATTTTATCTATTAAAATATGAAACAATATGATAATCATTATAGTATATTTTACCAAATTATTTCTTACATTATTTATCATGTACACTTCAATGTAGTTTCATAAACCACAAGATAGAATAAACCACAACATGGAGATTTTAACCATGTCATGGTTTATGCTTCGGTGTATATTTTCAAAACCTTTTCCTTATATGTTGACTAAAATTCCTGAATAAAAAATAAATAGTGTACTTTATTTATGTAAACTTTTAAGAAAATATATTTTTAAAAAATATATAAGCGAATAATAGTTTTTATTTATAAATTGAATTAGAAGAAACAAATTTGGATAAATTTATTTTAAAAATATCATGTGTTTTCAAAACTTTTTTTCACTTTTGAAATAAATTCATAATAAAATTTGTTTTTTATAAACATTATTGATTTTTTTGACCACATAAATCAATAAATAAAATTTTCTTTTTGATCGTTGAATAATTATTCTATGTATCATTCTATACTCCTTGATGAAATATGCTTATGGATTCTTTTAGATCTAATTTTTATTTTAGAATTCCTATAAATCCTAATTTAGAAGAATTTATTTATATAATTATAAAATAATTTGGATGTGTAATGTTAATATAAGGGTTCATTTTAGCATGAGTTTTTATATCTTGATAATGTTGGTGTCAATACTAACAAATAGGCCTATTGTCATGAGGAAAAACTACAGTCACATACCCTTGGATCATGGTTGTAGTGTTGGAACTGGGAATGCAGTGAAAGCCCCAAATAGGTGGGTTTTAAAAAAAATCCACCAACAATCGATGTAAACTTTTCAACATCAGTGAGCAGTAGCCCGATATTAGCCGAGGACCACACATGAAGTATTTTAAGCACAAAATTAACCATAAAAAATACCTGGTTTAGATCCAAAGCCATGCACGACGTCTGGTCATCGTTGGCAATTGCTAATCCAAGAATATGAATTTGAATTCCTCTAGATCGTCCACACATGCTTCAAGGAATTCGCGAGAGCACCGTTTTTCATAATCCTGGTGCTAGCCTGTAATTGCGACGATGCCTTCGACGCTCCAATGACCACTGCATTGCTTCGCTAGCGATGCCTGAGAGAGAGCTCAATCCTTTCTCCTTGGATCCAGATCCTCTCTCTCTAGATCATGGGAGAGAATATAGGATAGAGAAGTTCCATGAATAGTGTTTGGCAAAAGCCACTCCTCTTCTATTTATAGTGCTCAATTAAAATACTCGGTATAGCCTCGCTGGCCCTGAATACTTAACACACTATCAACGACATTTTATGAATACTAAACTGATCCATAAATATTATTATCTTTCAATTTTAATATATTAAAATATATTACTCAATAATAATTGAGTCATTAACTCGACTCATCTCTCCCATAAATATTAATTGAACCTTGAATAATTTAATATTCGCCAATTAATATTTTTCATGTATTCACTTAAAACTCGTAAATATATTTAATAAATAAATTCAATGCTCATTATTATAAAATTGAATAATATGAATTTATTTATTTCATTGGTGATCGTTAATCCTTGGAAAAATCTCGAACCCCAGTGGTGGGTCCCACCATGTCCAAAACTCTTACTCAACTGAATAGGGTAGATTCTTGAATACACTATTGTGTGTGACCCTCTAGGCCCTTATCTCGACAGTAGTGAATAATATTCACAGACCAAGAGTGGGATCTAGCAACCCATCATGGCCCCTGAAGAGAAAAGGATTGTCACAGTAGTGGCAACTCACCATTGAACACGCACTATGTAATATAATATCTTGGTCATTAATATCTCATAAAGAATGACACACTCACATGTCATCACCCTTTTCTTGCTTTATAGTTTGTTAATTCAACTGGATGGATTTACTCTTGACTTCCATGGCCATGGTCTTTAAAGGTACTGCCATCCATATCAATATGGCCTGATATATATTACTTCCATAACCTAGAAGAAACAAATCCTTTATTGACCATTCAACCAATTCCATGCCACCAATGGCGCACCCAACACAAACTACCTCACCACAACTTTCCTTTCCATGGTTTTCGTCTTGCATCAAAGTATGAAATAAAATGATATACATTGGTAATGATCTCAAATCAGGAGACCATTACACATGATCTTAGATAGGAACATCCAATGACACCCAAAACATGTGGTGTTCCTATTGGTGGGTCAGTCCTCATGATCTCACAACTAGAGATCACCAAGTGCGAACTTCATGAGAATAAGTCTCAATGCTTATGATCCCCAAGCACCTAATGGTCAAACACCTACTGTGTCCAATCAGTAAGATGTATCTAGACCATAGAACATATATTTAAGATTAATGTCATAGTATCTAGAGGTTCTCATTATAGCCTTGGAACTTCTATAACATTTCAATATGACAATTAATCTTTGGACATTACCATTTCAATAGTGCATGTAGAAAAGACTACAATATAATGGTAAGATGAAATCATGTATAGCTAACTGTATACACGATATGGTAATCAAAATCACTAAATAGTTGGGTCTAGGGAACCCATTATTTCAACATGTAGCCTATGGCCATGATCTGGTGTCTCATCATCCTTATTGTCGTTCGCATAACCTATGGACATTGTTGATGTGTGACCATGTTTGATGGAATAATTCCATGTGGACATAGAGTATAAATATGTTTACGTCCATAAACACTTCTCGTTGTCATTACCCTTATAAAATTTGTATTCTATCCCGGGAGGTTTGATCTCATAACCTCATATATATTTTCTATAATCTTATAGCACTAACGTATGATGAATTGTGTGTATGTTTCTTTACTATGGGTCCATGTGGACGTATGGCCATGATCCACATGGTTCATGGTCATTAGTGTTTCAATGGATTCCTATGGCTATGATCCATATGGAATGTGGTCATAATTGAGGCCTATGACCACATTCCATGTGATTCATGGCCATTTGTGTGGCTATAGATGGTCATATATCAACCTATGGACATGGTTCAATTATAACATGGACTTAGGATACCCATAAAAATAGTAATGCCAACTATTACTATTGAACTATGGTCATAGGTCTATTTTCTAGTATTGTGTGTTTATCTATCCAAACTATGAGATTTCCCATTAATATTTGAAATAATGGATTTATCATAATTTTACTACTTATATAAAATCAATAAAATAATTAAGGAGCCCTATAAATTATTTAAATTGAATTTTATCATGTTTCTCATTCAAATATATACTATCAAAATAAATTTCCCTTTAGACAGTAGTTAGAGTTTGGTGATAATTGAAATGCCTGAAAATATTATTTTTGTTTGGAAAAATTTTATTTTTCATTGATAAACTTCATGACCATTTTAATTAATTATATTTAAAATATATATATTTAAGTGTTTGGAATATTTTTATTGATAAAATAGTAAAACATCATCTATATATACTTTTTAAATATTTTATATGTATTAAAAACATTATTCATAACATATTTTATTTTTGTAAGGGGGGTTTTAACCCAACTCATTCAACATTTCATTCATAATGTCCAAATGGTGTTTGGAGATTTTTGGATTGGTTCCTTTCCCACTTATATTTTTTATAATTTCAAAATTCTCCCTCTCACTCGTATTTTTATTATTTCTTCTTATAAGGAATAATGGTTTATGTTTAAATTGTGCATTGCTTGTTGAAGGAAAGAATGATGTTATAATTTATTATTTACTGTTTATTTATTAATTATCATCTTTCATTTTTATTACTTTTTTTTAACCTGTAGATTAATTTTCTTTTACAATGTATAAAATATTACATATGACTCTTATTTAGTTTTAAAAACCCTTATGTTTTTTGTGTAACACCTTGAAAATATAATAGGTATTACTTTAAATAAATATCTTGTTGAATATCATGTGATATATGCAACACTAAACTAAAGTGATTACTAATTTATTAAAATTAAAGGTAAAAATAAATAAATTATAAAAATATAATTTTCAAACAAATAAATTAAAATACATTGGTGATTGATATTAAATAATTTTAAGATCACTTAAAGTTTAAAAGGGTCATTTTTCTATAAAATCGGGTTTTCTTTATTTTTTGTATTTTTATTTAAATGTTAAATTTCTTAATTTTTGAAATTTAAATTTATAAAAAAAACTTCATTTTATATATCATCATTCCAAAATAATTTTTAGATGATTTTTTAGTATTTTTCTAAAATATTTAATTTTTGGGTGAATACGAAAAAATATCAATTTTACAATTTCTACCATTATTATGATATTAGAATGATGTAAGAATGAATTGAAAGTTTATGAATTGCTTTTTATAGACCAAACATATATTTAATAAGTAATATAATTAATTAAAAATTTTATATTGAACTTATAAATCCATGTTTAACATTTTGGAAATCTATGTAATATTTTTATTTGGATAAAATTATTTTTGGTTCTTATTTATTAATCATGTTTTCACAATGTTAATTTCATGTTTGGTTTCATTTTAAAGATAAATAAGTCTTATTTTATTTAAATTAAACCAATTAATTCTATTTAATTCAAATTTATACTTGATTTTGGTGGAAAACCATGTTTGTGCTTAAAGAGGCATTTTTCTGAAAATGGGTTTTCATTACGTTTTGTAGACTTATATTAACATTTATTTTTACAATTTATAAAAATGGAATCTTAAAAAAATGGATTCTATATTTGGAATCATCATGTTCAAATTTTTTCATGATTTCAATTTCATTTTTATTCATAATGTATAGTAACCATGGTAAAAGTTTGTCATCTTGGTAAAGGTTAAAAGGGACAATGGAGGTTAAACTAAGTGATAAGGTCTAAAATATATTTAAAACCTATATAAAATTTTTTAGTGGATTTAAACATTAAAGTATATTATTTTTGAAATTTTATTTCCTTAAATCCAATTTCCATGAGAAATAAATTTATTATATTTTAAAGTTCTTAATATTTACAAGGGTTCCACCCCCATCACTTATAAAATGGAACCACCTCTCCTCACTTATCCGCACATTTTGACCACTTTATCTCAACCAATATATACAAAAATTCATTCCCAACTTTCCTACCCATATCCTAGAGGTATTTTTCTCACCAAAAGACCAATACTAGAAGGATTAAGTTGCAATTCAAAGGAATATATTAAAGGACAAGGTAGAAGTATTAATCAAATTATTTCAAGTTTATATCTTATTTAACATCCTTAAAATATAATCTAATGTTGGAAAAAATCCCTCAAGGTATTATTGAAGCATTTTTGAGATGATTGTGTTTGTTGACAATGCAGGACTCCATATTGTGTTTGTTGACAAAGAGAGTCTCAATGACTCAAACGATTGACAAAGGGGGTTTTCCGGGAGAATGGGGAAAAATGTTTTTGTAAAAAAGAGTTGTGATATTGTGTTAAGGAGGTTTCTAATGTTGTACTCCAGGAATTTTTTGAATTCAGAACATAAAAAATTTGGAAAAGGAAAAGTGGCGTGCAAGTCCAAAAGTGGCGCGCAAGTATGGCGCGCAAGTCCTAAAGTGGCATGCAAGTATGCCGCGTAAGTATGGCACGCAAGTGTGGCGTGCAAGTCATATTTCAAGAATCATCATATCAAAATATGACAAAGTAAATAAAGAGGTGTTCAATTCCTAAAATGGTGTGCAAGTGTGGCGCGCAAGTGTGGCGTGCAAGTGTGGCGCGCAAGTCTTCAAAATGCCTATAAATAGACGACTACTCTCCTCATTTCTCAATGAGCTCAACACTTCGAGAAAATCCAAGCTCTGATCGTGCAAGTGGAAGTGACGTGAAAGTTTAGTGTGCGTACAAGTGGGGTGTGCAAGTGTACCACGCAAGTAAACTGCGCAAGTGTGCCGCATAATTGTACACGTGCAACTGCGCAAGTGTGCCGCGCAAGCTGTGTGGCGTGCTAGTGTGGCGCGCAACTATGGCGCACAAGTTTGTTTTTCTGCAATGAAGGAAGAGGTTGTGCACTAGTTAAAGGGTAACACAAGTCACCCTAGGGTTGCGTGAAAGTTAGATGTTGCCCAGAACATCTGTGGTAAAGTGGTGTTGATCAGTGGATGAACTTTGAACTTCAATAGAGCATCTATCAACAGTTGAGGATGCATTCTTTCATGCAAATGAAGAGACCTACAGGTCTATAAATTGTGAGTGGATCTTATGAAGAAGTAGTGAGCTCACTTTAGTTGAGAGAGAAGTGAGTTCTCAAATTGTGAGTGGTTGTAAACCAGGAGGGACAGTGAGTCTACTTCGAACTTGTAAATAGCAGTGCGCTTATAGTGGAATTGGTACATCGGCACACTACCAGTGTATGCTCCTTGGACGTAGCCCAGTGAGGGTGAACCAAGTAAAAATCATTGTATCCTGTGAATGATTTAAGTTTTATTCATAATTTGTATCGGGAAGGAGAGAGAAGAGGGTTTTGTCTAAAAGCAAAACAAGATCAAAAGGTGGTAGTTGTTTTAATCTGTCATACCCTGATTCACCCCCCCCCCCCCTCAGGGTATCTAGCCTAGTGGACCTAAAAATTGGTATCATAGGGAAATTTTGATATCCGTGTTTCTCTCTCAAATGGAGGTCACTAATCATAAAGGGATTCTAATCTTCGATGGGAAGAATTTTCAGCTATGGAAGAATCGGATGCAACACTACTTCTGATCTTTGGGAATAGATGTGTTTACAGCATCAATTCATGGTATCATAGCTGATATTAATAGCGGTTCATTATCAAAAGTTGAACAAGGAGAATTGGATGATGACACAAATGGAATAAATGATTTGGGAGGAGCCCTATACAATGCTATATATACCAAGGTGATGTCATGCAAAACATCACATGCTATATGGGAAAAGTTTTTGAACATATATGAAGGAGATAAAAAGGTCAGAGAAGCGAAGCTGCAAGTATTATGGAACAAGTATGAAGATCTAAGAATGAACCCAAATGAGTCTGTTGATGGATTCTTTGATAGGGTAAATTTTGTTGTGGAAGATATGCGAGGTCTGGGAGAAGTCATTGAAGACATAAAGATCATAAAGCGCTTCTTGAGGAAACTTCCACCGCGGTTCAATCTGAAGGTTTCAGTAGTAGAAGATAAAGATCCATAGGATCTAACATTGGACAATTTTCATAGTACATTGGTTGC
Organism: Viscum album; assembly: GCA_963277665.1. Classification (NCBI taxonomy): domain Eukaryota; kingdom Viridiplantae; phylum Streptophyta; class Magnoliopsida; order Santalales; family Viscaceae; genus Viscum; species Viscum album. The sequence continues at coordinate 114,686,710 of OY728125.1, read as the reverse complement.
ATATGAAATTCGAAACAATGATAACGAGGCTGTGGAGAAGGAGAAATCTAAAGAAGTGGCATTCAAGGCCAGGAAGAAGCTCACCATTGAAGATTATCAGGAAGAATAAGAGACAAATGAGGTGATTTCATTCCTTTACTCAAACCTTCAAAGAGGAAAAGGAATGTTTAAAGGGAAACTTCCACTGGACTATTTTCAATGTGGAAAGGTTGGTCATCTTGCAGAAAGGTGTCCTAAAAAGTTCCATGAAGATGATTATGTCGACGAAGTCGAAATTCCCAAGAAGAAGTCATCAGCCTATGGGAAAGGCAAGAAACAGTTCAAGAGAAATTTCTATAAGAAGAAAAACCTCCTTTCAAAATAATACAACAGTTCAGATGAGTCTGAGGCTGAGGAGGTTGAAGATATAGAGAACTGAAAAGATCAAGGATAAAATTCTATGGTGGCAGTGGTCGATAGTTCTCAAGAAAATAATGAAACCAAAGGTGATGAAGAAGAAGAAATTGAAGGAAGAATAGATATTCAAGCTGAGTTATAGGTTGTTCTTGAGGAGATAGAAGTTTGGAGAGCTAAAACAAAGAAAGCTAACAAAGTTGTTCGTGACGCCAAAATCTATATGCAGCAGCATGAAGAAGAGAAGTCTGAGTTGATGGATGAAATTGAGAAACTCAAGTCATCAACACTAGAGAACTCAAAATCAGTTAGTGAGTATAAAATCAAGATTGAAGAACATAAAAGGGAGATCGATGTCTTGAAAAACCCAAGGAAAGGTCACTTCAAGTGTATCGAAGATCTTGAAGAGGAAGTTGTCGGTCTACGGAGAAAAGTTAAAGACAAAAAAAACCTTTGATTCCCAACACATTCTTTAGAAATCAGGTCATTCTGAAGACTGAAAAGATAAAAGAGGATCCTAGTAGTTCAGTAGGGAAAAAAGCAGCAATTGAGTTCAGACGTTAAGGGTGATTCAGGGCTTGATCAGAAACAAGAATTTGTGATAATTGAAGTCAGACCGCAAGCACCCATTCCGAGATTAAAGGTTGATTTGGGCACAAAGTAGAATCAGAATATTCAGATATCCCAAGGGGAAACTCGTAGTGCAGAAGTAACACGAAGGAATGCACCTTATATTAGGTGTTATTATTGTTGAAAGATGGTACATTCACAGTATGTGTGCTCCATAGCCAAGAGATATCGAAGGGAACAAGAAAAAAGGTGGCAGCCAAACAGAGAATGGTTCTCTAGAACATATTTCGAAGGACATGGTTTTTGGTGTGGAGGATTTGGGCACATGGATAGGTACTACACTTCGACCATACATAGGAATGTTACAAAGTAGAATCAAAATGTTCGGAAGCAGTAGATCAATAAACCAACAGGTGAGTTGAAAATGAAAAATATATTTTCAGCTTTGCAAGATGAAGCTGGTCCATCATACTTTGAGAAAGAATAGAAGTCTCAATCTATGCCGAGTGTGAAGGAAAAAATATGGACCAAAAAAAAGAAGGATGAGAAGGTCGTGGTGGAAGAAATTACCCTTAAAGCATTAGATCGCTATGGTGTGTGGATCCTTGATAGTGGTTGCACATGTCACATGACAGGTAATAAGGATCTTGTTACAGGTGTAAAATATAATAAAGAAGGAGTTGTTAGGTTTGGAAATGATGAAGGTCTGAAGATTATTGGAACATGAAAGGCTAATTTTGGGGGAAAGAAATGAGACATGTTGATGTCTTAGTAGTAGAAGGCCTCAATCACAATTTTCTCAGTGTCAGTCAACTATGTGACTCATGACATTATATAAGGTTTACTAAGAAGATGTGTGTCGTCAACAGAAGAGATAGGGCAATAGTTATACAGGGAAAAAGAACAAAGGGAAATCTCTACCTGGTAAGTGGAGAAGAAGATATGTGTTTTCTGTCTAGAGAGGAAGAAAACAAGTTGTGTCATAAACGACTTAGATATCTTTGCCAACCATCCCTAGAATATTTGGTGAAGTTTGATATAGTAAGAGACCTTCCTAAGATATCACGTGATCGTACTCACACGTGAAATGCATGCCAACAAGGGAATCTTATCAGAAATACATATAAGGCAAAGGAAAAGAAGTCAACAAGAGTGCTCGAATTGGTGCATGCTGATGTTTGTGGTCCAATCACACCAAGAGAAATTGACGGAAAGAGGTTTTATGTCCTTTTCATTGATGACTATAGAAGAATGGCATGGGTATTTTTTTATTGCCCATAAGTTGGATGTGTTCATCTGCTTAAAACAGTACCGGAGGGAGTGTGAAAGGATGCTTGGACAGAAACTTTTGCAGCTTCATACTGACAATGGTACGGAATTCAAAAACAGTCAGGTGGAAGTCTATCTCGAGAAACATGGGATAAGGAATCAAGTCTCCTCAGTAAGAACTCATCAACAGAATGGAGTGGCTGAATGGAGAAATTGAATCATCAATAACATGGCCAGAATGATGCTCATTGAAAAAGGTCTACCAGTGAAATTTTAGTAGGAAGAAGTTTTGACATCGGTCTATATTTCTAATAGGGATTTGTTGTGTCCGAAGGAAGGAAAGACTCCATACGAGATGTGGTATCAAAATAATCCAACGGTGAAATACTTTCGAATATTTGGAAGTAAGTTCTTTATCCTCTAGAAGAAAAAACATTGGAAATATGAGTCACAAGGAGATGAAGGGATATTCCTTGGCTAAACAGGAAAAAGTAAGGCATATAAATGCTTTAACAAAAGGATAGGAAAAGTAGTTGAGAGCAATGATGTCACTGTAGTAGAGAATGAGGAGATCATTCAATAGCGCAGTGAAAAATTTCTTGATGATAGTGATGAAGAAGAAAGCAACGCAGGGGGAGCAGAAGTGGATTATGTTGATTCAGAAGAAGATATTGATAATGAGCATGAGAAAGTAAAATCTGTATCTGCACAAAAGCCAAGGAGTCGAGCTGAAATTGACATGCAGAATATCATTGGTGATCAGTCATCTCCAGTTTAGACAAGAAGAATGAAATCACTACAGCAGACATCTTTACTATCACAGGTTGATCTGAAATGCTTCACTAATGCAGCTGAAGATGAAAACTGGATTCAAGCAATGAATGAAGAGATAGATCGGATTGAGAAGAATCAGACATGGGAGATTGTTTCGAGGCCAACAGATAAGAATGTCATTGGGACTAAATGGGTCTATCGCAATAAGATGAATAAAGATGGAATATTGATTCAGAACAAAGCACAACTAGTTTTCAAGGGATACTCCCAGATAGAGGGAATAGATGTTGATGAGACATTTGCACTGGTTTCGAGACTAGAGACAATCAGATTATTTCTATCAATTTTAGTGCAACGGGAGTTCAAATTTTTCCAAATGGACGTCAAATCTACATTTTTGAATGGGTTTCTGGAGGAAGAGGTGTATATTGAGCATCCATATGGTTTTCTCATTCATGATGATGACAACAAGGTTTTCAGGCTGAAGAAGGTGTTGTTTGGGATGAAACAAGCACCAAGAGCATGGAACTAAAGGCTTGATCAGTACTTGAAGAAGCTTGGTTTCTAGCATGGGAGAGTTTATTACAATCTATTTTTCAACAACAACAGTAATCAAAGGATGATGGTCTTGGTTTATGTTGATGACATAATATTTGGAGAATCAGATGAAGCTCAGTTCAAATAGTTTTCTAAATTCATGAAAAGTGAGTTTGAAATGTCAATGATTGGAGAGCTAACATTTTTTATTGGTCTACTGGTGACACAAGGAAGGAATGGAACATTCATTCCTCAATCCAAATATGCCAAGGAGGTTTTGAAAAGATTTGGAATAGAAAATTACAAGGAGATGAAGACTCCAGTTGCTACCCGGATGAAATTATCGAAAGCTGATAATGGCAAGGCAGCTAATATCACAGAATATAGGCAAATTATCAGCAGTTTACTGTATCTAATAGAAACAAGACCTGATATTGTTTTCGCCACATTCCAAGCAGCACGTTACCAAAGTAATCCAAAATAAATCCACATGCTCGTAGTAAAAAGAATACTTAGGTATATCAAAGGCACTGTGGATTTCAGTATGATGTATAATGACAAATCTCATCCAGTGTTATTGGGATATACAGATGCATATTGGGCTGAATCAGCAGAAGACATAAAATCAACGTGAGGAGGTGCATTCTATCTTGGTAGATTTTGTATTTCTTGGCTAAGCAAAAAAAAGATTGAATTTCTCTGAGCACCGTAGAGGCTGATTATATTGCGGCCACTCAAGCATGCACAAAGTTTTTGTGGATGAAGCAGCAGCTTGAAGATATGGGAGTTGAAGTGAAGTCTCCAATCGGAATCCAGTGTGATAACTAAAGTGCTATAAATCTTTGCAAAAATATAGTTCATCACTCAAGGACAAAACACTTTGAGATCAAATATCATTTCATCAAGGAGAAGGTGGAGCAAGGGCTTGTAAAGTTAGAGTATATGCCTATAGAGCTACAGGTTGCATATATTCTGACAAAGGCCTTACCCAAAGAAGATTTTGAGAGGCATCGACTGGCTCTGGGAGTCTGGTTGACTCCCCACACTTTAAAAGTGTGGATGTGGGACCACTCCCCTCTCCCTGAGGAGTGGTGTGTTTTTCTCTTCTGTTCTGATATGTTGTTTACCCTATTGTAAACTGCAAAGGAGTTCCCTTTGGGTTCATTGACAAAGGGGGAGAAAACATGATAAAATGTGATTGTTCAAGGGGGAGAAAATGTCTTAGTCAAGACACGGGGAGAATCTGACATGTGGATCATTGAGATAAGTGGATCAATGAGATAGGAGGAGAAAATTAACACAGAAAATTCTAGAAGTGATCGATCAAAGAATAGATATCACGATACCTTAGGATTGTGATAAAATTAGAAATTTCAATTGGTATCAGGTTGGTATCAACAGTGGTGTCAGAAAAAAAGTGACTCATAGATGAACTTTTCATGATACTATTGTTTCTCATGCCAATCATTTCTCAGGTGGGCTTAGAGTATGTGTTGAGTAAATCTTTGATCGCTATCTATATCACAAGAGGTGAATAGTGGCTGGAGATGAATGAATACTTAATGAGGTATCAAAGAATGGAGAATTGTTTTGAGAATAGTTTTCAACAAACCCAACGTGTGATATTGTTGGGAAAAAATCCCTCAAGGTATCATTGAATCATTTTTGAGATGATTGTGTTTGTTGACAAAGTGAGTCTCAATGACTCAAACTGTTGACAAAGGGGGTTTTCCTGGAGAATGGGGAAAAGTGTTTTTGGAAAATGGAGTTGTGATCTTGTGTTAAGGAGGTTTCTAATGTTGTATGCCAGGAATGTTTTGAATGTAGAACATAAAAAATTTGGCAAAGGAAAAGTTGAATGCAAGTCCTAAAGTGGTGCACAAGTATTCCAGGCAAGTATGGCGCGCAAGTGTGGCACACAAGTCATATTTCAAGAATCATCATATCAAAATATTACAAAGGAAATAAAGAGGCGCACAAGTCCTAAAATGGCGCGAAAGTGTGGCGTGCAAGTGTGGTGTGAAAGTCCTAAAAATGCCTATAAATAGATGGCTACTCTCCTAATTTCTCAATGAGCTCAATAATTAGAGAAAATATGAGCTCTGATCGTGCAAGTGGAAGTGATGTGCAAGTTTAGTGTGCACGCAAGTGGGGCGCGCAAGTGTACCGCGCAAGTGTACCCGCGCAGCCACGCAGGTGTGCCGCGCAAGCTGTGAGACGCGTTAGTGTGGCGCGCAAGTTGGTTTTCTGAAATGAAGGAAGAGGCTCTGCACTTGTTAAAGGGGCACAGAAGTCACCCTATAGTTGCATGAAAGTTACAAATTGCCCAGAACATCTATGGTAAAGCAGTATTCATCAGTGGATGAACTTTGAACTTCAATAGAGCATCTATCAACAGTTGAGGATGCATTCTTTCATGAAAATGAAGATACCTATAGGTCTATAAATTGTGAGTGGATATTCTAAAGAAGCAGTGATATCACTTCAGTTGAGAGATAAGTGAGTTCTAAAATTGTGAGTGGTTGTAAACCAGGAGGGACAGTGAGTCCACTTCGCACTTGTAAACAGCAGTGCGCTTATATTGGAATTGGTACATCATCACACTGTCGGTGTATGCTCCTTGGACGTAGCCCAGTGTGGGTGAACCAAGTAAAAATCGTTGTGTCCTATGCATTCTTTAAGTTTTATTCATACTTTGCATTGGGAAGGAGGGATAAGAGGGTTTTTTCTAACAACAAAACAAGATCAAAAGGGGAAGTTATTTTAATTTTTCAAACCCTAATTCACCCCCCTCCTAGGGTATCTAGCCTAGTGGACCTAACAATTGGTATCAAAGGGAAAGTTTGATATCAGTGTTTCTCTCTCAAATAGAGGTCACTAATCATAAAGGGATTCCAATCATCGACAGGATCAATGTTTAGCTATGGAAGAATCAGATGCTACACTACTTCTGATCTTTGGGAATGTATGTGTTTACAATAGCAATGCATGGTATCACAGATGATATTAATAGCGGTGCATTATCAGAAGCTGAGTGAAGAGAATTGGATGTTGACGCAAAGGGAATCAATGCTTTGGGAGGAGCCTTATCCAATGCTTTATATACCAAGGTGATGTCATGAAAAACATCACATGCTATGCGGGAAAAGTTGTTGAACATATATGAAGGAGATACAAAGGTCAGAGAAGTGAAGTTGCAAGTATTATGGAACAAGTATGAAGATCTAAGAATGAACCCGAATGATTATGTTGATGGATTCTTTGATACGGTAATGTTGTTGTGGAAGATATGAAAGGTCTAGGACAATTCATTGAAGACATAATGATCATAAAGCGTATCTTGAGAAAATTTCCACCACGGTTCAATCTGAAGGTTTCAGCACTAGATGATAAAGATCCAAAGGAGCTAATATTGGACAATTTACACAGTACCTTGGTTGCATATGAAATGTGAAATAATGATAACGAGGCTGTGGAAAAGGGAAAATCTAAATAAGTGGCATTCAAGGCCATGAAGAATCTCACCATTGAAGATTCTCAAGAAGAAGAAGAGACATATGAGGTGATGCCATTCCTCTCCTCAAATCTTCAAAGAGGAAAAGGAATTTTTAAAGGGAAACTTCCACTGGCCTGTTTTCGATGTGGAAAGGTTCATCATCTTGCATAAAGGTGTCCCGAAAATTTCCAAGTAGATGATGATGTCGACGAAGTTGAAATTCCCAAGAAGAAGTCATCAGCCTATGGGAAAGGCAAGAAACAGTTCAAGAGAAATTTCTTTAAAAAGAAAAATATCATTTCCAAAGAATGCGACAGTTCGGATGAGTCTGAGGCTGAGGAGGTTGAAGAGATAGAGAACTACAAAGATCATGGAGAAAATGCTATGGTGGTAGTGGTAGTTAGTTCTTTGGAGAAGAATGAAACCAAAGGTGATGAAGAAGAAGAAGTTGAAGGAAGAATAGATATGAAATCTAATTTAGAGACTGCTCTTGAGGAGATAGATGTTTGGAGAGCCAAAACAAATAAATCTAACAATGTTTTTCATGATGCCAAAATCTATATGCAGTAGCAGGAAGAAGAGAATTCTGAGTTGATGGATGAAATTGAGAAACTCAAGTCATCAAAACTAGAGAACTCAGAATCGGTTAGTGAGTATAAAATCAAGATTGAAGAACAGAAAAGGGAGATCGATGGCTTGAAAATCACAAGGAAAGATCACGTCAAGTGTATCGAAGAGCTTGAAGAGGAAGTTTTCGGTCTGTGGAGAAAAGTTAAAGACCAAGAAAAACCTTTGATTCCCAACACATTCTTGAGAAATAAGGTCATTACAAAGACTGAAAAGATGAAAGAGGATCCTAGTAGTTCAGTAGGAAAGAAGCAGTAATTTAGTTCAAACTTGAAGGCTGATTTAGGGCTTGATCAGAAATAAAAATCTATGATAATTGAAGTCAGACTGCAAGCACCCATCCCGAGATTGAAGGTTAATTTGGGTATAAAGCCGAATCAGAATATTTAGATATCCCAAGGGGAAACTCATAGTGAATAAGTAACACGAAGAATGCACCTTATATCAGATGTTATTGTTGTGAAAATATGGTACATTCACAGTATGTGTGTTCCATAGCCAGGAGATATCGAAGGGAATAAGAACAAAGGTGGCAGCCAAACAGAGAATAGTTCTCCATAACATATTTTGAAGGACACTATTTATGGTGCGGAGGATTTGGGAACATGGCTAATTACTGCACTTCGACCATACAAAGGAATGTGCCAAATCATAATCAAAATGTTCGGAAGCAGCAGATCAATAAACCAATAGGTGAGTTAAAAATGAAAAATAGATTTGCAGCTTTGAAAGATGAAGCCGGTCCATTATACTCTGAGAAAGAACAGAAGTCTCAATCCATGCTGAGTGTGAAGGAAAAAATATGGACCAAAAAGAAGAAGGATGAGGAGACCGTGTTGGCAGAAATTGCCCTTAAAGAATCAGATCACTCTGGTGTGTGGATCCTTAATAGTGGTTGCACATCTCACATGACAGGTAATAAGAATCTTGTTACAAGTGTAAAATATGATAAAGACGGAGTTGTCAAGTTTGGAAATTATGAAGGCCTGAAGATTATTGGTGTATGAAAGGCTAAGTTTGGGGGAAAAGAGATGAGACATGCTGATGTCTTAGTAGTAGAATGCCTCAGTCACAATTTGCTCAGCGTTAGTCAACTATGTGACTCAGGATAGTCTATAAGTTTTACTAAGAAGATGTATGTCATCAAAGGAAGATACAGGGTAGTAGTTCTACAGGGAAAAATAACAAAAGTAAATCTCTACCTGGTAAGTGGAGAAGAAGATATGTGTTTTTTTTCCATAGAGGAAGAAAACAAGTTGTGGCATAAAGGACTTGGTCATCTTTGCCAACCATCCCTGGAAGATCTGGTGAATAGTGATGCAGCAAGAGACCTACCTAAGCTATCACGTGATTGTATTCACACATGCGATGCATTCCAACAAGGGAAGATTATCAGAAAGACGTTTAAGGAAAAGGAAAATAAGTCAACAAGATTGCTCGAATTGGTGCATGCTGATGTTTGTGGTCCTATCAAACCAAGAGAAATTGACGGAAAGAGGTACTATGTCCTTTTCATTGATGACTATAGAAGAATTTCATGGGTATTAGTTATTTCCCATAAGTCAGATGTGTTTAGCTGCTTAAAACAATACCAGAGGGAGTGTGAATGGATTCTTGGACAGAAAATTTTGAAGCTTCGTACTAACAATGATACGAAATTCACAAACAGTGAGGTGGAAGGCTATCTCGGGAAACATGGGATAAGGCATCAAGTTTCCTCAGTAAGAACTTCCCAACAGAATGGAGTTGTTGAAAGGAGAAATCAGATCATCAATAACATGGCCATAATGATGCTCATTGAAAAAGGCCTACCAGTGAAATTTTGTAAGGAAGAAGTTTTGACATCAGTCTACATTTTTAATAGGGATTTCTTGTGTCTGAAGGAAGGAAAGACTCCATATAAGATGTGGTATGGAAATAATCCAATGGTGAAATACTTTCTAATATTTGGAAGTAAGTGTTTTATCCTCAATAAGAAAAAACATAGGAAATATGAGTCACGAGTAGATCAAAGGATATTCCTTGGATACTCAGGAAAAATTAAGGCATATAAATGCTTTAACAAAAGGCTGGGAAAAGTAGTTGAGAGCAATGATGTCACTGTAGTAGAGAATGAGGAGATCATTTAACAGTGCAGTGAACAATTTCCTGATGAGAGTGGTGAGGAAGAAAGAAACGTAGGGGGAGCAGAAGTGCATGATGTTGATTCAGAAGAAGATATTGATGATGTGCATGAGAAAGTAAAATTTGTATCTGCACAAAATACAAGGAGTCAAGCTAAAATTGACAGGCAGAATATCGTTGGTGATCAGTTAGCTCTAGTTTAGACAAGAAGATTGAAATCATTGCAGCAGACATCTTTACTATTATAGGTTAAGCAGAAATGCTTCACTAATGAAGCTGAAGATGAAAACTGGATCCAGGAAATGAATGAAGACCTAGATCAGATTGAGAAGAATCAGACTTAAGAGATTGTTTCGAGGACAGCAGATAAGAATGCCATCGGGACTAAATGGGTCTATCGCAATAAGATGAATGAATATGGCATAGTGATTCGGAACAAATCACGAGTAGTGTGGAAGGGATACTCCCATATAGAGGGAATAGATTTTGATGAGACATTTTCACTGGTTGTGAGACTAGAGACAATCAGATTATTTATATCCATTGAAGTGCAACGGGAGTTCAAAGTTTTCCAAATATACATCAAATCTGCATTTTTGAACAGGGTTCTAAAGTAAGAGGTGTATATTGAGTATCCATATGGTTTTCTCATTCATGAGGATGAGAACAAGGTTTATAGACTGAAGAAGGTGTCGTATGGGCTGAAACAAGCACCAAGATCATGGTACTCAAGGCTTGATCAGTACTTGAAGAAGCTTGGTTTCCAGCATGGGGGAGTTGATTATAATCTCTATTTCAACAACAACAGTAATCAAAGTATGATGGTCTTGGTTTATGTTTATGACATAATATTTGGCGGATCAGATGAAGCTCAGTACAAATTTTTTTCGAAATTCATGAAAAGTGAGTTTGAAATGTCAATGATTGGAGAGCTAACATTTTTTTCTTGGTCTACAGGTGACACAAGGAAGGAATGAAATATTCATTTCTCAATACAAATATGCCAAGGAGGTTTTGAAAATATTTTTAATGTAAAATTTCAAGGAGATGAAGACTCTGGTTGCTACCCGGATGAAATTATCGAAAGATGATAATGGAAAGGCAGTTAATATCACAGAATATAGGCAAATTATCGGCAGTTTACTATACCTAACAGCAACAAGACCTGATATTGTTTTCTCTACATGCCAAGCAGCACATTACCAAAGCAATCCAAAATAAATCCACATGCTCTCAGTCAAAATAATATTTGGTATATCAAAGGCACTGTGAATTTCGGTCTGATGTATAATGACAAATCTCATCTAGTGTTATTGGGATATACAGATGCAGATTGGGATGGATCAGCAGACGACATAAAATCAACGTTAGGAGGTGCATTCTATCTTGGTAGATTGTGTATTTATTGGCTAAGCAAGAAACAAGATTGAATTTCTCTGAGCACCGCAGAGGCTGAGTATATTGCGGCCACTCAAGCATGCACACATTTATTGTGGATGAAGTAGAAACTTGAAGATATGGGAGTTGAAGTGAAGTCTCTGATTGGAATCGAGTGTGATAATTCAAGTGCTATCAATCTTAGCAAAAATATAGTTCATCACTCAAGGACAAAACACATTGATATCAAATATCATTTCATCAAGGAGAAGGTGGAGAAAGGGCTTGTGAAGTTGGAGTATGTGCCTACAGAGCTATAGGTTGCAGATATTCTGACAAAGGCCTTACCCAAATAATCTTTTGAGAGACATCGACTGGATTTGGGAGTTCATTCGACTCCCCACACTTGAAAAGTGTGGATGTGGGACCACTCCCATCTCCCTGAGGAGTTTTGTAATTTTCCTTTATGTTTTAATATGTTTTTTACCCTATTGTAGACTGCAAAGGAGTGACCTTTGGGTTCATTGACAAAGGGGGAGAAAACGTGAGAAAATGTGATTGTTCAAGGGGGAGAAAATGTCTTAGTCAAGACGCAGGGAGAAGCTGACAGGTGGATCAGCGAGATAGTGGGAGCAATGAGATAGGGGTAGAAAATTAACTCAGATGATTCTAGACGTGATCGATCAAAGAATAGATATCACGATAGCTGAGGATTGTAATAAAAGAAGAAATTTCAATTGGTATCAGGTTGGTATCAACAGTTGTATCCGAAACGAAGTGACTCATAGATGAACTTTTCATGATACTCTTGTTTCTCATGTCGAGCATTGCTCATGTGGGCTTAGAGTATGTGTTGAGTAAATCTTTGATCGCTATCTGTATCGCAAGAGACGAATGGTGGCTGAAGATGAATGAAGCCTTAATGAGGTATCAAAGAATGGAGAATTGTTTTGAGAAGAGTAGTCAACAAACCCAAAGGGGGAGATTTTTGGGCAAAAATCTCTCAAGGTATCATTGAATATTTTTTGAGATGATTTTGTTTGTTGACAATACAGGACTCCATATTTTGTTTGTTGACAAAGCGAGTCTCAATGACTCAAAATGTTGACAAAGGGGGTTTTCCTAGAGAATAAGGAAAAGTGTTTTTGGTAAAAGGAGTGGTGTTCTTGTGTTGTGGAGGTTTCTAATGTTGTATACCAAGAATTTTTCGAATTTAGAGAATCAAAAATTTGGCAAAGGAAAAGTGGCACGCAAGTCCAAAAGTGGCGTGAAAGTATGGCGCACAAGTCCTAAAGTGGCGCGCAAGTATGCCGTGCAAGTATGGCGTGCAAGTGTGGCACACAAGTCATATTTCAAGAATCATCATATCAAAATAGGACAAAGGAAAGAAAGAGGCACACAAGTCCTAAAATGGCACTCAAGTGTGGCGCGAAAGTGTGGCGCGCAAGTGTGGCGCGCAAGTGTGGCACACAAGTCCTCAAAATGCCTATAAATAGACAGCTACTCTCCTCATTCTTCAACGAGACCAACAATTAGAGAAAATCTGAGCTCTGATCATGTAAGTGGAAGTGAAATTCAATTTCAGTTTCCGCGCAAGTGGGGTGCGCAAGTGTACCGTGCAAGTGTGCCACGCAAGTGTACCCATGCAACCACGCAAGTGTGCCGCGCAAGCTGTGTGGCACGCTAGTATGGCACGCAAGTTGGTTTTCCACAATGAAGGAAGAGGTTGTGTACTAGTTAAAGGGGCACACAAGTCATGCTATGGTTTCATGAAAGTTAGAAATTGCCTAGAACATCTGTGGTAAAGTGCTATTCATCAGTGGATGAACTTTGAACTTCAATAGAGCATCTATCAACAATTGAGGATGCATTATTTCATGAAAATGAAGAGACCTACAGGTCTATAAACTGTGATTGGATCTTCTAAAGAAGCAGTGAACTCACTTCAGTTGAGAGAATAGTGAGTTCTCAAATTGTGAGTGGTTGTAAACCAAGAGGGACAGTGAGTCCACTTTGAACTTGTAAATAGTAGTGCGCCTATAATGAAATTGGTATATCGACACACTGTCGGTGTATACTCCTTGGACGTAGCCCAGTGAGGGTGAACCAAGTACAAATCGTTGTTTCATGTGAATGCTTTAAGTTTTATTCATACTCTGCATCAGGAAGGAGAGAGAAGAGGGTTTTGTCTAATAACAAAACAAGATCAAAAGGGGCAGTTGTTTTAATCTGTCATACCCTGATTCGCCCCCCCCCCTCAGAATATCTATCCTAGTGGACCTAACATCTAAAAATTCTTATTTAATGACATAAGTATCTATACTATGCTTAAATTTTATTATTATTATGGAAAAACTATTTTATACCTCCTTTCCATCCTAAGGAAAATGAAAATTGTGTCGTTTGTACATACAGAACATCACCTTCACGAAGCGATGTGTTTAATTTTTCATCACCACATCTCATCAGTGGTTTTAAAGATAGATTTAATTGATATATGTTATTTTTATAACATAATTATGATTATTTAAATATAAAATAATTTCTACATTCCTATCCACTCATCCATTAGAAATGATAATGTCTCTCATGTGTACGTGTGGACTACCACCCCCATGAAGCGATGTGATTCTCTTTTCATTAATGTATCACATGGATGATCATAATGATGAATTTAATGAAAAAAATATTATGTTCATAATATAATTATTACTATTATTTAAATATTAATAAGTATCTATCTTATTTCAATTTTATCCATTATAAAAATGAAAACGCCACTCTTGTGTATGTACGGACTATCATCTCCATGAAATAATGTGTTTCATTTTTCATGACCAACTTACATGGATGGTTTTAAAAGTATATGTATTGTAAAAATGATAATTATAACATGTTTAAAAATATATAGATGATTTAACCATAGACCATTTGACCATGATCTACACACAAAAGTTTTTTTATATCAAACAATCCTAAAATGTCCAACAAGAACTGAAAGTGCAGACTATTGCTGCCTATCGACCTTTCAAGGTTCCGATGCTCTACTAATGTATATACCATCACTTGGGTCGAATCCTAGGCAATGATACTTTTTAATAGTCGGTTGTTTTTAGTTGATTATATTTTGATTGGGGGGTTATTTGCAGAGCTTAATTGAAATGATTGATTGATTAATATTGATTTAACAATTTTATAAATATTGGGGTGAGTTCATCATTAGGTAGTTAATCTTGTGATATCATTGTGTCTTGCTTTATATTTTATTAAATTAACACCCATGTCACAAGTTGACGTTGATTGTAATTCCTAAGTGTTAAGGCTTTAATCCAAGCCTCAACTTAACTAGGATTATAATATCAATATGTACTTGACGGCGATAGTATATTTATGGTTACAATAATACATGGAATCCATATGTTAAACAAAATATGTCATTAATCCATGAAATTTTAAGTCCAACATACATAATGTTAAATTGAAGAATACTCATCGAGAAAATACGCTCAATCACTTAACATCCATAAATTTTGACTCACCCCAATGGTAGATTTACTAATCCATTTAAATTATTAGTAATATGGTATATTATGTTTATTATGATTAATTAATAATAGAACAAAAAATAAAGGGATGAGAAAAGAGTTGTGCGTCGAACACGCACACACACACGAACGGTGATGAGAATTAAAAATAGAATTTCGATTGAATGAGGAAGTAAAATAGAAAATGGATTTTAACTTGGTTTATAATATTTTAAGAACATTAATATTATAAAAATTGTGGTTGATTATATTAAGATATAATGATAAATAAACATTTTTTAAAACAAAATTACAAAATAAACACTTATAATATTACAAACGAGGAACAACAAAAAAGTAAATGAAAGCAAGCAAGGAGGAATGGTTTCTAAAGTGAAAACATGAGTATGGAAGATCCTCCCAAGAATTTTGCAAAGCCTAGGTCATGCCAACCTATCCTTCTTTTCTTTGAAATGCCAAACCTTTTGAAAGGAGAGGAGGGGATGTATTTATAGCCCCAGGTGGTGGACTGTCTGTATTCCAAAACTACCCCTCCACTTGGATCGACAATTTGGACATCCAGACCGCTGAATCTGGAGATATATCCTTCATAAAAGTTGTATTTAATAATGTTTGTCATCTAAGATCAAAATATGGAGGCATTTGGACTTAGTGAATAAAGGTTATGGTGGTTTTAGTAAACAATTATAATCTGTCCATTTCAATCCAGACTTTCTAGAAGTACAAAATGTGAATAGGTTTATCAATAGGAAGATGCCTTCAAATATGAACACTTTATTCAACAAAGTTTTCCACCCATATCTTGGATTTCACAATTAAAAATCGTAACTATATTGGATGTCTAGATCAGGAGAAAAGTTATGAATACTGTATTAATTCTAATTCCAGGCCAGAATGGTGGGCTAAGTTTAAATGAATCAGTTGGGCCCCTTGTTCTTAGGATCGAGCATTAAAATTTTTATCCAGGATTCCTTTGGATAATCGTGAAAAAAACTCTGAATTATCATCAAATTTGGGATTATGAATGGATCCTAGTAACTCAATCATCATGGATGGTCCAATTTCTTCATAGATTCTGTAGGCCTTGTTGTGTGGACCATATGACCCTTCAAGTGGAAGAGTTGACCCAAGATCTCTTCTAATGAAATGTTTTATGTTGAAAGAGGAATCCTAAAAAAGACAAAACATTAAATTTGGATAAGTATGGTGATATTTATTAATAAAATAGTAAACTTACATCGATTGGATTAATTCAAATAATGCTCAAAAATTACATTTAATATTTAAACATTAATATTTCTCACAAATTATGCACATTTCATATAAAATCAGTAAATGGAGTATATAAAAAGTTGTGAAAATATTAATAACATTATATCCCCCACACGTATTCTTGTGCATTCCCTCATGTGCAACAAATATAAAAACATGAAAAAATCATTTTCACTCACCAACAAATATTAAAATTTTGTTTTTCCCAATCAGGGGAGGTTTATAAAATTTCACTCATCCATAATGAATTCCACCAAAAGTTGTTACAAAAACAATGTTCCAAATACAATTCATTTTTTCATGCTCAAATTTAGAAATGGGGGCACACTAAACTTACTCCTCTCAATAAGATAAAATTAATTTATGGAGCTTCGCTCATTCACCAACCAAAAGTGAAAATCTTAGAGTTTGTAAGAGCTATAAACTTCCACTCCCTATCCTAAAGTGATCAAATATCAAGAAGTATTTTTAAGGGTTTTTCTGTGGATATGGGACGGTATGAAGATGATATTCCAAAGATAGGAAAAGGGGGTTAAAACACCAATATGGAAAAATAAATGTACATTTTTTTAAATGATACATGAAAGGAAATGGAAACACATGTTTATGATGGAAAGAAAATGTGAAATAAGAGACAAAAGATGAAGTAAATTTGAAGTGTATGAGAAGATGAAATATTTACAAACCATGAAACTTCTACCAATAACATAAGAATATATAATTCAAGAATTATTTTTTTCTTTTATTTTTTTTAATTTTTCTTTTGAAATTTGAACTTGAAAAATATCTCACACTCATATCTCAACCCATGATTGATCTCCTCATAAAACTAATTTTAATATTTATAACAAGATCAAAGGTTGAGTAAGAGTGATTTTTGACCCATCCAAGATACAACCTATTCTTTTTTTGTTCTTTTTTATATTTTTATTTTTTGATTTTTTTGAACACTTGTCAATAAAATTTGAAAAATATGTCATAAGAATATATACATTCCCAAAACTCACTAAATGAAAACCTCTCCCCCACACTAAAATGGATTCTTTCCCTCAATCATATGATAACATGTTAAAAATCAATAAAAGGGAACCCAAAATGATATCCATTCCCCCCACACTTAAATTTCAATAAATAATGCACTGAAAATCCATGTAGATATCGGGTGGGATAAGGTATTGGGCTCGTAATGTGGCTATAAAAGAAACTTTTTTCATAGTCTCATAGAGGATTTAAAAAGTAGGATTAATATAATGGTAATGGGAGGTTATTTTTCTATTGTGATTCTCATGAGGTTCAGAAAATGCCTCTATCATTTTAATACACACCAAAGTAGGAAATTCAGCTTGAATATCCACAAACTCAAGATTACAAAATGGGGGTGAAAAATACACATTTTGAAAAGATGGACATATGTGGCCTTAGCATGAAAGTAAATGTTGTTCCTCACGGGTGGGGAAAATCATTTACCAAATCAAAAAATTGAGAATTCAAAATTTGTTGGTTTTGACACAATACTCTTTATCCAAATTTATGAAGAAACCATAAAATTTTTGAGATGAAACTATGCCTTTTGACTCCTCAAAATGGTTGGACAAAATTTGAAAATTTTAAGGTGAGTAAGTATGACTCTTGATTTTTCATATATTTTTTAAATGTTTTTTATAGTTTTTAGGTTTTTTTTAGTTTTTTATAAAGACACACCCACAAAAAAGAGAAATAGTAAATAAAAAAGTGTGATGAGGAAAGTGGTAAAAAAACAAAATGAGAATGAGGAATAATAAGAAAGAGAGAGAGTAAGAGAGAGTAAGAGAGATAGAGTTAAAGGGAAAGAGGTGCCCCTAGTTCGGATTTGGTGGGTTGTCGTATTCATCCAGTAGTGGGTCTACTATGGATCCGATGGATGTTGAGGTGGTTCCCAATATGTTATTCCTCTCATGGTGATGCTTCAACCAATGTACATTAACTTTGAATGCCCTTTTTAAAGAGTGGTCTTGGACTTGCACTGCACCAAATGGTAAATAGTAGTCATAACAAAAGGACCTTCCCAACGAGAATTAAGCTTACCTGGGTGAAGTTGAAATCAAGAATTTAATAGAATTACCTTTTCACCTTCACGAAATACCTTTATCAGGATGTGTTTATCATGGATTGCCTTGTATTTTTTTTAGAGATTAGAATTCTCATAAGAATCAAGTCGAAGCTCCTCCAGTTCAGCCAATTGCAACAATATTTCATCACCAGATTTTTCAAAATCAAAATTACAAGTTTTCACATCCCAAAATGACTTATGTTGGATTTCAAATGGAAAATGAAATTCTTTACCAAAAACTAACCTAAAAGGAGACATCCCAATGGGTGTTTTATAGGCGGTTCGATAAGACCAAAGTGTTTCACCGTGTCTTTCAGGCCAGTCTTTTCTGGTGGGTTTTAGAATTCTCTGAAGAACTCTTTTCACTTCTCTATTAGAAATTTCACCCTTGTCATTTGTCTGGGGATGATATGCAGTTGAAGTTTTATGTAGAACCCCATTATTTTTCAAAAGATATTCCATGGTTCTGTTACAAAAATGGGGTCCTAAGTCACTTATCAAGGCACGTGGTGTGCCAAATCGATGGAAGATGTGTGTCATTAGGAACTCTCTAAAAGTATGTGAATTGTACTTTCTAGTGGGTTTGGCCTCAAACCACCTAAAAACATAATCAACTGTAATAATAATTTATGAGAATCCATTAGTACGGGGGAATGTTCCCATGAAATTGATTCCCCAAACATCAAAGATTTCACAGAAAATTAAAGGCTTTTGGGGCATTTCATTTTGCTTTGAAATTGTGCCAAACTTTTGGATGGTGGGACATGATTGAAATAAATCATGTGAGTCCTTTAAGAGTTAAGGAAAGAAGAATCCAGAGTCTAGGACCTTTCGGGAGGTCCTTTGTGGTCCAAAGTGTCCACCTCCAAGAAGTGAGTGACAGAATTCTAAGATGGAGGAATGTTCATCTTTATCAACACATCTCCTAATTACCATGTCACCCCCAGTTTTCCAAATTTTATTATCTTCCCAAAAAATAAAATTTTGAATCTCTTTTCAACTTCATTTTTTTTCTTTTGAAAACTTTTTAGGTGAAACATTAGAAACCAAGTAATTTACAATTGGGGCATACCGTGGTATTTTTGGAGTGAGAGATAAAAGGTGCTCAGTGGGGGATTCAGGATTAATGATTTCTGAATGAGAATAATTAAATATTCTACTCAATTGATCAGCCACATGGTTTTCTTTTCCTGTTCTATCTTTGATTTCAATGTTAAACTCTTGGAGCATTGGGGTCCATCTTATTATCCTCAGTTCGAAATCATTTTTATTGAGTAAGATCTTTATAGTAGAATGGTCTTTGAAGATGATGATTTTGGCACCTAAGAGATGTTGGGACCACTTTTTGTATGAAGATTGTATTTTTTGTCAACATTTTTCAATACTGGTAAAAATGAATAAGGATATTAAGGAATAAAAATTTAATAGAGATTGGCTGAAGTGAGGGTGCATGGATAATTGTTATCGAATCATAGCATTGGATGTCATACTTGAGAAATTCTCTAAGAAGATCAATTTAAATGATTGTTGAAATGATCCTAAGTTCAAATAACTTATTTTAAAGGTGGCGCATTGTTTACAACAAGGATGAATGGTGAAGTATCAACCATTTAAGGACGATTGAAGAAGAATGAGGATTTGAAGAAGACCATGCAATGCTTCATGATTGTAGGCGAACCATGCAAGAGGCTACTTGAAGAAAAGAATCATATGATTTTCATGAATTATATAATTATGGTTGAAGAAGAAGAGAGAGTTCATAATGGCTTGGCATTCTAAGATTGTCATGCATTAAACATTTCCTTGAAATCAGACGACTATTTCACTATTCTTAAAGTTCAAAATACATGTATCAAAGGTGATACATTGTCTACAACATTGAAGGAGTTTGAAGAAGCCTCAAGACTCCACTTTTGGATGAAGAGAGATTATTGGAGTTCTTTATAATTAACACTCCAAAAGGAATTGAGGATTTGAAGTGATGGTGAAGAAGTACATTGGAATTCATATTCCAAAAAGAATGGCCAAAACTATGACGATTCTTTTCTGATTTGTATTTAAAAAATATCATAAATTTGGAGAAATTGTGGTGAAAGCCTTATGAAGGATAGGGGGATAAAATAAGTGCTTTTTTCCAAAGGAGAGAAAGTATGGCATGCAAGTGTATGTGGTGCACAAGTTTGGTGCGCAATTATAAGTGGTGTTCAAGTGTATATTGCGTAGAATTTATATTTTAACATCATCACATAAAAATATGACAAAGAAAAGAAAGTGGCGCTCAAGTGATAGAGCAACACGTATGTGATGGAGCGGCACAAAAGTGAGGGAGTGGCACACAGGTCATGAAGTGGCGCTCAAGTTGAGTTGCATGACTTGCACGCTGGGTCACCAAAATGCCTATAAATAGACAGCTACCCTCCTCATTTTTCTAATCTCAAAAATTAATAGAAAATTTGATCTTTGATCATGAAAATAGTAGAAATTGGTGCACAAGCTGAAGTGGTGTGCAAGTTGAGGGTTATTTATAAGGCACATAAGTAGAGTGGCACGCAAGCAGAGTGGAATGAAAGAAGGGTGTCATGTAAGAAGAAGTGGCATGCAAGTTATAAGAGGTGCGTTAGTAGGGAGTTGTGTGAAATAAGTGTGTTGTGTATAACCCCGAAGTGGCGCACAAGTTTTGAGTTGTTCACAATTTTGGCACACAAGTAGTTGGTAGCGCACAAGTAAGGAGGCACACAAGTAGGGTGGCGTGCAGGTAGGGATTGGCCTGCAAGCTGGGAGTTGTGCTAGAAGTTCTTACCAGCTTCTGATCAACTATGATGATGCTAAGTTGAGCTTAAATTCATTATTTTAACAATCACAAAGATAACATGTGATTCTAGCAAGAAAAAGAAGAGGAGGAGTTTAGTGCAGTTGGTTTTTCACTGAATGAGAAAGTGCAAAGAAGAGCAGGTTTTATTGTAGCTGGTTTTTCATTGAAGAAATAGAAGAAGAAGATGAGTGTGTATCTTACCGGTTTGTTGTAAAGAAAGAATAGGTTTGTTACTTTCATGATAATTAGTAAGTAATAAGGAGAAGAAGAAGGTTGTGGAAGAACAAAGTAGCAATGTAGCTTCCAACAGGTCTCAATAGTTGGAAGATTATTTTGGTGTTGAAAACTCTTTGAACAGAGAGAAGACTATCTTTAGAGGTAGTATAAAGAACCAGATAGAGGTAGCAAGAGACTATCTACACTGGCAGTATAAAGAACCAGCAAGTGTAAGGGTATATCCTACTTTTTGAAAGTTATAATAGGATTATTTCCCTTCCCCCTTTGAGTGTAGAGAGAAACACTAGGAAGTGATTATTCCCTTCCCTCTTCCATGTGTAGGGAGACACACTGACTAGCGGATTGATTTCCTAATCAACCACTATAAGAGTTACTACATTATAGTGGAGAATCTGTGCACTAGTCATTACCAAACACGGTAAGGACGTAGCTACTCTTATTGAGTGGTGAACCTTGTAAAAATATTCTGTGCATATTTTTACTGCTTTCATATTATTGCATGCGATAGGGAAAGGATAATAAGAGAATCAAGATCATAATAGGTCAAAAGTTATCGAGATAAAAAGAATAAATTGGTTCAAAAAGGTCCCCAACACTGATTCACCCCCCCCCCCCCCCTCAGTGTTAGGCATATCTGAAACTGATCCTCTCAATCGGTATCATAGGGACAGGTTCACCTCTGTTGGATTCTCTACATTGAAGATATTCTCTTTTGAGGACTTGATATTATTTCCTGAGTTAACAATTAATTTCAGTTTTGATGAAGATTCAGTTATCTCTGAGAAAAATTCTATATCTACCAAAACCATGATGAATAGGAAAAAGAAGGAGAAGAGAAAGCTGAAGTAGAATTCCCTCTTATCTAAAGAAGAGTAAGCATCTGTTTCTCCATATCTGGATGAAATTGAAGACACACCAGACTTGGAAAGTAATGAGAAGGTGGCTCAAGTTTCCACCAAGAATATGGACAACCTTCCAACCTCAACTGGTCAAGAGGTATGTGTTAGTACATTTGGAAATTATTCTCATGATGAAAATGTGAGAACGATTGGTGATGATAAATCTACGACATCTCAATAAATATCAGTTTATAGATTAAGAATTATTCTTCATGGTATTCTTGAAGAAATTACATCCCTATTTTGTGGATTATTTCAATGCATCCAGGAAAATATCACTCAACTGGAAGAAGAAACTGATGTTTTGGAGAAAGGCTTACAAGTAAAAAATTGTTGAATGTTTAAAGCTCTCCAGACAGGTTGGAGCCTTTGAAGCATCAAAGAGGGGATTTGAATTAAGTTCATCAAATTGGCTCAAAGATGTTGAATAAAATGAGGTATTCAACAAGACTTCAGAAAAGAAGATCCATGCACTTGAATATGAGCTGAAAAAGATCACTGAAATCAAGAAGATATATTTGGAAGAAGACTCCAAGAAGATCAAATAACTTGGCTCTTTGTTACAAAATAATGTAAGGATACATGAAGATGAAGTTGAAAGATTAAAGAAGTCTTGTAAAGATAATATTACTATTATTGAAGACCAAAAAGTCATCCTAAATATGAGATGTCTAGAGTTAGAATCTCAGTTGACCAATCTTGAGAAGACACATACTGAGTCTCCACAAAAGAAGGAAACAATTGCTGCTAGTACTCAATGCTCACTGGATGATTCTACTATCCAAATACCTCCAACATGTGATAATAATATCATAGATTCACTCATTTATATATTAAAATATGCTGAGAAAGTGAAGGTACCATCCATGACAACTCGTACCAATGTTTCTAAAACTGTTTCTATAAAAAGTATAAGTTGGAAGAAAACCTCTTAACAAGTATAGATGATGAAAGGTGAAGAAATTACAACCACCATGGATATGGTGGATAAAAAGAAGAATATGGAATATATTTCCCAAGATAGAGCACAACACATCAAGAAGAAGGTTCAGCAATCTAATATAGAAGATATCAAGAAGTCATGATTTCTGGGTCAATGCTGGTGTTGCAACAGATTTGAGCATTGTGAACTGGATTGTTGGTACAATCCCTTAAATGTAAAAGTACAGATAAAGACTATCTCAAGGGGAAGAAATATAGAAAAGAATAATCAATATCCATAGATCCAGAAGCATCTGTATACTGTAAACAGATTTGGAATGATGGAAAACATCTGTGGTGTATGCAATGGGAGTGGTCACAAGAACGGTGCATGCTTATCTCAGAATTTATTCAAAGCTAAAAAGAACAGAAGATCACAAAAGCTTGTGAATAATGAAGAAGCTATCTTAGGAAGTAATCAGAATTATGTTGCAAAAGAAAATTCCCCCAATAATATTACAAGGTGGAAAACTAATAAGTCCTTGTATTCTAAATCTAAGAAGTTTACAGGTAGTGTATCCAAAAGAAAAATCAATAAGGATGACACTCTGAAGAAGCCATGTGGAAATTACCAACATGCTTCCATAATTCCTAAATACATACTGGTTATCTGGCCTAAAGATTTGGAAAGAATTAGAAAATAAGAAGATTCACAGGAGAAGGCTAGTACAAAAATTAATAATAAGATTCCACGTGATGAAGAAAAGGTGAATAAGAGGTTGCAAACAAAAGGAAACTCTTATGTTCAGGATGTTTTGTGTGTGAGGTGCAACAAGGCAGGTCACATTGTTAAAAATTTCATTTAACTTATTCCATCCCAAGAAAAATTCATCAAAAGGATGAAAATTGCACCAGGAGATTCTAATGCTTGGAAATATCTTAAATAAAGAATATTCACACACAAAAAAATGGAAGAAGTATTGAGATCCACACAACCACAGTCAGAATTGAAGATTATATGTGAAAGTGTGAGGAGTGGAGAAAATAGAGCATCTTGGTTGAGAAAATCATCCCATACTTCTTGCTCACATTGAAGAATCAAGAAGGATCCACCTTATTCCCTTAAATCATTGTGTATTGTATTTTTTCTAATAATACAGGGAATTGAAGGTGAATCAAGCTCTCAGGGGGAGAACCTAAGAAACCGTGATTGCTATCAACTATTGGTAGCAAAGCTGAAGACGTTATCATATATAGAAGATTCATCAATTGATATTCAAATATTAATATGATGAGGGATCACCATTGATGAAGATGATGAGGAGTGTTCTCTTAAGAGTGAGACATATGAATAAGCTTCCAGAGTTATTATTTCAATTAGTATCAACTTTAGCAGGTATCAAATTCAATTACTCTGAAAATTCCTTTAATAGCATGTCATTGAAAAAGGTATGTCGTTTCTTAATCTCTCATCCTTGGTTACTCAAAATAAATATATTTTTATAAATTTGGAGTAACTAAATCAATCATTGACATAAGAATAATGAAAGTTCCCCAAGGCCACTTATCCTTCCAATTGCACTTGAATGTTTTTGATCCATTTGTTGAAGTGAGTGAAGGAATTTCAGGTTGATTATTTCCTATCACATTCAATATCTTTGGCCTAGAATGAAAGTGGAAACCCCTTGGAGACAAGTGTATGAGATCTCATCTCATAAGGTATCATGATTAGTGGATAAGGAATACATTTTTGTCTAAATCAAATCCTCTTGTTTTCTACATCGAGATTTTCTCAAGTATACTTAGAGTGAAATGATTGATGGTACAATGCTTAAGTAAGGATTGATACCCTCTCTACCACAAACTTTGTATTTCTTTTCAATAAGGGGGAGATAAAGTGAAACGAAAGTTTGAAATGTAAGGGGGAGAGAAAGAAGTAAAGGGGAGAGAGAAGATTCTCATTTTGACATTGACATATTCATTTGAGGAGACTTTAAGGTATTGAACACAAAATAAAAAGGGGGAGTTTATTGTGACCACATTGTGTATGAAGATTTTATTTGTTGTCAACAGTTTTCAATATTGGCCAAAATGAAGAAGGAGATGAAGAAGGACTAAAAATTAAATGGAGATTGGCTGGAGTGAGTTTGCCTAGAGAATTGTTATGGAATCATAGAATTGGATGTCATACTTGAGCAATTCTCTAAGAAGATCAATTAAGATGATTTTTGAACTAATTCTAAGTTCAAAGAACTTGTGTCAAAGGTTACACATTGTTTACAACAAGTATGAATGGGGAAGTATCATCCATCTATGGATGATTGAAGAAGAATGAGGATTTGAAGAAGACCATGCAATGCTTCACGATTGCATGAGAACCATACAAGATCTTACTTGAAGAAAAGAATCATATGATTTTCATGAAGTAGAGAATGGTGGTTGAAGAAGAATAGAGAGTGTGGAAGGGATTTTCATTCTAAGATGGTCATGCATTACACATTTCCTTGAAATCAGACGACTGTTGCATTGTTATTAAAGTTAAAAATACATGTATCAAAGGTGATTGTCTACAACATTGAAGGTTTTTACAGAATCCTCAAGGCTCCACTTTTGGATGAAGAGATATGATTGGATTTTTTTGGAATTAACACTTCAAAAGGAATTGAGAATTTGAAGTGAGGATGAATAAGTAATTTGGAATTTATATTCCAAAAAGAATGGACAAAACTATGACGATGCTTTGCTGATTTGTATTTCACAAATATCATAAGTTTGGAGAACTTGTGATGAAATCCTTATGAATGGTAGGGGGAGAAAATAAGTTCTTTTTGGAAAAGGAAATAATGTGTGGCGCGCAAGTATATGTGGCACGCAAGTGTGGCATGCAAGTATAAGGGGAACGAAAGTGTATGTTGCGCGCAAGTCATATTTTAACATCATCACATTAAAATATGACAAAGGAAAGAAATTGGCACGCAAGTGATGGAGTGTCACACAAGTGATTGAGCGGCACGCAAGTGATGGAGCGGCGCGCAGGTCAAGAAGTGGTGCACAAGTTGAGTTGCATGCCTTTTGTGTAGGGTCACCAAAATTCCTATAAATAGATGGATACCCTCCTCATTTTTCTAAGCTCAACACTTAAGAGAAAATTATATCTCTAATCGCGCAAGTAGTAGAAAGTGGCACTCAAGCTAAAGTGGATCTCAAGTTGAGAGTTCTTTATAAGGCGCTCAAGTAGGGAGGTACACAAGTAGAGTGGCACGCAAGCAGAGTGGCGCGCAAGTAGAGTGGCATGAAAGAAGAAGCGGCGTGCAAGTTGTAAGAGGTTCACAAGAAGGGATTTTTGGGCAACAAGTGTATTGTGTCTAACCACAAAGTGGCGCACAAGTTTTTGGGGGAACACAAGTAGGGAGTCGTTCAAGTTGGGTGGTGCACAAGTAGGGATTGGCGCGCAAGATGTGAGTTCTGCTAGAAGTTCTTACCATCTTTTGATCAACTGTGATGATGCTAAGTTGAGCTAAAATTTATTTTTTTAACAATCACAAAGAGAAATTTTGATTCTAGTAAGAAAAAAAAAGAATAAGAGTTTAGTGTAGTTGGTTTTTCACTAAAAGAGAAAGTGTGAAGAAGAGCAGGCTTCAGTGCAGCTGGTTTTGCATTGAAGAAATAGAAGAGGAAGAAGAAGAGTGTTAAACTTATAGGTTTGCTTCAGAGAAATAAGAGGTTGGTCACTTGCATGTTTCTTTGTAAGTAACAAGGAGAAGAAGAAGGTTATGGAAGAACAAAGCATCACTGTAGCATCCAACATGTCTCAACAGGTGGAAGATGCTTTTGGTGTTGTAAACTCTTTGAACAGAGAGAAGACTATCTTCATAGGCATTATAAAGAACTCGCTAGAGGCTACAAGAGACTGTCTACACTAGTAATATAAAGAACCAGCAAGTGTAAAGGTACATCCTACTCATTGCAAGTTGGAAGAGGATTGTTTCCCTTTCCCCCTCCGAGTGTAGGGAGAAACACTGGGAAGTGATTATTTCCTTACCTCATCTAAGTGTAGGGAGTCACACGGACTAGAGAATTGATTTCCTAGTTAACCACTATAACATTTACTACATTATAGTGTAGAATCTATGCACTAGTCATTACCATACACATCAAGGTCGTAGCTTCTCTTATTGAGTGGTGAACCTTGTAAAAATATCATGTGCATATTTTTAATGCTTTCATATTATTGCATGCGATATGGAAAAGAGAATAAGAGAATCAATATCCTAACAAGTCAAGAGGTATTGGGGTTAAAAGAATAAATTGGTTCAAAAAGGTCCCCAACACTGATCCACCCCCTCTTAGTGTTAAGCATATCCCAAACTAGTCCTGTCAAGAGATAGGGCCGGAATTTATCTAAAGAAAAAAACCACTTCTAAAAGATACTTTTCAGTGACAGTGTAGTGATATTGAGTGTCATCCAATATTTTTGAGGCATAATAGTTGACATAAGGAATATTTTCTATTCTTTGACCAAAATAACCCTAGGAACTCTATCATAAGCATCACACATCAAATCAAAGGGTAAATACCAATCTGGGGGTTAGATTATCGGGACAGATGTAAGAGCAGTTTTGAGTTCAATGAAGGCTCTCTCGCAAACCTCGTAAAAATGGAAAGTGACATCACTTTAAATAAATCAAGAGAGTTTTGGGTGAATCCTACTGAATTTATGGATGAATCTCCGATAGAAACCAGCATGACCAAGGAATGAATGGATGTCTTGAATAGAGGTGGGATCAGGAAGTGATTGGATCACTTAAATTTTGGCAGGATCAACTTCAATACCATATTTTGAAACTATTTTCCCTAGAACAATCCCATTTTGAACCATGAAGTGACATTTTTCAAAATTTAACACAAGGTTACACTTGACACACTTTTGAAGGACTAGAGAGAGTGAATGAAATCACGATTCAAATGACTCACCATAAATGGTAAAGTCATCCATGAAGACTTCCATGCAGTGTTTAATGAATTCAGAAAAGATACTCATCATACACCTATGAAATGTTGTAGTATCATTGAAAAGGACAAAAGGCATTCTCCTATATGCATATTTTCCAAAGGGTAATGTGAAAGTAGTCTTTTCTTGATCCGAAGGTGCTATTAGGATTTGGAAGTAGCCGATGTATCCATCAAGAAAGTAATAGTGTGACTTTTCAGCTAATCATTCTAGAATTTGATCAAGGAATGGAAGAGGGTAGTGATAATTTCTTGTTTCAACATTCAATTTCCATTAGTCGATGCACACACACCATTTTTTCTTCACTCGAGTTGTGACTACCTCTCCATGTTCATTTGTAACAACAGTTATCCCAACCTTCTTAGTTAAAACTTGAATTGGACTAACCCCTTCACTATCATAAATTGGGTAGATAATACCTGCTTGAAGAAGCTTGGTGATATCTTCCCTAACTACCTCAAGTATGAGTAGATTAAGTTTTATTTTTGGTTGTATAATTGGTTTGGATAATTCCTCAAGATGGATGTGATGCATTCAAAGATCATGGTTGATTTCTGGTATGTCATCTAGGTTACAAACTAAGGCTTTTTTGTTTTCATCAAACACCTGAACAAGTTTGGACTCCTCAGTTTTGGTAAGTGAAGTGGAGATAATGATAGTATAAGAGTGATCATGGAAAAGGAATGCATATTTCAGGTGTTTAGGAAGAGGTTTCAGATCAGTCTCATCATTCATTTTTGGGTTAGACAACCCAAGAATGGAGAAAGGGATTTCAGTTGCTTCATATTCATTTTCTGTAATACTGTCTAAGGTGGAGCAGTAGAGATCATAGTTGATGTGGGATTCAAGAGAGTTTTCAAGTTCCTTTAGATTTATGGAGTCTATGAATGAAAGCTCCGCATCAACTTCACCATTTATCACTGGTTAATCATGGTGCAGATTTCACAAGATCATATCTCATTAGAACATGATGAACATGATGGAATGGGGTTCAATTGACTCTCAGAAGTGTCCTTAGAATCATGGATTGAGAATGCAGAGTGATCCTTATATGGGTATCACATGGATTAGAAAATGTCGAACTTGACCAGTTGGTCACCAAATTCCATGGATAAGATACCTGAATGGACATCAATATTGTTTCTCACTGTCATTAGGAATGGTCTTCCTAGAATTAGGGGAGATCGAGAAGAGTTCGTCTCACCTTCCATGTCAAGGACATAGAAACCATTGGGGAAGATAAGATCATTCACATGAAAAAGGACATCCTCGATTATACCCTTAGGACTAGCAGTGCTTCGATTGTCCAATTAAATGAAAACACCCGTTGGATGTATGGTACCTAGACCAAGGTTATATAATATGGATTTGGGAATTAAATTAATTGAGGCTCCTAGGTCCATGAGTGCATTATCGAAGTTGGAACATCTAATTTAGCATGGAACCATAAAGGTCCCCAGATCCTTCCACTGTATGGGAATAGACTATTGGGTGGAAACATTTTCTAAGGTCATAAGTTGCCTCTTATGGGTGAAAAATTACTTATGATACTTGGAATACTTAGGTATTTTTTATGGAATATAAGAGGGAAATGTTGACTTCAACACGTCTAAACATGTCGAGCATTTCAGGACCAGGTTTAAAGGAATTATTTGGCTTAGAAATGGCTCGAGGAAAAGGAAATAGGTTCTTAAGTGGAATGGAAGGAGGTGAGGGAATGGATTCATATTCCTTTTCATGTTTCTTTTTCTTTTATTTTCTAGGTCAACATTTAAATGGGAGTGTGAGAACTTATCTTGAGGTATAGAAAATTTTCTCCCTAATCTAAGTGTAATTGCACTTACATTACCCTTGGGGTTGGGTAATGGTTGAGTAGGGAGTTGGGAATAATTTCATTGTTGTTGTTGGATTAGGTGGTAAGCAAGTTGACTAATTTGGGTTTCAATGTTTTTGAGGCTAGAATTAGTGAAGGAGGAAAGATATTCTACCTCACATTCCCATGGTTGCTGGGAAGAATATTCTTGTCCCGAATTGGGATTACCTTGATTTTGGTTCTTGGGAAAGTTGTTGTATTGGTTTTGGAATTGGGAAGGCTAACTAGGATAGTGAAATCCAGGAGAAGGATTGTTCCTTTGAGGTTGAGGAACAAAAGGATAAGGTTTATGGAAGTTACCACCACCTTGACCATATTCGAATTGGTTTGGGTATTGAGGGGGATGAGAAATGGGATTCTCATATCTCAAGTTAGGGATATAGGTAGAAGAGAAGGGATCAGAGTGGGGTTCGGTGAAGTTTCTAACAAAATGACCTGATTGTTGAGTGTTGGGGTTCCGCTGAGCATATGCTGCATTGAGCTCCATTGGTCAAGATGAATCGGAGGGATCCTCTTAAATTTGTGGACATGTGTCAGTTAGATGAGATGGAGACCTAAAGATTCCACAGTTCTTGATAGGTCCAGGGAACCGAGATTGTGGAGAAGATGAGGTTGTGGCTTTGGTAGCCACAACTAGTTTTATCACAAGACTTTTAAGTTCACTCATCCACTCTGTCATCTTGTTTGGCTCTATAGATTGATTATATTAGGCTTGTTTGACTTAAGCATGTGCTTTATTATCGAATTATTGTTTGTTTTCAGCCATGTTTCTTATGATATATTTTACAGGTGCGGGGGTTTTATTAACAAGAGAACTACCACTTGCAGCATCAATGAGAGTTATCTCCATAGCCAATAACCCATCATAGATATATTAGATCAAGTGTTAGTCAGGGATTTGGTGATGTGGGTAGGTTTATAGAAGCTTTTTGAACCTCTCCCAGTACTCATGGAGTGATTCATTTGGGAATTTTTGGATACTACTAATTTCCTTTTGGATAGAAGCAGTACAAGAAGAAGGATATAATTTCTCTAAGAAAAGTCACTTCATGTCAATCCATGAGTTTATGGAACCAGGAGGGAGGTAGTAGAGCCATGACTTAGTAGAGTCATCTAAGGAAAAAGGGAATGCTCAAAGTTTGATTTATTCCTCAGAAACCCCTTGAGGCTTCATGTTAGAGCACACCACTTGGAACTCTTTAAGATAAAGATGTGGATCCTCACCAAATAGCCCGTGGAAATAAGGAAAAAGATGTTTCAAAACCGATTTGAGTTTGAAGTTAGCCTCTATGTTTGGATATTTAATACCAAGTGGTTGGTAATTCATATTAGGGGAAGCAAGTTATTTAAGGGTTTGTTCCCTTGTATTGGCCATATCTAATCCAATTGGTTGGACAAGGACATGTTCTTTAATGAGTTGATTATCTCTTATGTTCCTCCTAAGTTGGTGAAGGGTTCGCTCATTTTCAGAGTCAAACAAATATAAGGGATTGTTTGGGAGGCTATGGGGAATTTATATAGATTTATGAAGAAAGTGGAATATGGGTTTTTCTTTGTGTTTTTTCCTGTTTATGATTTTTATGAGAAGGTGGGTTTTTGTTTGTGTTTTTTTTTCGATTTTTTTAAAAAAATATTGTTTTTGTATAATAACTGAAAACTAAGAACTAATTAATATAACCATCCCTGGAAACAATTACATTTGAAAATACGAACGATTGTCGCATATCGACCATTCAAGGTTCTGATGCTCTACTAATGTGTATAGCAGCACTCGGGTCGAATCCTCGACGATGATACTTTTTAATAGTTGGTTGTTTTTAGGTGATTGTATTTTGATTGGGGGTTTGTTTAAAGAGATTAATTGAAATGATTTATTGATTAAGATTTATTTAAAATTTTGATAAATATTGGGGTGTGTTCATCATTAGGTAGTTAAGCTTGTGATATCCTTGAGTCTTTCTTTATATTGCATTAAATTAACACCCATGTCACAAGTTGATGTTGATTAGAATTCCTTAGTGTTAAGGCTTTAATTCAAGACTTAACTTAACTAGGATTATAATCACAATGAGTACTTGATTGTGGTAGTGTATTTATAGTTCTAATAATCCATGGAATCCCTATATTAAACAAAATATGTCATTAATCCGTGACATGTTAAGTCCAACATACACAATGTTAAATTAAATAATACTCATCAAGAAAATACTCTCAATCACTTAACATCCCTAAATTTTGACTCACATGGTATATTTATCCAGGAATTTAAATGATTAGTAATATGGTTTATTATGTTTATTATGATTAATTAAGAAGAGAATAAAAATAAAGGGATGAGAAAAGAGTTGTGCGTTGAACAAACATAGACACGAACGATGATGAGAATTAAAAATAGAATTTCGATTGAATGAGGAAGCAAAATAGAAAATGGTAACTTGGTTTAAAATATTTTAAGATAATTAATATTATAAAAAATGGTGTTGATTATATTAAGATATAATGAGAAATAATCATGTTTTAAAATAAAATTTCAAAACAAACACTTATAATATTACAAACGAAGAACAACACAAAAGTAAATGAAATCAAGCAAGGAGGAATGGTTTCTCAAGTGAAAACTTGAGTATGGAATATCCTCCCAAGACTTTGGAAGAGCCTAGTTCATTCCAACCTATCCTTATTTTCTCTTAAATGCCATCCCTTTTGAAATAAGAGGAGGGGATGTATTTATAGCCCAAGGTGGTGGACTATTTGCATTCCAAAACTACCTCTCCACTTGGATAGAAAATTTGGACATCCAGACCACTGAATATGGAGATATCTCCTTATTCAAAGTTTTATATAATAATGTTGGTCATCTATGCTCAAAATTAAGAGGCATTTGGACTTAGTGAACAAAGGTTATGGCAGTTTTAGTAAACAATTATAATCAGTCCATTTCAATCTAGACTTTTTAGAAGTACAAAATGTGAATGGGTTTATCAATAGGAAGATGCATTCAAATCAAAACACTTTATTAAACAAATTTTTCCACAAATATCTTGGATTTTACACTGAAAAATATTATCTAGATTGAATGTATAGATCTGGATAAAAGTCATGAATACTGTACTGATTTTAATTCTCGTCCATAATGGTGGGCTGAGTTTAAATGAATCAGTTGGGCCCCTTGTTATTGGGATTGAGATTTAAAATTTCTATCCAGGATCTCTTTGGATAATAAAGAAAAAACTTTGGAGTATCATAAAATTTGGGCTTATGGATGGATCCCAGTAACTCAGTCATCATGGTTGATCTAGTTTCTTCATAGATTATTTAGGCCTTTTTGTGTGGACCATATGACCCTTCAAATAGAAGAATTGGCCCAAGATCTCTTCTAATGAAATATTTTATATTGATATAGGAATCCTAAAAAAAGAATAACCATACAATTTAGATAATCAGGGTGAGAGTTATAAATAAAATAATAAATTGAAATCGATTGGATTAATTCAAATAATGCTCAAAAATTACATTTAATATTTCAACAATAATATTTCACACAAATTATGCATATTTCATATAAAATCAGTAAAGGGAGTATATAACAAGTTATTAAAATATTAATAACATCAGGAACATCAAATATTTAGTAACTAAATGGAACATGATAATAAATAAAATAAAAGTAATAATGATAATTTAATGAACATAAAAAATTTTCTTAAGCAATTAAATAATTAATAAAAAAATTTATTCCTGAAAGTAAGAACATATGTGGAATTATGGGATTTGAGGTGAGGTATTTCTCAACTCAATTCCCTTTTTTGAGAATTATGTTATTTTCACCACATGTTTTATTTTTTATAGTTCATAAAATTCAATATGGATGTTTTATATCATAAATTTACTAAATTTTAAGTGGTATAAAATTATATTTCAAGTTATCACCAATAATTTTCATTTTATTCAAAAGTTACAAATTTCCTATAGGGTTTTTATTTAAAATGTTATTTAAAATGATTTAAACTCTTTCTATTCCATGTCCATGTTCTTGAAAAATTTTCAAAAATGGTATTATTTAAACTTCAAAGATTATTAAAGGAAATTTTCAACTATCCTTTAATTTTTAAAAATGTTTTAAAAAGGAATACTTTTAACTTTTTTCATATGGTCACTATTTACTATTTTTACCAAAGTTTAATGAGATAACTGTAATTAATTTTTCTTATGGGATGAAATAAAACTTTTATGGGTTTCAAGATATAAATGAAATATTTTATTTGTTTTATTCATGTTAGGGTTCTTATAAATTGTTGATGATGACAGGTGAGCCTGAGATATATCTATACAATACATTGGGTAATGATATGTTCTCCAAAAGGAGAGATAGTGGAATTAACCATGAAGGTTATTAATTTGTAAGGGTGATTATAATAGTGATATAAATATGACGTGATAAGGTGCCTACAGGTTTTTATATGCATGAAAAAGGGTTTTTAGAGAAATATTTTTATTTTAAAAGGTATGAAAATGAGGTTATGATTTGAAGAAATGTTTATGATATTATAAAGGTAAAAGGTTTGTTTTAAAGGAAATGTTTTAATGTTTTTCACTAAACCCTCATGAATTGTGATTTTACTTTATGTATGATACAAAATGTTTTATAAAAAACTATGGGTAATAAATTTTGTATCATGGGTGAGTAAATGATTATTCGAGCTCAAAATTTATTTTGTCAAAAGGAAAAATTCTTTATGGATTTTAAAGTTTTTCAAAAATGGATTAACTGTTTTCCTTTCTTGTTATATCCCTTAATGAGTTTTTTACTCAGTCCATGTTTTCAAATGTTTCTTACGGGGCTTAAGGATGTATAGTAATTATATCAAAGTCAATGGTGACATGTATTGAATGAAGAAAAAGTTTCATGAATGAAAGAGGAGTGCAAACATAAGAACCTATTTTTATGGAAAATAATGTACACTGCATGGATGAGTTTGATTTTTTATGTAATGGTTTTCCTAATTCTCTAAAACATTAAACCTAAATTATCATGTAAAATTAATAAAGTGAAACCGTTTGTATAAATCATATAATTATGGGTTTATTATCTTAGGGTTTTTCATATTTTGTATTGATAAATCATGTAAAGGATATGTTTTTAGCACTAGATCTGGGTGTATAGATCTAGGGAGTTATATTGGAAGCTTTAGATTTTGATGAATGACTAAAAATTTTAAAGTCTTAAAAAAATTAAAGTCATATGAAATTTTATAAATTCTTATAAAAAATTAAGTCTTATGAAATAGGTTTAAAGTATTGAAAAATATTTTTAATGTATTATAGAATGGTTTTAAAGTTTTATTAAAGTATTAAAAATGGTTTTAAAATATTAAGAGGTATTTTTAAAGTCTTATGTAATCTATAAATTCATAAGAAATGAAAGTATCATGATTTTAATTTTGATAAAACGTTTTCTAAGTGTTATGCATTTAACTATTGGAAGATACAACATATATTTTAAAAAAAAATCAAATTAAATTATTTGAAATTTTGAAATATTTATTTTCATGAGATTTTTGGGATATTAAAGATTGATTATCATGGAAATTATTAAAAAATTATTCAATAATTATGTGGATATTAAATATGGATTGAACAACTCTGAAGTAGTTCATTATCATTTCATAGATAATATTATGATCGATAATTCTGGATTAAAAGTTTCAATAGAATTGAAGAATTTGAATGTAATAAATAATGAAAAAATCTCTTTAAAAGGAGATTGAAATAAACAAAGGAAAATCAACTAAGGATACATTAAGAAGGAACAGTGTGGTGCCATATACACTTGAATATATACTTTGATCACTTCCCTTGGCTCAAAGGACTTGAATTTTTATTTTATTATCAATATAATCCCTCTTATTAACTAGGTTGATAGGTAACCATAAATTTAATTAAATTCTAGAGGCACATAGTCCTTTAAAGACTACATGTCCTGAAGGCCTATAGGCACACAGGTCTTTTGAAAAGTATCCCAAAGACCAGTATTAGAATAGCCCCTCCCCACCTTCCTGCCTCATGGATCCAACACATATCCCTGAAGCCATGTCTATGGTCTTCCATCACTTCCACACATAGGGTTATTAAGTAGGTGTGATCTCAGACACTCTAAAGATAAGCTTCTACATCCAACATTTTTCATCCTTAACCACACTTTCACCATCTTTCACTCCACCAATCTTGAAGCTTATACTATAAAACACCTAAAGATATACCATGGATATCCAGAAGTTCTGATTACACAGCCCAAAGGCCCAATTTGGATGAATAGTACCACTATAAAAATACCTCACTATAGTACCCTTACTACTATATTTCTATAGTACCGCTATAGTACCACACAAATTCTTTTACCACCTGTATTTAAAATTAGGACTAATATAGGATTATGATATTCCATTACCACTTGGGTAAGCCCTCAAATACTATACTTCAATCAATAATTTATCTTCTTGGATAGACTTTATCTTTGAAATCTTTACAACCTAAGAAATATAAAGTTTTTACAATTTTCTAATCCTTACAGTACCTGTACTACTATATCTCTACAATACTGATATTGTACCATGCAAATTCTTCTGCCACCCGTTTTTAAAATTAGGACTAATGTAGGGTTATGATATTCCAATACCACTTGGGTAAGCCCTAAAATACTATAATTAAATCAATAATTTAACTTCTTGGATAGACTTTATCTTTTAAATCTTTACAACCTAAGAAATCTAAAGTTTTTACAATATCCTAATCCTTAACTGCTCAATCTTTGGTTTTATAGTGATGTAATTTTTTATGTTTATATTGTGTGAATTATTATATTAGTTTAATATTTTTAAATTGAAAATAATAAATTCTTATTTATACCT
Source organism: Viscum album (assembly GCA_963277665.1). NCBI lineage: Eukaryota > Viridiplantae > Streptophyta > Magnoliopsida > Santalales > Viscaceae > Viscum > Viscum album. The sequence goes on along the minus strand of OY728125.1, from coordinate 114,649,976 downwards.
CCATCAAAAGGAATGAGTCTTTTGGTTATACCTTCACTAAAAAGGTAAATGTTTTATTAGTTTGTGACTGACCAATAAAAATCAGAAGTGTTGTGTGGTTGTGCTTTCACTAAAAAAGGTGGGTTGTAATGAGTTGTGACATGACATATTACCATAATGGGGTGTGTAAAAAATCATTTTATAGGTTAAAATAAATTATAGCGATAAACCTAAGTTATGTCTAGAGTGGATTGCGCAGGAATCTTGTTTCCACTTCAAATTAGAGGAAAATGGGTTGTTTTTGAAATTTCTAGATTTTGAAAATAAAAGAAAAAAATCAAATAGAATATTAAAAATATTTATATGAAAAGGTCGGTCATGTTAGGGTTGGTTTTATAATTTAAATTATATAATATTTACAATTTATCCAACCATATTCTATTAATATGATTAAAGTAAGATTATATAGTTGCTTCCTCTCACTCCCTTGTTCAAATGGTGATAACGAGAATAAACCATTCCAAAATCTCATATTGTTATACCATACTTAATTTGTGTGAAATAGTTATGGTTAATACCACAAATTGAATTAGACAATAACAATAACAAAATATAAAACCAAATATTATTGTACTCGATAATAAAAACTTCTATGGAATAATGAAACCAACTTAACAAAAGAACAAAATTTATTTTTTCCATGAAGTGAAAGAACTCAAGAATTAAAAAAAATTAAACCTCTATTTTACCAGTCACTCAAATTTTTACCCCAACATTTTAATTTTAACTAAAAATAAGTGGTAAGAAAAAGACATTATAAAAAAAATAAAACATAAATGAAGGAGTAGAAAATTTCTTCCCCGGAATTTGTCCATCAAAATTTTCCACTATTTATCTCACCAGAAGACCTAATAACACCAAGATATATTATAAATAATTAGTTGAAATTATCTTTCTCATAGAACCAATAATTTTTAAATCTTTTAAAAATATTTAAAAAAATTATTCTCATATTAATGAAGATCTCTTTTTTATGTAAAGACTCCTCATCATCCTCCAAATTGACACATGCGTCTACTGGTTCATCAGAGAATTTCTCCATAAAATTTAATGTGAATATTATATTTAGAGTTAAATTTAATATTCAACTATAATAAACTCATTAGGTTCCTAGTAACTCTAGATATGGATCTTTTATTGAGGATTTGTCAATTCTATCTTCCAAAAATATTTTCTGCATTGATTTATTTTTTTGGGCCACATTAAGTTCAAATGAGAACTTGGTCTGATTGAAGATGTTGATGCCCAAAAACTATGGATTCATAAAAAAAATACTTTATAAATTTTTATAAATATATAAAAAGTTATTCTTGAAATATTTAAGTGATATAAAATAGTTAAAATTATAAAAATTAATCAATTTTCACATTTAAACACAAAATATCCCTAAAATCCAAAATGGTACAATTCAGCTCAAATTGGAAAATTGGTGAGAATTAATTCAATGAAATTCATATGAAAAGTAATTAAATATTTAGAACTATAAATTCAACTACACTTATCACATAGAATCTTGGAAAAGTAATCATCAAAATCAAATCAAATATAATTTAAAAGCACAAACCCATGAGATCCACCAATTTAAAACCAAGAAACAAAATATATAATAACTCCTTAAAAACTATTATTTTAGGTTCCCTATTCATATCAGTAAATTCAATTACACTTCAGTTATACTTCTATTCACACAGAAAAACTTACCTCGTATTAATTTTCCCTCATCGCACAAATATATAATTTCAAAAAGGCTTTTCTCATCTAAACCCATGAAAGAGTCACAATGGTCTTGTTAAGTTCCTACATCTCCACGCGATATGAGTCAAGGAAATGTGTATATCATGAGGACTTTTCAGGTTTATTTAGTAACTTTTTTTAGGTTTTAGTAGTCAAAAATTTTGATCTGGAATAAGGAGGGTGTGTATATTTTTGAAGAAAAATTTCAAGATTTTAATTTTCACTCAATTATGGTATCATTATCACTCCAAATAGTTATAAATAATCTACAATCATCTCCGATAATCATGAAAATTTTAGATTAATCATTTTATTAAAAAAAAATAATAACCAATCAAAAAATTTCAATAGAATTGAATTTTTTATTGATATTTTCTAATTCTATACAAATTTATTTTTAAATTTAGTGAGGGTGAGTTGAATTTAAATAAGTGGCTGTGTCCTCATATCTTTTATATTGAATGAAAATAAATATTTTCATCTTCACAAACTTTATTTTTCATTGATTTTTTCGGTAACTTCAACTCATAAATTTTTCGAATTCTACTCAAATGCTCTATTAAGGAATAACTTTTAGTAAAATAACATTTTTAGTAGAAAAAAATATTTTTCAGAATTTTATTTTTAACTCAATGTATCATAAAATTATGTATCACACCAAAAGATAGATTCCTCTCACACTAAAGTTAAACTAGGTCTTGAATTTTGACTTGTAGAGCAGGTTGGATAGGGAAAATTAGATTATAATGTGGATAAACTAATAGAATATTTATGAATACTAATGGATACAAATATTAAATGTACTGGTTAAGACAAAAAAAATATTCTCCTGAAAATGGGGCTTTTAAAACCAGATAAATTTCTAAATCATTTTCAAAACAAGTACTTAAAACCCTCAGTTTTTGATAGAAATAAATCAATTTCTGGATAATTAAGCATAGCTTGGTTCTCTCAAGAAGTGAGTTTAAGGTAAAGTATATGTAAAAATGGGTTCAAACTCCTCATGTTAAGGTGATTTTAAATATAAATACAATGATGTGTGGAATGGGATTCAAAAATAAAAGGTATTTTCATGAAATTAATAAATTTTTTTGAACATGAAAAAAATTCATTTTCAACATTCATTTATGGTTGGTTTCATGTGATAAATTGGTTCACTCATTGAAAACGGTTTAAAATATATAAAATATTATAATTTGACCTCACGATTTTCAAAAACAAAAAAAACAAACTGGAAAATAAGCACACAAAAATACCAAAAAAGCATAAAAATTTTGAACAACATAAATTTAAAATTCCTAAAATACAAAGGTTCCCTCCCCACACTTAAATGATGAATTTTACTCAATGTATTAAATTATATTTTTCATGTAAGTATAATTGTAATTGAATCATAGAAATCTAGTAAGTACTAAATAGATGTACTACCTGATGGATTTTATTGATAAATTGATTGGAAGAGTGGGATCTTCTTATTGACATTACCTAAAAAACTAATTGAAAACCGAAAATATATAACATAATAAATTTATTGAAAGGAATTAAAATATAAATAAAATTAGAAATGGAAAGAAAATAAGGATAGTTCTTATTTTAATACCCTAATGGGCCCTGGGTTTTGACTACCTCTAGATGGATAGATCCAGTAAGTTATTTTCAATATAAATATGGGAGTGGTTTATTCCCCATAAACAAAAAAAACTTCTTCTTTTTAGTGTTCTTCTCTTTACACTGGATATATAGAAACCCATAGATAAATTATAGAAAATCCAACCCCATTGAAATTCAGTACATCTTGTATGGGGAGGGAGGAAAAATAATGGGTCATCCTCTTCTTTATACACAACTTCTTTGGTCTCTTAAACATTAACTTCATTCAGGTACAACTCCATTAAAACTATAGCATCTAGAATTTTTGGAATGGGAAGTTAGTGATATTTTCATTTTTTTAAGTTAATTGAAGAAAAAGGAATCATTATATAAATTTTACACTTCAAGTAAAGAAGTTTCAATTTTTTCTCCTTCACGACAATCCATTAGAATCTCCTTATGTACTCCTTCCAATAAATGTTCAATAAATTTGAGAATCTATATGTGTTTCTATTCAGGCACATCATCATAGTTGTCTTCATCCTCCACAAAAATCCAAGTGTTGAAAAAATATGAAAATTTGGAAAAAGGGGAGGTAATACTCAATTCAACTTCCATAAAATTAGAATGAAAAGTATTCATAAAAATATTATCTCACTTAATTTTATTAGCTACCAGTTCTTCTTCTTTTCTCTGCACCTCTTAGAGTTTAGTTATTTTATATGAAGATAGGAATTCAAAAACCTCTATATTTTCTTCAAATTAAAATACATTGGTGGTTTCTTATTCCAAAAATATAGAGGTAAAAAGGTGTTGATTTTTTAATGACATGTATGGGAGAATCACTTACCTTTTCATGTTCTATAAAATCTGACCAATCCATATCCAAATAATCTTAATCTCCCAAAATTGTATGATTTGGATTTTTTTTCAAAGTCCATCTCAAGAAATAGTTGAGAAAGGATGAATGGGTCATTATTTAATTTTTTGTAGACCTCATAGATTTACTAAACTTAAAAAATAAGTGGATAACTCTCTTCCACCACTGGTTCTGATTCTTCATATGGTTTCTTCTCCTAGGATGCATGGACTTATTAATATAGCCATTCTATTTTTATCTCTATATCCTAAAATGTGTCACTAATCCTTTTTAACCAACCATAAATATCATTTTCAACTGATTCCTCACTCTTTTAAGAGTGATCATTCCATGTAAAATAATTTGAATTTAAATACATCAAGAACAGAGGTAAAATTTCTTTAGTTTTTTAAATTAAAACAAAAAATATATTTGCAAAATGTGAGAATTATATTGTTGGAACTGACTCCCTAGAAACAAAACTATGTTTTTATATGTTACAATCATGGGGTGTGTAAAAACAATTATTTACTAAGTTAAAATTAAATATACTGGTCAAACTAGGTTATCTCCAGATAGGATCACATAAAAATAAAGTTTTCACTTTGAATTATATGAAAAGGGGGTGTTTTTGAAATTTTTTGATTTTGAAAAAAAATTAAATGAAATAGAGATTAAAAACGGTGATATGAGAATGGTGATTAGGTCAGTATTGGTTATCAAATTGTAATTTTATCCAAGTTCCAAGTTATGTAATCATCTTCTGCTAAGTTGGTTAAAGTGATATTCTACAATTGTTTCCCCTCACTCCCTTGTATAAATGGTGATGGCGAGAATAAACCTTTAGAAAAACTCATCTTGTTCTACCCTCATTATTATGAGTCATAGATTTTAATAGAATAACCCCATTTGAATTAGTTAATTAAATAACATAATCTAAAACCAAATATGATTACACTTGATAATAAAAATTATTATTATAATATTGAAACATACTTAACAGATGAAATAATGTATTTTTTCCATGAATTTAAAGAACTAAAGAATTAAAAAATAAAATTAAAAATTCTATTATCCTATCACTTGGAATTTTAAACCTTTATGTGAAGGGTAACTGGGAATAATGGGGAAGAATAAGACCTTACAGAACTAAGAAAACATAAAAGGAAGAGCAGAAAATTTCTTCTCCAAAATCTGTCTATTGAAAAGTTTCACAGTTTTTCCCACTAGAAGACCGAATATTGATAATATGTCTTATAAATTGTTATTTTAAATTATAATTTATGTATACCTTACAATTTTTAAATATTTTTTAAACTTTTATTATATGTTATTCCAAAATTACTAAATATCTCTTTTTAGGAATGAAAATACTCTTTATCTTACTCCAATTTGATTCTTGCATCTATTGGTTTAATGATCAAATTTCTCTATTAAATTTAATTTGTACATGATAATTTGAGTTATATTTCATATCCCACTATAATACCCTTATTTGGTTCCCTGAATCTATATTTTTCGTTTATTGAGGATTGGTAAGTTATATTGGCCAAAAATATTTTCCACATTGATTGATTTATTTAGGCCACATTTAGTTAGAATATGAACTTGGTCCAGTTGTAGAAGTTGAATCACACAAAATCTGGAATCCAATGAAAAAATTTTCTCAATATGGATCAATATAGAAAATTTTATGCTAGAAATACAAAAGTAATAGAAAAAAATTTAAAATTCCATAATTAATAAAATTTGATATTTAAGCTCAAAACAACCCTAAAATCCAAAACTCATGCAATTCAGCTAAAATTGAAAACTTAGTGAGAATTTATTCAATAAAATTCATATTTAAAGTAATGAAATGTTCATATCTATCATAAATCTCAAACAAAAGTCAGTTTTTATAGTGTTTGAAATTTATTTTTCTTAGTAGAGAGAAGTGAAGAGTAGACATATGATTCATTTTTATCCAAAATACTATAAAATTTATTTATATTCTTTAATGATTTATTAATTTTACACTACAATTTGTTTTTTTAGTTTAATAGTGATTTATATTATTTAAATTTTAAATTAGTTGATTCACCTCCCCCCTCTTGACTTACTCAACTATCTCAACCTAAAGAAACAAGTGGTATCAAAGCTAGGCCCTTCAAGAATTATGATCTATTACCTTTATCCTGATACCTCTACAAGTTTTATTTAATTATTTTCTCCATTGGATATATATTTATTTATAACAATATTCTAGACTTAATCATCTAAGGTCAAGATAATTTTTTTGAGATAGAATTTTTAGACTCTAAAGATGGTTAGATTCCTTAGTAACCACACCACTTCAATGTAAACAACAATAGATACAAGAAATATCAAATGGAATATTACCTTAATGTTATAACCACATTCTTACACACCATAAGAGTTAATGAGTGAATAGGGTGTTACTTTATTTTCACACATTAGATATTTCTCTTGTGTTAACAAGAGCTATATTAATCTGTTGATTTTTCACACAAACATGTGATAGTGGAATGTAGGAAATGAATGCAGGAACACAATTTTTTATTTGGTTCACTACTAAATGACATTTCAAGGAGCATAAATTGATGATGTGTTAATTTAACATGGTGTAATACTCTCCATTATAGTTATTACAAATATTTAATAAGGATTGACTACCGATCTCAAGTGGAATCCCTATTCTTTAATTTATGCATTTCTTGGGTCAGAAAATAAAAATATGTTACTCAAAAGTTTCTTATAATGCATTCAATAAGTTAAATGAAAAAACACCAAATGGAAAGGGTGTTTTCATTCTTATATTTCTCTTCTTCTTCCTTTTTAATCTATGTATTTAAAGTAATCACATATCACTTATCTTTTCCTCTCCTCCTTAAATTTTTTATTTTTCAAAATTTTTAACCCATCACCTTATACTAGGAAAAATTCATTAAATATATTTCATATTATTATCTAGAAACTCCTAAGAATTATGAAAAAAAATATCTCTTTGAATCTGAGTTAAAATCCCTCGTTTAATTTTCTAATTTTATTTCTTAGATAATTGGATGTTTGAATATTGAATATAGTTGACTCAGTTATTTTCATAAAATATTCAGACATGAAATTATGTGAATAATTAATTAATTTTAAATACCTATAAAATTTCTAGTAAATTATCTTTCAAATCTTATCATTATCTTTGTATTCAAATATCTAATAAAAGAACAAAAAAACTCATCTGAAAATTTAACTTGAATTTATCAATATGAGTTTGAATCCATAAGAATTTTTTATTGAGATAGCAATAAAAAACTATAATCAATAATATTAAATGTAATCCATGTGGTTAACACTATTTAGATAAAATTTAATTTGACATTTCATTGAGGAGTTTTGAGTTACAGAACAGATGAACCTTATGAACTCCTTCTTACACTACCTATTATTTACCTATTTTTTACAAAGGGAAGAACCTTATGAACTTCCCTAATGAACCTTATGAAGAAAGTAAATCAATATTATGATAAACCTTATAAGTCTAATTAAACCTTATGATGAACCTTATGAAGTTCCATCAACCTTATAAATAACCCTAGTCAACCTTATGAATATTCTATTAAACCATATAAAGTTATCCTTTTGACTATATAAAGATTTCCTTCACTAAGATATCAACCTTACAATCACAGGGTACTTCCTCCATACCTTTTCAATTTTTATTATTCTTATAGATAAAACCTTATGAAGTATAATTTTTAACTTTATGAATATTTAATTTTCCAAAATATCAACCTTTTGATCAAAGTATTGTTCCTCCATACCTTTTCCTTTTTTGTAATTATTCCAAAATGAACCTTATAAAGATTAACAATTAACCTTACTAACATAGGGAATTATAAAGGATGTTTCAAATTTTTCATAAAACTTATAAAAACTCAACACCACCATAATTATTTCAAAATATAAATACACTTAATATAACTCCCAGAAACATTATTGAGAGGAAATCTGACAAATTCAAGATATGGTTCCAACATTCTTCCTATTTGGATTTTGGTGTCAATTCTCAAGATGCATCCCTAAGGAATTTCTCCATTATCTCCCCATGTATATATATATAGATAGAGATATATATATATATAATTTATTCCTTTTTCTTTTCAGAAATAGTACTACTCTTATGCCCCTAATATTTTTTCTTTTTTCTTTATTATCAAGTTAATTCATTTCTTCCCCTTTAACAATAAAATTAAAAGGCGGGGTTTGACCAAAATTTATGTTCTTCCACTAATTGAATTACCTTGGAAACTAAGTAAAGTGTCATCAATACACCCTATAAGCCTATGTGAGTATAATATATATATAGTAAACAAGATAATATATTAATGGTTATAATATTTTCCACTAGATTCAGATCACACCATTATTCTTAATCAAATATTTCCCATGTATGGTATCTCCCTCTTTTTCTCAAATATGAAAAATATAAGCATATAGACTAATTGACCGAAAAAATAGGTAAATAATTAAAATATAATGGGGAGAGGGGATCTTTCCAAAACTCCTTATTTTGTTGGGGTAGTTGAACAAAAATGATCAACTGATGTTTTTCAAAAACTGACGTAGTTAATGGTTTTGTCATATTATCATCCACCTATTGGTTAAACCCAGAAAAAAACCATGTTGAAAACTCTTTTATTCTATTTTTATTTAATAAAATGATACCTAAGCTCAATGTTCTTAGTTTGAGAGTGTTTTATTGGATTTTTAGGGAGATAAATGGAACTCTTTTTTTCACATAAGATAGCCATGGGTTGTTGAATTTCTTCACCCATATCTTTAAGTTGTTGTCTCATACACTGAATATGTTTTATTTCCATTAAAACAATAATATATTATGACCCAACCATACTTAGAGATGTACTTTCCTACATATTTCTCAATCAAAACACACACTTAGTTCCAACAAAAAATGAACCTCAAATTTTGGATTTTATATTCACTACATCACCTACCCAATCAACATCAGAAAAGGCTGATAACTCAAGATTATTCTCTTCTTTAAAAAATAGGCCATAAGTAAGAGTACCTCAAATGTATATCATCAAATTCTTTAATATTTCCAAATTTTCTTCCGTGGGGTTACTTTGAAACTATCCTACCAAACTAGTATTATAATCTATATCAAGTCAAGTTTCTTACAAGTATAGTAAACTTCCAATAATCCTTATGTAAATAATAGGATTCACTTTATTTCCATCTCCATGATTCCCAATCATAGTTCCAAATACAATGGGGGGTGACTTAGGCTTAGAATCATGCATTTCAAAGAACCTAAGTAGTATAATAGCATACTTTTACCATGAGATAAATTTGTATCTCTCATTTTGAATCACTAGAAGACCTTGAATGTAAGAAAGCTCACCAATCAATGATGTCTCAAATTTTGAGCCCGTTATACATGAAACTCATCATAAACTATATTTTTATTAGGAGAAAGAGCTAACAAGTGGGTGGGGGGGAAATGCTACGGGGGTCGAAAATGGTGAATACCAAGGGCATCCTCTCGGATGATGTCCGTACCTGTAGGAGTCAGGCTATGGAGGTCATGAATGAAGAGCCTCTCCGTTCCATGAACATCTTAGGAGGCCAAGAAGTCTGCACTTATTACTCTTTTCTCCTTCCAAATATAATTTTATCCACATACACTAATATCATAAACTATTCTAATTCAAAAAAATTCATATAAAAATTATGATCAAAACCTCCTATTTTAAAGTATAACTTATTTAGATATTATTCATGTTGATCATAACATGTATGAGGTACTTATTTTAATACATATAGTTCATTATTCATATTTTACACTTTATTCTCAACTCTTCCAATTAATAAACCCATGAGATACTCTATATACACTTCCTCCTTAATCATCCCATTTAAGAAAACTGTTTTAACATCCATTTCAAATATTTTATAGGCTATTTGGATAGAAACCTCCAATAAATATTTTATTGAATTGATTTAAAACATTTGTTGAAATGATCACTTCCACATTTAATCCTTCAATTTTTTTTCATATCCTTTTTACACCAACTGAGATTTATTTCAAAACACAATTCCATTTTCATCAAATTTATTTTAGAAGACCTACTTTGTTTCAATGACATTGTAATGTTGGGGTCTCCCCACCAGTTACCAAATATATTTTTTTAATATGATCTAGATCCTTATTCATAGATCTCACCCATGATTCATCCTTTATATCTTTCTCAAATTATATAGTCTATATTGTCAATAGAATATTATCTGCTATACTAACCACATTCTTTTTATCTGAGTTGGGGTAGTTATGTCTCTATTAATATTTGGTAGATTGACCTTCATTTTTCTTTTTATTATCTTGGATGTAGGCTTAGTTTTTTAACCATATATTCCTCCTCGGATTTAGCTTCTGAGTCTTTACCTTTCAAGTAACCTAGTATGGTTTTATTATTTATTTTTTCTTCATTATATTCTTTATAGATCTCATCCATAAATGAGATTATAGTTTTATTACCTTATCTCTCTTCAATAATAGTAACATCATTACATTTGATAAACTTTCCCAACATTTTTTGAGACATTTATAAGATTTTATTTACATTTAATAACTAAAAAACTCCTTCATTCATTGCATCAACATATTTACCTTAGTTTCCTAATTTATTTGGTATATAACAATTACTTCTAAAAATCAAAAAAGTGTTTAATTTATGGTTTATTCCTATTCCACATCTCATAGGGAATCTGGTCTTATTTGGGGCTTATTTAAACACGATTTTGAGTGTATATAATAACCTAAGAAACATATTTCTAATTAAATAGTGACACCCCACTTTTAAAGATAAAGGTCTTATCCATTTTGTTCACTCTTTGGTTTCTATGTTCAACCACTCTATTTTGTTCTAGTGGTTTCACTAGGGATACAACATGCCTGATACCACATATTTCAATATAATTCTAAAATTTAATGGATTTATATTAAATTACATTTTCATATCAAAGAGTCTTATTGCTACAACCAGTTTCATTATCTACTCTTATTTTGAATCACTTCATGCAATCCATCAACTTTATATTGATTTGTATGAGAATTTCACATGTAATTATACTATGATCATCAGCAAAAATAATGAATTATTTTTATCCCATCATTATAGATAGATTCATCAGACCACATATATATGTGTTTACCAAATCCAACATATTGGACACTCACTTTTTATTCTATCGGTAAGGGTTATATACCATCATACCCCACATGAATGCATCATATGTTCTATCCCTATAATTATTTAGGTTGAGAATGTATAACACCACCTTCTTCTTGGATATAATATCTATGATTTACTAGTGAATATATTTAATCCTTATATGTTATAGATTATTTTCTTCCTCCATAGTGAGAAAACATGTTATCTCCTTGCTATCATCCTGGTAAAGATTAATATTGGTTCCCCATACTCTCATAAGATAATTTCAAATTTTTATGTTGATGAAAAATCCATTCTGATTAAAAATAACCTCGTTATTAGAATCAAAAAATTGAATTATGATAAGAGGTTGTATCTCAATATATTTACTAGAAGTACTTCGGTATTATTGATCACTTCTCCTACAAAATGTGTCTTACCACTTCCTTTTATTTTCAATGTCCCACCACTGTCGAATCAAAAAATACAATCAAATATTTCCAACATATTATTTAGAATATTTTCATTACAATTCATGTGGGATGATTAGACACTATTTATAATCCAATTGATATAATTCTTAGTTTATTTGAGTGTAAATTCTACCAGATTTACTTTCTCTCTCATTATATTTTATTTCCAAAAGAGACCAAATTAGTTTATGATTTTATAATGAAATTCCTATTTTTGTTTATCATAGAAAGTAATATCATATCCACCTTATTACTATAATGAATAAAATTTATTTTTCATAATAACAGGTTTATGATTCCTTATATCCACTTTCCTTTTCCTTTTATGACAGTCATTCCTACCTCTTCCTTTCCTATAATCAATAACTCGATATCCAAAGTTAGAATAGCTAAAAAATATCCATAAAAGGATCTTCTTTTTTAGTTTTAAGGATATTGATTCATTCTCCTCTTCTTTATTTCTAGAATTTATTCCCTTGAGTATCTTTCAACCTCTATGAAATAGGTCATCATGTGGCCAAGAAAACCACAAAAGTAGTGCTTTACGAGTAGAAATATTTTTCTACACCAAATCTTCCACATGTGTCCTTAGTATAGTTTTTTAGTTCATGACCATGTTTTTAGGACTTAATGTTTTACTTTACTTTCTACATCCCCTTGTTTGATATATCTTGAATGTTATGCTTCAAGGTTTCTACCACATAGTTAATACCACTCTTTCTCATGCACCCAGATCTTTGTTCATCCAAAATTTTCCCAACACCATCTAAGCCTCATTTTTATATTTATAATAATTATTCATTAGATAACATCTAGAATTATATATTATTATTTAATTTACTTTATTTTACTTCTATTTCGAACGTACCCTTTAAGGTAACCACTACCTCTTCTAAATCTTAAATTATCCTTTCTTTTTCTATTTAGACAAGCCTTAAGATCATCAATTTCTTTAAAATTTTCCCTAATTTTTAGTTTGTAATCAATTACTCATCACACAATTGGCTGACCTTATTATTGATCTTCCAATGTTTCCTTTAATTGGTCAATTTTATCTTCAAGTTGATCCACATATTTAGAGGACTATTTTAGAAAATTACTAATTAATATATTCTTATTTATTTAAATGTTAAGATATTAAGGAGATCCTTCTAGTTCAAATTTGAGGTCAATCATTCCCTCAGGATCTTAATCATTATTTTATTCATGTTTTCTTTTTTTAGTTATAGATATTATAACATCTTATTTTTCTAAATTAAATTCAACTTATTCTTATTCTAATTAATCTTTATCCAATGATTCTTCTTTTCAAATAAGGAGCTTCCATTAAAACTTTATAGAAAAGATTCATTTCTTAAAGTCACTTCAATGGGAACTTTATTCATGGATTAAATATAGTTTCCACTTCTTATTCTTAATCATTAAACCTTTTAGGACATCTGGTTTTGATATTCCCAACATTTTTGAACTAAAACCAAGTCAGGGGTAGCTTGCCTTCAAATTCTTATTTACCCCTTTTGAATTTCCTTTCCATAAAATAAAGGAAATTTTCATCTATATATTCCCCATCACCCCATTATTTAGTGTTTTCAAAATTATCTATGGATCTAAATTTTATCTCTTTACTAAATTTTATGTATGTAATCTTAGGATAAACCTACATCTTATAAGCCACCAAACTATTGTATTGACCATCTGGTGAAAAATCAGCAAGATTTATCTTCTTCTATCCATATCTTCAGAGTATTCCTAAAAAACCTATCTTCCCCCCTCCACCTTTAATTCTCAATGTTTTAAAATCATCCACCCCCAAACTTCTCCTAGGAAAAAATATTTAAATATATTTCATAATTTTATTTGAAAACTCTCATGAATTCTGCAATAGTTTTATCTCTTAAAATTTAAGTCAAAATACCCTATTTAAATTCCTAATTTTAATTACTAAATAATCATAGGATTGAATATTGAATATTGTTTACCAAGACCTTTCCATAAAATATTCATTCATGAAATTGTGTGAATATTCCTACATTTTAAATCCCAAGATAAGTTTTAGCTAATTCTCCTTTAAATCTCTGCATGATCTCTGTATTCAAATCTTTAATAAAATCATAAAATGATTCCCCTTGAAATTAAGATTAAATTTCTCAATAATAGTTTTGAAAACATAACCATTTTTAACTAATATATCAATCAAAAAATATCATTCATAATATTCAATGGAATCTACATGGATAAAGTTTATTATCTCGAATGTATGCTAGCATGTCATTGAGGATATTCAAGTTTCAAAATAGATAAACTTTAAGAAAGGAAATCAAACTTATGACAAACCTTAAAAGTTTAGATTAAATCATAAGATGAATCTTATCAAGTTCTATATACTTTTTGAAAAAACCTAAAAACATTATAAATATTATATTAAACCTTATGATGTTTACTTTTTATCTTTATAAATATTTCCTTTTCCAAAATACTAATATTACGATCACAAGTTACTTTCTCCATACATTTTTCATTTTTTAAGTCTTCCAAAATAAAACATATAAAGTCTCATTTTTAAACATAGAAATATTTTGTTTTCAAAAATATAAACCTTTTGATCATAGGTTAATTCCTCCATACCTTTTCCATTTTTCTAATTCTTCCTAAATTTACCTTATGAAGATTCTCAATCAACCATATGAACATAGGGAACTATTTAGAACTTTTCCAATTTCATATAAAACTTAAAAAAACTTGACTCTACCATAATTCTTCAAAAATATAAATTCAGTTAATATAACTCCCAAAAAAATCACAATAAATCAAAAAAATACAATTTATAGTTCTCAGACTTTCACTTGAGTATTGAACATTGAACTGTCATGATAAAACCATACAAACCGCCTAATTCTAAAATTTATTCCTTGACTGGTAATGATTTGGTAAAATATGTGTTAAATTTTAAGGATATTAATATTTTGTATTATGACATAATTATAATTACTTTTAGTCATTTATATGCATATAAACTTTAACACCTTGAGACTTTATGATACATTTTCTTTTAAATAAATTCAAACTCTTCAATAGCTTATGATACCCACAATCACATGAATTGATTATAGTAATTTAACATTATATTTTAATAAAACTATAATAAAATATACATTTTAATATTTCATGGCACAAAAATTATAATTTTCTTGTATGAATATCAATTTTGAACTTACTTGGTTAAAATATTCCTAGAATGAATTTTTGAAATTTTCCCTTAGAAATAAGCTTTTACGAATGATAAAAAATGTAGTATTTAACTATTACTATTTATATTATATTTATTTATTATAATATGTTTAATTAAAAAATTATTAAAAATTAATTTTATATAAATAAAGATATAAACATTTGAAGGTAAAAATAAATATTTTTTAAAAACTGTTTATTTTCCAAAAAAACTATTTTTGTATAAAATGACATAAAGTCCATAAATTTTAATTAATTAAAATAATATTTAATGCTGAATGATTTATATTAAATTTATAGACTATATATATCTAACTATATGAATTTAAATATATCTAATTATTGTTGTTATCTATATAGTTAATATAATATCATCTTATGCTTAAAAGATGCATTTCTTAAAAATCTGTTTTCGAACATGAATTAGAGGTTTGTTTTAAATTAAAATTTTCCAATTATATGAGTTGAATTTAATAAAATTATTTCCATATTTGGAATAATAATAAAAAATATTAGGTAATAATTTCAAATTAATTTTTTTTCAAAATGATTAGAAAAGTCATTAAAAAATAATATAGAATAAGGTTAAAACAAGGTTTTGCACGTTACATGCACTTGTATTAAAATTAATTTTCAACACATATAGAATTTTTATTTGATAAATTGGATTTAATATTTATAATAATTGGGTCCAAATTATCTAATAATTATCATTTTTTTATAATTCATGTACTAATTACCTAGGTTAAAAACTAGTTACCATGGTGAAAACTAAAATGGTAAACATAAGTAAACTTAGAGGATAAGGGAAGAACATGTTTACAACATGTTTTTTTATGTTTTAGAGGTGTTTAGTGACCATACCTTCTAAAATAACATTATATATCAATTTAGGAGGAAATTGGGGTGAGGGTGACTTCCTATTATTGAATAGTTTTGGGTATTTACAAAAATGCCACTCCTCCTCAATTATAAAATGATACTCAATTCACTCACTTCTTCACACCTATAAAGCCCTTTAGATCAAAAAACCACAACCAAATTCCCTCCCCAAAATTTTTATCCACATTATAGAGGTTCGTTTCATCCCAAAATACCAACCCTGGGGTCCTTAAGAAGAGATCTAATGGAAGTTTCTTTAAGAGAAGGTAATCATCTTAATGAAGCTCTTTCTTTTTCTTTATTATTTTACAAGCTTTGATTATGTATTAACACTTCCAATATAATAACACCAATATATAACATATTATTATATGTAATTATGCTTATGGTATAATATTTATCAATCTCCTCTTCCATAAAATGGGAAACAAAATTGTTGATCATGGGTACGGCGGACTACCGCCTTGCGAGCTGATATAACTCATTTTCGACCAACACTTCTCAAGATTAGATATAATGATATATTTAATGTATATATATAATATTTATGATATAATTATACTTATTTAATTATAATATCACATATACCTTCTTAATTTAAACACTTTTTAAAATATGATAATGTTACTCATGTGTACGGCGGACTACCACCTCGCTAAGCAACATGATTCGTTTTTCACTTACATTTTACATGGAAGGTAATAAGGATAAATTTAATGAATAAATGTGATATATATGAAATAATATTTATTATATAAAATTAATATATAACTCACTTCCCTACCCTTTCACCCATTAAGAAATGATATCGTCGCTCGTGCGTACATACAGCTTACCATCTCCACAGAGCGATGTGATTCATTTTCTATGTCAAATTTTAAAGAATGGTACTAAATTTGTATCTAATAAAAAAAATATTAATTAAATTAATATAATTTTATAGATTATTTATTTATATCCAATTTACAAGAACTGTAACATTCATAACAAAACACGCATGAGAAAATAAGCCAATTAATACCCAAAATAATGAAAATAATGAAATATTGTTAACAAATTGGTGGTAAAATGTTATAAGAGGATAATATATGATATTATAAATATTAATATGGTTCTGTTAAAAATTAATAACATTATTAAAACCATTATACATAATTTTAAAGCGCGTTTAACCAAAGGGAAGTGTAAGGTAATGGATTTTGTCTCAATTTCATCTTCATTAGAACTTATTTGAAATTATGCACCAATTTATTTTTATGTTGTGTATATACTAAACTTTTGAGTTATTTCAAATGAATATATATTTATTCATGATTATTTATGATTCAATTCAATTTATTATTTCAATAGGAATTTTCAAAAGAAAAGATGGTCTTATTTATCTTTCGATTGGTTATATTTTCTTCCATGTTCCAAAAGACTTGATTTTACCACAAAACCTATAATTATAATGAATTTAAAGTCATATATAATTTATTTTTTGGCCATTTTATTTATATTTACATATTCACTTTTTTTTATCATTGTATATTGAATTTTCCATCAATATCCATTCTTTATCGTGGATATGCTTATTTCTTAAACCATATATCATTCTCATGTACAATGTTTACTTTGAAAATTATTTTATAAACTAAGGAAATATTGATAAATCAGTTTCTTTACACAGTATGGATATTTTTTGATAAGTCATGTTTTTTTCATTAAATTGATCATTCTATATATGACGAATGCTTTTGACATATAGTGACAGGTAGGTCCTAGTTATAGATTGCCCTGAAATTCATTAGTGAGTCTCATGAGACAAATTTATTATCCAAATTAAATTTGTTTTTAGTTATAGTTTTAAAATATATTATAAAAGTAATTGAAAATAGTGGTATAATGATGCCTAAGATCATGATTCCCAATAATTAAGAATTTCCTTCACTGTGAATTATTTAATTATTATTATCCATAATATTTTTTCATTGATATTATATCTGGATTCATTTCATTCCCATTTTATTAATTAAATGGAATGAGTTTCTAATTATTTTTATTTTTATATTGATTATTCTTTATCTAATCATGACAGTTAAGTTATTGATTAAATGAAATTTGTGTTTAGTTATGTTTTATTCCATATTGATTATTACTTTTTTATTCATGATAGACTCTGATATAAGTAAACCTTAATGATCATTTGAGCTCACCCTTATTTTGTTTCCTTTCCCCAGGATATGAAGAAGAAATATTTTAATGAGTTTTAAGGATGTAGATAATTTTATTTTGTAATGTGTTATGTTTTATTTTCTATTCCCAATGTAAAATGAGTATCATGTATTTATTTGGTTCTCCAAAAGTTTTAACTTATTGGTTCTTTGGGATTTTACCTAATCTAGGAGTTACTAGGGTTAGGGTCTTTATAGTTGGAATCAGATCAAGTTTAGTAGAATCCATGATGACAAGATTTAGTAAAACATAGATTAGGTAATATAACCCTATGAAAAAATCTGAAGATTTTTATAATTGTATAAAAATATCATGAATGTTTTGGTAAGGAATGTATTATGTGGTTTACTTATAAATATATCTATTTTGGATACTATAAGTGGATTTGGTTTTAGAATAGATATACCTATGGGTAATAGCTTTTAAAAATGTGTGTCGGTCATGGCTCGAGAATTACTTGGTACACAATAATAATCCTTACTGCTCAACTGATTTAAAAATCTTGGGGGATATGCTTTTATTAATTGACATTCTATTTACAAACCATTATGAAATATATGATATTATTCCCAAATAAACCTTTTTTGTGATTATTAGGTTAACAATGCATAAATTTTTAATTTATTTTAAGTGTTATATGTGATTTATAATTATACATTATGATTTAAAATTCATAATTTTATGAGCTAATCCAATATATACCATTGTTTAGAAATGGAATTTGGAAGAAATAAGGGTATCAATACTCATAGCCAATATAGATATTTTCCTACTAATAAATCCAATACAGCTAGTATTGGAACTAAGTAGATCATGGATATATTAGGGATGCTTAATCAGGTTATGACCAATAAACTTTCCTGAATAGAGAAACCTATTGTTTCAAAACATGATTCTCTTATGTTTGAACACTTAATATGATAAAATCCCCATAATTTAGTAGGAATAATAATTCTATGTTAGATTAGAAATGTATTAAGTCCCTTGAGAAGATATTTCTAGACTTAGGCTATGATGAAAAGGAAAAGGTTACACTTATAGTGTATTATCTCAAATTTTATAATAATAAATGGTGGTCATTGATCTAGAATACTAGGGAGTAAGAAAAAAAATTTAATGCATGAAATGGAAAACTTTTAAAGAAAAATTCATTGAAAAAGATTTCCCTCTTTATAAACAAACTGAAATGAAGAAAATTTACATTGCTTAAAACAAAAGAAAGAAAAAAGTGTTGTGAATTATGATGATACCTTTGAAAGATTAGATAGTTATGATATAGATTACATACTTAATAAAAAATGAAATATTGACCATTTCCATTAAGGGATTAAGATAAGTCTCCAAAGTGAATTTTTCTCTCAAATTTGTTTCCCATATGATAAAATAATTTTATGTCCCATCAAAATTGAGGAAATAAATTCAAAATCCTATATATTAAAATGTAATAAAGATAAGAAGAGGATGGAAGAGAAAAAATAGATAAGGGGAATAATAGAAAGAATGATTTTCCCACGTGTGATAATAGTGTAAAGAAACACTCTAGTACATGGTTGAAGGTAATGGGAGTTTACTTCAAATATAGATAGAAAGAACATAATTCATGTGAATGAAATGTTAATAAATGAACTTTTAATGTTCATAATTTCAACTTTAAGGATATGGGGTGATATTAAAACAAATTCCTTACTCTTCAAGGGAATATTTATCAAAAGAAACTAAGGGAATAAGGTCAAGATTATGTTATTACTGTATCCAAAGTGGAATGATTAAAGTTATTTTGTATTTGGATTAAATAATTATGTTGTAGAAGTATTTTATCAATGATCTTCCGGTTATAAGAACTATGAAATGTATACAGATTTTATTTCTATAGTTTTTCTTTAATTATTTGAAATACTATATTGAATGGTACTGATAACCAAGAAAAGTGATTTAGTGGTAATTTTATGTTTCCATAGAACGCATGATTAAGGGGAAAATGTCCCTTAAATGTGGCCAATATTGAATTAACTATGTTTAGTTGGGATAAAGAGATTATTGACATTGATTAAGTAAATGGTATAGTATTTATGACCATGGGACTAATTAGTGGTCTGATGAAAATGTGATTTATGTTATATTTGATGGATTTTACCGCATTTTTAAATTTATGGAATATATTCAACAATATACTATTTTATTTAAGGAATGATGAGAGAGTTAATTTTTTGAAGAATTAATTTTTTCATTAATGTTTTATAGAAATTTAGGTTATTACCATGTTTTAGGAGAATATATAATGAAGGTATTCACATATTTGGATTGTGACATTATGAGCTGCTTTATATTGTCTGGGGATAAATGTTTGTTCAAATATTTTAGATTTATGGGTTTTGAATTTATTAAGAAATATTTTGGAAGAGTATTAAGTATTTATATGGCACCATATGAATCATTATATGGCATGATATGTCATACTCCAACTTCTTGGGATCAAGTTGGTGAAAGGAATCCTGTAGGACCAGAAATTTTGGAGGAGACAATGGAAAAGGTAATGACTATTCAAACCCATGTCAAATTAGCTAATAGTAAGAAAGATATTTTTGATGAAAATCATTGGAATGATTTTCAATTTAAAATTGTCTCCATGGAAGGGTTTTATAAGGTTATATAAGAAGGGAAAACAAAGCCCCAGGTGTATCAGACCCTTTGGAATTCTTGAAAGAATTGAAGATGTGACTTACCAATTAGAAATGCCACCAAGCCTTTCTAAAGTACATGATGTGTTCCATATATCATTGGTAATGAAGTAAATTTCTGACCAAATTCATGTGCTCACATTTTAAGAGATATATATGGAACCTGATATATATTACTGTGAAGATCCCATCTAGATTCATGACACTTGAGAGCAAGTATTGAAGAATCAAACAACTTAACTGGTTAAGGTACTTTAGAGAAATCAAAAATGGAGGAAGAAATGTGGGATACAAAGGATGTTATTAAGAATAACTAGAATCCATTTTTTATAAGGTAATATCCATGAAATTTTGTGCATGAAATTTTTGTAAGAGGGAATAATGTAACACCCCTAGATATTTTATAATATATTTCCTTTTAAATAAATTAAAGTTCTTTGATATCTTGTGATACACGCAATCCCGAGCCTCAATTATAGTAATTGAAAATTATATTTTAATAATACTATATTATAATGCACATTTTAATATTTCATGGCAAAAAATTTCTACTTTTCTAGGATGAATACCAATTTTTAACTTGGTCAAAAAATCATAGAATGAATTTTTTAAATTTTCACTTAGAAATAAGATTTTATGAATAATTGAAAATAAAATATTTAGTAATTAATACTTTTATTTATAATAATGTATTATAATATTTTTAATTAAAATTTTATTAACTATAAATTTTATATAGATAAATATGATAACATTTAGAGTTAAAAATAAATTTTTTTTCAGAAAATTGTATATTTATTAGGAAATTGTTTCTGTTTAAAAAGGTATAATGTCTATCAATTCTAATTAATTAAAATAATATTTAATTATGAATAATTTATATTAAATTTATATATTATATATATAGCTATATTAATTTAAACCCATCTAATGATTACTATTAACTAAATAGTTAATATAAGATCATTTTATGCTTGAAAAATGCATTTCTTGAAAATCTGTTTTTCGACATGAATTATGGGTTTATTTAAAATTAACTTTCTCAAATTATATGATTTGAATTTAATAAAATTTATTACCTATTTTAAATCATCATAATTAATATTATTTAATAATTTCAACTTATTTTTTCTATAATGATTAGAAAGGACATTAAAAATTAATTTTGTCGGTTAAGGTTAAAATGGGGTTTTGTGCGTTACATGTGCTTGTGTTAAAATTAATTTTCCAAACATATATAATTTTTATTTGATAATTTTTTTTAATATTTATAATAAATGGTTCTAAATTATCTAATAATTATCATTTTATTTTAGGCTTAAAGGATTAATTATCTAGTTTAAAAATGAGTTACTATGGTGAAAACTAAAATGTTAAAAGTAAATAAACTTAGAGGATAATGGAATAAAATGTTTAAAAAATGTTTATTTTTATGTGTTTTAGGTGTTTTATGACCATAAATTCTATAAAATCCATTATTTGTCAATTTTTGTGGCACTTTGGGTGAGAGTGACTTCCCATTATTGAATAGTTTTGGGTATTACAAAAAATGTCACTAATCCTTAATTATAAAAGGGAGTTCACTCCCCTAACTTATTCACACATACCAAGCACTTTTAATATACCAAAACCTACAAATATCCCTCCAAAAAACATTTATCTAAATTATAGACATTATGTTCATCCCAAAATACCAACTCTAGGGTCCTTAATAAGAGATTTAAAGGAGGTTTCTCTAAGATAAGGTAATCATCTTAACAAAACTATTTCTTTTTCTTTATTCTTTTACCACCTTAAATTATATATTATCCCATAAAATATAATAACCCTAGGTTATTAAATATAATTATATTTTGTTATGTTTATTTAAAAATACTTGTCCATCTTCTATTCCATCAAATGTGAAATGAAATCATCAATTTTGTGTATGGCAGATGACTACCTCACGAACTGATGTACCTCTTTTTCCATTAAAACTTATCACAATTAGAATTAATTATGGATTTAATGTATATGTATATATATATAATATTTATGATATAATTATACTTATGTAATTATAATATCATGTATACCTTCTTACTTTCTATTTTGTTTAAAATATGATAACATCGCCCGTGTACGGCAGAATACTACCTCGTAAAACGAAGTGATTTGTTTTTCAATTAAACTTTATAGGGAATATAACAAGAATAAATTTAATGAATAAATTATATATATATTACATGATATTTATTATTTAAAATTAATATATCACCCACTTCATCACCCTTTCATCCATTAATAAATGATATCATCGCTCGTGTGTACGTACGACTTACCGTCTCCACAAAGCGATGTGACTCGTTTTCTATGTCCAATTTTCAAGAATGGAACTAAAGATTTATATAATGATCAAAATATATATATAGTAATAATATAATTCTATAGATGATGTATCTATATCCTATGTTCAAGAACTGGAACTTTCATAATAAAACACACATGAGAAAACAAGGCAATTAACATCCCAAATAATGAAAATAATGAAATATTATTAACAAATGGGTGGTAAAAAGTTATAAGAGAATCATATATTATATTATAAATATTAATATGGTTATAGTAAAAATAATATCATTATTAAAACCGTTATATAAGAGGTCAAATCATGTTCATCAAAAGGGAAGCATGAGGTAATGGATTTCATCTCAATTTCCACTACATTGGAACTTATTTGAAATTACGCATATATTTATTTTTATGTGGTGTATATAATACCTATTTAAGGAACTTAATATGAATATATTATTATTCATGATTATTTATGATTCCATTCAAGTTATTAATTCAAGAATAATTTTTGAAAGAAAATTTGGTCTTATTTATCTTTCGACCGATTATATTTTATTCCATGTTCTAAAAGACTTGATTTTACCACAAAAGCTATAATTATGATTAATTGAAATTTGTTTATAATTTATTTATTTTTTAATTTACTTTTCTTGAAAAAAATAAATTTATTTTGATCATTATACATTTAATTTTCCTTAAATAATCATTCTTTATCATGGATATGATTTTTTCTTAAATTGTGTATCATTTCAATATATGGTGTTTAATTTGAAATTTATTTGATTAACTCGGGAAATATTGATAAATCCATATTATTTACTCAATATGGATATTTTTTATAAGGAATATCATTCATTAATTAAATATATTATTCGATATATGAGTAATGATTTGAACATGCAGTGATGGGAGTGGCCTGATTATAGATAGCCCCTCGAAGCATTGGTGGGTCTCATGAGATAAATCAATTAGCCAAATTAAATGGGTTTCCACCCATAATTTTAAAGTGTCTTGAGAAATGTCTTTAAAGTTTAGGTATCATGATTCCTAAGATCATAACTCCCAATAATTATTCATTTATTTCATTTATAATTCTATAATTATTATTATCCATGATATTTTTTCATCTATATTATCTCTAGATGCATTTCATTCTCATTTTATTGATTAAATTAAATTTGTTTTCAGTTATTTACATTTATATATTTATTATGACTTATCTAATAATGATAGTTGTGTTATTAATTAAATGGTATGTGTGTTAAGTTATTTACCTTGCTATGTTTATTATGCATTATTGATTCATGATAGATTCTACTGTAACCCTTACTAATCATTTGAGCTCACCCTTATTTTGTTTCCTTTCCCCACGATATGAAGAATAAATATTTTAATGAATTTTAAGGATGTATATCATTTTATTTTGTTATGTATTATTTTTAATTTTCTACTCCCAATGTAAAATGGGTATCATATATGTATATGGTTCTCCAAAACTGAAAAATTGATCGGTCCTTTGGGATTTAACACCTTCTATCTATGCCAATGTAATAAACTAGACATTGGTCTAGGTTACTAGAGTCGGGTTCTTTACATAAACTACACATTATATTTATAGAAATTTTAAATTCACTCATTATAGAACATAAAATCTGAATAGAAACAAATTTTTCATGTTACAAGATAAATATCAAGACTTAAATATGGGATAAGAAGAGTATATTAACTAGATGTTCCACATATTCATGAGTATTGTAAATAAAATTATTTCTCTTGGTGAAGCCTTGGATAATACAATTCTTTTTGAAATATTTTTAATATATCTTCTAAAGAAATGGAATGCGGATAAGGTTTCCATTGATAAAATAAAAAACATCAAATAATATGTTCTTAATGAACTCATTAATTCATTACTATAACATAAACAGGAACTCAATAGCATTACTGGTGAGGAGACTATAAATAAGAACAGTGTAGCTTTTAAATCAAATATAAAATATATTACTTACTCTTTTTATTCTAAAATTTAGGGACGTGAGAAGCATGAATTTTCTCATTTTAAAAAAATGAGTATATAAGGAAAAAAATAAATAAATGTCTCTTGATAATATTTATAAAGGATTATCCTAGAGATAAACACAAAGGGAACAAGAAAGATAATTTTATCTCTAATAATACTTTAGAACAAACTTTTTTTGAATACATAAAAAATAACATATCAATCCTAACTATTTCATATTGAAGCATGAAATAAAAAATAAAACGTATAATAAAATGAAGAAAAGATATTTGTAGTTGGATAGAGTTGTATTAAGGAATCAAAATCAAGTGAATAATCTGGTAATAAAAATGAATCCGCTAACCTATACTTAATAGATTCATTAAATGAGGTCAGTGAAAATTCTAGTATTTATTCTGATTATGATTATAATGTTGATTCTGATTTTTAAAACCCATGTATTTATGAACCAAATGAAAATATTGATACATTTTAAAAGTGATATCATAAAACAATTTGAATTATATGATGAACATAAAGGAAATAATAAGAAACTTGTTAAGTATAATAATATTCTTAATCATGAAAATGAGAAACTCAAAAACACATCTTCAATAACTAATGATTTTTTTTAAAGATTTAGAGGATGTTTAGAAGTTGAATGAAATTTTGAAGAAATAAATTTTTAATCTAAAGGAAAAAATTTGAAATTGTTTTCAAGGAGAAGAAAGTTATGGTAAAATGATATATATGAACAAATTAAATAGAAATAAAAGTAGTATTGTATATGATAAACAATTACCTAAAATGTATTAAAAAATTGTGAAAATGTTATAAAGGAAGTATTTCAACTGTTACATATTTTGGATATAAAATTCATGTTCATTATTCTATTAAATTATCTCTTAGATTTATAAAATATTTGGGACACACTAAATCATTTATTTTAAAGTATTTATCTTCAATATTACTTATTTATTATTGTTTGAAACATGCTCAAATTCCAAAAAAAAATCTTTAACTAACCCCATTAGACCGAAAGTTACATGGGTTCCAAAAATATATTATAACTGATTTTATAGTAAAAATGCATTGAACGTATTAATAAGAACATTTAGTATAGTGACCTAGGATTCACATAAATGGATATTACATATTTTTAGATGAATATTCATTACATTACATAAACACATGCCCAAGGACCATAAAAGGTCAGTGCCTTTGGAAACTTGGAATATAATCTTCTAATTTGGTGAAAGATATTCAACATCTACCACAAAAATATTCCCACATAGTACACCTCTTAGGCATACCCTACCTAAACCTTTATTCATAAACTAAGGAAAGGAAACATAATAAAGGTTGAGATTAGATATTCAATAAGGGTTTACATAAGAGATATCAATATTTGATTATATGAAAACATTAGATAATATTATAGGTACATGATCATGAACAAAACTTAAAAAGATCTTACCCAGCCTATCATGGATCATAAACATGATTCATGGAATAAAAATTCATCATTTCAAAAAACGTGGTTCATAAGAGTGATAAATCATCATAATTGAATCATGAAACATAAGCTTAAGTCATAAAATTTTGGAACTATCATAAATCTAGAAAACCATTCCATGTGTCAAGGTTAACTACCAAGACCATCAACATAGTTGATCAGGATATACCTGTTTCTCATAGTGGATTAGGATTCACTTTTTTCTCATTGGGGATTAGGATGCACTTGTTTCTCATGGTGGATTAGGACTCACTTGTTTTTCATTGTGGATCATGACACACCTACTTTCCATTATGGATTAGTACACACCTATTTACCATTATGGATCGATCCCTTCAACTTGTTTCCCATTTTCATCTCATGAGACATAAATCTTTACCCAATACATTGGATGGAGATAAAGCTCCAACCAATCACATAATGAATTCATACATATGTGTTCCACAAGATCATAAATATTCATTATATCATAACCCATGAAATAAAATGGGTATCATAAACATTTCATCATATCATAACCTATGGAAAATAAACATGTTTCATAATAATTTCATCATAGCATAACCTATGAAAAGAAGCGGGTTTCGTAAGTGTTTTATCATGTTATAACCTATGGAGGAGAAACAAGTCTCATAAATATATTTTCATCATAAACATAAAATATTTTTAGATATAATAATAATTTTATCCTTTGATCATATCCTTAGTATGGTATAGGTAACATCAATAGATGAAATCTTCGACAAAAAAATAATTTGAAAGGATCATTTAAAACATTTATTAAGGAAAATATCCTTTCCTCTTTGAAAAATGATTTTTAAAACATAAAAAAAAAATTAAAACCCTTTTTATTTTAAAATAACCTTGAAAACTTATAAAATAATCTTTCAAAATCATTTAAACCACTTTTTAAACATAAAATATTTTTCAAATCATTTTCCTTAGAAATAACCTTTGAAACTTATAAATAAAGTTTGAAAACCATTTAAAACACATTTTAAATCATAAAACATTTTCAAAATACTTTTCCTTGAAAATTGTCTTAAAATATATTGAAAAAATTTCTGAAAACATTTTTAGAAAACATGGTTTTGAAATAAAACATATTTTTGACTAAAGAGGGAAATAAAGTCGTATTTTTCTAAAAAACATTTTTTTTATTATCTTAAGAACCAAAGAGTGTAAAATGGTACTAATACATTAATATTTCATGAATATAAAAATTATAAAAAAAATCATAATAATTTTGGAGATTTATTTCATGATATTTCAACAATGGAGACTTAATGATAAACAATCCCAATAAATGGTGAGATTGTGACATAAAATATTTATCACTCTGGTAACATTGAATCATAATCCTCATGAATGAATGACATAAAATTAAAGTTTAAATATAATTAATATGAATAAATTCATTACATTACATATCAAAGGGGTTGTATATGCATCTTGTGAAAGAATATAGGTGTATAACATGACGTACATCTCAATGAAGGCAAATTGAGATAAAATTCACTTACCACTTTGGTGATGTTTTAACTGTAAACCCAATTAAATATATATCCTAAAATGGATATTTAAATCCCAATAATTATAATTTTTATAATCACAAAATACATTCATAGGCATTATATACACCACATAATATAAATAGTGGGTGAACATAACATGTGTCTCACAAAAGTAAAAAGTGAGACAGAAAACCCTTACCTTATGTCTTGAATTCCATCATCCACATTAAACATCATATATAATAAATATAATTTTATTATGGATCTATTAAAAAAAATTAATTATGTATATCATACTATATATAATTTCCTTATGACCTTTTATTACCCATTTATTAACAATTTACTGTTAAAGTCATGTATCGGGTAATAACTGTTGTGTTTTCCATATATGTTTTGACTTGTTATTATTGGTCCTATTAATTAGATCATGGTTTCATCATATATATAATTTAAAACATGATATAAATACCTTATATATTCATTATTTATGTATTTATAGTAACATATTGAAATTAGTGACTGGAAATTAAATACACCATTCATAGAGATGGTAGGTCGTATATACGCATGAATATTGTTTTTTATTTTTTTGGGGGTTAAAAGAAATAAAATTAATTGGTATATATTATAATTAAAAATAATTTTTATGTCATATATATCACAAATTTTTATTAAACTCTTCCTTAATGCATTCTATGTATAGCGTGGATGAATCACATCGCTTCGTGAGGCGACAGTTCATCGTACACACGAGCGGCGTTATCGTATTCCCACAAAATGGAAAGCATAAAGTTATGTGTCATATAAAGAATAAATAGTCATGATAACATAATAAATATAATATATATCATATGTAAACTATAAATCCATTACTATTACTAACCATGAACTGGGGTAATGGAAAAATGAATGACATCAGTTCGTGAGGCGGTAGTCTGTCGTACACATGAGCGATGATTTCATAACCCATTTGATGGAAGTCTGTGTAGTTGTAGTTAGTAACCTTAACATAAAACTATATTGGTATATTTAAGATAATAAGGTTATTATATAATAATTTTATAATAAAAAATGAAGGTTTGAATAAATAAATAAAATTAAGATGCTCGGTGAAGAACATTACCTCTTCTTCGGGTATCCTCATTAGGTTTGCACCAAAACCTTACTTGGTTAGATTTATTCCAAGATTAATGAGTCTTGGATTATATTAGTTGATTTTGGAAGTCAATGTTTTATATATTAGTCAAGAAAAATGTCTGAAGGTGTGAAGAATTGGAGAGAGTGGGTGACCTTTTATAGTTGAGGAGGAGTGGTATTCTTGTAAATACTCAAAGGTGTTCACTATTAGGAGGTCAATATTACCTCAAGGGGATAAAAATATGACAATTATAGGTTTCTATTGATTATAGGGTATATCTATACCTCCAAAACACATTTAAACATGTGTTTTAAATATTTTTTCCTTAACCTCCAAGTATCCCTATTTTTACCATTTTGTTTTTTCATTATAGTAACTAGTTTTCTAACCTATGTAATTTATCCTTTAAGAATAAATTGATGTGATAATCATCAGATAATTTATAAAAAATTATTATAAATATTATATCTAATTTATAAATTTTAAATCCATATGTTTGAGAAATTAATTTTAACACGGACGCATGTAACGTGCAAAAAGACCGCTTTAACCTTCACTGTGTGATTACAGATTTTACTATTTAGGGGTCCATATGTTCATTATTAAAGGTAAATTGATCCATGAATGGAACATATTTTATAATTATTAGAATTTAAAAATAACATGGAATAATATTATATTTTTAATAATTTGAAATCATTTAATTAAATATCATTTATTATAAAATAACAGTAACGTCAATTTTGACATTACTTGATTAATTTGAATTTAAAAATATCAAGACAATGATGGAATTATAATACATTAATATAACACCTGTTTAAAATGATATATTATCTAAAAAAATAATTAAAGACAACAATTAATTCAATTTAATTTGCTTTCAATATTTTTAGTATCATTTATTTTAGTTAAATTTTAATGAAATAATTACTCTATTGGCATTTCATAGTCATTTTAAGTAACTAATTCATCTATAAAAATTAAAGATAAATTTTTATGAAAAAAAAACACATTTATATTTAAAAATAATATGTATAAATGAACCAATGTTGTTGTTTTACCTATCCCAAATCATTATAGATATTAAAATGAAAAAAGGTATATTTTTTGTCTTTTTCTTTACATCACTTAATATATGGGTCATATTCAAAGTAAAGTGGCAAGTAATTTCTATATTTCATATAATTTGATGTGAAATGTTGAAATAAAGTCATTTAATAAAATTTATATAATATTTTAGGTCATTTTCAATCTTATGATTCTAGTTTAACCTCTCGGTAAAGCCATTTTTTCTTTTACCATGGTAATTAATTTTTACATCATTCACTATTCATTTTGGTCAAAACTTATGTTGAAATTTTTAGAAATTATAAATTTTTATGATTCCAAATATTTAATCCATTTTTAAAAATTCAATTCACAAAAGTAGAAAATTCAATTTAAAATTAATCCTGCAGACACGATGAGAAAGAGGGTTTTTAAGGAGAAATAGTTCAAAAGTTTAAAATGTTTTTATATCCAAATTCAAATTCAATTTTATTAAAATGATAAAAATTGGTTAAATATATGTATAATTTAACTAGTAATACTTTAAAACAAATTTAAAATATAATTTAACTTTATAAATAAATTAAATTAAAAAAAGGTTTTCAATTAACATTCAGTATTTTTTATTATTCATCAAAAAATGAAACTTTTCAAAAAATACCCAAAAAGTGACCCTAATATAATTTTGAAATTATGATTTAAAATATAAAGTTTATTTTATCCAATTAATTTTATAAAATTTAAAAAAAATCATTATTGTTCACAAAAATACATAAAAAAAAATTTAACAAAATAATATTTTTGAAACATATAAAAACATTACCGAAAATTATGTATTTTATTATAAATATATTTTATTTATATAAAACCATTATAATTAATATTTAAAAATTATTTATTATTATTAATATCACTAAGATTAATGGATAGGTTTTAACGATGGAGTTTATATAATTACATTAATAATAAATCATGGTTTTATTAAAACTTAGTGTTGCATGCAACACAAGCTAAGACAGAGTTTCATGTAGCAAAATCTTAAAATTTTGTTACTTATAACATAATCCATCAAATGAATTTAATTTATTCAAAAATAATAATTTATAAAAACTTAGGGTGTTGCATTCTACCCACCTTAAAATAATTTTTTCCCTCAAAATTCATCTCGGTCAACAAACTTTAAGCATTTGAAAATTCATTCACAGAAACCTACATCGTACAAATGAATAATAAAAATTCCCTTAAAAAGGAAAAGTTAGAAACATAGTGGTTACCCAAAGTAACTCACAACTATTTTTCCACATAGTATAACATATGTAGGAAGTGAAAACATGGACATGGAAGAGAAAACGATCATTTAAATACTAATGGAGGGTGATGGAGAAAATTGATCACAACAAAGTGGGTGATCCAAAAACGATTAACTACCAAAATACCATAAATTTGTGATGATTTAAGGGACCATTTGATTCATCTTAAATGAAGGTATTATGATAGATTTTGTGTTTCAAGTTCCTTTCCTAAATTTATATAATTTTTGTGAGAATATATACTTACATTATTTCATTCCATTTCATAAGCACAATCTTACTCTTGGGTTGTGCCTTGATCAATTTCCACTTTATCTCTTATAATAAGAAATGAAGGTGAATTTTTTGTGCCTAAAGCACTAATATATTATAAGATCCATATATATAATGATAATTCATATCTTCTATCTTTAGTTATATTCAAAACAAAATGGTTACCATAGGTTATCCAATATGCATAAATATTCATATGGAGAAATAAGAACTTAATATATAAAACCTCATTAAAATTTCAACATAAAAAAATTCATAAAAGGTTAACCTTTTGACCCCTCTGAAATATTAAAATCAAAAACTTAGAAATAAGGTTACTAAATTTCTCAAAATCATCTAAACATTGATCCCCCGTATATCATAAAGTAGCTCTTGATTTTCACATACCAAACATGTGAATACCATTATCATGTATTATCTTGAAACATGGTAATAATAGTAATTACCATAAAACCTTATTTAAAACATGCATTCTTCCTTAATCCTTAAATAAAACATGTATTATTGGATATATTCCTTAAATCCAAAAATGTTTTAAACTCCATCAATGATAACATAAAATACTTTGTCAACAAATCCTTTATCAGTTTTGAGGTCATCAATAATATCCAATTTACTTTATCCAATTCAATAATCTATTTAGAACAAAATAATTATATCAACATTAGGAATATATTAAGGGTTATATTTCCCTTAATCATGTTTTTTCCATAAATATAACCTTTCTATTAAGAAATTTTTTTAGTTCATCAGCAACTTTCAACATAATCTTCCAAATCCTTAACAAAAACGTATACTGAACAATCCTTATATATTTCATGATTCATAATCCTTTAATTCAAATATATAAATACTTTAATCATACCACTTCCTTATAAAATATTTAAATAGGATATGTTGTCATATTCTTTAAAACTTATTTCCTTTCACATTTCATTTGTACTCTCTTCATCATTAGCAATATAACTATTACTCATACCACCTTGTTGATTATCTTCATAAGCTTTCCCCCTGGGACATAAATTTTCAAAATATCTAAAATTTAAACATATAAATAATTCATCCGTTGATAATACCTTAGGGATTGAAATATTCCCATCCATTGTGTTAACTGAAATCTTTATTTTTACTTTTCAGTTACTTACTTTGTATCCTTATTTTCCATAGTCAAAACATATTCCCATTCCTCTGAGACATTCACTTGGGTGATTATTTCCACATTCTCAACATATAGGAAACTGATTTTTTTCTTCCATTGTTACCATCACCTGAACTCTTAGTGAGATCTTTCTTTCTCTTATTTGGTGAGTATAAAAGTTAGTTAAGGTACACATTGTTAATCATGTTCTCTGAAACTGGTTAGGCATAATCACAATATCCTTCAATCTTGTCATCATACCATTTGGATGCTCACAATCATTTAATTTTCCATTATATTCCATGTTAACATGATTACTTCTGGTTTCATCTATTGACTAAAACCAAAAATCATAGTGTGAGTACCACTAATCATAGTAGAAAACTACATAATCATGAAAAATAACTTATAGGATGTATAAATAAAGAATTTTTTTTTAAATATATGAAACCATAGGTTTATACTAGGATATTCATAGTTATCTTTTATTTAAATCCTTCATGATGGTTCACAAAGAGTTTTTGAATTTCCAAATCATATCCCATAGGGAGTGTCAAACCAGGTGTGCAACAAGGCTCATTGTCGTGTACCAGTTCCCGATCAAGTCTATATAAATATGGTGTTTTGGGAGTTTTTACCCCTAGATAAATTTGTTCTATAACCACATCCACTTATAGTATCCTAAAAAGGATGTGATTTCTTAAAATCCATTCTCTTTATCCTTTGCCAAAATTTGAAGACATTTTCCTATACTTTAACTCATCCTTAGATTTATTCTTAGAGATATCTCTAGACATATCATTATAAATATACCTAGGGGTCTCACTAAAGTTTTCTCATCCTAGTTTCTAAAGGTTTATAAACCTTTCATTTGATACCAATTATACTGACCTAGGATTATCATATATGGATACTACATCTTTTAGATAAATATTCATTACATTATACAAAAACACACCTGAGGACCATAATAGTTTAGTGCCTTTGGAAACTTGGAACATAATATTATAATTTGTTGAAAGATCTTTAACATATCCCAAAAAACTTCTCACATAGTACTCCTCTTAGGTATACCCTACCTAAACCTTTCTTCATAACCTCGGGAAAGGAAACATAAGAAAGTTCGATCTCAGATTCTCGGTTTGGGTAAACATAATAGATTTAAATCTATGATCATATTAAAACATTAGATAAGAATAAGGGTAGGTGATCATGAACATAAATTATACATTTCATACCCAACCTATCGTGGATCACCAACATGAGTCATGGAATAAAAATTTATCATTTCGGAAAACATGGCCAATAAGAGTGGGAAATCATCATAAACCAATCCTAAACTATAATCTCATGACATAAAACTTTGTAACTATAATAAATATATATAAAAAATTCATGTGACAAGGTTAAAAACCAAGACCATCCACATAGTGGATCAGGATGCAGCTATTTCCCATTTGGGATCAAGAAATGCCTATTTCCCATTATGGATCAGGACACATCTGTTTCCCATTTTGGATCAAGCTTTTTGAGTTGTTTCCCATTTTCATCTCATTAGATATGAATATTTACCCAATGCATTGAAGGAATATATATGTCCAACCCCCATAGTTTCTTACTATGGGCCACATAGTTTTAGAAAAACCATGTTCCCTCTACAAGTCCTTAAAAAGTTTATTTTTCAGGTCTGGTGCTCTCAAAAATCCTCAAGACACCCAAGAAACTTAATGGACCTTCACCCAACTCTAAAAACATAACTTTTAATGATTATAACTATAATAATTTCATTATTAAGATTGATTTTAAAAAAGAATCATCCAATAAATGAAAAGGTTCAAAAACCTCTGAATTTTTGTCCAGCTCAAAACATAGATTCCTACAACCTTCACACCTTATAACTTCTTATCCCAGAGAAGACTTCTAGAAAAATGTACGTAAACATTACCTAGCCTACAATGGATGTGAATCTCAATTCAAATGGTCGTGTTTTATTTCCAAATGCCCAATTCACCTTTAAGCATTCTTTTAAACACACGTAACATTAGTCCTCAAAACTCAATCCATCACTCATTTTCAAACTAAAACACTAAGATGAAACTTACCAGAGCTCATTCGACTAGAGACACAATCACATCGTCATCTCTTCAATAATCTAGCCAAAGGTGCTTCCCACTATATTAATTAACGTTAAAAAGAGGAAATTTCTAAACCATAACACTCAGCCATCACAATTTCCTTTTAAGTTTCTCAAAGCATTTTAAAAACACTCCTGGAATGATTTTGAAATTACAAAATGGTTTATCCCCCCCCCCCCCCCCCATCAACCTCATTTAGCTAGTTCGGGCCATATTTTCATGAAAATTCCCAGAAAACCACATATAACTCTCCTCTATTTGGAGAAATTATTTCAAAATGGTTTCCTCACCATCTGTGTTTGTTAAAAGAGAAGATTAACAAGTCGAGCCGCTTCAGGTAACTTATGCTGAAACACCCGTATTATATGGTCAGTGTATTGCAATAGAAATGCAATGCTTCCATATAATTAATTCTTCATTTAGTATGGAAACATTCACCAAAACTCATAACTGACTTCTAGTGATTTTTCTAATTCAAACCATCACTTGACCCTTTAAACTATTTTATTTCAGCATGAACAAGGAAGTGACCTAGATCCATCCTTTTGGAATTTTCATGCCCTTTTAAACATCAAAAAATTCGAGTATGTTTATAAGTCTAGGGTAACCTCGGATTAATTTAAACTTGAGTCTTAGAAACCATTCAGAGTATTCTATACTCCATATTCATGAGTGGGACATTAGCAAAAGGCCACAATGTCCATGTCTGATATTTGAGTGAGCCCATAGCGGCATCTTCCTGGAGGTCAAGTCAAGATAAATAGCTGGAATCTAAGAGTCTTTCCAAGGAATTCCTACTTGGTAACCCAAGGATCGCACAAGACTAACCAAGCCTATATAGTAACTATGCACCAGTTTTCAACAGTGAAATAATTCTCCCAAACAAGCCCAATAGATTCAAAGATTTATCATGGCGTAAGATTAATGCTATCTTGGTGCATCTAGGATGACATCAATATTGGTTACATTCTCATCACTAAGTAGAATACACTAAGAGGAATTGAATAGATTCCATTCAACCACCCAAAAACTGGAAAGAAAGCCATTCGAACCACAACTTGTCAACTTCAACGAAGAGACCCGACTTCACTAGTCGATGCATCACCATTTCAAACCGATCATAATGTATTTTTTCACCCAAGGCATTCTATGATCATTCATATTTAACTAATGAATTCCATTCAAGACCAACAGTGTTTCTCATAGGTTTCATATTCAACAAACCATTTTAGTGACATGTTGTTGAGCAAGCACTGACAAGATTTAAACTCGCCAGCCTCAAATACATTGGAGAAAAACTGACCATTTATCAATGGTCCTCTAAGGTTGTGATCCTTCAACTTAGAATGACACTTTAACTAAAACTGACATGATGCTTCCCACCTTAGGAGTGTCCTAGTTACTGATATAGAAGATAAAATAGTTGATCAAAATTTAACTAGTCTAAAAACACCTTAAACGAACGTTTGACACTCCTCTGAGCCCCAATCACAACATCAAAGCATTCAAATAAATCCAAAACTAGACCGACTTACATGTTAAAACACCCAAGTTTCATGAAACTTCATCCCGATCATTGGGAAAAATTTGATTCCTTAACACTCAGGTCACTCAACTTGGAGATGACCTGAGACCATACTCACAACACAAGAGATTTAACCCAACATCATATTGTCTTATATGACTATTGACCTACATAACAATGTATCAAGTTATCCACTACTGAGGAAAAGTAAAGGGGTAAAATGACCAATGAAGTAGTATACTATGACTAAGGCATGTATAACCTACTAAAACCAATCATTAATCAATGCCCATACCCATAACAGTGGTCAAAGATATTGTGACCACCCATCTGAACAAGGGTTTCATTAGAAACAATGAGTCCCACTAGGTTGATCAAATTATTAAAGTTTCAAACACCCAAATGGTTCATCTAATAAAAACATGCCCCAAATGGATTACTTGGGTCCATTTGTGCCTTTAACAGTCAACCATTTGATTTCAGATCAAAATTAAACATCCCTTTATATTTAATATGGGTTTTCATTTCCCAATTCATGAAGTGGCCATACACTTCGTGGATTGAAAATTGGATCCCATTAATTGAACCCAATTCCATCTTATATTACAAAATGATCAAATATATAAAATTTCATCTATATGGGTGGCCATCTACCAACCTATAAAGTGCCCATAAACTTTATAGTTTGTCATTTGGCTCCCATTTACTAACCAATTTACCTTATCATTTAAATATTTCACCATTTAAATTTTAAGATCATCCTTAAAATGTATTTATAT
Source organism: Viscum album (assembly GCA_963277665.1). NCBI lineage: Eukaryota > Viridiplantae > Streptophyta > Magnoliopsida > Santalales > Viscaceae > Viscum > Viscum album. Next base: position 114,612,330 of record OY728125.1, on the reverse strand, counting down.
TATGTTCAAAATGGTTTGAATCTATAGGTTACACTTTGTCATTTATAAGGCGCCCACACACCTTACAATCAAAAATCGGTTCCTGTTTATTCACAACCCATATAATTTCAACCCATGAAACCAGTTACATATAAAAAAACATAGCATGTTATCAGAAACAGTAGAACAGAATCATTTAATATCATCAAAGAAAGCTAAACAGTCAAGAAACATGGCATGGAATATAACAGGCATGCTAAAAATATGACTACATGGAATGGAACATGAATGACATGTTAATCCCTATTTTCTTCTAATGATGCATTAAATGCTTCATCGTTGTTGAACCAGACCAAGGGAAAAAATACTATAAACTCATACATCAATAAGTAGTGGAAAGCACATCATTCACTCAAGTTTAAATAATAAACAACTGTAATATCAAACAACACAAACATCAATCCTAGCCCTGGCCAATTGGTTATTTCTTGTACATGGGGTGATATGTACCATGAATGGCTATTAACCAAGCACCATAACATTCATAATATCCTGTCTACAAACCCTAAAAATAGTAATACAAAGGAAAAATTATCTCTAACACCACTTTATAACATCTTGATCTGGATTACCATTAAACCATTAGTCGGACCAATGGGTCCCAAGGCCCCAAGCATGTCTCCATATACGCCAGACGTTTCTGACTAGCAATGAGGGTTTAAGAGGTGATATATGGGAGACTACACGCTCATAATTAAAGTTTCATAGTGGTATATCATAAGATAAATAATATACAACATCATAAGTAGTAAACAAATTAAATACATCAGTGGAAGACAAATAAAAACAATTTAATAAAATTGTCCAATGTTAGTTTATACAAAACAAGAATGCATGTCATAGTGATGCTATATAACCAAAAGAAGTAAACATACAAAATTCCTTATAAAATAGTAAAAAATCAAGACTCAAATAAAGAAAATAACAAGAAAGTATTAAGGGAAACTCCATGAGCATCCTGAGCTCCAGCTCAGTTCTTTGATCCTAACTCTAAGTATCAACACATAGAAATAATCAATCAACCAAGGTCCACAATCTTACAAACAAGAAAGTATTCTCAGGCACCCTAGTGCAATGGTGGCCCAAGAAGGGTGTAAGATGTAAATATTAATAGGCCAAAACCCATGGTGTCAAACCCAATACAGATAAATTTATTTGAATTAAACTAGGTGCAGAAATATAGGAATAATAAAAGAACTGAATAAAAAAATAACTACCCATCTAGGTTTCTAAGGGACACCTAACGGATATACCTACATCGGCTCATAGCCAGAATAAGTCCAAACATGTCATCATTGTGTATATATATAACATATATTTAGATACACACACACACATATATATATATATATATATATATATTCTAGAGTGGACTAGGACGTGACACGCAGGCATCCACTACCAATCGATGAGCTGATAAGCTCTACTCACAGGGTAGTAAGCCCAACATCCCGATGTAAAGAAGTATTGAGTCATCATGCTCATCATACCTCCTTTACCATCATTTTAAACACTGATGTAAAGGATCATTAAGTCTCCATGCTTATCAGACCTCCCTTACCATCATTCTTGATGTCAATGTAAAGGATCGTAGAGTCTCCATGCTCATTGGACCTCCCTTGCCTTCATTCTTGACTTATATGTAAAGGATCATAGAGTCTCCATGCTCATCAGACCTCCCTTACCATCATTCTTGACATAAATGTAAAGGATTGTAGATTCTCCATGGTCATGGGACCTCCCTTACCATATTTCTCAGCCTCTATAAATGTATATCATATGTATAACTAGAATGGGGAATTTCCTCCCATCCATAATCATTTATATAGTATGTTTATATTTTAAAAAATGTTCAATTTCATTGAAAAAATTATGTTTCAAAAATAATCTTTCCATAAGGCATAGATAAGGTTCATGGTCTTACCATCCTAAGGGATCATCTCATTTAAAAAACATTTGATCCATTTCAAAGAAAAGTGTGTCATTTGGTGTGATCTATCCTACTCAAGTCATCTCACTCAATTTACCTAAACATGGAAAATTGATTTAAGGTACAAGTAGCAAAGGAAAGGATCATGTTCATTACATTTAAAGGATTCCAATATCTCATTTAAGCCATCCCAATCAAATTCATTTACCTTAACCGATTCAAGAACTCAATTAAAACTTTGAAATTCCATTTATAAATCCCAAGGGTCAAATATCAAGAAAAAAGTCATGGAAACAACTAAAATGCCCACATGGACAATTCCAAGTCCAAAATGGTCTAAACACCCATGGGGTGTCTTGGGTTCCTTGAAACACACATGAGACAAGGGCTACTTCATTTGAAATACAATCCATTCAATGTTGAAATCCTAAACATGTCATTTACTAACCTATGTAAAATAATAAGGAAACACCAAAGCAATAATACAAGCAAGCATAAAATCCAAATAATTAATTTTTATCTTGAAGATATCACACCTCCATTGGAGGGGTTTTATTATTAAATCATGAAATTTTTTCCAAAACAATTCATTGGTTCAATTAAGCTTCACTTCCTATTCAACAAATAAAAATATTTTATAAAAACTAATATACATTGGAAAGAATTAATTAAAGGTGGAGAAACATTTATCTAATGCATAGTTAAATTTAAGGGTAAGGGAATGGGACCCTACCTCAAATGTAGACTAAGCCAAACACTCGGAACTTGACATCTTTACTGATGATCACTCAAAACTGCTCCACACTTGCACGCACATACATTCATATATATATATATATACCTAAACCCAAATCACATATTCCCCTCACCATGAGGGAATACGTACATGGAAGATATATATATATATATATATATATATATATATATATATATATAACAATACCTATGTATATGAGTGCACATCTTCAAAGATGACCAAAACTCACTATAACAAATTTCTAGGCATCATAAATCACCAAAAGACCCAAAATAAACTAAGAGAAAATAAACAACAGATGAAGAACTTATCTTAAAAAGATGTTGGTGAACCAAAATGAGCCCAACCTCTTCACCTTCATTGGAGGTTGTCAGAACTTGAACAAAGGGGTCCTGAGAGAACCTTCATACAACCTATCATTGGAGAAAAATCAAAAATACATCAACCCTTGACCTAGGGTTTCATCCACAGGGTGATGGGGAGACAGAAAATTGGTCGTAAACAGAAGAGGAGGGAGTGGAGAGGCTTACCATGAAGAATCAGATGAAAAACTGGTGTAAATATGGGTGATAACAATAATCCAAGGAAGATCTATGGAGGGGGTTTCATTGCATGGCCAAATGGGAGACCTAGGGTAGAGGCACCGCACACTAGGGGTAAGGGGAGAGGGAGAACAATCTTGTTTTCTTAAACTTAAAAAAAATATTAATAATAATAATCATAATAATAATAATAATCATCATCATCATCATCATATTATTATTATTATTAAAAAACCCTTTTTTCCTAATTAAACACATTTAATTTATTTTTCAATTTAATTTTAATATAATTCATTTTTAAAGGAGGGACACAATGCATGGTTTGTATTGTACAGTTTATCAAACTATGTGCCAATTGTGCACCCATTACTGGGCACTTGAGGCACCCTGCACGGGCTGGATGCATAGTTTGTAAATTATGTACCAACCGTGTGATGAATAGTGTCGAGGTATTGTCTCTTTCCACTAACCTTGTGGGGTAGGTTCACGGTTTGGTAAACCATGCCTAGCCCTTTTGACATCCTATTTCCACCTACTATAGGATGCACAGTTTCCTGCTATGGGATGCATGGTTTCAGAAAAACCATGTGCCCTTTGCATGTCCTTAAAAAGTTTATTTTTCAGGTCTAGCGCTCCAGAAACTTCTTAGGACACCTGAGAAACTTAACTAACCATAACCCAAGTCCAAAAACCTCACTATGAAGGATTCCAACTCTTGGAATTTCATTTTGAATCTTGTTTTAAAAAAAGACCTTCTAGTAAACCAAAAAGTTCAAAAACCATTGCATTTTCATCTAGTTCAAAACGAAGATCATTATAATTTATTTTTTTAGTAATTTTAAATCATTTAATAAAATATCATTAATTATAAAATAACAATAATGTCAATTTTGAAATTCTTTGTTTAATTTGAATTTAAAAATATCAAGGCAATGATGGGATTTGAATATATTAATTTAACACTTATGTAAAATGATATATTCATATAAAAAATTAATTAAGATAAAAATTCATTCAATTTACTTCACTTTCAATATTTTTGGTATCATTTATTTTAATTAAATATTAACTAAATAATTATTGTGTTGACATTTCTTAAGAATTTTAAGTAACTAATTCATCTCTAAAAATTAAAGGAAAAAATTTATGATAACAAAAACTCATTTATATTTTAAAATAATATGTATAACTGAACCAATGTTGTTTTTGTACCTATCCCAAAGAATTATAGATATCAAAAGGAATAAATATTTCTTTTTTATCTTTTTCTTTACATAACTTATTATATGGTTTATATTCTAAGGAAAGTGGAAAGAAATTTCTGTATTTCATAGAATTTGATTTAAAAGGATGAAATAAAATCATTTAATAAAATTTATATAATATTTTAGATCATTTTCACTCTTTTCATTCTATTTTAGCCTTCTGGTAAAGCCATTTTTTCTTTAACCATGGTAATTGACTTTTACAGCATTTACTATTCATTTTTTGTCAAAAATTATGTTTAAATTTTTAGAAATTATAAATTTTTATGATTCCAAATAATTAATCCATTTTTATAAATTCAATTCACAGAAGTGAAAATTTTAATTTAAAATTAATCCCATAGATGTGATGAGAAAGTGGGTATTTAAAGAGTAATAGTTCAAAACGTTTGAAATGTTTTTATATCCAAATTCAAAATGAAATTTATTAAAATGACCCAATTGGATAAATATATGTATAACTGAACTATTTATACTTTAAAACTAATTTAAAATATAATTTAACTTTACAAATAATTTAACTTTACAAATAATTTAAATGAAAAGGTAGTTTTCAATTAAAATGGTGTATTTTTCATTATTCATCAAAAAATGAAACATTTCAGAAAATACCCAATAATCTCTATAAGATAATTTTGAAATTATGATTTCAAAAATGAAGTTTATTTTATCAAATTAATTTTCAAAAATTGTAAAAAATAATTTTATTATTGTTCACAAAAATACATAAAACAGTTTTTTTGAGAAAATAGTATTTTTGAAACATATAAAGACTTTACTAAACATTATGTATTTTATTATCAATATATTTTATTTATATAAAACCACCATAATTAATATTTAAAAATTAGTTTTTATTATTCATATCACTAATTTTAATGGTTAGGTTATAACGGTTGGGTTTTTATAATTATATTAATAAAAAATCATGGTTTTGTTAAAACTCAGTGTTGAGCTAATCCAGAGTTTTATGTAGATAAAGATTAACATGGTGTTGGGAATAACACAATCCATCAAATAAATTTAATATATTTGAAAAAATAATAATTCATAAAAACCTAGGTTTTTGCATTCTACCCCCTTTAAAATAAATATTTCTCTTGAAATTCATCTCATTCATCAAGGGTTTAAAATTTGAAAATTCCTGTATAGAAACCCCCATCATAAAAATTAATAAAAAAACATACCTTAAAAAGGGAAAGTTAGAAACATAATAGTTACCCAAAGTAACTCATAACTAGGTTTCCACATAGGAGAACATAAGTTAAAAGTGAAAAAAAAGGACATGGAAATGAAAACTAACACCTAAATATTGATGGAGAGTGATAGATAAATTTGATCAAAAGAAAGTGGGTGATCTAGAGATGGTTATCTACCACATAACCATAAATATATGATGATTTAACGGACCATTTGATTCATCAGAAATGAATATATTAGGATAGCCTTTTTTTCAAGATCTTTTCCTAAATTTCTATAATTTTTACAAGAATATAATCTTACATGATTTCATTTGATTTCATAAGAACAATCTTACTCTTGGGTTATGACTTGATCAATTTCCACTTCATCTCTTACATTAAGAAATGAAGGATAATTTATTGTTCCTAAATCACTAATGGATTATAATATCCTTAGATGGAATGATAAGTCATTTCATCTATCTTCAGTTATCTTCAAAACAAAATGGTTAGCACAGTTTATTCAATATGGATAAATCTTCACATGGTGAAATAATACATTAATCTATAAAACTTCATTCGAATTACAACATAAACCATTTAATAAAAGGTTAACCTTTTGACCCTTCTAAAATATTAAAATAAAAAAATTAGAAATAAGATTAACAAATTTCTCAAAATCAACTTAACATTGATCCCCCATATATCATAAAGTATCTATTGATTGTTACATATGAAACATATGAATACCATTATCATGTATTATCTTGAAACATGGGAATAACATGAATTATCATAAAACCATATTGAAAATATCCATGATTTCTTACTCCATAAATAAAACATAGATTATTGGATATATTCTTTAAATAAAAAATGTTACAAACTCCATCAATTATAACATAAAAAACTTTCCAACAAATCCTTTATCGGTTATGATGTGATCAATACTATCCAATTTACTTTATCCAAGTCAATAATATCTTTATACAAAAATAATTATCTCAACATCAGAATATATTAAGGGTTATATTTCTATTAATCATGTTTCTTCCATGAAAATAACATTTCCATTAAGTAACTTTTATAGTTCATTAGCATCTTTCAAAATATTATTTCAAATCCTTAATAAAAAACATATACTGAAAATCCTTATATATTTCATGATTCATAATCCTTGAATTACAATACATAAATACTTCAATAATTCCACTTCCTTATTAAATATTTAACTAGGATATATTGTCTTATTCTTTAAAACTTCTTTCCTTTGACATGACATTTGTACTCTCTTCATCATCAGCAATATAACCATCACTCATACCATCTTGTTGATTCCTTTCACAAGCTTTCCCTCTAGGACATAAATTTTTATAATATCCAAACTTTCCACATTTAAATAATTTATCCATTTATAATACCTTAGGGAGACAAATATTACTATCCATTATGTTAATAGAACTATTCCTTTTTTCCTTTGCAGTTAATTTCTTTGTGTCCTTCATTTCCATAGTCAAAATATATTCCCATTCCTATGAGACATTCACTTGGGTGATTATTTCTACATTATCAACATATAGGAAACTAAATTTTCATTACTACATGGTTACCATCACCTGAACTCTTAGTGAACACTTTCCTTCTATTCTTTGGCGATTCTAAGAGTTCGTTAAGGTATACATTTTTAATCTTGTTCTGTGAAAACCAATTAAGCATAATCATAATGTCCTTCACTCGAGTAATCATCCCATTTGGATGATCATAGTAATCAAATTTTACATCAGATTCCATGTTAACATGATTCCTTCTGGTTATATCCATTCACTAAAACGAAAAATCATAGTGTGAGTAACACAAATCATAGTGGAAAACTACATAATCATGAAAAATAACTTATATGATATCTAAATCCAGAAAACATATTTAAAATCTATGAAACATTGGGTTTATCCTAGTACATTCATAGTCATCTTATATTTAAATCATTCATGTTAGTTCATAAAGAGTTTGTGAATTTCTAAAGCATATCCAATGAGGAGTGTCAAACTAGGTGTGCAGTAAGGCTCATTATCGTGCACCAATTCCCAATCAATTCTAGATCAATACAGTGGTTTGAGGGTTATTACCCCTAGGTACATCTATGCCAGAACCACATCCACTTATAGTACCCAGAAAAGGATGTGATTTCTTAGAATCCACTCACTCAATACTTTAACAAATTTTTAGGACATTTTCATATACTTTAACTCATCCTTAGACTTATCCTTAGGGGTATCCCTAGACATATCATTAGAAATGTCCCTAGGGATATCACTAAAGTTTTCTCATCCTAGTTTTCAAAGGTTGTTAAACCTTTCATTTTATACCAACTATAGTGACCTAGTCTTATAATATATGGATATTACATCTTTTAGATGAATATTCATTCCATTATAAAAACATACACCCGAGGACAGTATTAGTTCAGTTCCTTTAGAAACATGGAACATAATCTTCTAATTTGGTGAAATATCTTCAACATATCATATAAGAAAATTATCACATATTACTCCTCTTAGGCATTCCCTACCTAAAACTTTCTTCATGACTTGGGGAAAGGAAACATAAGAACGTTTGAGCTCAGATTCTCAATTTTTGTAAACATAATATATATCAACCTATGATCAAATAAAAACATTAGATAAGAATAAGGGTATGCGATCAAGAACATAACTTATAAAGTTCATACCCAAATTGTCATAAATCACAAACATGGGTCATAGAATAAAACTTTATCATTTTAGAAAACATGGTCCATAATATTGAGAAATCATTATAAATCAATCATGAACCATAATATCATGTCATAAAAGTGTTTCACCAACATAAATATAAAAAACCATTTCATGTGACAAGGTTAAAAACCAAGACCATAAACATAGTAGATCATGATGCACCTATTTCTCTTAGTGGATCATGATGCACCAATTTCCCATTTTGGATCAATAAAAACCTATTTCCCATTATGGATCAGGACATACATGTTTCCCCTTGTGGATCAAGCTCATCGACTTGTTTCCCATTTTCATCTCATGATATATGAATCTTTATCCAATGCATTGGAGGGAGATATAGGTCTCATCCTCATATAATTAAATCGTATGTATGTTTTCCATAAGATCATAAACATTCATCATATAATAACCCAAGAAATTAAATTCGTATCATATTCATTTCATCATATCATAACCAGTGTAAAATAGATAGGTTTCATAATCATTTCATCATAGAATAACCTATGAAAAGAAGTGGGTTTCATAAGTGTTTTATCATGTTATAACCTGTAGAGGAGAAATGAGTTCCATAAACAATTTTTAGTTATAAAAATAAATCATTTAGAGAAATAATAATAATAGTATCCTTGTATCATATCCCCAGTATATAATTGGTAACATGAATGGATGAAACCTTATATGGAAAATAATTTTGAAATGACCATTTAAAACATTTATTGAGTAAAATATCCTTTCCAATTATAAAAAATTATTTTTAAAACATAAAACATTTTCAAAACCTTTTTCATTGAAAATAAACTTGAACAATTCTAAATTAATCTTTTAAAATAATTTAAATAACTGTTAAAAATAAAAAAAAATTGAAATATTTTTATTTGAAAATAACCGTTAAAACTTAAAAATAAAGATTTTAAAATCATTTATAACACTTGTTAAGACATAAAACATTTTCAAAATAATTTTTTTTAAATGATCTAAAAATATAAATTGAAAAATATGAAAACATTTTTAGACAACAAGGATTTATAAGAAAACAAATTTTCGACTGAAGAGAGAAATAAAGTCAGATTTTCTTAAATACAATTTTTTATTATATTAAGTACCAAAGAGTGTAAAATGGAACTAATACATGAATATATAATTAATAACGAGAGTTCAAGAAAATTCATGAAAATTATTAAGAGTTATATAATGAGATTTCAATATTAGAGACTTAATAATAAATAATCCCAATATATGATGAGATTGCAACATAAAATCTTTACCATTATGGTAACATTGGATCATAACCCCATGAAGTAATAATATTAAATTAAACTTAAAATATAATTAGGATGAATAAATTCATGATATTACATGTCAAATGGTCTTTATATACACCTCATGAAAGAATATAGGTGTATAACATAATATACGTCTCAAAGAAGGAAAATTGAGACAAAATTCCCTTACTGCTTTGGTAACGTTTTAACCATAAACCCCATAAAATAGAGATACTCAAATGGATATTTAAATACCAATAATTCTCTATGGTTGAATAATAAAATAAATTCATGTGTATTATACACACCACATAAAAGAAATAGGTGGTGAACATTGCATGTGTCTCACAAAAGTAAAAAGTGAGACAAAAATCCCTTACCTTAAGTCTTGACTTTCATCGTACATGTTAAAAATCATGTATAAAAAATATAATTTTATTATAAATATATTATAGAACCATATATATATATATATATATATATCATAACATATATGATTTTTTTATAACCTTTTATTACCCATTTATTGACCACCATCCAAGTTAATTTTTTTATTAGGAAACACTTTTATGGAAAAAGTGAGAAACTGCATGTTCAATAAGGGATCAGATACTATAGAAGATACTAACGTTATTAAAAACCAGATTTCAACTAATAGATTTAGCCTCCCTATATAATTTTGAAGACAAGTCGGGTACCTTTTTTCAGTTCGTCTTTGATAGTCTCTTTGAATTGAGAAGCCAGATTGTCCCATGCTTGCAAGAACTCCACCACTGATATATTCTTATCTTTGAAGCCTTTGGTCATAATTAAATGTTGTCTGTAGATCCACTCTCCCTGATTCTTGCTTGATTCAACTTGGATTGGTCTGCCATTCTTCCTTTTCACATCCTCTTTAGAAGCATGAATGATCAATACCTCTTCCAGCATCTCTTCCTCAGAGTGAATGAGAATATTTCATGATTTCTCCATGGTCACAGCATCAACAACTTGTCGCAGATCAACTAATATTGCCAAAGGAGTTTCAACAATACCAGTCTACTGACCTAATAGCATGTTTTCCATCCTTGGGGAGAATAGGTAGCTACAAGGGTGCCTCTATCCTCGCCCCCAAATGCCCTCCCTCCCTTTTAGAGGAGGAGTCCAACCTATTCTTATCTCAAACACCAACTGCATAAGGTATGGAATCTTTGAGGTAATAATTTTTCTCTCCAAAGAAGAATCCAAATACACACCATGATACACAGAAGCTTCCTCGGATTTAACCTCTAAGCCATTTCACCTTAACTTACCTGACAATCTGGTTACTATGGACTTTAGAGTATTCGAGTAATCTTTCTGGTGTCTTGGTTTTTTCCCATCATTGGGAACCAGAAGGTTTCCAGTCAAGAGAATCCCTTGTTTACCTTTCCTTGATCCAGTTCGGACCAAAGCCTCCTGCTCATAGTTCGAACTTAACAGGGAGACCCCATTGAGGTCACTTTCCTCCTCATCTGAAAGCCTTCTATCTTGTTTATGCTTCCATCTTGGAATGGATATTTTCCATCCCTCCAGATATATATTTTCCTTTACCTCCTTATTCAAACTCGAGAAATAGTTATGAATTAAAATATGCTTTGAAGCCCTACCTGAAACAAGAACTTGTTGGCTTGGGGAGACTGTCTCACTCACTATAGTGGTCTGCATCTCTTTAAGAACCTGAGAAACAGCACCACCATGATTTGAGAGATGATCATTCATATGATCATTAATACTTCATCCATTCTTAACTGTTTTAGAAAAATAGGGAGAAATCGTAGGGCAATGACTCCCCATGATTGGTTCTTCCAGCTTAGAAGCACCCAGATCATGCAACAATCTTTCAAAAACAACCTTAACTCTGGGATCCTTAGCACTCTCCTTAACATTATTCTTACCAAGGGAATGGTCTGAATCCTCCTCCTCTTTCCCAAACCTACATCCCTAGTGACAGGAAGATACCAAATGACCCAGAAGATTACAGGACGAGAAGAAACTGGACCACGAATCAAAAACAACCCTCTGCATATACTGAAACTATTCATCAACTGTGATCTAGACCCAATTAACTAGAGGTATGGAAACATAGATATCCACACATATACTTAGAGAAATAGGGTGACTCACCATGCTAGTTCTATTATCTGTGCATAAAAAATGGCCAATCAGTTTGTGAGGTGGTAGTTCACCATACACACGAACGATGATTTCATAAACCATTTGATGGAAGTGTGTGTAGTTTTAGGTCATAACCTTAACATAACAACATATAATAATATGGAATATAATTAGGTTATAACATAATCATGGTATAATAATAATTTAATGGGGTGGAGAAAGAAATAAAATTAAGACCCTTGTTAAAGAACATTACCTCTCCTTCGGGTATCCTCATTTTAGGTTTGTAATAAAACCTTCCTATGTTATATTTATTCAAAAAATAAGGATTATATTATTATATTAGGGAATTTTGGAATTTATTTGGGAAAATATTTTGTGAGAAAAATGGCATGATATGTGTGAAGAAGTGGGGAGAGTGAGTTCCCTTTAATAGTTGAGGAGTGGCATTCTTGTAAATAATCAAATGTATTCACTATTGGGAGGTCAATATTACCTCAAGATGATCCAAATATGATAATTAAAGGTTTTTATGGGTGATATGGTCATATAATACATCCACCACACATTGAAACACATGTTTTAAAAATTTGTTTCCTTAACCTCTAAGTATCCTTTTTTTACCATTTTGGTTTTTCACTACGGTAACTAGTTTTCTAACCAAGGTACTTTATCCTTTAAGACTAAATAAAAGTGAGAATCATTAGATATTTTGGACCAAATAATTATAAATATTATATCTAATTTAAAAAAAATTAAATCCTATGTGTGTTGGAAATTAATTTTAACACAAGCGCATGTAATGCGCAAAAACACTACTTTAACCTTAACTGTGCTAATATAGATTTTACTATTTAGGGGTCAATATGTTCATTATAAAAAGTTAAATTGGTCCATTAATGGACCATATTTTATATTTATTATAATTTAAAAATAAATTGGCATATTATATGTTTTTTATTAATTTTAAATCATTTAATAAAATATAACATTAATTTCAATTTTGACATTATTTATTTAATTTGAATATAAAAATATCAATACAATCATGGAATTAGAATATATTAAGTTCAAACCTATTTAATATGATATATTCATCTACAAAAAATAATTTAATATAATAATTCATTCAATTTACTTCAATTTCAATAATTTTTGTGTCATTTGTTTTAGTTAAATATTAACTAAACAATTACTACGTCGGCGTTTCTTAAGAATTTTAAGTAACTAATTCATCTATAAAAATTAAAAGATAAATTTTTATGATAACAACTATTCATTTAAGTTTCAAAATAATATTTATAATGGAACCAATTTTGTTTTTCTCCCTATCCCAATGCATTATAGATATTAAAAGGAAGAAAGGTAATTATTTTGTCTTTTTTCATTACTTAACTTATTATATGTGTCATATTCCAAGGAAAGTGGTAAGGACTTTACATATTTTAGATACTTTTATATAAAAGGTCAAAATAAAATTATTAAATAATATTTAAATAATATTTTAGGTCATTTTCACTCTTATAATTCAAGCTTACCTCCCCCCCCCCCCACGATAAGCACATTTTTACTTTAATCATAGTAATTAATTTTTACTACATTCACTGTTCATTTTGGTCAAAAATTAATTTGACCTTATTATACATTATAAATTATTTTGATTCAAAATATGGAATCCATTTTTCTTAATTAAATTCACATAAATGGAAAAAAAATTAAGATTAATCCCACAGACATGACGAGAAAGTGGGTTTTTAAAGAGAAAATGTACAAATGTTTAAAATGTTTTTATACCCAAATTCAATATGAAATTAATTCATGTAAAAAAATGAGACACACACATCTATATTTAGTGTTAAAAAAATATAAATTAAAAAATTTTCTTTGATAATGATAAATGTGACCTAGTTTTTTCCATCAAAACTTATAATGTCAAAAGGAAATATTGGATCACTTATATACCTAAGGACCTTTTAGGTTTATATTTTTATTTAATTAGGAAAAAAACATACACATCTTATAAAAATAAACAACTGGACCATAAAATCTATATCACCTCCAAAAAAATTTCATTTCTAACACCCTTATTAGATAAATCCTACTTAAAACCTTTCTTCATAACCTGGGGAAAAGGAAACATAAGAAGGGATGAACTTGGATCCTCAATAAGGGTAACCATAGGAGATATCAGAGATTATGTAAGTAAATCATGATCATAATGGTATATGAACATAAAATTGGAAAATTATACCATGTGTAACAAAGATCATAATCCTGAATGATAGAATACATTTTGGTAGTTCATACCACATGAATCATAAGGAATTCAAGGAATATAATCCATGAGAGCATAATATTAGAATAAGATATGGAATTTATGACATACACATAATAATATAAAATCCATAGGTTTCTGCACATCCGGAGAGGAATACACCACCATCCCTAGTAGGATCTATTTCCTTATAGTGGAAGGGATTCACTTCCCAAACCATCATGGTAGTCAAGGTTCACTCCCAAGAACATCATATCATACATAATCCTTTAATGAATTGAGTTCACTCCCCCATTCCAGTCTTGTCTATCTCGTGAGATATAACTCATTAACCAATGTATTGGAGGGATATATAGGTCCCACCCATCATATAATGAAAAACATACATATGTTTTTCATAATAACATAAATCATTCAACATACTAAGACTTATGAAAAGAAATGAGTTTCATAAACATTCCATCATAACATAACACATGGAAAAAATGGGTTTCATAAATATTTCGTCATTTCATCCTAAACATAAACCATATAGATAAATAATAAAGATTGTATTATTGGAACATATCCTCAATAAAGCATTAGTAACATCAAGGAATGTCATCTTAGATGAAAAATGAATTTGAAAGATCACTTGGAATAATTCTTGAGAAAAATAAATATTCTATTTTAAAATCACTTATATTTTTAAAAATATTCACACTTATATATGAAACCATTTTATTTGAAAATAAACTTATAAAATTCTATAGTAATCTTGAAATAATTTAGGTTTCATGATGGCGTGAAAAGTCTCTCATTCTGTATAAGTTTAGAAAACATTACTTCCATATTTTTTTCATAAAAGTCACAAAGAACCTCATTTAGAAAATGATAAAAATATTCCTTTCAAAAAAAACCAAACATTGGTAAAAAAATATTTTAAATATTTATAGTATAATAGTAAAAACCTTTTTGTAAACATTTTTAGAAAACATGGATATAGAAGAGAAATATTCCCCAGTAGAGTCTTAATCATAAAAAATCCCAAATAATAATGATATTATGAAATAAACCCTTAATGCTTTGGTAACATTAATATCATAAGCCTCATGAAATAATAACATGAAAAGGAACTTTAAATATTATTAATATAAAAAATTTTATGATATAACATGTAAAAGGTTAGTATATACACCACACAAAATAAATGAGTGGTGAATATGGAATAGGCCTCCCAGAAATAAAAGTGGGACTAAAAAAGGCCTTATAAAGAAAATATTATTTAATTGATCATTAATAAAATGAATAAATCATGTATATACATAATAAATCCATATAAAACAAGTGGAAATAGAACATAATATAATAAAAAGTATTTTTGAACATAATCATATTATTACATAATCAATGAAGTAGAAGTTTAACCCAATGAATGGAAATTTAGTTATGAAATCCCTTACCTTAAGCCCAAATCGTCATGTATGTTCTTTACCTTCCTGAATAATAAACTTAGGTTAATTATTTACTTTCTTGAGAACATTTTTCAAGTTTATTATTCATTTTATATCACTTATTAGCATTCTATAATAATTATTTAATTATTTAATCTCAAGTTGGATGTTTTAGCAGTATTCAGTATTTGATTCCAAAATGACTTTGGTATGATGTCTATAGTCAAAGTGGTTGTAGAGCCCAGATGGATCATGTAGGGGAACTAAGAGGGGGGAGAATCAATGTACCCAACTTTTTACTGGATTTTACTATCTTTTAATTAACCCATATACTCTTGAATCTCTACCTCAGTTAAGAGTAATGGATATGTTGTCTACTATTAACAATAACATACACATTCAATGGATATAATAAAAGAGATAGTGGCACACAATTATTTTTACATGGTTTAGTACAAATACATACTCCTTACTATGGTCAGCATGTGTTTGATTTGCAGATTCTCTTATCACTATTGTTTTTTAGTGATTACAAAAACCAATAATTGTTGTAAAAATTTTAGGAAGTAGGTAAACAATATTCATAAGTTAGTGGTGTTATTTATACTAGTTCCACCAGTATTTAATGGAATTATTTATACTAGAACCACCAATTCTTCAAGAATATTTAATAAACTTCTGAACAAGATATCTCAACTATATTGGATGTCTTTGTATCAACTAAATAATATTTTTCTTCAACTGAAGTACTTCGACTGCCACTGAATCAACAATATTTTATGCATGTTGGCCCTATACTCTTTAATTAAGTGAAAGGTGCAACCTGCACTTTGACTCTCTATTTTATCATAATGAACAATGGAGGAATTTTATCAAATAACTTCATGTTGACTTCTTCCTTACTTTATCAAATGATTAGGTAGATACTCCTTTTATGATCAATTTCTTGGACTCAATTATGTTTTCAAGTGGTGCACACACTCTTCTTAAATATTCTTTACAAGAACAAATCTTTCACTCCCTCAAATCAATTCGACTTCACGCAAGTGTTTCATGGAATCCAAAAACCTAGAACAAGCATAATATTTATTTGTTATATTTTTTGTGTTGTCCAATATCAAGTTTTAGGTATCTCAATTTTTTATGTGTGCATGAACTTTCATGAATTCATGCATGTATTTAATGTTTCTTGCAAACCCAAACCCACATTGTTCACATGTTTCTTTAGTTTAGGTTCACTGTTTGTGTTTCATGAACATTTTCCACTTTTTTTATGAACTCTTCTTATTTAAGAATAATAAACATAAAATTATTCACATACTTCAGCAAAACAAAGCATTAACTAACTCTCTATAAATCTTATGTGCAAATGGCACTTCTCCTTTGCAAAATACAGCATGGGATACACTATTTTGTGGAGTGTCTTCTCATTTACGATGCCAACTTAGGCTCAGAATATTTTTTCTCCATGCATGATAGGAATGGGTTATCTTATTGTTTGCAAAGAATAGTGTAAGAGACATTGTATTGTGGATTTCTCAACAGAATCACACGAACTAGGAAGGATTCATAGTAATTAGGTCATCATGAAAGCTAGAGAGATGCTTTAATGCATTTCCCCTTAATTCTTCATGGAATAGGTTCTTCAAGAAGATCCTTCAAGAGTGTGTTGCACTTGTCAAGGGCCCACAGGGCCCTCTTCTCCCTCAATAAATCTTAGTTCATCATGGATATCCTCTTCATGAACAAGACGTTCAATGTGGCTCTGTTTTTCAGAAACAGGAGCTCTCTCTCTCTCTCTCGAGATCGGCAGTAGAACTTCCTTAGGTTCATGCATCAGCATTTATAAGTGATGATCAATTCCATTATCTAAATTAAACTCTAAATTTTAAGTTGAATTGGGACCAAATAAAATTCCCAAAAATATTTTTCTATCACATAATATCTTTAAACACCCAAGTTGTTTAGGTTTCTTCCGTGAGTTTACAAAGATCCTTTACAATGGTATCCTCATGAGCATGAAATGGGGATCACATTCTCCTTGATATGGAAGCTATAACTACTCCTTAAACTTCATTTTTAGTTAGCAAAATATCATCTTGTGTTTTATCCTCATGCATGAAAGATGAAGATTGCATGCATGGTGCTCAATTTGGATCGAGAAATCTCATTCTCTTGAGTAGATCACTAGAGATGGTCGTTATCTGTTGTGAGACCGATTGGATCTCACTACCTGAATATATCACCATATAAAGTTATAATATGACATAAACATTAAAAATATGTGTGTTATATTTTTAATATCACTACATGGGAGATTGGACGGCCAAATAAAAATAGATTGAATGGATGATGAAATGTCTGTCTTTTTAAACATAGATGAACAGTATCATAGTTATCTGCATCCCACATGGAATCAATACTTATTCTTTGGTTTGGTTTATCAATAAAGGTGTGCTAATATCTATCCAAAAATCCCTTCCTACTTTCCTATAACCACCCCATACTAGTTCTACAGGAGCGCTCTTACGCCCACCTTCTTTGAGTCCTTCTCAAGGCCCATGCAAGCCCTATACATTGGCATGTACTTAGGGGCTTATAAATGACCCCCTGCCACTTTCTTGTTAGGATATCTCTCCTCTTCATCTTGTGGGTTTTCTTGGGATGGGATCCCTCAGTGTAGTAGACCTTATGTCCCACATGTGATGAGGTTGAGTCTATCTAAGTATTGCCTATTAGATGGCCTAATTTTTTTATTAAGGACCAATTGTACACTTAGAAAAATTTTAAGTAAAAAAATGAAATACAAATCCTTCTTAAAATGTAACGCCAAGAGAAGCTCAAAATAACTTCTATTATTCTTATATTATTCATAAAATGTATATATATATATATAATGGAGTATATTTTTTCATTTAAATCATAAATCCCCTTCTTCTCTTCATTCAAATGTATTTTTCATGAAAGTTCATTTTTTGTGGTTATCTTTCAACAATAGATTCATCATGAAAATTAATATTTTCATGGTCTTAATCAAATAAACATTTTGAAGAAATTTTTCACTCTCTTAGTACAATAAGAACATGTCTTTGATCTTAATAATAGTTCAACAATCATCAAATTTAACAACATGGAGAATTTCTCAAGCATGACATTCAATGCTATGAATCCATAACAATTCTCCAAGCATCATCACCACTCATGGAGAATTGTCTTACCAAATGAAAACCAATGACTCTATAAATATTCTCTTGGAATCATCACCATTCCTTCTTGAATATGTCTGAAAAATTTCCATATTTCTCTTTCCATGATTAATCAATGATCGTGGAGGACTTCATTATACGTTTAATTTTTATTTCTTCTTATATATTTCTAACAAACACAACCATACTCATAAACCATACACGTGGGATTTTCAATTTTCATTATTCCATAATATCTTGAATAATAATCATGAAATAATTATATTTTTTATAAATCAATTATCCTTTTAAATCCATACATCAAATATGAATATAAAAATGAACTATGTTACAATCATGGAAATGGTAGGTCATACGTACGCATGATTTATGTTTCCATTTTTCAATGATCATTACTGAAATACAGTGATTATTATTTTATCTTTAAAAATGGTCACAATATCAAATTACTTATTTAAATATACTTATATATATCATCTATATGATGTGTGGATGAAAAACAAATCACATCACTTTGTGAAGGTGGTATCTACATGTACACATAAACGACATTATCATTTTTCTGTGCATGGAATGGTAAGAACATAAATGATAAATTATCTTTTAATAATGACAAATATTTTATTAATATCATATATAAACCTTAATTACATCATTACAACCAGTCTTGAGAGATGGTGATGGAAAACGAATTACATCGGTTCGTGAGGCGATAGTCCTCCGTACACACAAATAATGAATTCTTTTCCCATTTGATGGAAGTGGGGATGGATATAGGTCATTACACTAACATAATAATATATCAGTATATGTATGATAATGTATTTATTATTTTAGTATATTGAATAAGGGTTGATGGATGTGGAAGAATAAACAAAACAGAACACTCGATTAAAAACAATACATCTTCTTTAGACAATCTCCATTGCTTAACACATTAGAAACACTAAGGTTGGTGTTATTAATAAATTAATGGATATATAATGTGGGGAATGATTCTGGAAAAAATATTTGGGTAGTGATTTTCTAGAAAAAAAGGGTTTTTATGTGTAAAGAAATGAGAATAATATGTGCCCTTTCATAAGAGAGGAGAGGTTAACTCTTGGAATTTCCCAAAATATTAAATTAATATAAATTAATTTTCAATAAAAAATGGATCCAAAGTGAGAAATTTAAAATATAATATGATTATGGGTCTAAATTCACTTATCTAATAAAATTTAGATAAGTTTTGACTGTATTTCTACCATTATCTTTTGGTTTTAACCCTTATTTAACCCCTTTAACTCTTACCATGACAACATGGATTTTTACCCGTTGAGGGTTAATATAGTTACTATAAAATTTAAAACAACCCATAAATGGACCGTGAATGATATTTTTAACTATATATCAAAAATTTGATCAAATTTAAGATTTTTAGGAATTGTATATCATTTAATAAAATATTATTTACTATAAAATATTCATAATATTAATTTTAAGGAATATTCATGAATTTGACATTAATAATATCAAGATAAAAATTATAATTTGAGAAAAAAATTATTACATCCCTAACATTTCAAGGTCATCAAGAATTGGGGTGCTTCTGGCACGTTCTGACCTACACTAGAAAAGGGCCAGTATAACTATTGGGGCTATAAGATCAATCCCAAGGTTGCTATGACAACTCGACTGGATAGATTCATCATAATGTGGATAAGCATTTACTTTCTCCCTGTCCACGAATCCAATAGTAGTGTGATTCCAGTGAATTTTTTTATTATGGCCAAACTAGTGAAGGGGAGGCACATGGGGTTGGCTGCCCCTGTCCTGGTGAGAAGTTTTCAGTTTTTTCTACATACATACTACAGGAAGGGATTGTTTAGAATTACAGTATTGTTTCAAGTGTTATGGGGCTAGATTGCAGCACACTTTAGTTAATATGTAGTGATAAGCCTAGTAAAAGTCCCTGATATCCAATTTCTCCCATTCGTTTAAGTTGTTTCTAGAATCCATCCTCTGAACCTGACATATGAATAAGTGTTAAGGATGCTAAATTTATCAAAGGAATTAAACCTATTTTTTTATGGTAACCCACCATTTACTAACGATAGTAAGGAAAATAATTATGAGCTAAGGTTGAACATGATCATATTCATAGAGAGTGTACTGGAGGCTCACATTGATAGTGAGATCATCTGTAAAGCTTATGCTCCATATCGATTTGATCATCAGTTCAAGTGTCTGAAACAGTCAAGCATCTTTCCTTAGATGCATATGAATATTGAGAAACATCTGATGGTATCTCAGAAATTCTAGATCCTGATGTCCATGAATGTATCCAAAATTTCAATTATTATACCTCCATTGGATGCATCAATCGGGATGGAAGCTGGTTATGCCAAGGCATGGATATCTTTATACCCCCAAGGGGTATTGACAAAGGGTGTTTACCGAGTCAAGTCCATGAAAACTATTGGCCATGGTATGGTGGTAAAAAGTATTGAACTAAAGGTGAAAATTTTGAAGCTTTGGAGCCTTTAAGGTGATATTGGGAAAAGACCATCAAGTGGAATGGGGTTGAGAAGACCACACCTCATGTACCAAGGTGATACATCCATCACTGTCCTGGGGAAACTTGAGTTTCGACCACCCATTATCCTATGAGAGAAAAGAGGCATGAAAAGGCTTCTATGTTGAAAGGTGTTGGGTATTCTTCATAGCTAGCCACATCATAGTCAAATTACATCTGGCCCTTGGAAGTCTGAGTTTGGTAGAGAGTATCTCATGATGTTAGAGACGCATGGATATTTCTTCAAGCTGTTATATGCATCCCATAGTTGGGAGACATCTGAGCACCCTTTTATTTCCACCCTAAAAGTGATTTTTCCAAAGTGGAGATATATATTTAGGAGATGGGGATTTTATATATGTGATTGATGATTTGATCCTGGTCACAAAGTGAGTTTCTGATATACTAGATTGTGGAATACTTGATGGGGTAGTTGGTCATCCCAAAGAAGAATGGGATGACTTCCTTGACCCTAATAATGTATTTCTCATTTCTCCCTTACTGTTTCTTCTATTTAATCCAACTTTATTAATATCTATAGGATTTATTTGGAATCTTGGATGATAAGGATAAGTGGAAGGATAAGAAGGAGAAGAAATAGATGCACTTTATTCATTGAGGTATATTCCCATGGGCACCCCCATCGATCCCACGGATGAGTCCATTTAATCTTCAGAACTATCCCAGGGTCATAGGACCATAATGAAGGAAATGGTGGGAGGATTTCCTTGACCTTCACCTCAAGTTTATATTTCCAATAGGACTAATATGTAACCTTCATTGTCTCATGAAAGGAAGATAAAAAGGGCAATGAAGTTGGCCTAATGCATTCCCCGCAATAAGTCTTTCAGTCGTCATTCGATATCATGACTTGCTTGACATAATCCTATGATCATGCTTTCAGTTTACAAAATATGCATCACTTTCCTCCCTCAAGGGGTATAGAACTGATCCTTCAAGGATATATAAGAACACCCCAGGTAAGACACTGACCCATGCTTATGAATCCATCATCTTTATGGATAAAGTGGTAAAAGATGTATCTGCATCTTCCCCCATTCTTACATATAGGGGAGAGTTCTACAGTAATGTCATATGCACTCCCTAAGGTATCATGTGATATTTTTTAATTTCCTATCTTCATGATATTTCATATACATTTTCTAGGTCGAAGGATCTTTCAATAATCAATGTTGGTACCACTATTGCTTCAGAAGGCACTGATAGGGATCTCAAACGGTCTGATGAAGGTACTGATTCTAACCCTGACTTTATGGGGACTGACGATGCTACTCTTACTAAGAATTCAGTAAAGGGGATTGATGGAAGATCCAATTTGGGCCCCGATCAATGTGCCTTAGATGCCCCTAATAGTGAGGATGTTTCAAGGATTTATGCCATATATCATAAAATAATGGATCTAATTAATCCATACATTGATATTATAGGTTCTATCAAGGAGTTAGAGGATTTAAAAAGGGTATTAGATGAACGTGAGTTCTATTTTTCTTTTATTTGCCAAATACATTTGATTCTATTTCACCTAATGCTTCACATAAAATCTAAACTTGTGCATCATTGCCATTAGAGAATATCGCCAAGGCACTTCATGAATAAGGCATCCAAGTCCACCCTACTCTTATTGCGTAGGAAGTGACAATTGATCATCCCAAAGTGGGATATCCTTGAGAGCCACTGATCCCATTTGTGGAGAAAACTCAAGAGGATTCTCCTTTTTAGGAGGTTCCCGCTTCAAGAGTTGAGGTCAGGGCACTGGAGAGGTATCGATTCCAATAGTTGACCCAAGAACAGGTGATTGTTATCAATTGTTTCAATCACCTCCATGACATTACTATTTTTTGACCATCTAATTTTAATGAGTATTTTCACCTACTATCCAGTGTCATCGACGTCGGAAATTGGGACAAAGAGGGGGCTTCCATGCAAGTTCCACCAACATTGGTAGGTGAAGATGGGGCTATTTTAGAGGGAGCGTAATAGGGTGGCTCATTGAGTGAGTTAATCTTGTACTATTTATCTCCCTCTAAGAGTGGATTTGAGTCTGATATATAGATGTTAGAGTCTTTTCTAACTACACACCTTTTGGTTTGGTTGGATATCTGGAAGATAATTGGGGAGATGCCTCTTGAAGTCATGTCGTCACAACTTCACTGAATTCCTTTAAATATTTTCATGAAAGGATATGGTGGATTTAATTACCATGATATCCATGATACATTGAAGTTTGTCATCAAGAAAAGGGAAGAGGAATGAAGATTGCGTCAAAACGAGGCACAACTCTCGGGTCAGTTTGAGCAACTCAGAGCTATCATGACCCAGGCTAAGCTATACCATACCAAGAAGGTGGAGGAGTACCAAGATCACATTGATGATAATTCTCTCTGAATAATGCACCTTGAATAAAAATTAAACTCTATAGAGGAATAAGTAGTCCAACTCCATCGATCCTTGGTAGGGGCTTTAGTACAAATAAGGGATGTTGTTAATACAGAGCAGGAGAAGCTCCAAAAACCATAGGAGGCTACTGTTACACAAATGGTCAAGCTTCAAAAAGTTTTAGGAATTTATTAGGGTACATTTAAACATATCAAAACCTATATTGAGGATAAGATATAAAATTTAGAAAATAGGATCCAGTGTGTGGAAGTTCCTCTACATGATAGAACATATTTGAAAATGATTTTTGTTTCCAATAACTTGTTCTTGCATTTCTATCCTTACTATAACCATAATAAAACACTGAAAAATGACTCATTTGATTTAATTTCATCATTTTATAATTACAATGAACAGGATGAGAGAACACTATAATTTTTTCATAAGCTATGAGACCTAGCAAGCGTAGTTCGACTATTGGTAAGGTTATAAGAACAACCTTACAAAATTTGTGTCTTTTTATGTAATCACCCTAGTTTTTTCCTAAGCCTAATATATGGAAGACTTAGTGGGTGAGACTTGTATTTTTCTTAGATCACCCTTTTTGGGTTTTCATCTTGAAAATTTTTGTGCTAATTTCTCTTCATTGCTTGATTTTTTCTGTCACCACACAAAGTACGGGTCTAGTGAGCTAAGACTTGATTTTTTTCAGAGTTCCCTTTGAGGGTTTTCAATATGGTGAGTATTATGTCTCTTTCTATGGAAACTTTAATGTCATGCAAGCCAAACTAATGTGAATGGTGTTTTAGGTCAAACATATTTGGCCAAAAGTTTTGATATGATGACCCAAACAAGGCTTGTGGGTCGAGAATGTTTGAAATTATTCAGATACCCAGTGGGGAATTTTGAGTCATGATTTTGTGGTTCCTAAATCTATGACATGATATTCAGGAATAGAGGAGGTATCTCTTGAGGACAAAGTTACCACTAGTTAACAAACACATTTTGTGAGTTACTTTATGAAAATCCAACTAGGGTGTATCATTACATAGTCAAATAGTGGAATCTATAGGCTGAAAAAACTTTTTGTCGGAGACTTATGAAAATCCAACTAGGGAGAGTTATAGAATAGTTAGGTAAAGGAATTCTTAGTAATTTAGATATTATATTATTGATGGTCGAAGTAGGTTTTTGAAAATTTGGATTTCTCAAAACCCTAATGGGTGGTTTTTCCAAGGGAAGATGTATGAGAATGAGTAGAGCATCTGTATTGACATTTGACATGAATGGGAAACCACACCTACACATATTTGGCTTGTGTGAAGGAGGGTACATTTTGTTAAATGTTTGATGTTAGGTGGAATGTACCCTTTCTAAAAATGGTTGAAGTATCATGTTTTTTAATCTCATGCGACTAGGACATTGATTGTTTAGTTTAATATCTAATTCAAGGAAGTTTTTGTATGATTTAATGTCATGTTACTAAGATGTTATGTTTTTTAGTTTAATTTCATACATAAAGGGCATTATACTATGGAATTTAAAGTTGTACAATAAGGAAATTATGGGACTATAATTTAAGGTCTTTATATTTGACTTAAAGGTTAATAATTATCCCTTTTCATGGTAATATGTTTGGGAATGCACCATCACTTTTAGGTATGATGAGGGGAATTTTGTAAGCTATAATCAAGGGATCTCCATATCTGAGAAGTGTTTTGGAAGAAGGAATTATGGTGATAGAGGAGGTATCTCCTATGGAAGAAGTTACCACTGATTAACAAACCCATTTTGTGGGATACTTTATGCAAATTAAACTGGGGTGTGTTACAACATAGTCAATAGTGAAATCCTTTGGCTGACAAACCCATTTTGTGGGATACTTTACACAAATCTATCTAGTGCATGTTATAGCATAGTCAGGAAAATAATTTCTTGGGAATTATTACATTCTATTTCTAATGGATGAAGAAATCTTATGAAGATTTGGGTTCCCCCAGACATAGAGTCTAGTTTTGTGAAAGGAAAGTACTTGAGTATGGAAGTGGAATTTGAGGTAAAATTTACAAAATAATTGGTGGAAAAGGTTTCCTACATAGGCCTAACCCAAGAATGCTAAATTCAGTGCTTATTGTTTTACATCATATTCCTATGACCATAGCATTATGGAAACGATAAGTGATATTTGACCTACCAGACCAAGATTGTTTCTACATACTCCAAACATGAGGGAGGAAATTATAAACCATGGTATTGGGGGATTTAAGATTGGGATAAATTATATGGTAAAAGTATGTGAGGTATGACCACAAATTGAATTTGAATCATGATTTCTAATATAATATCATCAAATCTTACAGGGACAGAAGAGGCTTCTCCCAAGGGTGAAGTTACTGCTGGTGAAAACCCCATTTTATGGGTTGTTTTATACAAATACAATTGGGGTGTATTACTGTATAGTCAAACAATGGAATCCTTTGGCTGAAAAATCTATTTTTTTGGGCTATTTTATGCAAATCTAACTAGGTAATTTTACAACATATTCAAAAAAAGGAGTCCTCAGGTATCATACATTCTATCACCAGGAGATGGAGAAAGGTTATAAAAATCTGAAAGTGACCAAGATTAGGATTATGATGTGTGGAAGGGATATGTATGAGCATAAATGAATAATTTAGAATGATATTGTTCATGAATTTTAGAGTCCCTTAAATAGATCTGACTCATATGTAAAAGGATCACATCTTTGTTTCCTCAGTGGATCCCCTAATGAGGGGACCCAAATTAAAATCACCTGCATGGATATTTATTCATATGCATGAGAGAGGGAATTTTTATTTACCTCATGTATGGGACCAGTACATGTGGACTAGGTTTCACTACATGTCTCATTGGAATGAGAATCAATCCACACGTAGTTCTTGAGGTACCATGCAGTTTAAAGTCATGTGGTCAAGGCATCAACCGTGCAGTTTAATGTTATATGATAAGGATGAAGGTGACTCAACATGAAAAATGGATATTGTGGATATACTAGGATATAGGATCTAGGTTTCACTGTGTATCTTTTTGGAATAAGAATCAAGACACACATAGTTCTAGAAAGGATTCCCCATACTGGTAGAGTTCAAATGTGGAGAAATGGGTTTTCTTTTTTACTATGGTCTCATGTATAGGGTGAGAACCCGTATTAAATAATCTTATATAGATATATATTATACATAGGGGAGTGGGGAAATTTCATGTATTATGTTGTGGATTGGCCTGAGATTAAAGATCTTATAATCACTACGTATCTCATTGAAATAAGAATCAATCCACACGTAGTTCTTGAAGAAATTGTGCAGTTTATTATCATGAAATGAGGACATCTTGTGTGACTTTTAAGATCATGAATCCATGACCATGATAGCCCCAATGTGGATTTATATCCCTTACTATAGTAGGGAATTCTTTAACCAAAACTCATAATCCCATGTGTGATATGCTTGGTGTGGGAAACAAGGAGTGGAAAGGTTTCTTTCACAGAACAAAGGCAACACAAGTGAAGGATAGGTGCATTTAGATTCTATGGAGTCTGGACTATGAGGTAGGATCTAAGAATCACTAGGTATCTCATTAGGATGAGAAACAAGCCATACATAGTTTTTGAAATACCATTCGGTTTAATGTCATGCGTTGAGGTCATCGATGAACCGACATGAAAGAAAGGAAGTGTTGCGGCTAAGACCAAGGATAGAAATTTGGGTGTCACTACATATATCATTAGAATGAGAATCAATCCATGCATAGTTCTTGAGAAATGGTGTGGTTTAACGTCATGTGGCAAATATGTAGGCTTCCCAATGTGAAAATCAGTATTGCGAATGGACTAGGGGATACGACCCAGGCATCACTACATATCTTTTTGAATCAATAATCAAGCCACACGTAGTTCTTGGAAGGTTCCCTATGTAGGTATGATCCGTACACAAGGAGTGAGGGATTTTTTTCTACGGTTGGACCCAAGATTGAAGATTCATCAATCACTACATATCTCATTAGAATGATAATCAATACACACATAGTTATCTAAAGATCATTCTTTTTATCTTTATGCAATGAGGATATTGATCATGCATTTTAACATCTTACAGTAAGCATGTGGGTCACCTGAACTGAAATAAAAATTGTAGATGGAATAGGATATAGGATCTGGGCATCACTGCATATCTTTCTGAAGAAATAATCAAGCCACATGTAGTTCTTAAAGATAATTCCCCAAATTAATAAGATTTTGATGTGGGTAAAGGTGGATTTTATATTTTCCAAAATAATGGTTGGGCCCAAGATATGAGGTCTAGGTGTCACTATGTATCTCGTTGTACTGAGAATCATACCATATGTTCTGGAAAAGTTACATGTGAACATCTAATTTGTACACAGGTAAAAGAGGAATTTTATTTTTTCTTGTCATGGATAGACATGAGATGGGAGGTACAGGTGTCATTATGTATCTAATTTGAATGAGAATTAAGCCACACTTAGTTCTTGAAAAGATCATGTAGTTTATTATCATTCAATGAGGATGTAAACTATGCAATTTTATGTCATATGGTAAGGATGTGATTATGTTTGGGATTATACCTATAACGGGGGCCTAAGTGTCATTATGGAGTGGTAATGATGTGACTGGGGCTTACACATGGTATTTTCCCATCCTTTCTTCCTCGTGCCTATCCAAGAGGGCATCTCGACCCATTGAGGGATTAGAGGGATGTGATTAGGCCTTATACCTAAGATGTAGGTTTGGATTTAAAGTATCACGAGGAGTGTCTCAACTCATGGTATTTTGGGGATTTCTTAACATCGAATGAGAGGGACATTAACAATATAGTTTATTTTCATGCGGTGAGGATGAATGGTGTCTTGTAGTTTTAGGTTATATGACTAGGACCATATGTCGTGTAGTTTATCATCATGAAACAAGGATGATGATTCCATGTAGTTTAACAACATGTGTCATGGATGTGATGTTATTCCTTTTAAGGTCATGTGACAAAGACCAGATATGCAGTTTAATATATTGCATATTGAATGTAGGTTGTGTGATTACACAAACTATTTCTTTAGGAACCTTTCATTGGTTGGGGTTGTAATGATCTCTCTATCCATTGAGAATAAGGAATAAGTTCTATTAGTGTGGACCTTATGTATGGAGTAAGGTCATTCCCACTTTGGTTAAAGTTTTTTAGGCTTCTTTCATGGTATTATTAGAGTTATAAGGACCAATACAAATTCTCCTTGGAAGAATGAATAGAGGTAAACCTTCTTGTTAAAGGCTCATGTTATTAAATTTTGATAAACTTCCAATTGATTCAAGGTGTTCAATCTTTTCTCATTGAGAAATCCAATATATCCAGTCATTTATGGGATTATTCATCTATGGATAGTTGTTCACAAATAGAAACATGGAGTGATGGAAACTAGACTTCAATGGGAAGGACTACTTATATTCCATATACCAAGTATGGGGTCACTCGTGTGGCAGTACGGTTTGTAGTCTGATAATCACATAAGGCATGAATGATCTTGTCAGTTCAAGAACTTTTATCTCAATCTACCATCTTCTAGAGTATGTTTGACAGGGTCTTGTTGAAGTCCTCTATCTTTCCATTAGTTGTTGCATGATAGTGGGATGAATAGTTGGATTTGATATTATACTCCTGATATAGATTTTACACCTTATAAAAATAGGAATTGGTTTCACTATCAATCATCATTGTATGAGGGATTCCAAATATAGTAACGATTTTGTATTTCATGAATCTTAGAATACTTTTGGACCCGAATTCTTTGAGGGGTATTGCCTCATCCCATTTGGAGAAGAAATGGGTAGTAGTTAAGATGTATTTGAACTGCTTGGCTATAGCTGGAGGGTATGGCCCTACAACAGTCATTCCTTATATAGAAAATGGATAGGAGTTTTTGGTTGTATATAAAATCTTTGGGGGTTGATGGATGGAGTTGGCATACACCTGGCAGGAATGAAATTTCTTAGTTAATTTTGTGTAATCTTATGTCATCGAGGGCTAGAAGTATCAAAGCCTTTGGATTTAGTCAGAAATCATGTACCCTAACTAGTGGGAACCAAAGTGTCCCACATGTACTTCTTCCATAATAGTCGTAGTCCCTTCTCCATTAATACATCTGATAAGGGCTTCATTAAAGCCTCATTTATAGAGGAATTTCGGGTGATTGGGCCATCATAAAGAGTGAAGTTGACTGATCACTTCCATATTTTCTCCTTCTCAGCTCTGTATGATGGAAGTACTCCATTTTGGAGGTATTCCATGATGGGAATCATTCACCCCATGGTAGGACCATACGATTATGGGATATGGATAAGTTCATTGATCTCTTCTGTTCTGACTTGAACAAAAGGTGAGTTCATTCAGTAATAGGCAATGATAATGACTGTTTCATCCTGATTTGGATCTACCAGATCTGTTTCTGCATTATCCAATGCATCTTCCTAGGAATTCTATGATCATTTTATGTGATTCAATGTTTTCTCTAAGGGGAAACCTTCCATTAAACTTAGTACATAGTTGAGTATAGGTATTAGCTCTTCTTTCTTGACGGTGTAATACTTGTTGATATATTTGATTACCAACTCTTAATCACCTCTCACCTCCAGTTATTTCACTATTATTTAGAGTTCCAGTTCTAGGCCTCCAATTAGAGCCCAATATTCTATCTCATTATTGGTACATCCTTCTTACAGCAAGGAGTAACGTAAAACTGCCTTTATTGGGGAGATAAGAATGATCCTTAGCCTAACTTTATTGATATTAGGGTCTTCCATTATCTTCCCTATTAGGATATGGGATGTTCCATCAAAATACATTTCTCATACTTGGGTCCATCTTAAATAGAAAATATCTCTTCATCATGTGGTTCGGTATTTAACAATGTTATTTCTATAGAAAGGTGTTCTGCAAGGAAATCTTCTAAGGCCTGGCCTTTCATTTCTTTCTAAGGTATGAACTTTATATCAAAATACCGTAGGATAACTGATCATCGTGCCAGATGTCCTGTCAACATAGGACGAATGAGGATATATTTGAGAGGGTTTTGTGAGATACCAATTGGAATTCATGGTGATATAGGTAGTGCCTCAGTTTATAAACTGCAAATATTAATGACAAACATCTCTTCTCAATATCTGAATAATTAGTCTCAACATCAAGCATGGTTTGACTGAGACAATAATGGTTTTTTTTTCATTCCCAACATCATTATTTTGTGCAAGGAAGTGTCCTAGTGATCATGTCAGGGTTTTCACGTATAGTATTAGTGTATTTCCCTCAATTAATGGAATTAATACCAGTAGACCCAATTGGTATGTCTTGAGGTTGTAAAAGTATTCCTAACAATCTCTGGTCCATTGATATGTGGCCCCCTTCTTCATCAGTTTGGTGAAGGGAAAACACTTTCCTGTGAGGTTGGCTATGAAGCACTAGATTTATGCTAGGTGTCCTTGAATTCCCCTCAATTCTTAAAGTTTTCAAGGAGGTTACATGATAAGGATAGATTTTGTTTTATTGGGGTAAACTTTAATGTTGTGATGGTATAAGATGAATATGAGGAACGTTCCTGAGGTTACACCAAAATCACATTTTAAGGGATTCATATTTAGGATATGTTATTATAACTTATTGAATATGGTCTATAGTTTATCCAGGTGGTCATAAAATTTTTAGAACTTAACCAATAGATCATCAATTTAGTATTTGAAAAACCTCCCTAGGAAGGGTTTGAAGATGTGATGCATGGAATGTTGGTATGTGGACCCGGTTTTTTTTAAGCCAAAGGGCATTACCCAATATTATAATACTCCCTGGGGGTCCTGAAGGAAGTGTCTTATGCATACTCTAGGGCCATATGAATTTGTTTATACCTATAATATCCATCCATGAAGGAGAGGGATTGATAAAAATATATTGCATCAATCAGGACTTTTGTAATTGGAACCAGGAAGTCATCTTTTGGAAAATTATGGTTGTGATATTTGAAGTTGATGAAAACTCTAATTTTCATATTCTTTTTCTTCAGAGGGACAATATTGGAAGGCCATTTTGGATATTGTACCTCAAAAATTAATTTTTCCTTTATGATTTTGTCTACTTCAACCTCAATTTTTTAGGTGTGAGTCAGGTGTGTCATTCTAGCTGCCTGCTTATATCCCCAATGGTCTTCAAAAAATCCCAAGTGGTGGGTGGCCACCTTGGGATCAAGGATTTTCATTTCTATGTAATTCCATGTGAACACATCCCAGTGATTCTTTAAGAAGGAATTATATACATCCTTCTCTTTTAAATTCATGGGCGTGC
Source organism: Viscum album (assembly GCA_963277665.1). Classification (NCBI taxonomy): domain Eukaryota; kingdom Viridiplantae; phylum Streptophyta; class Magnoliopsida; order Santalales; family Viscaceae; genus Viscum; species Viscum album. Next base: position 114,580,201 of record OY728125.1, on the reverse strand, counting down.
TGATAAAAGTGGTTCATGGTTCTTCATATGTACCCAGATTTATTTCTCTGAGTTCATCGACAATAGTGGAGAAAGCTTTCTCAAATATTGGAGGGGTGTCTCTAACGTATTCATATTCATCTTCTTCCTCATGATTTACCTTTTTCACCTCTTCCTGGGAAGTAGGTGACGAAGAAACTTTCTTGTAGTTATGGGAGGATTCAACATCTGGACATCCATAAGAAAAAAAATCATTTCTGAATCAATTAATGCCATGAGGCCTCTTTGGATATTCAAATGGGAGATGAGGGACTAATGATAAGCTTATTCATATTATCCCATTGATATGATGAATTATTCTAGATTAGATAATGGAATAGGTATGTGTTTAAGCTTAGTGGATGGAATTAATACATTTTCATCCAGGCTTTCATTACTAGTTGGAGAGTTGGTAACTTCTCTAGTATTTTCGAGCTCTGTTGTTACAATTGACATCATGGAATTCTTTGGATTTGTGCTTGAATTTTAACCCACTTCTTCAATTTGGTTGATGGTGATCACGTAATCTTCACTGAGCTATTTGAAAGGGTTAATTGAAATCATCTCGAAACCATTTAGGGCATTTATTTGAGTGAAATTATCATTCATGGACTATATTCCTTCATTATATTAGAATCTCATGTTAATGTACTATGATTCACGGGATTTAAATGGGGATTTATCACCATGAAATGTCCTAGTTTAGCCATTAAAACAATATTTGAGGCATTGGTGTTATGAATATGGGATATCCACATACTAATGTATCCAAGGTCTTCCTAGAAGAACATTAAAGGTCGTATCCTTACTAATAACCAAGAATTATGAGTCAAACATTAGATCCCTAAACTGAGCTCTGAGTTTGATTTCACCAAGTGGTTGTTTCTCATTATTTTCAAAACCCTATAACATTAGATTATAGGGGGATGAGTGAGATTTAGTGAAACCCAGTTGATAAAGTGCTCAGATTGGAATGAGGTTGAATCCTGAGTTGTTGTCAATGAAGGCTCATCAGATATCAATTTCATTTATCTTGACATATATATATAAGGGTCTAATGTGTCCCTATATGACGGAATACTCATCCTGGTATATGAAAGAGATGACCATTTGGAATTCTACCGGATCATTCTCTGCACTATACACTTCAACAAAATCAACCTTAACCTCTGATTCCTAGGCGATCGACAAGGCCTCTATGAGTTCTTCCCAGTGGTCTTTTGATAATCTCAGAGCATTCATGATTAAAAAATTGTCTACAACCAAGTATAATTGATTCAAAACATCATACTTCTTATACAAAGGTCTGGGCTTCCCAGCATGGATATGTTCCTTAACAAGTTATTTAAGAGCTAAAGTACGTGATATAAATGGAGAATCCCTTGGAATATGAGCTATGGGTGATTCTGTTCTTGGTGGATTAGGCTCTCTAGGTCCACCTACACACTGAGGTAGATTAGTCAATGACATATCCTCTAACTGATCTTCTAGGATAATCATGTCTGGTTAGACACTGTCATGTGTGGGGTACTTCCTTATTCCTATTGATCTCTATAAAGATCTTTCTCATGATTTTTGTCCATGTAAGAAATTTGGGTAGGGGTGTGGTTAATTTAGTAACTCCTAGAATTACTGTGTCTTCCCCTGTATCCTTAAATTTGATTACCTCTTCCCCATTTCCCCAATCAAGTATAGGTAATTCTATTTCATAATCATGCTCATCATCTGATAAGGGATCCATTAAGTGAATGATGTTAATGGAACCAAAGATCAACTCCTCTCGTGAGGGATATTCTATCTGGTGGGTGGAATCTTGTTGTACCATTTGGAGGGTCGGTTCTCGTGATTCTGATATTGTAGGCATGAAGTCTACTAAATTCAAGGATAACTTTGGCTTTGATATAGTCTCATATTTCTGCATTTTCTTCTTACTCTTCTGTCCATGTTGCTTTTTGGAATATAGGATTTTAGAGGATTGAGTTGTTGATAAATTCCATTGTGTTTTAGTGGAAGCGATTGAGGGAATAGTAGGATATTTTAACTGTTCTTGAAGGATAGCAAGAGTTCGATTGATCATTTTTCTAACCATCCAATCACTAAACTTCTACACACCTCTACTGTAAACTTCCAACCATTTATTCTCCTCCTCCAGATCAGTGTAAGAGACACATGATACTTGGGAAGGGGGTTTTTCTAACTTCACTTTCCCAGAGTCCACCATATTTTATAGGATGTATTTGAAGAAAAAACAATTTTGTATATTGTGCCTCGATACTTGATGAAAGAGGAAATAGTTTGGGATATCTTTGTCACTATCATTTCTAGGATTCTTAGGATTTGGAAACTTGATCAAGTTGTTCTACAATGCCAAGATGAAGTATCCAGGGACTTGATCATTTTGAAAAGAATAGACCTTGTTTTTCATCTCTTCAAACTATTTTTGCATCTTCTCTCTTTGATCATCTGGATGAGCCGGGTGTTTTTTCTGACACTCAGTATGTGAAACTGCATGATATGGTGTAGGATTTGGAGCGGGAGAGGGTACAAAATCCTACTTAAGTGTAATAGTTGTAGCCTCTACTTTCCTCATTCTCCTTCCTTGAGTTTCTGGAATCACTCAAGACTTATCTTTGGCCTATGTGATTGATTCTTCCACTCTTTAAGAAATTAAATCAAGGTATCAAAACCTTCTCGTGTATTTTATAAGAATAAGTGGCATGAACAATTCATCATGAAAATTCACTATAAAGAGTGAAAAAATTATTCATAAGTAATCGGTAGGTTCAAGGATTATGTCATTCATTTCCACAAAGAAATAAAATCTGAGACCATTTTTATTTTCCTATTTTTTCACTTTGAAAGGTCAAGTATTGTTGTCTTATGTAATGTTAAAATGAAATAGAAGAGAAAATTCTGATGGAGGTCTTCCCACCTCGTAATTGACTAGGCTAGAAAGCTAGTGTACCATACAAAGGTTGTTCCCTGCAGTAATTGCATGAAACACCTAAGTTTCACTGGCTCTTATTGCTCAAGGGTCCCCATAATGGGATCACATTGAGAGGAGAAATGCATCAAATGTTACTACAGGTCTTCCAATCCATTAAAAATGGAAAATTTTGGGTTCCAAAAGTTTGGTGGTGGGAGAGTTGGATCTACCCATTCAAGGTAAGGTTTATTTTCTAGTTATATTGACATGCACCATTCTTCCCTGGCTTCCAATTGAGTTATGAGTGACTCAAGATCATTCATGATCCCTTGGGGAATGTGTGGATGATCCAAATCTTGATCAGGCGCAGTGGTTAGTAGATTCATAGGTGGTGGTACTATTGGTATATGCCATGGGTAGCCCATAGGGGAATGCTTATAGGGATATTCCTGACCCTATTTTGGTTTCACATCCAATGGAGGGAATTCTTGATTTGATGATTTGGGATCAAAGTATATTGGTGGTTGGTATCCCACATTGAGCAGGTGTTCCAGATCCACTTTAGTTGGTTCGATGAATCCTCTTTGTGAATATATGCCACTTAGGTGTGTGATTTGAGGATATTCTTGTAGAGTATATCTAGTGGGAAGGATTTCTCAGAGTAGTTATGTGTTGAGTCTCTTTAATTATTTAATCTCTTCCTCCTATTGAGAAAATATTTCCTAAATTGAAAGTGGATTAACCTCTTTGGGGGGAAGGTGAGGAACAATCAAACCCTTACCATTTTCCCTATTGGATGCCTTTCGAGAAGGTAATGATGGATTATTTGAGGGGATTCCTATATTCAGGGAAAGCATTTTGTTCTAGGTATACACACCTCTTTTAATTATTTCAATGTGTGCCATATTTTGAACCAAAACTTCCCCCTCCAATTTCTCCTTGAAATTGGCCTCATGTTCTATAAGGTCACCAGAGGTGGTATTAATGATATTCACTGATGCATAGTGCATTACAAGAATTATATCAGTGTTCTTTCAAGACTACATTTTTCTATGTCCTATATGACATCTTTTCCTCTCATTTACTAATTCTAAGGGATCCATTTGGTGGATGGTAACTCAAAGGGAATATCGATATAGTTTAGTCATGCATGTTCCTAGCGAGGGTACTAAATCATGATATGGGGAGAACTAGGAAGATCCACTCTGAAGCATTCCCCCTAATCAGGAGAAGATTCATTTTCGCTGAGGAGGATGTTGTTGAGGTGAAAATCCCCTATCCCTGAGGTTTGGGTCTATTCCTGTTCCAATTTCACAACTATTCAAGCCTTGTTTATAGACCTTGAAGGTTGGGTTAAAAAATCCCCCAATTTATAGGGATTGGTTTTCTTTTAAACTTTCATGGCTACTACTGTTGTAGCTTCCCTTCTGATTTTATAGATTTTTTTCCGAATATGGGTTGTGTGCATCATTTGGTATGCACCTGAATCACCCTCTTCCAAATACTGATGTGTTATTTATGACATTTTTACAATATAATGACTGACTTACCCTAATCATGATGTGTTTTTAATATTTTTAGATACTTGATGAAACATTCTTTCAATATATTGTTCTCTTCTAGCCCGATATCAGTGAGAATTAGTCATGGCCTATTTTTGTTAAGAATGTCATCGGTCATGGAAAAAATCCACTTGTTAAAGTCATCCTGAAGCTATAACATTTCATGAGACCGATTTTAGAGGGCTCATCTGGTTGTATATAATAGTGAAATTTAATGCTCTATGTGCACCCCATCCTCCAATATGAACACCGGATGGGGTGTAGATGATCAATTGTTGCAAACTTTTTAATGCAATGAGATAGGCATGTTGAAGGGATCCTCGTTGTTTTTCTAGATGTCACGTAGTTAGAAGATCCACCAATTCAATTTGGAATTTTATCTCTTTTGTCACCTTGACAAGACTTTGATACTTGTCTCAGGGTAATACTTTTTCTCTCAATTAATGAAGAGTTTTCCATATATTGAGGCGGATTTTGTGCACACAATCTTTTGACAACATCTCTAAAATGTTGTATTGAGGGGTGGCTAAAGGACAGAACATTACTATTATATCATCTTTAGACAACTATTTCATTATGTTTATCATGTCATATTCATATTTTTATAGAGGGTTCTACACCTGGTCCAACCAAAGTGGATACATTCCTATCGCTTTATCATAATCAGTGAGATTGGTAGGGAATTTCTCTTTCATATTGAAAGGAAGGTGATCCAAGGAGGTTTCAAATAATTACAATCACCTTGGGATGTCTTTTGGCTAAGTAATGATTTCACTTGTCAATGACAAGTCATCGGACATGAATGACCTTATTTTACCATGTACCTCATGGTAGCAGGGCTTTCTCATTACTATATCGCCGAGGGGAGGACCCTCTTGACAATGTAAAATACTGCTATAGAGATGACTTTAACAATTAATACCATCATGGGGAGGAATATCGTAGTGGATTAAAGTAATGGGAGGACCCTCTTTCTCCTTGCTCTTCTAACCACAAAAAGACATATTGTGACTCTCATCAGGAGATGGGCTCCCGAGATTGATCATATTATGATCATGAAGAAATATTTCATGATGAAGTGTCCAAGGATGTAATGCTCGGACCCTAGTTACCCAGAGTCGGTTCATTATTACATAACATTGGTATGATCACAAAATATCAAGTCTCGAAAGGCTGATTAGTTTTGTAGCCTTGGAAGTATTAGATACATACATAAGTTTTACATTACATCATGAAATAAAAACAACAACAAAATTTTGTCCCCTTTGAAGACACTTATATCCCTTATCATATCCCTTCAGTTCAACCATAAAATACTCTTTCACATCCTAGGAAAAATAAAACATAGAAAGGGGTGAGCTTAGATTCTCAGTAAGGATAACAATATAGCGGAAACTTTTATAATAAGCATAAACATTTAAGGCAATGTATAAGACTAAAACATAAGCCTTTTAAACTTAAACTTCAGCATAATATGGAAAATATAAATCAAATAATTCAATTTACTTATTCACATAGATATTCTACTAGTCTAATAATCACATGAAATGTCAATATCCAATTTCATAATGATGGAATGCAGAATGATAGACTTCATAACCATATAGTCAAGGCCTCATGTCAATACTACAAATAAGATTTTTTCAAAGCCTTTTTACAAGACACTAGTTTGTCTCATGAGACCTACCAATGCATTTAGGAGCTATATCAGGCTCCACCTGTCACTTAATAATCCAATTTCATTATTAATATGAAAAGGTTTAAACATAACACAAACATTCGTATTAAAACAAGCATAGGAAATGTAAATACTTTATCCATAAAACATGAATGGTATAAAAATAACATATCCATAGTCAAAAATATCACAAAACCTTCAATGGAATATAGAAGATTTGTATCATAATAGGTCAACTTCAAAAAAAATTAGAATCTATCATAGGATGTTGAAATAGATGAAATAAAAACTATTTAAAAGAAATACATCTTTCTATTTTGAAACCATTTAAAATTAAAATAATTATAAAAGAAAACATTTATTTTTAAAATATTCTTATAATCTTGTAATAGAAGCTTCAAAGGTGTTATAATGGTGGAAAATAGCTGCACCTGTCGTATAAGTTAAAAAACATTATTCCCTTAATTTTGCTAAAAAGGTCGTAAAGGACCTTATTTGGAAAATGATGGGAAGATTACTTTATAAAAATCTTATAAAAAGTCAAACAATGGTATAAATTACTTTAACCCATAGTCTAGGAAATAGTAAAAATGTTTTGAAATAAATTTTTAAGAAACACATATGTGGATGATAAAGATGTCCCAGTAGATACTCACATATAAACAACCTCGGATAATGAAGAGATTGTAGAATTAGACCTTACCTTTTACTTTTCCTTAATTGAGTATATGTTAACCTCCTGTATAATAGTTAAATAATTTTTATTAAATTATACAAGAACCAAATACAAAAATATTATATCATATATAATCTTCTAATATTTCTTTGTTAATAATATTTCAGTAGTATCATTGTTTCGGGTGTTAATAGATTCATTTTCCTTTATATTCTTAGTTATGTAAGCCATGTTTGTTGTGAATAGGATTTATTTTATTCATATACAAAATTATATTAATTTCTTAAACATTTTTTTAATCATAAAATGAAAATTATTCTTGAATGGTTATGATGGGGAATGAATTTCATCGTGTTCGTAGAGATGGTAATCCATACGTACACACGAGCGACAATATCATTCTATTGATGGTGAAATGGTATGTAATTGGATGATATATCATATATAAAGAATCATTAACATGTTATATTTATTATTTACATCAGTTATACTCATTATTATACCCATCCAAATAATGAAGTATTTGAATAACAAACTACACCACGACGTGGAGACGGTAAGCCGTATGTACGCACGTATGGTGACTTTTCATTCATCGGATGGATAGAATGATGAATATGGTTGTAAAATATTTATAATAATATCACAGTATATAGAATGTATTGGATTTATTATTATGGTATGGAAACAATAAAGAAAGAGGAAGTGGAAGAAGAAAAGAACTTTGAAAGAGGTGGGGAAATTATTACCTCTTCTTCGGGTGTTTCCTTTTTAGTTGATAAAAAGGGATCCTTAAGTTGGATTTATGATCAAAGTAATGCCTATAGGTCGAAAAAATCTCAACCAATAGGTTTTAGACAAGTTTAGGTCACTATATTAACCTTATCTTTTAGATTTAACTCTTAGTTAAATAGTTTAACTTTTACCATGTATTCTTGTATTATTATAATAAATGGTTAATAATATTACTATAAAAATACAAGAGAACCCCATGTGGTTCATTATAGATATATCTAACCTTATCTAATTTTTTTGGCTGAAACTTATATTTTTAGAAATATTATATCAATTAATAATATAGTATTTGTTTTAAAAACATATTTATGTCAATTTTGACACTATTTGGTATTTAATTTTTGTTAAAGTCCTAAAAACTATATTACTTCAAAAAATCATTCAATCATCCCTAACATGTCATATTAACCTATAAAATTCGTGTAATTCATCAAAAATCTCAAATTTCATTTATTTGGATATTTATAATATCAATTATTTTAATCATTCATTAATAAGGTAATCACTATATCATCATTGTGTCATAAATAAATTTAATTATTTAATGTCTAAAAATTATAAATAAAATACCATTATCTATGAAATTTTTTTAGCTTTCTAATGAATATTTATAGTCTAATTTATCTTATTCGTAACCATATATTAAAAATGGTTTAGTTATTAAAATTTGAATTTAACACTTTTAACTCTTCTTTAAATAAAATATAATAAATGTCCTAATCTAATCCAAGTGGGTCAAAGAAGATCGTATTTTATTAATAAGGTTTATTTTGGTCAAAATAAACTTATAAAATATAATTAGGACATGTTTTAGGGTAATTGTAATATAATTTTTTACCTTTAATTACCCTATTTACTTTTAACCCTGGTAAATAAAAGTAAAAAGTAACTATTCACCACAAATTATTTTCATTTTATTGAACCAAATTTTACTTACTGATGTCAATCTTATCTCTCATATTTTTGAAATTCAATTCATCGAAGTGGTAAAATTATGTTTTATGAAAATTTGAAAATGCACCTAGAAGGTGGGTAAAAGATGGTAAAAAGTTCAATAAAATTTTATATATCTAATATTATTATAAAATGACTTCAATGAATTACATTGAACATATATTGGTATTATGTATCTATTTTTACCAAATATACATTTAAATAAAATAACTAATTATTTAAATAAAAAGTTTGTTTTAAACAATAATGTAGTGTTTTTCACAATTCATCAAAAATTGAAAGTTTTTAGAAAAATACCAAAAATTCACCCTAAGCTAATTTCAATATTCTGAATTAAAAAATAAATTCCATTTTGAAAAAAAAAATTAAAATTTTAAAAAGTGGGTATTACTATTCATAACAGCTATTTTGATTGGTCGTGGTGTGTTAAAACTTCAAGTTGCCTACAACGCAAGCTATTGCGTTATTCAAAGGGAAACATACCTCAGAAGTTTGGGGTGTTACATTCTCCCCTCCAAATAATTTCATCCTCGAAATTTCTAGAATATTACTGCATAAAAATATTCAGGTGGTTCTTCATCATAAGTTCCTTGAGTTCCCACGTTGCCTCTTCCATCTTATGGTTTCTCCATAGAACTTTCACCAAACGTGTCGTTCGGTTTCTCAACACTTGTTCTCTGGTATCAAAAATTATGATAGTGTAAAGACCCGTAAATTTCAAGGAAATTTTTTTCTTAATTTTCTTTTTAATTTTACAAGAACGCAGTTTCTGACGGCACGTGATTTCGAGGCCCGGTGTGCCCGGAATCATTTTCCGAAGTTTTGCTCGAGTACGTTCAGTGAACGAACGAGCGGGTTTTTCTAACTTTTGAATCGGTGCTCAGAATCGAATTCAGAGGGCACCGATGGAATTGCAGCGCCGGTTTTTGCTTAGAAACACCTCTTCCGGAGTTGCGTTTTCTCGGGTGTGGTTTTTAATTTTTGGGGTTAAGTGAAGAAAATAAAATAAAGTGGTGCGACAACTTTATTTTATTTCACTTAAATCCACTTAAAGCCACTTTAAGATGTTTATGCTGAGTTGAAGCGGATAGGGTGGAACCCAAAATATCCTACCCTCTTGGTAGGATATTTGTGAGGTGGGGCCCACATGAGCCCCACCATTTCTTTTCCTCTAAGAAACGCACCCGCGAAAACTCCTCTTTATGAAAGTCAACTGACGCATTTTCTAAATTATTAATGCCCCTATTAATTGGGCGGTTAGTTCGTTGCAATTAATTCTATGAATTAATTTGTTCGTTACTTATCTTTGAAATCAACTGTTGGAATAATAATAAAATAAGACCAATGCATGTCTTCTTGAGGATTGCTTGTTTAGAGGATTTGGAGAAATCTCTGAAGCTAGAAGATCTTCATCTTTCTTCGCGAAGAACACGAAGAATGCAAAGAATGCTGGCCTTCGACGAGAGGAGACAAAGAACGCCAAACCCTCGTAGATCGACGACGCGACTCCGTGTACCGCGACGCTAACGAATCTCCTCCCCCAACGTTCTTCGGCGACGATTCTCCTCCCGCAACAAATCTTCGATCAACTCCTCGAGGTAGGAGATTTCAAATCTTTTAAATTCCTTTGTGGATTTTATCCTTGACATGGATTTAATTCGTGAAATTCAATCCGTGTGTTTTTCTTTACCCCTCGGACATCGTCGACGCGACGCCGTATACCGCGACGACGCGACGCTCTTCTGCAACATGACGATCCTCTTCTTCCGCGACGGTAAATACCGAGAAGAACGCACGTTCAACGACTACGACGAGGTAGGGGTTTTAATTCTATAAATCTTTGTGATTTATACCTGCGGCGTTTATTTAAAATTTTTTGTGAGACTTTTAAAACCGCTAACACGGTGGGTGCGGACTAACGAACAAGTCTCAACCCACCGCCCCTTTCGTTCTTGGTGTGCGAAACAGTGGACGTTGACAAAATCATCCGCACGGGCGACGCGAGGTCGTCGTAGTAAAGGACGAACCCCGGGAAGACTTTTGGCGAAGACGGCAAGGATTTCCGACCACCGGAAATCATCTAGAGGTCCGCGGAGCAAGCCGCTGGCGCGTCACGCCGGCAGCGGAAGGCGACGACGCCTGGCGCGCCGCCGAGGAGAACCGCCGCGGCTGAAGCCGCGGCGGCGGCCGGCAGACCCGCGGCCGCACGGGTCCGGCGAGAGATGGGACGCATCCGCTGGCAAGGGCGTCCCCACGCGAGGCCGCAGTTCACTCACGTGGGGGCACCCCCCCCCCCCCCCCCCCCCCCCGCGCCGCTCGGCCGTAACTAGCCGAGCCGACCCCTGGCCGCCAGGCCACCCTGGCCGGGTCGGGCCGCGCTATTCGGGTTGGACCCGGACCCGGGTCGGTCCGGGCCCAGACCCCCCGTTTTCGGACCTTTTCGGTCTTTTGCTCATAACTTGAGCTACGTGCCTCTGATCGACGCGCCATCAGCGGCGATGTGATCCTTGGATCAAGATGGTCGTTTCAGTATATTGCACTCAAGGTTTCAGAGTACTTTGGGTTTGGCCGGGTCGGTTCGTACACGAGACCAATCGGGCCCTTGGAGCGGAAACGCTCATATCTTGAGCTCTGGACGTCCGATTGACATGTCGTCGACTTGGTTGGATTCCTCTAAGTGAGATGGATATTTTGGCTTACTCTGCCCAAGGTTTGGACGTAGGTGGAGTACGGTCGGGCTGTTTTTGACTTAAAAACCAACCGGGCCCCTAGGACGAAAAAGTCAATAACTCTCAGACCGGGCATCAGATTGACGCGTCGTCTGCGACGTTGAGTTCCTATTGTCAATACGGAACTTTTGGATACATCAACTCTGGAATATGTGTCAATTGATGTATTAGCCTCTTGGCTCATGGAGCGGACACTCCCGAACGAGCTTGCTGTGTGTGGGAACCCTAGAGCTAGCTGCGACTGCTACTGTGACGGCGATGACTGTACAGAGATCCTCAGTGGATTCGACAGCGACGACTACAGCACTCAGCGATCCTTTGTGGGTCAGTGCTACCGATCTTGTGTGGGTCCGATCCTGTGTGGGTCAGTGCTTAGCGGTCCTGTGTGGGCCAGTGCCTACAGATCCTGTGTGGGTCTTTGCGGGGGTTAGTTACCTATCGATCATGTGTGGGTCAGATCCTTTGTGGGTCATTGCGGGGGTTAGTTACCTATCGATCCTGTGTGGGTCAAATCCTTTGTGGGTCATTGTGGGGGTTAGTTACCTATCGATCATTTGTTGGTCAGATCCTTTATGGGTCATTGCGGGGGTTAGTACCTATCGATCCTCTGTGGGTCCGACGGCTTAGATGAATCAGTGGTATATCTGATCATCTCTATTGTTATTCAAGAAGTATACCTGTGTGAGCTGAAATCCTATTTTTCTTTCCTTTGTGAATTGTGTTGTGTTATCCTGTGTGGATTTACGTTTTTCTTTCTTGTGTGGACTGGGTTGTACTTGGGCTCGGATGTTGGATCCGAACGGGAATTGATGACTTAGGTATATGTATGGGCATATACCTAAGCAGTGTCGGATGTTAATTCATGATTGTATCTTTCCTTTGTGGATTAACCTTTGTGGATTCCGGGAGACCTTCGGGGGTCTCGGGGTCCCTACTGAGTAGCTTATACTCACCCCTGCACGGGATATGCCCGCACTACGTTGTGTTGGTTGCAGACGACGGACAGCGCTGATCGTGGTTGAGCCTTGCGGAGCAGGACGGTACCTGGAGGTGGACCACTGGGCGGAACATACTCGGAGCGGTCGGCTGGACCCGAGGAGCAGTGGAGGCTTTCTGTACCCACCCTTCTGGTGGGATTTCCAGTGGGAATCTCGATGTTGCGGCTTTACTTTTCAGTTGTTGTTTTCCCTTTCCAGTTGTACTTTACTTTCAGTTTGGGTTTGTATACTGGCCCACTTACTTTTCTGCACTTACTGTTGTACTCAGTTTTTACTTAGTGTTTACTTCTTCTGCTTGCTTACTCTGTGGTGCTTGTTTACTTTACAAAGTCAATGCCTTCCCTTTTTACCGGGATTTACACCTTGTTGCTAGTCGCCAGCCCCTGGCCTATGGAAGGCGGGCTTGGGGTAGTCACGGCACAGGCCCCGAGGACGGGTCGTGACAAATTGGTATCAGAGGAGTTTGGTTCTACCGCAGACTCTGATCTTTTTCTATATGAAGCAATAGTGTTAAGAGTATTGAGTGTGGTTATCAGTCCAGGGAGCCCAGTGTTGGTGCGGCGGCCGACGTATCCGTACACCAGGACCCTGACTTCTGATTTCTGACTTAATGCACAAAAACATTGATTGCATGTGTGTTACAAGTTTTCTTTGTGATTACTTTATGTCAGCTCACCAGGTATACTGTTTTGACCGTGGCGCACCTATTTCTTTTCAGGATGGCCCCACGATGGCAGCCAGCTAGGGTTCCGAGAGTTGAGCGTGACGACAGCCCGCCGAGCGACGAGGCCTCGGTACAGGGCCCTTTGACAGCAGAGGCACCGGCGGTACCTCTACCCGCCGAGCCACCGATGCTTCCAGCCCCAGCCTCTGACGATGCACGTCTCCTTAGTGCACTGCAGGAGTTCCAGCGCCAGCGACCGCCCAGGTTCCACGGGGAGACGGACCCCCAGGCAGCCGAGGACTGGCTGGAGGCTGTGGTACGAGTTTTCCGGTTAGTGAGGACACCAGCAGACCTCATGGTGATCCTCACAGCGAGCCTACTGCACGCGGCAGTGGGCCGATGGTGGAGCTTGATGCTTCAGGTGCACGATGAGGCATATCTTCTCTGAACAGAATTTGAGGGTCTCTTCCGCTCAGAGTTCATCCCGGCCACCCTCCGTGCGGTGCGCATCCAGGAGCTTCTTCATCTGCGGCAGGGCAGCTTGACGGTCGCCCAGTACTCGGTGAGATTTACTGATCTCTCTCGCTACTCGACCGACATGGTACGGGACCCATTCTTTCGGGTCCGGACCTTTGACCAGGGATTGAGACATGAGATCAGGGCATCACTGATCTCCCTCAGCATTCCGACTCAGGAAATAGTACTGGAGCGAGCCCTTTTGATCGAGAGCTTCCTTGTTGAGCCTTCATCAGCAGCGAGACCTACCACGAGGTGACACGTAGCAGAGTCTTCTGCAGCAGGCAGTCGACGGATGACTCAGGGGTCCAGGCAAACTAGACCCTCACATAGATGACCTCAGGACATTGGCTCAGTAGTGTGGGGCACACAGCGCGGAGCTAGTCTTTCGAGAGGCAGGCAGTGCTACACATGCGGCGGACAGGGCCACATGGCTCGTGACTGCCCGAACCACCGTGCCGAGGAGCAGCAGACAGTTGAGGGGCCACCCAGGCAGAGGCAGATGGTCGATCGTGGCGGTCCGCAGGTAGGAGGCGGACGAGGCAGAGGAGCTGGTCGAGCAGCAGGTGGTGGGCGACGCTTTGAGGCTCTACCACCACCACCACCAGGAGGTCCACCCCGACCACAGGGAGCTGGCGGGTAGAGACAGGCACAGCTCCAGGCAGCGGAGGCCTACGACCACGGCACGCCCGAGATGATTCGAGGTACTATCTGTGTCTATTCCACCCTTTCTGCAGTTCTTATAGACACAGGAGCGAGTCACTCTTTCATAGCCACTGCCCTTGTTCGGAGCTCGGAGATTCCGACAGAGCCGTTGGCTCGATCCTTACGGCTAGAGACTTCTACGGGAGCAGACTCGACAATTACTCACTGGTGCCGGCAGTGTGAGCTTACTCTAGGAGGCGAGGTCTTTGGCTAGGATCTTATTGTAGTGGCGTTGAGGCCTTACGACGTTATCTTGGGCATGGATTGGATATCTACCATCCCTGCTCAGATCGACTGTATTAGGTGCAAGGTGCGATGTGTATGCACCGACGGGAGCAGGTTCACCTTCACCGGTGAGAAGGGAGCCTTTGCAGAATAGGATGGACTCTCGCAGAGGAGAGGATATCCCATCACTCATCATTTGGCCAGCCTCATCCTAGGAGCAGTTGACGTGCGGAGTCCCAGTTTTCATGCAGTGGTGGATCAGTACGCGGACGTCTTTCCCGACGACGTTCCAGGGCTACCTCCTCGCAGAGAGGTAGACTTTTATATTGACCTGTACCCTGGGACAGCCCCGATATCGACTCCAGCATATCGTATGGCCCCCTCTGATCTTTGAGAGCTACGGGTTCAGTTGGAGGACTTTCAGGGCAAGGGATTCATCCGACCTAGTGTTTCACCCTGGGCTTCCCCGATATTGTTCGCCAAGAAGGCGGACGAGAGCTTTCGACTTTGTGTCGACTATCGTCGCCTGAACCAGGTGACGGTGAGGAATAAGTATCTGCTACCGAGGATTTATGACCTCTTCGATCATCTCAAGGGAGCACGGTGGTTCTCGAAGATAGACCTCAGGTCAGGCTATCATCAGCTCAGAGTTCGGGACGAGGACGTGCAGAAGACGGACTTCAGATGTCGGTATGGCCACTATGAGTTCTTGGTTATGCCTTTCGGCATAACCAATGCTCCGGCAGTGTTCATGGGCCTTATAAAAAGGATCTTTCAGCCATACCTTGATCGATTTTTTGTGGTCTTCATCGACGACATTTTGATATACTCGACGACTGAGGACGAGAACGCATATCACTTGTGAGTTGTACTGGACACACTCCGAGCGCACCAGCTTTATGGAAATCTCTCGAAGTGTCAGTTCTGGATACGTGAGGTCCACTTCTTGGGACACATCATCTCTGAGGCGGGAGTTGCAGTGGATCCTGCAAAGATCAAGGCAGTGCTAGCTTGGGAGCCACCCAGGGGCGTGACGGAGGTGCGGAGTTTCTTGGGACTAGCCAGATACTATCGGAAACCCTTTGTGTGGTCAGATAGATGTCATCGGAGCTTTCAGGAGCTGAGACAGAGATTGACCAGTGCACATATCTTGAGGTTTTCTGAGGAGGGAGTAGGGTACGTAGTCTACTGCGATGCATCAGGGACCGGACTCGGATGTGTCCTGATGTAGGAGCGGGCAGTGATCGCCTATGGATCGCGTCAGTTGAGGCTGCATGAGCAGAACTATGCTACCCATGACCTGGAGTTAGCAGCAGTGGTCTTCGCTCTGAAGACATGGCGACACTATCTGATGGGCGAGCGCTTTACAGTCTTTTCTGACCATCAGAGTCTCAGGTACATCTTCTCTCAGAAGGAACTGAACCTGAGATAGCAGCGATGGCTCGAGTTCCTCCAGGACTATGACTTCGAGATAGTCTATACTCCTAGGAAGGGGAATGTAGTAGCCGATGCTCTCAGCAGGAGGACGGGCATTCAGCTGCTTGAGGAGGCGACATAGCAGCTAGCCGCCTTGCAGATATCCTTCGTGGATAGAGATGGAACAACCTTCCTTCAGTCTCTCACAGTCTCTCCTCCACTACTACAGCAGGTCAGAGAGGCACAGGGTGGGGACGTTGACTGTGAGACGCGGCGTGCACAGATATCCTCAGGTCAGGCACCTAATGGTTTCTCCCTTGGAGAAGAGCACGATGTCCTTTTCAGAGGACGTACCTTGGTAATAGTTGCCTTACGGGAGGAGGTGCTGAGATAGTTTCACACTTCTCCTTTGGCGGTACATCCTAGAGTGGAGAAGATGTATCAGGACCTCAGACGATAGCACTGGTGGCCGGGCATGAAGAAGGTTGTGGAAGAGTTCGTTTCACGATGCTTCACCTACTAGCAGGTGAAGGCAGAGCATCAGGTACCAGCAGGCTTGGTACAGCCCTTGGAGGTCCCGGAGTGGAAGTGGGATGGGATATCTATGGACTTCGTGACTGGACTTCCACGCACTTCCAGAGGTCACGACTCCATTTGGGTGATTGTCGACCGACTCACCAAGTCGGCACACTTCTTACCCATCAGAGAGCAGGGCTCAATGAAGAGCTTGGGACGTCTCTATGTTCAAGAGATTGTACAGCTTCAAAGTGTGCCATCATCTATCGTCTTCGATCGAGATGCTCGCTTTACTTCCTGGCTTTGAAAGGGGTTGCAGGAGGCATTCGGGACGCAGCTACGTCTGAGCACTGCCTTTCACCCTCAGACGGATGGTCAGACAGAGAGGACCATTCAGACTCTCGAGTACATGATCCGCGCATGTGTCCTCGAATTTGGTCGCAGCTGGGAGGACCACCTACCCTTGGTGGAGTTCGCGTACAACAACAGCTACCACTCCACCATCAGGATGGCACCATACGAGGCATTGTACGACAGACCTTGCAGATCTCCTTTGTGCTGGACAGACCCCGGGGAGTCAGCACTTGTAGGACCAGAGATGGTCCGGGCCATGACAGAGAAGGTCCAGGTCATCCAGGAGCAGATGAGGACAGCTCAGAGCCGGCAGAAGTCTTATGCTGACAGGAGTCGGAGGCCACTAGAGTTCGAGGATGGAGACCACATCTTTTTACGTGTCTCACCTCAACGTGGTTTTAGGAGATTTGGCTGAGGCAGCAAGTTGTCTCCACGCTTCATCGGACCCTTCCAGGTCCTCAGTAGGATTGGAGAGGTGGCCTATCGCCTGGCTCTACCACCTCAGTTGCACTGGGTGCACGACGTCTTCCACGTATCTCAGTTGAGGAGATACGTGCACGACCCGACGCATATCATTGACCATGGGGAGCTAGACGTTGATGATGGGGCGACTTTTGCGGAGTTCCCGGTGGAGATCGAGGATCAATAGGATCGGGTCCTACGTGGATGGTTGATTCCTCTAGTGCGCATCAGATGGCAGCATGGGAGCCACCAGGAGATCACTTGGGAGCGGGAAGCTTAGATGTGTGCTCAGTACCCGCATTTGTTTCCCTAGTTTGTGATGTATCTTTACGGGGACGTAAATCCCTGATCTGAGAGTGATGTACAGACCCGTAAATTTCGATGAAATTTTTTTCTTAATTTTCTTTGAAATTTTACAAGAACACAGTTTCTGACGGCACGTGATTCCGAGGCCCGGTGTGCCCGGAATCATTTTCCGAAGTTTGGCTCGGGTACGTTCAGTGAACGAACGAGCGGGTTTTTCTAACTTTTGAACCGGTGATTGGAATCGAATTCTGAGGGCACCGATGGAATCACAACGCCGGTTTTTTCTTAGAAACTCCTCTTCTGGAGTTGCGTTTGCCCGGGTGTGGTTTTTCATTTTTGGGGTTAAGTGAAGAAAATAAAATAAAGTGGTGCGACAACTTTATTTTATTTCACTTAAAGCCACTTTAATATGCTTATGCTGAGTTGAAGAAGATAGGGTGGAACCCAAAATATCCTACTCTCTTGGTAGGATATTTGTGAGCTGGGGCCCGCACGAGCCCCATCGTTTCTTTTCCTCTAAGAAACGCACCCGCGAAAACTCCTCTTTATGAAAGTCAACTGACGCGTTTTCTAAATTTTTAACGCCCCTATTAATTGGGCGGTTTGTTCTTTTCAATTAATTCTATGAATTAATTTGTTCATTACCTATCTTTGAAATCAACTGTTGGCATAATAATAAAATAAGACCAACGCATGTCTTCTTGAGGATTGCTTGTTTAGAGGATTTGGAGAAATCTCTAAAGCTAGAAGATCTTCATCTTTCTTCGCAAAGAACATGAAGAACGCGAAGAACGCCGGCCTTCGATGAGAGGCGAAGAAGAACGCCGAACCCTCAGAGATCGATGACGCGATGTCGTGTACCGCAACGTCGATGAATCTCCTCCCCCGACGTTCTTCTGCGACGATTCTCCTCCCGCAACAAATATTCGATCAACTGCTCGAGGTAGGAGATTTCAAATCTTTTAAATTCCTTTGTGGATTTTATCCTTGACATGGATTTAATTTGTGAAATTAAATCCGTGTGTTTTTCTTTACCCCTCGGAGATCGTCGACGAAACGCCGTATACCGCGACGACGTGACGCCCTTCCACGACGTGATGATCCTCTTCTTCCACGACGGTCAATCCTGCAAAGAACAAATGTTCGACGACTATGAAGAGGCAGGGGTTTGAATTCTATAAATATTTGTGATTTATACCGGCGGTGTTTGTTTAAAATTTGTTGTGAGACTTTTAAAACCGCTAACGTGGTGGGTGCGGACTAACGAACAAGTCCGAACCCACCGCCCCTTTCGTTCTTGGTGTGCGAAATGGAGGAAGTCGACAAAATCAGCCGGACGGGCGACGCGGGGTCCTCACAGTGAAGGACGAACCCCGGGAAGACTTTTGGCGAAGACGGCAGGGATTTCTGACCACCGGAACTCATCCGGGGTCCGCGGAGCAATCCGCCGGCGCGCCGCCGAGGAGAACCGTCGCGGCTGAAGCTGCGGCGGTGGCCGGCAGACCCGCGACCGCGCGGGTCCGGCGAGAGACGGGACACGGCCAGCTGACGCGTCCGTTGGCAAGGGCGGCCCCACGCGGGGCCGCGATTCACTCACGTGGGGGCAGCGCCCCCCCCCCCCCCCCCCCCCCCCCCCCCGCGTCGCTCGACCGTAACCGGCCAAGCCGACCCCTGGCCGTCGGGCCGCGCCCGCGCCGGCCGGGCCGGGTCGCGCCCAGGCCGGGCCGGGCCACCCTGGCTGGGCCGGGCCGCGCCGGTCGGGTCGGACCCGGACCCGGGTAGGATCGACCCGGTTCGGGCCGACCCAGGGGGGTTGGACTGGGTCGGTCCGGGCTCAGACCCCCCCATTTTCGGGTCTTTTCGGTCTTTTGCTCATAACATGAGCTACGGGCCTCCGATCGACATGCCGTCAGCGGCGATGAGATCCTTGGATCGAGAAGGTCCTTTTGATATATCGCACTCAAGGTTTAGGAGTACATTGGGTTTGGCCAGGTCGGTTCATACATGAGACCAACCGGGCCCTCGGAGCGGAAACACTCATATCTTGAGCTTCGGATGTCCGATTGATGTGTCGTCGACTTGGTTGGATTCCTCTAAGTGAGACGGATATTTTGTCTTACTCCGCCCGAGGTTTGGATGCAGGTGGAGTATGGTCGGGCTGGTTTTGACTTAAAAACCAACCGGGCCCCTGGGACGAAAAAGCCAATAACTCTCAGACCAGGCGTCCGATTGACGCGCCGTCTGCGGCGTTGAGTTCCGGTTGTCGATACTGAACTTTTGGATACATCAACTCTGGAATATGTGTCAGTTGATTTATCAGCCTCTCGGCTCGTGGAGCGGATCCTCCCGAACGAGCTTGCTGTGTGTGGGAACCCTAGAGCTGGCTGCGACTGCTACTGTGACGGTGATGACTGTACAGAGATCCTCAGTGGATTCGACGGCGACGACTACAGCACTCAACAATCCTTTGTTGGTCAGTGCTACTGATCCTGTGTGGGTCCAATCCTGTGTGGGTCAGTGCTCAGCGGTCCTGTGTGGTCCAGCACCTACAGATCCTGTGTGGGTCTGATCCTGTGTGGGTCTTTGCGGGGGTTAGTTACCTATCGATCCTGTGTGGGTCAGATCCTTTGTGGGTCATTGCAGGGGTTAGTTACCTATCGATACTTTGTGGTTCAGATCCTTTGTGGGTCATTGTGGGGGTTAGTTACTTATCGATCCTTTTTGGGTCAGATCCTTTGTGGGTCATTGAGGGGGTTAGTACCTATCGATCCTTTGTGGGTCCGACGGCTTAGATGAATCAGTGGTATATCTGATCATCTCTATCGTCATTCAAGAAGTATACATGTGTGAGCTGAAATCCTGTTTTGCTTTCCTTTGTGTATTGTGTTGTGTTATCCTGTGTAGATTTATGTTTTGCTTTCCTGTGTGGACTGGGTTGTACTTGGTCTCAGATGTTGGAGCCGAACAGGAATTGATAACTTAGGTATATGTATGGGAATATACCTAAGCAGTGTCGGATGTTACTTCGTGATTGTATCTTTCCTTTGTGGATTACCTTTTGTGGATTCTAGGAGACCTTCGGGGGTCTCGAGGTCCCTAATGAGTAGCTTATACTCACCCCTGTACGGGCTATGCCCGCACTACGTTGTGTTGGTTGCAGACGACGGACAGCGCTGATCGTGGTTGAGGCTTGCGAAGCAGAACGGTACCTAGAGGTAGACCACTGGGCGGAACGTACTCGGAGCGGTCGGCTGGACCCGAGGAGCAGTGGAGGCTTTCTGTACCCACCCTTCAGGTGGTATTTCCAGTGGGCAGCTCGACGTTGCAGCTTTACTTTTCAGTTGATGTTTTCCCTTTCCAGTTGTACTTTACTTTCAGTTTGGGTTTGTATACTGGCCCACTTACTTTTCCGCACTTACTGTTGTACTCAGTTTTTACTTAGTGTTTACTTCTTCTGCTTGCTTACTCTGTGGTGCTTGTTTACTTTACAAAGGCAATTCCTTCCCTTTTTATCGGGATTTACGCCTTGGTGCTAGTCGCCAGCCCCTGGCCTATGGAAGGCGGGCTTGGGGTAGTCACGGCACGGGCCCCGAGGACGGGTCGTGACAGATAGGCTCTTCGCAATAAGATATGTTAGGTTCCAGTTCTATTTCTTTATAGGTGAGTACATTCATTGGGTCAGGCATGTATTTTCTCAACAGTGATATCTGGAACACATCATGAACTTTGGAGAGACTTGGAGGAATTACCAAACGATAAGCTATAACTCCAATTCGTTCTAGAATTTTGAAAGGTCTGATGTACCTGGGACTCAATTTACCCTTCTAACCAAATCTTTTTACACCCTTCCATGGTGATACTTTCAAAAAACCATGATCTCTTACATGAAATTCCAAATCCTTCCTTCAATTATCAGCATATCTATTTTCCCTACTTTGAGCTGCTTTGATGTGGGTTTGGATAACCTTCACCTTTTCTACTATTTCCTCAACAAGTTATGGGCCTAAGAGTTTTCTTTCACCAACATCATCCCAACAAGTTGGTGTGTGACATATCTTTCCATATAATGCTTCAAATGGTGCCATCTGAATACTTTAATGGAAGATATTATTATAGAAAAAATCTACAAGAGGTAAATATTGATCCCACATACCTTGAAAATCAAGTGAGCAAGATCTCAACATGTCTTCTAAGATTTGAATAGTTCATTCTGATTTTCCATCAGCTTGAGGGTGGTAGGCAGTGCTCAAATGAATTTCAGTATCTATGGCCTTCTAAAGACTTTACCAGTATCTTGATGTAAAACGGGGATCACAATTAGAAACAATTGATAGGAGTACTTCATGAATTCTTACAACTTCATTAATATATATTCTTGCTAAACATTCAAGTGTTAAATCTTCTCTTATATCAAGAAAATGTGATGACTTGGTAAGATGATAAACAATGAACCATATTGCATTATTCCTTCTAGGAGTATTTGGTAGTCCCATGAAAAAGACCATCGTAATATCATCCCATTTCCACTCAGGTATGGGAAGAGGTTGCATGACTCCTCTAGGATGTTGTCTTCCAGCTTTCACTTGTTGAAAAACCATACATCTTGACACATAATCAGAAATCTCTCTCTTTATGTTGTTCCACCAAAAATGTACCTCAAAATATATATACATCTTATTGTTACCATGTTATATAGATAAATTATATCTATGAGCATCATCCAACAATTCCCTTTTTAGATCAGGTATTACAGTAACACAAAGTCTCTTCCCAAATTTCAAAATATTATCTTCATATACGAAGTCAAACAATCTCCCATCATTCATAGATTTAATTTTCTTTTGAAACTCCTCATCATTAGTCTAAGAACTTTTTATCCTTTCTATTAAAGATGTTTTAGCTACCATTTGAAAAAGTATTGATGTTTCACCTTCTATGATTATTCCCATATACATATTTACTAGATCCATGAACATAGGATCCCTTTAAACTCACATCTTGTTCAAAACTCCATGATCCTTTCTGCTCAAAGCATCTTCCACCTTATTTTCCTTCCCCAGTTGGTAGTGTATAGTTTAATCATAATATTTGAGTAGTTCAAGCCATCGTATTTGCCTCATTTTGAGTTCTTTCTGTGAGAAAATATACTTCAAACTCTTGTGATTGGTATATATCTCACATTTATCACCATAGAGATAGTGTCTCCATATATTCAAAGAAAAGATTACATTTGCTAACTCAAGATCATGAGTAGGATATTTTTGTTCATGAATTTTTAGTTGTCGTGATGCATAGACAATAACACTATCATTCTGCATAAGGACACAACCACGTCCTTTCTTTGAAGCATCACTATAAATAACAATCCCATCATTCCCTGATGGTAGACTCAATATAGGATAATTTACTAATATTATATTTAGTTCTTCAAAATATTATTCACACTCTTTTGTCCAAAACAAATTTAACCCCTTTACATGTGAGCTTGGTTAATGGGTTACCCAATCGGGAAAAATTATGGACGAAATGCTGATAATAACCTGCTAAACCAATAAAACTGCATACATCAGTTATACTCGTCGGTGCTGGCCATTCTTTTATTGCCCTTGTCTTAGAAGGATCAAAAGAGATTCCATCCTTAGAGACAATATGGCCAAGAAAATAAATTTCCTGAAGTCATAATTCACACTTGCTAAACTTCCCATATAATCATTTCTTCTGAGGGTTTTTAGAATAGTTCGCAAGTGATTCTCATGATCTTTATAGATTTTTGAGTATACCAAGATATCATCAATAAATACCACTACAAATTCATCAATATATTACTTGAAAACTATATTCATTAGATCCATGAAAACATAATGTGTATTAGTCAGTCTAAAAGGCATTATTGTAAACTCGTAATGCTCGTACCTGGTTTCAAATGCTGTTTTTAGAATGTCTTCCTTATTCACACACAACTGATGATATACAGACCAAAGTTCAATCTTTGAAAAATATTGAGCTCCATGAAGTTGATCGAATAAATCATCAATGCAAGGTAGGGGATATTTGTTCTTTATTGTTATAGCATTTATCTCTCTGTAGTCAATGCACAACCTCATAGATCAATATTTCTTCTTAACAAAAATCACAAAGGCTCCCCATAGAGAAACACTAGGGTGAATAAATCCCTTATTACTCAATTACTCTAGTTGTTTCTTTAGTTCCACTAATTTCATAGTGTCCATTATATAAGGGGTCTTCGATATGGGCCTTGAACCAGGAATTAAATCAATGGAAAACTCAATATCTCGTTCTAGAGGATGTCTAAGTAAATCCTCTAGAAACACATCAACATATTCTTGTAAAATAGGTACATTCTCTATTCGAACATTCTTTTCCTCGCCCATAGTTATTTCATTCTCTTGATCCCTAAAAATTTAATTTAGTGGAGCTACTGGGGGTGGATTTAGATAAGAATCAGGTGGTGATGTTTTTGTTCTAAAGATAAGGTACTCCTTATCATCATCGAAAATTGCAACCTGCTTCTTCTTACAATAAATTTTTGCATCATGGTTTGAAAGACAATCCATACTGAGGATTATATCAAATTGAATCATGGGTATGATGATGAGATCAGTAGATAAAGAACATTTATATTCCCTAATGGGAACTGATTCACAAAACTTTGTTGCAATGATACTTTCCTTAGGAGTTTTGACTGAGAACTCCCTTGTTAAATAAAATTGGAAATATCTAATTTTATTAGCAAACTAGGAAGATATCAAAGAATGAAATGATCTAGAATCAAATAAAGCATTGGCTAAACTTGAGGAAACCATTAAATTACCTACCACCATGTCTTTCAGAGCTTTAACCTCAGCAGTAGTGATCTCATAAGCTTGGTCTTTCTCCCTTGGCCTTTTCTGAGGTGAGTTTCCTTGGCACATAGGACATTCATTTTCATAATGCCCCTTTTCTCTAAAATTGCAGCATTCAACATTGACAGCCTCTTTCTTTCCCTTGCAATCACGAGCATGGTGGCCTTTTTCACCACACTAGTAACAGACTCTCATTACCTTCAAGAAAGTATCGGGGTATTTCTTCTCACATTTACCGCAGGATGGATATTCAACTTTTCCCTTCTCCTTATTTTCATTTTCAGAGTGTTCAGTAGATCTCTTCTTCTCTTGCTTTGCTTTAAAGTCGTAAGACTTAGACAATTCCTTTTCTGTCTTGATAGCACATGAGACAATATCTTCATATGATGAGAAGGATTGTGAGACTAATGCTCGACAGAGAAATGGTTTTAACCCATCGAAGAATTGATCAATATTACTCCTTGGGTTACGTATATAATTTTTTGCATGTATTTCTAACCTTGTAAAGTTATCCTCATACTTTGTGACATTCTCATCCTCCTTTTACCTCAGACTTAGAAATTGTCTTTCCATATCTTCTCGATGGTCACAAGTAAATTATTTTTCTAAGGAAATATCTTTAAACTCCCTTCATTCAATATTTGTTACTTCTTCATCTTTTTTTGTGTTTTTAATTAATGACCACCATTGATCTACATCTCTCGGAAAGCGATAAACTGCCATGACAACTTTTTCCCTTTCGCTACTCCCCAAAGAATGAAATATTTTCTCTAAGGAACTTATTCATTTCTCAGCTACAAATGGATTTTTAGTCCCATTGAATATTGGTGGTTGTTTCCTCATGAAGTGGTCTAACATTTATCCTCTGTGTTGTAGATCAGGGTGCTCTATACGGGTAAGATTATTATTCATAACCTGAGTGAGTTGTCCCAGTATGGTGATAAGATGATCAGCACCAGTTGTATCACCAGATCCACTATAATTATCTTGAGTAGGAGGTCAATCCCTACATGTATTATGTATGTTGATACAGTTTCCATTCCTTCTACTAGCTGCCATTTCTAAACAATGGCTAACACTATACTAGTTTATAAACCGCAATACATAATTCCAAACTTGTAAAACACTTAACATAAATTGAACAGTTTATGGATATAATCCATAATCATAAAAATGTTTTCTTTGAGGAGGTATAAACTCATAAATCCTTCGTAATGGTTTGTAAAGAAAATGTGAATTATACTAATCATATCCTCTAGGAGTTTCATAACCAAGAGTGCCTCAAGACCCATTGTCGTGTACCGGGATACCCCGGGTCAAGCCCAAAAATCCTTGTCAGAGTTTTCACTCCTAGGTACATTGGTGCCAGAGCTTCCTCTACTTGCTCGTATCGATACAGG
The DNA here is from genome assembly GCA_963277665.1 of Viscum album. Taxonomy (NCBI): domain Eukaryota; kingdom Viridiplantae; phylum Streptophyta; class Magnoliopsida; order Santalales; family Viscaceae; genus Viscum; species Viscum album. Next base: position 114,554,438 of record OY728125.1, on the reverse strand, counting down.
GATGTATTTCTTGGAAAACTGACAAAATCTCTACATTAACAAAATTCTAGGAAGTTATTCTATACTAATCCTCAAAGTCTATCTTAAGGTAATGTTCTCTAATAAGATTTTTTCTAAATCTAGCTTCCATGATTTGTACTAAACTTTCTATGATACCAACTGTAATGCCTCAACCCTAGTTACCCAGAGTTGGTGCATTATAACATAACATTTTCAGGATCACAAAAGATCAAGTCTCGAAAGACCGATTAGTTTAGTAGCCTTGGAAGTACTAGATATATACATAAGTTTTACATTACATCGTGAAATAGAAACAAAAAAAACATTTTCCCCTTTGAACACACTTATATACCTTATCATATCCCTACAAGTCAACCATAAAATACTTCTTCACATCTTGGAAAAAATAAAACATATAAAGGGGTGAGCTCAGATGCTCATTAAGGATAACAATATAGTGGGAACTTTTATAATAATCATAAAAATTTAAGGCAATGTATAAGACTAAAACATAAGCCTTTTAAACTTAAACTTTAGCATAATATAGCCAATATAAATCAAATAATTCCATTTACTTATTCAAATGGATATTCTACTAGTCAAATAAACACATGCAATATCAATATCCAATTTCATAATGATGGGATGCATAATTCCAGACTTCATAACCACATAGTAAAGGCCTCATGTCAAGACTAGAAATAATATTTTTTCAAGGCCTTGTTCTAAGACACTAGTTTGTCTCATGAGACCTACTAATGCATCGATGAGCTATAGTAGGCTCCACCAATCACTTACTTAGTCTAATTCATTCCTCATATTAAAATGTTTAAACATAACACAAACATTCATATTAAAAATAGAATACAAAATGTCAAAGCTTTATCTATAAACCATGAATGGTATAAAAATAAGACATCCACAGTAAAACATATCACAAAACCTTCAATACAATATGTAAGATTTGTATCATAATAGGTCAACTTCAAACAAGTTTAAAATCCATCAAAGGATGTTGACATAGATGAAATGAAAACTATTTAAAAGAAACACCTCTTTCTATTTTGAAACCATTTAAAAGTAACATAATTATAAAATAAAAAAATTATTTTGAAATTTTTTTATAATATTTTAAGGGAAGATTAAAAGGCATTATAATGGTGGAAAATATTTTCACCCTCCGTATAAGTTAAAAAAGATTATTTCCTTAATTTTGTCGAAAAGGTCGTAAAGGACCTTGTTTGGAAAAAGACAGAAAGATTACTTTATAAACATCTTATAAAAATTCAATAAAAAAGTATAAATGAATTTACCTCATATTCTAGGAAATATTAAAAATATTTTGAAATACATTTTTAAGAAACATGGATGTGGTTGATAAAGAGGTCTCAGTAGATACTCGCGTATAAACAACCTTAGATAATGAAGAGATTGTAGAATTAACCCTTAATTTGTACTTTTCATTGATCGAGGGTATGTTAACCTCATGTATAATAGTTAAATAATTGTTATTAAATTATATAGGAACCAAATACAAAAATATGATATCATGTGTGATCTTATAATATTGCTTTGTTAATAATATTTCAGTAGTATCATTGTTTCGGTTGTTAACTGATTCGTTTTCCTTTATATGATTGGTTACTTAATACATGTTTGTTATGGATAGGATGTATTTGATTCATATAAATAATAATATTAAGTTCTTAAACAGTATTTTTAATCATAAAATGAAAATTATTCTTGAATGGTTATGATGGGGAATGAATTTCAACACGTTCGTGGAGACGGTAATCTGTACGTACGCACGAGCGACAATATCATTCTATTGATGGTGAAATAGTATGTAATTGATTGATATATAATATATAAATAATCATTAAAATGTTATATTTATTATTTAAATTAGTTATAATCATTATTATACTCATCCAAATAATGAATTATTTGAATAACAAACTACACCACGACGTGGAGACAGTAAGTCATACGTACGCACGTATGGTGACTTGTCATTCATATGATGGATAGAATGATGAATATGGTTGTAACATATTTATAATAACATCACATTATGTAGAAGTTACTATAGTTATTATTTTGTTATGGAAACAACAAAGAAAGAGGAAATGGAAGAAGAAAAGAACTTTGAAAGAGGTGGTGAAATTATTACCTCTCCTTCGGGTGTTTCCTTTTGAGTTGATCAAAAGGGATCCTTATGTTGGCTTTATGATCAAAGTAAGGCCTCTAGGTCTAAGTTAGTATAGTTGGAAGGATATTTGGGTAGGGTTTGGCCGAGCCAAATGGCTTTGGAGGTGTGATTTTGAGATAAGGGGAAGTACCCTTTTATAAGAGAGGTGAGGGCCACTTTAGGAAAAGCTTGAAATATTATTTTATTATACAATCATATTCGGTTTATAATTGCTCCAGAATGATTTATTTTGAGGCTAAGGTGGTAATGGGTAGAAACCCTCTCAACCAATAGTTTTTATATAGGTTTAGGTCACTATATTAACCTTATCTTTTAGATTTAACTCTTAGTTAAATAGTTTAACTTTTACCATGTATTCTTGTATTATTATAATAAATGGTTATTAATATTACTATAAAAATTCAATAAAAACTCATGTGTTTCATTATTGATGTATATAACCTTATATAATTCCTTTTACCAAACTTTATATTTTTAGGAATATTATATCAATTAATAATATAGTATTTGTTTTAAAAACTTATTTATGTCAATTTTGACACTATTTGGTATTTGATTTTTGTTAAATCCCTAACTACTTTATTACTTCAAAAAATCATTTAATGAACCCTAACATGTCATATTAACCTATAAAATTCATTTAATTCATCAAAAGTCTCAAATTACATTTATTTGGATATTTATAATATCAATTATTTTAATCATTCATTAATATGGTAATTACTGCATCATCATTGTGTCATGAATAAATTTAATTATTTAATGTATAAAAATTATAAATAAAATACCATTATGTAGGAAATATTTTTATGTTTCTAATGAATATTTATCATTGAATTTATATTATGCTTAACCATATATTAATAACTTCTTAGTTATTAAACTTTGAATTTAACGCTTTTAACTCTTCTTTAAATAAAATATAATAAACGTCTTACTCTAATCCAAGTGAGTCAAAGAAGATCATATTTTATTCCTAAAGTAGATTTTGGTCGAAATACACTTATCCAATAGAATTAGGACATTTTTAGGGTAATTATAATATCATTTTTACCATTAATTACCCTATTTACTTTTAACCGTGGTAAATAAAAGTAAAAAGTTACTATTCACCAAAAATTATTTTCATTTTATTGAACCACATTTTACTTACTGATGTCAAATTTTTCTCTTGGATTTTTAAAATTCAATTCACAGAAGTGGTAAAATTACGTTTTATGCAAATTTGAAAATGCGCCTAGAAGGTGGGTAAAAGACGCTAAAAAGTTCAATAAAATTTTATATATCTAATATTATTATAAAATGACTCCAATAAATTACATTAAACATATATAGGTATAATTTATCTATTTTTACCAAATATAAATTTAAATAAAATAACTAATTATTTAAATAAAAATTTGGTTTTAAACAATAATGTAGTGTTTTTCACTATTCATCGAAAATTGAAAGTTTTCAAAAAACTACCAAAAATTCACCCTAAGATAATTTCAATATTCCGAATTCAAAAACGAATTACATTTTGAAAAATAAAATTTATAAAATTTAAAAAGGTGGGTATTACTATTCATAACGGAAAGTTTGATTGGTTGTGGTGTGGTAAAACTCCAAGTTGCGCATAACGCAAGCTATTACATTATTCAAAGGGAAATGTATTGTGGAAGCTTGTAGTGATACATAAGAGGACCTTCGAAATTACTGATACTACTCCCATATTTTATTAATAAGATAATAGGATCTTGGGTTTCCACAGATAAGTGTATGAGGGCTTTAGGAACTCCATAATTAAGTAGAGCAGGATCATAGATCGGTTCTTTATTTTTCAGTTTCCTATGGTGAATCTACTTTTTGGTTTCCTTCTTTCAAGTGACTAGGGACACTGGTTGGGGGAAGTGTTTTTCATGAGTATGGATTTTTTCCCACCTTGGAGTGTCCATTGGGATAGTTTTATTACCTCCAATTGGAATGGGTGTGTGTTCCCAATTCAGTTTTCCATATATCATGGGGGATTTTTCCCCACGACCCTCCTGGATGGGAGTAGAGGTGTGTGTCCACTTCGGGGTGACATACTTATGAGCCACCCCATTTATGGGGATGAAGTTGTGTTTTCATCCCTCTAAAACTACTTTTTTCACCATTATGATGTCATGTAAGGTCTGTAGGTTGTGGTAAAGGATTTGTGTCTTCCCTTTCACTATTTTCATGATATGCTTGGTGAATTCTACAACTGGAATGGGGATATAAGACCATTAAGTATTTAGAGTAGGGGTATGTGCCTGATTATTTCCTCCCTTTCCTTCCATTGGATACTGAGGGTACTCGTATGTGGGGGTAGAGAGTTGGGTATGACCCCTATTTATCGTTGGGACTTTCTGGTTGACTTCTCCATATGCTGCTAGATGAAACTACTAGAAGTCTTGATGATTACATGTAGGTGTGAGCACATGCTTGTGACTTTTCACCAAACTTAGTTAGTGGGATTCTTTGAGTACTACCAGACAAGTCTTCTGGCAGGATTGATTAATGCGAGAAGGGTTTTGTTCATGTTCATTGTTTGCCTCTATATTTAGTTGGTGGGCTTCTTTGATTACTATCGAACGAGTCTGTTGGAAGGCTTGGTAGGTGTAGGAAAGTGTATGTTCCTGCTCACAGTGTGCCACTGGGTTTTAATGTAAGGATTCCTTGGATGTTTCTAGGAGATTCTGCTGGATGGCTATATTAGGGTGGGCGGGTGTATGTTCCCACTCGTAGTTGGCCACCAAATTTTCTTGGTGGGATTATCTAGTGGGGATAGGGGTGTGGACCTACTTCATATTGTCTTTTTTCTACCCCCAAAAGTTTGTCTTTCATTCCTCTTTCTAGATGACCTAGGTCAAATGGCTAAGGATGACACCCTCATCATGTTGAGGGTTCACTATCACGTGTCGTTGGTGGCAGCAACTACTAGTAGGATCTATTTGGAAGGACCCTTTTGTCTTATATATGAGGTTGTATGTAGCCTCTTGATCCACCTCCCTACGATATTGGAGGGACTGGTTGTTGTGTTCTGAGGATAAAATCATAAAATAGTTGAAGTAAACATAAGGTTTTTCCTACTTCTAAACCTCTGGTCATCTCTGACCGAACGGTCGGTGGCGTTTCATGAGCTGTAGGGCCTTTCAAGCAGCCTCTAGGGTCTGGATTGTACAATTTTGGAAATACTTATGAACCAGTGCATTTGAGACCCAGCATTGAATACGTTGGTTTGGTGATGGTGTCTTATGCTTGGACAAAGACCTGGCATGGGTAGTAGTCAAGGATGCATTTGTGGAAGCTGGAAGGATGAAATTGGATTGAATGAAGTCCTAAGTGAAAGTTCCTAAATATTGACAAACATAAACAAGAAAAACCTATAAAAGAAGCATCTCATTTAAACCAACACATTCTTGATTAATTTTCTTGTTTATCCCTCTTTCATTGTGAGAGAAAAAGGGGAATGATAGGTAGGCGTTTTTTTCATCTTGGTTAAAGATTCATGTCGAGTTCACCATTGTTTCCAAAAAATATTCATATCGCATGATGGTTGGTTATAGGGGGTTTAGTTTTTTGAAATAATTCGTGTCGGGTTCACTATTTTTGAATGGTTTCCAATAGGTTTTTTCATGGAATGAGAAACATCCAATAGTTCAGTATCCATGGGGACCTACTTTCCAAAGGCATGCACTCATTGGGAGATTTAGAAAATGATGCTTAATAACTCACATTGGTCGAGGGGATGAGAGTTCATGCTCATCATAAACTTTTTGGGGGAATTATTTTCTACTCTGGGACTCTCTTATATATTTAATATATGTTCATGAATCCTTTATTAATTACCAAGTATGATGTGGGTTACCCTTGAATTAACAATCAATTATTAGAATATGTAGAACTTAGAATCATATGTATGTATCTTAGGTTCTTCATCAATGGAGAAATTTTTATGTATTTGAGGTTCTCCATTAATGTTATCCCCTTACATACTGATTAGAGATTATTTAGTTGTTATTACGATGATGTTGGTTTTTTAGCCACACAGTGCAGAACTCTTGAGTGTAGTCATCTAGAGATATGGGAGTTGTTTTGATATCGAGATTGGACCCATAAAAATGGTCTTCCTATATATCCTCATGAAAGGAATCAGAACCCATATAATTTGGTGTCACTTAATGAGGCACATTATACCTTTTAAGGTCATGTGATAAGGACAAAACTTTTTAGTTTAACATCATGTGGATAGAAAATCTAGGGGGAAGGTGCCTAGTCAAATAATAATAATCGACAATGAATGTGGTCCAGTGAGAATAGGATTAATTTTGAGGTTTTGGGTTTAGACCTCAAGGAGGCTTCCTACATATCCCATTTGTATGGGAATCAAATCCCACAGAGTTTGGTTATGAGGACCCATGCCTATGAAGGCCCTCAGGTTTGTCTTTCTAGGGAGTATGGCCCTTTTAGAGGGTTAAGTTTGGGCTTATTCATTAGGGGGATTCCCTTGAAAATGATTTTGGTTATGGTTGGGGCATACACCAAATAGAATGCCCTAAATTTTGATTATAATTGGGTCTTATACTAAATATGTGGCCCATAGATTGGATTCCAGGGCTTACTCCTGAGAAGGATGCCCTAGATTGGTTGGGGCTTACACTTTAAATGATGCCTAAAAGGTTTGGGATCATATTGATTTCATGACCACCGCCAACCTCTAAGACCACATGAGTCATGTTCAGTGTGACAAACAATAGTAAATATAAGATCCAAGAAACCACACAATCCACTTTTCCCTAATATTTGATACATGTCCTTGAGGAACCATGCCTATGAAGGAACTCTAAAGGAAGGAAAGAGGAATATCCAAAGGAATATTTTATGCCAAAACATGAATAGGAATGTTTGGATGTTGTGATCATGACTATACTCTAATCCTGGATGATTTATGATGATTCATGCTTGAATGTGAGAAAAAAGAGGAAGAAAAAGATCTGGAAAACCACACCCACCCCCTTCCACTAGTGGAAGAGGCTAGGGAAATGGGAGAGGAAAAGGGGGCTTAGATGTGTTTGTTTTCTCTCCTATTTTATATCTGAGATATTCACATAAAACTATCTATCCATACACACACCATTAGTTTAATATGATCAATAGTGAAACCCCCATAAGAAATTATAGGGGATTACTCAAGGGGGATGCCCTAAAATTGGTTCCACAGTAAGAGAGGAGGATCTCATTCTCTGTCAAAAGGAAATGTAAGTGGGATCCTCCCCCTCCCCACTTGGAACCAGAGGTTCCAGGTCTTAGAGATGACTATGGAATAACATGGTCCTAACCCTAGTACCCAAGACTCAGAACACCCTGATGTCATCATCAGTTTCGAGGTCATGTGACCATAGGATTTCATACTCACATGAACCCCGAGGGCCCTAATCCTCAGGTAGGAAAACTGTGGGAAACCTATGACCCTATGAACTCATGACCAAATTGGAGACACACTAATGTTCCTCTATCTATGGTTTTTAAAGTCTATAGATTTTATTGTAAGTTTCAATTTAGTCCCTTTCAGATAAGGGAAGCAAAGAAAGAGGGGCCCTGCCATTGATGGCTTAGAAGAGGGCCTAAAAGGGTAGCTTGTATAGGTCCTAGATTAGTGAGAAAAGGTTCCTCACACAGGGCCTAGGAGGAACTAAAATTGCTTCCCACAAGGGGATATAGGCCTACATGACCTGGATATGCCTTGAGCAATAGACCATCTGGGCAATAACACCTGGGTGAGGATTTAGACCAAGCACCATCGGTCTCCTCAGGTGTCCCTAGATGGGTCTCGTGTAGGTCCCTGATTAGGTCGGGGGGCCTTACACATGTGATTGTTCACTATGTAATAAGGGTTCTTCATGCTATTGTCTTATGTTTTAGACCCTTAAGGGGTTTTTATCTCACTTGTCTCCCCTTAATTGTAACGAGCCAAAATTTTATTAATGAAAATTCCTCTTGATCTATTTAAATGTCTTTTTATGTAAAATGGTTATATAAAACCTATTCACTTCCTTGGTTTTATGTTTTTTAATTTTAAAATACCATTAATAATTTTTATAGTTGTTAATATAGTTGTTTAATAGTGACCACACGATTAGTATAAATATAGGGCTTTAACAAATCCAATTTACTCAGACAAAGGAAGTGATGACCTCATATAGTAGAATTTCTCCATATGAAGCCCATTTTTCAGAGCTCGGAAAGGAGGTGGAATCACTGGGCTTCACTCTTGACCAATCCCAATCCAAGCTTCAATGCATTAAGCTTGAACGAAATCACCTATGGGAGAAATGGAAATTAATAGAGATTACCACCCGCGCGATGTTATCCGAGCCACCCCAAGAGTCTGTCACCATCGCACACCTTACCCTTAGGTCTTATGCATGTGTTATAAGGGGATATGTAACAAGACCCTAGAACCAAGATTGTGTTCTTTATTTTTCTATAAATAATATACATTTATTTTATTGTTAATTTGTAAATGGTTTTTAAAGCACAAATAGTATTTTTAGTCAATATTCAATTATGAAATATATTTTGATGAATTAATGGGTTTTTGAATTAAATAATATTTTAATAAAATATTATTACTAAATTACTTTTTATTAAATATAAATTATCATATAATTTTTATGAATACAATTGTAATTTTTATTAAGGTTTGAAAGCTGTTTTTTGTCAAAACCTATGAATTTTCGATAAATGTCCGTTTTTATTTTAAAAGTAAATATTCACATATTTAGAAAATTATTTATATAAAATGAGTATTATTTTTTGATTCAAGAATTCAAAATTATATAATAATGAATTTTTCATAATTTTTTAAGATAGTTGAATTTTTGGGTAAAAATTAAATACTGTTAAATATATAATGTGTTTTATGACATCGTAATGACCCAATAGTGATGTAATAAAATACTATAAATGTAATTTTCGGCCAATATATGCTTTAAATTTAAAATAATGTCATTTTAGATTTATTTTATTAATTTTATGGTGCCTTAGTAAACCCTCCAAGACTTATAAAACATTTTAACTTTTCAAAATGATTTCCTTGAGAGTGTGACTCACCTCTACATAATCAAGCCTAATATTTTAATAAGTTCGTCCATTGGCCCTATAAAATAATTTTTTCAAATCCCCTTTTTCAAAAACTAGGGGCAAAAACTATGGGATTATTTGTGGTTTTGATTAGTTTAATGTGTGGTGTCCAAAACCTAAATAATAAAGAATTCCCTCTCCTTTCCTATATAAACCTACTAAATATCTCATTCCTCTTCACTCAGAACCTTTGGATATCTACCAAAATCTTCCCTTATCTCTCTATAATCCTACCAAGGCTCCCCAATCTCCCTATAATCCTCTCTCAAGCCTCTCCCAAGCATGTGGGATCACACTTCCAAGTAAGGGATTTCTTCCTTTCTCATTTTTGTCCAAATTTCTTTATCTTGTTATGCCATTTTATTTTCAATTACAAATGTTGGGGTATTATTTATCACCTCCCCCATACTTCCCTCTTTATTTTTTAATGATTATAGATCTCTTTCTATCTCATGAATGCCTCTCATGTACCTCTGTTACCATGCTGAAATTCCATAACGGATTTCTCTCTCCTCATTTACATTCAAGCAATTATTTTATATTATGCATCTAAATTCCATTAAATATGTAAAGACATGTAAATATATGACCCCCTTACTATCCATTTCATGTACATATGATGAGATACCTATTTCTCTCTCATCAACCATTTTTATCAATTCTTATGTCACATTGTTATGCTGCTGAAATTGCACTGCGATTTTACAAGCCAAAGTCATTGTGTAGTGAATACTATGATCATTTCTCTATCAAGGGTATTCACCTTTATAAAAATTTACTTATAGAATATATATTTTAATGTATTTATTCTACATTTTTTATCGTGGAATAAATTATGATGTTGAATGATTCCATGTTGTATGATCCATGTGGCCCACTTATGCATGAAATGAAATGATTAAGAAGGGTTCACCTTGATAATGCTCCAATGCATTGGGTGAAGATTATTATCTTGATAAGTCAAGTGAAATTAGGTTTTACTCATTCTAATTCAACTGCAATGAAGTTTTACTCATACTCCATGTGCAATGAGCCTTGGATCGTGCTAATATCATGTTAAATGTTCTTGCCACATTTCTATGTTATGATAATCATGCTATATCATTCCTTTATGTTTATGTTTCTCTTATTCTCTATTGATATACCTATTTCCTAACATGTACTATATTCTTCATGTTATTCCTTGTTTATTCCCTTACTGGGCTTTATAGATCACCCTTTTCTTATGCATGTCCTCAGGTTATCCCATGTAATGCTAAGTACGAAGGAATGTTGTGGTCATGTAAAAGAATCTTTCAATAAAGATGTTGTGTTTTATGTTATAAGTTGTTATGTAATGTTCCTAAGACACAAATATACTATAAATATTGATCTTATGGGTTGTATTAAGTTAAATTTTATTTAATAAATCATGTTTAAGTGTGTAATAAATAGAAAGGTTGTTATAGTTGGTATCAAAGGATAGGATTAGTTATTTTTGGGATTAGGATTAGAAACCCCGAGTTAAAGACTTAGGGATGAGACTAAGTATAATAAATAATCCCTAAATTTTGGTGAGTATTGATTAAGTGTTTTATCAATAAAATACATCTCTGTCTGGATACAAGCTCATAGATGCGGCTCTGGAACAGATGTATCTAGGGGTAAAACCCAAAAACACCACTTTGATCTAGACTCGAACGGGAACTGGTGCACCACAACAGGTCTTGATGCACTCTTGGTTAAGACACTCCCAGTGGATATGATTTGGTAAATTCATAAGCTTATTATGAACCATTGTTAAGGGAATAAAAAAATTCCCCTAAAAATATATGTTGGGAAGTAGATCATGGATAACATATATTAAAGCCCATAAATTTATAAGTTAAGGAAATAAAAGTAATTTATAAGTTATCCCATTTTTTCATTGGATTACCATTTATGTGTTACCCCTAACGTTCCTTTTATTACATCCAATGGTAGGTAATAGGAGGACTTGGGCTAACAACTGATGCGAAGATCAATGTGGTGATTGTTCTAATGAGATGCCCAATTTGATGGAAGAGAGAATAACAAACTTTGACATGATTCTCTCTTAGTTAACTCAAGTTTTTAATAGAAACTTGGTTCAATAGGATCGTCCACCCCCCCCCCATAAATAACAATCCACAATCAAGAGGTTCATGGGATAAAGGCCTCCTAATTTTAATGGATCATTTTATCCCTCAATCGCCGAACAATGGATTAAATCCATTGAAAATATCTTATTCATCCTTCAAAGTTCTGAACAAGAGAAGGTACTTATGGATTTTTATCATATGGAGGGTGAAGCTGATCAATGGTGGACATTGATCAAAAATATGAATCCTGAGGAGGATATCTAGGTGTTGGAATGGAAGGATTTCTGGAAAAAAATTGATAAATATTTTCCTTGCTCCCTCTCATATAATATGGAAAGGGACTTCCTTTCCCTAAAGAAAAAAGACAATGAATCCATCAGAGATTATGAGGAATACTTCACAAGTCTTTCATGATATGCCTCCGACTTTGTCGTTACCCCTAAATTCAAGGTTGACCACTTCTTTGGTGGGATAAAACCTAGCCTACAGAAATCACTAGTGATCTGTGACTTCGAGAGCTATGAGAAAATTGTTTGATGTGCCCTTAAGGTTGAAATGGAGATCAACAAATCTCAGGGGTATCATAGTGATAAGAAGCATAAGGTGGACTTTAATTCTAGTGGTCTGATGGATAAATCCAATGGTGCTAATAAATTATAGCACCCCACTTTTCAAAGGTGTGGAAGGAATCACCCCAGAAATTGCATGAAGGGGACGAGGAAATGATATAGGTGTGGAAGAGAAGGGAACCTGGCTATTAACTGTCGAAAAGAAAAATCAACTGCTACGACAGAGGAGAGAAATGATCCATTATACCATCAACACATTGTTCATTGCTTAAACTACAAAGAATCAGGGAACTCTTAAAACAAGTTCCCTAATCCAAGGGTTTTCAGAGGCAACCAATAACCTCCAAGGCAGCAAGGGTGATCTTTTTCCATCACTGCCGCCAAACCAAACCCTGAAAATGAAGTGGTGACAAGTACACTAGTTATTTATTCAAGAATAGTGAACATGATTTTTTATTATTATTCTAAGTATTATTTTACATCCCAAAAGTTTAGTATAACAATCCCAACATCACCACAAATCAAGGAAGTAGAGATATCAGTGAGAACAGAAAATAGGGCAATCATTGCAACCCATGAATATAATTCCTCCCCTGTCACAATTTATGGATTGAACTTCCCGATGAAGCTTTTCATACTCCAAATGGTGGAATTTTATTCAATTATTGTCATGGATTGGCTTTCCCTATATATAGCCAACATAAATTTCCGTGAGAGGGAAATCACTCTCCATGTGGAGAATCAACCCCCGATTCTATACAAGTGTTAAGAGGCGGATGAATATTATTTAGCACCATCATCTCAAGTGTGGATATTACTTACCTATGAGCACACATATCTTCCTTATATGATTGAGTCTAAGGAAGAAACCATCCTTGAATACATGACTATTGTGAGGGAATTCTCTAAAGTGTTTCTCAAGAAATTACCTGGTCTACCTCCTAGAAGAGATGTTGAATTCTTAATTGATCTTATACCTGAGGAATTGACAATATCCAAGACTCTATATAGAATTAATGTTGTAGAGATTTAGGAGTTGAAGAAACAACTATAGAAGAATCTTGATAAAGGGTTTATATGCCCAAGTGCTTCACCATGGGGTGCATCAATCATCTTCGTCAAGAAGAAGGATGGGTCAATGCGCCTTTGTATTGATTATTGTGAGCTCAAAAAAATCACAATAAAGAACAAGTATCCTCTACCATGAATTGATGAATTGTTTGATCAGCTATGTGGAGAACAATACTTCTCCAAGGTGGATTTTTGGTCGGGATATTACCAAGTTTAACAAAGTAGGATATCCCCAAGACTGTTTTTTGTACAAGGTACGGGCACTATGAATTCATGGTAATGCCTTTTTTACTCACTAATTCTCCAGAAATATTCATGGACTTGATGAATATAGTCTTTAGAGATTACCTCAAAAAAAATTGGTAGTATTTATAGAAGATATTCTAATATACTCAAAAACCAAGGAGGAACATGAGGAGCATCTAATAACTATATTAAAGACCTTGAAAAAGGAGAAGCTCTATGAAAAGTACAGCATGTGTGAGTTCTGGTTCTAGGAAGTCTCATTCTAGGGTCGTATCATCATAAGAAATGGGATATCTATGGATCCATCCAAGACATCTGTAATTGAGGGATGGGTGAGGCCAACATCGGTAATGGATATCAATAGCTTCCTGGGGTTAGCTGGATATTATCACCGATTTGTGAGAAATTTATCATGATTTTCCAACCCTCTTACCAAGATAACTCGAAAGGGAGTAAAGTTTTCTTGGAGTGATGAATGCAAAGATAGGTTCAAGGAGTTTAAAATAAGGATTATCGCTACACTTGTTCTCACACTACCCACAAGTGGAGAACTTTTTGAGGTATTTAGTGATGATTAGAAGAAGGTCATGGGATTCGTGTTGATGTAAAATGAAAAATTCATTGCTTATGATTCAAGGAAATTGAAATTTCATGAGAAAAACTATCCAACACATAATATGGATATGGATGCAGTAATCTTCACTTTGAAAATTTTACACATTGCCTCTTTGGGGAGAAGTATGAAATATATAAGAATCACAAAAGCCTCAAGTATATATCCACACAGAAAGAGCGGAATATGCATCAATGAAGATGGTTAGAGCTAATCAAATACTATGACTACTCAATCCATTACCACCCTGGGAAAGAGAATAAGGTGTAGGATTCTCTAAGTAGAAAGTAATCAGTAATTTTGACATTGATGAGAATTTAAAAGGATCCAATCTTCTTAGATTTTATGAATATGGACATGGGAATCATAAATAAGAGAACATCATCAATCCTTTCACAAATTATTACTAAACCGTCACTTTTAAAAAGGTTAAAGGATGCTCAAAAAGATGATGTGGGAATTTAGAAGAAATTGGAAACTATCAAAAAAGGGAAATCCTCGTAGTTCAATGTTAATGAAGAAGGAATTGTGAGATTTGGGTCAAGACTATGTGTTCTATCAAGTCTGGAGTTAAAGAAATAATTTTTGGATGATGCACATAGTTTGAATTTCTCCATTCACCCAGGAAACACAAAGATGTATCAAGATATATGAGAGCATTATTGTTGGGATAACATGACGAAGGAGATTGTTGAGTATAGATCAAAGTTCCTGGTATGTCAGAAAGTGAAGGCTGAGAGGAAAAAGTCTAAGGGGGTGATGCAACCATTACCCATACCAACATGGAAATGGGAAAACATCACCATGGACTTTTTCACTAGGATTCTGAAGACATCTAAAGGAAACAATGCTATCTGGGTTGTTGTGGATCATCTTAAAAAGACTCCACACTTCATTGAAATTCAAGAGGATTTATCATCAGATCAACTAGCACAAATATACATCAGAGAAGTGGTAAGGCTTCTTGGAGTACCACTATAGATTATATCTGATCGATATCCAAGATTCACCTCTAAGTTCTGGAAGAGTATCCAACACAATATGAATATTGAGATGGACTTTAGTACCGCCTATCATACTCAAACAGATGGTCAATATGACCAGACTATTCAAACACTTGATAACATGTTGAGAGCAAGATCAATGGACTTCAAATGGGTATGGGATCAAAATCTTTCTCTGGTGGAGTTCTCTTACAATAACGGTTTCCACTCAAGCATCCAAATGGATCCTTATGAAGCCCTTTATGGGAAGAGGTGCATAACACCAGCATGTTGGGATGAAGTTGGGGAGAAAAAACTACTAGGTCCAAAAATGATCGAAGAAATGGTGGAGAAGGTTAAGACCATCCAGCAGCACATTAAAGCTTCTCAGAGTTGAAAAAAGATCTATGTTGATAATCATAGACGATACCTAGAGTCTGATGTTGGAGACATGGTATTCCCCCACATATCACCATGGAATAGAGTTATGAGATTTGGGAAGATGGGAAATCTTAGTCCAAGTTACATTGTCTATTTTGAGATCCTTCATCACATTGGAGCAGTGGCCTATCGACTAGTACTCCCACCGAACCTATCTGAAGTACCTGATGTATTCCATGTATCACTCTTGATGAAGTACATACCTGAAACATTACATATACTCAATCCAAAGGTGGTACCATTAGAGAATGACATCTCCTATGAAGATAAGTCGATGAAGATCTCAAATCGTAGAGAAAACGTTCTACGAAATAAGACAATGACCCTCGTCAAGGTTTTGTGGTGAAACCACAAGTTTGAATAAGTACTGTTGGAATTAGAGGAAGTGATGAAGCAGAGTTATCCTCATCTGTTTTACTATGGTAAAAGTAAATTTTGAGGGAGAAATTTCTTATAGGGGAAGATTGTAACTACCCAAACTTTTATTAATGAAAATTCCTCTTGATCTATTTAAATGTGTTTTTATGTAAAATGGTTATATAAAACATATGCACTTTCTTGGTTTTATGTTTTTGGATTTTAAAATACCATTAATAATTTTTATCGTTGCTAATATATTCTTTGAACAGTGACCACATTATTAGTATAAATATATGTCTTTAACAAATCCAAATTTACTCAGATAAAGGAAGTGATGGCCTTATACAGTAGAATCACTCCATACGAAGCCCATTTGTCAGAGCTTGTAAAGGAGGTGGAATCACTGGGATTTTCTCATTACCAATCCCTATTCGAGCTTCAACACATTAATCTTTAATGGAATTGCCTACGGGAGAAGTGGAAGTTAATAGAGATTACCACCCAAGCATTGTTATCCGAGCCACCCCAAGAGTTTGTCACTATCGCACACCATACCCTTAGGTATTATGCGGGTGTTATAAGGGGATATATAACAAGACCCTAGAACCATGATTGTGTGCTTTATTTTTGTATAAATAATATACATTTATTTTATTATTACTTTGTAAATGGTTTTTAAAGCACAAATAGTATTTTTAGTCAATATTCAATTAAGAAATCTATTTTGATGAATAAATGGATTTTTTAATTAAATGATATTTTAATAAAATATTATTACTAAATTAATTTTTATTAAATATAAATGATCATATAATTTTTATGAATACAATTTTGATTTTTATTAAGTTTTGAAAGTCTTTTTTGTCAAAACCCATGAATTTTCGATAAATGTCAGTTTTTATTTTAAAATTAAAAATTAACATATTTAGAAAATTATTTAGATAAAATGAATATTATTTTGGGATTTAGGACATCAAAATTATCCAATGGTGAATTTTTCATAATTTTCTGAGATAGTCAAATTTTTGGGTAAAAATTAAATATTGTTAAATATATAATGTGTTTTATAACATCATAATGACTCAATAGTGATGTAATAAAATAATATAAACGGTATGTTCATAAAATATATGTTTTTACTTTAAAATAATGTGATTTTATATTTGTTTGATTAATTTTATGGTGCCTTAGTAGACCCTCCAAGACTTATAAAACATTTTATCATTTTAAAATGATTTCCTTGAGAGTGTGACTCGCCTCCACATAAGCAAGCCTAATATTTTAATAATTTAGACAATTGTCCTTATAAAATAATTTTTTTCACTCCCATTTGAAAAAAACCATGTGAAAGAACCATGGGTTGCTTTTTGGTTTTGATTATTTTAATGTGTGGTGTCCAAAACCAAAATAATAAAGAATTATCTCTCCTTTCCTATATAAACCCACTCAATCTACCATTCCTCTTTACTCAAAACCTTTGGATATAGATAAACCTCTTTCCTCCTCTCTCTTTAATCTTCACAAGGAACCCCAAGATCCCTAGAATCCTCTCTCAAGCCTCTCCCAAGCCTTTGGGGTCACACTTCCAAGTAAGTGATTTCTTCCTTTCTTATTTTTGTCCAAATTTCTTTATGTTGTTATGCCCATTTATTTTCAATTAGAAATGTTGGGGTATGATTTATCACCTCCCCTGTACTTCCCTACTTATTTTTGAATGATTATATACCTCTTTCTCTCTCATTAATTCCTCCCATGTACCTTCGTTACCATACCGAAATTGTGTAAGGGATTTCTCTCTCCTCATTTACATTCAAGCAATTCTCTTTTATATTATGCATATAAATTCCATTACATATGTTGGTACATGTAACTATATAACCCCATTACTATACATTTAATTTACATATGATTATATACCCCTTTCTCTCTCATCAACCATTTTTATGAATTCTTATGTCACGTTGTTATGCTGCCAAAATTGCACCGCAATTTTCCAAGCCAAAGTCATTGTGTAGTGAATACCATGCCCATTTCTCTATCAAGGGTATTCAACTTTATGAACATTTACTTATTGACTATATAGTTTCATGTATGTATGAAAAATTACTTTATCATGGAATAAATGATGATTTTTAATGATTCCATGTTGTATGATCCATGTGGCACACTTATGCATGAAATGAAATGATTAAGAAGGTTGTACCCTGATAATGCTCCAATGCATTGGGTAAAGATTAGTATCATGATTCGTCAAGTAAAATGAGAATTTAATCATTATAATTAAAGTGAAATGAGGTTTTACTCATTCTCAATGTGTAACGATCCTTGGCTCATACCAATATCATGTTAAATATTGTTGCCACATTTCCATGTTATGATAATCATGCTATAACATGTTGTTATGTTCATATTTCTCTTGTGCTCCATTGATATAACTATTTCCTAACATGTACTCTATTATTCGTGTTATGCCTTGTTTACCCCCTTACTGGGATTTATAGATCACCCTTTTCTTATCCATGTCCTCAGGTTATCCCATGCAATGCTAAGTACGAAGGAATGTTGTGGTCATATAAAAGAAGTTTTCAATAAAGATGTTGTGTTTTATGTTATAAGTTGTTATGTAATGTTCCTAAGCCCCAAATACACTAGACCTATTAATCTTATGGGTTGTATTAAGTGCAAGTTTATGTAATAAATCATTTTTAAGTGTGTAATAAAGAGCATAGTTGTTATATTAATTCTCTCTTCTCTCAGGTTCTAGGGATATACCTGAGGAATTTTTTGAGATTTGGGAGAAGGGGTTGCGCAACCAGAGCTTGAGGACTTCTTTTGATTTTATAATTGTGAAAATATGGGGACCTAGTGTCATATTTATAGGTAAATAGGGAAACCTAGTCGAATTTGGGTCCATGGTGCAGGTTCTTGGCACAGGTGTCCCATGCAAGGGTGTTCTACCTTTCAGTGCCATACAGGGGGCTACGTGGGCCTTCTGATGCATAGGTTTGTGCACACAGAACTATTTGGGGAAATACATTTTATTGTTATTGAGATTTTCACCAATTTAATGTGTTTAAGGTGATATTCATAATCTTTTCATCCTCCTTGAAAAAATGGAATGTCAATAGAAGTCTTTATCCTTAATACTAAGGAAAGTTTAGATAAGTTTGACTTTAAGATATATGAAGGAATATATTTAGGTTATTTTAAAGTAAGAAAAGAATATTGATTTTATAATAGATTTTTTATGGTTGTTAAATATTAGTTCAAATAAATTTTTATGAGAATTATTTAAAAGAGAATAATTATATAGAATACCATATTAGAGATGATTTTAGATGATAAAATTTTAGATAAAATGAACCTCAAAATATTTTAGATTAGCATCAACATGAACCTCAAAGATCTTAGAAAACCCATATAAATCAGCCTCTATATAGATTTATTGGATATGTTGATTCAAGATCTCATACCAAAAAATCATCAAGGGATTTTTGTGTTCACTCTACAATTATTTCTAATTATGTTTTGAATGAATTTTTATAAGCATTGAAAGATTATAATTGGTTACTAGATATAAATGATGGACTTGATCAATTTTCTCAAAATAATGATTTTAGATTGGTTAAAACTTATAAATATTCAAATATTATTGGAACTAAGTGGATTTTAAAAAATTAAAAAGATAAAACTAGATAGATTATAAATAATAAAGCTAGATTGATTACTCATATTTTTTTCAAGAATAAGGAATTGATTTTGATTATAATTGTATGTTTGCTTCTAGATTGGAAACTATTCAAATTTTATTGACTTATGCACACATCAAGTATTTAAGATTTATAAAATGTATATAAAAAAGTGAATTTTTAAATGGAATTATTTAAAATATTTTTTTATAAAACATCCACATGGTATTGAATATAAGAAGAAACCCAATCATGTTTTGAAACATTCAAAGGATCATTATGTAATTAAGAATACCCCTTGAGAATGATATGAATGGTTGTATTATAATAATTTTAAGATTAATTATTTAAAAGGAAAAATTGAATCTGCTTTGTTTATTAACAAATATTATAAGGATATTTTGATTATTCTGAATTTTTTAGATGATATTATTTTTGGATCATCTAGTGAATATTTAAGGAAATTTTAGATTCAATGACTGCTTAATTTGACATGAGTCTTATGGATGAACTAAAATTATTTTTAGGATTGAAAATATTTCAATGAGATGATGGAATAATTTCAAATCAATGTAAGTATAATAAATAATTGGTTAAGATATTTGGACCTGATTCTAGTAAAAGTATGAGAACTCCTATGAGTACTGGTTAAATATTGGATAATGATTTGAATAGAAAGTCAGTGGATATTAAAGTTTTCAAAGTAATGATAGATAGTTTTCTTTATTTGAATTCTAGTAGACCTGATCTTATGTTTAGTATATACTTGTTTTCTAGATTTAAAGATAACCTAAATGAAATTAATTTAAAAGATCTTAAAAGGATTATAAGAAATGTTAAAGGTGAAACAAATTGTGGTTTTTTATCCAGACTGGAAATATTTTTTTATAATTTTCAGAAAGTTGGTTTAGGAGAACCGGTAACCGCACAACCAAACAGAAACATCCAATACCGCGGGTCCAGTGAAACCCAAACCTTACCAAAAATTCAAATTTCAGAATTTCAAAATTCAAAAACCAAGCAAACCACGTGTCCACCTTGAGCCGCGCAACCACCTCGAGGAACGAGTCAATGCAAAAACCAACATCGCCACCAAACAAGCTGCCGACGAGACAATCTGGAACGGCCACCGTCGTCACGAACCTTATCAGAACACAGGAACCTGAATAGCATTACTCACGCCACTCCCTGTCACCACCATCATCATCGATCCGATGACCGCACACCACATTCACTGGCGTACCTCGCTGTTTCCACCATCAACAACCACCAGCACAAATAAAATAGGTTCTCCAGCCCAGAAACCCTTGAAACCGGTCGGTTCGTGACAACGGTGGAGATATCCTATTTGTTTTATTTAAATTTAGGCATGATGTGATTCATTTTAAAATATTTAAGTTTATTTTGGAAATTTATTTTTAAAGATGTAAACTCGTTTTTAAAATCAGTTACATAAACTTGTTTCAAATTTTTTATATTTAAAAAAATAGGGATAATATTAATGTTTTAATTGATTGGTTTTATAATTACCAAAAAGGAGGAGATTTTTGTAGTGGATCCTCACCCTCTTATATTTTTTTTTGATAATTAAAAACTCTCTATATTTTTTTTAATGTTTCTTTTTGGAAGGAATAAAGCATTGTGTTCAAATATTTCTCTTATTTTAGAAGAAAATAATAATGCTATTATATATTCTTTACTATTTATTTATTCATTATCATCTTTCATTTTTATTTTTTTGTTTACTTTGCAGATGAATGTTTTTCTAAGTATAATATATTATGTATGAATGTTATTATGTTTTCAAAATTATTGTGTTTTTTAAAGATATAGATTTTGACAAAGGACTAACATTTTAAATTCGTATAATTTTTTTAAAGTCTTATGAAATTTTAAAGAGTCTTAAAAAAATTATAAAGTCTTATAAAATTATTTTAAAGACTTATGAAGTATTTTTAATGTCTTATGATATGATTTAAAGTCTTATGAATTATTTTTATAGTCTTATGAAATATGTAAAGTCTTAAAAAATGAAATTCTTATGATTTGGACTTAGATAAAAAATTATAAGTAGGTTTAACTGTGGGAAGATACAACTAATATTTTGAAAAAAAATAAAATATTTGAGATTTTAAAGGGGGTTTTTCATGATATTTCTTGGAGATTAGATATTTATTATTATAGATAATATCACAAATATATTCAATGGCTATATGGATTTAAAACATGGATTAACTAACTCTGAAGTAGTTCATTATAATTCCATAGATAATATCATGACTGATATTTCATGAATGAAAAACACCACAACATTGAAGAATTTGAATGTGATAGAGATGGAGAAAATATTTTTAAATAAATATTTATAGAATGAATGGAAAAAAAATTAATAATATATTAATAAGGAACAAAATGGTTTTATATACACTTGAACATATACTACGATCACTACTTCAACTTCTTGGATATAATTTATATTTGAGAAACTTGAATCCCATGTGATCGAAAGTTGATATAATTTCTTAATCCTTGACTATATAAACTTGGGTTTTGTGGTGCAGTGATTTTTTATCTTTCCATTGTGTGTGTGTGTGTTAGTTTATGATTTTAAATTTAAAAGAAGAAACTTTTTTGGTTATACCCACCACCAACCTTTTTTTGTATTTTCAAATAAAACCACTTTATGGTTAAGTGAGAACTGGAACAAACCAAACCAAACCCAAAAATGGACATAAGAGAGCTGGACAAGGAACCAATCCCAAGACCAAACCCAAACAAAAAGAAACATTAGTAAACCATGAAATACTCATCTCATCGCTACCATGCACAACACCCACCTCACCTATCCCATTACTGAGCCTCGAGACTACAACACCTACATCTCAGTAACGCCACACCAGAAGCTGGAGAAGAGATTGTTAGAGTAAGGAATATGGAATATTCTAATGAACGGGGGCCCAAAAGAACCACTAATGCATAAGAAGAAACCTGAAAGAAATCTAGAATAGGCCATCCACAAACCACAAATAACCACCATTATAGAAACATAAAAACATAGAAGGAAAAGGTACCACAATAGATATATATATGACTAAGACTCCAACATAATCCAAAACATCTTGGAATACATCACACCCGACCAAAGTGGGGTCATGCATGAATAATCATGACAAAATGGAAGAGGAAAAAAAGAGAAGTAGATCCATCCAAGCACAACATCAGTCTACACAGGGACAAAATCAGAAATCGGTACCTACCACTGAACCTTTAAAGGAGGATGAACAATGGAGAAGGCTTCATTGACAGAGCTCTAGAATGTGGAACCATGGGACTAATGAATGATAGAAACCCTATGATGAATGTCAAAAACCAAATAGAAATAATAAAGGCACCATTAGAGTCATACTGAAAGCTAGTGGCGCTTAGGGCACAAAGCCTCAAAGCGCCACATGAAGTGGCGCTTGAGATATTTTGGGAGCATAGCACCACTTGAAGTGGCACTGATCCCTTTGGTATTAGCCTACCGGATCCACTTCAAGTGGCACCGAGGCTTCGGATACCCTATAAAAGTAGCCCCCCCCCCCCCAATTCCCATCCTCATTAATCTCTCTCTAGTTTTCCCATCTTCCTCACTCTTTCTCTCTAGTTTTTGACACTCTCTCTACTTTGGTTCTCTTTACTCTAGTAGCTCTGCCCGTGCAGCCAACTCTCCGCAAATTTGAGGTAACCCTTATTTTAAATTTATTTAATATTTTGATTTTTTTAATTATTTGTTTAATTCATAGAACTAGTTTATAATTATTGTATTATATTTAGAAATAATAATAGTTTTTTTAAAATGTAGTTAGGTAATTAATTAATTATAAGTGGGTAATTAATTAATTATAAGTAGGTAATTAATTGATTATAAGTAGGCAATTAATTAATTATAAGTAAGTAAGTAATTAATTATAAGTAGGCAATTAATTAATTATAAGTAGAAAATTAATTAATTTTTGTTATGTAATTAATTAAATGTGGTTAGAAAATTAATTAAATGTGGTTAGGAAATTAATTAAATGTGGTTAGGAAATTAATTAATTTTGGTTAGACAATTAATTAATTATGGTTAGACAATTAATTAATTTTGGTTATGCAATTAATTAAATGTGGTTATGCAATTAATTAAATTTGGTTATGAAATTAATTAAATGTGGTTAGGAATTTAATTAATTATGGTTAGGAAATTAATTAATTATGGTTAGGAAATTAATTAAATGAAATTAGGAAATTAATTAAATGTGGTTAGGCAATTAATTAAATGCGATTAGGAAATTACTTAAAGGTAATTAGGCAATTACTTAAAATTAATTAGGCTGTTAATTAAAGGTAATTAAAAAATAAATTAAATCTAATTAGGGAATTTATTAAAGGTAATTAGGTGATTAATTAAAGTTAATTAGTTAATTAAGTAATTCTCATTAGGTAATTAAGTAATTCTCATTAGGTAATTAACTAAGTATAATTAGTTAATTAAGTAATTGTCATTAGGTAATTAAGTAATTCTAATTAGATAATTAAGTAATTATAATTAGGTAATTAAGTAATTATAATTAGGTAATTACGTAATTCTAATTAGGTAATTAATTCGAGGTAACTAGGTAATTAATTGATAACTATGTACTGAATTGAAGTAGTTATCTTAATTAGTGAAGTAGTTATCTTAATTAGTTAAGTAGTTATCTTAATTAGAGAATTAGTTATCTTAATTAGCTAAGTAGTTATCTTAATTAGTGAAGTAGTTATATTAAGTAGATAAGTAGTTATATTAAGTAGTGAAGTAGTTATAAATTTCTTCTAGAATATGCCCTTGCATTACATTCTAAATATGATAATGAATTTAGTTTTTCATCTACCTTGACCTCAGTTTGTAATTGAAGTTATGAACTTGAATTTAGTAGTTGAATATATTTTTTGCATATTAAGTGTTAGAGTTGTCATGAAATGAATGCTATATTGAGTAAATTATCCCCAGGTAGAGGGGATTTGGGTCGGACCACCTACTTTCCTAGAGGCTTGCCTTGTCTAGGAAAGTGAATGGGGTTGGATATCTATCACTCTGATCTTACTCATATGGATTTTTTCAATTTCATGTAACTCTATGATTTTACATGATGTGTTCGTGTACCACATGCATATAATTCATGTGGATATGTATGAATATGTTTGACTTCTATTCTTGGTTAAGTAACACAAACTTGTGGTTTGTGTAAAGAGTTACACATCAATATGGTTTAAACATATTGATTTGGTGGAGGGATTAGGATTCCAACATGAATTACTAGAAGTGTGCATAAATAAATTGATTCTCTCATCATATTTAATTAAAAAATGGTTTATTTTAGATAAAAAAAGATGGTTGCTACCTATAATTATTGCAACGGTCAAATAATTGAGACAGAACAAGGATGTAGTTATAGTATACATCCAGAAGTAGTTGTGATGCTTGGAGGATGTACTACTTTAGAATCCATGCAAAGGAAAATTCATCGAAAGTTAAAAATGGCGAGGAATCAAGTGATAGAGTCCATCACATTCAGACATCTTCAATATATAGATAGGTTTTGGCATGTGGCCTATCTGATAAATGATGATGATGATTGGGAATATTTACTTTAATTTGTTAAGTATCTACCTGGGAATCAAATGATGGAGTTGTATGTCACTATAGCTACAATGGAGGTTCCATCGACATTGGAAATTGGCCCATATCAAATTCATGAGACTATGTCATATTCTCCTACACATCAAGAAGTTCCATCAACATTAGTAGTTGTTCCATCATTTCCATTGGCCACAGTTTCAATGGATAGTCCTCCACATACTTTAGATGCATTGGTCGATGATTTTTGAGGATGGTGACAATTTTGAAGAATAAGATGAAGAGGAATTTGAAGAGGAAAAAGAAGAAGAGCATGCGTAAGATCAGTCTGTGCCCACTCATATGAGGTTCAACCAACCATTGAACCATCCTCCACTATTGGCTTGATGGTCGAATGAAGAAATGAATCGCTTTCCAGAATTTTATTGGTCAGTTATTACTCCCAGTTCGGAATTTCCAGGAATTATTGGTAGCAAAAATAGAGTGTCAGATAACGATGTTTTTTATATTAGCAGAGAGTTTGAGAGTAGAGAAGCAATGAAAAATGTGATAAAAAATATCATATTGAAATAAATTATTATTATTTTGTAGAAGAGTCAAATAGGTCTTACTATTTGATCTGTTGTGACAAATATGAATCAAACTGTCAAATACATCTGCGAACTATAATTGATAACACTTTTCATAGCTGGTGCATCACTAGATTTACTCCACACACCTGTGTGAACCCAATATTGTCATAGGAACACTCTTCATTAGATGTTGAGTTTGTTTCAACTATTATTGCTGAAATGATTAGATCATCAAGACGTTCCTGTAGTTCTGGTGATGGAGTGAATCAAACAACTTTTTGGGTATCAAATATCTTACTAGAAGGAATGGGAATCACGACAGAAGGCTATTGTGAAAGTGTACAGCAATTAGAACGACTCTTATCGTGTTTTAACACAAATTTTGAAGCTTCTATGCCACAATAATCAAGTGGTATATCGGTTACATACTGTTTAATATGTTAACCAACACAACCAAGTTGACCACTCAATGGTTGTGTTTGATAGATTATTTTAGACATTTTTACCATGTGTGGCAGCTTTTAGATATTTCAAGTAGTTTATGCAGATTTATGGAACATTTTTGTATGGAAAGTATACAGAAACTTTATTGATTTTCATCATACAAGATGGAAATTGAGCCCCTCTACCTTTGGAATTTTCAATTGTGGAGAAAGAGAACTTCTCATCATGGAGTTGGTTTCTGGCATGTCTCTAAGATTTTGTTATGGATGCGGAAGGAATTTTTCTTATTTCAGATCGCCACCATGCAATCAAGGAGGCATTACAGTTTGAGGATCTTTCATGGAGATCATCCTATGCCTATCATCGATAATGTATTCGACACATTTCTAGAAATTTGTGAAAGAAGTTCAAGAATGAGTTGATGAAGAAGGAAATCATAAAAATTGGTATGAACATCCTTTTGTGCTTTAAAATTTTTTGTCATAGTTATTTTTATATCTGTTCAGATGAGTTCTTCTTTGATAGCATATGAGCCTCAACAACAAAGGATGGAGGAGCATCTTCAAGATATTCACAGAGTGAATTCGAAAGTGTATGATTACATGATGCAAATCCCAAAGAAGAAATGGTCATTGGCATATGATGGTGGGAGGATATATGGTCATATGATGACCAACATCGCAGAATGTATAAATGTAGTTTTCAAGGGAGTTCGAAAATTACCTATCACAGGTAAATAAAAATATTTAATTATATGTTACTCAAAAGAGCTACGATTATAATATAATATTAGTATAATGTCTTAAATCTAAATTACAGGTTTGGTACAAGAGACCTTCTATTAGTGTGTAAAGTACTTTCTAGAATGAGGAAAGCAGGTTGAAGAGGGCATGAATAGAGGGATGTGCTATGGACACCATTTCTAGTGAAAGCTAGATACAGTTCTTCAGGAGGCTAAAACTTACCGTGTAACTGCATTTAATAGTCCAGAGTAATGATTTGAGGTCACTAAGCCTGGTGATGTTGTGGCATGTAGCAATGGTTGTGTGTGAGTTGTTTTAATGAAGAAGTGTTATTGTGAATGTGGCAACTTTCAGTCACTGAGATATCCTTGCAACCATGTGATTACAGCATCTACTTACATACATGTATCTTGGGACCAGTTCATTGATCCAGCTTATCAACTCAAGAGCATCAACTCCTACTACAGTACTCTGTGGATGCTAATTAGGGAATATCAGAATTTTCAGCTATCTGATGGCGCACCCACGATTCTACTGAACAACACTATACTTCAACCTAAAGGGAGGCCAAAGTCGACTCATATTCGGAATGAGATGAATTGGCCTAGTGAACAGCCAGCTGGATGAAGGTGCAGTATATGCCTCTAGGAAGGTCATACGAAGATATGTTGCCCTAGACACATAGTACAATCATCTAATGGTTAAAATGAATCATGTACTCTATCAGTTACTGTAAGATTTTGTACATGTAATCATTTTTATCATTATCACCACTTTTAATAATATTTTTCTTATTTGTATATAGGGTAACTTTTAGAAAATGTACTTATATATGAAGCAAAATAAACATCAGTATTCTTCCAACACACTACATCAATAGAAACAACAACAGTAATAACCAAAATACAGTTTTAAATGAACCCGCACACAACACATAAATGTTTTCTTATACAGGTATATTCTTTTTTTTTGAGTTAGTGTTGTTTGTTTAAATCCACTCATGCAGTGCTAACCATTTAAAGGTTCACATTCAAAAAAACAAAACCATTTGAACTATGAAATGAAATTTTCATCAAACTTTTATAATGAAAGATGAACTTACAATGGCCACAAAATAAAAACGAGGAAACTCTGAATGTATTCACCCCAAAATGGGAGACAAAAACTGACCCAATATTTTTATGCTTTTTTCAATAATTTTATGATAAATTTCATACCTTATATGATAAATTTCACATATTACATGAAATTAATGTTTTACTATTTGTACATTCAGATGGATCATCCACTGTTATCTGCCCAGGAGCCGCACGTGTCACATGATGTGTTGGCGTGACGACCTGTTAGACATATTGATATTAAGAGAGTGCATCATTTCCATCATGAGGAACCGCCAACAGCTCTCTGTCCATACCTTGGACATGCAGGATTTTATGGAGTCGCTATGTGTGACTTCAAGACCATTAATCACCATTTGATTGTTGTGTTGGTTCATAGATGGCGGCTAGAGACACACACATTTCATTTCCCAGAGGGGGAGATGACTATTACTTTAGAGGACGTCACCTACATACTGGGGTTACCCATCCATGGACATGCAGTTATGGGTTCCAGTAGTGGTGGCTGGGCTACAGTCATACAGAGGCTACTAGGCATTGATATTGTCGGCACACAAGGTGTCCTCCAGGGTTTGTGATTGCGCATGAGGTGGCTTGATCATAATTTCAACGTCATTATTGATGATGTAGACGAGGAGATTTGTATTCCACACACACGTTCATACATTTTGTGGCTACTCGGATGCATGTTGGGTGTCGACTACTCCATTGCTTTGGTGCACATGATGTACCTCTCATTACTTGAGGATTTGAATCAGACAGCTACATACATTTGGGGTCCACTGTATTAGAACATTGGTACAGATGTCTTCGTACCAGTTGTTAGGCCGATTCACATCAGATTGCAGGTTGCATGGTGTTAGTACAGTTGTGGTCCTAGGAGCATTTTCCACGCATCGCTCCTCGAGCTATCGCACCACTTGCAGTGGAGATATTTCAAGACTGTCCTCAGGGACGATGGTATGTCTACATCATTACTTTTAGTTATTTAGTAATTTTGTTGTTTTTTTATAAACTTACCATATATTACTCTTTTTTAACTAGGTGGATTCAGTCTCAGAAGTATGCACATACTCTGAGACATAGTCTGCAGAGTTTCTGACAAATATTCGACATCATAGTGCCAGCTGATGTAAGTTAAACAATAATTTTTTGTAGGATTTTTTTTATCACTATTTTAAGTTATTTAAATATAATCTCAATAAAATTATCATTCTAATATATGACTTATTTTTTGAGTTTACATTTCAGGTTTCATGGATTCCGTATACAGGTTATGTATATGCATCACTTCCACCATATTGCACAGCTATGGTTGGAGATTGTGTTGCAGTGGTGCCACTCATACACTTCCAAATCATTGAGTGGAACCATCTAAACCAGGTCATGCGCCAGTTCGGTTATATACAACATATCTCCATGGAACCAAGAGAGCTTATCGAGTTGCATTCAATTGTGCTTGTAGGTAGACAGACGACTAAGTGGTGGTAGACTTGTGCATCTTATATAGAGATTTGGGACATGCATGCCTGATTCAGTATCGTTCCATTTGGATATACCACAACATGCTCTCAGTTATCTGATCAGGGGGATTATGTAGACCGGTATCGATGTCACACCATCATGCACCTTACACGTCAGGGGATTGTCATTCAGTAGTTGGTATGTTTACTAAGATTTATTATTTTGTTTAACTCATTTTTGGTATTAATTTAAATTTTATTACATTTTAAGGTAGACATCATTGGTCATCTTTCACATACTACATAGCCTCGGGAGGATTCATATATTAGGCGAGATGTAGTTCATCGGGATATATTGTCTCTCCTCAATCATCTCCGGTTGATACGTGCCAGTTTTTTTTGATGAGGAGCCACAGGTATATCCTGATACATAACCTCCAGCTGAAGCTCCTGAGGATGATGATGTACCTACTATGCCTGCTGAGGACGATGTACTACCACCACCGCCACCATCTGGATGACAGAGACGAGCACATCAGGAGGGGAAGAGGCGACGACAACGACATCCAAGAGCGGCTCCTGCAGATGCTTCCGTACCACAGAGAGATGATCTAGCCCAGCCGACTGATGATATTTCACATTAGAGAGACACTTATATACTACAGATGTCATCTCCGCATATTACTATGGACTTCGATCTGGGTGTGGTCGCACAGATTATGGTGGCCCCCTCTCCTCTCGATGAGACATTCTTCAGTGCCTCATTTCTATCATTTATAGGATCTTCGGATCTATATGGCGCCCCATATGATTTTGGGTCGTCCTCCTCACATGGTTTTGGTTAGTCCTCTACATAGCACCATGGGGAGGCACCATAAGCACTGGAAGAGGAGGAACCTGCAGCTAGGATACCAGAGCGTCATGAACTTTGGACGTTGAGAGAACATGAGATTCAAACATCGCATTGTGGTACCGGGGGGCATCGTCGTTGATGTTTTCAAATGTCATGTTGTATATATTAAAAAACCTATTTTCCATGATAATTAATTGTTGTTTAAGACAAATAACAAGAAAATCAAAAATATATTAAATACAAACTAATTTAAATTAACTATTAATAATTTATATATTTTCAAAGTCTCGTAATTGTAACATTATTATGCTTCATGTATGTAACTTTAGAAGCATATAAATTATAAAGTACAAGTACAATCTAAATAAAATTTGTCACAAAGACTAAACATATAACAATTTCCTAAAAAATGAAAAGAAAAACAAACATATAGTAAACAAAAAATATTTTACACGACAACTTAAATATTTAAAAACATTACATTTATAATTATATAATAGTAAATATATTTATAAATAGATTTATATTTATAAATATTTATTTTTAATTATATATATACATAATTATATTTATACACATATATATTTCAAATTATATTTATTTATAATTGTAAATATATATTTATATGAAAAAAATATTTTTTATAATTATATATTTAAAATTATATTTATGAATATGTAATCACAATTCTGTATATTTATTTATATTATATATTGTTCTTTATTATTATAAATATATATTTATTTATTTATAAATATAATCACAAATATATATTTATAAATACAAATTCATTTAATATTTATATGTAAATATATATAACTATTTATAATTATAATAATTTATAATATAAATATATATTTACAATAAATAATAATATTTATATGTAAATATTTATATGTATATATATAACTATTTATAATTATAATATTTATAATATTTATATGTAAATATATAAATAAAACATACACAAATCAGACAAAAAATAAAAAAATAAAAAATAAATAAAACACACACAAAGTGCCACTTGAAGTGAGGGTTTGTGCTTTTAACCCTAAGTGCCACATCAAGTGGCGCTTAGGGTACCCAGTTCCCTAATTATTAGGGAACTCAACCCATTAAAATAAAAAAAATAGGTGACAAAATCTATCGTGAGTGGAAATGGATTTATCGACAAAGTTATGGAGGTCATTCCAGTCCGTGAAACCATGTGGTGATAAAGAGGAAACCCACACCACACTATCAACGCCACACAACCAAACTCTCAAACACACTATGCTCGGGATAAGAGAAGGTGAGGAGATGAGGAGGGAGGGAGGGAGAAGGACAATGGTGGGGAAACCCTAAACCATTGAGGGGAGCTCCCACGCAGCGACATCCCTTATGGTATCATTCCAATATCATTATCTAATTTAGAGGCATATTTTTTGTTTGGTAATACACATATTAAAAGGTATGAGTGTCATTTATACCTCCACTGAAAATGTATGTGCGGTATTAGGTTATGATTCCCCCATTAAAATTTAGGAGTTTTGTGTGGTTATGATTTCACTAAAAAGGTATATTGTAAAAAGTTGTGAATCTCATATAAAATTCAAGTATTATAGTGTGGAATTTCTCTCACTAAGTAGAAACAATTGAAGAGTAGACGCAGGTTCCTTTTTTGATATAAACTTCTATAAAAATTATTTTTGTCCTTTATTGATTTATTTATTTTCCACTACATTTTTAGTTTTTAGTTTAAATCTGAGTTATATTTTTTAAATTTTAAATAGGTCAATTCAACTCCCCCCATACACCTACTTGATTATCTGAACCTTGGAAAAAATGAGATTATAAAAGCAATTTTATACTTATCTTCTTTACTTATTTGGAATTAATAAATACCATATTTTATATCAAATTTGGAAAGTAATTTTTCATCATAAATTGAAGTCGATAAAGTATTTTTTATTTGGGGGATAATTAATTTATTGAAAAACATTATTAATTAGTTTATAGGAGATCAAAAACCATGGTGTTTCTTATTATATTTTAGATTAATTGTGAACAAAGAAAGAAAAACAAATTCATGAAAATTTTATTTTCCTAATAAGTCATATATCTATTAATTATTATATTTCCCTTTTACAATAATATAATAGTTCACAATTTATTTGAATAGTTTAGTCCATTGTTTAAATTTTTTATTTAAAAAAAATATTTAATATATAGAAATCTAATGGAATAATTCTTTTTCCCCAAAAAATGTTTTGTAAACTTGAATAATCCTTCTTTTAAAGAATTTTTTAAAACTTTATTATTTTTAAATTTATTTTAATTCCAATTTGTATTTAATATAATTATATTTTATTTCATTTTGCAATTATTTAACTTGTTTTTTCTTATGTTGGTTTAAATTCAAACTTTTAATATCTAATTCTTAGATTTTTTTCCTTTGCTTTCATTTTTTGAGAAAAAATAAAACGAACATATTAACTCATAACTTGATCTTGAATTCATTCTATGTATATAATAAAATGATTTAATAATGTAAAAAATAGTGATCCAAAAAAAAATAATATTGAAAGTGTTTGAAGAGAATATTTTTTTTGATACAATCATAATTATTTTGAATATGGTCCTTTAATAATTCGTAATTTATCCATATATTTGTACAATTTTATCCATAAAACCTGTTAATAATTTTTCATCATACACAATTAGAATCAATCATTCCATTATACAATTTAGTTTTATTCCAATATCTACTAAATCATGCGTTACAAGAATATTCTTTACTACTAACCAATTTTATCTTTATATTCCAATTATGTATAATAACTTTAGAAATATCACTAAAAAAATGTTTTTAGTATCCCCAAACTCATCATTTTATTATTTTATGAATAACCCATGAAATTATTGAAGGTGTGATTTTTTTCAACTATATGTAAGGACCTTTAGCTAAGCCTTGAGAATGTTTTTGAGGTGAGTTAAGTGTCTAGACAATCTAAAATATTTGTATCTAAAATATGATCCAAAAGTTTATTTCCCAAAGGTTCATTTCTAGAATATGTTTCATAGATGTAGGTAGATGGTCATTAGAAATGAGAAGATTTTAGAAGGAATGTTGAGTTTGAGATAGTTGGTAAAGGTATATAGCAATCAATTAGGTAGTTCTGGAAAAGTATTATTTGATAATCTTCCATGCAAAACTAGTTGATGAGAAGGTCATGTATGGTTTTAGATAAGTATAAGAATTAAAAAAATGTGTAAGTTATGGATGTTGAGGATTCTCTTGAAGCATCATATTCCATAAGGTGCATTCAAAACCATCAAATTACATATGTTTTAAAAGCCCTGAAGGCAGGTCCTGAAGAAGCATTATGATCCATATTGTAAGTTTAGAATAAAAAGAAATAAGATTATGAGAAATAAGAAGTTTTTATATGAACTCAATGATTATGATAGTTTCGAATGTTTTGAAAGTATAAAATAATCAGAATGTTGAAAGTGGTAATGATTATTCCTGATGATAATGATGATTGATAGTGAAAGCATAAGTAAAAGCATTATGTTTTGGATAATGATGAAAATTTAAAGTATATTAAAAGGTAGAAGTAGTATTTTTTGAATTATGATGAATAATAAAAGAAAAATTGAAGTATAATTATTCATAAGGCTATTGTTATTGAATGGAATTTTGGAAATATAAGCCAAAGAGGAAGTTGAGGAAGTACAGAAGTAGCTCTAAATATTGTTACATAGATTTTGAATTATGTATTGATGTCATGTATGAAGAAAAAATTAATACCTTGGAAGTTATGTAGGATCAACCTTGAAGATCAAATTTATATGTCAGATTAATCATACGTTTTTAAAAATTCAACTTGAAGATGCTGAATAATAAGTTGTTAACTTGGAGAATTAGTTGTGACAATACTAATTTATCCTTGAGGAAATATATATCATAATTCTTAAGTTCTGATTCAAGATGAATTTTTAAAAATAGTTAAAGGATGAATATCAAGAAATTTAAGGAATATATAAAAAAATTTGACCGACAATTAAATTAGAAGGTTTTCCTAATTATGAAAGAAGGAAATTCAAAATGATAAATTCATAGATCTCGAATTATCAAATTTCATGAAAAATTTATGCTCAACACTGGGTATAAAAGGGGGAGTGATGATTCAAAGAAAGGGATAATTAGACTGAGAGAGACTGACCTGCATATTCCAAATATTTATAGATTATAGTAGGAAGAGTTGAGATTATGGAAATTGAGGCTTCACAAGCTCAATGAGAAAGACCATGAATCTACCATAACCTACATATATTTTGGATATTAAATTTCTTGAAGCGGTGAGTAAGACCAAATTCTATAAATTAAGATTTCAAATGCTAAGATTTTAGACATTTTGATTCTGTATGTTGTAATTCTTGAATATGTGATCATGAATTCGTTCTAATTGTTCTGAAGGATTAGAGGAAGATCATTCATTTAGTGTTGAGTCAACCTAAAGATATAAAATCTTTCTCATTTTTGGTAAATGGGAGGGATCCAGTATAGTCATATTTATGAGACTTACATTAGGATATATTGTTGGAAAAATCATTATAATAGAAACAATAATTTGCATCGATTTTTTGGGTTTAGAGAAAATTTTAACCACCTCTAAATGGTTTCATGGTGGTTTTTCAAAACTTACACCAATTGGTGTGTTATTTTTTTCTTTTTGATGATTTTTTATGATGATTTTTTCAAATACCATGAATTAGTATTTATCATCATTTTTTATTTATTATAGGTAGTTTTATAATCACTACTAAATACGGAGTGTCTCTATTTTAGTGGAAAGATTTAGTTGTAGTTTATAAGACTTCAACTAAATATGGTACATATTAATAATTTCTTACTATATTTATAAATATTTTTAACCACCTCTATTCAATGTAGCGGTAGTTTTAGCCATTGATAAATGATTACTTTTTATTAAAACAATTGCTAAATAAAAGAATAAATATTTAGTAAAAAAATTTGTGTCTGTTATAAAACCGATATTAGATATGGTATATTAATAATTTTGTACCACATATCATGGGAATTTTAACTATTTATATATAAGATAGTAGGGTTTTTAACCCCCTCTAAATAACTAAGGTTAGTTAAAATCACTATTGAACTTAGAGGACCAAAAACATAACCAAATTCCATTCCAGACATGTCAATAAAAAACCAATATATAAACATTATTTAAAAATATTATCCAAAAAAATAATATAAAAAAATCCATGTTTTAATACATTAACAGAAAAAATTACATTTTTTACAACATTCATAGATTACATTATAATTTACAAAAATTTCATGTTTCACAAAATTTCAACAATTGCATCAGCCCCAACTTATATACTCTATAAAGATGCATCCACCCCACACTCCATTACTGGGTCATGTTGGTTCTTGTAACCTTATTACCTGATTTTTCTGGTTCCTACATTTAAAATAGTTAACTACACATCAATAATGAACATATTGAGTGAATAATAAATTAATTACAATTCAAATGATGATGCATACAATTTAACTACTACCAAATACAATCAAAACTAAAACTATATGTTTGATACACAATTTTGAATTATCATTTTAGAACACGAGGAACCAATATAATATTGAATTGGTTTAATGGTACAATAATCAATCATTGGTAGTCATGGGCATGCCCAAAAAATCTAATGATCTATTATATAATTCATAAGACCCACTTCTCAATTCAACCCATAATAAGGCTCTAACAGTTGACTATTGTACTAGTCTATCTCATAATCAAGATTTCAAAACGAAAACGTATCCCAGCGATAACTAGTATCATCCTTACTATTAGATCCTATCAATAAGATAGGCTCTCTAAAATTACATTACATCATTTTTAGATCCTGTCTTCCTCAAAAAATGGGTGAAGTTTACTATCTCGTGGTGAACTTCCATCATTTTAAGAAAGAAGATAATGAGATATATTTACATACATGAATATATTTAATGAAATTAAATTTCAATATTTTCATTTTAATACCATAAGTATATCTAAAATTCTAAATAATACATGATTTTACTAATCCTTTAATAGCCTATTTTTTGAAACACAAGAGTTGTGCATTAAGAAGTTTTTTCAATATTTACTTAACAAAAAGTAACTATTAAAATGAAGAACAAAAGTCTAAAATTGTAAAATTTATGAATCCTAAACCCCCTATCAGTGTTATTATTTCCTTAGGGGTATTTTTGGTTATCCTTTAAAAAATAGTATCTAATTCACTCTCTCAATTCAATACCTGAATATTCTATGTTTTAAAATGTGCTTCTTAATATTTAATATTATTTTTCAGAGCATGAATTTCCTTTTTGTGCACCAAGATCACCAAAACATGTAACCTCTTGATATTGATATCATCAAAGAATATTTATATGACTTTTAGAAGACCTGAAAAGGAGGCAATCCGCAACCCATACCCCTAACATGACCATAATTCTCCTTTCTAAGAACTTGATCTATAACACCCTCTTAGGATACTAAAGATGGAATGGCAGGGTTGGAATTCTACAAGTATTTGATTTTATGATGTAAATAGAATAATATTAAATCATAAATTAATTTAGTAATACTAAATAATAATTAAAATTGTTTACCTCGGTGATTTATGTAGGTTCATTGACATAACTTCCATTTTTTTGTGTACATCGAACTATAACTCTATACTTCTAACAGAATGACCTACCTCCATAATCTATTTCAAAAAATATATATATTAATTGAATTTGACTAAATAAATTACTTTAATTTTTATAGATATATATTTTAATAAATTAAATCAAACCTTTCCATCTCATTTCCTAGAGAAACTCATCGATATGAAAGTGTAGGTATTCACTTACTTCTCTTGATTGGAAGAATTTATCATAAAAATCACCTGATTAAATTGTATATCAACAAAACTTGAAATGTTATTAAAAAATTGATATTAATTTACTGAAATTTAATAATAAAAAACTTGATGTGATTTGGAATAATTATGGTCAATAAATGCTTTGTGGGTTTTGGGCATGGAAGAAGCATCCTT
Source organism: Viscum album (assembly GCA_963277665.1). NCBI lineage: Eukaryota > Viridiplantae > Streptophyta > Magnoliopsida > Santalales > Viscaceae > Viscum > Viscum album. The sequence goes on along the minus strand of OY728125.1, from coordinate 114,517,068 downwards.
TGATGGCATGGCCAACTCGGATTTTAGTCTTAATTTACTTATCGTCGTTGCCGCACGTGATCAAAAAATCATACCCAATGAAAACCATAGATTACTTGACCAGATTAAAACACTAAAACCAAAATATGAGGATCTTCACATGTAATTTATAATTAATTTATGAGCATATAATGAATTACATCAACTCATAATTCAGCTTTCATTGATAATCCATTAGAATAGATCTCATAGTACCATTTTTTCATTGTAGGATCTAAGTATAGAATACCTATAGTGTTGATACACATGTTCACCATAATATTTTAATTTTATCATAGAATCATCAGGTGCTAGCACATCCAATCCTGATAACTTGTGTTATTTGTGGTTGATCGAAGTAGTATTTTTTTGAATAAGGAATAACTCTTAGTGGTATCTCAAGGTCTTAATAGTGGAGGAATATGGATCTCGTTATAGATATTGAGATATATCTATAGGTCTTAATAGAGTCTTTTTATATCCATTTTTTACACCAAAAGTGAGTTAGGAAATATTTATAATCAGATATTTATTAAGGAAGTTTTAGGGTTGGAAAATTGCATACAAGCCTCTAACCATCTTTAATATTCGTAGTTATACCCATGTAAATTAATAGTAATATTAATATTATTAATATCTTGACATGTGTAAGTCATTAATAATATAAATAAATATCATTTATACTATTTCTAATTGGACCATTAAGCTCAGTTTTCTTCCCCTCATCGACATTTATCGATCCTCAAAGAATGACTATTTAATAAATATAAGTCATTGCATTATTATATGATAAATATAATAAATATTATATTCACCAAACCTAAAAATTAATATTTATTATTATCATTTAACTCACTTATTCTTTTGGATAACTTATGATTAAATTATGGTGATCAACCAAACCCAAAAAAACATTTTTTTCTCGCCTGTAAAATTAAATATTAGAATTTAATCGAGATTGTGGATACACTTATTATGTAACCATATAGGCTTATTTCTTAGTGGAATTAGGAATAATCACCTAAATTAAAAGGATATCATGGAGCAACATGCCAAGTCATCCCTAGAGAAATAAGTTAATGTCACAATGACATCCAACGTCCCACGAATGCTTACCATATAATAAAATCCATTTATCATGATATATTTAATTAATCAAGTTGCCTGATGGTTTCATAAACCTTTATTATTGATGTCACTTTATTTAAATTTTTATAAATGAACTCACCCACCAAACACCATGATCATGGATTTATTTAGGCAGTTACATTCCCATCAAAGGGTCTAAGATATCAACTTCCATCAAGGGACATAAGGGATAAATCCTTTCATGCATTATCTATTAATAAAGCATCACTCCCAACGCGCCAAATGTATCATACTTATCCATGAGAATATTTCATAAATATTTTTGTCAATACATCAAAGTGTGTGATTCATGATATCCATTAATGAGAATATCAAAGTCTAAGGATTAATACACATGTCTGTGGATAGGAATATCCAATGACATATGTAAATATGGATTTTTTATTAATGGGTATAATCTCATAACCTTCTATCTTAGATATTACCATTGGACAACACCGTGAGAATATGTCATAATGGATTATGAGCCTCCTAACCCTGATGGTATGTACTATCTATGTCCCATCAAACAATATCATCTAGCCATAGAACATATATTCAAGAATAATTTTGTAGAACTTTTAGGTTCTCATCATAGTGGGGAACTTATATAAACTTTCAGTGCAAAACATATTCTTAGGATATCATTACATACAAAAGTTTTATATAGGAACAATAATGATGTGATAAGAAAGATCATTAATAAAGAAAACATGTAATCAAGTACTAAAAAATTCAGTTCTAGGTAAAAACTTCAACAGACTCCCACATGAACTAGAGAAAACCAACAACATCTTTCAATCCACTATCTCTCACATTATACTCATACCTTTTCTGAAATAAATCCTCAGTCAATGTACCCATTATATTTTCCTCTATAGATACTCTGCTTTCCATAACCTCACCTAATTTATAAAAATCTCTCAACAGATGAAGCGTCTAAATTATGTTATTTGTCTTTTTGTGTGTTCTCAACTCCTTGGAGAGAGGCACTGTTGCAGTGTTATCACAGTAAATTCTGATAGGTTCTTGACTGATAGACACCACATAAAGCACTTATACAAAGTTATGTATTCAAAATGATTCTTTGGCTCCATCAAAAGTTGAAATATACTTGGAATCTATTGTAGAACCGGTGATAACCAGCTGCTTAGAACTCTTCTACATCACATATCCTTCTTTGAGACAAAATAAATATCTATAATATAAATTTAGGTCATTCTAATCTGTCTAAAAGATAACATCTATATAACCCCTGATGACTAGCTCCTCATCTCCACCATACACTAAAAAAATATCCTTATTTCACCTCAGATACTGAAGGAGAGTCTTTATAGTAATCCAATATTTTTCACCTACATATTTTTGATATCCTCCTACCATTATTAAATCATAAGTGACATCAAGCCTCATATATAACATGGAATACATGAAATATCCTATCTTAGAATCATATGGGATCTTACTCACTATCTCTCTTTCCTATTGTGTTTAAGGACACATTATCTTGGAAATAAATACCATGTGACACTGGAAATAATCTCCCCTTGTATTGTTCCATACTGAACCTATTTAGCATTTGGTCAATGTATATACCTTGACTTAGTCCAAGCATCCTATTTGATATATCATGCATGATCTTGATCCCTAGTTTGTAGTTTTATTCACTTAATTCCTTCATGGATAAGCACTTTTCCAACCATTCCTTAACCTATTTTAAGTATTCTAGATCATTTCCAATTAGTAATACTAGGAAAACAATCATACTCCTACTAAACAACTTGTAAACACATGGATCATGTTCATTATTAATGAAACCAAATTCTTTTATCGCTTTATAGAACCGAATATTCCATTACTTGGATGCTTTATTTAATTTAGATGTGGGTATCTGCAACTTGCATACCATTTTGGTATTGTATGGAGTCACAAAACCTTCAGATTGTGTCATATGCGCATCCTATTGAAGGTTCCCATTAAGGAAAGTAATTTTGACATCTACTTTCTGAATCTCATAGTCTTGGAAACATGTTATGGAAAACAAAATTTTAATGGATTTAAACATGGAAACTAGAGAAAAGGTTTCAACATAGTAAATGCATGAATGTTTTCTAAACCCTTTATCCAATTTTCATTCTTTATAGGTATTTACCTTACCTTCCATATCCATTTTTCTCTAGAATACCCATTTATAGACAATAGGTTTTACGTAAACTGGTGTGTTGATCAAAACCCAAAATTGGTTTGATAAATGGAATCCTCTTATAATTCATGTATTCTTTCCAACTTTAAGATTATAGGCCCTCTAATCCCTCCTTATAGAAGAGAGTATTTTTATTGTCAACCAATAATGATTCAACATCATTGGTGACTAGAAAATCATATCTCTCTAGTTCTATTACCTCTCTATCACCCCTATACAGTAATTGTGTTTCAGGAACAACCTATTATATGAGGACTAGTGGAGTATATTATTATACCAAATCTTGTGTATCTTGAGTATTAACTTCCTCAAAATCAATCTTTCTCCCACTATCCCCCTTTTGGATATGATCCCTCTCAATAAAGATGGCATGTGTTGTGATGGTTAATTTCTTTTCTAAAGGGTTGTATATATAGTAACCCTTATTTTTTTTGGATACCCTATAAAGATACTCATCATGACTTGGGGTGTTATTTTATTTCTTGATCTAGCCTTAATAAAAACTTCACAACCCCATGTACAAAATTTGATAATTTTTTTGTTAAGATGTTTACCACCATGATCTGATCAAAGTTTATCTTCTTACCACGTTGATTATCAATTTCATTCTTGAAAATTTTGAAATTCTCAAAGGATTCAAACTTATACCTCATCATGTAGATAAAACGGAATGCACACACGTTTCAGTAAAATTATTAAAGTATGATAATCCACCTCTAGACTCTACTTGAAAAGGTTTGAACAAATTAATGTGTACCAAATCTAGAATCTTTGTTTCCCTTTCACCTTGAACACCAAATAGTGGTTTTGTTATATTACCTTATAAATATTAATAACATGTTTCAATTGGTTTAAGCTAAAAAGAGTTTAAGTAACCATCTTGATAGAGAATTTTCAAATGCTTCTCATTTACGTGACCAAGATAGTGATTCCATAACTGGGTGTTATATGATTCGTGAATGTATGTTTCATTATTAATTGAAAATATTTGGTTTTCATAATTTAATACATAGATACCATTATTAAAATGTTCTATACTGTAACATACACCATTTTTATAAAAGTAGAAACCCTTATTTCCAAATTATAAATTAAATTCATCCATATCTAAACAAGAAACAGAAATAATGCTATTGGTAACATAATGAACATAATAATAGTTCTTTAAATCAAAAATAAATCTTGTTGGAAATGTGATATGGTATTCTATACTGGATAAAAAAATAAAACTTTCTCCATTGGAATCCCATAAATCCACCTCATCTATGGAAATCCTATGAAATCTACTTGGTTTATATTTTTGTATATAAATGTGAGCACCATATACATTATCTAATACCGAACATGTAGATTTGGAAAGATTACAATCAATAATAAACACACCTATAGCTTCCCCTTACTTCTTTGGTAGGGTGAAATTTCTCTTCAAGTGGCCCATCTTTCCATATGAAAAACATACCATATCTTATTCTTTTCCTTGCCTCTAGATCTTTTTCTTCTTGGAAATATGGTGCTAGGGAGCCTTAGACTTGGGTTAAGTCTTTATCCCCTTTTCCTTGCTCCTCATATTCTTATTTTTCATATGGATAGTGGGGTTGTCACACCCCATGACTTTATAAACTTTGTGAATAAGATTAAGAAATTATGAAAGTTTATTCTCACTATTGCTTATATTATAATTCATAATAAAACTAGAGAAGGCTTTGGGTAGTGATGAAAGAATGATATCTATGTATCGATCATCATGTATCTTAAAACCTAATGTGTATGGTTACTCAATGTAGACAATAATATTTACTACATGTGGCCTAACTGTCACTAACTCTCCAAGCTTTTATGTGAATAGTTCATTAGAGATCTCATATATCTCTCATATCGCATTCTATTGAAAAAGATCCTGAAGGTGAGAAACAATGTTATACACATAAATATCCTCATATCTCTTTAGGATATTATTGTACATGGAAGATAACATGAAACATTGGACAACCATTACATTATCCATATGCTTCAAATAGAGAGATACTTCTTCCTTACTAGCCTCTTCGGAAATGAACTCGGGAAGTGGGGTTTCCAACACGTATAATTTCTGTTAGTGACATAGTATAATGTGCAATCACCTACACCATTCCTATAAATTCATTCCATTAAGAATGTTATCCTTATCTAGTATTTATAGTAGTTATATTTTTTAAGTTGTTTTATTTTCCATTTCTATAAATTAAGAGAAGGTAATTAGTACTTTTTTTGTTATAAAAATAGATTGATAAATTTAAAATTAAATTCCATTAATCTCCCATTATTTTGTCAAAACATAATAGAAATCAGCCTTAGTTTTGAAATATATTTTACTTAGATATTATATTTTAAAGCATCCATATTCCCCTTCTCATAACCCAGACTTGGTCTTAACAGTCTATTTGAAGGGTTTTAGGTAGGCGTAATTTTCCAACTACATTAACTCAGAGTTTCTTGATCCATTGAGTGGACTCCCCAATATTAAAATATTGTTTTAAATATTTTCTCAATACTTTCCTCTTAGTTACACCAAGTTATACTTTCTCATTCAATACTTGATGTAAACTAAGTTAAGTTAACCAAAAACTTAAAGCTAAAATTCCCCAATAATTGAAATCACCCCAACATGGGTTTGTTAAGAAATTTGAACTATGAGTTTGACACTAACTGAAGAAGTGGAAGGCTATACTTACTTAATATTTTAGTTGAGGGTTTTTTATCTTTATTCATAAATCCAATTTATCACATTATTTTTTAATATTAATTGGATTTTACTTAAGTGATTAACCATGTCTGATAAAACATTTACAAATAATTTGTTTCTACTTTATTCCATGTTGCGTGCTTGTTAATTCATTTATTAAGTGACCATATAGAATCTAAAAACATAAATAATTAAACATTCAACTGATATAAATAAAACATAAACAGTATGATCTTGAGATTCTTTAATGGTTAGTTTATCTAGTGGATGGTAAACTAAGCCTTAACTCTAAGAGAAAACACTGGTAAACTAAGCCTTAACTCTAAGAGAAAACACTTTGAACTGTAGCTTGGTTTATATTGTAGCATTCCACTTTGGCTCATATGCATCACCTCGATTGGTTTCACCTCAAATCCTGAACTCATACTGCCTCCACTCACTTGGTAGATCCATCCTTACATAATCTTTTACTCATGCATAGGTGAGGGGATCTCATGGATTGGATAAAGGGGGTTTACATAAAATAAACCATAGGAATGAAGGCTCTTACATAATAAAGAGGAGGGATGACTCATAGACCATTAATACTAATTTAACTATAATAAATTAAAATAACCCAATCATATATAAAGGGATGATCTAATCTCCTAATCATCTATATATTTTCAGAAACTATCATACATTTTCAATATTTTTATCAATTACTATAACGACCCATAATTTGCATACATTGTTAGTACTTCAAAATTGAAGTACACTTATTACAACATATAACAAAACCATGAAAGGACCGTATAGGTATAGTGTCTTTAGAAACTAGGAAACATAAACAACTGGTTCATAAAGCATCTACACTGTCTCCCATTTATTTCATCATATCTATAGTCCCTTTTGGCATATCTTACTTAATAACCTTCTTCCCGACATGGGGAAAGAAAAAATACAAAAGGGTGATCCCAAATGCTCAGTAAGGGTAAACAAAAGAAATATCAATCACATCATATTCATAAGAACATAGCATTTTTGAAATCTTACCCTACAAAAGAGATCAAAATTTCATAACATGGGATAAATCATGGTAGTGAAATGTAATCACAATAATCATAACTTAAAACATGAATCTTTGTGGCATACACACATAATAATAGAGAATCATTTCTTATTATTCAAGACTCATTTCCAAGACTATCTTAGTGGACAAAGTCCATTTCTGAACCGAGTTCATTCCTCGTTTCAGTCCCGTTTCACTGAACCAGTTTAACCTGCCGTTCCAGCCATTTCTATCTCATGAGATATAAAATCTTTACCCAATGAATTAGAGGGAGATATAGGTCCCACTCATCTCATAATGATACCATTCTTATGTGTGCCACAAAATCATAAACCATACATCATAGCATAACCCATGTAATAAAAATGGGATTCTTAAACATCGTGACATCATAAAACAATTCATATAAGATAAAGGAATTCATAAAAATAATTCCATCACAACATAATCAAATCAATGTAATAATAAGGATATAAACAGAACCCTTTATTATCTTAGATGGAAAATAATTTTGATAAAACACTTGAACTCCATTCTTGAGGAAAATATCCTTTCTACTTCAAAAACACTTTTCCTTTCTTAACATGTCATATAATTATAAACTAAAAGAATTTTATTAAAAATAAACTTGAAAACTTGTAAAGTAAGATTCTTGGAAATAATGTTTTAAAAATCCATTCATGTCGTATATGTTAAAAAACATTCTTCTCGTACTTTTGTCGGAAAAGTCAAAAAGTACCTCGTATGAAAAACGACAAAATATTCCTTTCATGTCTTTTACTAAAAACTCAACGAAGGGTAAAATTGGATTTAAACAATTGTAGGTGGATGGAAATAATATTACATATTGAGGAAACATGGATGTGGATGATAAAATACACCCCAGTAAATTCCAAAGTATAAACAATCTCGGATAAAAATGAGATTGTGATATTTCCATTACCTCAGGTCTGATTTGCTTCTTAAGTGTCCTAAACTCCTGTATAATGATTTAAATAATGTCATTGATTTATTCCAGAATCATACTAATTGTTATGATATCATATATGGTCATATTATTAGCTTATTATTAGTAATATTTCATTGCTACTTGTTATTCGGGTGTTTATTACTTTTTGTTCTTATGCGTGTTTTGTCGAATAAATTCTCATTATTCTCTTTAGGTTATAGATACCAAATTTCCAGAATGGTATTAGTGTAATATATATCATATTCATTCATTCAATTCATTTATATAATCATTATGCAATGAAGATCATGTATAATGAGTCGCATCACATCTTGGAGACGGTATTCCGTACGTACGCACGAGCGATGATATCGTTCCCATGATCGTGGAATTGTATTGGAGTGTATGTATACTATTTCAGAATCAATATCACTTTACAATAATCATATATATTCATTATTTACACCATTATACCCATCCAAGTAAGGTGGTGGTGGAAAATAGATTACACCACGGCGTAGAGACGGTATTCCGTACGTACGCACGCGCGGTGATTTCGTTTTCCGTAGGATGGATAGATGGTGAAATAGGGTTGTTTCATACTTAAAATAACATATCATTATATTAGTGATACTTATTTTATTAATTCATAATTAAACAACTAAAGAAGAATAAGTGGAAGAAGAAATAAAGTTGAAAGAATCGGTAACAGACATTACCTCTTCTTTGAAGCACCTCTTTGAGACCGCCTTTTAGGGCACTAAAATTGGCCTTTGAAGAAGACCAGAACCTCTAGGATGTTTCTAGGGAAGTGGAGAGGAGAAATTGGTAGGGTTTGGCCAAGCTTGAAGGCTCAAAGTGGTGTGAGGAAGAGAGGGAGGAGGTGCCCTTTTATAAGGGAGGAGAGGGGCACCTTTGGAAAAACTAAAAATATTATTTTATTATAAAGACATATTCAGTTTTAAATAGCTCCAAATTGATTTATTTCAAATCTAAGGTGGGGATGGGTCGAAATCCTCTCATAAAATAGAATTTGGACAAGTTTAGTTTACTATTTTAACCTTATCATTTAGATTTAACTTTAAGTTAGATAATTTTACTTTTACCGTGTCTTTTTTGTGTTCTTACACTATAAGGTTAATAAACTTACCATAACAAGCCAAACGAACCCCAAGTTGTTTATTATTAATATATATAACCTTATCTAAGTCATTTGGCCGAATCTTAGATTTTTAGGAATAAAATAACAATTAATAATATAATATGTTTTTTTAAACTATTTTATGTCAATTTTGACACTATTTGGTAATTGATTTTTGTAAAAATCATAACAGAATGATTAGTTCGAACAAAGTTAATTAAATCAATACTAACATGTCATATTAACATAGAAAATTATTTTAATTCATAAAAAGTCTCAAATTACATTTATTTTGGTATTTATAACATCAATTATGTCAATATTTCATTAATAAGATAATTACTGCATCATCATTGTGTCATAAATAAATTAAATTATTTAAGTCTTAAAATTATAAATAAAATACCATTATGTAGGAAATATTTTTTAGATTTATAATGAATATTCGAATTTATCTTATGTAAAACCCTATATTAAAAATTATGTACTTATTAAACTTTGATTTTAACTATTTTAACCCTTCTTTAAATAAATTAATAATAAATGTCCTAATCGAATCCAAGTGGGCCTAAATGGTCATATTTTATTCCTAAGGTTGTTTTTGGTCGAATTACACTTATCCAAAAGAATTAGGACATGTGTTAGTGTAATAATAATATCATTTTTACCCTTAATTACCCTATTTACTTTTAACCGTGGTAAATAAAAGTAAAAAGTTACTATTCACCAAAAATAATTTTCATCTCATTAAACCACATTTTAGTCCTTGATATTAACTGTGCCTCTTGGATTTTTGAATTTCCACTCAAAAAGCGGTAAAATTAAGTTTTATGTAAATTTGCAAATTCTCCTAGGAGGTGGGTAAAAGACGGTGAAAAGTTCAATAAAATTTTTATATATCTAAAATTATTATAAAATGACTCCAATGAATTGAATTGAACTTATATAGGTATTATGTATCAATTTTGACCTAAAATAAATTTAATTAAAATAAATAATTATTTAAATAAAAAGTCGGTTTTTAAATAGTAACCCAGTGTTTTCACTATTCATCAAAAATTGAAAGTTTCCAGAAAAATACCAAAATTTCACCCTAGGCCAATTTCGATATTACGAATCCAAAAATGAAGTCCATTTTGAAAGATGAAATTTACAAAATTTCAAAATGTGGTTATTACTATTCATAACGGCTAGTTTTAATAATATTTTAATAGCATATCGTTGTTTAGTGAAACTCGGTATTGCGTACGACGCAAGCTATCGAGGAAGGTCACGATTGCGTGTAAAGAAAGACAAGATAGTGTTGTGTGTAGTGAAATATTCCTTTGATGATTTATATAAAATAAAAACAAAATTTTTCTCATAAAAGTCTCGGGTGTTACATTCTACCCACCTTAAAATGAATTTCGCCCTCGAAATTCGTCACTTGTAATGAACAGATGAGGATACCTCTCCCTCATCATATCCTCAAGCTCCCATGTAGATTCTTATAATTTTTGGTTCCTCCATAAAACTTTCACCAAGCGAGTGGTCTTGTTCCGTAGGACTTTTTCACTATGATCGAGAATCTCTATTGGTTGTTCTTTATAAGAAAGATCTTGTTCCAGCGATACAACTTCTGAGATGAGTACATGTGAAGGATCAGGTATGTACTTTCTCAGGAGAGATACATGGAACACATCGTGAACTTGAGAGAGATTCGGTGGAAGCTCAAATCGGTAAACTACCTTCCCAACACGATCCAGTATTTCGAAAGGACCGATATACCTAGGGCTCTGCTTTCCCTTCTTTCCAAATCTCATTACTCTCTTCCAAGGAGATATTCGTAAGAACACTTTATCACCCAGTTCAAACTCTAAGTCTTTTCTTCGGTTGTCAGTATAACTTTTTTTTCGACTCTGAGCGGCTCTTATGTGTTGTTGAATAGATCGGACCTTTTCTGCCATCTCATCAACAAGATCAGGTCCTAATAGCTTTCTTTCCCCAACTTCATCCTAGAAAGTTGGAGTCCTGCATTTATTTCTATAGAGAGCTTCATAAGGAGCCATCTGAATACTAGAGTGAAAGCTATTATTATAAGAAAATCCCACCAAAGGTAGGTGTTGATCCCAACCACCTTTGAAATCCATAGAGCAAGCTCTCAACATATCTTCTAGATTTTGAATTGTCCTCTCAGACTGAATGTCTGTCTGAGGATGATAAGCAGTGCTGAAACTCAACTCTGTATCCAGAGTATGCTGAAGACTTCGCCAGAACTTTGAGGTAAACCTCAGATCCCGAATAGATATAATAGAAAGTGGTACTCCATGCAATCTTACCACTTCCTTTACATATATCCTGGCAAGGTGATCCAGAGAGAAATCCTCTCTAATAGCAATGAAGTGTGCAGAATTTATAAGACGATCAACTATGACCCAGATAGCATTATTGCCTTTGGATGTTTTAGGAAGTACTGTGACAAAGTCTATAGTGATGTTTTCGCATTTCCATTCGGGTATGGGTAAAGGTTGTAACATCCCCTTAGACTTCTGTCTCTCAGCTTTAACTTGCTGACAAACCAAGCATCGAGAGACATATTCAGCAACATCTCTTTTCATGCCATCCCACCAGAAGTACTCTTTTAGGTCCCTATACATCTTCGTGCTTCCAGAATGAATAGATAATGAAGAACTATGAGCCTCATCCAGAAGCTCCTTCTTTAATTAAGGGATGGGAGGAACACAAACCCGATTCTTGAACTTTATTATCCCATCACAATCAAGGTTGAATTCAGGAACATTTCTCACCTTCTTTTGTAACTCTACATCTTCTTTCTGTGCCTCTTTAATCTTCACATGTATAGATGTTTGAACATTCATTTGAGAAAGATACGATTTTTCCCCTTCCATTATAATTCCAAGATCCATCCTTTGTAAATCCATAAATATTGGATCTTTTGTGATCCTCATCATGGATAAACTGGCATGGTCTTGTCGATTTAATGCATCTGCTACCTTGTTTGCTTTCCCAGGGTGGTAATGAATTGAGCAGTCATAATCCTTAATCAGCTCCAACCATCTTCTTTGGCGCATATTCATCTCCTTTTGTGTGAAAATATACTTTAAACTTTTATGATCAGTATAAATGTCACACCTTTATCCATAAAGATAATGCCTCCAAATCTTTAATGCAAAGATTACCGCAGCTAACTCCAAATCATGAGTTGGGTAATTTTGCTCATGGATTTTCAACTGTCGTGAGGCATAATCTATCACCATATCATTTTTCATAAGAACATACCCCAATCCCTTCTTGGATGCATCACTGTAGATCACAAACCTTTCTCCACTACAAGGCAGTGTGAGCACAGGTGCACTGGATAACCTTCTTTTCAGCTCCTTGAAATTCTCTTCACATTCCTCCGTCCAAAAAAACTTAACTCCTTTCCGAGTCAACCTGGTGAGTGGATTAGATAATCGTGAAAAATCTTTCACAAAACGTCGATAATATCTTGCCAAACCAAGAAAACTTCAGATCTCAGTTACTGTTGTTGGTCTCGACCATCTTTCGATAACCTCTGTTTTTGCTGGATCCACATATATCCCCTCTTTTGAGATTATGTGACCCAAAAATGCAACTTTTTGAAGCCAAAATTCACACTTGGTAAATTTGTCATAAATATTCTCCTTTCTCAGTGTCTTCAATATAATTCTCAATTGATCTTCATGTTCTTCCTTGCTCTTTGAATATACAAGGATATCGTCTATAAAGACTACCACAAACTAATCAAGATAGTCTCTAAAGACTCTATTCATCAGATCCATGAAGATAACAGGGGCATTAGTAAGACCAAATGGAATCACTATAAATTCATAGTGTCCATACCTTGTACGGAAAGTCATCTTTGGTATATTCTCCCTTTTGACCCTTAATTGATGATACCCTGAACGAAGATCAATCTTGGAAAAGTATTGAGCTCCACGTAGTTGGTCAAATAAGTCATCAATGCGCGGGAGAGGATATTTTTTCTTGATAGTGATCTTGTTAAGTTCTCGATAATCAATGTAGAGTCTCATTGATCCATCTTTCTACTTAACAAACAGAACAGGTGCTCCCCAAGGTGACATACTAGGGCATATGAAACCCTTATCAAGATTCTCTTGGAGTTGATTCTTCAATTTCTGCAACTCAATTGGGGCCATTCTATAAGGTGTCTTTGAAATAGGTAAAGAACCCGGTATGAGTTCTATTGAAAACTCAACTTCACGTTTTGGTGGAAGACCCGACAATTCCTCTGGAAAGACATCATAAAACTCCCGTACAATGGGAATATTCTTAATCGTGAGTTTCTCACCAACCATTTGAGATAAATAACCTTCATTTAGTGGAATCAAGACCCATAAGATGGAAGAAATTTCCACTAGGAGGTTATGTTCATCCTTGCATCGATAGATGATCAAATATTGATCTGGAATATGAAATGTGACTTCCCTTCATTGGAAATTGATATGAGATCCATATAGAGAAATCCAATCCATGCCAAGAATCACATCAAATTCCACTATAGAGAGGATCACAAGATTTGCAGGAAGCACTTTCCCACAAACTTCAATCGGAGAAGAATTATAAACTTTTGATGTGACTGTTGTGCCATTAGGGGTTGTCACAGCTAACTCAACATCTAATTGTTGAGGTAATATGGTGATACCCTTAGAAAATTCTTCAGAAATAAAGGAGTGGGTGGATACAGAATCAAATAAAACATTTTCTACTTTAGAGTGGATGGTAAGTGTACCTTTCACCACTTTGTTATCGTACTCCACATCGCTGATAGAAATTGCATGTGACTTTCCTTTGTCTTTAGCCTTAAGAGTTTGTTGACGTCGATCATCATCAATAACCCTTGGATTAGGGCATTTATTGTCATAATGCCCCATCTCCTTGCACTTGAAACATTGAAGTGTAGTAGGTTCATTCTGCGTATCCCTTCATTTTTTTTGCATCATTAGACATCTTCTTCCCATCATTGCAGCATTCAAATGCTCGATGACCTTCCTTTCCACATTTGAAACATTTACTTGTCCCTTTAAGAAAACTCCCTCCATGTTTCTTTCCACACTTTGAGTATAAGGGAAAACTCATCTTCTTTTCAGTGTGCTCTTTAGATTTTACTTTGAATTCCATTTTCCTGTTCTTATCAAACCCATATGACTGATGGGTTACTCCAATATCCATCTCAACTTTTAGGGCACATCGAATGATTTACTCGTAGCTATTGAAGTCCCTTATGGATAACACCCTTCGAAGACTTGGTTTTAAGCCACTAAAGAATCGATCGATCTTACTCTCAGGTTGGATAATAATACCATAAGAGTACCTTGCAAGTCTTGTAAAATTTGCTTCATAGGTACCAACAAATTCATCATCCTTTTGCTTTAGTTCAAGAAACTCCTTCTCTATCTTTGTTCGGAGAATACGAGGGAAGTACTTATTGAAAAATAAGTTCTTGAACTCGTCCCATTCCATGGACTCAATTTCATCTCTTGGCCTCGTATTCTTGATAAGATTCCACCATTGATCAGCATCACCTTCCAAAAGATACACTGCTAAGATGACTTTATCATGTTCAGAACATTGAAGAACTGAAAATATCTTTTCAGTAGTACTGATCCATTTTTCAGCAACTAATGGGTCAGTAGACCCGCTGAATGAAGGTGGACGCTGTCTCATGAAGGATTCAATAGAATGTTGCTCCTTCCTTTGATCGTTTGGAAGTCCTGTATGATTCATAGCTTGAGAAAGTTGTGTGAGCATGGCTACAAGATTTTGCATTCCATCTCCCATAATGTTTGGTTGCTCAGGGGGACAATCATTTCATTGCCTGTCGCATTCCTCATTAACACGGTTCCTTCGGGTTCTAGTAATTTACTAAAACCAAGAATAATATTGTGAGCAACACTAATTATAATAAGAAAAACACATAATCAAGAATAAAATTTTACACTTAAGGTCTTATCATAGGTTGTTCATGGCCATTTCTAAAACACTAAGATTGTATTCCATGCTTAGACTTATCCTTAGGATTCTTACTAAGGCTTTCACATCCTAGTTTCCAAAGGTTGAGTATACCTTTCCTCTGATACCAACTATAACAACCCATACTTTACATACATTGTTAGTACTTCAAAATTTAAGTACACTTATTACAACATATAACGAAACCATTAAAGGACCGTATAGGTATAGTGTCTTTAGAAACTGGGAAACATAAACAATTGGTTCATAAAGCGTCTACACTGTCTCCCATTTATTTCATCATATCTATAGTCCCTTTTGGCATATCTTACTTAATAACCTTCTTCCTGACCTGGGTAAAGAAAACATACAAAAGGGTGAGCTCAAATTCTCAGTAAGGGTAAACAAAAGAAATATCAATCACATCATATTCATAAGAACATAGCATTTTGGAAATCTTACCCTGCAAAAGAGATCAAGATTTCATAACATGGGATAAATCATGGTAGTGAAATGTAATCACAATAATCATAACTTAAAACATGAAGCTTTGTGGTATACACACATAATCATAGAGAATCATTTCTTATTAGTCAAGACTCATTGCCAAGACTATCTTAGTGGACAAAGTCCATTTCGGAACCGAGTTTATTCCTCGTTTCAGTCCTGTTTCACTGAACCGGTTTAACCTGCCGTTCCATCCATGTCTATCTCATGAGATATAAAATATGTAACCAATGCATTGGATGGAGATATAGGTCCCACCCATCTCATAATGATACCATTCTTATGTGTGCCACAAAATCATAAACCATACATCATAGCATAACCCATGTAATAAAAATGGGATTCTTAAACATCGTGACATCATAAAACAATTCATATAAGATAAAGGAATTCATAAAAATAATTCCATCACAACATAATAAAATCAATGTAATAATAGGGATAGAAATAGAACCCGTTATTATCTTATATGGAAAATAATTTTGATAAAACACTTGAACTCCATTCTTGAGGAAAATATCCTTTCTACTTCAAAAACACTTTTCCTTTCTTAACATGTAATACAATTATAAACTAAAAGAAGTTGATTAAAAATAAACTTGAAAACTTGTAAAGGAAGCTTCTTGGAAATAATCTTTTAAAAATCCATTCATGCCATATAAGTTAAAAAAACATTCTTCTCGTACTTTTTTCGGAAAAGTGAAAAAGTACCTCGTACGAAAAACGACAAAATATTCCTTTCATATCTTTTACTAAAAACTCACCGAAGGGTAAAATTGGATTTAAACAATTTTATGTGGATGGAAATAATATTACATATTGAGTAAACATGGATGTGGATGATAAAATACACCCTAGTAAATTCCAAAGTATAAACAATCTTGGATAAAAATGAGGTTGTGATATTTCGCTTACCTTAGGTCCGATTTGCTTCGTAAGTGTCTGAACCTCCTATATAATGATTTAAATAATGTCATTGACTTATTACATAATCATACTAATTGTTATGATATCATATATGGTCATATTCTTAGCTTATTATTAGTAATATTTCATTGCTACTTGTTATTCGGGTGTTTATTATTTTTGTTCTTATCTGTGTTTTGTCGAATTAATTCTCATTCTTATCTTTAGGTTATAGATACCTCATTTAAAGAATGGTATTAGTGTAATATATATCATATTCATTCATTCAATTCATTTATATAATCATTATGCAATTAAGATCATGTATAACGAGTCACATCACATCGTGGAGATGGCATTCCGTACGTACGCACGAGCGATGATATCGTTCCCATGATCGTGGAATTGTATTGGAGTGTATGTATACTATTTTAGAATCAATATCACTTTAAAATAATCATATATATTCATTCTTTACACCATTATACCCATCCAAGTAATGTGGTGGTGGAAAATAGATTACACCACGGCGTGGAGACGGTATTCAGTACGTACGCACGCGCGGTGATTTCATTTTCCATAGGATGGATAGATGGTGAAATAGGGTTTTTTCATAATTATATTAACATATCAGTATATTAGTGATACTGATGTTATTAATTCATAATGAAACAACTAAATAAGAATCGGTAACGGACATTACCTCTTCTTTGAAGGGCCTCTTTGAGACCTCCTTTTAGGCCACTAAAATTGGTCTTTGAAGAATATCAGGACCTCTAGGATGTTTCTAGGGAAGTGGAGAAGATAAATTGGCAGGGGTTGGCCAACTTTAAGGCTCAAAGTGGTGTGAGGGAGAGAGGGAGGAGGTGCCCTTTTATAAGGGAGGAGAGGGGCACCATTGGAAAAATTAAAAATATTATTTTATTATAAAGACATATTCGGTTTTAAATAGATCCAAATTGATTTATTTATAAGATAATGTGGGTATGGGTCGAAATCCTCTCATCCAATAGAATTTGGACAGGTTTAGTTTACTATTTTAACCTTATCATTTAGATTTAACTTTAAGTTATATAATTTTACTTTTACCGTGTCTTTTTGTGTTCTTACACTATAAGGTTAATAAACTTACCATAACAAACCAAACGAACCCCAAGTTGTTTATTATTAATACATATAACCTTATCTAAGTAATTTGGTTGAACCTTAGATTTTTAGGAATAAAATAACAACTAATAATATAATATTTGTTTTAAAAACAATTTTATGTCAATTTTGACACTATTTGGTAATTGATTTTTGTGAAAATCATAACAGAATTATTAGTTCAAAAAAAGTTAATTAAATAAATAATAACATGTAATATTAAAATATAAAATTATTTTAATTCATAAAAAGTCTCAAATTACATTTATTTGGGTATTTATAAAATCAATTATGTCAATATTTCATTAATAAGATAATTACTGCATCATCATTGTGTCATAAATAAATTAAATTATTTAAAGTCTTAAAATTATAAATAAAATACCATGATGTAGGAAATCTTTTTAGCTTTATAATGAATAGTATAATTTATCTTATGTAAAACCCTATATTAAAAATTATTTACTTATTAAACTTTGATTTTAACTATTTTAACCCTTCTTTAAATAAATTAATAATAAATGTCCTAATCTAATCCAAGTGGGCCTAAATGGTCATATTTTATTCCTAAGGTTGTTTTTGGTCGAATTACACTTATCAAATAGAATTAGGACATGTGTTAGGGTAATAATAATATCATTTTTACCCTTAATTACCCTATTTACTTTTAACCGTGGTAAATAAAAGTAAAAAGTTACTATTCACAAAAAATTATTTTCATGTCATTGAACCACATTTTAGTCCTTGATATTAACCCTGTCTCTCAGATTTTTTAAATTCCACTCACAGAAGCGGTAAAATTAAGTTTTATATAAATTTGCAAATTCTCTTAGGAGGTGGGTAAAATACAGTGAAAAGTTCAATAAAATTTTTATATATCTAGAATTATTATAAAATGACTCCAATGAATTGCAATGAACTTATATAGGTATTATATATCAATTTTGACCTAAAATAAATTTAATTAAAATAAATAATTATTTAAATAAAAAGTCGGTTTTTAAATAGTAACCCAGTGTTTTCACTATTCATCAAAAATTGAAAGTTTCTAGAAAAATACCAAAAAATCGCCCTAGGCTAATTTTGATATTCTGAATCCAAAAATGAAGTCCATTTTGAAAGATGAAATTTACAAAATTTTAAAAACTGGTTATTACTATTCATAACGGCTAGTTTTAATAATATTTTAATAGCATATCTTTGTTTAGTGAAACTCGGTATTGCGTACGACGCAAGCTATCGAGGAAGGTTGTGATTGCGTGTAAATCAAGCCAAGATAGTTTTGTGTGTAGTGAAAGATTCCTTTTATGATTTATATAAAATAAAAAACAAAATATTTCTCATAAATGTCTCAGGTGTTACAATTACTTCTATTCATTCTTTAATTAAGATAATGTGCTAGGAATTAATCCAATTAATTCAATTTAACTGAATTAAATCCAATAATCCTGAACAAACCATCACCACAATTAATTTCAATTAAAATTAATGAATTACACAAGTTTAATTTAGAGTAAATAGTTTCTTTCTTATCCAAATTTTTAACACTGAAATAGATTTAATATATATAACTATAAATCCTAATACATGGTGTGTATTGTCTAATAAATGACCCACATAAAAAATTTGAATAGGTTTAATTATATATTTATTTTTTTCTCCATGAAAAAATTGGGCACTCTATCTTCAACAAACTACATGGCGTGTACTATAGTGCATGGCGTGTACTATCTTCTACTCATGTCAATAGCACACACCTTGGGTCTCCTGCTACATACTTGTTCAAAGTACATGGTGTCTTATCTAATATAAAAAATGTGTAATTTCATTTTTCCATGTACAAATAACATGTATTGGGGCTTTAACACCCCAAGTTTTTATGGAATAATTTTTTCCTTTTCAAATAAGTTTAAATTCTTTGATAGTGTTCATTACACGCAGTGCCGAGTTTTAACAAACAATGATATACTATTAATAATATAATTTAAAAATGACCATTATAACTTAGTCATTAAACTTGGAAGTATGAATAGTAATAAATACATTTTGAAAAATAATTATGAATTTTTTAGATGAATAAAATATATTGATAAATGAGTACTTAATTTTTGGTAAAGTTTTTATATGCTTCAAAAATACATTTTTCTCAAAAAAATGTTTTTATTTCTTTTTGTGAACAAATAATAAAATTAATTGTTGAAACTTTTAGTAAATTAATTCTAAAATATAAAATTAATTTTTTAATTCAAAATTTTAAAATTATCTTAGAGTGAATTTTTGAGACTTTTCAGAAAAAAGATTAATTTTTCAACGAATAATGAAAAATTCTACTTTTTATTAGAAAACTACATTTTTACTTAAATTATTTAAAGAGTTCAATTATATTTAAATTTTTTTTAAATGTAATATTAGTTTAATTATATTATTATTACTCCAATTTATATCATTTTATTTTTCATATTAAAACTTTTTATACTTATGAAAACTTTTCCTCTAGAAAACCGTTTTTTCGTCGCATCTATGAGTTTTATTTTAAATTTTTCACTTTTATTAATTGAATTTGATGAAATAGATTCTATATTTGGAATTATAATAATTTATATTATATAATAGGTTCAACTTACTTTTTTCATAAATATTAGTAAAAACGGTAAAAATTAATTATTGTGGTTAAGGTTAAAAGGGTTTTGCGCATTACATGCGCATGTGTTAAAATTAATTTTCAACACCCATAGGATATTTATTTAATAAATTGAATTTAATATTTAGAATAATTTTTTATAAATTATATAATAATTCTCATTTTATTTTTAGTATTAAAGGATAAATTACCTAGGAAAATAAAATGAGACAAGTTACCGTGGTGAAAACTAAAATGGTAAAAGTGAGTGAACTTAGAATTTAAGGGAATAACATGTTTAAAATGTTTATTTTTTATGATGATTATTTTAATATATCATATCATCCCTAAAATCCATTATTTATCAATTTTGGATGCACATTTATTGAGAGTGACTTCTCATTATTGAATTGTTTTGGGTATTTATAAAAATGCCACTACCCCTCAATTATAAAAGGTTACCTACTCCCCCCACTTATTCACACTCCAAAATACTTTTAGTTCATGCAATACCTACAAAAATATCTTCCTTATTTCCCTACCCACTTCATATAGACCTTATTATTATTTGGATACCCTCCTAAGATGGATTCTAGTGCAAACCTATAGAGGTTGTTCTAAGAATATGTATCATTCTTAACTAAGCGTTTTTTATTTTATTTATTCTTCCACCTCCTTAAAATATTTTTAAACTATGATAATATAATAATATCAGTATATCACATAGAATGGTATTTTATTACGTTAATTTCATAATATATATCCCTCTCTTCTTCCACCAATTGGGAAATGAAACTATCAATTGTGTGTATGGTGTACTATCGCATCATGAACCGATGTAATTCATTTTAAATCCCTGCATCTCATGGATGGATATAATTATGGTTTTAGCACATGTACAATATATTTATGAGATAATTATACTTATAAAACTATATTATTTCATCTACCTTATTACCTCCCAATTCCTTTGAAAATGATAATGTTGTTCATGCATACGTGCGGACTACCGCCACCACAAAGCGATGTGACATGTTTTTCATTTTATTTTGAAATAGATGGTAATTAGAGTATATTTAATGAATATATATGACATATATGATATAAAAATGATTCTATAAAGTTTAATTAATATTTAAATTTCTTTTATTCTGTCCTTCAAGAAAATGGAAACAGTATTCATGCATACGTACGACATACCGTCTCCAAGAACGGTGTAATTCATTTTCTATCTCTAACTTTTATGCATTACTATAAATATATATATAATGAATATATATATATATATATATTATTTATATCATGGTTAAAATTATATATATGATTATCCATGATCAAAGTAAAAGGACCAAAAATAGCAAAACAAAACATACATGAAAAACGAAGCAGTTATTACCCGAAACATTATTTTAACAAGGAAATTGTTAATAAACAGGTAATAAAATTTCATAATTAAATCATATATGGTATTATATATATGATTATTATTTTTTAATATATTTATAATAAACCTATATTTATTATACATTAGTTTCAAATGTGTATGAAGAAATTCGAGACTTGAGGTAAGGGGATTTTCTTCTCGCTTTTATTTCTGTCGGACACATGCCATATTCACAAATTATTTCTTTTTTATGGTGTATATTATGCCCATGAATATATTATATGACGTTTTTTATGAAATTTTTTATTATTTAAATATCCATATAAGGTTTTATCTTTCATATCGATTACAATTCAAACATTACAAAAGTGGTAAATGTTTTATGTTACAATCTCATTATTCATTGGGATTATTTATGATTATGCTTTTGATGATGAAATATTATGATCCATATATCAATAAAATAATTAATTTTTTTATTCAGTGGTTATTTATAGATAATAAATGTTTCCCTTTCATTTTCCTCTCTTTAAGAACTCAATATACCAAAAGAATATTTTTAAGGAAAGATTACTTTAATTATCTCTTTAATCGAAAATCATTTCTCTCCTATGTCTATGTTTTATAAAAAATGTTTTAAATAATGTTTTTAATATTCTACAAATATTTTTTAAATTAATTTTTACCCATGTTTTAATTTTTAAAAAATGGTTTAAAATGGATCATCATGTCATTTTCTAAACAAGGATTTTTTGAATTTTTATGAAAAATGTGAATGAAATATTCGTTTTAATGTGTACAGTATGAAATGTATTTTCCCAAATCATTTATTCTTAATTATTTAAATATTAATTGAAATGTTTTCAAGTTTATTTTCAAATAAAATTTCTTCTTTGATATTTAGGAATTTTTTTGATGATAAATAAGTTTTTTCAAAGTGGAAAGGTTATTTTACTCAAGAAGTGTTCTAAGTGGTCTTTTAAAATCATTTTCCATCCAAGATGAAATCCTTTTATGTTAATTAAAATTTACTAGAGATATGATCCAATAATAACATCATTATTATTTATATATATTTTTTATCATTATATTGATGGGATTTTAATGAAACCCATTTCTTTTCCACGGGTTATGATGTGATGAGTTGATGAAATGCTTATGAAACCCATTTCTTTTCATGGTTTATGATGTGATGAGTTGATGAAATGATTATAAAACCCATTTCCACCCACATGTTATAATAAGATGAATTTTTTATGATCTTTTGGAAAAAAATATTTATGATTTTTATTATGTTATTGGTGGTACCTATATCTCCCTCCAATGTATTGGGTAATTATTAATGTTCTATGAGCTCAAAGGTTATACGAGAGGTTATCCCAAGCCCAAAAGAGGGTACATAGGAGGTTATCCTAATCATGAAAGAGGGTACATGGGATGTTATACCAAGCCCAAAAGAGGGTACACTGGAGGTTATCCCAAGCCTAAAATATGGTACATGGGAGTTTGTCCCAAGCTCGAATAAAGTATACAGGTAGTTATCCCAAGTCTAACATGATATGAATGTCTTGGTGGGTATCCTTAGCATAATATTTACTATGCTTATGTGTATTCCAAAAATCTATCTTTTATGCTAATTTTATTTTCTCATGGCTCTTTTTGTTTGATTCCATTATGTTTCATGTCTTATGAACTGTCAAGATTTATACCATGAATCAAGTATATGATCTATGATATAAATGGTATGGTGTTCAATTATTATTCTCATATTCCTATACCTTTATGCTCACATTTTGTTGATATCTATATTTTTTACCTTACTAATAATTCTATCTCACCCTTTATTATGTTTAATTTCCCCATTTTATGAAGAAAGGTATTGTGTATCATATATCTACGAAGGGTGATAGCTTTTGGAGATGATGTAGTTCACCTATGAAGTAGTTTTTTATGTATCCAAGTTTCCAAATGCACTAGACTTATATGATTCTAGCAAGAATCATTATATTATGTAATGAATATTCATCTATTAATATGTAATATTTATATATGAAATGTGTGGGTATCTATAGTTGGTATTAGAGAAAGGTTTAGTTAACCTTTGGGAACTAAGATGAGAAAACATTAGTAATAAATATAAGGATAAGTCTAAGTATAGGAAAATATCCTGGAATTTTGGTGAATGATAGACTGATTTGTTTCCAAGTAATTTAATCCTCGTCTAGATACTACAAGTGGATGTGGCTCTAAAATAGATATACCTAGGGGTAATATCTTTGAAAATGGAATATTGGGATTTGACTCAATCATCACCTGGTGTAGGATGATGGACCTTGTTGCACACCTGATTTGATACTCTTAGGGTATATGTTTGGGAAATTCACAGACTCTTTAAAAACCATCATGAAGGAATTGAATAGATGGTGATCATGGATGGCCTAGGTTAAAATTAAGGTATCATATATTGAAAATAAGGTGTAAATATTTAGACATCCTATTAATGATTTTTCATTATTGATCACTCTATTAAAAGATTACTGATGGTGATGTTAACCATTTTCGATTTACTAAGGGATTGAAGATAAAATGAAGAAGTTGAGGTGGTAATAGATATGATCAAATATTGAAGTACCCTATTTGATCTTGGTCATATAAATTACTTTATATCCTAAAATTTATCTAGGAATGTCAATTACTAAACTCAAATATTAGAAGTTGAGTTAGCAGTGAAAACCCCTAATGACACGATGATCACATCTCAAGTCTAGGATTATTCTCTATTTGAATTTTGTAGTAATTTGCTTCCTAAAAATATCATGATTCTCCCTCTGGTTAAATTTGATGTTATCTTAGTCATGGATTGGATTTCTATATATTAATCCCACGCCAATTACTAAGGAAGGGAATTCACGTTTGATATTCTAACCCAGCCTATGATCATCTACTAGTGTGATGATAAATATGAACTTCCTATGTAAATCAAATCCATTGTATAGGTCTTATTTCTTATTCAAAAATGGTGCTTATCTCATATGGTTGGGGAGAAACTTAAAATTGATGATATACTTATTATGCAAAAGTTTCCTAATGTATTTCTATAATATTTTCTTAGTCTTCTTTTGAATTTTGAAGTTGGGTTTTCAATAGAACGCATACCTGGAGCTATGATTATTTCATAGACTCCTATAAAATGGACCCTATTGAGTTACAGTAATTAAATAAGTAACTCCAGGAGAATATAAAAAAGGGATTCATTCATGTAAGTGTATCACTATGGGGTTCACTGGTTCTTTTTTTAAGAATAAATATGGATTAATGTGACTCTAAATTGATTATAGGGAACTAAACAAGATCACAATCAAGATCATCTACTCCATATTGATGACTTATTTGATCAAATATATAGATCTAAATACTTTTAAAATATTTAATTTCATTCTGTATATCATCAATTGGGGGTTAATAAGGATGATATACCCAAGATGGCATTTTGTACGATGTATTGACACTATGAATATGTAGTGATGTTGTTTAGTCTCACTAATTCCCCTACTATCTTCATGGATTCAATGAATAGAGTATTTATAGATTGCATTGATTGGTTTGTGATAGTATTTATAAATGATATTATTATATATTCAAAGATTAAGGAAGGGCATGAATATCACTTGAGAATTATTATGAAGACCCTAAGGAAGGATAAATTGTTTACAGAATTTAAAAAGTTAAAAAAAATTGCTATAAAAGGTTTAATTTTTTTGGTTATATAATCTCAAGATAGGGTATATTTTTTGGATCCATCAAAGAATTATGATATTAAACATTATCCCAGACCAACCATAGTGACTAAGATACATATTTTTTCTGCTTTGGCTGGATATTAGAGATGCTTTGTGGAAAATTTATCATGAATGTCCAATCCACTTACCAAGTTAACTCAGAAGGGAGTCGAGTTCCTATAGAAAAATGAATGTGAGGAAAATTTCAAGGATTTAAAGATAAGGTTAGTTATAACTATTTTGATTACATTACCCTACATTTGATAAGGGTTTTTAATCTATAGTGATACATTGAAGAAGAGATTGGGATGCGTTCTTATGCAAAATTATATGGTGATAGCTTATTCATCATGATAGTTAAAGATTCATGAAAAAAATTACCCAACTCATAATTTGGATTTATCTTCAATAGTTTTTTTATTAAATATATGGAGACATATATTTATAAATAAGGGTTTGATATGTATATTGATCATAAGAGTTTAAAGTATATATTCACATAGAAATAGTTGAACATAGTCAGAGAATATGGTTGGAGCTGATTAAATATTATGACTGCTCAATACATTACCACCCTGGGAAAGAAAACAAGGTGGTAAATACTTTGAGTAAAAAGGATCATGCTAGATTATCTATGATGAGGATCACAAAAGATAAAATATTTTTGAAATTTTCAAAGGATGGATCTAGAAATTTTGAAGGAAGGGAAAAAAATATTATCTTTCTCAAATGAGTGTTCAAACATCTATCCAAGTGAAGATTAAAGAGGCATAGAAGAATAATGTAAATATAAATAATAAGGTTAAAATGTTATTTAGTTTAACCTTGATTATTATGGAATGATAAAGTTCAGGAACTATGTATATGTTCCATTAATACCCAATTTGAGGAAGGAGCTATTAGAGGAACTTCATAGTTCTTCATTCTCTACTCATCCTAGAAGTATAAAGATGTATAGATATTTGAAAGAGTGTTTCTATTGGGATACCATGAAGAGGGATATTTTAGAGTTTGTATCCCAGTTCATGGTATGTAAACATGTTAAGGCAAAGAGATAAAATTTTAAAGGTATGTTACAACCATTACCCATCCTATAATAGAAATAGAACAACATCACTATAGATTTTGTCATCAGGCTCCCCAAAATATCTAAAGGGAAGACGTTATATGGGTTATAGTTGATTGCCTTTAAAAGTTAGTACACTTAATTACTATTAGAGAAGATTTTTACCTTTATCATATTTCCATAATATACGTTAAATAATTGGTAATTTTTCAAGGAGCTCAGCATTATATTATATATGATAAGGATCTGAGGTTTACCTCGAAGTTATGGTGAAGTCTTTAGAAGGAACTGGATATGGAGCTACATTTTAGTACTACATATAATGCTCAGTTATATAGTCATTTTTAAGGAGATATTAAAACCCTATAGGATATTTTGAGATCTTTTATTATAAATTTTAAAGGTATTCAAGATCAACACCTTCCTCTAGTTGAGTTTTCTTACAACAATAGCTTTCACTCAAGCATTCAAACGGATCCTTGTGAATGCCTCTATAAAAAGAAGTGTGGAACTCCAATATTCTAGGATTAAGTTAGGGAAATAAATCTATTTTTACTTAAGCTAGCTGAGTAAATGGTAGATAAAGTTATATCCATTCAACAGCACCTTAAGGCATCATAGATTCTAAAAAAAAGTTATGTTGACAATCATCAACGTGATCTAGATTTTAAAGTTGGTGAGAAGGTTTTCATATGAATTTCTCTATGGAAAAAGGATATGAGATTTATGAATAAATAAAATCTTATCCCTAGGTATATTTCCCATTTCAAGATTCTTGATCAAGTGTGGATAGTCACCTATCACGTGGCACTTCCACCGTACCTCTCTAAAGTTCATGATGTGTTCCATGTATCTCTCCTGAGGAATTATATACCTGGTCCATAACAAGTAATAAACTCATAAGTAATACTATTGGATCATGAAATTTTCTATTAAGAACAATTTTTGGTGATTATGGATCATAGAGAGAAAGTGATACGAAACAAGGGCACTAAACTAGTCAAAGTTTTTTGGAGAAAAACCACCAGCTTAAGGAAGCTACGTGGGAATCTGAGGATATGATACGGTAAAATTATTCCTAGTTGTATATATTATAGTGATTTAATTTATAGGGGAAAATAATTTTATGTTTGGTAGAATTTAATAGCTTGATTTTTTATAGAATGTTTTTTTTTCACATAAATTTAATTTCTTCGATAGTATGTATTACACGTAACACCAAGTTTTAATAAACCATGATATAGTGTTAATATTATTATTTAACCAAGACCATTATAAACTATTCATTAAAATTTTTGGTGTGAATAGGAATAAACACATTTTTTAAATTAATTATGAAGTTTTTAGAATAATTACTTAATTTTTGGTAATGTTTATATGTTTGGAAAATACATTTTTTACAAAAAAAATGTTTTTATTGATTTTTGTGAAAAAATAATAAAAGTAATTTTTTTTACTTTAAAAATAATATTTTAATATATAAATTAATTTTTAAAATAAAAATTTAAAAATCATCTTAGAATGAATTTTTTATAATTTTTTGAAAAGATAACTTTTTTGATGAATAGTGAAAATGATATTTTTTATTAGACAATTTCCTTTTAGTTTAAAGTATTTAAAAAGTTAAATTATATTTTAAAATATTTTTAAAATTAATATTAGTTCACTTATATTATTATTAATCCAATTTTGGTCATTGGAATCAATTTCTTATTGATTTTTGATATTAAAACTTTTTATACTTATGAAAAAAAATCTTTGGAAAATCGCTTTTTTGTCGCGTTTAAATTCTTCCACTTTTATGAATTTAACTTGATAAAATGGATTATTTATTTGGAATCATAATAATTTTTATTATATAATTTTTAAAATTAATTTTTTTAATGAATATTAGTAAAAAACATAAGAAAAAAAATTAATTATTGTGGTTAAGGTTAAAATGGGGTTTTGCGAGTTACATGCACATGTGTTAAAATTAATTTTCAATGCACATAGGATATTTCTATAATAGATTTAATTTTATATTTAGAATCATTGGTAAAAATTATATAATAAGTATCACTTAATTTTTAGGCCTAAAGGATAAATTTCCGAGGTAAATAAAAAGAAACTAACTACCATAGTGAAAACTGAAACAGTAAAAGTGAGTAAACTTAGAAGCTGAGGGAATAACATGTTTAAAACATGTGTATTTTTTATTTTAGAGATTTTTATAGACCATATAATCCATCCAATCCATTATTTATCATTTTTTTTATTCACATTTATTGAGAGTGACTTCCCATTATTGAATAGTTTTGGGTATTTAAAAAAATGTCACTCACCCTCAATTATAAAAGGCAGCCTCCTCCCCTTGCTTCTTCACACTACCAGAGCCTTTTAGTTTATCCAATAACTAACCAAATATATTAATTACTTCCCTTTACACTTCCTATAGGACTTATTTTTATTATTCAACCCTCCTAGGAAGGATTTTGGTGCAAACCTAGGGAGGTTGTCTCAAGAAGAGGTATCATTCTTAACCAAGAATTTTTATTTTATTTCTGATTAAACTGACTTAAAATATTTTTCAAAAATTATAATATAATAATATAAATATATAACATATAATAATATATTATTATTTTAATTTCATAACCTTTATCCATCTCTTCTTCCATCAAATGGGAAACAAAACCATCGATCGTGTGTATGGCAGATTACCACCTCATCAACCAATGTAATTTGTTTAAGATCACCACCTCTCATGGATGGATATAATGATGGATTTAACATATTTACATTATATTTATGAAAAAAATATAATTATATAATTATAATATCACATCTACCTTCTTACCTCCCAATTCTTTGGAAAATGATAATGTCACTCGTGCATACGCGCGGACTACCGCCTCCACGAAGTGATGTGACACATTGTTCATTTTATTTTGAAATATATGGTAATGAGGGTATATTTAATGAATATATATGATATATATGATATTAAAATTATTCTTTAAAGTTTAATTAATATTTACCTTTCTTTTGTTCCATCTATCGAGAAAATGGAAACAGTATTTCTGCGTATATATAGCATACGATCTCCATGAACGGTGTAATTCATTTTCTATCACTAAATTTTATGAATTAATATAAATAAATATATAATGAATATATATGATATTTATATCATGTTAAAATTATATATATTATTTAACCATTATCAAATTAAAATTATTGAAAATACCAAACCAAAAGTAGGTACACGGGTGGTTGGATGAATCCTAACATGATATGAATGTCTTAGTGGGTATCCTTGAATTAATATTTATAATGATTTATGTGTATTCCATAAATCTATGTATTATTAAAATTTTATATTCTCATGACTCATGTTCTTTGATTCCATTATGATTCATTTCTTATGAACTTCCAAGATTTATTTTATGATTCAAGTTTATGATATATGATATGTAGGGTATAGTTTTCAAATGTTATTTTCATGTTCTCATATCCTTATTCTCATATTATATTGATATATTTTTTTTTACCCTTAAATATTATCTGAGATCACCCTTTCTTATGTTTCCTTTCCCCAGGTTATGAAGAAAGGTATTGTGTATGATATGTTTAAAAAAAGGTGTTATTTATGGGAGATGATGTCGTTCACCTTTGAACTAGTGGTCTATGTATCCAAGTTTCCAAAGTCACTAGACCTATACGATTATGGAATGTATCATTATGTTATTTAATGAATATTCATCTATTAATATGTAATATTTATGCATGAAAAGTGTGGGTTGTTATAGGGACTAGTCGTGTTGCATGCTTGCGGACAAGCTCAAGGTACACGGCATATACTGGGAATACACGACATGTGTCCTCAAAGTTGAATGGATCATCTATACCCATTCCATGAATCTAATACATCGCAGATTAGTACACCCCATGTTCTTGTTAGTAGGATAACAAGGACTACGTATTGTGTACAATGGTTACACGACATGCAGTTCTTCAAGTCATGTGACAGTCTGTCTAGATCTACACGTCGATCCACTTTTTTCAGATATTATATCTGATTAACTCATATATATCCAACTTTATCATGTGATATGGATATGAAAAAACAATATTGCACAGTGTGTGTACTATAAGTACATATCGTGCACTCTGGTTTTATCTAGGCAGAGACTTTGGCACCTCCAGATGGTGTGAATCGAATGCTTCTTCATTTTTAATCATGAACTGGTTACTGGTTATGATATCAATAATAAATAAGGGTAAGAGATGATGATGTTCATATATTAAAATGAATCATTTTAAGTAAAAGAAAATTAAAACACATACAACCATTCATTTAATAAAAAATAATTAAAAATTAAAAATGTTTCTTCTCTAATACCACCTATAGGTTTTGGGAGCAACAGAAGCATCTTTTGATGGCATGGAAAACTTGTCTTTTAGTCTTAGTTTATGTGTCATTTTTTTCACATGATCAAAATATAATGTCCAAAAAAACCATAAAATACCTGGCTAGATTAAAATGTTGAAACCAGAAAAGGAGGATCTTCACATGTAATTTATAATTAATTTATGAGCAGATATAGAATTACTAAAACTTATAATTCGACTTTCATTAATGATCTGGTGGTATAGATCTTTCCACAAAGTCGTTTCACTATAGAATACAAGTGTATAATACCTCTAGTAGTGATCCACGTGCCTTCTATAATCTTTGAAAATCAGCATAAAATCACCAGACTCTAGCACGGTTGATCCTAATCACTTGCATTATTCGTGGTTGATTACAGCTGTATTATTCTTAAAATAGGAAGAACTATTGGTGGTATCTCTAAGGATTGATAGAGGATGAATATGGATCACATTCTAGATCTCTAGATCTCTATCTAGGTATTGATAGAGTATCTCTCTATCCATTGTGCACACCAAAAGTGTGTTAGGAGAGAGTTATAATCATATATTTATTTTGGAAGTTTTAGGGTTGGAAAATCACAAACAAGCCCCTTACTATATTTAATATTCTTAGTTGAACCCATGTACATTAATAATAATATTAATATTATTAATTTCTTAACATGTGTAACATATTAAGAATATAAATATGTATCATTTACACTATTTCTAATTAGACCATTAATCTCAGCCTGCTTTCCCTCATCGATATTTATCGATCTTTAAATAATGACTAGCCCGAATGGACTGAAGGCATTCTTTTTTTATTGATTTTGATAACCCCCCTTTCAAGGGATAAGGGGGAACCCTTACAAGGCACATAGGCTCAGAGATTACAAGGACCGTAGGCTTAGGAGATAACATGACCTGAAGGTATTAGGAAATTCAACCATACTATCTACAAGGAACTACCCCTCCCCAGCATCTGCGTCATGATAGTATCTCTCCACCTTTGCATGGCTGTCTGGCTAGGCTTCCCATACAAACACAGGCTGGTACCGATGGCATATCCATACCCTCTCATTCTGACAATCCATTTGGTTCTGCTCTGGTGAGTACACCTACTCTGAATCCTCATCTGGGGCTGCTCCTTTTTCGTAGTGTGTCTGGGCCAACTGCATGTGGCCCGAAGGCCTTGATGTGGCTCGAGGGCCTTAATGGTGGCCTGAAAGCCCTACTGACCCGAAGTCCAGGGTGGCCCGAAAGCCTTAAGGACTCCAAGCCCAAACCGATGGCCCAAGGTGAATAGTTCTAGCTGCTACAGTACCGAATAGTACCTGCTACAGTGCCTGCTACAGTACCCGCACAGTGTGCAGTAATGACTATTTAATAAATAAATATCAATAAAATATTCTACGATAAATATAATAAATATTATATTAATCCAAATTTAAAATTAATATTTATTGTTATCATTTAACTCGCTTATTATTTCGAATAACTAGTTATTAAATTATTCCAATCAACCAAACCTGAATAAACATTATTTATTCTAAACTATTAAAATTAATACTAGAATTTAACTAAGATTGTAGATACACTTAGTGTGTGAATTTAACAACCTAAAAATATTATTCTTTTAATAAATTAACTATTACCTCTCAACAAATTTTTATTATGTTTTAAAATATAAACACATAAAAAGGCTTTTACATTTCATAATAACATTACACATCATGTGTAGATATGGACAAATAAAACAAGTAATGGTAAAGGGATATACACTTGGAATAATAATACATTCACTAAAACTAACTCCATAGGTTTTAATTCCCCTAATAAGATCACCCCTATCGTAAAGATCTTAAAAATAAAGAGAAGTGTTAGGAAAACAATTGACACTATCAAATGATGTGTAAGAACCTTTGTAAGTGAAGTAGTGAGTGATAAAGTGAGAATGATGGTGTATTTATAAGGAAATGTGGTCATTTTT
Source organism: Viscum album (assembly GCA_963277665.1). Classification (NCBI taxonomy): domain Eukaryota; kingdom Viridiplantae; phylum Streptophyta; class Magnoliopsida; order Santalales; family Viscaceae; genus Viscum; species Viscum album. Next base: position 114,484,066 of record OY728125.1, on the reverse strand, counting down.
TGTTATTATTATCAGCTAATATGATTGATGTACATAATTTCCATTAGTTAATAAAACATTTGGTAAATATTATTGTTGGTTATATATATGAAATTAAGTTTCTATCGGGATTATTTTAATGATATAATCAAAATTATATTATTTTTAGAGATTATGAACATATTAATATTTAAAAATATGTTTCATGGTAAATTTATAAGTTTTAAATATAATTTATTTTCATTAAATAATCATATAAAACACTTTTTAAATGATAATATATTTTAATGAAGCCCTGAGTAATTTTTTAATGGCCAGAATTCTTATTATGCTTAAAAATTATTAGTTTTTAATAAATAAGGTTTTTTATTTAAAAGTTGAAATTATCATATTTAGAGGATTATTTTTGTAAAAATAAATTTTATTTTTGGACTCATCACATCAAAATTATATTAGGGTGGATTTTTAGTAATTTTATGACAAAGTTTATTTTTTCGTAAAAAAATGAATATTACTACTTTACAAGCAATGCAATTTTATGACATCATTATTATGTCAGACTAATTAAAAATTTACATAGAATTTTATTCAATAAAAATTTAATTTAATAAATGTAAAAATTAATTTAAAAATATTTATTTCAATTTATTAATTTATATAATACATTTTTAGAACCAAAAATTAGGTTTTGATATAAAGAATATTTTTGATTTCTACATGTTGAATGGGTTGGTTGGAAGTTGAGTTTTAATTTGGTATTTCCTTTAACATCCACCCACATTCACTCACTCACGAATAATATAAAAAAATTATAATTCATTTTACCCACAAGTTGTTGGATTATATAATAAAATAACCAATATTTAATCCTTTAAAAACCACCCCTCCTCAAGTATAAATACTCCCATCCTCCCTTTAATATCCACTCCAAATCCATTAAACACAAATTTCTGGTAATTATACCTATAAAATATTCCCTCTAAGGTTCCCTAAAGTTTTCAAGGTTCCATCCTTAAGTTTTAGTAAGAAAATATTCAAGGTAAGGGAATTCTCTACTTCTTATTTTTCGTTCAAGAACCATGTTTGTGTTATGTCTTCTAAATGTTTAATTTTATTCTTTCCCAATGATTTTGATTATTCCTTCACTACCAAAATATTTTTTTAAATGGTATACCTTATTTACCCATCCTTATTCCCTCCCTAAAATCCATGTTGTGTACTATCATGTTGTTGAATTCATTTCTTGAATTTGTCTTTTTTACATGAAAAAGTATAATATTATGAATACCCAAACCACTTCTCTTTCCATGGGTATTTACCTAGATGTAAAAATTAATTAATTATTGTGTATTTACATGTATTAAACCTAAATTCCCTTATCATGGGTTAAAAATGAATTAATGTTCATGTTTTTAGCACTTATGCACTCAATGATTTTATATGAAACTCATTATTTATTCTCTTAATGTTATTGAAAAATGATTTATTATGATTGATATAGATCGCATGAATTGAGACATATTAAGGGTGAAACCTAATAGAAATTAAATTAATTTTTTAAATAATTAATCTCTAAATATGACATGTTTTACAATAACTTGGTGAATAAACTTAGTAATTATGATTTATGACACCCCAATGATAAACCTTGGTGATATGCATATGAATGTCTCATTTTTATATTGTATCCACATTTAAATTTTATGATTAATTTTATTTATATTATAATATGCATCATGTTAATATTATCATGCCTTATTGATATTACTCATGGTCACATGCTAATTATCTTCTTTTCTTATTCCCTTACTAGGATTTATGCTCACCCCTTTTCTTTGATGTATGTCCCTAAGATATGAGATACAATAAAAGTAACTTAGTATGAACCTATGAAGAATCATTTCAAGTGGATTGGAATAATGTTTTTTTTCATGTATTATATTCCTAATTTCTAAGACACTAAACCTTAAAATATCATTTTTATTATTAAATGTTGTACCATGTAATTAAAGGTTTATGAAATAAAAAGGAGGGTCACAATAATGACCCTCTAATCCTCTTTCTCAGTGGAATTTGGCATAACCTCCTAAAGTCCAAGGTTATAATTTAGTAACATTCCAAGGAATCCATAGAGAAAGAATTTAATTTCAAAATGACATCCAGCCTCCCATGAACTCTTACCATGCAATATAATATTGTTATCGCTATATCTCTAATCTAGAAGGTTTCATGTTGTTGTCGTCAACCTGTATGCTTCATGTCTCTTTCTTTGAATTTCCATAAATGAACTCACCCACCAAACACCATGGACATGGATTTATATAGGAATTTTCATTCCAATAAAAGGACATGATGTATCAACTTCCATCAAGGGATGGAATGAATAAATCCTTTCTTACATTATCTATTAATGCAATATCACTCATGACACACCCAACATATCCTACATAGCTATGAGAGTATGTCATCACAGTTTTCATCAATACATAAAATCATGTGAGTAATGATATCCATTAATGGTAATATCAAAGTGTAAAGATAAATACACACCCATAGATAAGAATATCTGTTGGCATATGGAAATATGGATTTTCTATTGATGGATATATTCTCATAACCTCTTCTCTTGGAGATTTCCAAGGGATAACACCATGATAAGGTGTATCAATATCTTATGAGTATCTTACCCCTAAGTAATTGTATCATTTGTGTCCCATAAAAAAATATCATATGGCCATAGAACATATATTCAATAATAATATTGTGACACTTCTAGGTTCTCATTATAATGGGGAACTGCTATGACCAATCATTGTGACACATATTCTTAAGAAATTATCACATATAAATTAAAGCATAGGAATAATAATAATAATGTTATATGAAATATAATTAATAAATAAAACATGTAATAAAGTATTAATAAAGTCATTTCTAGGGTACCAACTCCAACATGATTTCCATTGGTCCTTAGGAACACCTTTGGGAACCTTCTCATACATATGTGTCACTGATAGAGATATGTCATTAAATCCATGTCATAATCTCCACTTGAAATCTTTCCATTTTTTTCTTATATTTTTTAATGAACATGTATGTGAAAATGAAATAGGCGCATCAAAATAGAACATAATCTACAAATAAAATACATAAAATTCATTATATTATTAACACATAAAGTAGAAATGATTAATTTAATCAAATATGAATACATAATGATGATAGTACATTTATCCAAGAATAAAAAAACTCTTTCTTCCAATAGAATGGAATGTACCTCTAATATAAATAATGAATAGGTACGGATACCACTTCGTATGCTAAATGTCCTAGGATCTACCCAAAAATTACTAATGTATCCTGAGTTGGAAACCCATATTCATCAAATGGAACAACTACCTTTACATTACTAAAATTAAAAACATATTAAATTTTTATGTTTATCTCTATTATATTATTATTTGTATCTATTTAACATATGAATTAAAAAATAGTATGAATATTTAAAAAAGTAATGTTGTCACATTGAATTATATGATGGTGACTGTGACCCACAAATAACTTCTTGATGGTAACTGATTTTTAGTTATATTTTCAGACTAATCTATCATATGTTTTCTATGTGATCATACGAAATCATTAGTAGAAGTCATACCCATAAATTAAATCATATTATTATAATATGAAATGATACCAAAAAATTACACAAGGTATGTGATGAATTGCACCTTGTGTCATAGAGGGAGAATTAAACTATTGTGATATAGAGTGGGTATTATCACTAAACATCTTACAATGTGGAATGCCTTCAAAAAATATCAAAAATAAAACAACCTCTATTAATATTGACCCAGTTAAACTATAAATAAAAAATATTTCTCATATTCATTAATATCAAAAAAACAAAATACAAATTCTATTCTTGTTTTTTCATTTTGTTATCAAGTTTCATTGTTAACATTAGTTATTCTTCTGTTTCTTCTTCTTCTTCACACTCCCACACAAAACCGAAATATTCAAAATAACCGGGCACAAAAAAATTAGTCTATTTTTTATGGTGTTCACTATCACATATCAATTCACCTTCATCACACATATCATGAATGTCTCTCAGTTTCATGTGGAAAATAAAACTCTAACCTTCATCCACTATATTATCAATATAATATACTATTTTTGTTTAGGAATCCAAAATATATGGATTTTTTTCTTCTTGATAACCAGTATTGATGAACCAAGAGAAATAAACATAAGTAAATTATAATGAAACTTTCTTTATACCCATGTTAATATTGACCTAGTTACATTTAAATAACACAACTAAAAATTTACCATGATAATTTAACTCAATAATATCAACCAATTTTCCATATCAACCCTAAATTGTAACTATAAATATACCACCATTTTTTGTTTTCAAACCTTCCACATGATTAGTAGTATAAAAATTTAAGCCCCAAATATTGTAATCATTGAATCTCCTATCATGCTTCAAAGGACCTCAAGATAAATACTTCAAATCTTCATATAGTTCATATTGATTATCAGTAATCATTTTCTATAAAATTTGATATAAAAAAAATTAATATAGTTAATTTTGAATATATTTAAACTACATATTAGATTAATAACTTCTACAACATTAAAACCATTCAACAATTTCTTTGGTGACAAATTTGGTTATCTATGTCTCATTCTAAGTTCGGATACTAAGGAATATTTTAATTTTTTCCTTTAATTATTCAGTATATGGATCAATAGTATCTTCATTGAGTAGAAAATATTTGTGTTCTTTTTATAACTATATATTTTTCAATGAAATTGAAGAGAATTTTCCAACTTCTCAACCTAATGTTGGAAACATTGAGGATTCATTATTGCCTAAAATTGACTTTAATTGTTACCAACATGTCCCACTTGATTTAATATTATCTCTATTGAATCCAAATACCATGAAAAGAGGGTTAATCACTCTTAGTAAATGTAACATTCCATAATAAAACCTTCTGGGCAAACTTTATCTTTCACATAAGTCTTCAAATATGAAAATTAGAATTATTTAATTAAAATAATATTAAAATAAATACTTATTTATGGGAGACATACATCAATAATGTATGAGCCCTCCAATTTTAGTTTCTTTGGATAAATTCACCATTATATGAATTATTATAGTGAAAATGATAGGGGAAAGATCATCTAAAAATACCATAAAATTTGTACAATTATTTCCTAGAATTTATCTAATTCATTGGGGTTTAATGTATTCTCACAAAGATGTTTTAAGAATTTGAAAAAGTAAATTATAATGGTTTTTATTTTCTCAGGTAACATATTATGTACTTATAAAGGTAAAAACTACTCCATCAATTCATGTGAGTCATGAATTTTAAATCCATGTATTTTTTAGTAATTAAAATTAACACACCTTGAAATATTACTAAAATATCCATCAGGCACTTTCAAAAAATTTAATATTCAAAGAAAAACATATTTTTAATGACTTTTCATTACAAAAATAGTTATTGAATACTTATCATTCTTATTTTCCCATAGATCATGTTTTATATTGAGTGCTTCTAAGTCCTTATGATCATTTAAATGATCCTTTGATTTTCCATTCTCATTAAGCAATGTAAAAAAGCATATTGTCACACACATTCTTCTCGATGTGCTTATCATCAAGATTATGATGTAAAAAATTAAATTCCAAATATAGAAGATCAAAAAATATGCTCTTTTTTCCATTTTTGTGATCCAGTTATATCTAATGGTGTTCTAACTCTTTACCCACCTTCATTTATTTGAAAATATTTTCTAAAATTTGTACCAAAATTTGATAATTATGCCAAGATTTTTTATCCATATAATAATTTTAGTGGAAGTGTTAAATCATTCTTTCCATTTAAACATGAATTATTAAACTAAAATCTATGAGATGTATAAAGAAAGAGATGATAATACGTGAAACACCACTTTATAATATAAGGTATTCATTGAGACTCAAAATCAAAGTTAAAAAATGGAAAAGTCAAACCAGTGTGTGTGTTCCAATTAGACAAATTTCCTATTCTAGGAAAATTTCTAATGGTTCACATAAGGGAAACATGAATTTTTTAAAATTTGTGTTGTATATTCATCATATGTTTCTACACCACCATTACATAACACCTTTAATTTTTGAATAAGAGGATAAATGTAAACATCAATTTCATTTTCAAGCATTTTATTTCTAGGAATAATCAGTGATATGATAAATTAAGTTTATTTCATATACATCTAGAAAGGTAGATTTTAAGGGATCAAAACAATCATATATATGCAGTAATTATTTCTTAGAGTCTCAAAAGTATTGAATCCATCATATGTCAATCCCAAGAACACATTTCTAATATTATAAGATATATATATATATATATATATAATTAATGTAAGTTATTTTATACTTTTTAATCTCTTGTATAGTGCATGAAGTCATCATTATTATTATAAAAATCATGCCAACTCATATGTTCTATGATTTTATAAGACATAAAAAATCTTTTCAATAGGGGTTTTAATGGAAATTAATGTAAAAACTTCACAATATTTCTATTATTATTTTTCTTTATAGTGGTATGAAGATTCAGACTGACATCATGATTTTTTTACTTCTATCTTGAAGTATAACATCTTTTTCACTTTTCACTGTTCAAATATTCTTCTCAGCAAAGCATGAATTCATTGGGACATGTATGTTTCTTTATATAATTGAGTCCAAGATTGATAATAACCTTATTCATCTCATAAAATGATGTAGGTGTATTAGCTTTATCAAATGAATTACTCAATAATTCCAACATCATATACATTTCTTTATTTATAATTTCATATAAGTACTTGATTTGGTAAAACTTTAGCAGAAAATAAAAATTATAATATTTAGAACATCCTTCATACAATTCTTGATTTCCATCTACAAATAATTTAGAAAAATAATTTGCTTTCTTAGATAATTTTTCCATTGTATTATTCTCCTCAACATCATCCATTAATATTTTATTATCTTAATCAATATGTCCAACAGTTCTGAAAGCATCATTGATATCTACAACATCAATAAGTTGATCAGATGATGTGTTACATTGTTTATGGAATTTTCATACTATACCCAAAACTTCATTCATCATGTTTTGAATTTCATTATCCAATATCTAAGAATTAAGTTGTTTATTCTAGCTATAGACATAACTGCTCGAATTTTTCATAACATTCTATTATTCGTGCCAAATACATGGCACATAATGAAGACAAAATTGTTTCAATATCAAGTTCAAAAATACTTTATCTCTCTTCAACCATCATCTAAAATTATATTTAGGACGTGTAAATTTAATTATTTCATCAAGTCATTGATTTATAATTGAAAAATCCAAAAAATATGTTCAAATCTATAACATACTGAGATGTGTTTTGAGCTATGGAAATCCAACTTTTATCCATACGTAATTTAATGCCTACAATTTCAAATAAAAAATAAAATTATATTAGTATATATAAAAATAAAAGACTACATTTATGTTTTGAATGTAAGAAAAAACCCAATTTTTTAAATTAGGATAAAGATATAGTTATTCATTACGCTATTGCAAATAATTCTTATATTGGTCATTCACTTAATCATCTTATTCATCTTTCACACAATTCTCAATAATGTTTATAAAAATAATTCAAAAATTGACCTCAATTAATGACACATATAATTAATTTATATACAAATGTTCTACATTCAAATTTTTTATAACCAGATAATCATAATAATATTAAGAAAAATAATTTTTTCAATAACTATACAAACTAAACATTATGACTATTATAAAACTCAAGCTAAAAACATGTCATATAGTAATATTTCAATTATATTACAACATAACACTTATAGAAACATATTACATACTTCATAGTAATCATGATAATAATAATAATAATACAAATAAACAAAATGATAATAAAAAAATAAACAGATAATGTTTGTAATACAAAAAAATTACATTCAACAAACAAAACAAACCAAAATATTATAAAAAATAAAATCAAACATATAAATTCAAATAAAACATTCTAAGTTAATTATTGAAATTTTTATAATTCATAAAATTAACTAAAATAACAAATTCAAATAACACACAATACAAATATATAAATTAAACTCAACAATGACAAAAAATAATAATAATAATAATAATAAAATGACATCACGACTAGAAATATACCATATATGATGGTGTGAAGTTTTATGAGTTGAAGAAAGGTTGGGGCTTTATAGATGGGAAGGAGTAGCCTAGCGATAAGGGCATGGGGGTTAGTGATTATAGTTTGCTGATTAGACAGAACCGAGCCCAAGAGGGGGGGCTCCCATATCGGGGTTGACACCATTGATAGTCATGGAAAGGGTCCAACCTCAAGGGTGAGATGTTATCAGTGATTGAGAGGGTGGGGAATTGAGGTTAAGATGGTATCGGTGATTGAGAGTGGAGTTGGTTATTGATTTTATAGTGGATGGGGTTTTTTTAAAACATGTAGTGGTGTTTTTTATTAAAACCATCTTAAAATTTTTATTTTACAGTAATTTAAGTTAAAAACACCGCTAAATATAAAATACACTGGTGCTTCTCAAAATAATCACTAGAAGAGGTTGAGAAAATATTATTTAAGGGTTTAACAATGGTTTTTAAAACCATCGTTATTTATTATTAATCTTGAATTGATGAATGATACCTTCCCAAATTTTGTAATAACTTTATTATATTAGTGATAAAATATGTGTCTCATACTCAACTCGAACACAATAAGAAATTAGTCACTAATATTGGGGGAAAAAGTTCTAAAAATAATGTGTTCCTTATGTTACTTTATATTTTATTTACATATGGGTAAGGGTAAGACTTAAAGATTGAGAGGATCCATAATCTAACAAGACACAGAGGTTAATTTTAGAAAGAAAATTATAAAAAGAGAAACATTAATTCAACCTACTTTCTCTATATTACATCATATCCCTAGGTACTTCAAGTGTTATCAGGTCAATTCAGGTTCCCTCTGAAAGATCTTTTTTTTATGAAGAATAGATGAAGAATTTGAATCCTACCAACAGTAGAGGGATACACACATTTTATGGAAAGAACTATCATGGATGAAAAAATGGGATGATTATTCATCTTCTTTCACTTGGCTTGGAAGTTATTAATGCTATTATTACACTATTATAAAAAATTTATCCCATTAATATTTAAAATAAAATAAATTTATAAGTTAATGGAAAGTCACGGAATGTAATTATGGGGTCCTTATCTGAAAAAGTGTATAAAAATGTGATCAAACTCAAAGCTACCAAAGAGATTCAGAAAAAACTTGAAAATATTTTTGATTAGAATACCAAGATTAAGGAATATAAGAAATAGGTATGGTGGGTAAAGTTAGAATATGTGAGGATATGTGATTAAGAAACTATTGATTACTTATTCATAAGAGTTAATGAGATTGTTAACAATATTAAAGGTTTTGGAGATACTTTATAAGATTCAACTATTGTTAAGAAATTGATGAGAAACTTATTTTATAGGTTTGATGCTAAAATTTATACTTTAGAATATATATAAGATCCATATATTTATGAATTACATAATATACTTATTTCTTGTGAAATTAGGAAAGATTCAGTTTTTAAGAATAAGATAAAGGAAGAGACGGATATGACATTCAAAGCCATGAAAACACTTAAAATAAAGGAAAAGGAAGATGATTATTCTAGTGGATTTAAATATGATAAATAAAGTGATGAAGTGTATAGGATAATAATGGATCTTATCTTAAATAAATTTAGAAAAGGAAATGTTGATTACAAATGAAAACTCCCACTGAAATGTTTTTAGTGTGGTGGAATTGGGATCTTTATAATTAATTGTTTAAATAAGAAAAGTGGTGATTATGAGTATGATGGTTATGAAGAAACATTTCAGAGAAAGAAATGGGTTAAAATCTCAAAGGAATTTAAGAAACCTATTGATATCAAGAAAATGTTTACAATAATAAAAAAAGAATATGTATTCTAAGAAAAGAAGAGTAAGACTACTCCACTACAAATAGTCATCCAGAAGAATAAAATAGTGAAAAGTTTAGTAAATTTATGTCTCCCCCTGATAAACACAAATAAACATTAATTATTGATGAGGAAAGTGAAGATACATACATTGAACATGTGTTCAAAGATAAAATTGAGGCCTACTATGATAAAAATAGTAATATCAAAATGTAAAATAGGTTGTTGATGAAATAGGATGAAAAGAAAAATGAAATAGGAGAAGATCTACTCAAGAAGGAATCTTATTATAGTGAATAAACCAATCTTATCAAGTTAAAAATTATAGAACATGATAAGATGTTAAAATAATTTAATGAAAAAATAAATTACACAAGAACAAGAGTTGAATATGGAAAATTCAAGGTGCCTTGATGTTGAAAGTACTATAATTAAGATTATATAATATTAAAATAAATCCATGGAAATAAAGGCTGAATCACCTAAATCTTTTAATAATGTTGTCCCAAAAATTCAGGTAAAATTTTCTTATCCTAATCTCAAAAGTGTTAAATATAATTTTACTAATAGTGTGGGTTCTAAAACCAAAAATAGGTATGTTTGATATGAGAATATTCATGATAAATAAAATTCTATATCAAATTAAGATGAGGGTAACTTAAGAAGAAATACCTCTCCAAGAGGAAGGAAAATGAAGCACAAAATATGACTGAACAATAATAATATTTATTTGGAAAGAACTCATATCAATATGGGAGATCAAAATTCAGTGGTTATTATTGGTATTTTTTAATCTTTGGGCACAAATACTATGTTTTATGGTACAAATTTATTTTTACTTGGATTCAAAGAAGTCTTGAATTAAGGGGGATTAATTCAGAGAAAATGTAACTATAGAGAATAAATTCACAAACTTTATGAACATAAAAGATATTTTATTGTTTAGATAAAAAAAAATTATATGTGACCAATATGTTTATTATGTTAAATAATATATTACTACCCTTCCAATATATTTTCCTCATGCTAAAGAAGGTAAGAAAGTTGAAAAAAAAGATCAAGGGATAATGGTCACTAATTGTTTAAGTGGATTTAAAATCCTATGGGAAGAGTAAACATGGATTATTGATAGTGTATGATCCTATAACATGATTGGTGACACAAAAATCTTGAATAATTTGGAATTCCATTCTAGAGGTTCAGTTACATTTGGGAATTAAAGCTCCTTGAATATTAGAAGAGTTGGTACAGTTAATATTTAAGCCTATAAATTAAAATCCAAAGAAGTTTTAATTGTGGAAGGTATTAAACATAAATTTTTGAGTTTAATACAAAATTATGATAATGGTGATGAATTTATTTTCATATGAAACTATTATATCATCAAGTTATTAAAATATGGAATAATTGTCACAAAGAGAGAAAGAACAAGTGATAACCTAATCGAAATTAGATATCCTAGTAACTCTTATTATCAAGGTTCTAAATATGAAAATAATATTTAAAATAGAAGGTTTGTTCATCTTCGTCAATGGATTCTAAGAAAAATATCAAAGTAAGATGTGGTGAGATACTTACCCAAATTAGAAATAGAGATATAGAGATATGTTATTTTTAAAACATGGTAAAAGGGAGAGATGGTATATGTAGGTTGCAAAAAGTGGAAATCTAGTCCATTAGGACACTTGAACTAATAAACTCTAATTTATGTGGTATGATGATACATAAATAGAATAGGGTTTATCTTTATTTTATAACATTCATTGATGATTTCACCAGGACAACTAATGTGACTTTCATGAAACACAAGTTTGAGGCATTTTAGATATTCAAAATACTTATAAGATAGGCTGATAAAGATCAAAGAGTATTTATTAAGAAGTTAAGAACTGATAATGGAAGGGATATCACTAGAAATTATTTATAATACTACCTTTATAAAAATGGTATTAAACATAAATATAGTGATCCTTATACACACTAGTAAAATGGAGTTATATAAAGGAAAAATAAAACCTTGGTTGAAATGGGAAGAATTGTGCTTTTTGAATTCAATCTATCAAAATTCTTATAGAGGGAAGCTATAAGTATAACTATGTATATTCAAAATAGATTCATATTGAGACTTGAATCAAACATTAATGCTTGTGAAATTTGTAATAAAACAAAAATCACTATGAATTATTTCAAAGTGTTTGGTAGTATATGATTTATGTAGATCAAAAAAAATTAGATCTTGGAAAGTTTGGTGAAAAAGATTAAAAATGTATTGTAATGAGATATCTATCTAATGGAAGATACTAAAAATATTAGAATAAAAGATAACACAATTTGGTATATTTTTATGATTTAAAAAATCATTTAAAATAATATTAGTTTGAAAGAGACATGTAAAGGATATTTTGAAGAATTGGAGTAAGATAACATGTATAATTTTGAAAAGTCTAGTGAAAAGGAAGATAATTATTAACTCAATCATATTGATACTAATTCTGATCAATCTAGTGATGGTGAATATATATTTGAAGCTATAAAACTTAAGTTTTAGAGACTATAATATCATGTTAAACCTTGAAACATCATTAGAAGTTAGGAAGTGCAGGTATATACTAAAAGAAAACTTAGTCTTTATGATCAAACAACTCTTGTTTCACAAGTTGATCCATAATCAGTTTATGGGGTTGTTAAAAATAAGTAGTTGATAAATGTTATGAATGATGATTTGGATCAAATTAAAAATAATTAAACTTTGTATATTTTTCCAAGACTTGAAGGAAAAAATTATTGGAACCAAATGGATATTCATAAACAATCTCAATGATAAAAGTAATATTTCAAGAAACAAGGATAGATTGGTTTGCAAAGGTTATTCTTGGGTAGAAGGTGTGAACTTTGAAGAAATTTTTTCACCTATAGTAGTACTTGAGATAATCAATATATTTCTAGCTATTGTAGTACATAGACAAAATAAATTTTATCAAATGGATGTGAAATATGATTTCTTAAATGGATATCTTGAAGAAGAATTTTTTATCGAGAAAACTAAATAATTAATCCTTAATAATTATGGTTTTATGGTGTGAAAGTTGAACAAAGACTTGTATGAGTTAAAAAATTACCCTAGAGAATAGTATTACAAGTTGAATGATTTCTTAAAAGAGATGAATTTAACTAAATTAAAGGTGGAAAATAAATTATATAGGAAAGATATGAGCACAGGTACTCTGATTATCATAATTTAAGTGGATGACATAATTTTTATTGATCACAAGGAGTGTGGTTGTGAGGAATTCATGAAATATATGAAGTTGCATTTTGATATTTCATTATAAGTAAATATGGGTTTCTTTCTAGGATTATAAATTCTATATAAATAAAATATATATTTTATTATCTCAGGGGCATATGAAAAGGAATTTTTGAATAAATTTGGCATTAAAGATTCTAAAGAAGTTTCAAAACCTATTATAGTTGGTGTGAAACTGAGAAAGTATGAAACAGGGAAAGTATAAATCAAAATAACTTCAAGAAGATTATTAGAAGCTTTATTTATCTTATAACTACAGAATTCCAAGACATGAACTCCCAGATTTGGTTCTAAAAATGATTTATATTATATTATATATATTTATATAACTGAAAAATATACATTTTTGAGGATATTTTCAGTTTAATTTTTATAGGATTAGCCAAAATCTTACAATATATCATAGTTATACAAATTCTACAATAGTTATCTAATTTCACTTGATCTAGGTCCTTAATTAAACCCAAACATCATTGATATTCTATTTTTCACTAATCCTATAAAAAAAATTAAGATGTGGGGTGAGCACAAAATTACTTAGTAAGGGGGTTTTAAAACTAAGACTAAAATCTTTCTTTTATAAATACTATAAGACCATTTGAAAACATTTCATTATAAATAAAATTAAAAACAATTGATATAATAATTAATTTTCCCAAAAATAAATCTAGGGTTTTCAAAAAAAATCCATAATAAATATTATTAAAATTTTTAAAATTGATATCATTTTGAAAGCCCATTTTATTTCAAAATACAATAACCTTTGAAATAAACATAGATTTCTCCTTGAAATTTTAAAAGAATTAATTTTTAAAATAATATCCAATTATAAAATATAATGATAAAACATGATTTATTGTCTTCTATTAACCTTTCAAAGATATGGTGCTCTACTATAATGTGTATAGTGGCACTCGGGTCAAATCCTAGGTAATGGTACTATATTTTTAGTCAATTTTTTTTATTTTTTATTTTGAGAAGGGGAGGTTTTTTTTAGATATTAGGTGAAATTATTGATTGATGAATTTAATTTAACAATTTCATAAATATTGGGGTGAGTTAATTATTAAGGATTTGAGATTATGATATCCTTGCAATTTAAAATATATTTCATTAAATTAACACCCACTTCACATGATGATTTTGATAGGAATTACTAATTTTTTTGACTTTAATCCAAGCCTTAATTAGGGTTCTTGTAACACCCCTAATTTACTATAATTAACCCTTTATTTATGTATTTTAATTATATAAAGTATTTGGGTTAATTTTTGGGAAGTTTGGAGGAGTTTTAGGATGTTTTGGAGATTTTATAGTGGTGAATGGTTTGAGAACGGCTAGTAGAAACCATGTAGCACCTTCTAGGAAACTATGCAACTAAAAATGGTGGGCACTCGATAGGCACACAATTAGGCACATGGTTTGTCCAAACTGTGCAACTACACAGGAGAAACCGTGTGAAGCTGAACATAGGGTTTTAGAACGATTGGCACACCGTTTGTATAACCATGTGAGTCAACTGTGTGGGTGTGTTTGGAGGCAGTGGTTAGTGTATGGTTAGCGCACAGTTTACCTAAATGTGCACCTTTACCATGCACTGTTAAAATTTAGATTTGGGTTTTATGGATCTGATCTGAATCACCTCTTTAATTTCTCATTTTCTCTAGTTAGGCCATAACACAAATTTCTTTCCATCCGAAGGTTGTAAAGACCTTTCCTCTTGATCCGAGAATGATTATAAGGATAATCAATGTGCATTGGAGGCCGGTTTTGGTGGTATATGATTGTTCTTGGTTGTTTTCCTTAGTTTTCTTCTTCTTCCCTCTCTGGGATTCATGGGTCTAATTTTTTGGGGATAGATTAATGTTTTTTTATTTCAATAATGATGATTTATGGTTTTCTTATGATAGTGAACAAGATATACGGATGTTTTTAATATTTTCAAGCTAGTTTTTTGGAGTTTTGTTTTGTTCTTTTGTTTTTACAATGCTTCAGAGGTAGGTGGATTCACTCTTGAATCCTCTTATTAAAACTTGAATGATTGATTTCAAATTGATTGAATTGCTTGATTTGAATTGTGAAATTGATGTGAAATGTTTGATGGAAACCCCCTTTAGTGTTGTTTTGTAAAATTATAGAAATTAGTTGTTTTGTGGAAAGTATAATTGGTTTCATAATTTTAAAATGATGATTTTAAAATTTTGGTTGGTTTTGATGCATGTAAAATTGGTTGGAAAATGTTTTCAATAAAGGAATTTTTTTATTTAAATGGTTCGGCATTGTTGGTTTGGAATGGTATTTGGTATACATGCTTGGTGTGAGTTCATTTCATTGATTTGAACCTGGATAAGGGGCTTGCACCATTGGTGTACAATGACATGACCCTATAGAAGGGGTATGTGTCGTTGGGTCACTTGAGTATTGGTTACCTTTTGATGACTTGGTAGATCAAAGAGAGACCACTCATGATTATGGAACTATCATCAAATCATGCATGTTTGGGTGTGTGTGGATCATGTATTGGGTATGCCAAATGAAAACGTGAAATGGTTTGAAGACTTGTTTGGTTAATTTCCATAGAAAAAAAATGGTTTGGAATTTTTTTTTGGATTTTATATAAACTACTTTAAATTATTTTAAACTATTTTACATAAATTTAATAACTTGTTCTATCCTAGTGGCGTGAATTGGGAATTTATTAGGGGGAAACCTACTAAGTTTTATAGTCACCTCCTATTTGGGAACTTTGGTGAATTTGAAGATGTTATATATAGAGACATAGGTAAAGGAAAGGTATCTCATTTATTTAGTGATGCATCATGATACCATGGTAATGGCTTGTGGAGTTAGATCTTAGGGAATATTGGGAGTTTCTAAGTTGATGAATTTGGTGTCTTTGAGTTTTTTTGTTTTAGTTTCCTCTTTTTACTCCAATATTTTTTATGTCTTGGTTGTACCTTGAGGTATATTACATTGTACTCATAAATCATATAATGTTATGTTTGGTTATGGTTTTCTGGGTTTGTTTATTTTACTTTAAAAGGGAAAATCATCCCCCCAACTTTTTATGAAGCCCTTGGAATTTATTTATATCCTTTGGTGTCATATTGATGTCACCTAAGGCCTAATAACACTCACCATGGTTTGTCCAAACTGTGCGGCCACCCAGAAGAAACCGTGTAAAGCTGAATAGAGGGTTTTAGCATGGCTGGTTCATGGTTTGTCTATCCATGTTATCCAACCATTGGAGGGTTTTTTAGTGGCAGTGGCTAGTTCATGGTTGGTGCATGGTTTGTCTAACTTTGTACCCTAACCATGCACCATTAAAATTTAGATTTAGATTTTTTGGATCTAATCTGAATCACCTCCTTAATCCCTCATTTTACACTATTTAGTACATAACACAAATTCCTTTCCTTAAAAAATATATAGATACCTTTACTCTTGATTCATGAGTGATTATGAGGTGAATCTAGATGCATTAGATGCTGGTTTTGGTGTTAAGTGATCGTTATTGGTCATTTTCCTTAGTTATATTTTTATTATCTCTATTGGTTTCATGGATCTAATTTATTTAATGATATATTAATTTTTTTATTCCATTCATGATGATTTATGGTTATTTTTATAATAGGTAACAATATCTAAGGACGTTTTTAAGAGTTTCAAGCTAGGTTTTTTAAGTTTTGTGCCATTATTTAGTTTCGCCAATGCTTTAGAGGTAGGTGGAGTCACTATAGACTCCTATAATTATAACTTGAAGGATTTATTTCAAATTTATTGAATTTATAGATTTGAATTTTGAAATTTATGTGAAATGTTTGATGGAAACCCTCTTTAGTGATGGTTTGTGAAATTGTAGAAATTTGTTTTTTTTTTGGAAAGTAAAATTGGTTTCAAATTTTTAAAATGATGATTTTAAAATTTTAGTTAGTTTTTATGCATGGAAAATTGGTTGAAAATTCTTTTAATAAAAAAAATTATTCTATTGAAATGTCTTGGAATTGTCGATTTGGCATGGTATTTTTCATACATAGTTAGTGTGAGTTCATTTCATTAGCGTGACCCTAGATAAGGATCGTGTACCATGGGGTACAATGATACTACCCTATATAAGGGACATGTGTCATTGGGGAACTTTAATATTTGTTACTTTATGATAATATGGTAGATCGATGAGATACCAATCATGAGGATGGAACTGTCAACAGATTACACATGTGTGGGTGTCTGTGGATCAGGTATTGGGTATGAAAAATGAAAATGTGAAATTGTGTACAGACTTGTTTGGTTCTTTTTCATGGAAAACTGTTTTGGTTTGGAAAATGGTTTTGGATTTGATATAAGCTTCTTTAAATTATTTTAAACTATTTTATATAAATTTTCTAACATGTTCTATCCTAGTGGTTTGAGTTGGGAAGTCATTGGGGAAAACTTACTGAGTTTTATACTCACCCCCTACTTGGTCACTTCAGTACATTTGTAGATATTTTATATCGAGAAACAAGTAAAGGAAAGGTATCTCATTTATTTAGTGATGCATCGTGATACCATGGGAATGGATTTTGGAGTTAGATATTAAATCATGTTGGGATTTTTTGAGTTGATGAATTTGGTGTCTTTGGGTTTTGTTGGTTTTGGTTTCCACTTTGTACACTAATATTATCTTTTTCCTTGTTACACCTTGAGTTGTATTACATTACACTCATGCATCATCTAATGGTGTATTTGGTTATGGTTATATTGGTTTGGTTATTTTAATTTAAAAGGTAAAATCATCCCCCAAATGTTTATGAATCCCTTGGTATTTATTTCCATCCTTTAGTGTCTTGGGGATATCACCTAAGGCATAGTAACACCCACCACCTCTTTCAAGCCAATTGTGGTTTTCAACTTTTTGGGGACAGAAATTCCAATGGTGGGGAGAATTTATAACCCTTGGTTTTAGTTAATTAACCCTTTATTTGTGTATTATAAGTATATAAAGTATTTTGGTTAATTTTTGGGATGTCTTGAAGAGTTTTGGAATGTTTTTGGTGCTTTTCTTAAGGGTTCATGATTGGACAATGGTTAGTAGAAATCATGCAGTACCTCCCGAGAAATTGTGAAACTGAAAAGGTGAGCATTGGGTTGGTATAGGGTTAGGATCATGGATTGGAAAAACCATGTGGCCACCTAAGAGAAACCATGTGAAGTTGTACAGATGGTTATAGCATGGTTGGTGCATGGTTTTTATAACCATTTAAGCCAACTATTTAAGGGGTGTTTGGAGGTAGTGGCTAGTGCACGGTTAACACACACTTTTTCTAACTGTGATCCCTAACCATACACTGTTAAAATTTAGATCCTGATTTTGTTAATCTAATATAAATCACCTACTTAATCCATTTTTTCCCTTAGTTATTCCATAAAACAAATTACTTTCTTTCTAAATTCTATAGTGACCTTTCCTCTTGATTTGGGAGTGATTTTGTGGCAAATCTAGGTGCGTTGGAGGCCAGTTTTGGTGGTAAGTGATCGTTCTTGATTGTTTCCTTGGTTTTATTTTTCTTCCCTCTCTTGTATTTCTGGAACTAATCTTTTGGGGACAGATTCATTTTTTTTATTCCAATCATGATGATTTTTAGTTATTTAGATGATCATGAACAAGATCTAAGGATGTTTTTAAGAGTTTTAAGCTAGATTTTTGGAGTTTTTTACCATTCTTTGGTTTCACCAATGCTTGATAGGTAGGTGGATTCACTCTTGACTTATCTTTTTAGAACTTGAAATATTAATTTCAAATTGATTTAATTTATTGATATGAATTGTGAAATTGATGTTCAATATTTTATGGAATCCCACTTTAGTGATTGTTTTTAAAATTGTAGAAATTGGTTGTTTTGTGGAAAGTGCAATTGGTTTCAAAATTTTAAAAATATGACTTTGAAATTTTGGTTGGTTTTAATACCTATAAAATTGGTTGGAAATTTTTTTCAATAAAATAATTGTTTTATTGAAATGTTTTGGCATTGCTGGTTTGGAATAGTATTTATAATACATGGTTGGTGTGAGTTCATTTCATTAACATGACCCTGGATAAGGGGTGTGTACCATTTGGGTACAATGACATTGCCCTATAGAAGGGGTGTGTGTCATTGGGGAACTTGAGTATTGGTTACCTTGTGATGACTTGGTAGATTTATGGGAGACTTCTCATGAGTATAGACTTGTCACTAGATAATTCATGTGTGGGTGTGTGTGGATCATGTATTGGGTATGTCAAATGAAAACATAAAAATGTTTAAATACTTATTTGTTTAATTTTTATGGAAATATTTTTTGGTTTGAAAAATGGTTTTGGATTTGATATAAACTACTTTAAATTGATTTAAAATATTTTATATAAATGTTCTAACATGTTCTATCTAGGTGGAATGAGTTGGGAAGTCATTTAGAAAAACCTGATAAGTTTTATACTCACCCCTTCTTGGGAATATCGGTGCATTTTCAGATGTTGTATATTGAGAAACAGGTAAAGGCAAGGTATCTCATTTCTTTAGTGATGCATCATGATAAAATGTGCATGGATTGTGGATTTGGAGCTTAGATAATGTTGGGAGATAATGAGTTGATGACTTTGGTGTCTTTGGGTTTTTTTGGTTTTGGTTTCCTCTTTGTACTATGTTATTGTTTTTATCCTGGTTATACCATGAGTTATATTACATTGTACTCATGCATCATATAATGGTATATTTTTTATGTCTGTATTGGTTTGGTTGTTTTAATTTTAAAGTTTTATTCATCCCCCAACTGTTTATTAATCCCTTGGAACTTATTTTCAACCTTTGGTGTCTTGGGGATATCACCTAAGGCCTAGTAACACCCACCACAGTTTGGCCAAACTGTGCAACCACCTAGGAGAAACTATGTGAAGATGAATAGAGGGGTTTATCATGTTTGGCGCATGTATTTTATAACCATGTGAGATAACCATGTGAGGGGTGTTTTAAGTCAATGTCTAGTGCATGATTAGCTCATAGTTTTCCTAAGTGTGCACCCTAACTACGCACTGTTAAAATTTAGATCCAGATTTTGTGGATCTAATATGAATCGCCCACTCAATCCATCATATTTCCCCTATTTAGTCCATAACACGAATTATTTTCTTTTAAAAGGATGTAGAGACCTTTCTTCTTGACACAAGATAAATTCTAGGGTGAATCTATGTGCGTTAGAGGCTGGATTTGGTGGTAAGTGATCATTCTTGGTTTTTTTCCTTAGTTTGTTTCTTCTTACCTATCTTGAATTCATAGATCTAATCTTTTGGGTGATATATTCATGTTTTTTATGCCAATATTGATGATTTATGGTTTTTTTATGATTTGGAACAATATCTAAGAATGTTTTTAAGAGTTTCAAGATGAGTTTTTGGAGTTTTGCGTTTTTCTTTGACTTCTCCAATTCTTGAGAGGTAGGTGGCTTCACTCTCAACTCATATTATTAGAACTTGAAGGATTAATTTAAAATTTGTTGAATTTCTTGATTTGAATTAAGAAATTTATGTGCAATGTTTGATGGAAACCCTCTTTAGTGATGTTTTTGTGAAATTGTAGAAATTGGTTTTTTGTGGAAAGTGAAATTGGTTTCATAATTTTAAAATGATTATTTTAAAATTATTTTTTGGTTTTGATGCATGGAAAAAAATTTAGAAAATCTTTTTAATAAAAGAATTATTTTATTGAAATGACTTGGAATTATTGGGGTTTCATGTTATTTGGCATACATGGTTGGTGTAAGTTCATTTTATTGAATTGTCCCAAGATAAGGGGTGTGTACCATTGGGGTACAATGACGTAACCCTATAGAATGGGCATTTTCCATTGGGGAACTTGCGTATTGGTTACCTTGTGATGATTTTCTAGATCAATGAGAGACTGGTCATGAGTGTGCAATTGTCACCGAAGTATGCATGCGTGGGTGTGTGTGGATCATGTATTGGGTATACTAAATGAAAATGTGAAATGGTTTAAATATTTTTTTGGTTTCTTTACATGTAAAGCTATTTCGGTTTGTAAAATGGTTTTGAATTTGATATAAAAACTTTAAATTGTTTTAAACTCTTTTATATAAATGTGTTAACATGTTCTATCCTTGTGGCCTAATTTAGTATGTCATTGGGAAAACCTACTTATTTTTATACTCACCCACTTCTAAGGAACTTTGGTGTGTTTGTAGATGTTGTATATCGAGACATAGGTAAATGAAAGTTATATCTTACCTTTAGTGATGCATCATAAAACCACGGGCATGGCTTGTGGATTTGGATCTTAGAGCATGTTGGTAGTTGTTAAGTGGATGATTTGATGACTTTGGTGTATTTGGGTTTTGTTGGTTTTTCTTTCCACTTTGCACTCTAATGTTGTTCTTTTCCTAGTTATACCTTCAGTCGTATTACATTTTACTCATGCATCATATAATGGTCTATTTGGTTATGTTTATATTGGTCTGTTCATTTTAATTTTGAAGGTAAAATTGTTCCCCAACTATTTATGAATCCCTTGGAATTTATTTCTAGCCTTCAGTGTCTTGGGTATGTCACCTAACGCCTAGTAACACCCACCACCTCTTTTAGGCCAGTGGTGTTTTTCAACTTTCTAGGTACGGAAAGGCCAATGGTGAGGAGAATGTAGCACCGCCCGATTTCAGGTAATTAACCCTTTATTTTTTTATTTTAAGTATATAAAGTATTTTGGTTAAGTTTTGGGAGGTTTGGAGTTTTTTTGGAATGTTTTGGGGTTGTTTTATAGGTTCATAGTTTTAGCACGGTTAGTAGAAACCATGCAGAACCTCCCAGGAAACCGTACAAATAAAACAGTGGGCACTAGGTAGGTATACAGTTTATCCAAACCTTAAACCAACCTATAAGAATCTGTGTGAAGATGAAAATAGGAGTTTAGCATGTTTGGTTCATGGTTTTTCTAACTGTGTGATCTAACCATGCAAGGGATTTTTGGAGGTTGTGGCTAGTGCATGGTTAGTGTATGGTTTGATTAACTATGTTCCCTAATCATGAACCATTAAAATTTAAATCTATATTTTGTGTATCTAATATAAATCACATCCTTAATCCCTTTTTCCCCTATTTTGGACAAAACATGAATTCATTTCCTCCAAAAGTCTTAAGAGACCTTTCCTCATGATCTGAGAGCGATTTCAAGGAGAATTTAGGTGTGTTGGAGACCGGTTTTGGTGGTAAGTGATCATTATTTGTTGTTATCCTTAGTTTTCTTCTTATTCCCTCTATTTTATTCATGTATCTAATTCATTGGGGATATATTCATACTATTTTATTTCAATCGTGATGAGTTATTGTTGTTTTGATGATAGGGAACAAGATCTAAGGACGTTTTTAATAGTTTCAAGATGGTTTTTAGAGTTTTGTGTCGTTCTTTGGTTTTTCCAATGCGTGAGAGATAGGTAACTTCACTATCGACTAACCTTGTTAGAAATTAAAGTCTTGATTTCAAATTTACTAAATTTATTGATTTGAATTTTGAAATTTATGTGCAATATTTGATGGAAACCCTCTTTAGTGATGGTTTATGAAATTATATAAATTGGTTTTTTTGTGGAAAGTGTAATTAGTTTCATAATTTTAAAATTATGATTTTAAAATTGTGGTAGGTTTTAATGCATTTAAAATTGGTTGGAAAATTCTTTCAATAAAATAATTATTTTATTGAAATGGCATGGAATTTTTATTTTAGCATGGTATTTGTCATACATGGTTGGTGTGAGTTCATTTTGTTGACGTGACCCTAGATAAGGGATGTGTACCATTAGGGTACAATTATATGACCTTGTAGAAGGGGATTTTTTCATTGGGGAACTTCATTATTGTTTACCTTGTGAAAAAATTTAGATTGATGAGATACCGCTCATAAGTATGGAACTATCACTAGAGAATGCATGTGTGGGTGTGTGTGGATCATGTATTGGGTATTCCAAATGAAAACGTGAAATGGTTTAAAGAATTGTTTGGTTGCTTTCCATGGAAAACTGTTTTGGTTTCAAAAATGGTTTTGAGTTTGACACAAACTGCTTTAAATTATTTTATATAAACATGATAACATGTTCTCTCCTAGTGGTATGTGTCGGGAAGTCATTGGGGGAAACCTATTGATTTTTATACTCACCCCCTACTTGGGAACTTCAGTAAATTTGTAGATGTTGTATATTGAGTCATAAGTAAATGCAAGGTATCTCATTTCTTTAGTGATTCATCATGATACCATGGAAATGGCTTGTGGAGTTAGATCTTGGAGAATGTTGGGAGTTACTGAGTTGATGAATTTAGTGTCTTTGGGTTTTGTTGGTTTTGGTTTCTGCTTTGTACTCTAATATTGTTTTTGTCCTGGTTATACCTTGAGTTGTATTAAATTATACTCATGCATCATATAATGGTCTGTTTAGTCATGGTTATCTTGGTTTGGTTTTTTTACTTCCAAATGGAAAATCATCCCCCAACTATTTATGAATCCCTTTTCATTTATTGCTAGCATGTGGTATCTTGGGGATGTCACCTAAGTCCTAGTAACACCCACCACCTCTTCCCAAGACAATTGGTGAGTGGAAAGATTTTAAAGATCTAATATAAATCAATTATTGTTTATAAAAGTGTATTTATGGTTCCAATAATCCATGTAATTCACATGTTAAACCAATCATGTCATTAATCCATGACATTTTAAGTTTTAACATACACAGTGTTAACCTAAATAATATTTAACAACCAAAATCTCTCAACCACTTGACATACCCAAATTATGAATCACCCCAATGAGATGTTTACTCATCCATTAAGATAGTTAATAATCTAGTTTATTGTCTATATGGTGAATAGTTAAAAATAAAATAAAAATAATGGGATAAGATAAGATTAGTGAGTTGAACACACACACGAATGATGAATAGACTTAAATATGAATTTGGATTGAATGAGGAAGTGAAATAGGGAATCTATTATAAAAAAATGAATTTATTTTAATAAATTAATAAAAAATCTAAAAAAATTGTATTAATAAAGGATTTAATATAATTTAAACCATTCATTACACAGAATTGAAATGAAAACAACTTATGAGATTACAATTGAAAACCAACAAAAATGATAAAGATAAATAAAAGTGGTGGAGAGGTTTCTATTGTTTAAAAAATATTGTGAAAATTCATTTTAGGAATTTTTAAAGTAAATGTGCATTCTAATTCTCCTCCTTAAGTGTTTAAGTGATAACATCTTGTAAGGATAAGAGGGGAGTGTATTTATAGCCCAAGGTGGTGGATTGTTTACATTCCAAAACTACCCTTCAATTTGGATTGTCAATTTGAAAATTTATAGATATTAATCTTGAGAAATATTATTATTAAAAGTTGTATAGATTTATTTTGAAAGTACACCCTCCAAATTTGGCATCCATTGAACTTTTGGATCCATAGCTATGGATATTTTGGTAAACCATGTGAAGTTGTCCAAAATTGTACTAGATTTTTCCATGGCCTAAATTTGACTGATTTTATGGCTATGAATATTATCTAAAATTTGAACCATGTATTCTAAAATATTTTGAGCCTATATCTTTACTTTCACCCCAAAAAAATTACAACTCAATTTGTGTTCTATATTGGGAGAAAAGTCAATAATTGTGGGTTGTTTTCAAATCCCAGATAAAATTGTGATATATACTTGTATACATCATTTGGGCCACTTATTGGTTTATTTGGGAATTAAAACATTTATCCAAGATATATTTTGATATCCTAGAGCATATTATGGATTTTAATCATATTTGGGCTTCTTTATTGAGCCTATAAATGGCTAGTCCAGTTTTCATCACAAATTTGATGGGCCTTATTATGTGGCTCATATGGTCCTTCAACTGGCTGAATTTTCTAATTATCCAATTGGATTATTTGTATTAATTTTAATAAGGAATCCTAAAAAATAATCATCATAAAATTTTGAAAAGTATTGTGATATTTATGATAAAAATAGTAAACTGAATCGAATCTAGATTAATTCAAAATAATGCTCGAAAATTATATTTAATATTAAAGCATGGGTATTTAGCACCAATTATGTACTTTTCCTTGAAAATAAGCAAAGGGGGTGGATAAAAAATTACGAATAAATTAATAATATCAACTCTATCACACTTAGGATTATTCATGTCCTCATGTAAAATAGATACAAAAACATAACAAAATCATTTTCACTCACCAAAAAATATTAAAATTTTGTTTCACTGATCAGGGGAGGATAAGACTAGTTCACTCACTCATAAATAATTCTACCGCAATTTGTTTCTAAAATCATTTTTCAATACAATTCCTTTTTTATTTTCAACTTTTGAATTAGAAAATTTGGCCACTCAAAACTTACTCCTCTCAAGACGATATAAATTTATTCAAGTAAGTTTACTCATTCACCAACCAAAAGTGAAAATCATAGAGTTTGTAAGATCCATCAACTTGAATTTCATATTATAAATCACACAATAAAAAAGTTGTATTTTTTATGGGGGTTTCAATGGTTATGGGATGGTCAGAATATAATGTCCAAAAGAGTGGAAAAGAGGGGTAAAATACCAGCATGGAAAAAGCAATGCATAATTTTTAAAATGAGACAAGGAAAGAAATGGAAAAACATATTTATAAGGGTATTAATGTGTGAAGAAAGACCCAAAAGAGATAAAAAAATTTGGAAGATGATGAATATATGAAATATATACAAAACAAAAAAATTCTCCCAAAGACATAAGAAAAGATGATGGAAGTGTTGTTTTTTATATTTTTTCATTTTTTCCTTTTTTTCAAAAGTTAAAATTGGAACAAATCTCGCACACATATCCTAGACCATGTTTTATATCCCCATGACACTGATTATAATAGTTATAACAATATCAAAGGTTTAGGAATAGTTATTTTTGACTAGCCTAAGACACAACCCATTCTTTTTTCCATTTTTTCACTTTTTCCATTTTTTTGAACACTTTTCAATAACTTTTGTACAAAATGATAAAAACATATTTACATTTACAAACCTCGCTGAATGGAAACCTCTCTCATATAATTAAATGTATTATTTACCTCAAGAATATGATGACATGTTGAAAATAATGTAAAGGATTCCCAAAATGAATTTCATTCCCCCACACTTAAATTTCAATAAATCATGAAATAAAAATCTATGTAGATGTTGGGTGGGACAAGGTTTTGGGCTTGTAATGTGCCTATTAAAAAAAAGGTTTTCATAGGCTTGAATGGGATTTCAAAAGGAGGACCAATTTAAGGGTAATGGGAGGCTATTTGACTATTTTTATTCTCATGTAGTTCAGAAAATTCCTATGTCATATTAATTCACACCAAAGTAGAAAATTCATCTAGAAGGTCCACAAACTCAGGGCTCACAATTGGGGTTTAAAATCACACAAAATGAAAATATATTCCAAGGTTACCTTGGAATGAAATAAGACATTGTTCCTAAAGGTAGGGGGAGAGTCATTTTCCAATAAAATTATGGAATTCAAAACTTATTGGTCTTGAAAAAAAATTTGTATCCATGTTTATGATCAAAATAATATATGTTTGAGATAAAAACAAGTCTTTTGACAACCCAGAATGGTTGGAAAGAATTTCAGAATTTAATAGTGAGTATTTTTTACTCATTTTTTTCATTTTTTTTAATAATCACCCATAAAAATAGAAATTGGAAAAAAAATAAAGTGGTGAAAATGAGAGAGAAGGTGATAAGTGAAGAAGAAAAATAAGAAAGAGGGAGAAATAGAGAGATATATAGAAGGGGGAGAGGGGGGGAGGATAAGGAAGAGAGGGAGAGGTAGTTAAAGGGAAATAGGTGCACCTAGTTTGTATTTGGTGGGTCTCCATCTCTATCCAATGGTGGGTTGACTCCAGTGGTTGGAAATTTTGTGGAAGTCGATGTATTTCCCATGGTGTGTGTCATCTCATGGTGACTCTTTAACCAATTTTCAATAACTATGAATGTGATTTTGGAATAGTATTATTTTACTTTCACTACACCAAGTGGGTAAACATTAGTAACAATAAAAGAACCTTCCCAATGAGAATTAAGCTTACGTGGGTGAAGCCAAAATCAAGAATTAAAGGGAATTACCTTTTCACCTATATGAAATACCTTTCACAAGATGTGTTTTTCATTGAGTACCTTAAATTTTTCTTTGTAGATATTTGAATTCGCATAAGAATCAAGTTGAAGATCCTCATGTTCATTCAACTGTAAAAATATCTCTTCGTCGTATTTTTCACAATCAAAATTACAAGTTTTCATAGCCCAAAATGACTTATGTTGTATTTTAACTTGTAAATGAAATGATTTACCAAAAACTAGCCTAAAAGTATACATCCCAATGGGTGTTTTATAGGAAGTTTGATATTCCCGAAGAACTTTACTAAGTCGTTCATACCAGTCTTTTCTTGTGTGCTTAACAATGCTCTCAATCACTTTTTTGAATTCCCTATTTTAAATTTATACCATTCCATTTGCTTGGGGGTGATACGAAGTTGATGTTTTATGTACAACCCCATTATTTTTTAAAATATATTCCATGGTTTTATTATAGAAATGGGTTCCTAAGTCCCTTACGAAGGCATGTGGAGTTCTGAATCAATAGAAGATGTGGGTTTTGAGGAACTCACTAACAATATTACATCATATATTATAGTGGGTTTGGTCTCGACCCACCTAGAATAATAGTTGAACATAAGAATAATGTATGAGAATCCATTGGTAGGGGGAATGGTCCCATGAAATCTATGCCCCAAATATTGAAAATCTCACAGAATATTAAAGGATTTTGGGGTATTTTATTTCTTTTGAAAATTGTTCCAAACTTTTAGAAAGTGGGAAATGATTAAAATAACTCATGTGAGTCCTTGAAGAGTTAATTCCTGAATAATCTAGCATCAAGGACCTTTTAGGAGTCCCTTTGTGGTCCAAAGTGGCCACCTCTGGGCATTAAGTGACAGAATTCCAAGACAGAGGAATGTTTATCTTCATCAACACGTCTCTTAATAATCATGTCATCCTCATTTTTTAAAATTTTATTATCATCCCAAAAATAGTATTTTGAATCACTTTTCAACTTCAATTTTTGTTATTTTGAAAAAATTAAGTAAAAACATCAGCAATAAATTAATTTACAATGGGGGAATACCATGATAAATTTAGAGTGAGAGGTAAGAAGAATTTAGTGGGAAATTCAGGATTAATGATTTCAGAATAATAAGAATTAGAAATTATACTTAGGTGATCAGTCATAGGGTTTTCTTTTCCAGGTCTACATTTGATCTCAAGTTCAAACTCTTGGAGCATTAGTATCCATATTATTAGACTTGGTTTGGAATCACTTTTCTTGAGTAAAAACTTTAAATCTGAATGGTTTGTGAAGATGATGATTTTGGAACCTAAGAGATAGGTCTGGAATTTATCCATAGAAAAATCATAGCTAAAAGTTCCTTTTCAGTGATAGTGTAATGATATTGAGTTTGATCTAGTGTTTTTGAGGCATAATAGATGACATGAATAATTTTTTCTCTTTTTTGACCAAGAACGGTCCTAATGGACCTCTCAGAAGAATTCGACATAAATTTTATGGGTAAGGACCAATATGGGGGGTTTGATTATTGTGGAAGATGTAAGAAAATATTTTATTTCAACTAATAATATCTTGAAAGCCTCGTAAAAATAAAATGTTACATCATTATGGGATAGATGAGTGAGTGGGAGGGAAACCCTACTAAAGTTATGGATGAATCACTAATAGAAACCAGCATGACCAAGGAATGAATAGATGTATAGAACTGATATGGGTTTAGTAAGTTATTTAATTACCTCAATTTTGGAAATATCTACTTAAATAACCTCTTGAGAAATTATGTGCCCTAGAACAATCCCATTTTCAACCATGAAGTGGCATTTTTTCAAAATTTAATACAAGGTTACAATTGACACACTTTTGTAGGACCAAAGAGAGTCAATGAAAGAAGGATTCAAATGAATCACCATAAATGGTAAATTCATCCATGAATACCTCCATGAAATGTTCATTAAATTCAGAAAAGACAATCATCGTACACCTCTAAAATGTTGCAAGGGAATTAAAAATTCCAAAAGGAATTCTCCTATATGTGTATGTTCCAAAGGGTCAAGTGAATGTAGTTTTTTCTTGGTCCTGAGGTGTTATTGGGATTTGTAAGTAGCAAATTTATCCATTAAGAAATCAATAATGTGAATTTACATCTAATCATTCTAGCATTTTATTAACGAAAGGAAGTGTTTAGTGATATTTTCATGTTTCAGCATTCAATTTTCAATAATCGATGCACACATGCCATTTTTTCACTTGATTTGTGACCACCTATCCATGTATATTTGTGAAAAAATTTATCCCACCTTTCTTAGGTACCACTTGAATCAGACTAACACATTCACTATCAGAGATAGGGTAGATAATACCAGCTTGAAGAAACTTGGTGATCTATTCCCTAACTACCTCATGTATGAGTGGATTGAGTCTTCTTTAAGGCTGTCTTATTGGTTTGTATGATTCTTCTAGATATATGTTATACATGAAAAGGGAAGTTTTTATTCTTGATATTTCATCTAGGGTATAACCTAAGGCCTTTTTTATCCTATAACACCTTAACAAGTTTTTACTCCTCAATTTTAGTAAGTTCAGTAGAGACAATGATAGGATAAGAGTGATCATGGAAAAATAATGCATACTTTAGGTGTGTAGGAAGATTTTTTAGATCATTTTCATACTTAATATGTGTTCTATAAAAATTAGGAATAGGTTAAGGGATTCTAGTTGGTTTTAAATCATTTTCCTCATTATTGTTCAAGGTGGATTAGTAGAGATCAGTGGTGAGATGGGATTTTATAGAGTTTTCAAGATCCTATATATTGATGGATTATATAAATGAAAGTTAGATATCAACTTCTATATTTATGACTTGGTTAACCATATTGTAGATTTCAAAAACTTCTCTCTCATTAGAACAGGAAAAACATGATAGAACAGGGTTCAATTGACTCTTATAAGTGTACTCAAAAGTATAGATGGTGAATGATTATTGTTCCTCTAATGGGTATTGCATGCCTTGAAAAATATTAAAATTAATTGATTGGTCACCAAATTCCATGGATAATATGCCTACATAAACATCAATTTTAGTTCTATCTATCATGAGTAATTGTTTTCCTAGAAACAAGTGATATCGAGAAGAAGTTCTATCACCTTCCATGTAAAGGACATTGAAATTATCTAGGATGATAAGATCATTGACCTAGATAAGGACATTCTCAATTATTCCTATATGAATAGTAGCACTTCAATTGGATAATTGGATGAAAATACTTGTTGTGTGCAAGGGACTTATACCAAGTTTGGATAATATGGATTTGGGTGTGAAATTTATCAAGGCTCCTTGGTCTATGAGTGAATCATCAAACTGGGAACTCCCTATTTGATATGGAATCGTAAAGGTCCCAAGATCTTTTCAATTCATGGGAATGGACTGTTGGGTTGAAACATTTTCAATGGCCCTAAGATATCTCTTATGGATTCATAATTCATTAAGAAACTTTCATACTTAGGTATTTTTTTGATGGAATCCAAGAGGGTAATGTTGACTTCAAAAAATATAAACATGTAAATAATTTTAGAATCAGTCTTAAATGGATTCTTAAGCTTAGATATGGCTTGAGGAAAAGGAATTGGGTTTCTTATAGGAATGGAAGGAGGTGAGGGAGTGGATTTAGGTACTTTTTCTGTATTTTTGTTCTTTTATTTTTCCATCTCAACATTTAAAGGGGATTTATAAGATTCACTATGATCCATTGTAATTTGATTTCCAAGTCAAAGTAAAATTATAATTACACTACCCTTGGGGTTAGTAAATGATTGATCTATGATTTGGGAAGAATTGGATTTTTTTTTGCTAACTTAGGTGGGATGAAAGTTGACAAATTTGATTTTTAATATTTTTAATTCTAAAATGGGTTAAGGAGACAAGATCTTCCATAATGTTTCCCATGGCTTCCTAGAAAAAGAAGCATGTCCCGCATTGGGATTACCTTGATTTGGGTTCTTGAGAAGGTGCTTATATTGGGTTGGTAATTGAGAAGGCTCATTAGGATAGTGGAAACCAAGAAGATCAGGAGTAGGGTTTATCCTTTTATGTTGAGGAACAAAAGGATAAGGTTGTTGGAAGTTACCACCACCTTGACCATATTGAAATTGGTTTGGATTTTGATGAGTTAGTGGAGGGGAATGATATATGGGATTACCATGCCTTAAGCTTGGGTTATAAGTAGAAGAGAAGGAATTAGAAAGGGGTTGGTTGGAGTATCTAATAAACTAACCTGATAGTTGAGTGTTTTTGTTTTGTAAATCATATGTCGTGTTAATCTTCATTTTACCAGAAGAATATGATGGATCAACTTGTATTAGTGGACATGTGTTAGTTGGGTGAGCTAGTGATATGTAGATTCCATAGTTTTTATAGGTTTAGGGAACTAAGATTGTGTATAAGAAGGGGTTGGGGATTTTTAGCCATAGCTAGTTGTTGTACAAGACCTTTAAGCTCACTCATCCACTCGATCATATTGTTGCACTCTATGGATTGATTCTTTTAGACTTGTTTGTCTTGAGCGTGTACTCGAGTATTGAATTGCTACATGTTTTCATCCATATTGCTTATGAGATATTTTGAAGTTGTAGGTATTTTTTCAACAAGATCACCACCACTTGTGGCATCGATGAGAGTTCACTTCATATATAATAACCCCTTATAAAATAATTTCATCAAGATTTGGTCATAGATTTAGTGGTGTGTGAAAGATATCATGATTTTTTTAACCTCTCATGGTACTCAAGGAGTGATTCATTAGGTAATTGAAAAATACCACTGTTTTTTGTATAGAAGTGGTTCGAGAAGCAGGGAATAATTTCTCTAAGAAGAGTTGATTCATGTCATTCCACATGTTTATGGAAACAAGATGGAGGTAATAGATCCATGACTTGGTAGAGTCATATAGGGAGAAAGTTAATTCTCAGAGTTTGATTTATTCTTCAAAAACCCCTTGAGGCTTCGTAGTAGAACACGCCACTTGGAACTCTTTAAGGTGAATATGGGGATCCTCAACGTCTAGCCCATGTAAATGAGGAAAATATAAATCAAACCCAATTTGAGTTTGAAATCTGCCTCAATGTTTGGATATTTAATACAAATTGGTTGGTAATTTATAGTAGGGGTAGGGAGTTCTTTAAGGGTTTTTCCCTAGGATTGGTCATATCTAGAATGATTGGATAGGCAATGAGTGGGACTTGAGTAATTTAATTATCTCCAATGTTCCACCTAATTTTTCAAATATTTAACTCAATTTTAGGGTCAAAAAAATATGATGGATTTTTTGGGAGGCTATGTGTCATTCGAAGAAATTTTAAAAGGATCGGAAAGGTGGGATTTTCTTTGTATTTTTTTCAGATTTCTTTTTCATAAAAAAATAAAAAAAGAACCAACTACTTATCACACCATCCCCAGAAATAGTGAAATTTTAATCATGGATTATTATCACCTATTTACCATTCAAATATCTTGTGCTCTACTATAACATGTATAGTGGAACTTGGGTTCAATCCTTGATAATGGTACTATATTTTATAGTTAATCGTTTTTGTTTGGTTTTTTCAGTGGGGGTTATTTGCAGAGCTTAAGTGAAAATATTGATTGATGAATTTAATTTACATTTTTCATAAATATTGTGGTGATTTAATTATTATGGATACAAGATTATGATATCCATGATCTTTCTAATATATTGCATTAAATTAACACCCACTTCAAAAGATGATTTTAATCAGAATTCCCAATTGTTTTGGATTTAATCCAATCCTTAACTAGGGTTATAATATTAATCAATACTTATTCATGGAAGTGTATTTATGGTTCTAATAATCCATGAAATCTAAATATTAAACCAATCATTTCATCAATCTATGAAATTTAATTTTTAACATACACAATGTTAACCTAAATAATATTTAATGACCAAAAGCTCTCAATCACTTCACATCCCCAAATTATGAATCACCCTAATGATATATTTACTCATCCATTGAGATGGTAAATAATATGGTTATGTATACTGTTTCAAGTTAAAAATAAAATAAAAATAATGGGACAAGATAAGAGTAGTGTGCCAAACACACACACAAATAATGAAGAGAGTTAAACACACATTTGGATTGAATGAGGAAGTGAAAGAGGGAATCTATTCTAACAAAATTTAATTTACCTTAATAAATTAACAAAAACTTTAAAAAATTGTATTAATAGAGTATTTTAGATAATGTAAACCATTTATTACAAGGAATTTAAATGAAAACAACTTACGAGATTACAATTAAAAACCAATGAAAATGAACAAGAAAATAAAAGTGGAGGAGAGGTTTCTCTTATTGAAACAAGAGTGTGTGGGTCCTCTCAAGGATTTTGAAAGGAAATGGTCATTCTAATTACCATCCTTATGTTTTGAAGTTCCAAAATCTTTCATGTAATGAAATTACTTGGGTTACCCTCAAACCCGGCACCCGACCCAATCCCTCACATACCCGAAGGGCGTTCCCGATCCCCACGGGCTTGCAACAAGCACCCGGGCATCGAACGAAAAAACCAAGGGAACGATTTCTCCCAACATGAATAATCAAATGGAATACATATTCAAGGAAATAAAAGAAAAGTGGAATAATAACAAAATATATATGCCATAACTATAAGAAAATAGAGGAAACAAAGCAACTATAACAACAGACAAAAACTCCAAAAGAAAAGTCTGACTATAAGGGACCCAAAACCAAAAGCTACTCCAATGATGGCATGAAAAAACTCCAACCATATCACCATAATCTATCCATCCTAGTTGACATGAACCTCACTACCTCACTACAGCGCCTTTCCTTTCCCTGCACTGGAAGACAAATAAAGGTCTACACACCACCGAAGCAGTGCACAGGGTGTGAGCAAACAGGCTCAGTAGAATCCCACCTAGGTGTTCCATAACAAGTCTCTGTATAAAAAATCTTGTATTCTCGTTTTTAAAATAAAACACAGCATGATAAGCAATAAGAGGTTTTATAGAAAACATGGTAAATACTTTCCTTTTCCATAGTTCTAAAAAAAGTAGGTATATCATTTTCCAAAGAATATATCCATATCATTTTTTTCAAGAATCGACATGCATATCAAGGCTAGCTCAAAAAGATAAGCAATATAAACCAGGTGAATAGGTATCACAATACCAAGGAATACTACAGGTCTAGGCAGAAGATTACTCGTACCAAAATAATCAAGTGCACAAACTGATCCTAGAACAACAGGCCAAGGAAGCAGAGGAATACCCCATGAGTAAACCCCCAAAAATTTCAATATCAGTTCCTTAGAACAATAGGCCTAGGAAATAGAGGAAAACCCCAAGACAAACCTCCTTGATAGTCACAAATAAATGGATGATGGCCTCAAGCTAAATGTTCTTCCTAAGTACCCAAGGTAACCAATGTGCTCTTTTTCACAAACTCGTTTCAACGTCTTGAAAACCATTCAAAACAATTTATAATCCATTTATAAAAATATAGGGAAACCCATTTTTCTTTCAAAACAATTTTTTCAACACACACAATAATCATTCCAATTTCATAAATCAATTTATAAAGCAATTTGCAAAGTAAAAGAAGCAGGTTCATTGTCATAGGCTAGATAAGGAACCACCTACCACAAAGTTTGGGTCGCACACGCCTGAAACAGAATCCAAAACCAAGAATGAAACCCAATAGCACCAACAGAGACCCTAGGATCCAATCCACAAAAAGATTAATACAAACATAAACACAAAAATTAGGTGAAGGAGAGGAAAACCACATACCTCAAAGAAGTATGCCCGTTACACCACAACCAATGAAGGAAAAAGATCTCCAGAACGAGATCACACAACGGATCTAGAAGAAGATGATAAGAAACATCCAACTTGGATCGGTGGATCCAATAACACAAGGATAGGGTGATATTGTTATCAATCTGAAGGAATAATTAGAGAGAACACTTACCCAGAGTGACGCACTGTAGAAACAACGATGAACCAGAGCCAATCGGATTGATTAGGAAGGTGAAACACCTCTAAAAAATGCCTAGGGAGAGTCTAGGGTTGAGATCCATGAAGTTTTAGAGAGAAAGGGACTGACCAAAACTCTTTAACGTGTGACTTTAAATTGGAAAAAGGTCGGGTAATGACATGTAACCCTTGGTCATGACGTGAAGGCCATGCTAGATAATTTGCGCCAAAAAACTCATCGCCTCATATTAAAAACCAACATTTTCACCCTAAACAATATGTACCCATAAATCATGATGTGTACAAGCTAACAATGTGACCTCCCCCTTCATGACATAGTCTCCTAGGCCACAACATGCAACCATCACCAAGTACACGATGTTTACTTTAGGTACACAGTGTGTACCTATTTTTTAATCTGTAGTAAATCCAAAAACTCACATAAAAGGATTTTAAAACTGGAAGGGAACTTAGAATGATGGAAAAATAACCCGATCA
This sequence comes from Viscum album, assembly GCA_963277665.1. Taxonomy (NCBI): domain Eukaryota; kingdom Viridiplantae; phylum Streptophyta; class Magnoliopsida; order Santalales; family Viscaceae; genus Viscum; species Viscum album. The sequence goes on along the minus strand of OY728125.1, from coordinate 114,448,015 downwards.
AGGTAACAGGATGTGAAGAACTCCCCGCCATAAAGACTTTTCATCCCCGGGAAGTCATGTGGAAGATGTATCCTCTGGAAAGAGATGAGGCAATTACTCCCTCATCAACGACTTGCGTTCCCAAGTCTCATGAGAATCTGATCCTTATTGCCATGGAACTATGAAAAATAGAATCGACTTCCCACACAAGACTTTCATCTAAGATTCAACGATATCAAATGATTGCTCCAAAATAGAATTATCTGGCTCTAACTCAATTTATTCCAAACTTAGTACATGAGTGGGGTCAGGGTGATACTTCTTGAGCTAAAATATGTGGAAAACATCAAGAATGTTTGTCAACTGAACTATAAGTGTTAACCGATAAGAAACTTTCCCAAGAAGTTCAGTGACCTCAAAGGGTCCAACATATCTCGAAGCCAACTATCCCTATTTTCCAAGTTGACGGTGACCCAACTGAGGAGAAACTTTGAAGAAAACCCAGTGACCAACAAAAAACTCCATTGGACGATTCCACCGATTTGCATAATATTTCTTTCAACTTTGGGATGTAACCAGATGTTGCCGCAACTCATGAATCTTTATTGACGTCACCTGAACCAGACTTGGTCCAACCAAAGCTACTTCTCCCACTTCTACCCAACAAAAAGTTTATCTACATGGGTGACCATACAATGCTTCAAAAGGAACCATTCTGATTGATGACTAGTAACTATTTTTTTAAACAAACTCTACCAATCCCAAATGGTTTCCCCGTGATCAACTGAAATCCAAGATGCAAGCATGAAGCATATCCTCTAGGATCTGAATTACACGCTCTGTCTAACTATCTATTTGTGGATGGTAAGTTGTGATCAACTTGACCTGAGTCCCCATTACCCCTTGAAGACTCCTCCAGAACCTTAAGGTAAACCTAGGATCTCTATCTGAAACAACGAAATAAGGAATCCCATGTAACCTCATGATCTCCTACACATAGAGATTACCTAGAACTTCAACTTTAGTGGTATCTTTGATCAGAATGAAGTGATCAGACTTCGTCAACCGATCAACAACCACCCAGATAAAAGTTTTCCCTCAGGGTGTCCATGGAAACCCAAAAACAAAATCCATGGATACCTTATCCCACTTCCAAATTGGGACTATAAGAGGCTGAATCAAACTAGAGGGCTTCAAGTGCTCTGCCTTTATTCATTGGTAGGTGTAACAATGGGACACATAATCTGTGATGTTGTGCTTCATACCTATCCACCATAACTGTCTTCTCATGTCATAATACATATTTGTAGTTCCTGGATGAATGACCCATGAAGATCTATGACAATAAAACAATACTAAACTTCTCACAGATGCTGGGATGACAACTTTCTTCTGGAAGTGAAGTAATCCATCTGAAGAAAGAGACCAACCAAGAACTGTCACCCCACCATAGAGGTTTTCCCGAAACTTCTAAAACTCATCATCTTGTTGTTAACTTTGCAAGATAGAATCCAGGATAGATTATGATAACTAAACACTGGTCAGAACCATAATGGAGACATCCTTCTAAGTATCCAAGTGAAATTGAGTGAAAATCCCCATAATATTTTACTCTTCCTTTGATTCCAGAACAACCTATAATGGCACCGTCCTACTTAAAGCATCTGTAACTACATTCCCTTTCCTAGGAGTGTAGGTGATGTAAAATTCAAACTTATAAAGGTATTCTACCTATCATCTCTATCTAATATTCAAGTCCTTCTGGGAAAATATTTAGCTTAGACTCTTATGATCAGAGAAAATCATGAACTTCTCCCTAAAGAGACAGTTCCACCAACACTTAAGCACATGCATCACCGCAACAAGCTATAAATCATGAGTAGGGTAGTTATTATCATGAGGCTGAATTTTATTAGATCTATAAGATACCACATGATCATTCTGTATAAGCATGTATCCCAAACCAACACCTGTTGCATCACAAAATACCATGTACCCCTTACCAGGCTCATGTAAGATCAAAACAGGTGTCGATGTCAAAATTAGTTTCAGTCCATTAAAAGAAGACTAACAATATACATACCATGATAATTTCACCACTTTATTGGTAAGATCTGTCAAAGGTGATGCTAGATTAGAGAAGTCCTTAACGAACCGTCGATAGTATCCAGCAAGACCAAGGAAGCTTCATTTCTCAAACACATTTTGTGGTTCCTTCCAGTACAAAACAGCTTTTATTTTCTATGGATCAACTCATAAGCCATAATCAAAAATTTTGTGCCCCAATAATTTCACTTCTTCAATCAAGAAACTTCATTTTGAAAGATTTCCACAGAGAAGGTGATTTTTCAGAATCTCTAGAACCAAACTTAGATGGTGCTCATGCTCACACTTGTACTTTGGATAAACTAGAATATCATCCACGAACACAACCACAAAAGTGTCAAGATATTAGTGTAATATCTAATTCATCAAGGCCACAAAAACTTCAGGATAATAAGTTAGAATTAAAGGCATCACAAGATATTCATAATGGCCATACCTGCTCCTGAAGTTCATCTTTGGTATATCAGACTCTCGGACTCTAAGATGATGATAACCCGATAAAATATTGATATTTGAAAACCACTTTTCTCCCTTCAACTGATCAAACAAATCATCCACATTAGGCAAAGGATATTTTTTATTAACTATTACCCAATTCAGAATCTGATAGTCCACACATAACCAAAGTGAATCATCTGATTTCTTAGCAAAGAGCATAGGGAATGCCCAAGGTGAAACACTAGAGTGAACAAAACCCTTCTCTAATAGGTCGTCCAACTAAATATTGAGCTATTTAAACTCTGCCAGTGCCATACGATAAGAAGGCATCGATATCATATGCATACCTGGTACCAGGTCAATCGTGAACTCTACTTATCTCTTTGTAGAAAGATTGGAGAAGTCTTCTGAGAAAACGTCAAGAAAGTCTTGAACAAAAATAGGAAGATCCTAAACAGAATAAACTTCATTAGGATCAAATTAAATAGCAACCAAAAAAACTCCTAAAATCTGGGAGGGATGGTCCTGCACGACCTGACCTCAGGTCCCACTCTCTTTGAAACACACAAGAGCTCCCCTCGGCAGTAAGAAACGAAATACACCAATGATAACAATCAACCTCGGCTCGATAAGAGACAGGCCAATCCATACCGATAATGATGTCAAACAAATACAAATCAAGAATGAGAAAATCTCATACCAACTCCATGTCATCTATTATGAACGAACAAGGACACCTAAACCCATGATTTTTCCTCTTACTAAGAGGTGTCTCTAACTCCATTGTAAAGGGAATAAGTTCTATTGGAAGTTTAAGCATATCAAAAAAATGTGTAGATATAAACAAGTGGGAGGCACCAGTATCAAACAAGGAAATTGCTACTAAAGCTACAATAAGGAGTGTACCTCTCACTATTGCTGGACCTGCATCAACATCCATTGTACACTCATCTAATGTGTGTAAATGCTTCACTCTTGAGTCCTATGGTTGGATCCATTTAGTCTTTAAAGCTTTTGATTGCACCGCAGTAGCCTTTGGAGCCGAAAAAACCCTGACCATAATGAGGCGTAGTCATAGCTTGATAGAAATGCTATAGGTGACCAATACATCCACAACTATTGCACGTATTCACAGTCATAGGACAAGAACATCTTGTGTGACCCCCCTTGCTGCACTGGTAGCAAGTCAGAGGCACACTGCTAGCTTCAACGGATGGTGTAGAGGAGGCTCGCTTCTAAGACCCACCTCCACCACTTCTACGACATTCCTTTAACTTCATCTTCTTCCCATGCACACCACTAATGTTTTCATTGGTTTTAAGAGAAGAAGAAGTAGCATAAACCTTTCCTTCCATGTCCATATTTGTCATCATTGCTCTATCCACTATTTCTGCATAGGTTGAAAGATTCAACATGAACACCTGCAATCTAAAGTCTGGTTGCAAACCCTATAGGTACTTTTGTGTCTTCATTTGGTCATTCCTTACCACATCCAGAACAAAACAGACAAGTTCAGAAAACTGTTTTGTGTAATCTGACACCGAATGATATCCCTGATTCAATGATAGGAACTCTAGAAATTTTTCAAACATCAGATACTCTGGAAAAAACTGCTGAAAGAATAGGGTTTTGAAACCCTTCTGATCCAAGCCCACATGTTTGTCTGCCTAGACCATAGAGTCCCACCAATGCTTGTCAGAACCCTCGAGTATAAACATTCTTCACTTCACCCTGATATTCTCAGGTGTCTCTAGGAAGTCAAAGATTGGTTGATCATATCCTACTAATCCTCTACCTCTTTAGGTTTATTCATCCCTTTAAAAGATGGTGGTTCTTGCACAAGAAATCATGTAATCAATCTCTTTCTCCTCCAGCTCCTGGTTGTACTTAAACCACTATGTTCTGAACTCATGGAACATCCTGATCGATAGCACGGACTGCCCATACAATAGTATCGATGAGATTTTGATCCATAGGTGTATTTCCTTGAGGATCATCAACATCACCTTCCTGAGGAACATGTGGAAGACATCTCAGAGGCATACTACTGCACACCAAAACACAATAACGATTAGATACCAAACAAATCTCAGTTTAAACTAGAAAACTCATAAGAAGAAACTGGGATTTTAAAATAAAAAACCAACTCTAGAGACACATATCCCGACATCCCATGGTAACTTGAGTCTCGTTACAGCAAGAGCTGGTCAGGCAATCATCGCAATATACCTCTCAAGTTTCAACAATCCTATCTCAAGTCTAATAGACGTACTAAGAAAAGATTTTTGAGGACATACACCCTCTGATACCAAACTGTAACGAACCAACCTGGGTTACCCTCAAACCCGACACACGGCCCAATTCATCACATACCTGAAAGGCATTCTTGATCCCCATGGGCAGGCAACAAGCACCCGGGCATCGAATGAAAAAACTGAGGGAACGATTTTGCCCAAACTGAACAATCACATGTCATACATGTGAAAGGAAATAAAGGAATAGTAGAAGGCTAACAAAATATATATGCCATAACTGTAAGAAAATATCATAAACAAAACAACTATAACAAAATCCAAAAACTCTAAAAGACAAGTCCTACTATAAGGGACTCAAAACCAACAGCTACTCCAATGATGGAAAGGATGAACTCCAACCATATCAAAATCAGCTACCCGTCCCAGTTGACACGAACCTCATTGCCTCACTACAGTGACTTGACTTTCCCTACATTGGAAGAAAAATAAAGGTCTATGCACCACCAAATTAGTGCACAAGGTATAATATAATAGGCTTAGTAGGATCCCACCCAAGTGTTCCATAAAAAGTCTCTGTATAACAAATCTTTTATGCTCATTTTTAAAATAAAACATGGCATGATAAGTAGTAATAGGTTTTATAGAAAACATGGTAAATACTTTCATTTTACATAGTTCTAAAAAAAATCAGGTATATCATTTTCCAAAGCATATTTCCATATCATTTTTCACAAGCATCAACACTCATATCAAGGATAACTCAGAAATCCAAGAAGTATAAACCAAGAGCACAGGTATCACAACACCAAGGAATACTATAGGTCTAGGAATAAAACTACTCGTACCAAAATAATCAAGTTCACAAACTGATCCTAGAACAATGGTCCAAGGAAGCAGAGGAATACCCCATGAGTAAACCCCCAAAAATGTCAATATTGGTCCCTTAGAACAATAGGCCTAGGAAATATAGGAAATCCCCAAGACAAACCTCCTTGATAATCACAAAGCAATGAACGATGGCCTCAAGATAAACCTTCCACCTAAGTACCCAAGGTACCCATGTTCTCTTTTTCACAAACCCATTTCAATGTCTTGAAAACCATTCAAACCATTTATAATCCATTTATCAAAATCTAGATAAAATAAATTTTCTTTCAAAACCCTTTTTTTAACACACACAACAATCATGACAAATTCATAAATCAATTTATGAAGCAACTTGCAAAGAAAAACAAGCAGGTTCATTATCATTGGCTAGAGATGGAACCACTTACCTCAAAGTTCAGGTCACACACACCCGCAACGAAATCCAAAACTAAGAAAAAAACCCAACAACACCAATAGAGACCCTAGGATTCAATCCATGACAATATTGATTCAAAAATAAACACAAAAGGTCGGTGGAAGAGAGGAAAACCACATACCTCAAAGAAGGACGCATGCCGCACCACAACCAACGAAGGAGAAAGGCCTCCAAAATGAGATCTCACAACAGATCTAGAAGAAGACGATAAGAAACATCCAACTTGGATCATTGGATCTGATAACGCAAGGCTAGGGAACAATCGTAATCAATCCCAAAGAAGAATTAGAGATAACACTTACCTAGAGAGATGTATCGTAGAAACAAAGATGAACCAGAGCCGATCGGATCAATCTGGAAGGTAAGACACCTATGAAAAACACCTAGGGAGAGTCTAGGATTGAGATCCACAAATTTTGGAGAGAAAGGGATCGACCAAAACTCCCGAACACGTGATTTTAAATTGGGCACAGGCCGGGTCGCGACGTGTACCCCTTGGTCATGACGTGAAGGCCATGATGGATAAATTATGCTGAAAAATCCATCACCTCAGATTAAACACCGAACTTTTCACCCTACATGACGTGTACCCATCAATCACGACATGTAAAAGATCACAATGTGACCTCCCCCTTCACGACATGGTATGCTAGGCCACGAAATGAAACCAGCACCGAGTACACGACATGTACTTCAAGTACACGGCATGTACCTATTCTTCAATCTGTAGTAAACCTAGAAAAATAACATAAAAGGATTTTAAAAACCATAAGGGAACTTAGAATGAGGGAAAATTAACCCAATCAAGGTAAAGGTATGTTAAAAACTCCCCACCATAAATAATTTACATCCTCGAGAAGTCATGTGGAAGATGTATCCTCTAGAAAGAGATGAGGCCACTGCTCCCTCATCAATGACTTGCATTCCCAAGTCTCATGAGAATAAAATCCGTATTTCCATATAACTCTGACCAATAGAATCGACTTCCCACACAAGAATTTTTTCTCAAAGTCAAGATCTCAACTGGTTTATCCAAAATAGAAGTATCTGGCTCTAACTCAATTTCTTCCTAACTTAGAACATGAACGGGGTTAGGGTGATACTTTCTGATCTGATATATGTGGAAAACATCATGAATTTTTGTTAGCTAAACCAGAAGTGCTAACTGATAAGCAACTTTCCCAATCCGTTCAAGGACCTCAAACGGTCCAACATATCTCAGAGCTAAATTTTTTTATTTTCTAAGTCGACGGTGACCCAACTGAGGAGAAACTTTCAAGAAAACCCAATCACCAATGGAAAAATCCAAAGGATTACACCACCGATCTGCATATGATTTCTGTCAACTTTGGGTCAACCAGACGTCATCACACCTCCAGAATCTTTACCAACGTCTCTTGAAAAAGACTTGGTCCAACAAAAGCTACTTCACCCACCTCTACCTAATAAATAGGTGATCTTCATGGGAAACCATAAAACGATACAAAAGGATCCATTCTGATCGAAGACTAGTAACTTTTGTTGTAAACAAACTCAACTAGTCCTAGATGGCTATCCCACAATCCACCAAAATCCAAGATGTAGGCACAAAGCATATCTTCTAAGATCTGAATTACATGATATGTATGTCTATCTGAATGTGGATGATAAGTTGAACCCAACTTGAAATGAGTCCCCATTTCCCCTTTAAGACTCCTCCAGAACCTTGAGGTAAACCTAGGATCCCTATCTAAAACAATGGAAGAAGGAATCCCATGTAACCTCACGATCTCTTGCACATACATCTTACCTAGATCTTCAAATTTAGTGGTATATTTGATCGGAATGAAGTGAGCAGACTTCATCAACCAATCAACAACCACCCCGATAGCATTTTTACCTCGGAGAATCTTTGGCAACCCAACAAAAAAATCCATGGACACCTCATCCCACTTCCAAACTGGGACTAGAAGAGGCTGAAGAAAACCAGAGGGATTCAAGTGCTCTACCTTTATCTATTGGCAGGTGTAATAGAGGAACACATAATCTGTGATGTCACGCTTCATACCCGGACACAAGAATCATCTTCTCATGTCATAATACATCTTTTTAGAACCTGGATGAACGAACCATGAAGATATATGACAATCAAACAATAATGAACTTCTCAAAGATTTCAGGATGACAAATCGCTTCCTGAAGTGAAGTAATCCATCTATAAAAAGAGACTAACCATGAACTGTCTCCCCACCATAGAGGTTTTCCCAAAACTTCTCAAACTCATCATCTTGCTGTTGAATTTGAAAGATAGACTCCAAGAGAGATGATGACAACTGAACACTGGTCAGAACCATACCTGATACATCCTCTTGAGCATCCAATTGCAGTTGAGAAAAAATTCCCATAAGATTCCACTCTTCCTTCGATTCCAAAATATCCTGTGACGGTACCTTTCTACTTAAAGCGTCTGCAACTACATTCCATTTCCCCAGAGTGTACGTGATGTCAAAGTCAAACGTCTAAATCTATTCTACCCATAATTATTGTCTAAGATTCAATCCTTTCTAGGAAAAGATATAGCTCATACTCTTATGATCAGAGAAAACTATGAACTTCTCCCCAAAGAGATAGTACCTCCAACACCTAAGTTCGTGCATCACCGCAGCAAACTCTAAATAATGAGTGGGGTAGTTCTTCTTATGTGGATAGAGCTTAAGAGATCCATAATCTACCACATGTTAATCCTATATAAGAAAACATCCAAAACCAGCACCTGATGCATCACATAACACCACGTACCCCTTACCAGGCTCAGGTAATATCAGAATAGGTGACAATGTCAAAAGTCGTTTCAGTCCACCGAAAGAAGACTGACACTTTGCATCCCATGATAATTTCACCACTTTCATGGTAAGAGTATTCAAAGGTGATTCTATCTTAGATAAATCCTTAAAGAATCATCAATAATATCCAACAAGATCGAGGAATCTTCGTATCTCAAACACATTTTGTGGTTCCTTCCAAGAAAAAACAACTTTTACCTTCTCTGGATCAACGAATAATACATGCTCAAAAATTTTGTGCCCCAAGAATTTCACTTCTTGAATCCAGAAACTTCATTTTTAAAGCTTTCCATACAGGTGGTGATTTCTCATAATCTCTAGAACCAAACTCATATGGTGCTTGTGCTCATTCTCGGACTTTGAATAAACCAAAATATCATCCACAAACACTACCAAAAAAGTGTCAAGATATTGGTTGAATATATGATTCATCAAAGCCATAAAAACTGTAGGAGCATTAATGAGACTGAAATGCATCACAAGATATTAATAATGGGCATACCTACTGAAAGGCGTTGTCATGGGAACTTTCAATTGATATGTGATTTTTGAGTACTTGGGTGCAGCAGAGTGGCTGAACAATGTCGTCTCTTAAAAGAGGAAGTAAATTTAACAACATATTAAAGGTATTTTGAAAATAAAATAAAAGTAAATAATAATACTAATTAAAAGTATGAGGGTTTTTTATCCTTTATAAATCTAGAAGAAGTTTTTTGGAAGAAAATTGTATTTGTTTTGTATTTGTTTTTTTGAAATGAAGTTCGATTAAAATAACACAACAAGAAGATGTTTTTTTAGAAAATATTTAAAAGGCATAATCGATGTAACTACACTTATTAAATAATTTATTAATAATTATCATTTAAATTAATATCCACTTAATTATGATCCCTTAATTTGTTAAATCCCAAACCCTATAAGAATTAACTTTACCACAATGATTTAGTGAATTTAACCCTAGGCTAACTCCGGAACATGCAATAGCGGAACCTTGCTTTGATTGATGTTCTAAGGTTAGATTATGGTCAGTGGTAAATTAAGGAACATTTTCTCTATGTAAATTATAATGAATTGAGTTTAGGGATTATATTTTAACACTGCAAATTGAACCTGTGTGGTTTTTTATTGCCGATTAAGGTTGATCTCTCATAATTCACACAATTTCTGACCTCATGTATTTTGTGTTAATTGTTCAATTGCTTGATTAGTTTCAATTAAATTAAAAACTAAATTAATAGATCATATTATTTGAATTATATTATATCATTTATTCAAAATAAATGAATTAATAAGGATATAGGTCGATCAATTACTAAAAAAACTACTCTTCCATGGGCGGTGTAGTCATCGTAGAAACGTTATGCAAGTGCAAAGGTTTAGAAAGGGTATAACCCAATATTATTTCTAATCTTGATTCCAGCCCAAAGAAGTAAAATATTAAGATAAAAATAGAATAATACAAAAGATTTATTAAAGAAAAATTCAAATTACAAGCATGAAAACAACGAAACTCAAAGTGGAGTTGGGAGAGGAGAACCTTCTTGGAAGAGATCTACACATAAATAATTACTTCTTAAAAGAGGATTCAAATGCTTCCAAGATCCAAAATTTCGGTCACACCTTCCCAAAACCTCTACCAACCATCCCAAATAGTGAAAAGACTAATTTATAGAGTGGTGGGGAGGCTAGTTTCAAAGTGGTTTCAAGTGTGAATTGAGAGTCTCATCCAAATATTTTAATCCCACTTTTACTGCCCATTTGACCTCAAAAAAGTGTGAATCTGCTATTCTTCCGGAAGGATAATTTGTGAGAAATTGGGTTTTACATATCCTCTAAATATATGGGCTCAATATATACATGGATATAGAAGATATTTCCCAAACACTACAGTGATTTCCAATATGGCGTGTCCAGCCCACCTTTGACTTAATGGCTCATTTACTCCATGCAAATGCACTCTTTTTCTCTAATGTCCTGAATAAAAGTTGTATCCCATTAAGTGAGGAACAATTTTAAAAACATTTAATTTAAAATAATTCATATTAAAATATTTATGTTCCAAATACTACAGTGAATTTTAAAAGGGTAAAACTGGAATTTTCATCAAATTTGCAAATGAATATCTAATCCCAAATATTTTATAAATAAATATATTTAACACAATGTGAGGAAATTTTGTCATTTATTATCAATAAAATATTCATCAAAATTTTGTTTTATCAACTCTCCCACACTTACCCTTTTGTACTCCTAGGCAAAACCTCATATCATGTATTCCAAAAAATTGTGACAAGTAAACATCAATAACAAATCAAAACAAATTTTAAAACACATGTCCTTGAGATACAAAAATTCCACACCAAGAAAAAAAAGATATCATACATCATAAAAAACATTATTTCAAGTTCTTCATTTATATCATTCAATATATTTCCACTTCATTTATCCTCTCATGCACACAAAACACTTACCTCACTTGAATTTTCTCTTATCACACAAATGTCAATTTTTCAATAATGTATTTCTCATACAAACTCATACAAGGGTCACCATAGGCTTTATAAATTCCTACATTTTCACCCTATGTGATTCAAGGACATATTTTTATCATGAGGACTTTTTAGGTTTGTTCTTTGGATTTCAGTTGGTAGGATTTAGATGTGAAAAATTATGAGGCTGGATGAGGAGGGATTGACTCTTTTTGAAGAAAAATAACATTAATCTAATTTTCACTTAAATATGATCTCCTCATCAATCTCCTTAGAATCAATTCATGTTCATCACAATGAAAAATAAACTAATGTGACACCATTCATCATTTTGGTAGCAAAAATGTCAATCTTCTCAAACATGATTTTCTTGAAAGCTCCAGATAGGCACAAATTTCTTCCTCTATTAGAAGCTCTAGAAAGGCACAACTTCACTTATCATGAAAGATCCAGAAAAGGTATAGCTTTAAATATAATGATTTTCCTCAGAAGAAAAAACATCTCTTCAGAATTTAATTTTCCACCCAAAGGATCACAAAATGTGGTAGCACAACATAAGACATCCTCTCCCACCACACTTAAGTTCAACTAGATTATGAAATTTCACTTCAAGAGTTGGTTGGATAAGAAAAATTGTCTTGTAATGTGGCTAACCTAATAGGTTGTTCATGGATTCTAAGGGATAAAAGGATTAAATGTTCAAGGTAGGCCATTATAAAAAGGATTCTTCGAAATAGGGGCTTTATTACCAAAGAAATACCTCAATAATTTAAAACATAAGTACCTCAAACCCTCGAGTTTTGACAGGAATAAATCAAATTATAGTTAAATCAAGCATGGTTTGGTTCTCTCAAGAAGTGAGTTAAATTTAAATAATATGAAAATAATAGTTCAGAAGCCTCACAAGAAAGTGATTTCAAATATAAAGACAGTGAGATGTGGCATGGGATTCAAAATTCAGAGCACTTTTCATGAAATTACTAAATATTTGAACTTGAAACAAATTCATTTTCAGCATTAATTTAAGCTTAGTTTCATGGGATAAATTGTTTCACTTATTGATATGGATTTCAAAATGGTGATGAGAATCATTTCAACTCAAAAGTTTCAAAAACACACAAAAAATTGAAAAATAAACACACGGCTTTTGAAAAACACACAATTTTGTTTTTGAAAATCATTGAAAAACAGGAAAACAATTGAAATTACTAAACAAAAAGGTTCCCTCCCCCACACTTAAAATATTTCATTGTCCACAATGTGAACCCATGAGATGATATATGCACATGAAATGTAAAATTTTAAATAGGAAAAAGAATAAAAAATTGAAAGGGTTAGGAACAACCTGATATGCTCAAGTAATGATGGGGTCATGCAGTGTGATGAAATCCATTGCATCAGTAGGAAGTCCCTCAATGTATTTCTTTAAAAGTTTCCCATTGACTGTAAAGCTCCTTCCTATGTCCTCTTGTGTGATATCCATTACACCATAAGTAAAAACATTAGTCACAATATAAGGACCTAACCACCAGGAATGCAACTTACCAGGCATCAGCTTTAGTCGTGAACTATAGAGAAAGAATTTTTCTCCAACTTGAAATTCTCTTTTTTGGATCATTTTTTCATGAGATACTTTTGATCTTTCCTTATAGATCCTTGAGTTCTCATATGAAGACAATCTAATCTTCTCAATCTCTTGAATTTTCAGCTTCCTTTAGATTTCATCTTGGGCCAAATCCATGTTTCATTTCTTTATATCCCAATAATAATGATGCTCAACTTCCACAAAGAGGTGACACACTTTCCCAAAAATAGTCTGAAATGGGGAAATACCGATGGGGGTCTTGTATACTATCCTATAATCCCATAATGCATCATCCAAGCACTTTCTCTAATCCTTTCTATTTGGCTGCATGGTTTTCTCCAAAATTTATTTCAACTCCCTATTTGAAACCTTATCCTGGCCATTTGTTTGGGGGTGGTATGGTGTTGATGTTTTGTGTGTCACCCCATACTTACAAAGGAGGGAAGCCAAATACTGATTGAAAAAGTGTGTCCCTTTGTCACTAATGATGGCCTTCAGTACTGCAAACCTGAAAAAAAAATATGTGCTTTGACAAAGTCCACAAAAACATGAGAATAATCAGTCCTAGTGGCCTTAGCCTCCACCCATTTGGTCACATAATCAATGGGAACCAAAATATAAATGAAACCAAATGAACTAGAAAAAGGACCCATAAAATCAATGCCACATACATCAAAAATATCACAAAATAATATGGGTTTTGGGGGAATCTCGTGTCTCCTAGAAATATTACCAGTGTGTTGGAAACGTGATCATGACTTAAAAAAACGTGAGAATCATGGAATAAACTAGGCCAATAAAATCCAGAGTCCAAAACTTTCCTAGTTGTCTGTTGGGGTCCAAAGTGTCCACTACAAGCAAGTGTATGACAGAATTTCATAATAGACTCAAACTCATGATCAAGAATACACCTTCTAATAACTTAGTCACTACACATGATCCATAAGTAGGGATCATCCTACATATAAAATATAGACTCACTATTTAACTTTTGTACTTGATGTTTCTTTAAATTTGTAGGAATTTCATAGAAAACAGGGTAGTTAACTAAATCAGCATACCAAGGATGCGTACCTGAGATGGAATAAAGATGCTCATCATGGAAAGTGTCCCGAAGTGGTACCCAGTCCAAGGTGTCATACTCTAGTGTGTTAGTAATCCTACTCATGGGGTCCTCCACCAGGTTTTCTGACCCCTTCATATCCTTTATCTCAATTTCAAATTCCTGAATAAGGAGCATCTATCGGATTAGCATGGGCTTTGCATACAGATTCTTCAATAGGTACCTCAGGGCTGTATGGTCAGAAAAAAACAACTAATTTAGAGCCAAATAAATATGAAAGGAATTTATCTAAATAAAATTTAACAAAAATAAAATCCTTTTTTGTGGTTGTGTAGTTTTATTAGGTCTAATACAATTTCCTCAATGCATATGCAATCACATGTGAAGGTCCCTCCACCCTCTGAGATAAGACAGCTCCAACCACGAAGTTGGAGGCGTCACACATAAGCTCAAAAAGAATCTCCCACCATGGGGGTTGTATGATTGGTGGAGTGGTCAAACACTACTCTATCTCATCAAAGGGAGTCCTAAAAGAATCATCAAACACAAAATCATAATCCTTCTCAAGTAATCAGGACATAGGAAGAGCAATCTTACTAAAATCTTTGATGAAACACTGATAAAATCCTACATGCCCTAGGAAAGATCTAACATGACACACACATGAATGATATGGTAAGGATAAAATAATATCTACCTTAGATCTATCAACCTCTATCCCATGTTTTGACACTACATGCCCTAAGACAATGCCATGCTCTACCATAAAATGACACTTTTTTAAGTTCAAGATCAGATTCTTCTCAATACAAGGATTCAAAACCTTTCCCAAACTAGGTATATCATCATCAAATGAAGACCCATACACTATAAAATCATCTATGAATACCTCCATGCATATCTCAATAAAATTAGAAAAAAATACTCACTATGCATCTCTGGAAGGTACCTGGGGCATTGAAAAGTCCAAATGGCACCCTCCGATAGGCAAACATACCGAATGGACAAGTGAATGTTGTCTTCTCTTAATCCTCTGGAGTAATAGGAACCTGAAAATATACATAGAATCCATCCATGAAACAATAGTGTTTTTTCTAGCTAGTCTCTCAAGCATTTGATCAATAAATGGGAGGGGTAAATGGTCCTTGCGAATGGACTGATTTAGTTTCCTATAATCAATACACACATGCCAACTATTTTTCACCCTCATTGGAACGAACTCTTTTTTATCATTTTTAAAAATAGTAACACCACTTTTCTTAGGCACAACCTGAATAGGAATTACCCACTGGGAATCTAAAATGGGATAAATTTTACCTGCCTCGAGCAATCTTTCAACTTGTTTTTTTACAAATTCCAAAAGAGTTGGATTTAGTCTCCTTTGTGGCTACCTAACTGGTTTATCCCCATCCTCCAAAATAATAATATGCATGAAAATGGAGGGGCTAATACCTAATATGTCATCCAAGGTCCACCCGATAGCCTTAATGTTCTCCCTCAAAAGATTCAAAAGTTTTTCTTCATGTTCAAAAGGGAGATTTTTAGCAATGATAATAGGTAATTTCTCACCACTTAACAAGTATGATTATTTGAGATTAGGTGGAAATTTCTTGATTTCTAGTGTAGGGGGTGATGTATGGATGGAGAAATTGAAGGAACTGAAATATGTGCACAATGAACATCAGTATTAGAATATAAATCATCAAAATCAGAGAATAAAGAATCAAATCCATCAGCATACTCAACCGCCATGTCATAATCAGAGTGAGAATTATCAAAATCAGAATATGAATCCATTTCAAAATCAAATATAAGAGAGGTTTGTGAATTAGGAACCGGTGTGGAAGTGTTCTTCGATATCAAACTTGAACCAATAATCATAATCTCCCTAAGCATAGGACAATCAAAATTCATGTGGTTTTTACTTGGTGGTTCAAAATGGGAGATAAATAATGGTCTTATGAGGGGTAATTCATGGAGTCCATCACATTAAATATCACAACTTCATCTCCAAACTCAATAGAAAGTGTACCCTCATTGACATTTATGATAGTTTTTGCAGTTTTTAGAAAGGGCCTACATAAGATAATGGGAGCATGAGAACTTACCAGATCATCCTCTATGTTAAGCACGTAGAAATCTGCGAGGAAGATCATGTCTCTTACCCGAATAAGTACATCCTCAAGGACTCCCAGTTGATATGTTGTATCTCTATTTGCCAACTGCACCACTACTCTTGTGGGCTTCAACTCACCAAACTATAAAGAAGAAAAAACAGAGTGAGGCATTACATTTATGAAAGCTACTAAATCACATAAAGCATCAGAAAAGTGTAACTCCCCTATAGTGCATGGGATGTTGAATTTCCTTGTATCCTTGCACTTTTTTGGTATTGATAGAGTTGGTGTAATGAGTGATGACACATTCCTTACAATATTGATCCTCTCATTTCCCTTGATCTCTCTTATATTGGTACAAAGTTATTTTAAGAATTTGGCATACCTTGGTATTTGTTTAATGGATTCAAGTAAAGGTATGTTGATCTACACATGCTTAAATGTATCCAAAACTTCTTTTTGAATAATCTATTTATCCATCATTTTGGTTTGGAAAACTATATTTGGAAAAGGAAGGGGTTTAAGAGGAAAATAATTAATCATTTCCTTACCTTCATATTTCTCCTTAGGTTGATCATCAGCTGGTTTTAAATGGGGATTCTCCATATTTGAGGTGAATCCCAGTGGAACGATAGGTACAGATGTATCAATTTTTTGCTTCCCACTTCTTAATGTGATGGCACTAACATTACCCTTGGGATTTGGAGTAGGTTGGGAAGGAAGATTTCCAGAGTTCTTACTTACCAGTTCATGGAGGGCGGTGGCAATCTGGCTCATTTGAGTCTTCAACTCCCTCAGCTCTGAACCTTGACTCTTCAGCTCATTCTGTTGATTAAGAACAATTTTCTTCGAAATTTCATCATTGTTAGAATCTACCTTGGGTGGGGGATTACCTTGTTGCTTTCTTGTTGATGTTTGGGATTCAAATCTCCTTCAGGGTTGTTGGAAACCCTGGTGGTAAGGCAAAGGCTGCTGGAAGTTTTGTTGAAAAGGGGGCATTTGTTATTGTCCAGAGTCATACCTCATGTCTTATTTATCCTTCCACCCTTGGTTATATGTTTTATCAATCGAATCAAGCTTATTTTGGGGATATGGTTTTTGTTGTTGTTGATATGGTCTCCCAAGAAACACTACTGCACAATCTTCTATTTATTGTAGTTAGAGGTAAAAGTTAGTTGGGTGGCTTGTCTTAGTAAAAATGCCAAAATGCCTTGAAGGAGTGGGTTAGGATGTCTTTTGATCCAAAGAAATCTTCCTCACCATAGTGGTCAATTCTTCCAACTTGGTATCAATTAAATGACTCTCAATAGAAGTACTTACCTTATATACTCTCCTGACATGCGGTGTACCTCGATCGCCAAATTGTTGGGAGTTTTGATCCATTTTTTCAATCAATGCACGTGCAGCTACTAGTGTCTTATCCACCAATTCTCCTCCAACTGATGCATCCACCATGATCCTCTCCATAGGTGTGAGTACTTCATAGAAGTATTGGATGATGATTTGCTCACTGATTTAGTGATGTGGGAAGCTTGCATACAACTTCTTGAATTTATATCAATACTCATACATTGAATCCCCTTGGGATTTCTTGATCCCAGAGATCTCCTTACGAATGGAAGTGTTCCTTGATGTAGAAAAAAATCTTTGTAAGAAAAGACATTTCAAATTGTTCCAACATATTACATCTTTAGGTTGTAAATAATACATCCAATCCTTATCAGTTCTATCAAGTGAAAATGGGAATTCTCTTAGTTTTATTTGATCTTCAGATACATTTCTGGGTTTAAGGGTTGAGAAAACAACATTAAAATCTTTTTAATGATTTTTTAGATCCTCACCAGATAATCCATGAAATTTTGGAAGAAGTTGAATTAACCCAGATTTCAGTTCAAAGTCCGATTTGAGGTTTGGGTATGAAATACAATTTGGTTTATAATTAATATATGGTACAAACAATTCTCAAATGGTTCTATTAAGTTCATTGTTATTGTTTTCAACCATTGGTTCTTGTTTTAAGTTGGACTTAGAATTGTTTCCAATTTCAATGTTCTTGGAGTTGAGGAATTCTCCAACGGGTTGAATGTTGAAACTTCCTATAGAATGAGAATGTCTGATTCGAGATCGAAGGATATATTAGGGTCAAGATCTAAGAGATCCTCAGGATTAGTTCGTGTCATAAATCATATAAAAATAAAAATATGGAAATTGGACCATAATAAAAATGAGAAGTTTGAGTTGATGGTCCAAAAAGAAGAATAAAATAAAAGAAGAAGAAGAAAAATTAGATTGGGTAAAGAAGAAAGAAAGAAGAGAAGAAGAGAATAAAATGTAAAATAAAATAAATACCACTAATTGGATGAAATAATTACTTTCCTCCCCAGAAACGACACTAATTTTAAAGTCACATTCGTGGGTGCTTTGAAATGATATGTGATTGTTGAGTACTTAGGTGCAGCAGAGTGGCTGACCAAGGTCGTCTCTGAAAGGAGGAAGTAAATTTAACAACATATTAAAGGAATTTTGAAAATAAAATAAAAGAAAATAATAATAATAATTAAAAGGATGTGGGTTTTTTTATCATTTATAAATCTTGAAGAAGTTTGTTGGAAGAATATTGTATTATTTTTTTTGAAACGAAGTTCGATTAAAATGACACAACTAGAAGATGTTTTTTTAGAAAATATTTAAAATGTGTAATCGATCTAACTCTACCTCTTCAATAATTTATTAATAATTATAATTTAAATTAATATATACTTAATTATTATTCCTTAATTTGTTAAATCCCTAACCCTATGAGAATTAACTTTACTGCAAAGATGAAATGAATTTAACCCTAGGCTAACTTCAGAACATGCAATTGCAGTACCCTGCTTTGATTGATATTCTAAGGTTATCTTATGGTCAGTGGTAAATTAAGTCACATTTCCTCTATGTAAATTAGAATTAATTGAGTTTAGGGATTATATTTTAACACTCTAAATTGATCCCATGTGGTTTTGTATTACCGATTAAGGTTGCTCTTTCACAATTCACACAATTCCTGACCTCGCGTGTTTTGTGTTAATTGTGCAATTGTTTTCTTAGTTTCAATTAAATTAAAAAAAACAATTAATAGATAATATTATGTGAATTACATTATATCATTGATTTAAAATAAATGAATGAATAAGGATATAGGTCGATCGATTACTAAAAAAACTACTCTTCCATGGGCGGTGTAGTCATCATGAAACGTTGTGAAAGTGCAAAGGTTTAAAAAGGGTATAACCCAATATTGTTTTTACTCTTGATTCCAGACCAAATAAGTAAAATATGAAGATAAAAATATAATAATATAGAATATTTATTGAAGAAAAATTCAAATTAAAAGCATGAAAATAATGAAACTCAAAGTGGAGGTGGGAGAGGAGAGCCTTCTTGGAAGAGATCTATGCATAAAGCCTTACATCTTCCAAGAGTATTAAAATGATTCCAGGATCAAACATTTAGGTCACACCTTCCCAAAACCTCTACCAACCATCCCAAAGAGTGAAAAAAACAATTTATATAGTGGTGAGGAGGCTAGGTTCAAAGTGTTTTCAAATGTGAATGGGGGATCTCGGCCAAATATTTTAAGTCAACTTGAAACGCCCATTTGACCTCCAAAACGCGTGAACCAACTGTTCTTCCAAAAGGATAATTTATGAAAAATTTGGTTTTCGATCTTCTCTAAAAATATGGGCTCAATAAATGCACGTATATATAAGATATGTCCCAAAAACTACAATGATGTCCAATATGGCGTGTCCAGCCCACCTTTGACTTAATGACCCATTTACTCCATTCAAATGATCTTTTTAGCTCCAGTGCCCTGAATAAAGGTTGTAGCCCATTAAGTGGGGGACAGTGTTAAAAAAATTAAGTTCAAATAATTCATACTAAAATATTTGTGTTCGAAATACTACAGTGAATTTTAAAAGGGTAAAACTAGAATTTTCCTCAAATTTGAAAATGAATGATCTAATCTCAAATATTTTATAAATAAACATATTTAACACAATGTGAGGAAATTTTTTCATTTATAATCAATAAAATATTCAAAAAAATCATGTTTTATCACCTTTTCCTGGATTGTTGTCTTTGGTATATCAGACTCCCGGACTCTAATCTAATGATAACTCGATCGAAGATCGATCTTTGAAAACCAATTTACTCCCTTCAACTAATCAAACAAATCATCCACACAAGGAAAATGATATTTGTTCTTAACCATTACCTGGTTCATCTTCTGATACTCTACACATAACCAAATTGAAACATCCACATTCTTGGAAAAGAGCACAGGGGATGCCCAAGGTGAAACACTAGGGCGAATAAAACCCTTCTCTAACAGGTTTTCCAACTAAATATTGAGCTCTTTAAACTCTGTTGGCACCATATGATAAGAAGGAATCAATATTGGATTTGTACCTGGTACCAGGTCAATCATGAACTCTACCTCTCTTATAGGAGGAAGACTAGAGAAGTCATCTAAGAAAACATCAGGAAAGTCTCTAAAAACAACAGGAAGACCCTCAATAGAAGAAACATCATTGGGATCAAATGAAATATAAACCAACAAACTCCTGAGCTCTGGGTGGGACGGTCTTACACGACCTAAACTTGGGTCCCACTCTCCCTAAAACACATGATATCTCCTCTTGGTAGCAAGAAACAAAACATTCCTATGATAAAAATCAACCTCAGATCGATGAGTGACAAGCCAATCCATATCGATGATGAAGTCAAACATATCCAGATCAAGAACAAGAAAACCCCAGACCAACTCTGTGTCAACTATTATGAACGAATAATAAGGAAAAATTAACTCCTTATCTTTCCTCTTACCAAGAGGTGTCGTTAACTCCATTGTAAAGGGCATAAGTTCCATTGGAAGTTTAAGCATATTAACAAAACTTGTAGATATAATTGAGTGGGAGGCACCGGTATCAAACAAAGTAGTAGCTACTAAAGTTTCAATAAGGAGTGTACCTCTCACTGTTGTTGGAACTGCATCAACATCCATTGGACACTCATCTACTGCATGTAAATGCTTCACTCCTAAGTCCTATGGCTAGAGACCTATAGTCTTTGAATCTTCTGACTGCACCGCAGGAGCCTTTGTAGCCGACAAACCTTGACCATAATGAGGCATATTCATAATCTGACAGAAATGTTGTAGATTACAAACGCATCCACATATATTGCACGTCTTCGCAGACATATGACAAAAACATCCGGTGTGACCCCCCTTACTACACTGGTAGCGAGTCAGAGGCACACTCTCAACTACAACAAATGGTGTGGAGGAGGCTCACTGTTGAGACCCAACTCCACCACTTCTACGACAGTCCTGCCACTTCCTCTTCTTCCCATGAACACCACTGAAGCAGTCACTAGTTGGAAGAGAAGAGATAGTAGCGCTGACATTTCCTACTATGTCCATCTCTACCATCATTTCTCTTTCCACTGTCTCCACATAGGTATAAATATTTAACATGAACATCGTGATCTAAAGTCCAATCACAAACCCTGTAGGTACTTCTGTGCCTTCAGCTGTTTGTTCCTTTCCACATACAAAGAAAAACGGACAAGTTCAAAAAACCAGTTGGTATAGGCATACACTAAATGCTCTCCCTACTGCAATGATAGGAACTCCAGATATTCTTCCAACATTAGAGACTCTATAAAAAACTGCTAAAAGAATAGGGTTTTGAAACCCTTCCAATTCAAGACCACATGTCTGTGTACTTGGACCATAGAGTCCTACCAATGCTTGCTGGAACCCTTGAGTCTGAATGATGAACACTTCACCCTGATATTCTCAGGTGTCTTCAGGAAGTAGTATATTTGATCAATCATGTCCAGACAATCCTCCTCCTCTTGAGGTTTAGTGATCCCATTAAAGGATGGTGGCTTCTCATGTAAGAACTCTAGCGATCGATCTCTTTCTCCTCCAGATCCTAGTTGTACTTCAACCACTACGTTATGCACTCATGGCACATCCTGATCGACAGCACGGACTGCCTGTATGATAGTCTCAATGATATTCTGATCCATAGGTGGATTTCCTTGAGGATAATTAGATGCACCTTCCTGAGGAACTTGTGGAAGACCTCTCGAAGGAATACTGTTGCACACCGAAACATAAGAATGATTAGACACCGAAAAAATCTCAGTTCAAACTAGAAAACCCATAATAATAAACTGAGATTTTAAAAGAAAAAACCAACACTAGAGACATATATCTCGATATCCCATGGTAACTTGAGTCTCGTTACGACAAGATCTAGCCAGTAACTCATCGCAACATACCTCTCAAGTCCTAAAAATCCTATCTTCAGTCTAACAAACATCCCGAGAAAAGATTCTTTAGTACAAACCCCATATGATACCAAACTATAACGAACTGACCTCAGTTACCCTCAAACCCAGCACCCGACCCAATCCATCACATACCCAAAGGGCATTCTTGATCCCCATGATCCGGTGACAAGCATCCGGTCATCAAATGAAAAAACTGAGGGAACGATTTCACCCAACCTAAACAATCACATGGCATGCATGTGCAAGGAAAGAAAGGAACGGTAGAAGACTAAAAAAATATATATGCCATAACTGTTATAAAATAGCGAAAACAAAACAACTATAACAGCAGCCAAAAATTTCAAAAGATAAGTCTGACTGAAAGGGACTCAAAACCAATAGCTACTCCAACGATGTCATGGACAAAATCCAACCATTTCACCATCAGTTACCCATCCCAACTAACATGAACCTCACCGCCTCACTGTGGTGAATTGCCTTTCCTTGAACTGGAAGACAAATAAAGGTATACGCACCACTGAAGCAGTGCACAGGGTGTGAGCTAAGAGGATCAGTAAGATCTCACCCAGGTGTTCCATAGTAAGTCTCTTTATAACAAATCTTGTATGCTCATTTTTTAAATAAAACATGGCATGATAACCAGTAAGAGGTTTTATATAAAACATGGTAAATACTTTTGTTTTCCACAGTTCTAAAAAAAGTAGGTATATCATTTTCCAAAGCATATTTCCATATCATTTTTCACAAGAATCAACATGTTTATCAAGGCTAACTCAGAAAGATAAGCAGTATAAATCAGGAGCATAGGTATCACAACACTAAGGAATACTATAGGTCTAGGTAGAAGACTACTCATACCAAAACAATCAAGTGTACAAACTGATCCTATAACAATGGTCCAAGGAAGCAGAGCAATAACCCATGAGTAAACCCCCCAAAGTGTCAATACCAGTCCCCTAGAACAATAGGCCTAGGAAATAGAGGAAATACCCAAGAAAAACCTCCTTGATAATCAAAAATCAATGGACTATGGCCTCAAGATAAACCTTCCACCTAAGTACCCAAGGTAACCCATGTGCTCTTATCCACAAACCCATTTCAATGTCTTGAAAACCATTCAAAACCATTTATAATCCATTTATAAAAATCCATGGAAAAGCATTTTTCTTTCAAAACCCTTTTTTCAACACACACAACAATTGTTCTAATCTTATAAATCAATTTATAAAGAAATTTTAAAATAAAAACAAGCAAGTTCGTTATCATAGGCTAGAGACGGAACCACATACAACAAAGTTTGGGTCAGACACGCCCAAAACAAAATCCAAAACCAAGAACGAAACCCAAAAGCACCAACAGAGACCCTAGGATCCAATCCATGAAAGTATTAATTCAAACATAAACACAAAAGGTTGGTGGAAGAGAGAAAAACCACATACCTCAGAAAAGGACGCATGTCACACCACAACCAACAAAGGAAAAAGGACTTCAGAACAAGATCTCACAATGGATCTAGAAGAAGATGACAAGAAACATCTAAATTGGATCAGTAGATCTAATAACGCAAGGATAGGGTGCTACCATGATCAATCACAAGGAGTAATCAGAGAGAACACTTACCCAGAGAGATGCACCGTAGAAACAATGATGAACCGTAGCTGATCGAATCAATCTAGAAGTTGAGACGCCTCTGAAGAATGCCTAGGTAGAGTCTAGGGTTGAGATCAATGAAGTTTTGAGAGAAAGGGACTGACCAAAACTCCCGAATGCATGACTTTAAACAGGGCACGGGCTGGGTCACATCGCGTACCCCTTGGTCATGGAGTAAAGGCCATGATGGATAAGTTACGCCAAAAAACCCATCACCTCGAATTGAAAACTGACATTTTCAGCCTAAAAAACATGTACCCATAAATCAAGAAATGTACAAGATCACAACATGACCTCCCCCTTCACGACATGGTCTCCCAGGCCACGACATGTAACCAGCACCAAGTACACGACGTATACTTCAGGTACACAGTGTGTACCTATTCTGCAGTCTACAGTAAACATAGAAAAATCAAATAAAGGGATTTTAAAATTAGAAGGGAACTTAGAATGAGGAAAAACTAACCCGATCAAGGTAATGGGATGTTATATTTCAAGGAGAAGAGGGGATTTTATTTATAGCCCAAGGTGGTGGACTATTTTCATTCTGAAACTACCCTTCAAGTTTCTACACCAATTTAACCATTTAGATAGTTGATTATATAGAAAAAAATTTCTTCAAAGTTTTATAGATGGATTTTGAAAGTAAAACCTCCAAATTTTTCATATATTGGACTTTTGGATCCAAATTTGTGGTTATTTTGGTATACCATGTGTTGTCTAGAATTTTCCTAGATTTTTTTATGGCCTAAATGTGAATGAATTTATGGATATGAAGATTCCCTAAAATATGAACCATTTTTTATAAAAATTTTGGAATCTATATCTTGAATTTATACCCACAAAATTGTATATCAATTGGACTTCTTTATTGGTATAAAAGTCAATAATTGTGGGTTGTTTTCAAATACCATACAGAATTGTGTGCTGGAATTTCATGCATTAATTGAGAAACTTATTGGTTTATTTGGGCCTTAAAATTTATATCTGATATTTATTTGTATATACTAAAATATACTATGTAGTTTCATAAAATCTGAGCTTATTTATTGAGCCAAAAAATTCAATCATCATAGTTGTTCCAATTTTCATCACAAATTCAGTGGGCCTTCTTATGTGGCCCATATAGCCCTTCAAATGGCCAAATAAGCCAATTATCTATTTGAATGATTTTTATTAACTTGAATAAGGAATCATGAAAAACAATAATCACACAATTTTTATAATTAGGGTGATATTTATGATTAAAATAGTAAACTAACTCAAATCAAGATTAATTCAAATAATGGTCAAAATTTATATTTAATATTAAAACATTGGTATTTCACACCAATTATGTATTTTTCCTTGAAAATTAGTAAAGGGAGTAGATAAAAAGTTATGAATAAATGAATAACATCAACCTTTCATAAAACCATTAGGATACTAAGGATATTAAATATTACACTTTAGGATAAAGTCCCCTTGATGTTGTAGATTCATTCCTCATTCCTCATCAACATAACCAATATCTTAGTTCCAAATTTTTAAAGAAATTTTTTTTCAAAGCCTTCCCTACTCATTATAAATCCATTAAAATAATATTTCAAAAACATTAATTATATGTAATTTATTTTCATAGTGTAAAATGATTATATATGTATTATACTTTATCATAAGTTGCTTAAAAGTAGAATTCATACCTTTAGGAATAATCAATACATTCATGGGAAACATTTGTAAACACTTATTGAAAATTACATATAAACAAGTGTTGTTATAAACATACAGGAAATTTCAAGGATAACTATAGTGAATAGCTATACCTATAATCATGAATAAAATCCATAAATTTTAAAGAACATTTCATGCATAAAGTAATAATTTAAACATTTCATAATAAACTTGAAAATTTAGTCACTTGAATTACTGAAACAAATTATTCTAAAATGAGTCTATGAAAATAGAGTAAAATATTTTACCCATGATTCTAGTTTTGGAAAATAAATTGAAAAGGGGTTTAAACTAGAATTTAAATAAGTTTTCTCTTGAATCAACTTCAAAAAAATGATTAGAAATTTAAGAAAACATATCTTACTTAAGGGTTTGTAAACTATAAAACAAGAGCTTAAAATGATCATCCCTAACAATAAGGGTTTTAAAAATATTGAAATTTAATTAAAAATTTCCCTTACATATGGGCTTTAAAATACATGGAATAGGAGTTTTAAAATAATTATCCATTGCCTTACAACTTCTCAAGCAGCACTAGTACCACTTCCTGTGTTGGGAACTTGAAGACTTTAATAGAGAATGGGAACATAAGTGAAATAAAAAAAGAAGGAATATAGGGTGTTATTTCAAAGAGTAAAAAGGTAGGACTTTTTTATAGTATAATAGAGATTTAATTACATGATTTAATATTTTCAATTTATATTATGAATCCAAACTTAAATCATTCCAAACTTGAATACAGTTGACATTGTGATCCTGATGTATTTATAAAAACATTTTGTGAATATTATCTCATATCTTAGGTGAAGGATTTTCCTTGTTTGGTTTTATTATAAATCCAAAATGGTGGCTACCATACATATTGAAAAAGTGTGGTTGGAATTTTTATTTTAAGGTAATGAAGGGGACACCTATGGAAAAGATAACAGTGTAAGGATTCCATCCATCTATTATTCTATAAAATTCAAAACTCAAAGATTTATGGAGTTCAAGTTTCTATCATCTTATGGAGAAAGCTGGGGGTTATAATGATAATACCTTTATTTTAATTTTTATAGCTTTATATATATATATCATCATCATCACAGCTAATATAACCCGAGGAGGAAGTGATGAAGTTGGGGGATCTAAAATAAACTATTGATGATCTTTGGTTATAATTAAAAAAATTATTGTCACATCTTATTATATGTATTTATATATCTCATCATTTTACAGGTGTAACTTGAAGAGAAAACGAAATAAAATATCCAACCAAACCATAGATGATCTATGGTTTTTAATTATGATTGTTATAGTTATAAATATCCATATAAATCATTTATTTATGGCCTCATAAAGCATCCTTGAGAAGGTTTCTTACCTGAATGGCCCAAAGGCCTTCTTTTTTATTTTATTATGGATAATCCTCATTTTAAGGGTTGAAGGGGAACCCGTACATGACCCATAAGCCCAAGGCACAAATCCTGACATGACCTGCAATACATGACCTGAAGGCCCAGAGGCATATATGCCCATTACATGACCCATAGTCCCAACCCACTAGAACTGAACCTCCCCAACCTATGAATTATTGATCTCCTACCTCCCCACCTTGCATTGCTGATCGACTAGTATTTCCCCGTACAAAGTTGCACGGTTCCTGGTCTCGATGGCAGTTATCATACCCTATCATTCTTCCAATATGGTTAGCTCTGCTTCTGGTGACTGCTACTATTGTTGCTCTGATCATCTTCTGGGGCCTGCTCTGTGTGAATTGGGCTACTCTATGGTCTTTGTGGCCCGAAGGCCCTATGGCCCAAAGGCCTTGATAACCCAAAGTCCCATAAGACCTGTAGGCCCAAACCGGTGGCCCGAAATCCCAAATCAGGTGAATATTTCCGGCTGCTACAGCACCGAACAGTGCTTCTACAGTACTGCTACAGTACCTAGAAATTTTCCTCCACCCAGTTTTGAACCTGGGTCTCTTGGATACCAATCAGGAGCCCTTACCACTTGGGTACGGGCTCATTGGCAGAGAAGGTTTCTTTGATTATAGAAAATATTGTAGATGATATTGATGTTCGTTGTTCATCATGGGCCTAATAGACCTTCAAAGAGTCTATCCACTTGTTTGGTAGTTTGAGGGTTATTGATTTATTAATAATGGAGAATGATAGTGGTGGTAAGGTGGTATCGAGCTGAGATATTTTGTAGGCCATACATACAGATTGTGCCTTACATTGTAATGAGAAGAAGAAGAAGATGGGGGATACTCTATTTTGTGAAAGGTTGAAAATGAAGGCTCAGGTGATTGAACATCTCTAATCATTTTGATCAAATAGATATTGTTATATGTGGATGTTTTTAAGTGGGTGAATATTATCCTATGTTCAACAATCCCACATCGAAGTTTCACTCGGCCTAGATCTTACATAGATTATTCCCTGTTTCTTACACTGCTCGAGAAAAGGCAATGGGGCTGGCACTCAGAACACACTACACACACATGCATGGGGTGGGTTGGCTGGCTCACCCCCTTATGTACCACCATGCACACTATGTGGACTCACCATGTAACCTTGATTGTACATAGGTGCTCACACCACCCTATTTTCATGTGATCTGTCCTGGATGACTCTCATGCATGGTTGAGATTTCTTCCATAATGCATGGTTGAGTTGGCCTAGCTATCTTACTAGGTTGGACAATTTTTTCTCTAAGTAAATTTTTAAATATATAAAAATACTACTAAACTAGATTTTCATTCATTAAACATTTTTATCTTAATATTTTTTTTATAATTACATTTTTTTCAAATTATTATGAAATTGTTTATATTAATTAAACTGTATATGTTTTTATATATTACTATTTATCAGTAAGTAGTCTTAAATTAATAAATATTATATGTTACACATTATACTTCTTAAAATTACATTTTATCCAAGACTTTTATAAAAGTTTCTAAATAGAACCATATCTTATTTTATCTAATAATTTTTTTAATTAAAAAATGATTATAATATATATTTATCAGCAACCATATATATGTATCCTTTAATCTATAAATACCCCCACCTTAAAAAATATTTTTTATAAACCAAACTCTATATATTATGGTTTTCTCACTCTTAAGGATGATTCCTATTCTCCCGTTACTTTTCATTCTTATCATCATCATCTTTGGAGGACTCCTACTCATTAATGATCCTGATGAAGTGGGATACAATCTTGTTGTTATCATGTTTATTTCATTTTGACCTCTTTTATTACTGATGATTATTATAAATTTATCACTTCAGGATCCCTATATAGTAGTGAATTTCTAAAGATATGTTTTTGTATCAAATTTAGTGTATTGTATTCAATAAAATGTTCCTCATATTATTTTAAATTTAAATTATTTATTCATTTATAGTATTTATTTCAAAGACGCAAATACATTAAAAATTTTAGGTGTTACAGTCTACCCCTCTTAAAGGAACTCCTCCCTCGCAATTCTTTTACACATAAGCAAGCCTTAAATATCACTTTCCAGGCTTCAATATTTATGTTCTTCATTCCTACAAAAATAACTTTTTTACTTTCACCTAACATTAAAATAATATTTAAAAAATATCTTTAAATACCTCATACCTTCGACAAGGTCTTTAGTTTCCCTGTTAGTGTCACCCTTAAGGAGCAAGGGTCCATGGGTCTCAATAGTACCTTATGATATTTTCAAAACAATCTACTTACCTTATACAAATGAAACTCATGCGGCTTGGATTGAATGGATGGGAATATTGAAAAATCATTGAAAATTTATTTCTAATATATAATTTTAAATAATCTTATTGAAAAAAAAATAGTCTTACCAATTCATCTTTAAATATTTCAAAATAGGGTTTTCTAAAATCAATTTTGATATTTTTCAGGACATAAATTTGTAATTTGAAACATATAGGATGCTCGGAGGTCTCCCTCTTCCACAATATCTAGAAAATCAATAATTACTCTATGAATTTTCTATAAGGAGAAGAATTTTAAAAGATCCTGATGGTGATTTCTATTCCTAGCATAGTGGTAAAGTTGAGAGTGACAGATTTTGTGATGGACAATCCACAATCTTTGAAAAAATAGGAGAATGATATATGTATTAGATACTTTTAAAGGTTTTTGCAAGTAATTTGGATGTCGAAAAAAGTTTAAAAGTCATCTGATCATGACTTTAGAATAAATCTCACAAGAAAATCATCCGAAATAGATAAAAGAGTTTTTTGCAATCTTCCTCCTTCCATATTGAAAATGACTCTTCAATCTGAAAAGTTACATAATCGATACTTTACTAAAGGATCATTCTTAGAAACTTAAATTATCCAAAAACATCCTAATATCTAAAGTTATCTAAAATTTTTATATGATAAAAAATTCAATAATCCAAGACGCACACTCTTGGATCTGGTGATAAAACATGTTGTATATTTTATTTATATATAAATTTAACTAAAAAATATACAGACCAATGATCTTTTCAGTTTAGGTTTTGTAGGATTAGGCAAAACATTAAAACATATCAAAGATATATAATTTATACAACAAATATCTAGTTTTACTTGAGCTATACCCATAATTGAAACTAGACATCATCGATCTTCTACTCATCAATAATCCTGTAAATAAAAATTTTAGGATGTGGGGTGAGAACAAAATTACTTAGTAGGGGTTTTTAAAACAAGGAGTAAAATAATTTTATTATAAATATTATAAGCCCTTTTGAAAAAAAAAATCCTTTTAAATCCAATACAAAACATTTTATATAATAATTAATTTCCCCAAAATTTAATCAAGGTATTTCAAGAAAAAAATCCATATAAAATATTGTTCAAAACTTTTAAAAGGCATATCACTTTGAAATCCAATTTTATTTAAAAATATGATAACCTTATAAATACACATGGATTTCTCCTTGAAATTTTCAGAGGTTTAATTTTGAAAATAATATCTATTTATAAAATATAATGATACTAGTAAAACCTTTTAGAAAACCATGGGGCCACTAAGGATATTAAAGATTACTCTTTAAGACAAAGTCCTCTTGAGGTCATGGATTCACTCCCTATTCCTCATCAACATAACCGATATCTTAGTACCAGATTTTTAAATCAAACATTTTTAAAAGACTATCGTAATATAAATCCATTAAAATAATCTTTAAAAAACATTACTTATATATAATTTATTTTCAGAGTGGAAAATAATTATATATTTATTATACCTTATCATAAGTTTCTTAAAAGAGGAATCCATACCTTTAAGAATAATCAATAAATTTATGGGAAACATTTATAGACACTTCTTGAAAATTAGATTTAAACAAGTGTTATTATAAACATGCATAAAATTACAAGGATAACTATAGTGCATGTCCATACCTATAATCATGAATAAAATATATAAATTTTATAGAACATTTCATTCATAAAATAATAATTTAAACATTTCATTGTCAACTTGAAAATTTATTCACTTAAATTTATAAAATAAATTATTCTAAAATGAGGCTATGTAAATAGAGTAAAATATTTTCCCCCATGATTAGGTTTTTTTAAAATAAATTGAAAATGGGTTTAAACTATAATTTAAATCAATTTTCCCTTGAATCAAATTCATGAAAATGATTATAAATTTATGAAAAAAATTCTTACTTAGGGTTTGGTAAATCACAAAACAATATTTTAAAATTGATCATCCCTTACAATAAGTGTTTTGAAAATATTGAAAATTAATTAAAAAAAATTCCTTTATATAATACTTTTAAAATACATGAAATAAGAGTTTTAAAAATAAGTCTCCCTTGCCTTAAATATTCTCAAGCATCACTAATATCATTTCCTATGTTGGTAACATGAAGTCTTTAATATAGAATAAGATTTTGTGGGAAATTAAAAAGTATGGAATGTGGGGTTTCCTTTCAAAGTGTAAAAAGGAGGAACTTTTTATTGTAGAAGAGAGATCAAATGACATAATTTAATATTTGAAAATTATATTATGAATTTAGAGTTAAATAGTTCCCAAATTGAATATAGTTGGCATTGTGATCCTGATTTTTTTCTAAAAATATTTTGAGAATCTTTTCCCATATCTCAGGTGAATGACTTTCCTTGTCTCATTTAATTATAAATCCAAAATGGCGGCTATTATACATGTTGAAAAAGTGTAGTTGGAATTTTTATTTGAAGTCATTTAAGGAGACACCCATGGAAATGATAATAATGTAAGGATTTCATCCATCTATTATTCTATAAAATTCAAAAATCGAAGAGTTAATGAGTTTGAGTTTTTGGTGGCTTATGGAGAAATCTTGGGGTTATAATGAAAATTCCTTTATTTTGATTGTTATAGATATAAATATATATATATATATATATATCATTGTAGTAGCTAATGTAACCTGAGGTGGAATTGATGATGTTGGGGGATCTAAACCTAATTGTTGATGATATTTAGTTTTTTTAAAATGATTGTTACAATTTTTATATATATTTATATATCCCATTGTTGTATTGGTGTAACATGAGGATAAAATGAACTTAGAGATCCAGACAAACCACCATTTATCTATGGTTTTTAGTTATGATTGTTACAGTTATAAATATCCATATAACTTGTTTATTTTTAGCCTCATAAATAATCCTTGAGAAGGTTTCTTTGATTATGGAAAAGCTCACCAATGATATTGATGTTTGTTGTTTACTGTGGTTTGGATAGACCTTCAAAGGTTTTAGTCTCTTTTTTGGTAGTTTAAGGGTTATGTATTTTTTGCTAAAGGAGAATGACATTGGAGGTGGGGTGGTATCAAGCTGAGCTATTTTGTAGGTCATACATGTGAATAGAACCTTGCATCAAGAGTAGGAGAAGATGATGGGGGATGCTTGATTCTATGTGAGGTCGAAGATGTCGACTCGGTTGATCAAACTGATCTCATCATTTTGATTGGATGATAATCATTATATGCGGATGTTTTTATGCAAGTGAGAAATGTTCCATGTTCCGTGATCCCATATCAAAGTTTCACTTGGCCTGGCTCTTCCATATATTATTATTTATGTCTTACACCGCTTGATCCAAGGCACTAGGGTAGACACCCATAACATTTTTCATTCACATACATGGTGCGGGATGACCTGCTCTCCCCCTTATGCATCACTGCATGCACTATACACACATTATATGAGAACACTATGAAACCAATCCTACATGTATATTCTCGCACACCCTGCCACCATACAGGATGACCTAGTTTTCTCCCATGCATGTTTGAGCTTTCTCATGCAATGCATGGTTGAGCTAACCTAACTAGATTTCTAGGTTTTTATTTTTTTATTTCTCTAAGTAAAATTTTAAATATCTCAAAATACTACTAAACTAATCTCATGTTCATTATAAATTTTTATATCAATATTTTTTAAAAAATTATATTATTTTGAAATTATTATGAAAGTATTTATATTAATGGAACTTTATATATTTTTTATATATCTATATTTATTAGAAAAGAGTTTTAAAATAATAAATATTATATTTTGTGCAATACACTTCTTAAAATAACATTCTAACCAAGGCTTTTATAAAAGGTTATAAATTGAATCATATCTTATTTTATCTACTTGTTTTTTTATAATTCAAAAAGTATTATAAAAGCTATTTATCAATGATCTTATACATATACATTATTATATAAATACACCACCTAAAAACATTTTTTTTATAAACTAAAATCTATGTATTCTGGTTTTCTCACTGATAAGGATGATTCATATTTTCCCACTACTTTACATTCTTATCATCTTCATCTTTAGAGGACTCCGACTCATGGATGATCCTAATTAAGTGGGCTACAATCTTATTTCTATCAGGTTTATTTTATTTTATTTTCTATTTTATTACTAATAATTATAGTAAATTTAGCATTTTCAGCTCCTTAGATAGTAGTGGATTTCTAAAAGGATGATTTTGTATCGAATTTTGTGGGTTTTTTCAATAAAATGTTATTCATATAGTTTTAAATTTATAATATTTATTCATTTATAGTATTTATTTCAAAGAAATAAATACATTATAATTTTGGAATGTTATATTTTACCCCCATAAAGGAATTTCACCCTTACAATTCTTTTGTACATACACTAATAGAAAACACCCTATACCAACGGTTTAGAACCATTGGTATAGGTCTCCAAACCATTAGTATAGGCTATACCAACGGTTTGGAGGACCGTTGGCTGGTTTGGCGTTGTGATAAGTCTATACCAACGGTTATGGGAAAACCGTTGGTATAGGTTATATGAAAAACCTCTACCAAAAGTTTCATAAAACTGTCGGTATAGGTAATTTAAAAAAAATACCAGCTTGGTTTTGATCACAACACCTCCCATTTATAATCCAATGACCTAAACAATAACCTAACATGACTTTTGTAAACATAATTTCATAAATAAATATATATATATATATATATATATATATATATTCATAAGTATTTTAAATTTTGATTTATTTAATGTTATTTGAAAAAATATTCCATAAAAATATGCTTACCTAAACCAACAGTTCTTAAAACCATTAGTATAGACCTATACTAATGGTTTTGAGAACCGTTGGCATAGGTTCTTTGTTTTTTTTTGAGCTATACCAATGGTTTTGGTGAAACTGTTGGCATAGGGTGGACCTATACCAATGGTTTGGCCAAAACTGTTGGTATTGGTCCTATTTCTAGTAGTGATAAGAAATCCCAAAATCTCAATTTCCAAGATTGAATCTTGAGGTTCTACATTCATTTAAAAATAAATTTATTACTTTCACCTAACAATAAAATTATATTTAAAAATTATTTGGAAATAACTAATGCCTTCAATAAGGTATTTAGTTTCTTTATTAGTGACTCTCTGAGGAGAAAGGATCCATGCATCATAATAGTACCTCAAGATATTTTTAAAATCATATACATACCTAATCCAAACACAAATCATGTATCTTAGATTAAATTGGTGTAAATATAGACAAATAATTAAAAAATTATTTCTAATATATATTTTTAAAACATCTTTGTGAACTTTTTTTATAAAATAGTTATACTTATTCATTTTCAAAGATTTCAAAATAGGGTTTTATCAAATGAATTTTGATATTTTGGAAAAAAACAAAAATCTATAATTTGATATATTTATATATATATATATAGGTTGCTTGCAGGCCTCCAACATTCACAAAATCTTGAAAATCGATAAGTGTTCCATGCATTTGATATAAGGAGAATAGTTTGATAAGACCCTGATGGTAATTTTCATGCCTAGAATGATGGGAAAGTTGAGAGTACAAGGTTTTCTATTAGACAATCCATGATATTTGAAAAAAAAAATAGAGGTATTAGATACCTAATAAAGGTTCTTGCAAGTAATTTTGATGTTGAAAAAAATTTCAAATTCATCTAAACATGACTTTATAATAACCCTCCCATGTAAATCAACTAAAAGAGATGGAAGAGTTGTTCGTGATCTTCCTCCTTCCATCTTGAAATCGCTCTTCGATCTAAAAAGTCACATAAATGAGAATTTAATAAAAAGGATCATTCTGAGAAAATAAAACTATCCAAAACATCCTAATCACCAAATTTATATAAATTGTTCCTCTAATACCAAATGTAACAGCCCAAAACACACACTCCTAGATCTGGTTCTAAAACATGTTGTATATTTTTTTATAGAAATTTAATTAAAAAATATACAAACTGGGGATATTTTCTTTTTAGGTTTTGGAGGATTAGGTAAAACCATGCAACATATCATAGTTGTGCAAATTCTATAACAAAGATCCAGCTTCACTTGAGCTAGGTCCTTAATTGAAACCAAACAGCGTCGATCTTTTACTCATTACTAATCCTATGAAAAAGATTTTAAGACCTTGGACGAGAACAAAATTTCTTAGTGTGGGGTTTCAAAACTAGAAGTAAAATACTTTTCTTATAAATACTATAATACTTTTTGAAAACATTTCCTTTTAAAATAAATAAAAACATTTGATATAATAATTAAATTCCCGAAAATTGAATCTAGGGTTTTCAAGAAAAAACCTATAAGAAATATTTTTCAAAACATTTAAAAGGTGTATAACTTTGAAATCCCATTTTATTTCAAAATATAATAACCTTTTAAATACACTTGGATTCCTCCTTGAAATTTTCAAAGCATTAATTTTGAAAATTGTAACATCCCAAGAAATTTAAATAGTAAGTTTATTTTAATTAAGTATTTATTTAATAGTTTGTTTATAATTTAAAACCAATTAATAAAGGTTTTAATAAAAAAAATTAAAAAACTAATATATTTTGTATAATAAAAAAAATATTTTATTCAAATTATAAAATATCACTTTTCAAGAAATAGTATTTTCTTAAAAAATGTATTTTTCTTAAAGAATGTATTTTTCTTAAAATAAGTTAAAATATATTATTTATTTAAAAGTATGTTTTAAATATATTATTATTTTTCAAGAAAACTATTTTGATTTAAAATTATAAAAAAATACTATTTTAAGAAATTTGGTATTAAATTATTTACATGATTATTTTTATAAAATTAAGGATTTGAATAACAAAATTTAAGCTAATTTGAAAAGTAAAATAATATTACATTAGATAAAAACTTGATAAATTATATTTATAAATTTAATTAGAAATCTAGGATACTGATTAAACTTTTATCTTTATTTGAAATAAATAAAGTTCAATATATTTTCTTATGATTGTAATTTTATTTAAAAAAATTAATTATGAATATTAAAGAAATTATATAAATGATAATAATAATTAAAGTTATTATGATATTATAAATAAATAAAATTTTGAACATTAAAATAAATTTTATCTTTTATAAAAAAAATTAAAGTTTTATGAATATATTATATTATGATATGTGTATTATTATTATTTAAAATTTTGGATTATAAATTATTTTATAAATTTTGAAATTATGAATAGATAAATTATGATAATTATTATTATAAAAATGAGATATGAATTTTTAAAAAAAAGTTAAAACAAATAATAATGAAAAACAAAAAAAAGAGAGAAAACGTGAAATAAGAAAAACACTAAAATGAATACAAAAAAGAAAGAAAGAAAAATGGTGACACGCGTGATGGGTGGTGAAAATAGAAATGGAAGCCTCACTTTATTGAAGTTATCATGCTTAAAATGTAGTAATAATAATAATATATACAAATAAAATATGTGTGTCAACGAATTGAATAAAAAATACAAACTGGGATAAAGAAAGAAATAAACGTGTGTGGTGGCAATAAAACACTTGCATGATAAGTAAGATAAAAGTCAGATAAATTGAATTGGAGTAATAAAATTATTAGACCACACAAGAAAAATAATATATGTGGGATAATAAATATAATTCGTTAGGGAAATAAATCCTAAATCAAGATATAAAAAAGTGACATCTAAATTATTATATTCAAATAAAATAAGAAATTCATGATCCTTTCACCAAATGGATTGTTGGATAAGCCATTTGAAATCCTTTATATATATATATATATATATATATATATCATATGTCATGACCCATCCCCCAGGGCCTGTATCGTGACTACCCCAAGACCGCCTTCTATAGGCCAGGGGCTGGCAACTAGCACCGAGTAGGCATATCCCAAAAAGGGAAGGCATTTGCCTTTAAACCTATACACATGCACAAAACTCAAACTGCAGAAAGTAAACAAAAAGTAAACCACAATTATCACTAATACAGATACTAAGAATACAGTACAAACTGAAAGTACAAAGGGTCCAGAATACAAACCCAAAACCACAAAGGAAAGTACAATTACCATGTCTGTCCGCTTAAGACCCGACCTAAAGGGTAGGTGAAGGATAGCTACATGTAGCCATATAAGTACGCCTGTTTGTCCCGTCTCACTGAGAACCACCTAGACCTAGACCACCAAGGTCTCCGTTGAAGTGTTTGTCCATCCCGTCTCACTGAGAACCACCTGGTCCCGGACCACCAAGGTCTCCATCGAAGCGTCGATCACCTGAACGGGGCACGACGCATGCGAGTGAAGCCTGTGTAGGAGTGAGTAACACAATACTCAGTGGGGACCCCAATCCAAAAAGGAAAGACCACATAGCATAACCACACAACAATATCACACAGTAATACCACAAAGAAAAGACATCTCACACATGTATAATCTCAATTATAGAAAGCAAGATTATCAGTCGTAACACTAAACACCTTGGACTGATGAGGTACTCATCCCTGATGAGTACCGTGGGTATGCTGGGTCACACAGAGTTCCTCCCCACTTAGGCCATCATAGCTAGTCCATATAGAGACACTTGTAGCAGATCCACACAAGGTCGCTTATAGCTGATCCACATAGGGTCGCTTATAGCTGATCCACACAGGGTCTCTTGGAGCTAATCCACACAGGATCGCTTGGAGCTAATCCACACAGAGTCACTTAGAGATAATCCACACAGAGTTGGTTGGAGCTGATCCACATAGGTTCACTTGTCCTCTAGGCCTACAGGGTCACTTGGGCCTACTCGTCAGCAGTCTTCGAGTCTCAGCCAGGCACAGGATTCTCGCACATAGCACGCTTGATTCTGGGAGAATCCACTCCTCATTCCATTCATCATATTTCAACTTCCATTAAATCATCCTTATAGTATTCCAAAATAACCTCCTCGATTCGAGTGTTCCAATCCCACAAACGGCTCATCAAACGGATGCTTGATCTGAAGGATATTGACATTTTAGTGAACAAGGGTCAGTTCTGTCTGGGCTCAGTCTGACCTGGTCAGACCGACCCAACCAACCTAGCCCAGGGGCCCCACATTCCCCACCTTAGTTTGACCAACCCAACCTGATCTAATTTGGGTCTGGGTTAGCCCGGCCTGACCTAGAAACTGGGTCAGGCCCATTGGGCCTTGTTGGATCCAGCCCTGTTTGACTGGGGGTCTAGCCTGCCAGGTCGCCCAACGACCGAGCTTCATCTGGCCCGACCCGCAACAGGTGGGCTGGTTTAATTATAGCCCAGGCCATTCGATAGCCTGGTTCTCTCCCCCTATCTTGGCCCACTGTGTGGGCCGATCTTCTCCATCCTAGATACCAGGTGGCGTCCTTTTCGTGCACATTGCGACCAACTCTGTCGTCCACCCCCTGATCCCACATGCGGACCCCATTGGACCATGTGCCAGCGCACCACACAGCGGACCGCTCTACCAACGCAACCGGGTGGCCATGTACCTATTCACCAGTCGTCGACCTAAGCCATATGCGGCCCACATCGGTGTGCCATCATGGCGCGCTACCACCCACTCGCAGCCGTCGGTAGGGTGTTCCGCGGACCACTAGGTCTGATCTGGTGGTACGTTCTACAGACCGTCTTTGCCTCTAGCCACCATGGGGTGCCATCTTCCCTGATATGGCCTCGAAAATTCCTTGCTGTCA
This sequence comes from Viscum album, assembly GCA_963277665.1. NCBI lineage: Eukaryota > Viridiplantae > Streptophyta > Magnoliopsida > Santalales > Viscaceae > Viscum > Viscum album. The sequence goes on along the minus strand of OY728125.1, from coordinate 114,408,657 downwards.
ATCCGGAGTTGTGGCCACAAAAAACACACAAGAACGCACAAAGGCGGAGGGTCTTGGGCCTTGTTCATGTTGTTCTGAACCCTCCACGTTAGAGTTTCTTTAAAATATGGGGGGATAGGATTATGATTCTATGAAAATTAATCCTGATAAAAAACCTCAAGAATAAGCACCCTCCCACAAGAACAAGCAATCTGTGGATCAACCTATTTGTGGATTGATCTGTGCTCATTGTTTTTAGAATGTAGAATGGGGAAACTCAAAACAAAAAATTAAACCCCTACCTGGAGAAGGTTCAATCAGAGGGAAGCTTGTTTCAGATGGTGATTCATCTACGAGGGTTGGCATTCATCACTCTCTGGTCCTGAACCCATTCTTTGAGGGTTTCATTTTTTCTAGAGATTCATCGATGTTCATCGTTGGAAATTATTCATCGCCATCGATTCATCAGAGGAATTCCCCGATTTCCCTCTGTTTCTCCAACCCATTATTCCATTAAAAGAGAAACGTATTGCAGTGTTTCTGTTACGCTATGTAATTGCATTTTTATGTTGTTTCATTTATAAAATAACATTTTTGTTATGATTCAAATTAATGATTCATTACGCTACACATTTTTTAGACACATTAATGGGGTTCTTCATTGCCTCATCGTTGCACCGCAATGCTGACATGCCACCACTCAATAGTGAAGAAAAACAAATAAAATAACTTTTTAACTTATTTTATTTTTCTTCTGAAAAGTTCAAAAACTATCTTTTATGGTCGACCCTTTTCGGTTGAAGTGAAGTCCTTATTAAAGATAACATCTCATTAAAAACTCAATGGTGGTCTCTTATTTTTAATTCAAGTAATCATTTGTGAGTTACGAGGATCCAAAAATAAAATAACTTTTATTTAAATTATTTTATTTATGGTTACATCCCAAAAACTAAATTTCATAGTCGGCCCGTTCTAACTGATGTTAAGCTCCACCTAAGGTAAGAATACCCTCATGAACTCAACCTTACTCTCATATTTCCAATCCAAGTTGCTGTTTATGAGTTATAAGGATTTGAAAAACAAAATAATTTTATTTAATTATTTTATTTATGGTTATGTCATTTAGGGTTTTCACACTAGAGGCCTACGCTGACTAAACTTAAGTTTCTCCTAGGGTAAACCTACCATCCTGAATGAAACGGTGCCCTTAGATTTCTAATCCGGTCACTCGTTTAAGAGTTATTCCACTTTTTTAGGAAAACCACTCACACATTCTATTTAAAACTTAACATTTTCTGATGGATCATTTTGGGAACTCCATGTCTCATAATCGCACTTTGTCTCAAAACCTAGTCTTGAAATAATCCCATCAAATTTTAAAAAAAATCATGGAATTTTGGGACATTACATTACCCCCCCTTTTGGGATTTATGTCCTTGTAAACCAAAATGAAGGCTAATCAAAAAAATGGGGGGTAATAAGAATGAATATGAGCCTCCTGCTCCCACATACACTCATGTAGATTCTCTTGATTCCAACAAACATGCACTAGAGAAATCAACCATCCATGAAGGATCCTATCCTGTTAATCCTCTATCTCCACATGGTACTCGAATGTCACCTCGTCGTTAATCTCCAACTCACTGTGGTCGATGACGTGATAAGGGTCATACATGTATCTCCTTGTCTGGGATACGTGGAAGATGTCATGAAGCCTCTCTAACTACAGTGGTAGAGCAAAGCGGTACGCCCCCTCACCCACTCTACGCAGTATCAGGAAAGGTCTGATGAACCTCGAAGATAACTTGCCTCCCTAGCCGAATCTATGTATCCCTTTATTGAATGAAACCCATAGGAATGTGTGGTCCCCCTATTTGAACTCCAAGGGTCCTCGTCGCCTATCAGCATAGGACTTATATCGGCTCTGTGCAGTCTTCGACTTCCCTCAGATGACCTGCACCTTCTCAACAGTAGCCTATACCATCTTGAAACCCATGAGTACTGACTCCCTTGGGTCTATCCAACATAATGGTGACCTGCATGGTCATCTGTACATTACCTCGAATGGTGCCATACCGATGGTGGAGTGGTAGCTGTTTTTGTACGCAAAATCCACCAGCGGTAGGTAGTCCTCCCAACTGCAACCAAAGTCAAGAACGCAAGTACAAAGCATGTCTTCCAAGGTCTGTATGGTCTGCTCTGTCTGACCATCTGTCTATGGGTGAAAGGCCATGATCAAGTGTAGCTGAGTCCCAAATGCCTTCTGTAATCCCTTCCACAATCATGATGTAAATCATGCATCATGATCTAAGACTATCGTAGATGGGACTCCATAGAGTCTAACTATCTTTTGTACATAGAGGCATCCCAAGATCTCTATTGATCCCTGCTCATGAATGGATAGGAAGTGGGCTAACTTGGTGAGTCATTCTACGATCACCTAGATGGTATCATGCACTATGGACATACGTGGTAAGCCTGTCACAAAGTCTATTGATATCCCACCTCACTTCTACTCTGGTACCTTGAGGGGTTGTGTCAAACTTGTTAAAACTTGGTGCTCATCCTTCACCTGCTAACAAGTGGGGCATCTCGAGACAAACTTCAATATCGTCTTCTTCATTCCTGACCACCAGTACAAATATCGGAGGTTCTGGTACATCTTCACCACACCTAGATGTACCGCCAAAGGGGATGTATGGAACTCCCTCAACACCTCCTCTCGTAGTTCCATTGGTACTACGGTGCATCCTCTGAAAAGGATGATGTGCTCCCCACCTATAAAATTTCCATCAGGGTTATTCCCTATGGGAAACTGGTCACGTAAAGATTCACAGTCAGTTTCATCGATTTGTGCCTCCCAGACTCATTTAAGAGTAGACGGGAAACCACCATCAACTAAAGATAAACTGCCTCATCTCTATCCAAAAAGGATATTTGAAGTGCGCCAAACTTCTCTGAGGCCTCTTTCAGAAGCTGTGAACTTGATCTTCAATTGAGAGCATCTTACACCATGTTCCCCTTCCCAGGAGCATAGACTATCTCAAAGTCATAGTCATTGAATAACTATATCCAACATCATTGTCTCAGATTCATATCTATTTGAGAAAATATATATTTGAGACTCTTGTGTTCATAGTAGACAATGAATCATTCACCCATATAGTAGTGTCGCCACATCTTTAGTGTGAAGAATACTACTGCCAACTCAAGGTCATGAGTCGTATAGTTCTTCTCATGCGGTCTCAACTGTCATGATCCATAAGCAATCACTGCTTTCCCCTGCATCATGACACAACCAATCCCGGTTCCTGATGCTTCATAGTACACCACATAATCAGTGCCCTCCTCTATAAACCTCAATATAGGAGCACTCATCAAGCTCTGTCTCGGCTGCTGAAAGCTCTGTTGGCATCCTTTTATCCACACAAAGGGTTTTTCCTTCTTCTTCAATGATTTCATGGGTGCTTCCACTCTGGAGAAGTTAGGTACAAACCTAGGATAGTACCCGACCAACCCAAGGAAACTCTACACCTCAGCAACAACCTTGGGTGGCTCCCAAGCAAGCACCACCTTAATCTTCACTGGATCCACCACAACTCCAGCCTCTGAGATTACATGTCCCAGGAAGTGGACCTTTTATATCCAAAACACACACTTATAGAGCTTTCTGTAAAGCTGGTGCTCTCAAAGAGTATCTAGAACCATCCTCAAGTGTATCACATGCTCCTCCTTGGATGCTGAATACACTAAGAAGTTACCAATGAATACCACTACAAACTAGTCTAAGTACAGCTAGAAGATTCTGTTTATGAGTCCCATTAACACTAATGGGGTGTTAATCATGACAAATGGCATCACTAAGTACTCATAGTGGCCATAGAAATATCTAAAATTCGTATTCAAGATTTTATTATCTCATACTCAAAGATGGTGATATCCTGATCTAAGGTCTATCTCCGAGAAATGTCTTGCTCCCTTTAACTGATCGAAGAGGTCATCAATCCTCAGTAGAGGATACTTGTTCTTCACAGTCACCTGGTTCAAGCACTGAAAGTCAATGAATAACCTCAATATTCTATCTGCCTTCTTGTAAAACAACATTGGGTCTTCCCATGGTGAAATGTTGTGGCTTATGAACCCCTTCCTCTACAATTCCTCCAACTGTACCCTCATCTCTTGGAACTCTGCGGGAGTCATCTAATATTCAGGTGTAGATATCGGTGTCATCCTGAGGTATAGATCAATGCATAAATCTAACTCTTTTTTGACAAGGTATTCTTGGAACATCCTATGGAAAGACGTCCCCATACTCATCTAAGTATTTGAGACTAACGTAGGTTTCCTACTTTCCCACTACTGACATCCACTGGATATATCTGCTCATCCAAAGAACTTTCAACCAAAAAGATTCTCTCTAGAACCCTAGCATAAGTAGGAATTCACAGAGGAATAATGTTGGCTTAGATGTCCCTAAACACATCTCACTCAGAGGTCCGAGCCTTTAAGCATTGGTCGTATCGTATTCATCGAGTACCTGGAAAGATCGGTACACCTCGATGAATACTCAGATACTGACATGTCATCCTATCAAAGTTGTAGGATCTATTGGGAACATATATCCCTTATCTTTTATGGAAATAAACCCTTCTCTAAGAAATTTTCTCAAGCTCTGTCCACATAAAAGTCACCTCATCGTTAGATCGGGTAATCTAAACCTCGCCATCGCCTTGCTGAGCCATGTAGAAGTCTCACTGCCAAGACCTCCATCTGATCTAATGGTTCCCTGACTAGATGGAAAACTCAGTCACTACCTCAATCCAATCCTTAGATGCCTATGAGTTGGGATCAACTCAGAACCTGAGGGGTCTCTATTGTTGAAACTCATGTAAGGCACTGAGCCTACATGTGTCCTCTACCAGTAGCACTGGTAGTAACTGCTAACCAACAGGTAGTGGTATCAATGGGACACTGCCCAAAGGTACCATCTCAGGAAACGGTCCTTGTGCTAAAGCCTTATCACTCTATGGACCATCCTTGTGGTCATACACTAGAATCATGGATTTCTATCTGTGTGGAGGTATCTTGAAAGAGATCAAGATGAATCACGATTAATATATTATACTTAGTGAGTTGACTCTGACTCATAAAGATCAAGGGAAAACACTAAAAGATGCATGCAACCAGTGTTTTCATGTACTGGGTTGGAAAACCGAATTCAAGATCTTGGTGTATGGATATGTCAGTTGTCGCACCAACACTAGACTCCTTGGCCTAAAAGCTAAACTCGAGACACTTAACACTATTGCCCCATCAAAATTTTCACACTCTTAATTCTTTTGGTAGAACCAACCACCTTTAATACCACTTTTTCGCAACCTGTCCCCCAAGGCCTGTGTTGTGACTACCCCAAGCCCATCTCTCATAGGTCAGGGGCTGGCGACTAGCACCAAGTAGGAAAATCCCAAAAAGGGAAGACATTTTCCTTTAAAACTATAAATAAGAACAAATATCAAATGCATAAAGTTAACACAATGTAAACCACAAATGTCACTGAGACAACTAATAACAGTACATTACAAACTGAAATTACAAAGGGGCCAGAATACAATCCCAAAACCACAAAGAAAAGTATAATTTCCAAATATGTCTACTCGAGACCCAACCTAAAGGGTAGGTAAAGGATAGTTTCCTATATCCATAGAAGTATGCATGTATGTTCCATCTCACTGAGCACCATCTAGTCCCGAACCACCAAGGTCTCGGTCGAAGCGTTCATGACACATGCAGGTGAAGCCCGTACAGGGGTGAGTAACACAATACTCTATAGGGACACCAATCCACAAATGAAATACCACAAAGCATAACCATATAGTAATATCACATAGCAAGACCACAAAGCAAAGACATCTCACACAAGTATAATCTCAAGTATAGAAAGCAAGACTATCAGTCGTAACACTGAACACCTTGGACTGATGAGGTACTCATCCCTGATGAGTATTGTGGGTATGTTGGGTCACACAGAGCTGCTCCCCACTTAGGCCATCATAGCTGGTCCACACAGGGCCACTTGTAGGTGATCCACATAGGGTCGCTTGGAGCTGATTCGCATAGGGTCTCTTATAGATGATCCACACATGGTCGCTTGGAGTTGATCCACACAGGGTCACTTTGAGATGATCTATAGAGGGTCGCTTGGAGATGATCTACATAGGGTCGCTTGGAGCCGATCCACAGAGGGTTGCTTTTCATATAGGCCTATAGGGTCACATTGGGTCTACTCATCAGTAGTCTTCAAGTCTCATCTAGTCGCAGGATTTCTGTACATAGAATGCTTGATTTCAGGAGAATCTGCTCCTTAATCCATTATTCATATTTCAACTTCCATGAAAGCCTCCTTAGATCATTAAAAAGAACTGCCTCATAATGAGGGTTCTAATTCCACAAATGATTCGTCAAATGAACACCTGGTCTGAAAGATATTGACGTTTTAGTGAACAGGGGCCGGTTGTGTCTGGGCTTGGTCTCACCCGGTCAGACTGACCCAACCAACCTGACTCGGGGGCCCCGCATGCCCCGGACCGGTTGACCAACCCGAACCGACACAGTTTGGGTTTGGGACGGCTAGGCCCATTGGACCTTGTTGTATCTGGGCCGGTTTGACTGGGGGGGTCCAACCTGCTGGGTCGCCCAGCAACCTGGTTCCATCCGGCCTGGCCTAAAACAAGCGGGCCAGTTTGTTCCCATCCCAGGCCGACCAGCGGCCCGATTTTATTCTGTCGGCCCAGCTTGCAAATGTGGGCTGGATTAATTCCATCATAGGCCACTCAGCAGCCCAGTTCGAGCCCCCCGGCCCACCCCGCTATGCAGGTTGGTCTCCTCCATCCCGGACGCCAGGTGGCGTTCAGTTCATACGTGTTGTGGTCGGCTATGTCAGTCGCCCCCTTTTCCCGCAGACAATCCCCATTGGACTGCGTGCTAGGGCGTTGCGCTACGGCCCTAGTCGCAGCCCGCTCCACCGACGCAATCGGGTGGTCGCGTCTCTGTCCGCCAGCCATCGATGCGCCATCGTGGATCACCGCCACCCTCTTGCGGCCACCGCCTCCTCTGGCGGGATGTTCTGTGGACCACTGGGTCTACTTTGGTGGTCCATTCTTCAGACCATCTTCGCCTCCAACCTCCATGGGGTCCCATCTTTCCTGCTACAGCCTCGAAAATTCCTTGTTTTCAAGCCAGAGTTTCAGCCACGAAGAACACACAACAACGCACAAAGGTGGAGGGGCTTGGGCCTTGTTTTTGTCGGCTCACACCCTCCATGTTAGAGTTTCTTTATAACATGGGGGATGGGATTACGATTCTATAAAAATTAATCCTGGTGAAAAACCCAGAGAATAAGCACCCTCCTGCAAGAACAAGCGATCTGCAGATCAACCTATTCGTGGGTTGATCTGCATTCATTGTTTTTAGAATAAATAACGGGAAAACTCAAAACGTAAAAGTAAAACCCTACCTAGAGAAGGTTCGATCAAAGGGAAGCTTGTTGTCGATGGCGATCCATCCGCGGGGGTTGGCGTTCATCGTTCTCCGGTCCCAGAACCGTTTTTTGAGGGTGTCGTAGTAACTAGTGATTCACTGGCTTTCATCATTGGAAAGGATTCCTCGTCGTATATTCATCATATTAATTCCCCGATTTCCCTCTATTTCTCCAACCCGTTATTCCATTAAAGGAGAAACGCATCGCATCATTTCTGTTACATTGCGTCATCGCGTCTTTACGTTGTTTCATTTATGAAACAGAATTTCTGTTATGCTTCAAATTAATGAGTCATTACGCTGTACATTTACAAGCCTCATTGATGGGATTCATCATTACCTCGTCGCCGCATCGTAGTGCTGATGTTCCACCGCTCAACGGTGAAGAAAAAAAATAAAATAACTTTTTAAGTTATTTTATTTTTCTTCTGAAAAGTATGAAAACTATCTTTTTCAGTCGACCCTCACTAATCGAAGTTAAGTATTTATTAAGGAGAAAATATCATTAAAAACTCAACGGTGGTCTCGGATTTTTAATCAGAGTTTCCTTTTGTGAGTTATGAGGATCTGAAAATAAAATAACATTTATTTAAAGTATTTTATTTACAGTTATGTCCTAAAAACCAACTTTCACAGTAAGCCTATGCCGGATGATGTTAGGCTCTGCCTAAGGTAAGAATACCCTCACAAACTCAATAGTACCCTCAAATTTCCAATCCAAGTTACTGTTTATGAGTTATAAGGATTTTAAAAATAATATAATTTTATTTAATTATTTTATTTATGGTTATTCCATTTTTGGGTTTTCTCACTGGAGGCCCGTGCCAACTAAAATTAAGTCATGCCTCAAGTAAACCTGCCATCCTAAATGCAACGTAGCCCCCAGATTTCTGATCTAGGAAACCGTTTAATAGTTATTTAGCTTTTTCTGGAAAACTACTCACGCGTGCTATTTAAAAATTAATATTTTTCAATGGATCATTTTGGAAACTCCATACCTCTAAATCGCACATCATCTAAGTGCCTAGAATTGAAATAATCCCATTTAATTTTAAAAAAAAATCATGGAATTCCAAGACATTACATCATACCTCATGGTTTACACAATTCAAAAAAAATGGTGCACTTAATTAGGGAGAGAGATAGAGAAGAGGGAAATCGACTCCCAATAAGTTTTCATTCAGGAAGAAGAACCTCAAAATGGTTTTGTTGCATAATAAAGGTAATGGGTGTATTTGATTTGAAAATTTATATATATATATATACACTTTCAAATTCTGTAATAAAAGGATGTTAGTATTTCAAAAAAAAATATCAGTTCATGTTTTAGAAAACAAAATCTCTATTTTGTTTTCAAACTATTGATTTAAATCATAACCCTTCTAAGGGAAATATTTTAAATTGATAGAGATAATATTTTTATAATTCATCATATGATTTTCAATGATTTAATCCCTTCCAATTAATCAATTTGATCTTATTTTCATCATTTTTTTTATTTTTAGTGAATTTTGGACTTAATTGTAAACATTGCTTAATTCTGGAAATTTATCATTTTTCTAGATACTATATTTTGGGAATATTATTTACAATTTGGATCCAAATTGAGTGATTTTTTAGGCTTCACTTATTCATCAGATTCAACTTTATCTTTTGGACCTAGATCCAATTTGAAACACAATGACCCATACAAATCAATAAAGTGGAGAAAATTTTATGACCGACGGAATAGACCCCACATCATTAATTAAAGAATATATCAGACTAGATACCTCAAAATTCGGTGATTCCAACTAGATTAGAAATAAGAATCGAGACTCATGGTAACATTATATTTAATAAAGAAATTATGTTATTAAGGCATCCCTTTAATTCGCTAAAGTGGAGGGAGTTACGAATTCTCCTCGAGAAGAAAAAGTCTTTTTCAGTAATTTAAGAATAACTTTTTCTCCACTAGTCCAAATGAGAGGATTTTTTATGGGAGAATTAACAAGAGAGAGGGTAACAACCTTTATGAATATAACTTTCCAATATTTTTCCATTTACTATACTAATTGAACTCAAACTTTCAAAGGAATGAATCTAGAGGGAAAATTGTCCACCCCTCATCCCTATAAATATGTGTGTCCACTTCCATTCTAGGAGATTGAAGAATGAGAAGGAGGTGATGTTCTATAGAATTGGAAGCTTTAGTTGTTGTATATTTCCTCATTTTCTTTTATTAGTTTCATAATGATCTCTTATTCCCCTTTCAACTCTATTACTCATCACCTTAAGGGGTAAATATTTTGAGCGATTGGGGAAGGGGGGGGGTTTACTTTTGTAATGTTGAAGTCATGTACTTTAATATAAAACTATTTTTTTCTATTGAATGAATTATATTTTCAATGGTGATCAATTCTATTAAAGTGATAATATTTTGGGTTTTGGTTTCATTCATTGTTTATATCTTAGGTTGAAGATCTTTGAACTCTCTCCACCTAGTGAGGTTTGTCTCGATCGAGTAGATTGTGTTAGGTGGTGAGTGTCTAGTGATTGTTGGCATGTGTGTAGAATTAGTGGATTGTTTCTAGATTTACAAGGAATAAAAATTCCCGATCCGGACTTGCCTTAGTTATTTGGGAATTTTTTATGAATTTTAATGCACATAGGAGTAGTTCTCATTGCTTCCTTCAACCAAGGGTGATTGAAAACTTGATCGAGCATTCTATCATTTATTATTCAATAGGAAGAGAGGGTGAATGATTTTTATGACCATGATGGCATTGAAAAAGGTTATCTTACCCTATCCCCATCACTCTCTTCATCATTTGTGTTCGACCTTTATTTTTATTGCTTTATTTCTTTTTAAACTCAAACAATTTCAAGAACAATCTCACTTATTTCTCAAATTTAACATGAAATCTTGATTTTTGTGTTCTCCTCTCTAGAGAAAACCTAGGTTGACCAATTTACATCATTTTAACTTAGGAAAAAAAATACATACCCCATTATATTCATGTTTCAAAACTTGGCACTATTGTCGGGGAGGTGGTGCCAATAATTTTTCTCTCTCTTTTATTTCTTTATTTTATCTTTAAAATTTCATGACTAGAACCTCAAACACTGACCCTTGCCCCATAGATCCATAAATTGAAAGAACCTTGTTGAATAGAATTAGAAACCTTTATTTTAAATCTGAATTTGAGGATATTTCTCTTACAGACTTGAGTGAAACATCAAGTGTTCATTTTGAGCCTATCACCATGGATGAAAATAAGAACCAAAACCATAGAGACCTATGTGCACCACAATTCCTTAATCAAAACAATCAGCTTTCCATTCTAGTGTTACAAAATTATTTTGATATGAAACCTAACATGATTCAATTTCTCCCAAAATTTAATGGATTGGAAGGATAAAACCCAAAAAAACATATTAAAAAATTCACACATGTCTGCTCTACTTTAAGACCCTGAGGAGTTGTTGAGGAACATGTAAAGTGGAAGGCATTACTATTTTCATTAGATTGAGATACCAAAGAATGGTTGTATGGCCTAAAACTAGGATACGTGAATGATTAGAATGAATTATTAGTATGCTTCATACAAAGATTCTTCCCTACCTCTAGAATTACATCCATTGGAAAAGAAATCTATGTCATTATATAGTCATCTGGAGAAACCCTTTATGAGTACTGGAAAAGATTTAAAAATCTATGTGTCTGCTTCCCACATCAAGAAATCAAGGATCATAACTTTATTTTATTCTTTTACCAAGGATTACTAGACAAATACATAAACCTTCTGGATGGATCATCTAGTAGTGCATTGATTTAAAAGTCACCGGAAGAATCCAGGGTCCTGATTAAGAATATTTTCTAGAACTTGTAATAGTTTGGTATAAGAGGTATTGGAAAAAGAGTAAATTGTGATGTAATAACTTCTTATCCATCAACTCTATGGGAAAATAAGATTGATGAGCTAACTAATATAGTGAGACAGATGGCCCTAAAATACAGGGAATGGAAACTTGTGTGGTAGCCTTTAAATCGAGGTATTTCCAATAAAATCAAGGATATAGAGTGCCTAACCAATTCCAATATGGATTTGGAAATTAGCAGAATCAATCTATACCCCCATACCAAAACCAATTCCAAAACCAACCCTCATTCCAGCAATAATTTCAAAACCCACCACCATTTTAATAAAATAAATATTATAACCAGTCTTTATACCACCAACCACTCACTTTATAAAGACCCTATGAGAAACTATCCACCAACAGATAACCTTCTATGGAAAATATACAGTCTAAGTATGAGGGCCTATAGGATAAGTTTTATAAGATATAAAACATGGTGGGAAGTCTTGTTGAAATCATGTCTAAAAACACAGGAAAACTCCCTTCCCAAACAACACCAAACCCAACAGAGAATTTCAGTATCATAAAAATAAGAAGTGGAAAAGAAATCTCACTACCAGTAGTCCATGAACCTAAAACAAGACCACCTGAGCATAGGGATAATGAAATTGTAAATTTTGAAAATTCTATGAAAATGCACCAAGAAGAAGAAAGGAAAGATGAGGAGGATAAGGATAGGCTGAGGAGGAAGAGAAAAGAAACACCATTGAAAATTCAAAAAATGGATAATAAAGACTTACCCCCACCATTTCTATCAAGTGTGGTTGAATAAAAGAGATTACAGGAAGAAGCACTTCAAAAAGAAATTATGGACACCTTCCAAAAATGGAAATTAATATCCCCCCTTATTAAATAACTCAAAAAATTCCAAATTATGCTAAATTTTTTAAGGATATTTACACCAAGAAGAGGATACTTCAAGGGAATTAAAGGATAAACTTGGGAATAAGTGTCTCAACCCTTATCATAACATAATTTCCAACCAAATTTCAAGTTAGGGACGTTTTCCATTCCATGAACTATTGGATAATAAAATTTATCTAATGATTTGTGTGATCTAGGTGATTCAATTAATGTATTACCTCACTTAGTAAAAACTTATTTGTATATGGGATACTTGAATCCTACAAGAGTGGTGATCTAGCTTCAAAAAAGATCCATAGTTTTCCCATCCATAGTTCTAGAGTATGTCCTTGTGAAAGTCAAAGATCTCTTATTCCCAACTAACTTCTATATACTGAATATAGAAGAAGATAGGATACCATCACACTCACCCATAATTTTGGGGATACCTTTCTTAAATATGGCCAAAACAATCATTAATGTCCATAAAGGGACACTCGCCATGGAGTTTGGAGATAGCATTGTCCACTTAAATATTTTTGAATCCATGAGGAACTCATTAGATGATCACTCACTCTTTGTACCCTCCCATGAAGTTGTTAATAATAAAATTGAAGAATCGGGTATATTCCATGAATTAAAATCCTTACAAGATAATTTTTCCATTAAAAATATCACTAAACATGTGGATTCCCAAAACGCTATAGATTCTAATTTCATGTGGGAAGAAGGGGTAAAATCTGATTTAACTGATGGTTTTTTAAATTATGAGGAATATGATATAGTTTTGTGTGTGTAGGAGGTCCAACCTTTGGAAGTGGGGAACATAATTTTAGTTTCATCCCTTAAGCAGCCCCCTGGTCTGGAATTAAAACCACTCCCCACTGATTTTAAATATGTATACCTTTGGGAGGGAGATATATTAATAGTGATAATTGTTAATCATATGTATGAAACCCAATAATAAAATTATTGAGATTTTGAGAGAGATTTTCCAAGAAATAGGGTGGATCTTAGGTGATATTCGAGGAATAAACCCAAAAATATACTCATATATAATTCTTCTTGAGGGAGACTCCAAACCTATTAGACAGACCTAAAGGAGTGTGAATCCCACTTTGATGAAGGTAGTGAAGAAGGAGATCGAGAAGCTCATGGAATATAGGATCATCTATCCCATCTCAAATTCACAATGGGTTATCCCCATTCATGTAGTTCCAAAAAAACTAGCCTAACCACTGTGAGGAATAAAAAATGAATTAATCCCTATGAGAATCCATAATAGTTGGAGAGTGTGCATTGATTTTAGGAAGTTGAATCAGGTCACTCAGAAAGATCATTTACCCATCCCCTTCATTGACCATATGTTAAAGAGATTGGCAGGGAGAACTCATTATTGCTTTTTGGATAGATTTTCAGGTTATTTTTAGATACCTATTGCTCTCATGGATCAAAAGAATACAACCTTTATTTATCCCTTTGGCACTTTTGAATATAAAAGGATGCCATTTGGATTATGTAACATTCCTATTAAATTTCATAGGTACATGGTAACTTTTTTTTTCTAATCGCATTGAAGATTTCTTGGAGGTGTTCTTTGATGATTTCACAGTTTTTGGAAATTCCTTTGACCATTTTTTGAAAAATATGGAAAAAAAATTGAAACACTGCATTGAAAAGAATATTGTTTTAAATTTTTAAAAGTGTCATTTCATGTTTGAGAGAGGAATTATACTTGGTAATGTTATTTAAAAAAACATTAAAGTGGATGAATCAAAAATTGAAGTGATAAATTCATTTCCTTAACCAGCATGTGTGAAACAAGTTAGATCATTTTTAAGACATGTGGAATTTGACAAGAGGTTTATCAAATATTTCAATAATACTACTCTCCCTCTATCTAAATTTCTTTTTAAAGATGGTGATTTTGATTTCAATGGTGAATTTAGGTAATCCTTTAATGAGATAAATAGGATATTTATTACACCACTAATAATGAAAACACCAAATTTAGAAGAACCATATGAGATACTTTTTTTATGATTCCAACTAAGAAGTTGGAGAAGTCATTTGTCAGTGAATTTAGGGTAGGCCATAAGTCATTTCCTATTACTTGAGAACCTTATATTTGGCTCAATTCAATTACACCACCACCAAAAAAGAGTTTTTATCAGTTTTTTTCCTTTAGAAATATTTAGATCATATCTTCTTGGAACTAAAGTCATTGCGTTTTCTGATCATGCGGCTCTTAGGTACTTGATGAAGAAGGATGAAGCTAAACTAAGGATAGTGATATAGATGCTATTACTGTAGGAGTTGAACATATAATTCAAGGATAATAAGTGAGATGAGAACCAAGTGGCCGATCACTTAAGTAGACTTCCCAACACTACTGAATCAGAAATTCCAGACAAAGAAACCCTAAATTATCACCTTATAGGAGAGTAGTTTTACTTTATTAAAGGAGAATTGTCTTGGTATGCTGACATAGTCAATTATCTGGTAACATCTCAGGTCCCATCTCATTTCAATTCCCACCAAATTCAAAAACTGAAATCTGATTCCAGATATTACATTTGGGATGATCTATTTATTTGGAATATTTGTAATGACCAAGTGATAAGAAGATGTTTGCTTGAGAATGAAATTGGTTATGTCTTTGTGTTTTGTCACACTTTAGCTTGTAGAGGACACTTTAAATTCAAAGTACAATAAGGAAGGTTTTATAATATTTACCTTATTGGCACACCCTTTTTAAATATGATCATGAATTTTGAAAAAAGGTGTGAAAATGTTAGTTTTCTAGAAATATTTCAAAGAGACATGAAATACCTCAAAAGACACTTAATTTTTATTAAATTTTTAAAGACTAGGGGATAGATTTTATGGTCCCTTTCCCAATGTCATTTAGAACTTCTTATATCTTTCTTATAGTTGATTTTGTTTCTAAATAGGTGGAAGAAAAAGCCACCAGGACTAAAAATGCTTAAGTTTTTTGTGATTTTTTCAAGGATAACATATTTTGTAGGTTTGGAGTGCCAAACTTAATCATCAATGATTAGGGGAATAAATTTTTCAATAGTAGGATGGAGGTTTTTATGAAGAAGTATGGGGTGAATCATAAAACATCAACTCCCTATCATCCATAGACTAATGGTCAAACTAAAGTGTACAACAGGGAAATCCAAGGAATTTTAAAGAATATTATTAAAATAAATAGAAATAATTTGAGCCAAAGTTTGGAAGACGTGTTATGGGATTATAGTAATCCAACAAACCCCCAGTTGAAATGAGTCAATATATGTTAATTTATAATAAAAATGTCATCTTCCATTGGAATTGGAATATAAGGCGTATTGGGCAATAAAGAAGATGAATTTGGATATTGAAATCATTGAGAAAGAGAGGAGATTGTGGTTGTAGGAGTTGTAGGAAATATGAAGGGAGTATTTTGAAAATTTTATGATTTATAAAGAGATAACAAGAGTGGATCATGAAAATATGATCCAACTGAAAGACTTCCATCCTGGAGAAAAACTGATTCTATTCAACTCAAGACTCAAAATGATTCCAAGTAAACTTCATTCCAGATGGGAAGGTCCATTTATAGTTACTCATGTATATCCTTTTGGCATTGTTCATATTATGAAGGATTAAGAGTATGATCCATTCACTATTAATGGAAACCTGCTAAAGAAATTCCATGGGACCATTCCATTAGATCTAGTAGAGGAGGTCACACTCCTCCAACCTGTTTATTAATAAAATACATTAGGTTGTACCACTACTTTACACTTTCTTGCTTACTTTGATTCATTTTCAAATATGCTTATATTTTAAATCCATTTGAATGAATTTCTGAAACTATATCATTTAAGTGTGTAGAGGTAACCTTTGTATTTTACAAATTTGAAATTTCTATTTTTCAAAAAAAAATGTGTGTTTTCCAAATTTTTGTGTGTTTATTTTTCATTTTTTGTGTGTTTTTGAAAATTTTAGGCTAAAAAGATTATCATTTCCTTTTTTAAAACCCATGTCAATGAGTGAACCAATTTATTCCATAAAACTGAGCTTAAATGAATGTTGAAAATGAATTTGTTTCAAGTTAAAATCTTTGTGAATTTCATGAAAAGTACTCTTATTTTTTAATCTCATGCCACATATAACTATATTTATATTTAAAATCACTTTCCTGTGAGGCTTTTGAACCCTTTTTGTCATATTATTTTCATTCAAATCACTTCTTGAGAGAACCAGACCATGCTCGCTTTTACTATAATTTGATTTATTTCCGTCAAAACTTGAGGGTTTGAGGTACTTTTGTTTTAAATGATTAAGGCATTTCTTTGGTTTTTAAAGCCCCATTTTCAAGAGAATCCTTTTTATTATGATCTTCCTTTTAAATTTAATCCATGAACAACCTATTAGGTTAGCCATATTAAAATAAAATTTTCCCTATCCAACCCACTCTTGAAGTGAAATTGCATGATCAATTTAAACTAAGTGGGGGGAACTGCCTTTTGTTCTACTACCTCATTTGGTGCAAATTTGGGTGGAAAATAAAATTATAAAGAGATATATTTCCTGCTAAAAAAATAATTTTATTGAAATATTTTCCTTTCTATAGATTTCATATAAGAGAAGTTGTGCCTTTCTGGATCTTTCATGATAATAGAATTTGTGTCTTTATGGAGCTTCTAATGTAGAAATAAAGTTATGCCTATATGGATATTTCAAGAAAAAATTATATTTGAGAAGATTGATATTTTTTATACTAAAATGATGAGTGGTCTGCACTTTCCTTGAGTTTTCATGATGATGGAGCTAATTTTATTCTAAGAGGAGTGAGGAGGATACCATAATTTAATAAAAATTATAATTTTTCAATATTGATTCAAAGATATCTAAACCTCATCATTCGGCCTCAGAATTTTTTGACATCTAAATCCTAACAAGTGAAAGCCACATAACAACCCTGCAAAGTCCTCATGATAAACATATTTCCTTGAATCTCATCAGGTTGAGATGTAGGAATTTATAAACCCTATGGTAACACTTTCATGGGTTTGGATGAGAAAATCCTTGTTGAAAATTAACATTTCTGAGATGAGAGAAAATTCATGTGAGGTGGGTGTTTTGTGTGTATGGAAGGAGAAATAAAGAGGAAAAATATTGAGTGATCTAAATGAAGAACTTTTAAAAATAGTTTTTGATAAGACATGATATCTTTTGTTTCTTGGTGAATAATTGGTGGATCTCATGGGTATATGTTTTGAATTTTCTTTGATTTGATTTTGATTCTTACTTGTCCAGAAGTCCAAGTGCTATGTGTGGTGGAATTGATAGAGATAATATTTTTGTAATTCATCATATTATTTTCAATGATTTAATACCTTCCAATTAATCAATGTGATATAATTTTCATCATTTTTGTGTTTTTTGTGAATTTTGGACTTAATTGTAAACATTTCTTAATTCTGAAAATTTAATAGTTTTTTGGATCTACTATATTTCAGGCATATATTTTACAATTTTGATCTAAATTGAGTGATTATTTTTTTAGGATTCCCTTATTTTTGGGATTCAACTTTCTTTGATATACCCAAATCCAATTAAAAACACAATGTCCTAAAAATATCAATAAAGTTGAGACATTTTTCTAGACGATAGAATATACCCCACTTAATTAATTAAAGAATATCTCGACCCAAAGACCTCCAAATGTGGTGATTTCGTATGGATTGGAAATAATATTGTGAGCCACATGTTCAAATTAAATATCATGAAGAAATTAGGTCATTAAGGAACCCATTTAATGCACCAAAGTGGAGGGAGTTGATTAGTCTCCTTGGGTATAAAAATTCTTTTTTATTAATTTGAGAATAACATTTTTTCAGTTGTCCAAATGAGTTGATATTTTGTCGGTGCATGAAAAAGAGATAGGGGAACCACTTTTATTAATACAACATCCCAATATTCGGACATTTTTATTTTAATTGAACTCAAACTTTTAGAGGAATGAATCTGGAAGGAAAATTTCCAACCCCTCACCCTTATAAATATGTGTGTCAACTTCCATTCAAGGGGGGTGAAGAATGAAAATGAAGGGATGTTCTAGATAATTGTAATCTTTAAGTGTTGTGTATTTCCTCTTTTTATTTTATTAGTTTCATAATGCTCTCTTATTCCCATTTTAACTCTATTACTCTTCACATGGAGGGGTAAATATTTTGAGTGATCGAGGAAGGGGGAGTTTTCCTTTTATAATGTTGGAATCTTGTGATTTAATGTACAAATCTATTTTTTATTAAATGATTTTTATTTTTAGCAATTATGAATTTTCCTAATGTGATCTTATTTTGGGTTTTTGTGTCATTCATTGTTTATGTCTTAGGTTGAGATCTTTTAACTCCCTTCGCCTAGTGCAATTTTTCTCGATCGAGAAGATTGTGTTAGGTGGTGAGTGTCTAGTGATCATTGGCACATGTGTGGAATTTGTGAATTTTTTATAGATTTATAAGGATAAACAATTCCTAATCAGGACTTGCCTTAGTTATTTGTGAATTGTTTATGAATTTTCATGAACACGGGAGTGGTTCCCATTGCTTCCTTCAACCAAGGGTTATTGACAACTCAATTGAGGAGTCTATCGTTTATCATTTAATAGGAAGAGAGGGTGAATGATTTTTATGACCATGATGACATTGTAAAACGTGATCCTACCCTTAACCGATCACTCTCTTCATCATTTGTGTTCAACCTTTATTTTTATTACTTCTTTTATTTTTAAACTTAAACACTTTCAAAAACAATCTCACTTATTTATCAAATTTAAAGTGACAGCTTGATTGTTGTGTTCTCATCTCTAGATACAACCTAGGTTGACACTTTATTACATATTAAATTTGGAAATATTTGTTTTTTTCAAACCTAAAAACATGTATGTGTCATAAATCCAATCATCTAGTTAGTTATTTTCAAATAACTTTATCTATATATAAATATTATGAAAGGAATCAATGTTAAAAAGAATTATTTCATGATATTAAATGAGATATTTTGAAACAATAACAAAATTTTGTTTTTTTATTGTTAACTTTAAACTGTCTTTTATAAATAATTTCTATAAGAGAAGTTACCAATTTATGTATTTTGTATAGGTTATTATTTTATGTGCACCATTCATTTAAATGATAAAAATTATCATTTTATATGTGAATTGTTTTTATATGTCCATGAATGTCATTAATAACATTAGATATGGTTATCAACTAAGATATTTTTGATGTTCCATACACTTTAATTCAAGTATTTGTTTAATTTATTAATTTGTTATATTTATGTCTTTTAAATGAGAACAATTCTTTATAAGTATGGATTTCTCCTAGTTATTTTTTATAAATTCTTAAAAATATGATTATGACATGTAAAGAAATTTGAAAGATTATTTTCTTCTAGGGAAATAATTTAAGTATGGTTTTGAAATATTTTTGGGTTATAAGTGAGAAATGAAGGACCATTTAAATTGTTTTCTTAAATTATGGCACTACAGTATCGAATGATTTGATGTTGTATGGGGAGTAAACCCATGACCTTAAGGGGACCTTGTCCTACAAGTGATATAACTGAGTGGCCTTATAGTTTTCTTATAACCTACTAAGTATCATTAATAATCCATAAAAGTTGTTATTTTCAAAATAGAGAAATCCAAAGAAATATTTCAAAAGAATTATTATTTTTAAAATTTATGGTTTTCAAAGTAATATAAACTATTTAAGGATATTTAGAAAATATTTTAAAATCCTTTTTTAAATATTTTTTTTATCAAATTATTTATTTGATAAATGTTTTCAAAGATATTTATAGTTTTTGAAGAAAGGTATTTCTAAAAGATTTTAAAACCCCTTACTAGAAAAATTAATGCTCACCCTATGTTTTAAATTATTTTTCACAGGTTTAGTAATTTCAATTAGTTTTTATTACATATAAGGAGGCAACATGCGTAAATAAAATTGTTTAAATTTTTATATATCTTTGTTAAATTGTAATGTAATTGTCTAATCCTCTAGAACATATAACGAAAAAGGTACTAGAATATATCAAGCACTATGTATCATTTATTTTATTTTTATAAAAAAATACATAGTATTTTTTTGTATTGAATCCGGAAGAGCAGTTTCAGGTCTTTACACTTGATATTAGAGCAACAGTCTAGATAACTTTGAAGATTAGGTGTTTTCGTTTGAGAAAAATCTAAGTGGTAGAGTATATAAGTTTAGCCGTTCTAGTTTTTCTTAATTTATAGGAAGGAAATTCATATTTTTCCTGAGTCTGAGCGAATTGTGAGGGTACAATTCTTTTAAGGGGGGCAAATTTAACATCCCAAAAAAATTAAATAATAATTTTATTTTAATTAATAATTTATTTAATAGTTTGTTTATAATTTAAAACCAATTAAGAAAGGTTTTAATAAAAACTTTTATAAAATTAAGATATTTTGTATAATAAAAATAATATTTGATTCAAATTATAAAATATCACTTTTCAAGAAATAGTATTTTCATTAAATAAATGTATTTTTCTTAAAATAAGTTAAAATATATTCTTTATTTAAAAGTATGTTTTAATATTTAATGTTTTGAATGTATTACTATTTTTCAAGAAAACTATTTTGATTTAAAATTATAAACAAATATTATTTTTATAAATGTGGTATTAATTTATTTTGTTGATTATTTTTTTAAAATTAATGATTTGAATAATAAAATTTAAGCTAATTTGAAAAGTAAAATAATATGACATTAAATAAAAATTTGATAAATTATATTTATAAATTTAATTATAAATTTAGGATACTCATTAAACTTTTACCATTATTTGAAATAAATAAAGTTCAATATATTTTCTTATAATCATAATTTGTTTTAAAAAATTTAATTATAAATATTAAAGAAATTATATAAATAATAATAATTAAAGGTAATATAATATTATAAATAAATAAAATTTTAAACATTAAAAGAATTTTTATCTCTTATAAAACATATAAAGTTTTATGAATACATTATATTATGATATGAGTATTATTATTATTTAAATATTAGGATTATAAATTGTTTTATAAATTTAGAAATTATGAATAAATAAATTATAATTATTATTATTATAAAAAAAATGAGATATGAATTGTTTTAAAAACATTAAAAATAAAAAAAATAAAAAAGGGGGAGAAAACATGAAATAAGAAAAATGCTAAAATGAATAAAAAAAGAAAGAAATGGAAATGGTGACTCACGTCGTGGGTGGTGAAAAAAAGTGGGAGCCCAGCTTTATTAGAGTTCTCACACCTAGAATATATGAATAATAATAATATATAAAAATAAAATATATGTCTCAATGAATTGAATAAAAAAATGAAAACTATGACAAAGAAGGAAATGAATATGTACAGTGGTAATAAAACACTTGCATGAGAATAAAGATAAAATTCAGATAAATTAAATGAGAGTAATAAAATTATTATATGGGAAAAAATAGATGTGGGAATAAGAAATAGAATTCTTTGGGGGGAAGAAATCATAAATCAAGATATGAAAAAGTGATAACTCAATTGTTATAAGGAAATAAAATAAGAAAGTCACACTCTTTTCACCAAATGGCTTGTTGAATAATCCATTTGGAAACTATTTCATATATATATATATATATATATATCATACCTAATGGTTTTCATGATTTAAAAAAATGGTTCACTTACTCTTTTTAGAGTGAGAGGTGGAGAAGAGGGAAATTGAGTCCGAATAAGTTTTCATTCGGGAAGGAGAACCTCAAAGTGTTTCTGCTGCATGATTAAGGTCAGGGATGTATTTTATTTGAAAAATTATATATATATATACACATAATTTAAAATTTTATAATAAAAGGATGTTAGTATTTCATAATTTTTATCACGTTCATGTTTTAGAAAACAAAATCTCTATTTTGTTTTCAAACATTGATTTAAATCAAAACCCTTCTAAGGTAAGTATTTGAAATCCAATCATTTATTTAGTTATTCTCAAATAACTATATATATATAAATATTATCTAGAAAATCAATGTTAAAAATAATTATTTCTTGATCTATTTTAAAATAATAACAAAAAAAATTATTGTTAACTTTAAACTGTGTATTTTATAAATATTTTCTATGAGAGAAGTTATCAATTTATGTATTCTATATAGGTTATCATTTTATGTGAACCATTCATTTAAATGATAAAATTTATCATTTTATGTGTGAATTTTTTTATATGTCCATGAATTTCATTCATAATATTAGATATGGTCATCATCTAAGATATTATTAACATTTCATGAACTTTAATTCAAGTATTCATTTAATTTATTAATTTGTAATACTTATGTATTTTAAATAAGATAAATTCTTTATAAGTATGTATTTCTCCTAGTTGTTTTTCAGAAATTCTTAAAAATATAATTATTCCATGTAAATAAATTTGTAAGATTATTTTATTCTATGGAAAAATTTAAGTATGGTTTTGAAATGTTTTTAGGTTATGTGTGAGAAAAGAATGACCATTTAAATTTTTTTCTTAAATTATGGAACTAGAGTATTGAATGATTTGATGTGGTATATAGAGTAAACCCATAACCTCAAGGGGAAGTTTTCCTACATGTGATATGGCTAAGTGGCCTTATGGTTTTCTTATATCCTACTAAGTATAATTAATAATTCATAAAAGTTATTATTTTCAAAATGGAGATATCCAAAGAAGTATTTAAAAAAAATTATTATTTTTAAAATTTATGGTTTTCAAAGTAATATAAAATATTTAATTATAATTAGAAAATGTTTGAAAACCCTTTTCTAAATCTTGTTTTTATCAAATGATTTATTTGATAAATGTTTTCAAAGAGATTTATAGTTTTTGAAGAAAGGTATTTCCAAAATATTTTAAAACCCCTTGCTAGAAAAATTAGTATTTACCCTATATTTTAAATTTTTTTTCAAAAGTTTAATAGAATTTCAATTGGTGTTTATTTCATATAAGGAGGCAGCGCATGCGAACACAATTGTTTAAATTTTTGTACAGCTTTGTTAAATTGTAATGTAATTGTATAATCATCCAAATCCTAGACTAGAAAAGGTATTTTAATGTGTAAATAAATGTGTATTATTCAGTTTATTTTTATAAAATAATACATATCATTTTTATGTACTGAATCTGGAAGTACGGGTTTGGGGCTTTACAAAAATAATATATCTTTATGAAATATAATGATAATAGACAAACCTTTTAGAAAACCATGCGGCCACTAAGGATATTAAATATTACTCTAGGAAAAAATCCCCTTGAGGTAATGAGTTCACTCTCTATTCCTCATCAACATAAAAAATATTTCGTACCAGATTTTTAAATAAAAACGATTTTCATAGTATATCATTCTCATTATAAATCCATTAAAATAATCTTTCAAAAACATTACTTTTATGTATTTTATTTTCAAAGAAGAGAATAACTACATATGTATTATACATTATCATAATATTCTTAAAATAGGAATACACACCTTTATAAATAATATATAAATTAATGGGAAACATTAGTAAACACTTCTTGAAAATTAGATTTAAACAAGTGATGTTATAAATGTACATGAAATGTCAAGGATAACTATAGTGTAAGGCCATACTTATATTCATGAATAAAATCTATAAATTTTAAATAATATTTCAGGCATAAAATAATAATTTAAACATTTAATAATTACCTTTAATATTTAGTTAATTAAATTCCTGAATCAAGTTCTTCTGAAATGAGGCTATACAAACAAAGTAAAACATTTTACCCTATAATTAGGGTTTTGAGAAATAAATTGAAAATGGGTTTAAAATAGAATTTAAGTCAATTTTCTCTTGAATTAACTTTGAAAATGATTATAATTTTAAGAATATATTTCTTACTTAAGTTTTTTTTAAACACCAAAAAAAGAGTTTCAAATTGATCATCCCTTACAATTAGGGTTTTGAAAATATTTAAATTTAAGTAAAACATTTTCTCTTATATAAGGGTTTATAAATACAAGGAATATGAGTTTTAAAATATGTCTCACTTACCTTAAAACCTCTAAAGAAGCACTAATACTGCTTCCTGTGTTAGGAACTTGAAGACTTTAATATATAATGGTAATAGGCAGGAAATGAAAAAAGTGGGGAATGTGGGGTTTCTTTCAAAGAGTAAAAAGGGAGGACCTTTTTATAGTACAAGAGAGGTCAGATGACATAATTTAATATTTTCAAATTGTATTATGGATCCAAACTTAAATATTTCCCAACTTGAATATGGTTAGCATTATGATCCTGATGTGTTTCTGAAAATATTTTGAGAATCTTATCCCATATCTCCAGTGAAGGATTTGTTTTTTCTTGTTTTATTATAAATGCAGAATAGTGGATATTATACATATTGAAAAAGTGTTGTTGGTATTTTTATTTAAAGGTATTGAAGGGGAAACTCTTGGAAATGATAATAGTGTAAGGATTTCATCCATCTATTATTCTTTAAAATTTCAAACTTGGAGCTTCGTGTAGTTCTAGTTTCCTCTAGCTTGTAATAGAATTTGGGGGTTATAAAGAAAATAAATTTACTTTTATTGTTATAAAATATACATACATATATATATCATCATCTCAACCAATGTAACCTAAGGAGGAATTGATGAAGTTAAAGTATCTAAACCAAATTGTTGAAGATCTTTGATTTTTTTTAAATGATTATTACATTTTGTTATATATATGTATATATATCGTCACTATATTGGTGTAACATAAGGAGAAATGAACTCGGAGATCTAACCAAACCACTATCGATCTACGGGTTTTAATTATGATTGTTACTTTTATAAATATTCATATAACTTGTTTATTTTTGGCCTAGTCAAGAATCCTCGAGAAGGTTTCATTGATTATGGAAAAGCTTGTCATTGATATTGATGTATATTGTTCATTGTGGTCTGAATATACCTTGATGATTTCAGCCTCTTGTTTGGTATTTTGATGGTTAAAGATTTGTCACAAAAGGAGAACGATAGTGGTGGTAGGGTGGTATTGAGTTGAGCTATTTTTTAGGACATACATGTGAATGGTGCCTTGCATCAGAAGGAGAAGAATAAGATGATGGGGGCTGTTCGGTTATGCATGTGATTGAAGGTGATGCCTCAGTTGATCATAAGACTCTCATTTTTTTGATTAAATGATGATTGTTATATACGGATGTTTTTAAGTGGGTGAAGATTGTCCTATGTTCCATGATCCTGTATCAAAGTTTCACTTAACTTGGATCTTTCATATATTATTCCTCGTGCCTTACACTGCTTGAGCCAAGGCACTAGGGTCAACACCTATAATATACTCTACATACATACATGGGGCGGGCTGAACCACTCGCTTCCTTGCTCACCATTGTGTGCACTATTCATGCATTACGTGTGCTCACTATGCAATATAGCATGTATGTAGGCGCTTGCATCCCCCGCTACTATGCGGGGTGGCCTGACTGGCTATCATGAATGGTTGAGTTTTCTCCAACAATAGAAGGTTGATCTGACCTGACTAGTATGCTAGGTTGGATTTTTTTTGTTTCTCTAATAAAATTTTAAATATTTAAAAAGACTACTAAACTAAGTTCGTGTTCATTAAACATATTTATCTCAATATTTTTTTTATAATTACATTCTTTTAAAATTATTATAAAATTATTTATATTAAGGAAACTTTATATATATTTTATATATTACTATTTATAGTCAAGGAGTTTTAAATTAATAAATATTATACTTTGCGTATTTCACTTATTAAAATTACATTATAATCAAGGCTTTTTTAAAAGGTTTTAAATTGAATCATATCTTATTTTATCTATTTTTTAAATTTAAAAAAAGATTATAATGGATATTTATCAATGGTCATATACATATTATTTATTATATAAATATCCCCCCAAACAAACATTTTTTTATAAACAAAACTCTATGTATTCTAGTTTTCTCACTCATAAGTATGATTCATATTTTCCCAGTACATCGCATTCTTTCCATCTTTATCTTTGGAGGAATCCTACTCATGGTTGATCCTAACAAAGTGAGATAAAATCTTGTTGTTATAATTTTTATTTTATTTTTTCCTCTTTTATTATTGATAATTTTTGAAAAATTAGAATTTACGACTCCTTAGATAGTAGTGTATTTCTAAAGAGCTGTTTTTGTATCAAAGTTAGTGTATTGTTTTTAATAAAATTTTCTTAATCTTGTTTTAAATTTAAAATATTTATTCATTTGTAGTATTTATTTCAAAGACATATATATAATAAAATTATAGGGTGTAACATTCTACCCCCTTAAAGTAATTGTGCCCTGACAATTATTTTACGCATAATCAAACCCTAAATCTCACTTTACAAACTTCAATCATGAGGTTTCTCATTCCTAAAAAAATAAATTTATCACTTTCACTTAACATTAAAATTATATTTAAAAACTATCTTGAAATAACTCATACCTTTTATAGGGTCTTTAGTTTCCCTGTTAGCGTCTCTCTCAAGGAGCAAGGGTCCATGCGCCGCAACGGTAGATCAAGATATTTCCAAAATCATCTACTTCCCTAATCCAAATGCAACTCATTAGGCTTGGATTAAATCAATAGAAATATTGACAAATCATTGAAAAGGTGTTTCTAATATATAATTTTAAAACATATTCTTGAACTTTTCATTATAAAATAGTATTACTGATTCATCTTCAAAGATTTCAAAATAGGGTTTTCCCAAATCAAATTTTATATTTCCTCAATGGAATAATTATATAATTTGATACATATAGGATGATCAAAGGTCTCCCTCTTTCACAGAATCTAGAAAATCAATAAGTGCTCCATGTGTTTCATATAATGAGAAGAATTTGAAAAGACCATAATGGTACTTTCCATGCCTAGCATAGTGGGAAAGTTGAGAGTGAAATAATTGTTGATGTAAAATCCATGATCCTTGGAAAAATTGAGGAATGGTAGAGGTATTAGATACCTAATATAGGTTCTTTAAAGTAATTTGTATGTTGAAAAAAGTTTCAAAGCCATATGAACATGATTTTAGAATAAACATCATTGGAAAATCAATCAGAGGATATAGAAGAGTTATCTGTGATCTTCCTCCTTGAATATTGAAACTAAAACTTTGATCTAAAAAGCTACATAACTGAGACTTTACTAAAAAGGATCATTCTTAGAAACTTATGCTATCCAAAACATCATAATCACCAAAATTATCTAAAATGATTCTCTAATACCAAATAAAATAGCCTATGACCGGCACTCCTGAATCTGGTGCTAAAACATGTTGTATATTTTTTATATATATAAATTTAACTAAAGAATATATAGATTAAGGGTATTTTCAGTTTAGGTTTTGGATTTTTGGGAAAACCTAACAATATATCATAGTTATAAAAATTCAACAACAACTATTTATCTTCACTTGAGCTAGGTCCTTAATTGAAACCAGACATCATTCATCTTCTACTCATCATTCATCTTCTACTCATCATTAATCTTATGGAAAAAAATTAAGACATGGGGTGACCATAAAATTACTCAGTAAGGGATTTTTAAAACCATGAGTAAAATACTTTTCTTATAAATATTATAATACCTTTTGAAAACATTTACTTTTAAATAAAATACAAAAAAAATTATAAAATAATTAATTCTCCCAAAAATGAATCTAGGGTTTTCATGAAAAAAATCCATAATAAATATTGTTCATAAATTTTAAAAGGCATATCACTTTTAAATCCCATTTTATTTCAAAATATAATAACCTTAGAAATATACTTGGATTTCTCCTTGAAATTTTTGAAGCTTTAATTTTGAAAATGGTATCTCTTTATGGAATATCATGATACTCAAAAAAACTTTAATAAAACCATGGGACTACTAAAGATATTAAAGATAACTCTTTAGGAAAAATTCCTCTTGAGTTTTAGGTTTACTCCCCATTCATCGTCAATATAACCAATATCTTAGTGCCATATTTTTAAATAAAACATTTTTCAAAGACTACCCTTATCAATATAAATTCATTAAAACAATCTTTCAAAAAAATTACTTATATGTAATTTATTGTCAAAGTGGAAAATAATTACATATATATTATACTTTATCATAAAAATAAAAGTCAATAATTTTATGGGAAACATTTGTAAAATCTTATTGAATAATAGATTTAAAGAAGTTTTTTTATGAATATGCATGAAATTTCAGGGCAACTATAGTGTATGGCCATATCTATAATTATGAATAACATCCATAAATTTTAAATAAAATTTCATGCATAAAATAATATTTTAAACATTT
The DNA here is from genome assembly GCA_963277665.1 of Viscum album. NCBI lineage: Eukaryota > Viridiplantae > Streptophyta > Magnoliopsida > Santalales > Viscaceae > Viscum > Viscum album. Next base: position 114,379,988 of record OY728125.1, on the reverse strand, counting down.
TGGAATCAAATTGAAAATTTTTTCAATTAAATTTGTAAAACAAATTCCTTTAAAATGAGGTTGTGTAAATAGATTAAAACATTTCCCTCATGATCAGGGTTTTGGAAAATAAATTTCAAATAGGTTTAAAATATAATTTAAATCAATTTTCTCTTGAATAAAATTTAAAAAATGATTATAAATTTAAGAAAACATTTCTTACTTAGGGTTTTATAAACAAAAAAATAAGAGTTTAAAATAGATTATCCATTATAATAAGGGTTTTGAAAATATAAAAATTTATGTAAAACACTTTTCCTTATAGCAGGGTTTTGAAATACATGGAATAAGAGTTTTAAAATAAGTCTCCCTTACCTTATAACTTCTCAAGTAGTGCTAGTACCACTTCCTATGTTGGGAACTTGAAGACTTTAATAGAGTACGGGAATATATGAGAAATGAAAAAGTGGGGAATGGGGAATTCTCTTTCAAAGAGTAAAAAGGGGGCCCTTTTATAGAAAAAGAGAGCTCAGATGACATAATTTAATATTTTCAAATTGTATTATGTAGACAAATTAAAATAGTTCTCAAATTGAATACATTTTTCATTGTGATCCTAATGTGTTTCAAAAAAATATTTTGAGAATCCTAAATTGTACCTTTGGTGAAGGATTTTCCATATTCAGTTTTATTATAAATCCAAAATAGAGGCTATTGTATGTGTTATAAAAGTGTGGTTTACATTTTTATTTGAAGGTATTTAAGGGTGAATTTGTGGAAATGATAATAGTTTAAGGATTTTATCCATCTATTAGTCTATAAAATTCCAAACTCAAAGATTCATGGCGTTCAAGTTTCAACTGGCTTGCAAGGAAAGATAGGGATACAATTGTAGGACCCTGGGACACCCTGAGAGGGGAGGGGTGAATCTGGGTGTCAACTTTTTCTTCTTAAAGTTGTGGATCTTGTTCCCATGTCGGTAGGAACCCGTTAAACCTGTATGATGGATATGATCAGTAATGAAACATTCATATGCAGAGAGATGACACAGCTATTTTTACTTGGTTCACCACTAAGGGGTACGTCCAAGGAGCATACGCCGACATGTTGTCGGTCGTACCAAAATCCACTATGCTTCACTAGCTGTAGATTACAAAGGTTCGGGTACAGTCACTCTGTCCTAGGCTCATTGCCTTTACAAAGGTTCAGGGATAGCTCACTGCTTCCCTCGGGTCACTCGTGTTGACTCCCCCTGGCTCACTGCCGTTGGTGAAGTCCCACTCAGTTTATAGATGTGAAGGTCTCTTCAATAGATGTGCATTGAAGTTCTTTTTCTCCTATTCAGCATGAGACTTTTCTTGCATCAGGGATCAGAGTTGATGCTCTTTTCAGTTCAATCCTTCTTCTTTAGTGCAATGACTGAATGCACTAGATCCCCTTTTCTTCGTTTTCCTGAATCATAATCACTTATGTGATTGCTTAATAAATGATTCTCAGATTACCTGGCATCGTCAGAATCAATTCACCATGTATGCATGAGATCATGCATGTATCATTTAGATTTCTTCTTTAATCTCACTTTGCATCTAATGAATCGGGAAATCTTCCGGCTTTCGTGCAGCTACAAAAAGACCGACGGGCTTCAGCAGTACTTGGCGTGCTTCTCCAAGCCCGTCGCGCAAGTCTCCATACGGCGCACAATTCTTCGGCGCGCAGGTCCAAACTGGCGCACAGGTCTCACGAAACCACCTGCACGACACTGCCTTCCTCAACTCTTAACCCGCGCGACTCACTTCCTTTCTCACCCAAACTGCCTTGGGCGCGCAACCAACAATCGGCGCGCAACTTCAAATATTGGCGCGCAATTCCACCTGCGCGACCACACACAATACTTTCCCGACTTCCACACCTGCGTGACAGGAGCTCTGATTTTTCTAAGTGTTGAACTCTGTAAGAAATGAGGAGGGGTGGTTCTCTATTTATAGGCAAACTGGACCCCATGCGTGGTGGCGCGCAAGTCTCTCCTTGGCCCGTAAGTATCGGTGCGCAGCTCATCTCCCCTAGCCTCTATCGCACAACTCACTTTCGTGACCCAACCAATACTTGTGCGACCTTCTTTCCATAGCCATATTTTGAAGTTCTATTCTTGGAAAACAATAGGCGCGCATGTTCCAATCCTCCTAGGTACTGGCGTGCAAGTCCACTTGCGCGACCTAACCAACACTTGCGCGACCCTTATCCCTTTGCCATATTTTGATGTTCTGATCCTCAAAAACATGTGGCGTGCAAGTTTCCTCTCCTTCAAGTGTACGGTGCGCAAGTCCCTTTGCCAAAATCACTTTTCTTCATTTGTTGATTTTGAGGCCCTGAAATTTGGCAAACACTGGAAAACGGCACCATCTTGTATCTGATCTTTTTGTACCGCCTCCAGATCATTCATTCCTCTATCGACGTTCTTGAAACAAACATAGATCATTGACCACAACTCTTGAACTCGACATGCCATCATGAAATCCCTTTTGTCAACAAATTTGTATGTCGTTTGTTTTCTTTGTCAACAAGAACAATCACCTCAAAAACACTTCTTCTCGGTGATTTGAATCTTTTAGAAACTCTTCTGTTGTCATCACATACTCCACTATCGTGATATGTATTCTTTGAAGTAATAGCTTTAGAATCATCATCTTCTGATACAATGTGATGTTCACGGCCATCTCATAATTTCAATCTCCGCATGACCATCTCAGAAATCCAATCCCTTGCACATTGTCTTATTCTTCAGCCGTCATTATCTACTTCATGCAAAGCATATGATTCAATTATTCAAGAATTCCCTTGCATGGTTCTCATGCAATTATGAGTAATTTCATGGTCTTCATCAAATCCTATGGTTCTCATGAAATAATGAGGAATTGCATGGTCTTCATCAAAAACCCCATTCTTCTTTAACCATCCTCAGATGGATTACACCTCACATTCTTCATTGTTGTAAACAATGTGTCACCTTTGACACATGTTCTTTGAACTTATGATCAGTACAACAATCGTCTGAATTTCCATTCCTCTACTTCATCGGAGTACTTCATGATCTCCTTCATTTTGATCTTCCATTCCTCCATTTCATTGGAGTACTTCTTGATATTCTTCATTTTGATCTTTATTGACAACTATTGACAACAAATACAAACTTATACACAAAGTGGTTCCAACAATCTCCCCCTTTGTATTTTGTTGTCAATACCCTATACATCTTCTGAAATGAATTCGTCAATGTCAAAATGAGAATATTCTATTCAATCAACTTTTCTTTTCAAACTTTCATTTCACTTTATCTCCCCCTTATTGACAAGAAATACAAAGTGCATGGTAGGGAGGGTATTAATCCATACTTAAGAAATGTTTCATTAATCATTTCACTCAAATTCTACTTGATCAATGCTCGATGTAGAAAATAATAGGATTTGATTAAGTCAACAAGGTTGACCATTATTCACAGATCATGATACCAACATGAGATGAGAACTTATGTATTTTTTCTTCAAGGGTTTACCGCTTTTATTTTAGGTAGAAGAAAATAAAATGTGATAGGGAATAATCAACCTGAAACTCCTGCACTCACATCAGCAAATAGATTAAAAACATTCAAGTGCTATCGGCAGGATAAGTGACCTTGGGGCACATCTATTCTTCTTATGTCACTGATCAATTCAGTTACTCCCCCTTTGTAGAATGATCTTTGATCTGAGTAACCAAGGGATAGAGATTGATAAATGGCATACCTTCTCCATTGACATGTTCTTCAATAAATTCACAGAGTAACTGCATTTGAGTCCAGATGGAGTTGATATTGATTGAAACAGTGATTTTGGAAGTTTCTTTATTTTTCTCCTCCTCAAGGGAAACACTCTTTATCATCTTCATCAAGAGTGATCCTTCATTATCTTAATCTTTGAATATCAATTAAAGAATATACTCTGGATGGAAACTTCTTCAGCTTGGCTATCAAGAGTTGACGGCATTCACTACTTCTCAGGTTCTCCCCCTGAGAGCATGTTTCACCTTCAATTCCCTGCATTATTAGCACAAATACAATACACAAATGATTACAGGAATAAGGTGGTTCCTCCTTGCTTCATAAATATAATCTGCATGGTTGAGGTGTTTTTCTGAACCAAGTTCTTCTGTTCACTCCAGTCTTCATGCCTGAACATTTCAACATATGTTCTGATATGTGTTGATGTGGCATGGATCTTTTCACATTCTCTTCTGATTTGTGTGGAGAATTGTTATTCTTAACAGCCATTATGAATGATACATTCTTACTCCTCTTAAGGACTAATTCTTGTTTTGTTATTAAGGTTAGACAACCTTTTGCAATGTGACCAGATTTCTTGCATCTCTCACACAGAACATATTTGACACGTGTGTTTTTCTTGGTTTGAAATCTCTCCTACACTCTGTCTTTATTACGTGAAAGTTTTTCTTTTCCTTTATCACCATCCTTGGCCTTTTCATCTTCAAGATTCCTCATTCTTTTCAAATCTTCTGGCCAGATGACCAATATGTCATTTGGAACTGTTGCAGCAGATGTGGATCTTCCACATGGGTTCATCCGTGTTTTATACCACGTAGTTCTTCTTTTTGATGAATGGCCCCTCAATTTCATGAATCTAAAATCCTGGGTCTCCTCAGCTTCCCTACTTGAGATCTTCTTGGGGAAATGTGGGTTCACAACATTCTTCTGATTTCTTCCCGAGGTAGCTGCTTCATTCTTTGCCGACATCGGAGGTATTCTTTTCCTATCAACAGTGAAAGCATATTGATGTGGGCATGTACTTGCCACGTGACCTCTGCCATTGCATACATCACAGATGTTATCAAGAATTCCAAATCTGTTTGTGGTGAACAGATGCTTCTGGACCTGCAGATATTGATTCTTCTTCTCTAGCATCCTTCCCTTTGATATAGGCTTTCTCTGTGCTTTTCCATGTAAGGGATTATAAAAACAATCCAATGCACAGTGCTCAAATCTGTTGCAGCACCAACATTGGCCCACAAATCTTTTCTTCTTTGTTTCTTCTGTATGAAGTTTTTGGGCCATCTTCTTAATCTTTTGCGCTCTGTTTGAGGAACCAACTTCCAATTTTTTCTTCATATCCACCCTATCCATGGTGGTAGGTTTCTTCTCCTCACCTTTCCTCATCCATACTTGTTTAGAATTTTTCTTCCAACTTGCACTTGATGAAGGAACATATTTAGAAATGATAGTACATGTTTGTATGGACGGTACCTTCACTTTCATAGCTGATTGTGATAGATCAATGAGTGAAGTCATGATCTTCTTTTCACATGTTGGAGGTCTTTTGACAATAGAATCCTCCAGTGAGCATTGAGTACCAGCAGCAACTGATTCTTGAGATGGACACTCAAGAGTTGTTATAATCTTCTTGTCACATGTTGGAGGTACTTCAGCTTTAGTAGCCTCCAATGAACATTGAGTACCAGCATCTCTTGTTTCATTATTTTGTGGAGTATCAATATGTGTCTTCTCAAGATTTGTCAATTGTGATTCCAATTTTTGACTTTCAATATTGAGGATGATCTTCTGATCTTCAATCATGATCATCTTCTCTTCACAAGTCCTCTTCAATCTTTCAACCTCATCTTCATGCATCATAACTTTGTTTTGTAACAAAGAGTCAAATTCTCTGAATCTCTTGGAAGTTTCTTCCAAACAAAGACTCTTGACATCAGTGCTCTTCTTCATCTCAACTTCAAGTGCATGGATCTTTTCTTTTAGAGTCTTAGTGACTACCTCTTTTTCTTCAAAGACTTTAACCTTTTTGGTGAGCTTCATACTTTCCAGAACTTTTATTTCCAATCCCTTTTCCATATTGTCAGCTTCCCTTTCTAATCGAGTGATCTCAACCTGCATAGCTTGGAATAGGATACAAATAATAGCAACCCTTTATTCAGGAATATCATGCATATATGTTTTGATTTTTTCTTGAAAGCATGAATTAGGGGTGTCATCCTTTCCTCTTGAAGAATTATGAGCCACCTTCTTGATGCTTTCCAAGCCTGATGTTTCTTTATTATTTAACTGGCATGGAGAACAAGACACTGCATCTTCTTTGGATATGAGGGACTTCTTCAGCTGTTTCTTCTCTTTCTTTTTCCTGTTTGTCATGGTCTTGCTAGATGTATACTTATGCTCAGAAATGACTGTGTAATTATCAAGACTGCTCTTCATTGTTGACTTTAGGAAAGAAACTCAAATCCTCTTCTGACTAGGATTACTGTATAGTATTCAACATACGTTAACCTCCCTCTGATACAACTTGTAGGACCCCAGGACACCCTGAGAGGGGAGGGGTGAATCAGGGTGTCAAATTTTTCTTCTTAAAGTTGTGGATCTTGTTCCCACGTTGGTAGGAACCCGTTAAACCTGTATGATGGATATGATCAGTAATGAAACATTCTCATGCAGAGAGATGACACAGCTATTTTTACTTGGTTCACCACTAAGGGCTACGTCCAAGGAGCATACGCCGACAGGTTTTCGGTCGTACCAAAATCCAATATGCTTCACTATCTGTAGATTACAAAGGTTCAGGTACAGTCACTTTGTCCCAGGCTCACTGCCTTTACAAAGGTTCAGGGATAGCTCACTACTTCCCTCGGGTCACTCCCATTGACTCCCCCTGGATCACTACCGTTGGTGAAGTCCCACTCAGTTTATAGATGTGAAGGTCTCTTCAATAGATGTGCATTGAAGTTCTTTGTCTCCAATTCAGCATGAGACTTTTCTTATATCAGGGATCAGAGTTGATGCTCTTTTCAGTTCAATCCTTATTCTTTAGTGCAATGACTGAATGCACTAGATCCCCTTTTCTCCGTTTTCCTGAATCACAATCACTTATGTGATTGCTTAATAAATGATGCTCAGCTTACCTGGTATCATCAGAATCAATTCACCATGTATTCATGAGATAATGCATGTATCATTTAGATTTCTTCTTCAATCTCACTTTGCACCGAATGAATCGGGAAATATTCCGGCTTTCGTGCAGCTACAAAAAGACCGGTGGGCTTCAGCAGTACCTGGCGTGCTTCTCCAAGACCGGCACGCAAGTCTCCATATGGTGCGCAAGTCTTCGGCGCGCAGGTCCAAACTGGCGCGCAGGTCTCACGAAACCACATGCACGACACTGCCTTCCTCAACTCTTAACCTGCGCGACTCACTTCCTTTCTCACCCAAACCGCCTTGGGCGCGCAACCAATAGCTGGCGCGCAACTTCAAATATTGGCGCGCAATTCCACCTACATGACCACACACAATACTTGCGCGACTTCCACACCTACGCGATGGGAGCTCTGATTTTTCTAAGTGTTGAAATCCGTAAGAAATGAGGAGGGGTGGTCCTCTATTTATAGGCAAACTGGACCCCCTGCGCGGTGGCGTGCAAGTCTCTCCTTGGCGCGTAAGTATCGGCGCCCAGCTCATCTCCCCTAGCCTCTATCGCACAACTCACTTTCGTGACCCAAACAATACTTGTGCGACCTTCTTTCTGTATCCATATTTTGAAGTTCTATTCTTGGAAAATAATAGGCGTGCATGTTCCAATCCTCCTAGGTACCGGCGCGCAAGTCCACTTGCGCGACCTAACCAACACTTGCGCGACCCTTATCCCTTTGCCATATTTTGATGTTCTGATCCTCAAAAACATGTGGCATGCAAGTTTCCTCTCCTTCAAGTGTACAGTGCGCAAGTCCCTTTGCCAAAATCACTTATCTTCATTTGTTGATTTTGAGGCCCTGAAATTTGGCAAACACTGGAAAACGGTGCCATCTTGTATCTGATCTTTTTGTACCGCCTCCAGATCATCCATTCCTCTGTCGACATTCTTGAAACAAACATAGATCGTTGACCACAACTCTTGAACTCGACATGCCATCATGAAATCCCTTTTGTCAACAAATTTGTATGTCATTTGTTTACTTTGTCAACAAGAACAATCACCTCAAAAACACTTCTTCTCGGTGATTTGAATCTTTCAGCAACTCTTCTGTTGTCATCACACACTCCACTATCGTGATATGTATTCTTTGAAGTAATAGCTTTAGAATCATCATCTTCTGATATAATGTGATGTGCACAGCCATCTCATAATTTCAATCTCCGCATGACCATCTCAGAAGTCCAATCCCTTTCACATTGTCTTATTCTTCAGCCATCATTATCTACTTCATGCAAAGCATATGATTCAATTCTTCAAGAAGTCTCTTGCATGGTTCTCATGAAATTATGATTAATTTCATGGTCTTCATCAAATCCCATGGTTCTCATGCAATAATGAAGAATTGCATGGTCTTCATCAAAAAACCCATTCTTCTTTAACCATCCTCAGATGGATTACACCTCACATTCTTCATTGTTGTAAACAATGTGTCACCTTTGACACATGTTCTTTGAACTTATTATCAGTACAATAATCTTCTGAATTACTATTCATCTACTTCATCGGAGTACTTCATGATCTCCTTCATTTTGATCTTCCATTCCTCCATTTCATCGGAGTACTTCTTGATCTCCTTCATTTTGATCTTTATTGACAACTATTAACAACAAATACTAACTTATACACAAATTGGTTCCAACAACAATAACAATGAATCTATTTTGATTATTATAAATACACATATATATATATATCATGGTTGATCTAAGATAAAGAGGAAGTGATAAATCTTGGGGATCTAAAATAGAATTTTTATGATCTCTGGTTAAAAAAAAATCTTTACATTTTGTTATATATATTTATATATATTTCCATTATACTGGTGTAACCTGAAGAGAAAATAAACTCTAAGATCAAACCAAACCATAGTTATTTTATGGTTTTTAATTAGGATTGTTTCTATTATAAATATATATAAAAAAATTTTATTTTCATCCTCATCAAGAATCCTTGAGAATATTTATTTAATTATAAAAAATATCACCAATGATATTGATGTTTCTTGTTCATTGTGGGTTGAATAGACCTTCAAAGGTCCTTTCCTCTTGTTTGGTAATTCAAGGGTTATGAATTTTTCACTAAAGGAGAATGATAATGGAGGTAGGGTGGTATCGATCTGATCTATTTTGTAGGTCATACATGAAGATAGTGCCTTGCTTCAGAAGAAGAAGAAGAAGAAGAAGACATGGGATACTCAATTCTTTATAAGGTTTAAGACAAAGACTTAGGTTATCATACGTCTCTCGTCATTTTGATCGAATGGTGATCATTATATGTAGATGTTTTTAAGTAGGTGAACAGTTTCCCATGTTATGTAATCCTGTATCGAAGTTTCAATTGACTAGTCTCTTCCATATATAGTTACCTACGTCTTATACCACTTGATCCAAGGCACCAAGGTTAGCACCCAGAACACACTGCACATAGAAATATAGGGCAGGCTTACCCACTCACCCCCTTGCGCGACCCCACACAAACTATTCACATGTTATGCATGTTCACCATGAAACCTAGCCTATATGTAGGTGATTACACCCACATGCCACCATACAGACATGCCTAGATGGCTCCCATTCATGGTTGGGCTTGCTCCCACAATGCATGGCTAGGATAACCTAACTAGCTTGCTAGGTTAGCATTTTTTGTTTCTCCAAGTAAAATTTTAAATATCTAAAAATACTACTAAACTAAGTTCGTGTTCATTAAACATTTTTAACTGAATATTTTTTTTAAAATTACATTATTTTAAAATTATAATGAAGTGTTTATATTAAGAAAATTATATATATTTTTATATATTACTATTTATCACCAAGGAGTTTTAAATTAATAACTATTATACTTTATGCATTACACCTCTCAAAATTTCATTCTAACCAAGGCTTTTATAAAAGGTTATAAATTGAATCATATCTTATTTTATCTAATTATTATTTTTAATTAGAAGAGGATTATAATGGCTATTTATCAATGGTAATATGCATATCCTTCATTCTATAAATACCCCCTAAAAACATTTTTTTTATAAACCAAACTCTATATATTCTGACTTTCTCGCTTGTAAGGATGATTCCTATTTTCTCGCTACTTTGTATTCTTACCATCATCTTATCTGGAGGACTCCTGCTAATATCAGATCCTAAAAAATCAAGATAAAATTATGTATTTAGCATGGTTATTTCATTTTTTTATCTTTTATTGGTGGTTATTATTTTGAATTTAGTATTTGTAGCTCCTTAGATAGTAGTGATTTTTTGGAGAAATATTGTTGTATAGAAGTTAGTTTATTGTTTTCAATAAAATGTTTTTCATATTGTTTAAATTTTAAATATTTATTCATTTATATTATTTATTAAAAACACAAAAATACATTAAAAATTATGGGGTGTTACATTCTACCCCTTAAAGGAATTGTTCCCTCGTAATTCTTTTACACATAAGAAAACCCTAAATCTCACTTTCCAGAATTCAATATTGAGGTTATTTATTCCTATAAAAAACTTTTTTTACTTTCACCTAACATTAAAATTATATTTAAAAATTCTCTTGAAATAAATCATACCTTTAACAAAGTCTTTATTTTCCCTATTAGAATCACTCACAAGGAGTAAGGGTTCTTGAGTTGCAACAATACCTTAGGATATTTTTCAAAATCATCTACTTCCCTTATCCAAATGAAACCCATGCGTCTTGGATTAAATTGATGAAAATATTGAAAAATCATTGAAAATTTAATTCTAATTTATAATTTTAAAACATATTCTTAATAAAAATTATAAAATGGTATTACTGATTCATCTTCAAATATTTGAAAATATGGTTTTCCCAAGTCAATTTTGATATTTCTACAAAGACATAAATCTATAATTTGATACATATAGGCTTCTCAGAGGTCTCCCACTTCAATAAAAACTATAAAATCAATAATTACTCCATGTGTTTGATATAAGGATAATAATTTTAAATAAACCTGGTGGTACTTTCCATGCTTATCATGGTGGGAAATTTGAGAGTGTAAGATTTTTTGATGGACAATCCATGATCCTTGAAAATATTGGGGAATGGTAGAGGTATTAGATACCTCATATAAGTTCTCTCAAGTAATTATTATGTTGAAAAAAGTTTCAAATTCATTTGAACGTGAATTTAGAATAACCCTCATAAGAAAATCATTCAAAAGAGATAGAAGAGTTGTTCGTGATATTCCTCCTTCCTTATTGAAACTGGATCTTCATTCTAAAAAGTCAAATAATCAAGAATTTTCTAAAAAGGATCATTCTTATAAAATTAAACTATCTAAAACATCATAATCTCCAAATTTATTTAAACCCTTCTAATGATATTAAATGAAATAGCTTAAGACCCGCACTCCCGAATCTGGTGCTAAAACATGTTGTTATATTTTTTTATATAGAAATTTATTTTAAAAAATATAGATTAGGGGTCTTTCCAGTTTAGATTTTAGAGTATTATATAAACCCTTATAACATATCAGATACACAAATTCTATAATTATTCATCGTTACTTTATCTAAGTCGTTAATTGAAACCAAACATTGTTGATCCTCTACTCATCATTGATCCTGTGAAAAACATTTTAAAACATGGGGTGAGCATAAAATTCCTCGGGTAGGGGGTTTTAAAAATAGGAGTAAAATAATTTTCTTATATATACTATAAGCCATTTTGAAAACATTTCCTTTTAAATCAAATATAAAAAATGATATAATAATTAATTTACCCAAAAATGAATTTTGGGTTTTCAAGAAAAAAATCCATAAGAAATATTATTCGTAAGTTTTAAAAGGCATATCACTTTGAAATCATATCTTATTTCAAAATATAATAACCTTTGAAATACACCTGTATTTCTCCTTTAAATTTTAAAAGCTTTAATTTTGAAAATAATATCTCTTTATGGAATATAATGATACTCAAAAAACATTTAAGAAAATTCTGGTGCCACTAAGGATATTAAAGGTTACTCTTTAGGAAAAAGTCTCCTTGGGTTCTTGGGTTCAATCCTCTTTACTCATAAACATAACCAACATATCAATGCCATATTTTTAAATAAAACATTTTACAAATCCTTCTCTTCTCATTGTAAATTTATTAAAATAATATTTCAAAAACATTACTTATATGTAATTTATTTTTAGAGTGTAAAATAATTTCAAATGTATTATGATTTATCATAAGTTGTTTAAAAGAGGAATCCATACTTTTAGGAATAATCAATACATTTAAGGGAAAAATTTGTAAACACTTCTTGAAAATTAGATTTAAACAAGTGTTGTTGTAAACATGCATGAAATGTCAAGGATAATTATAGTGAATATCCATGCCTATAGTCATTAATAACATCAAGAACTTTTAAAATACATTTCATGTATAAAATAATAATTTTAACATTTTAGAATCAACTTGAAAATTTAGTCAATTAAATTCTTGAAATAAATTATTCTAAAATGAGGCTTTGAAAACTGAGTAAAAAATTTTCCACATGTTTAGGGTTTCAGAAAATAAATTTAAAAAGGGGTTAAACTAGAATTTAAATCAATATTCTCTTAAATAAACTTCAAAAAATGATTATAAATTTAATAAAACATTTCTTACTTAGGGATTTTTAAACCAAAAAATAAGAGTTTAAAATTGATCATCCCTTGTATTATGGGTTTTGAAAATATTTAAATTTAATTAAAATATTTTCCCATGTATAAGGGTTTTGAAATACATGGAATATTAGTTTTAAAATAAGTATCTCTTACCTTACAAATTCTCAAGCAGCACTAGTGCCACTTCCTATATTGGGAACTTGATGACTTTAATAAATAATGGGAACAGATAGGAAATGAAAATGTGGGGAATGTAGAGTTTTATTTCAAAGAGAGAAAAATAGTCCCTTTTATAGTAGTAGAGTGATCGAATGACATAATTTAGTATTTGAAAATTGTATTTTCAATCCAAACTTAAATAATTCCCAACTTGAATATAGTTGGCATTGTAATCTTGATGTGTTTCTAAATATATATTGAGAATCTTATCTAGTATCTAATGTGAAGGATTTTCTATGTCTATTTTTATTATAAATCCAAAATGGTAGCTATTTTACACATTGAAAAGGCGTGGTTAGAATTTTTATTTGAAGTTATTGAAGGAGACACTCATAGAAATGACAATAGTCTAAGGATTTTATCCATCTATTATTCTATAAAATTTTAAACTTGAAGCTTCATAAAGCTTGAGTTTCTTCTAGCTTGTGAAGCAGGTTGGAGGTTATAATGAAAATTCCTTTATTTTGATTGTTATAGATATATATACATATATATATATATATATCATTATTGTGGATGATGTAACCCGAGGAAGAAATGAAGAAGTTGGGGTATCTAAAATAAACTATTGATGATATTTCATTTTTAGAAAAATGATTGTTACATTTTGTTATATATATTTATATATCTCAATGTTATACTAGTGTAACTCGAGGAGAAGATGAACTCAGAGATCATGGTTTTTAATTATGATTGTTATAATTATAAATATCCATATAAATCATTTATTTTCATCATATTCAAGCATCCATAATAAGGTTTATTTGATTATGGAAAATATCGTGGATGATATTAATGTTTGTTGTTCACTATAGGGTGAATAAACCTTCAAAGGGTCCAACCTCTTTTTTGAAAGTTTGAGGGTTACATATTTGCCACTAAAGGAGAATGACGGTGGAGGTTAGGTGGTATTGAGTTGAGATATTTTATTGGTCATACATACAGATGATGCCTTTATTTGAAATAAGAATAAGAAGATGATTACGGGGGATACTCGGTTCTACACAAGGTTTAAGATGAAGGCTCAGGTGATCGGATGACTCTCATCATTTTGATTGAATGGAGATCGTTATATGTGGATGTTTTTATACGGGTGAACAATGTCCCACATTCTGTGATCCGGAATCAAAGTTTAACTTGGCCTGGATATTCCATGTATTATTCTTCATATCTTACATAGTTCAAGCCAAGGAACTGGGGTCGGCACCCAAAGCACACTGCACACACATACATGTGGTTGGCTAGCCAGCTCGCCCCCTTGCACGCTACCACTCGCACTATGCATGCACTATGCATGCTCTCCATGTAACGTAGCTTGTATGTAGGTGCTCACACCCCCTTCCACCATGCGGTTTGGCCTAGATAGTATCGATGCATGGTTGATTTTTCTCCCATAATGCACAGTTCAGTTATCCTAGCTATCCTGTTGGGTTGGCCTTTTTTTGTTTCTCTAAGTAAAATTTTAAATATTGAAAAAGAGTATTAAACTAAGTTTATGTACATTAAACATTTTTATATTAATATTTTTTTACAATTAATTTATTTTAAAATTAGTATGAAATTATTTATATTAAGTAAACTTTATATATTTTTTATATATTACTATTGATCATCAAGGAGTTTTAAATTAATAAATATTATACTTTGGGCATTACACCTTTTAAAATTACATTCCAAACAAGACTTTTATAAAAGGTTCTAAATTGAATCATATCCTATTTTATATACTTATTTGTTTAATTCAAAAAGTATATATAATGTATATTTATAAACAATAATATAAATATCCATTTTTCTTTAAATACCCACCCTAATAAACATTTTTTTATAAACCAAACTCTATGTATTCTGGTTTTCTCACTCGCAAGGATGATTCATATTTTCCCACTACTTTGCATTCTAACCATCATTATCTTTAGAGGACTCCTACTCATGGTTAATCATAATGAAGTGGGATGCAATCTTTTTGTTATCATGTTTATTTTATTTTTTCCTCTTTTATTATTGGTGATTATTATAAATTTAATATTTTTAAATCCTTAGATAGTAGTGGATTTCTAAAGAGATGTTTTTATATTGAAGTTAGGGTATTGTTTTCAATAAAATATACTTCATATTATTTTCAATTTAAAATATTTATTCATTTATAATATTTATTTCAAATACATAAATACATTAAAATTATAGGGTGTTACATTCTACCCCCTTAAAAGAATTACACCATCGTAATTCTTTTACACGTAATAAAACCCTAAATCTCACTTTCCAAGATTCAATATTTAAGTTCTTAATTCCAATAAAAATAACTTTATTACTTTCACCTAACATTAAAATTATATTTAAAAATTCTCTTGAAAGAAATCATACCTTTGAAATGGTCTTTTGTTTCCTTGTTGGCATCCCTCTCGAGGAGTAAGGGTTCATACATCGTAACATCACCTTAGGATATTTTCAAAATCATCTACTTCCCTTATCCAAATGAAACTCATGCGGCTTGGATTAAATTGATGGAAATATCAAAAAAATAATTAAAAAATATTTCTAATATAAAATTTTAAAACATCTTCTTAAACTTTTTTTTTATAAAATAGTTTTGATATTTTTTCAAAGACAAAAATATATAATTTGATATATATATATATATATAGGCTTTTTTTAGGTCCCCCTATTCTGTAACATATAGAAAATCAATAAGTGTTCCATGTGTCTGATATAAAGAGAAGAATTTTAAATGACCCTAATGGTACTTTCCATGCCTATCATGGTGGGGAAGTTGAGAGTTCAAGATTTTATGATAGAAAATCCACGATCCTTGAAAAAATAAGGGAATGGTAGAGGTATTAGATACCTCATAGAGGTGATTTCAAGTAATTTGGAAGTTGAAAAAAGTTTCAAAGTCATCTGAACATGACTTTAGAATAACCCCTGTAAGAAAATCATCTAGAATAGATAGAAGTGTTGTTCATGATCTTCATCCTTCTATATTGAAACTAATTATTTGATCTAAAAAGTCACATAATCAATACTTTACTAAAAAAGATCATTATTAGAAACATAAACTATACAAAACATCATAATCTTCAAAGTTATCTAAATAATTCTGCTGCTGAAAAATGCAACAACCCAAGACCTGCACTCTCAGATTCAATTCTACAACGTGTTGTATATGTTTTTTATATATAAATTTAACTAAAAATATACATAATGGGGATATTTTTTGTTTATGTTTTAAAGGATTAAAAAAACATTAAAAAATATCAAAGTTATACAAATTCGAGAATAAATATCTAGCTTCACTTAATTTAGATTCTAAATTTAAAAAAAGCATCATCGATCTTATACTTATCATTAATCACGTGAAAACATTTTGAGACATGGGTTGAGCACAAAATTGCTCAGTAAGGGAGTTTTAAAACCATGAGTAAAATCCTTTTCTTATAAATACTATAATAAATTTTGAAAACATTTCCTTTTAAATAAAATAAAAAACATTTTATATAATAATTAATTTCCCCCAAAAATGAATCTAGGTTTTCAAGAAAAAAACCATAAGAAATAATCTTCAAAACTTTTAAATGGCATATCACTTTTAAATCCCATTTTATTTTAAAATACAATAACCTTTGAAATACACTTAGATATCTCCTTGAAATTTTTAAATCTTCAATTTTGAAAATAATATCTCTTTATGGAATATAATGATACTCTATAAACCTTTAAGAAAACCATGGGCCATTAAGTATATTAAAGATTACTCTTTAAGAAAAAATTACCCTAAGGTCGTGGGTTCACTCTCCATTCCTCAACAATATAACCAATATCTTAGTGCTGGATTTTAAAATAAAACATTTTGCAAAGCCTACCCTTATCATTATTAATCCATTAAAAAATCATTCAAAAACATTAATTATATGTAATTTTTATTCAG
Organism: Viscum album; assembly: GCA_963277665.1. Taxonomy (NCBI): domain Eukaryota; kingdom Viridiplantae; phylum Streptophyta; class Magnoliopsida; order Santalales; family Viscaceae; genus Viscum; species Viscum album. The sequence continues at coordinate 114,363,225 of OY728125.1, read as the reverse complement.
AGTGGAAAATAATTACATATATATTATACTTTATCATAAGTTTCTTAAAATATGAATCCATGCATTTATGAATAATCAATAAATTCATGGGAAACATTTATAAACACTTCTTGAAAATTATATTTAAAAAAGTGATGTTATAAACATGCATGAAATTTCAAGGATAACTACAGTTCATGGATATACCAATAATCATGAACAATATCCATAAATTTTAAAGAACATTTCATGCATAAAATAATAATTTAAACATTTTAGTATCAAATTAAAATTTTAGTCAATTAAATTCCTGAAACGAATTTATCTAAAACGAGGCTATGAAAATAGAGTAAAATGTTTCCCCCCATGATTAGGGTTTTGGAAGATAAATTGAAAATTGTTTAAACTATAATTTAAATCAATTTTCTCTTGAATTAACTTAAAAAAATGATTATAAATTTAAGAAAACATTTCTTACTTAGGGTTTTTTGTAAACCACAAAACAATAGTTTAAAATTGATTATCCCTTACAATAAGGGTTTTAAAAATATTAAAATTTAAGTAAAAAAATTTTAATTATAAAAGGGTTTTGAAATACATGGAATAGAATTTTTAAAATAAGTATATCTTACCTTAAAACTTTTAAAGCAATGCTAATACCACTTCCTATTTTGGGAACTTAAAGGATTTAATAGAGAATGAGAACATATCAGAAATTAAAATGTAGGGAATTTGGGGTTTTCTTTCAAAGGGTAAAAAAGGGAGTCCTTTTATAGTAGAAGAGATCTCATATGACATAATTTAGTATTTGAAAACTGTATTATGAAGACAAACTTAAATAGTTACCAACTTGAATACAATTGGAATTGTGATCCAAATGTGTTTCTAAAAATATTCTGAGAATCTTATCCCTATATAAGGTAAAGGATTTACCTTTGTTTCATTTTATTATAAATCCAAAATGGTGGCTATTGTATGTGTTTCAAAAGTTTGATTGAGATTTTTATTTGAAGGTGTTGAAGGGAACACCCATGGAAATGATAACAGTGTAAGGATTTTATACATCTATTATTCTATAAAATTCCAAACTCAACTCTTTGTGGAGTTTGAGTTTTTACTAGCTTGTGGAAAAATCTAGAGGTTATAATGACAACGCATTTATTTTGATTTTATATATATATATATACACACACACACACACATATATATATATATATATATCATCATCATGGTATATGTAACCTGAGAAGGATGTGATGAAGTTGGGGGATCTAAAACTAACAGTTAATGTTTTTTGGTTTTTTTTTAAAAATTATTGTTACATTTTGTTATATATATATTTATATATCTCATCATTATACTGGTGTAACCTAAGGATAAAACGAACTTAGAGATCAAACCAAACCACAGTCAATCTATGGTTTTTAATTATGATTATTACAATTATAAATATCCATATAAATCATTTATTTTCAACCTCATCAAGTATCCTTGAGAAGGTTTCTATGATTATAGCAAGGCTCACCAATAATATAGATGTTTGTTGTTCACTATGGGATGAATAGACCTTCGAAGGGTCCAACCTCTTGTTTGGTAGTTTGAGGGTTACAAATTCATCACTAAAGGAAAATGATAGTGGAGGTGGAGTGGTATCAAGTTTAGATATTTTGTAGGTTGTACATGCAAGTGGCATCTTTCATCTAAAGGAGAATAAGAATATGATAGGGGATGCTCGGTTCTATGTGATGATGAAGATGAAGGCTTAGGTGATCAGATGGATCTCATCATTTTGATCAAACTAAAATCATTATATGTGGGTGTTTTTAAGCGATTGAATAGTGTCCTACATTCTGTGATCCCATATCAAAGTTTCACTTGACCTGGATCTTCCATATATTATTCCCCATGTCTTACACCACTTTAGTTGAGGCACCGGGATCAGAACTCGGAACATACTACACCCACATACATAGAAAGGGTTGACCCACTTGCCCCCTTGTGCACCACCGCATGCACAATTCATGCACTATGCACACTCACTATGCAGCCTAGCCTGTACACAAGCGCTCGCACCCCTTATCACCATACAGGATAGCCTGGATGGCTCCTGCGCATGGTTTATCTTGCTCCTAAAATGCATGGTGTATATGTCCTAGCTAGCTTTCTTGGTTGGCCATTTTTTTCTCTAAGTAAAACTATAAATATCCGAAAAGACTACTAAACTATGTTCATGAGCATTAAACATTTTTATCACAATATTTTTTATTTACAATTGCATTATTTTAAAATTACTATAAAATTATTTATAATAAGAAAACTTTTTATATTTTTTATATATTACTATTTATAAGCAAGGAATTTCACATTAATAAATATTATACTTTGTATATTAAACTTCTTAAAATTACATTATAACTAAAGATTTTATAAAATATTATAAATTTAATCTTATCTTATTTTATCTGTTTATTTTTTTAATTCAAGAAGGATTATAATAGTTATTTAGGAATGGTCATATACATATCCTTTATTCTATAAATACCTCCCTAACAAACATTTTTTTTATAAACCAAACTCTATGTATTCTAGTTTTCTCACTTATAAGGATGATTCCTATTTTCCCATTACTTTACATTCTTACCATCATTGTCTTTGGAGAACTCCTACTCATGGTTGATCCAAACGAAGTGGACTAAAATATTTCTATTATCATGTTTATTTAGTTTTTCTCTCTTTTATTACCGATGATTATAATAAATTTATCATTTTTGACTCCCTAGATAGTAGTGGATTTATGAAGAGATGTTTTTTTATCAAAGTTAGTGCATTTTTCAATAAAATGTACTTCATATTGTTCTAAATTTAAAATATTTATTCATTTATAGTATTTATTTCAAAGATATAAATACATTAAAATTTTGGGGTGTTACATTATACCCCTTTAAATGAATTTCACCCTCAAAAATTTTTTACACATTAGAAAACTATAAATCTCACTTCCAAAGCTTCAATCTTAAGGTTCTTCATTCCTAAAAAAATAACTTTATTGTTTTCACCTAACATAAAAATTATATTCAAAAATTATTATGAAATAACTCATACCTTAAATAAGGTCATTAGTATCCCTATTATCATTTCTCTTAAGGAGAAAGGTTCCATGGGTCGCAATGGTACCTCAGGATATTTTCAAAACCATCTACTTACCTTATCCAAAAGAAAATCATGCGGCTTGGATTAAATCAATGGAAATATCAACAAATATTTGAAAGATTATTTATAATATATAATTTTAAAACATCTTCTTGAACTTGATTTTTATAAAATAGACTTACTGATTTATCTTTAAAGATTTCAAAATCAGGTTTTCCGAAATCAGTTTTGATATTTTCATAAAGACGGAAATCTATAATTTGATACATATAGGTTGATTAGAGGTCTCCCTCTTCCATAAAATCTAGAAACACAATAAGTTCTCTATAAATTTGATATAAAGAGAAGGGTTTTAAAAGACTATGAAGTTACTTTCTAATCCTATCATAGTGGTAAAGTTGAGAGTGAAATATTTTTTGATGGATAATCCATGATCCGTGAAAAAATCAGGGAATGGTAGAGTTATTTAATGACTCGTAGAGGTGCTTGAAAGTAATTTGGATGTTTAAAAAAGTTTTAAATTCATGTGAACTTAAATTTATAATAACCCTCACAATAAAATCATCTCAAAGAGATAGAAGATTGATTCATGATCTTTCTCATTTCATCTTGAAACTAACTCTTCGATCTAAAAAGTCATATAATTGAGACTTTACTAAAAATGATCATTCTTATAAACTTAAAATATCCAAAACATCCTAATCTCAAAAGTGATCTAAATAATTCCTATAATACCAAATCCATTAGCTTAAGACATGTACTCTTGGATTCAGTGCTAAAACATGATGTATATTTTTTTATATAGAAATTTAACTAAGAAATATATAGACTAAGGATCTTTTCAATTTTGGTTTCAGAGGATTAGGAAAAACCATACAACATATCGGAGTTATAAAAATTCTACAAAAACTATCTAGCTTCACTTGAGCTAGTTCCTTAATTGAAATCAAATATAATCTATCTTCTACTCATTACTAATCCTATGAAAAACATTTTAAGACATAGGGTGAGAAAAAAATTGCTCAGTAAGGGTGTTTTAAAACCAAGAGTAAAATCCTTTTCTTATAAATACTATTATCCATTTTGAAAAAAAATCCTTTTAATTCAAATACAAAACATTTGATATAATAATTAATTTCAACAAAAATGAATCTAGGATTTTCAAGAAAAAAATCCTAGGAAATACTATTCAAAACTTTTAAAGGGAATATCACTCTGAAATCCTATTTTATTTAAAAATATAACAACCTTTTAAATACACATGGATTTCTCCTTAAAAATTTCAAAACTTTAATTTTGAAAATAACATCACTTTATGGAATATAATGATATTTGACATACCTTTAAGAAAACCATGGGGCCACTAAGGATATTAAAGATTACTCTTTAGGTTAAATTCCCCTTGAGGTCATGTGTTGACTCCACATTCGTCATCAACATAACCAATATATTATTTCTAGATTTTTAAATAAAACATTTTTTCAAAGTCTTTCCATATCATTATAAATCCATTAAAACAATATTTCAAAAACATTACTTATATGTAATTTATTTTTAGAGTGGAAAATAATTTCATATGTATTATACTTTATCATAAGTTTCTTAAAAGTTGAATCCATACCTTTAGGAATAATCAATACATTCATGGGAAATATTTGTAAACACTTATTTAAAATTATATTTAAACAAGTTTTGTTATAAATATGCATGAAACGTCAAGGATAATTATAGTGCATGTCTATACATATAATCATGAATAACATCCATAAATTTTAAAGAACATTTCATGCATAAAATAATAATTTAAAAATTTTAGAATCAACTTGAAAATTTATTCAATTAAATTAATGAAACAAATTCATCTAAAATGGGGCTATTAAAATAGTGTATAAAATTTTACCCCATGATTAGGGTTTTGTAAAATAAATTTAAAATGGGTTTAAACTATAATTTAAATCAATTTTCTCTTGAATCAACTTCAAAAAATTATTATAAATTTAAGAAAACATTTCTTACTTAGGGTTTTTTAAACCACAAAACAAGAGTATAAAATTGGAAATCCTTTAAAATAAGGGTTTTGAAAATATTTAAATTTAAGTAAAACATTTTCAATTACAGAGGTGTTTTGAAATACATTGAATAAGAATTTTAAAATAAGTCACCCTTACCTTACAACTTCTCAATCAATTCTAGTACCACTTACTATATTGGGAACTTGAATAATTTAATAGATAATGGGAATAGATGGGAAATGATAAAATAGGGAATATGGGTTTTTCTTTCAAAGAGTAAAAAAGGGAGGCCTTTTTTATAGCAGAAGAGAGCTCAGATGGCATAATTTAATAATTTAAAATTGTATTATGAATCAAAAATTAAATAGTTAACAATTTGAATATAGTTTTCATTGTAATCTTGACTTGTTTATAAAAATATTTTGATAATCCTATCCTGTATCTCAAGTGAAGGATTTACCTTGTCTGGTTTTATTATAAATCCAAAATAGTGGTTATTGTGTGCATTGTAAAAGTGTGGTTGGCATTTTTATTTGAAGGTATTAAAGGGGACACCCATGGAAATGATAAAAGTGTAAGGATTTTATCCATATATTATTCTATAAAATTCCAAACTTGAATCTTTTTAGAGTTTGAGTTTCTACTGGCTTACGGAGCAAGTTGGGGGTTGTAATGACAATGCCTTTATTTTGATTATTATAGATATATATACATATATATATACCGCTACCATGACTAATGTAAACTAAGGAGGGAGTGAAGAATATGGGGGATCTAAAATGGAATATTGATGATCTTTAGGTTTAAAAAAAATATTGTCACGTTTTTCTATATATATTTATATATATTGTCATTATACTAGTGTAACCTGAGGAAAAAACGAACTTGGAGATCCAACCAAACCATATTTGATCTATAGTTTTTAATTATGATTATTACAGTTATAAATATATATATAACTTGTTTATTTTCAGCCTTATCATGCATCCTTGATAAGGTTTCATTGATTATGGAAATGCTTGTCGATGATATTAATGTTCTTTGTTCATTGTGGGCCTAATAGACCATTAAAGGGTCTGACCTCTTGTTTGGTAGTTTGAGGGTTGCAATTTTTTTCTAAAGGATAATGACAATGGAGATATTATGGTATCGAGCTGAGCTATTTTGTAGTTCATACATTCAGATGATGCCTTATGTCAAAAAGAGAAAAAGAAGGCAATAGGGGCTACTCAGTTATGTGTGATGTTAAAGTTAAAGGCTCGGGTGATCTGATGACTCATTGTTTTGATCAAAGATGATCATTATATGTTAATGTTTTTAAGTGGGTGAAAAGTGTCCCACATTCTACGATCCCGCATTGAATTTTCACTCAGCCTGGCTCTTCCATATATAATTCCCCATGTCTTACACTACTTGATCCAAGGCACCGGGATCAGCATCCAGAACACACTGCACACACATACATGGTTTGGGCTAAACCACTCTCCCCCTTACATGCCACCATGCACACTATGTGCGTGCTATGAAGGATCACCATACAACCTAGCCTATACATTGGTACTCGCACACCCCTTTTTCCATGTGGGCTATCTTGGATGGCTCTTATGTGTGGTTGAGCTTGCTCCATTAATGTACAGTTGAGCTGGCCTAGCTAGCTTTCTAGGTTGGCCTTTTTTGTTTCTCTAAGTAAAATTTTCAATATCTAAAAAGAATATTAGACTAAGTTCATGTTCATTAAAAAAAATTATCTCAATTTTTTTTACAATTATATTCTTTTCAAATTAATATTAAAGTATTTATATTAAGGAAACTTTATATATTTTTTAAATATTACTATTTATCTGTAAGGAGTTTTAAATTAATAAATATTATACTTTGTGCATTATACTTCTTAAAATTACATTCTAAACAATGATTTTATCAAAGGTTCTAAATTGAATCATATTTTATTTTATCTACTTAATTTTTAATTCAAAAATAACTATAATTACTATTTATCAACGATCATATACATATCCTTTATTTTATAAATAACCCCCTAACAAAAATTTTATTATAAACCAAACTCTTTGTATCGTGGTTTTCTCGCTCACAAGGATGATTCCTATTTTCCTGCTACTTTGCATTATTATCATCATTGTCGTTGGATGACTCATACTCATAGATAATCCTAATGAAGTGGACTACAATCATTTTTTTAGCATGTTCATTTTGTTTTTTCATATTTTATTACCAATGATTATGGTAAATTTAGCATTTTCAGATCCTTATATAATAGTGTATTTTTTAAGAGATGATTTTGCATCGAACTCAGTGTATTGTTTTCAATAAAATGCTCTTCATCTTGTTTAAAATTTAAAAGACTTATTCTTTATAGTATTTATTTCAAAGATATAAATGTATTAAATTCTGGGGTGTTATAACAACATCAAGGCTAGGTATTTTTTATGTAGTGATATTATGTGTTAAACACCAAAGTAATCCAAAGGAATCACATATTCTTACTAATAAGAGAATAGTCAAATATATCAAAATACTTGTGAGTTATGGTCTGATGTACAATAGAAGTGAATAATTGAATTTGGTTAGATTCATTGATCTTGATTAAGTTGGATATTGTAATGATATCAAATCAATACACGAAGGAATATTATTCTTAGGAGAAATTTATGTGAGGTGATAATGTAAAAAAACAAAACTATGTAAATTTGAGCATTGTTAATGTTGAATATATTGTTTCTACACATGCATGAACAAAAATGAGTTGAATAAAAGATAAGTTGGAATATGTGAAGGTGAAAGTTGAGAAGCTATTAAAATTTTCATGTGATAATCAAATTTAAATTAATATATATTGAAATATATTAAAACACTCTAGATCCAAACATATTTAATCAGAGAGAAGGTTGCAAAGGGAGATGTGAGGCTGGGATATACTTACACAAAAGATCATATTGTTGATATGTTCACTAAAGTTGTGTAAAAGGATATATTTGAAGATTTAAGGCTATAAATACATGTTCATCCTTTCCATATTACATAAGGAATTATTAGTATACTCCAAAATACTTTGGATTCTATTTCCAAATGGGGATAAAGAATATAACCCATGTCACACTTGGTTTGAGTAATCCAAAGTTACTATTATTGATAAAAGGGAGAGTATTATTTGAGATGATTTAGGGGGAGTAAATAAAATTCATAATCCACAAACTAATTGTCACTGAGGGATGAAATTATCTTAGAATAATTTATTTATCAAATAGTGTGGTGTTAGGATATTTCTCTTTGAGAAAGGTTATGATTTGATGAAACTTTATGAGTTATTAAAGTTGACAGCAAATATAAAGGAGTAGATTGAAGAACCCATGAAATTGTTAAAGTTGTGTTGTATTTGTTTTCAACTATGTGTGAAGAACATTTTGTAAGTCTTGAGAATTTTTTTAGGTGAGTTAAGTGGCTAGACAATATATCTAGAAGAATAATATTTGAGAAGGCATGTTGAGTCTGAGATAATCAATAAAGGCGTATAATAGTCACAAGTCGGTTCTGAAAAATTATTATACTATAAACTGACATGTGGAACTAGTTGTAAAGAATTACAAGGGTAATTTTAGGGAATTTTGAGAATCGAAAAAGGTAGAAGCAAAGGATTTTGAGGATGATCTTGAGGTATCATGTCCTAGAAGGTGAATCTGGAAGCATCAAAGTGTATATGTATCAAAAGTCCCTAAGGCAAGTACTGAAGAATTATCATGTTTAAGAATGTAAGTTGAATGAAAAAACAATAACATTATGATAAAGAAGAAGTATGTGGATTTAGTCAATGATGATGATAGTTTTTACTAATGTGAAAGTCTAAAAGAATTAAGATGTTGAAAGTGGTAATGAATGTTTCAGGTAATCATGAAGACTGGTAGTTGTAGAAGAAGTATAATAAATATGTTCTAGATAATTATGATGACTAGTAGTGTAATATAAAGTAAAAGTAGTATGTTTAAATTGATTATGAATACTAGAATCAGAGGTTGAAGTGTAAGTATTGAGAGGATTGTGTCTAAGAATGAAAGTTTGGAAACATAAGCATAAGTGGAAGCCAAGAAAGTGAAAATGTATATTGAGTTATCATTATCAAGAGTTCGGATGATATGTTGATGTTATGAATGAATAAATATAGAAGATCTCAAAATCTACATAGGATTAACTCAAAATACCCAAAGACTACTTTATAGTAACTTGAAGTTTTCAAGAGGTGGAATAAGTTATTGATTTGGAGAATTAATTATGATGATGTTGTATTTTTTTTATGAAATAAATTTCATTATTCTCAAGTCATTATTCATCTTGAATTTTTTAGAAGAGTTAAAGGAGAAAGGTCATGAATTGACTAAGAATATTTCTTAATCAAGCTGAAATTTAAGGAAGTTATAAAGAAGATTGATGGATAATTTAATAAGAAGGTTTTCCTAATTGAGAAAGTGTGAAATTCAAAGAAAAAATTCCTAGAGCCTGTATTTCCACATTTCATACAAACTTCGTGCTCAATGCTGAGTATAAAAGTGGGAGTGTTGGGTCAAAGAATATACTGATGATTGGAAAAATTCGTTACTTTATTAACTATCTTTATATCATATTCTTGAATATTTTCTATTGAGCCTACTTTTTTAATAATCATAACATCAAATTTTGAAAATTGATAAATTTTTATAGCATTTTGATTATAAATATCCCTATTATTCTAATTTTTTAACCATTATTCTATAATTATTATGGAAATAAGAAATTCTTTTGAATCTAAACTCAAGGGTTCAGATTCCATAGACTTACTTGTTGGAGTTTGTGCCATAGAACCAACTTGTTTAATACTTGATTACATATTTTTCTTATTAAACAAGTTTTTTTATCACATATTGATTATTATTCTCTATGATATGTGTATTTGATAATGTCCTTAGAATATATGTTGTACTAAAAGGTCATAGCAATTCTCTACTATGATGAAAACCTAGAGGTGCCATGATATTATTCTTGAACCTCATTCTATGGTTAGATGATATTATTTGATGGTATAGAGAAAATATAGTTTATTAGGGGTAGGAGGCTCATAAGACATTGAGACACCTTCTCATGGTGTTTTCCCTTGGTAGTATCTTAGATAGGAGGTTAAGATAACTAGCCTACCAAAAGAAAATCCTCATTTCCATGTGTCATTGGATGTTCCTATCTGTGGACATGTGTATTGATCCTTAGACTTTAAGATTATCATTAATGGGTATTATGACTCATGTACTTTGATGTATTGATGAAAACTATAGTGACACATTTTCATGGTGAAGTAAAATATGTTGGGTGTGTCAAAAATGATATAGCATTAATGGATAATGCGAGAAAAGATTTATCCCTTTTATCTCTTGATGAAAGTTAATGTATCAGGCCCTTTGATGGGAATGTAACCAACTGAATAAATCCATGTTCATGGTGTTATATGGTTGATTTCATTTCCATAAAGTCAAATAAATAGACATTGAGAATATAGGTTGATGGTATCAGCATACAATATACTTGATTTGAGATATTATGATAAAAGGATTATATTACATGACAAACATTCGTAGGAGGTTGGATGTCATTGTGACATTAACTTCTTTCTCTATGGATGTCTTAACATGTTTCTAGACTCTAAACTTGGACTTTAGGTACCTATGTTTAATGCCACTAATAAAGAGTCCTAGATGGTCACACACTAAGTGTGTCAGCAATCTCGGTTAAATTCTAGTATTGAATTTTACAAGTTATAATAAATAATATTTATTCAAGTTTGGTAGATCACCATAATTTAATTACAAGTTATTTAAAAGAATAAAGTGAGTTAAATAATAATAAATATTTATTTTCATGTTTGATGAATATAATATTTATTATATTTATCATAAAATAATATAGTGACATTTATTTAATTAAATAATCATTATTCAAGAAATCAATAAATGTCAATGAAGGAAAGTGGACTGAGCTTAATGGTCTAATTAGAAATAAATATTATTTATTTATATTCTTGTTATGTTTCACATGTCAAGCGATTAATAATATTATTATTATTATTAATGGACATATGGTCAACTAAGAATATTAAAGATGGTTAAGGGGATGTGTGCAATTTTCCAACCCTAAACCTATTGCAATACATATCTAATTATGAATCTTTCCAAAATCATTTTTGGTGTGCACAACAGATAAAGAGATATTGGATCAAGACCTAGAGAGTGTTCTCTCTTCCTCCACTCTCAATCCTTCTAGAGAACACCAAGGGTTATTCATCCTTCATGGAGAATACTGCTACAATCAACCACAAACAACATAAGCAAACAGGATTGGTCTTGTTAACACTTGGTGTTTTTGTAGTGTTGATCAGAGATTGTGGTGCATGTGTGGATCACCACTAGAGGGATTCTGCACTTGAATCTTACATCGCAACCATGGTGCGAAGAATTCTATTCCATAAGATAATCAACGAAAGTTTAATTATAAGTTAAGGTAATTCTATATCTCCTCATAAATTAATTATAAATTACATGTAAAAAACCTTTCCCTATGGTTTTGATGTATTAATTTAGTCTATTAATCTAATATTTTTCATTGGTAATTATCTCATGATTATGTAAAGTAATGATAACACATGATTTAATACTAAAAGCTGAGTTCGTAATAGCTTCAAAGGATTCTTCTGTTGCACCTCGAACCATCAAGTGGTATTAAAGTGGTTACGTGTTTAATTTATAATTATTTATTATTCATTTATTGATTGCATATTTTTTAATTTTATTTTACTTAAAATGTTTCATTTTAATATCTGAACATCATCGTATCTTCTTTTCTTCATTATCGATAACATAACCAATAAACATTTAATGATTAAAAAATGAAGAATCGTCTAGATAATACCATCTGGAGGTGCCAAAGGTTCTTCCTAGAGAAAAAAAGTACACATCATGTACTTCATGAGTACACATAGTGTAGTTTTTATTCACATGGCTAGATATTGTGATAAAGTTGGATAGATATGATTTAATTAGATATAATATCTGATAAAAATAGATCATCATGTGGATCTAGATAGGTCATAACATTTATTGAAGAACTATATGTCGTGTAACCACTGTACATGATGTGTAGTACCCCATGTCTTGTGATCAAGCACATGGGGTATCTTAAGTGATTCATATATTGGATACATGGCACGGGGACTACCAAGCCTTGAAAACCAAGGTTATACACTGTGTATTCCAAGTGCACACCGTGTACCTCGAACATGTCCAAGGTAGCCTATATGGTTATATTAAGGAGTGTGCTGCGGACATGGGCAGAAGAAAATTACATGTCATTTAGTTTTCAGTCGGTAGTGTTCTAAAATTTTCATGGGAAAAAGAATTAAATGGATAATTAAACATATTGATTGTGTGTTGTATGTTTCATTCATTAAATAGTACATGCCATGTCATAGGATTAACAATTATACATTAAGTTAATTTACCTTTTAAAATTTTAATGAACGCATGAGGTTGTCTCCAAGTACACATGTGTACTACATTAATTTTAAATAAAGTTGATTTTGTTTAAAATTATAGATGATAGTGAGTTAAGTATGGTTGGATTGAATTAAGATAAAATTGGATTAATTGGATTAATTTATGGCGCATTATATTAATTAAAGAAGGAATCAACATAATTGATAATAATATTTAAAATGTATTTATGTTTCATGGTTTATAAATGATCATGATATTAAACTAGACTTTTGTATGTGATTGTTTTATTTTAATTTATTTTTATTAAATTAAAATTGTGGCCTAAAAATCATCCCCTTCCCTTTATTATGTCAGGGAATGCATGTTTGCAGTTTCTTTTATGTAAACCCCCTTTATCCAATCCATTGGATCCCCTCACATACATGTGAGTAAAATCTTATGTATGGATGGAGCTCCTAAGTGAGTGGAGGTGGTCCAAGCCAAGGATCCAAGGTAAAACTAATCGAGGCAACACATAAATGCCAAGGTGGAATACTTCAACACAAACCAAGTTACGGTTCAAGGTGTTTTCCCCTAGGGTTGGGGGTTAGTTTATCATCCACTGGATAAAATAACCATTAGAGAAACTCATGACCATGTAACTTATATTTTATTTCTATCAGTTTCATAGTTTATTATTTATGTTTGTGAATTTTTCACAATCACCTAAATAAATGAATTATCATGCATGAAATATGGAATAAAATATAATCGAAATATGCATAAATGTTTTAGCAGACATGGATAATCACTTAATTAAAATTCACTTAATATTAGCAAGGTGTGTAAAAGGATAAAATGGGATTTATGCATAAGGATAAAAATGCCTCAATTAAAATATTAAGTCGTCCTAGTCTTCCACTACTTAAATTAGAATCAACCTCATTATTCAAAGTAATTGACTAACCCAAGTTGGGGTGCTTTCAATTATCATTGGAATTTTAGATTGAAGTTTTGGGTTGACTTAACTTGGTTTACATCAAGGGTTTAATGCCCAAGAAGGACTTGGTGAAACTGAGAGGCAAAGGTTGAGAAAATATTAAAACAGGATTTCAGTATTGGGGAGTTCACTTAACAAATCAAGGAACTACAAGTTAATGTAGTTGTAAAGTTGTGCCTACCTAAAACCCTTCAAATAACTTTCTAGAACTGATTCTGGGATATGATAAGGGAATATGTATCTTTTACACTAGAATATCTAAGCAAAAATATATTCTAAAACTGATAGTGAGGGCTGTTAGGTTTTGAAAAAATAATGGGAGATTAATAAGAATTTAATTAATTTTAAATTTATTAATAAATTTTTATAATAAAAACAAGTACTAATTATCTATTCTTAAATTTTAGAAATGGAAAATAAAATTACATTGAAAATATCATTGAGATACATACTATATAAGGATAACCTTCTCACTGGTGAAAATTTCTAGGAATGGTATAGGCACTTGCACATTATAATACGCCACAAAGAGGAATTATACATGCTGGAAACCCCACTTTCCTTAGCTTATTTCAAAAGAGGCTAATGGAAATAAGTTTCTCTTTATCTGAAGCATGTGGATGACACTATGAATGTCCAATGTTTCATATTATCCTTCATGTTCAATGAGATTTTAAAGCAATATGAGGATATAGATGTGTATAGTATTGTTTCTCACCTTAAGGATCTCTATAAAGAGAAGGTAAGATCAGGGAGATATGAGATCTCTAATGCACTATTCATGTGCAAGATTGGTGATTTAGATCTATCTTGGGAACATATGATCAATATGATTGGATACATTGATCACCTAGATGTCTTAGGTTTTAAGATCCTTGATGATCTGTGCACAGATCTCATTTTGTCCTCATTACCTAAAACCTTCTCCAGTTTTATTGTGAATTATAATATGAGAAATAGTGAGAAGAAACTTTTGAAACTTCATCCACTTATTCACAAAGTTGATAAATACATGGGGTGTGACAAAACCATTATCCTTATGATGAATAAGAATAGTAAGAATAAGGAAAATTCACCCAATACTCATTCCAAGTCTAAGGATCCCGAGAACCATCCTTCTAAGAAGAAGAAGATTAAAATGAAAGGGAAATAATAGGATGTAGTATGTTTTTCATGTGGCAAGCAGGGCCATTGTAAGAGAAAGTTCACCTAGATAAAGAAGCTAGGGGAAGCTTCAGGTGCATTCATTATCAAGTGTGATCTTTTTATATCTACAAATTGGGTATTAGATACTACATATGATGCTCACATTTGTATCAAAATATAGGAACCAAGTAGATTTGATAAGGTTGAAGGTGGTGAGGTTGATCTATGAGATTCCAATGAAGTGAGGTTTCCTTCTCTAGCCATTGGGGACTATCATATAACATTATTTATGGGATTGTTTTTTGTTTTAAAGAACTATTATTATGTTCCTAGTGTTACCAAGAACATAATTTCCTTTTCTTACTTAGATATGGATGATTTTATTTTCAACTTTAGAAATAAAGATTGTTTATTTTATAAATATAGCATATGTTATGGTATGGAACAAATGAATAATGGTCTTTATATATTAAATTTCAAAAACTAGATATTGAAAATTGATAATGAAACTAATAAACATGAATCATATGATACCCAGTTGTGGAATTACCATTTTGGTCACATAAATTATAAGTGTTTGACAAAGATCTATCAAGATGGTTATTTAGACTCTTTTGAGCTAAATTCACTTGAAATATTTTATAATTTTTTATAAGTAAAAATGACCAAATCATCATTTCGTGGTCAAGTTTAAAGGGCCACAAATTTTCTAGAATTAGTATGCACTAATGTGTGTGAACCTTTTAAAGTAGAATCTAGAGGTGGATACTCATACTTTATTACTTTTTCCAATGAATTGAGGTGGTATGGTTATATCTAATTGATGAGGTATAAGTATGAATCCTTTGAGAAGTTCAAAGAGTTCAAGAATGAGGTTGATAATCAACTGGGTAAGAAGATAAAGAAACTTCGATTGAATTGAGATAGTGAATATCTTAACCAATACTTTATTGACTTTATACTGGAGTATGAGATTTTATCTCAACTCACTCCACCGTATACACCATAGTGGAATGGTGTTAGTGAAAGGAGTAATTGTACCTTATTAGACACGTTAAGGTTGATGATGAGTCATATAAATATTCTATTATCATTTTGGTTATATTCATTACAAACAACATTATACTTACTAAACTAAGTACCAACTAAAGTGGTAGACAATATTCCTTTCGAGTTATGGAGTGAAAAGAAACGTGTTTTTTGTCACATGTTCATGCATGGGGTTATGGGGTGTTTTTTAAGGCTATCTCATGCAAAAAAATAACATCCCAAGACACAAAGTGTATCTTTATCGATTATCCTAAGGAAATAACATGATGTTATTTATACAACCCTTCAGACAAGAAAGTAACTATCACAAGACAAGTTGTCTTTCTTGAGAGGCAGCACATACTCAAGGAGGATAGTGGGAGCAAGATTGACTTTGATGAATTTAATGATAAAGATACACAAGAGTTGGTACATGAACTAATTCCATGGGTCCCCATAGAAGAAGGTGTTCCTAAAACACTAGTGTTGCGTAAGAGTACAAGATAGGTAAAAGATCCAAAGATATATGGATTTCTAGTCACTGATGATGATGAATCGTTATTGGTTGAAAATAATGATATTTTATCCTACAAGGATGTGGTATAGAGTTCATAAACTGTAATATGGAAAGAGACCATGAATTCTAAGATGAATTTAACGTATTAAAACCAAGTTTGGATTGTGATCGATATGCCTGTTGATGTAATTCTTATTGAGTGTAAATGGGTATTCAAGAGAAAAATAGACATGGAAGGTAAAGTAAATACCTATAAAGCATGGCTAGTTGATAAAGGGTTTAAACAATTTCATGGAATTAACTACGATGAAACCTTTTCTCTAGTTTCCATTTTTAAATACATCAAAATCATGCTTGCTATAACAGCTCACCATAACATTGAGATTTAGAAAATGGATGTCAATACTTCTTTCCTTAATGGGAACCTTTATGAGGATGTGTATATGACACAATCAGAAGGGTTTGTGGCTCCAGGAAATGTAAAAATGGTATGAAAATTGTAAAGATCCATTTAAGGATTAAATCATACATCCATGTCATGGAAAATTTGATTTGATGAAGCTATAAATGAATTTGGTTTCATTAGGAATGAATGTGAGCCATGTGTTCACAAGTGTTTTAGTGGGTGTGAATTTATTTTTATAGTAGTATATGTTGATGACATATTACTAATTGGAAACAATATACCAGCCTTACAAGAGGTTAAATCATGGTTGATTAAGTAATTCTCTATTAAAGACTTAGGTGAAGTTCCCTACATTCTAGGGATCAATATCATGCATGATAGATCTAATAGGCTGCTAAGAATAATTCAAGGTACATACATTGACCATATACTAAAGAGATTCAGTATGAAACAATCTAAGATATTATTGTTTCTAGATTCACATAGTATACATATTTCCAATAAAATGTGTCCCCAAACACAAGAGTAAAGAGATATATTGAGTAAGATATCATATTCTTCTACGATGGGATCTATAATGTATGTCATGTTATGTATGAGGCTTTATGTTTCATTTTTTCTGAGCATAGTAGGAAGATATCAAGTAGATCTAAATGAATATAATCGGAATGTTGTTAATACTATCCTTAAGTATCTGAGGTGAACTAAGGATATGTTCTTGGTATATGAAGGAAATGAATATCTATTCATAATGGGTTATACATATGCTAGCCTTCAAAAAGATCATAATTATCTGAAGTCACGGTCTGGATATATTTGTTATCTCAATAGAGGAGTTGTGAGATGGAAGAGTTCAAAGCAACCAGTTTTTGATTCTATAGTGAATTCTGAGTATAGTGTGGCTTCTAATGTAGCCAAAGAAGTGGTTTGGATTCACAATTTTTTCCAAGAGCTTGATGTGGAACCTAAAAGTAAAGATCCTATCATAGTTTATTGTGATAACATTACAGCAGTGGCTCTCTCTAAAGAGCCAAGTTTATACCAAAATACAAAGCACATACTTCGAAAGTTTCATCTCTTGATGGATTTTTCTCAATGAAGTGAAGTAGTAGTGAGTAGACTATCCATGGGGGAAAACGTGATAGACCCCTTAATGAAGGTTTTATCTTAGAAGAATCATGAGTATCGTGTGAGAGATAGTAGACTGAAAGCTATTGTCAGTTGACTCTAGTGAAAATGGGAGTCCATTGGAGTTGGTGCCCTATAACCAACTTGTTTAGTACTTGATTACATGTTTTTTTATTAAAGAATTTTTCTTATCACATATTTATTATTCATCTATATGATATTTATATATAATAATTTCATTAGAATATATGTCACATTGAAAGGTCGTAGAATTTACCCGCTATGATGAGAACCTAGAGGTTCCACAATATTATTCTTGAACCTTGTTCTATGGTCGGATGATATTATCTAACCGGACATAGAGAATACAAGCTATCAGGGATAGGAGGCTCATAAGAAATTGATACACCTTATCATGGTGTTCATCCTTGGTTATACCTAGATAGAAGGTTATGAGAATAGTCCCTCCAATAGGAAATCTGCATTTCTATGTGTCATTGGATGTTCCTATCTATACATGTGTGTATTTATCCTTATACTTTAAGATTTTAATTAATGGATATCATTACTCACGTACTTTTATGAATTGATGAAAACCATGATGATATATGTCTATAGTGAACTAGGATACATTGTATGTGTTTTAAGAGTGGTCGATTGTCACCTATCAACTGTTCAAGGGTCTGGTGCTCTACTAATGTATATAGTGGCATTCAAGTCAAATCCTCGGTGATGGTACTTTTTTATAGTCAATTGTTTTTGTGATTTGTCTTTTTAATGGGGGGTTGTTTGCTGAGATAAAATGAAATGATTGATTGATGTAGATTGATTTAATAATTTTATAAAACTTGGGGTGAGTTTATTATTGGGTATTTAAGCTTATGATATCCTTGTTCTTTGCTTTATATTGCATTAAATTAACACCCACTTCACAAGATGACTTTGATCAGAATTCCTAAGAGTTGAGGCTTTAGTTCAAGCCTTAACTTAACTTAGGGTTCTAATATAAATAAAAACTTTTTTATGTTAGTGTATTTATGGTTTTAATAATCCATGGAATCCACTTGTTAAACAAAATATGCCATTAATTCATGACATTTTAAGTTCAACATACACAATGTTAACCTAAATAATACTCAAAAAGAAAAAGCTCTCAATCACTTAATATCCCCAAATTATGACTCACCCCAATGATATATTTAATAATATATTGATATGGTTAGTAATATGGTAATATGTGTTTATGGTGATTAATTTTAAATATAATGAAAAGAATGGAATAAGAAAAGAGTTGTGTATCGAACACACACACAAACATTGATGAGAATTAAACACAGACTTTTGATTGAATGAGAAAGCGGAAGAAGGGAAGTGGTTTTAACTTAATTTAAAATATTTTAAGACAATTAATATTTAAGAAAAAGGGTGGATTATTAAAATATAATATGAAGAATAAACTTTCATTAAAACTGAAACGAAATTGAAAACAGCTTATGCGATTACAAATGAAAGGATCACAAAAGAACATGAAAACAAAGAGAGGAGGAAGGGTATCTCAAGTGAAAGATTGAGTTTGTAAGGTCCTCCTAAGCCTTTGGAAATGCCTTTTTCATGCCAATTTTTCCTTCTATATTCTGAAATTCCAACTCTTTTCAAGGAGAATAGGGGAATGTAGTTATATCCCAAGGAGATGGATTGTTGGCATTCCAAAACTGACCATCCACTTGGATCGATGATTTTACCATTCAAAAATCTGAATATTGAGATATATTCTTCTTAAAAGTTGTTGGTATGAATTTTTTATGTCTAATTTTAAAATAAGGAGTCCATTGGACTTTTTTATCCAAAGTTATGGCTATTTTACTAAACAATTTTCTTCTATCCATTTTTGTGTCGAATATTTCCCTGGTTTACATGTGAATGCATTTTAGGATAGGAAGATACCTTCAAATTCAAAAAAAAATATTCTAAAAAGTTGGCCAAAAATATCTTGGATTTCACAATAAAAAGTATCATCTAGAATTTATTTATAGATTAGGAGAAAAGTCAACAATTGTGTGCTGCTTTTAAATTCTCGACAAAATGGTGGGATGGAATTAAAATCATATGTTGGGACCCTTTTTGTTTGATTTGGGAATTAAAATTCTTATCCATGATTATTTTGGGTAATAAATAACATATTATGGTGTTTCATAAAATTTGGGTTTCTGGATTGATCCCATAAATTCAATCATCATGGATGGTCTAGTTTATTCACAGTTCATTTGGGTCTTCTTGTGTGGAAAATATGACCATTCAAATGGAAGAATTGGAAAAGTATTACTTCTAGTGATATGTTGGAAATTGAATAATAAATACTAAAAAACAATAATAACGCAATTTTGATTAAAATTATGAGATTTATGATTAAAATATTAAACTGAATTAAATCTGGATTAATTCAAATAATGCTCAAAAATTATATTTAATATTAAAACATAAATATTTCACACTGATTATGCACTTTTCATATAAAACAAGTAAAGGGAATAAATAAAAATTTATTAATAAATTAATAAAATCAAATCCCCCACACTTAGTCTTGTTCATGTCCTCATGTAAAACAAATATAAAAACATAACTAAATCATTTTCACTCACCAAAAAATATAAACATTTTGTTTTCACCAATCATGGGGGGTATAGAATAGTTCACTCATCCATAATGAATTACACAAAAAAATTATACAGAAAAAATGTTCCAAAAACAATTCATTTTTCATGCTCAAAATTAGAAATGGAAAATGTAGACACTCAGAACGTACTCCTCTCAAGATGATAAAAATTTATTTATGGAGGTTCACTCATTCACCAAAAAAAAGTGAAAATATTAGAGTTTGAAAGAGATATTAGCTTCTATTACCTATCATAATGTGCACAAGAATCAAGAGGTATTTTTAGGTGGGTTTCAGTGGCTATGGGATGGTAGGAATATAGTGTCCAAAAAGTGGAAAAGATGGGTAAAATACAAACATGGGTAAAACAATGCACAATTTTTTTTTTGAAATGAAACATGGAAGGAAATGGAAACACATATTTACAAGGTCATGATTGTGTGAAGAAAAACACAAAATAGGAAGAAAATTTGAAGGGTATAAAAAGATGAAATATTTACAGAACACAAAACTTCTCCCAATGAAATAATTATTCTTTTTTTTTCTTTTTTTCTTTTTTTTTCTTTTTTTCTTTTTTTTCTTTTTTTCAAAAGTCAAACTTGAAAAAAATATCACACTCATATCCCAACCCATGTTTGATATCTTCATGACATTAATTGTAATAGTTATAATAAGATCAAAGGTTAAGGAAGAGTGATTTTTGACCTACCCAAGACACAACCCTTTTTTATTTCTTTTTTTAATTTTTTTTGAACAATTTTCAATAACAGGTACAAAATTACATAAATGAAAATTCATTCCCCAAACTCACTAAATGGAAAGATCTAACCCACACTTAAATAAATGATTTCCCTTAATCATATGATAACATGTTGAAAATCAATAAATGGATACCCAAAATGAAATTCATTCCCCCCACACTTAAATTTCAATAAATTATGTAATGTAATTCCATGTAGATATTGGGTGGGACAAGGTATTGGGCTTGTAATGTGGCTATCAAAGAAAATGTTTTCATAAGCTTGAAGGGGATTTCAAAAGGAGTATTAATGTAAGGTTAATGGGAGGCTATTTGGTTATTGTGATGCTCATGTGGTTCAGAAAATTCCTCTATCATATTAATGTACAATAAAGTAGGAAATTCAGTTAGAAGGTCCACAAACTCAAGACTCACAATTAGGGGTAAAAAAACACACATTTTGAAAAGATGGTCATAGGTGACCTTGGCATGAAAGTTAATGTTGTTCCTCACCATTGGGAAAGAATCATTTTCCAAATAAAAAATTGAGTATTCAAAGTTTATTGGTTTTAACACAAGATTATTTATCCAAATTTATGATGAAAATACAAAATTTTGAGATGAAAACGTGTCTTTTGACTCCCCAAAAATGACTGGATAAATTTTAAAAAGTGTATGGTGAGTAATTTCGACTATTTTTTCATATTTATTTAGTTTTTTTTAGTTTTTTTAGTTTTTTATAAAGACACGCTCATATGAAAGAGAAAGAGTAAATAAAAATTTTGATGATGAAAGTGGTAAAAAATTATGAGAATGATTGATAAAGTAGAGAGAGATAGAGACGTTAAAGGGAAAGAGGTTCCCCCTAGTTTGAATTTGGTGGGTCGTAGTCTCCATCCAGTGGTTTGTTTACCACAGTGGTTTGGGATTCAATGGAAGTCGATGTGGTTCCTGAGATGTGTTTCCTCTCATGGTGATGCTTTAAACGATGTTCATTAACTATGAATTTCCTTTTGGAAGTGGGGTTTTGGAATTACACTGCACTAAATGGGTAAACATTATTAATAATAAAAGGATCTTCCCAATGATAATTAATCTTACCTAGGTGAATCCGAAATCGAGAATTAAAGAGAATTACTTTTTCACCTTCATGAAATACCTTTAGTAGGATATGTTTATTGTGGAGTTCCTTATCCTTTTCTTTGTAAAGATTGTAATTCTCATAAGAATATAGTCGAAGCTCCTCTAATTCATTTAACTACAACAATCTCTCTTCACCAAATTTTTCAAAATAAAAAATTACATGTTTTCATAGCCCAAAATGACTTATGTTGGATTTCAAATAGTAAATGACATGCTTTACCAAAAACTATCCTAAATGGAGACATCCCAATGGGGGTTTTATAAGTAGTTTGATAAGCCCAAAGCACTTCACCAAGTATTTCAAGCTAGTATTTTATGGTGGGCTTTATAATTCTCTCAAGAACTCTTTTCACTTATATATTAGAAAGTTCATCCATTCCATTTATTTTCGGGTGATAAGAATTTGAAGTTTTATGTATAACCAAATTCTTTTTCAAAACATATATTCCATGGTCCAATTATAGAAATGAGTTCCTAAGACACTTATCAAGGCATGCAGTGTTCCAAATCGATGGAAAATGTGGGTTTTTAGGAACTCAGTAATAGTATGTGCATCATCCTTCCTAGTGGTTTTAGCCTCAAACCACTTAGAAACATAGTTAATAGCCAGAAGAATATATGAGAATCCATTGTAAGGTGAAAATGGTCCCATGAAATCAAATCCCCAAATATCGAAGATCTCCTAAAAAATTAAAGTATTTTGTGGAATTTAATTTATTTTTGAAATTTTGCCCAAATTTTGGCAAGTGGGACAGGATTTATATAATTCATGTGAGTCCTTTAAGAGTGAAGGCTAGAAGAATCCAGAGTCTGGGACCTTTTGGGAGGTCCTTTGTGGTCCAAATTGGCCACCTCTGGGAAGTGAGTGGCAGAATTCTAAGATGGGGGAATGTTCATCTTCATCAACACATATTATAATTACCATGTCAACCTTAGTTTTCCAAAGTATATTATCCTCCCAAAAATAGTATTTTGATTCACTTTTCAACTTCATTTTTTGTTCATTTGAAAAAAAACAGGAAAAATACTAGAAACCAAGTAATTTACAATTGGGCATACCATGGTGACTTTAGAGTGAGAGATGAAAGGTGATCAGTGGGGAATTTAGGATCAATTATTTATGAATGAGAAGAATTAGAAATTCTACTCAAGTGATCAGCCACATGGTTTTATTTTCCTAGTATGTCTTTGATTTCAAGGTCAAACTCTTGGAGCATTAGGATCCATCTTATTAGACTCAGTTTGGAATCACTTTTATTGAGTAATAAATTTATAGCAGAATGGTCTGTGAAGATGATGATTTTGGCACTTGATAGATAGGGTCAGAATTTATCTAAGAAAAAAATCACAGCTAAAAGTTCCTTCTCAGTCATAGTGTAGTGATATTGAGTTGCATCCAATGTTTTTGAGGCATAATAGATGACATGAGGAATATTTTTTATTCTTTGACCAAGAAAGATCCTAATGTCCCTATCAGAAGCATCACACATCAATTAAAAGGGTAAGGACCAATCTAGGGGTTGAATTATCAGGGAATATATAAGAACAATTTTGATTTCAATAAAGTCTCTCTTACAAGCCTCATAAAATTGGAATGTAACATCATTTTGGAGCAGCTGAGTGAGTGGGAGGGAAATCCTACTAAATTTATAGACGAATCACCGATAGAAACCGGCATGACCAAGGAATGAATGGATGTGTCAAACTATTGTGGGTTCAGTAAGAGATTGGATCACCTCAATTTTATCAGGATTGACTTAAATACCATCTTGTGAAATTGTGTTCCATATAACAATCTCATTAGTAACCATTAAGTGAAATTTTTCATAATTAAACACAAGGTTACATTTGAAACACTTTTGAAGGATTGGAGAGAGTGAATCCAATCAGGATTCAAATGAATCACCATAAATGGTAAATTTATCCATGAATACCTCCATGTAGTGTTCAATGAATTTTGAAAATATACTCATCATACATCTCTATAATGTTGTCGGAGAATTGAAAAGGCCAAAAGGCATTCTCCTATATGCATATTTTCTAAAGGGGTAAGTGAAAGTAGTCTTTTATTAGTACTGAGGTGCTATTGGGATTTGGAAGTAGTTGGTGTATCCATAAAGAAATAATTAATGTGACTTTACACCTAATCATTCCATCATTTGATCAATGAAAGGAAGAGGGTAGTGATATTTTCATGTTTCAGTATTTAATTTCTAATAATCGATGCACACACGCCATTAATTTTTCACTCGAGTTGTGACAACCTCTCTATGTTCATTTGTGACAATAGTTATCCCACCCTTCTTAGGCACCACTTGAATTGGACTAACCCATTCACTATTAGAAATTGGATATAT
This sequence comes from Viscum album, assembly GCA_963277665.1. Lineage (NCBI taxonomy): Eukaryota > Viridiplantae > Streptophyta > Magnoliopsida > Santalales > Viscaceae > Viscum > Viscum album. The sequence goes on along the minus strand of OY728125.1, from coordinate 114,338,461 downwards.
AATACCATCTTGGAGAATCTTGGTAATATCTTCCCTAACTACCTCAAATATGAGTGGATTGAGTCTTATTTTTGGTTGTCTGATTGGTTTGGATGATTCCTCAAGATGTATGTGATGCATGAAAAGAGTAAGGCTGATTCCTAGTATCTCATCTAGGTTCTAACCTAAGGCCTTTTTCTTTTCCTCTAACACCTGAACAAGTTTGGGCTCTTGGTTTTAGTAATTAAGGTAGAGACAATGATAATATAAGAGTGATCATGAAAAAGGATTACATATTTCAGTTGTGCAAGAAGAGGTTTCAGATCATTTTCATCTTTTATTTATGATCCAAAAAAATCAGGAACAGGGGAAGGGATTTTAGTTGGTTTTAGTTCATTTTCCTCAATACCATCCAAGGTGGAATAGTAGAGATCAGAGTTTAGATGGGATTCAAGAGAGTTTTCAAGATCCTCTAGATTGATGGAGTCTATGAATGAAAGGTCAACATTAACTTCCCTATTTATGACTTGGTTAAACATGGTGAAAATTTCACAAGATCCACTCTCATTAGAACATAATGAACATGTTGGAATGGGGTTCAATTAACTCTCAGAAGTGTCCTCAGAAGCATGGATTGAGAAGGAAGAGTGATCCTCATATGGGTATCGCATGGCTTGAAAAATGTTGAACTTGACCATTTGGTCACCGAATTCCATGGATATGATGCCCAGATGGACATTAATCTTATTTCTAGTTGCCGGGAGGAATGGTCTTCCTAGAATTAGGGGATATTTAGAAGAGTTCATCTCACTTTCCATGTCAAGGACATAGAAATTAGTTATAAAGATAATATCATTAACCCAAACAAGGACATCCCCAATTATTCCTTCAGGACTGGTTGTTCTTTGATTGGATAACTGGATGACAACACCCGTTGGGTGCAAGGGACCTAGACAAAGGTTGGAGAAGATGGATTTGGGCATGACATTTATCGAGGCTCCTAGTTTTATGAGTGCATCATTGAAGTTGGAACTCCCTATTTGGCATGGAATAGTAAATGTACCTGGGTATTTTCACTTCATGGGTATGGACTTCTGGGTTGGAACATTCTCAATGGTCTTAATTTGTATCTTATGGGTGCACAAATCCTTAAGAAACTTTTCATACTTAGGTGTTTTCTTGATGGAATCTAAAAGGGGAATATTGACTTCAACACGTCTAAACATGATGAGCATTTCAGGATTGAGTTCAAATGACTTCCTTATCTTAGAGATGGATTGAGGAAAAAGAATTGAGTTCCTTAGAGGGATGTAAGTAGGTTAGGGAGTTACTTCAGGTTCTTTTTATAGATTTTTGTTCTTTTCATTTTCAATATCAACATTAAAAGGTTCATTTGAGGATCCATCATGAGGTATGGAAAAAAATCCCGGTAGAAGTGCAATTACACATACATTACCCTTGGAGTTGGGCAATGGTTAAGCTAGGAGTTGGGAATAATTGGATGGTTTCTGTTGGATAAGGTAAGATTCAAGTTGACTAATTTGGGTTTTAATATTTTTAGGATAGAACGGGTGAAGGAGGCAAGATCTTCCACAGTGATTTCCCATGGTTTCATGGAAGAGGTGGCATGTCCTATATTGGAATTACCTTGATTTTGGTTCTTGGGAAAGTGCTTATATTGGGTTGGGAATTGGGAAGTCTCATTAGGATAGTGGATCCCCACCGTTGGTGGTGGGGTGGTAAGGTAAAGCCCACAGGGGCTGGGTGAGTTGGTTCAAGGAGGTGGCATCCCATCGTCGAGGTTCCGGGTTCGAGTCCTCGCAAAGGCAACGTGCACCATTTTCCAGCGATCCTCTCATCCCCTCGACTCCGCGGGAACTGTCCCAAGCCCAAGGGTTGGCCACCTTGGGCCTAGCTGGGGAGGTGTGGCGCGCGAGTGGTGTAAGGCCACACCTATACACACGTTAACTGTTAAACACTTTTGCCCACGGGGGCTGGGTGAGTTGGTTCAAGGCGGTGGCATCCCGTCGTCGAGGTTCCGGGTTCAAGTCCTCGCAAAGGCAACGTGCACCATTTTCTAGCGATCCTCTCATCCCCTCGACTCCGTGGGAACTGGCCCAAGCCCAAGGGTTGGCCACCTTGGGCCTAGCTAGGTAGGTGTGACGCGCGGGTGGTGTAAGGCTGCACCTATACATGTGTTAACCGTTAAACACTTTTTGGAAATTGGAGCCTCTGAGCGGCGGTGATTTTTCCTTCTCGACAGGCTAGGGTTTTCGTCTCTGATTTAGTTCCCTTCCCTCCTCCGGTGTGGTGCGGTTTGGACTGGCGTCGGTGTCGGCGTCCTCGGATCGACGTCGACATGCCTCTGTAAGGCTGGCGTGGCTTCCGATCAACATCCCTTTCTCATCAGCTCGATGATGGTTCTAGCGAGGCTTCGGCTGTCTTCCTGGTGCGTTGGCTTGGGAACGCATGGATCCGGCTTCGTCTTCCCTTTTGGCTGGAGCGTAGGCCCATCGAGGTGTGGATCTGCCTTTGACAGTCCTTGCGAAGGCTTTGGATTTTGCATTGGTTCTCATCTTGGCGTCAATCGGCAAAGGCCTCGGCAGGACTGGCTTCCTTTCAGGAGAGGCTCGGCGCTGGTCCCTGTGTGACACGGAGGGGTAGGGTCCCTCGGTTCTTGATTCCGGCATCCTGCGGCTTACATTGCAGGTTTTCTTTCGGTGATATTTGTTTATGGTGTTGATTATGGTAAGTGGTGGGCTATTGGTTCGTTGTCTTTGGTGAAGTTTGGTTTCTGAAGTTGGATTTTTTAGATCGTATTATGATTTTGTGTTGGTGAGATTCTGGTGGTCGTGTGGTTCTAGGTTTGAAGGTAGCTGCAACTGTTATCTTACAAGGGGTTGCTCCAGATGGGGTTCAGAGCAGTGGTTTTCTTCTGGTCCTTTCTTTTTGAATTTGGATGTTTGAGAGGGTATGGCTTTGCCATCAGTACCATGCTCGTGAAATCATGCACGAGTTTGCTTGTCGTGCTGCGAGGAGTATAAGGAAACTAATCTTATTGTTTTTATGATGGGTAGGGGCTCTTGCGTGTAAGTTTGAATGAGTTGTTTGGCCTTAAACTTTTGTATCGTGGTGGTTTGTTTGTTTTAAGTCGTTGAAGTCATGTTCAGTTTCTCACTTTTTCCTCAAAAGTGTTCGAATAATAAAAAATTAATTTTCAGTCATTAGGATAGTGGAATCCAGGAGGATCAAGAGGAGGATTGATCCTTTGAGGTTGAGTAACAAAAGGATAAGGTTGTTGGAATCTACCACCACCTTTACCATATTGGAATTGGTTTGGATTTTGATGAGGGAACTAAGGGGGATGATAAATGGTATTACCATACCTCAAGTCTGGGTTAAAGGTATAAGAGAAGGGATCAGAGTGGGGTTGGTTGAAGTTTCTAATAAACTGACCTGATTGTTGAGGTTTCGTGTTCCTATAAACATATATTGCATTGAACTCCATTGGACTAGATGAATCATATGGATCCTCTTGAATTTGAGGACATGTGTTAATTATATGATATGGTGATCTACAGATTCCATAGTTCTTGATAGGTCCAGGGAACAAAGATTTTGGAGAAGATGAGGTTGGGGCTTTGGCAGCCACCGCTAGTTGTCTCACAAGACCTATAAGTTCACTCATCCACTCGGTCATCGTTTTGGGATCTATGTATTGATTCTCTTGGACTTATCTGACTTGATCATGTTATTTAGTATGGAATTGTTGCATTTTTTCATTCATGTTTCTTATGAGATCTCATGTAGCTGCAGGAGTTTTATCAACAAGAGAACCGCCACTTGAAATATCAATGAGTGTTTTATCCTTTTCCAAATAAAAGTATTGGATCAAGATTTGTTCAGGGATTTAGTGATGTGATTAGGTTTCCACAAGATTTTTGAACCTCTCTCAGTACTCATAAAGTGATTCATTAGGGAATTGATGGATACCACTTATTTCCTTTCAGATAGAGGCAATACGAGAAGCAGGAAAGAATTTCTCTAAGAAGAGTCACTTCATGTCATTTCATATGGTTATGGAATGAGGATGGAGCTAGTAGAGCCATGAATTTGTGGACTCAACTAAGGATAAAGGAAATTCTTGAAGTTTTATTTGTTCTTTAGAAACCCCTTGAGGCTTTATGGTAGATCACACCACTTGGAACTCTTTGAGATGAAGATGTGGATCTTCCCTGGTTAGCCCATGGAAATGAGGTATAAGATGAATCAAACCTGATTTGAGTTTGAAATCAGCCTCAATATTTGGATATTTAATACTAATGGGTTGGTAATTCATATTAGGGGCAGTGAGTTCTTTAAGGGTTTATTCCCTAGTATTTTCCATATCTAGTTCAATTGGTTAGACAATGACTGGTTCTTGAGTGATTTGATTATCCCTAATGTTCCTCCTAAGTTGGCAAAGATTTCACTCTATTTTGGGTTAAAACAGATCCAAGGGATTTTTTTGAAAGGATATGGAGCATTCAAAGAAAATTTTTAAGGATAAGGAAGGTGGGTTTTTCTTTTTGGTTTTTTATATTATTATTTTTATGAGGAAGGTGGGTTTTTCTTTGTGATTTTTTTCAGATTTTTTTTGTTTATTTTTTTTTACTTGTTTTTTTTTGCAAAAACCAAAAACTACCAACTACTTAACACACCCTACCCAACAAAAAATCCATTTTAAGTTCGATCTATTGTCACCTATCGACCGTTCAAGGTTCTGGTGCTCTTCTAATGCGTATAGCGGCACTCAGGTCGAATCCTCAGAGATGGTACTTTTTTATAGATGATTGTTTTTGTGATTTGTATTTTTAATAGGGGGTTGTTTGCAGAGCTAAAATGAAATTATTGATTGATGTAGATTTATTTAACAATTTTATAAAACTTAGGTTGAGTTCATTATTGGGTATTTAAGCTTATTATATCCTTGAGATTTACTTTATATTGCTTAAATTAATACCCACTTTACAAGATGACTTTGATTGGAATTCTCAAGAGTTGAGGCTTTAGTCCAAGCCTTAACTTAACCTAGAGTTATAATATAAATAAAAACTTGTTTATGGTAATGTATTTATAGTTCCAATAATCCTTGTAATCCATATTTTAAACAAAACATTTCATTAATACATGACATTTTAAGTTCAATATAAACAATGTTAACTTAAAGAATACTCAATGAGAAAAAGCTCTCAATCACTTAATATCCCCAAATTATGACTCACCCCAATGGTATATTTACTCATAAATTTATATGGTTATTAATCTGGTAATATGTGTTTGCGGTTATTAATTATAACTAGAATGAAAAGAATGAGATGAGAAAAGAGTTGTGTGTCGAACACACACACGAACGGTGATGAGAATTAAACACAGACTTTTGATTGAATGAGAAATTGGAATAATGGAAGGGGTTTCAACTTGATTTAAACTATTTTAAGACCATTAATATTTAATAATATAGTTTGGATGATTAAAAGATAATACTAAGAAGAAACTTTCATTAAAATTGAAATGAAATTGAAAACATCTTATGCGATTACAAATGAAAGGAACACAAAAGAACATGAAAACAAAGAGAGGAGGAAGGGTCTCTCAAGTGAAAATTTGAGTTTTTAAGTTCATACCAGGCCTTTAGAATGGTTTTGGTCATTCCAATTTATCCTCATTTATTCTTAAATGTCAACCCTTTTCAAGGAGAATAGAGGGATGTAGTTATAGCCCAAGGAGGTGGACTTTTTGCATTCCAAAACTAACCCTCCACTTAGATTGATGATTTGACCATTAAGATAGCATAATATTGAGATATATTCTTCTTATAAGTTTTTATATTCATTTTTTATGTCTAATATTAAAATTTGGCATCCATTGGACTTTTTTATCCAAAGTTATGGCCATTGTACTAAATAATTTTCTTCTGTCCATTTTTGTGTCGAATATTTCCCTGGTCAACATGTGAATCCATTTTAGTCCAAGAATAAGCCTTCAAATTCGAAAAATTTCTTCTAAAAAGTAGTCCAAAGATATATTTTCTTTCAAACTACAAAATATCATCTCTAATTGATGTTTAGATCAGGAGAAAAGTTTGTAATTGTGTGTTGATTTTAAATTCCGAACAGAATGGTGGGATGGAATTAAAATCATATGTCGGGCCCCTTTTTGTTGGATTTTGGCCTTAAAATTTTTATCCAGGATTATTTTGGATAATAGAGAACATATTATGGATTTTAATCAATTTTAGGCTTCTGGATTGAGCCCATAAATTCAATCATCATGGATGGTCTAGTTTCTTCACAGATTCTTTAGGCCTTCTTATGTGGACCATATGACCCATCAAATGGACAAATTGGCCAAATATTCCTTATAATGATATGTTTTAAATTGAATAATTAACCCTAAAAAACAATAATCACACAATTTTTATTATCATGATTATAGTTATGATTAAAACATTAAACTGACTTGAATCTGGATTAATTCAAATAATGCTCAAAAAATATATTTAATATTAAAACATGAATATTTCACACCAATTATGAAATTTTAATAGAAAATAAGTAAAGGGAGTAAATAAAAAGTTGTTAATAAATTAATAACATCATATTCACAAATTATGGAGCATTAATAGATAACACGAGAAAGGATTTATCCCTTTTGTCTCTTAATGAAAGTTAATGTCTCAAGCCCTTTGATGGGAATAGAACTGCCTAAATAAATCCATGTTCATGGTGTTTGATTGGAGATTTAATTTACAGAAATTTAAAGAAAGATTCATCGAGCATATAGGTTGATGGTACCGACATACAACCTTATTTATTTGAGATATTGTGATAAAAGGATTATATTACACGGTAAACATTCGTAGGAGGTTGGACATCGTTGCGATGTTAACTTATTTCTATATGAATGTATTGGAATATTTCTAAATGAAAACCTTGGACTATAGGCGGTTATGTCTAATGTCGCTGAGAAAGAGGACTAGAAGGTCACACACTAAGTGTATCTTCAATCTCGGTTAAATTCTAGTGTTTAATTTAACAAGTTAGAATTAATGATATTTATTCGGGCTTAGTTGATCGCCATAATTTAATCACAATTTATTCAAAACAATAAAGTGAGTTAAATAATAATAAATATTTATTTTCAAGTTTGATGAATATAATATTTATTATATTTATCATATAATAATGTAGTGATATTTATTTAATTATATAGTCATGATTTGAAAAATAGATAAATGTCGGTGGATGAAAGTGAACTGAGCTTAATGGTCTGATTAGAAATAAATGATATTTATTTATATTCTTGTTTCTTTTCACATGGAAAGCAATTAATAATAATGATATTATTATTAATGGACATGGGGTCAACTAAGAATATTAAAGATGGTTAAGGGGGTGTGGGCAATTTTTCAATCCTAAACCTATCGTAATAAATATCTAACTATGACTCTTTCCAGAATCACTTTTAGTGTTCACAATTGATAAGGAAAAATTTAATCAAGACATAGAGAGTGCTATTTTATCCTCCTCTCTTGATAATTTGAGAGAACATCAAGGGTTCTTCATCCTTCTAGAAGAATACTGCTATGATTAACCACAAACAACACAAGCGATCAGGATCGGCCGTGCTAGCACCCGACATTTCTACAAAATTGATCGGAGATTGTTGTGCATATGTTGATCACCACTAAAGGGATTTTGTACTTGAATATTACAGCACAACAATGCTACAATGAATTCTATTCCATTGGATTATCAAGGAAAATAGAATTACAAGTTTAGGTAATTCTATATCTCATCATAAATTAATTATAAATTTTATGTGAAGATCCTCTCCCTACAATTATAATATATTAATTTAGTCTATTAATATAATATTTTTCATTAGAAATGATCTCATGATTATATAAAGTAATTATAACACATGATTTAAGAATAAAATTCTAGTTGGTCGGTCATACCTTCAAAGGGCGCTTTCACTATTCCCAAAACCTACATTTCCTTCATTAAATTTTTTTATAATTTTTTTATATGAAAATAGTAAATTAATATATATGTGATAATTGGTCAAATTGATCATTTAACATAGACAAGACCACTTTTGGAACCACTTAATCATTGGGATAGCCCGCGGAATTACTGGCTAGCCAAATGTCTAATGTTGAACAACCTCAATTGATTAAGATCTCATATATATTAGTAACTTTTTTGCTTTTTTTTATAAAAAAATGTAGCTTTCATGCCAACAGGGGTAATCGAGAATTGGGAAAGAAACTAAGTTTTAGAAGTACATGCAATAAAAACAATTGAATAATAAAATGATTAGAAAATGTTAACACCCTTGGAAATAATTGATGAAATTGATCTTGAAAATAAGATTTTGAAAGGTAGTGAGTGATTTTGAATGATACATAAATTATGATAAAGTTTTATAGAATTAAAACATATAAGTTCTAAATCATTTTTTTACATAAAGGTAGCTCTCTTGGATTTTCAACTCAATATATCTAGATTATTTGTACTTTAAATTCATTATTTATTATATCTTGTGTGTCCTTGTATGTTTATAGTATGTCGGTATTGAGTAGTTGTCCAGAAAAATATTCTTCAATGATGGTCGCTCATAAATATTAGATTTTGAAAAGTAGCATACATGAATTTTGGATTTTTGAAGAATATAATTTATTAATATTGACTTTTGAAGATTGGTTTTATCTCTCTTCACATGTGATGTTCATCCCTTTGTGTTGTCTTTATTCAATTATGATGTTTACCATGAGAAACATTTGACCCCACCTCCTTTGGATAAAATTCCTTGTATTTGATAAAGTGATTTTACTTTCTTGTATAATGTCACTTTAAAACTTTATATCTTTATATATTTTCATCTTGTTATCTTCAATAATATTTTTATTGATTTGTTTGAGTATCTTTTAAATGCTTATATTCATTCCATGAATAATGAAAATCACCGCACTATTTAATCTGGTTATTAGAGCATATCTTATTTTTTCTTCATCTTTATCTTTTCCTACTTAATATTTTTTTCTTCCTATCATAACACTTTCTCAAGATGTTCCCACCAATTTTCAACAAGAGATAGGTGATGATCGCCACTTTTATCGTTATCTTTATCTATTAATATGAATTAAAAGTTTTATATTAATTATTGAAATTGTGTCTTGTGTCACTTATTGTCCTTTGATTTGGTTGACACGATAGATAATAAGTAATCATGTTTGAATTATAAAACTCTTGTAGAGTTTTTTGGTCCTTGATTCATTTATAAACTTCTCTTTTGGGAGATTCATTAATTAACCACCATTTAATCTTGAATATTTATCCCACTTGAAATTGGGTAATAATGCTGGAAAATCTGTGGGATCATGAATTGCACACGAACAACATCATTGGTTTTGATGTTGGATTTGATTACTCGGGGAGTGAATCCACTGTATTTGTGAAAAACTCAAAATCATTATGTACTGGTTATGTAAAAACATCACTTGAAATTAAATTTTTTTGAAACAATGCATGAAACTGATATGGTGATGTTTTTTGAAATATCTTAATCAAAATGTAGGACCCATGAATGATCAAAATATATCAAAATTAAAATATTTTTTTAATTTTTAATATAATCATGATGATAATAATATTGAGGCTTGAGTATTTTTTAAAAATTTAATTGAGATTGTGGGTTTTAACCCAGGTCTGTGGGAAAGAGAACTTTGCATATTTGTAATTTTGAGTAGAGCACAACAAATTTGGAGAGAAAATATACTAATTAATTTGAAACAAATTATTTCTTTCAAGTGAAATAGTCTATATCACCTTCAACATGAGTGTCACTAAAACTCTCATATTGAAGAATATGATACATAAGCTCAAGAAGTTGGAAATGTGAAACAAAACATTATTGAACCATCACTAGAACTTGCAAAGGCATAATCTCTTACTAAGTTTGTACGTATAACCATAATTTCTCGCATGGATTGACTGCACCTGGTGTATAAAATCCAAAAACAATCTAGAGCTAAAATCTATAACCTTTTATCATGATGATGAGTAAAATCGATCAACAAATAATATGTTCAGTGAACACGACATCTTAAACTTGTAAAGACCACACATTTTCATCATTCCATCCACAATTAACTAGACTTCCTCTTAGAAAATTTCACCAGTTGCGCTTTCTCCCTACTTTCAATTACTGTTAAAATCATTAAAATTAACCCTTTAATGGTTGAAACCCCAACCATGAAATAAAATTTCAATATTATTAATTAAATGAAAAAGAAAACCTCATAAACATTTCAAATCATAACCATTTCCCACATATGATGTGTTTATATATTCATGATTTCTCCATCAAAAAGGGTAAAAGTATACATTATAATGTCATACATGGTAACAACCAAGTGATCAATTTATCTAAAAAGTACAAAGGCTTTAACATTGGGGACCTTTTTAAGTGGAATATTCTTTTTGAAAACTTCATGGACATCTAGTGTAATAGGTCATTTACTAAATGTTTCCTTTAACTTATGCGCACGCATGTGCACACACACATACACACACCTGCATGCACACACACACACAATTTAATAATAAAATACAATTGCATATTTTTTTCCTTTAATTGCACCAAATTGAAATCTTTCATTGAACTTTCAATACAAATTGATATATAACAAATCTGGTGAATTTTTTTTCTCTTCAATCTTTTTCAAACCAACCCTTTGTAATATCATGCAATCATATTAATTTATTTAGGTTTATAATATTATAAAAAACATTAATTTAAGTAATATTATAGTATAAATAAATAAATAAATAAATCATAAAAAAATCCAAAGAATCTATTATATTTATTCATAGATCCCATTTTTTAGAAAAGAAGAAAATTATATGACATCCAATTGCTTAAGAATCTATTATATTTGAAATTATTACTCAAACCATGAATTTTCATGGTATGATCATTTAATTAAAAATTCACTTACACAGAATTTGGATTTTTTCTAATATGCATTCTGGGAAAATAAGTAAATACAGGAATGCACTTATATTCTATATAAGTGCATACTGGTAATGCATAGTGGAAAATCAGTGCATACAATAGTCATGGCACACTTATTTTCTATATAAGCACAAAATGGTAATGCATACTAAAAAATAAGCACATATTTGAATATGTAAATAAATACAAATATGAAGCTATATAGAGAATAAGTGGTGATGATACATGTTAGGAGAAAGCACATCCTTTAGTAATATAACTCAAAAAATCACTAAGAGAAACTACAAAGACATAGACTTATCAACAATTATTTTCACATGGGACCCCTGACTACCACAACTATGTTCTTGGTCTCATTCAAGCATACGTGTATCAAATTTTCACCTTAATCAATTAATTAATTAGAAAATGTTAAATATTATTCTATTTCTATTTCATTGATAAATGAATTAATCCTTCTTATCATGTGCCTTCTGCACTATAATTTCTTTTATCTTTATTCTCAAATATGTCCTCATATCTATAATAACCATAAACAAAAACATTTTTTTACTAATTCCATTATCATTTCACATTTAATCAATCTATTTTTGGTATTCATTTAATGCCACCACAATAATGATGTAATAGTTTTTCATAGAGTGAAATTTCATCAAATAGATGGAACCAAATCATAAAATTTATATATGTCCATCTGGGCATAAATAAATCATCAAAAAGAATAAATATATCAATGAGAATACCCCCTCAAAACTCATCATAGGTGCCTTGGTGTCATTGCCACACCATTATGCATAGTATCATCCTTTCCACCATCTCTATATCCTGGGCCTCTAACCTATTTCTATAAAATCATTTCCAATCATATAAATGTTATCAACAATGAAATCAATTCATTAATAGGATATAATCAACTGAAGATACACATATATTAATTGTATTATTCCATAAAGCTTAATGGCATCTCTGGCGAAGGCATCGAGGTATTAAAGCCTTCCATATCAAGGATGGGATTATTCAACACAAATTATTCATAAAAAACTATTCTAATGCCCATCTTGGAATAACTAGTTTATTTTACTTTGGTTTTATATATAGAGAATAAAATATAAAATAGCTAAAAATAAAAATAATCAATAGAAACAAGATATAATAATTATTCATATAACACTATAAATTCTTATAAGAACATTAATTGGTTGTCATGGCTCTTCTGTTTATATAAAATCATCAGTTTTACATTGTTTAATAGTGTTATGAATTTGAACAAATCTAATTAATAAGAAATATGAAAATAATTGTAGAGATAATTTTTGTAGTCATAAAATGGAATCGTATTTCAAGATTTAACTAGTTTGTAGCAGTAAGCACTTTTGATACAATTTGAAAGATGTTATGGAAAAGTAAGATCTGTTAAAAATGGAAAGAGTAACAATTTTAAATTGTTAATTTTTTGTAATAATTGAAAACTGCATGAAGATAGTAGTTACCTCTAAACATCTACTGATCTAAAGTCTCATATAGTTGTTGATACGAAATATTAGTGGAGTTGAATATGTAATCGCAAGTGAAATTTATGTCAGATTAATAAGTTGGGAAGATTATAGTGGTGTTCACCTGAAATTGGAGATCATGAATATACAAATATATGAACAATTATTACATAGTTTATAAATATAAGTTGTTTGTACAGTATATTTGAATATAAAGAATATGAATAATCAAGTTGGTGATCATTGAATTCACATAATGTATACATTTTGATTATACAGAATAAATCACCTGAATTTGGATGTTTATACAAACAGAATGCCAAAATTGAACATCAATATTGTCCCATACAAGCTTGTAGAAACAATTAAAGAATCTGTAAGAAAATATTTGGAAAAGATCCAATTGAATAAATTTTGTCTTGTAAATCAGATTCATGTGGAATCTTTGCGGACATGGTGTCCCTTGATGTATGATCCAAAGGTTCAAAACAATTTTTGTGTATCATTTGTTCCTCATCCCAAATAATTAACTTTTTTATTTAAAAAAGTTCATCCAATTCACTTCTTTGTTGAATGTTTCAAGTTGAGTGTTCCGTTATAGCAATTGGAATACAAAATTGAGAGTGTGTTGTTCTTCCACCAGGAAGCAGCAGAGATGTTATACCACTTAAAGCTATAGAAAGTACAATATGTTCTTTCGAGCGAAGTTGTGACATTATTATTTACCATAAAAAAAATTACTTGTACCTCTATATCCACGTACAAAGAAAACACATCTGATGGGTGTATTTGAGGCATTAATCATTGTGGTTAGCAATTCTTCTTGTTCACTGGTCAGTTTTCCTCATAGAATAAAAAATTATTCATGAAGTCTCTTGTTATTATAATTTTATTCTGATGCAACCAATCTATTTCCAATGAATGCGGTAAATGAATCTGGAAGAGACATAGGAGGATAATTATTCAAAGATCTTCTATGGGAGAAAAGCATGTTGTCAATATCCAATAATGCATATTGTTGAAATTTATTATTTGTGAGATGAATTTATGTTATCAAAAGAGCATGTTGGATATCAATAAAATATATATTTTTCTCAAAAAAATATCAAAGAAGGGAATAAAAAATAGTTTTAGGGACACACTCGAGGTATAGAAACATGATAAAGAAATACAGTTAAATTTTTAAGAATGGGTTGGTTATTTTAAAAAAATTATGATGGTTTTATTATATTATACAATTTTTAATTTTGAAAATGAGTTATTGATTTTGTTTTCAATGATAAAAAATAGCACTTGAATTTAATTTAATGATTTATTACAAACAAATTATGTAATATGTCTACAAAATCTAATTATATTACATGTATCAGTGGGCATACAGTTTCTAAATTTATGGGGATGTAGATATCTGCATGTAGTTATGGGGAGACAACAATGGATTTTCTATTTATATAATTGAAATATTATATTTATAGAATTGTATTTATTGGGCATTCATCAATGTAATATTCAGAATAATTTTGCAGTTGAATTTTTACTGGAATATTTATTATATTTACAAATGTATGAGTGGGAATACAACACTATTCCATTAAAAGGATATTTACAACAGTGGAATCCATTTTATAATCAAAGAATATACTTTTCACAATACATAAAATACATACGTATGCATGATTTTTGGGTAAGATAATGGGTTATTTAATGTTCATTAATTTAGTTGTATAGAAAAATGTATGTAAACAATATTCTTTATAGTTGTATAGTGATTATAGTGTTAAAAAAACAATATGTTTTATTTTGAAATATTATAGAACATATAAAAAGCATGTTATATTGAATACATCAAATAGAAACATATATTTTGAATGTATAAAAACAGGAGAAAACATATACACAACAACATTAACTAGTGAAGACGAATAACTTTCTATAAGTTACCATTGTGTAGTATATAGTTGTAAGTGTTATTTTTGAATGCATTAAATTAACGAAAAATGAGAATAATATGAAAATGGGAACTATTTTCATTATGTCATTTAAAGTTAGGCTTTAAGAAATACATATAAACTAGAAAAAGTAATATAGTAATACAGAATTCATATACCTTGGTATTGTAACCTGTTTCATTGAATATATTCAATATCTTCATACAATAGTTTCTAGGTGCTACTCCATACATGGTATGGTCATAAAATTGTGATTTAGAATAGCAAGTTGGCAAAAAACCTTAGAAAAGAATTCATCATTGCCCAAATTTAAGCCTCTATAATAGCCTCAACAAATTCTGAATCATCACTAAGCAATACCAAATCACAATAGGCTTCTTGGAAAGTGTGATGGAGGGTTTGATTGATAGTCAAGATATCATTAAAATAGGTTGTACCTCTAACTTCAGTGATCAATATTCTAAGATAATATAGCTCTCTAATTGTGGGAGGAACATAATGTAATCTACCAATAGAAAATCCTCTCTTTCTAGGATATCATATTCATTCTCTACTATGGTAAACAAATTTTATAAGAAATTAATCATATGTGAGAGATAGTGCTTCAGGGTAAGTTGAGTTTTCTTCAAACCATATAGTGAACATTGTTTGTGAGATTTTTGTTTTTTAAAAAATGTCATCAAGGTAGGATCCATCTGAATAAGTTATGTTTTGTTCACCATGAAAATGGAAGTATAGTCTCTCAACTGGGGGGGAAACCTAGAATGGATTTCATAACCATATATTCACCAAACAATATCACATGGTGAAATATATCGATAATCATAATATATTTTTATCTTATCTGCATGTTTTTGACCTTCCTTGGTATTTTTTGTTCCATAGAGTGCAGTCGTGACTTAATCATTCCCTTTGTTGATGTATTTAAACAAATACTTTTTTTACTGTGACTGATTACATATTTCAATATTGAGGTGAGCCTAGTATTTAAATAAAAGAGTTGGATTATAAGGGACAACATAACGATTGTCCAGTTCAATGCCTTTTTTTATATTGTTTGAGCACTATCTCATCTTATGTATGTAGCGTATCCATCCTCATCTAAACTTGAATTATTGACAAAAATTTCTGGGAAAAAAATTTAAACACCTAAAGTTTTTCATGTAAGGTGATCGTGGATTATCTACACCATAAGGTCCATGAATCGTGAAGATTTTTACACAAACATATAAAATGGGTTGCTCTCTTTTTCTGGTATTTCAGTTAAAAGTATTTGATCTATAGAATCAATAGTTGAAATTTTATATTGAGGTTCAAGGAATAAAGGTATATGGACATGAGGAAAGCCACGTTTTTGAAATTCAATAGTGCACACGACTACATAAATTATTAGATCACGGTTAATTGAATTCATTTTTAAAAATAGATACAACAACATATTAAAATGAATTTGAAGATAAAAAATGATATCTACTTGATGCATTCTAAAAAGAATCCCTTATTTTAAATCTTTCATTAAATGGTCAACCTTGACATTTAAAACCCTTGACAATATTTGGGGATAATCTATTGGATGTAGGTTCTGACTTTTAAGAAAGTGTGTAATCTCAGTCCAACACTGGTTGCATGTGAAAGTGAGGAATAGGTCAAGATAGCCAGCCCAGTTACAAATTTTCATTGTATCTTGATAATTTTGAATCATGTATCTTGGTCCACCAGTGAAAGATAAAGGCAAAATAATACATTTTCCGCAAAGTGTACCATCACGCTCACCTCTTAAGTAAGCTTCTTTCAAACCACTGTATAACTCAACTATTATTTTTTTTTGATTAAATCGAATGAAGGACAATCGTTGTGATTCAACCATTGTATACATATCAACTACAAATTTTTGTAAGATTCCTCTTGAATATAAGATTCATCCTTGATTTGGTCTGAATTGAATATGGTTTGCAAAGTACTCACTCATTGTTACTTTTTGAACTTGTGAGGTTATGTAATATGAAGTGTGGTAAACATTATTCGAATACCCATATTTACTGGTGCAAAATATAATGGGATATTACAATGGAAGATATGGAGGATGAAGTTCATATATACGCTGCAAGTCACCTGATCATGTATGTATTATTATATCTTTGTCCCCATTATCATCTTCAATATCATCAACTATTAGCATAACAATTTCCGATGATGTTGGCAAGTTGTATGGATGTGAATCCAATCCCCTTCGTTTAATTAGACTTAGCTTCAAATATGGGAATAAATTTGTATTGAATAAACCCCTTGCAGTTCTAAATTGATGAATTAACTGATTGCATTCATCAAACATAGACTGTAGATTTTCCACAATGATAGTATCAAGAGAGGACATGGTATTCTTTTTGCTGGAGCTATGGAAAAAAATATAAATGTAAATTGAAACAAGAAAACAAATAAATTGTCATGGCATAACTAAAATATATATATAATACCTCACAGACTGAATTCTATTTTCTACTTCGTTTGAAGTGTCAAAAACATGAAGTTGGGAGAATTTTGGAGCTTGACCAGTAGGTGGCAATGAGCTTCCAATACGGTGATAGTTTTTTCCATTTAGCTTGTACATATAAGGATCACCTCCAGTACTCACAGAATTATCTATTCTTCCTCTCATTGATGTAAAAGATAACATTTTGTTGTATTGGTGGATAAGATCCTAAAAGTTTCTTGCCTCATTCAACTTATCATAAAAAATAATGGATCCTAGGTAATCAGTTGGGGTATCAAATTCATGTAGTTTGATTTTTCTAAGAGAACAGCACAATGAAAACCTTATAGAATTCATTACTTTGTATCATTTAACTATTTCATCATACCACAACATAGCGCAACAGTAGATGAAACAATGTTAAGTATCACTGATATCAAAGTAATCTATTACATATTTATATTTTTAGAGTATCAGAGTAAGAGAGTAAAAAAACTAAATAACATGTGGGAAAAAATGTAGTCAGTTACGCATTACCAATATTTTCAACTGATGTATGCCCATTTGTATGTATTTTCATTTTTTGTTCATTTTAAGAATGGTTTGTATCATAAGTCGCTTATTTATAAAAAAAAATTAATAGAAATTATTGATTGTAATCAATTAAAAAAGGAAATTATTGAATTTATATATACATTGAACATATAAACTTCACATAAGAACATACCATCATCACAATCAATGTTGAGTTCATTGTTTTTTGTTGTTTGTAAAGTGTTGATTCTCGCTCAAATTTACCCAAGAGAAGAAGGTAGGACGGTCCTTGTAGTTTAGCTTGGGTTGTCGAATCCTCAGAGACCTAAGAAATAACCTATATACATGTACATTCTATGGACTGTTTTTGGCTATGAAGTGGCCAACATGGGTTGATTTTAGATGGGTTTAAAGGAAATCTAAGAGACTTAAGTGAATTCAATTTAAAATAATGAGTTGATCCTAGGTTATTGCTTGGGGTGGATTGGGCGTATTTCCTTTTCAATGATTTCAAATTCTTATATTTGAGATGGGTTCATTTAAGGAGATAAAACAACATCATCACTTACTGGTTAAATGCCTACACCCTTTAATACTAATCACCTATACACTTTAAGGATCAATGTTTTGATCACTTCAAGGTAAAGGTCTGTATTAGCACTTGAAGTGTGTGGCCTTAAATTCAACAAGGATGATGGAGTTTAAAAATCATCAAATAAAAATCTCAATTAAAGAAGTGATTATACATTAATGGGGTGATAAATAACATCCAATCCAGCCCCTTGCTACTCCCTTGGATCAACCCATAATTGGGTTAGTCCTCCATTGATCCCATGGTTTCAATGGAAGCGGAAAGTATACTCATGAGGGAGGAAATGGAGAAGTAAAGAAAACAACAAAAATAAATTGATCACTCCATTGTTGTGTGAATAATTTCACAAGGTTTGGTGTTAATAAATTCACACCTTGATCCAATGGTATCAAAGTGATATGAATAAAAACATAATAAGAGTATAAGAATAACTTTTATTAAGAAACTAAAGTGAATCGAACAACTTACATGTGAAAGACAAATTTGAGACAACAAAATTGCAGCATAACATTACAATTGAACAAAGCACCCAAGATCCCCCAATCCTCCAACACCACTGCCTTAAATAGGAATTTTTGACCCCTTGGGTAGAGCCTCCAACAGTCCAAGTCTCCTCAATTAATTGTGGTAGGCCATAGGTGGGTGGAAAGTAAGGGAGAGTTGATTTTTCCACCCTTGACCCGAGGTGGCAGCCATCTTTCCTTCACCGAACAGACGCACTTGGAAGACCTTCTAGATGGCCGAATTAGAGCGGGTGATAGAATAAGAAAATGTAGCTCCGGAAGTCTTATAACCTCCTGTAAAATTTGGGACCATTTGGATTTGTGGATTCAGATATATGATCATATTAGTGGGATGTTTTTTTGGACCACAGAATCTGGCCCAGAATTTTATCTCTAACTTGGGCCGCCTAAATGGACATCATGGAGGCCGAATTAGCATTGAATCCTGAAGAGTGATTTTTGTCTATACATTCTTCTATAATCCCATGGAATTTGGGATTCATTGGGATTTTATGTTGGGCCCAACATTCTCATCAGTGGGATGGTGTCCAATCTGCCTTCTCCAGAATTGCTTCCTTTCATTGCCAAATATCTCTATCATCCTTTATGAATATTTAATTGATCCTTGAAGTAAAAAACCAGTTCAAAAGAATATAAAATTAAAATATTTATAATTATATTTCTTAAAATTAGATGAATCATTGGGTACTTCAAATGATGTTCAAAAATGTACCACATAATGGTGCATTTTAAGAAGGTATTACAATCATAATGTGAAATGATGTTCAAAGTGTAAAATGCACTAAAATGGTGTTTATGAATAATAAAGAACATGAATATTATGTATATTAACAATGAATATTATCCTCATTTAGTGGCTAATAACACCCCCCAACTTGAGTTTTTCTAGTCCCGAGCAAAATATATCTCAACAATATGAAATTCGAATTCTCTTTTCCAAAAACATTTTAATACACAATGATCACCAGAAACCCATATACCAAACAATCATGAAACCCATAAAAATATTTTAATAAAAGATAGTTTCATAAGTAGATCCCAATCCCAATCCCATTCCTTTGTTCAAATTCATTGCCATATTTCATCCAATATCAATTAAGTATGAGGATGTGTTGTGCATCACAATAGACATGGGGGTTCATCTTTATTCAAGGGGAAAATTACGGAAGCGCTAGGTGGAATCACATTTAAATATTAAGATGATTATTCAAAAAAAAATTGTATTATATGTTTTTTTGTTTTTTTGTTTTTGTTTTTGTTTTGTTTTTACAATTTTTCCATGGTAATTGAAATTGCACTCAAAAGAGTCAACCCCTGTAGCGAGACTTTGCCGATGACTCCCAGGCTCAAAGACCATAGGGCACCAAGTGAAGCTCACATACTCGAGAATCATCTCGAGTTAACTCAGTCAAAAACAAATTCAAATTACCAAAAATAGAGATAAAATTACTAACTCTGGGCCAGACAACTATAGAGTCACGATCCCCAAGTGCCTAAAGCCACGCATTAGGTCATTTCATTGCTCTACGCGCATTTTTTTTATTTTTTATTTTTGAATACTCATATTAAACTAAAATGATCACCAAACCTATGCTATTTATTTAGGGGACCCCATGAACTTAAACTAATACCCCACTATCCAAAGGACGTGCATTGTGATTTTTTTTATTTGGATGAAAATATAAATGATGAAATATCACATTAGACAACCACACTTTCCAAAATCTATGCTTATGAAATTATACATGGATTAAAATCAGAATCAGGGTATGCTAAATTATTTTATATTCAGTTTCAAAGTGTGCAATGTGTATTACCATGTTCAAAGTTAAAGGAATTTTTCCTTCCATTTACACATTTTTTTTCAAATCATTCATATTTTTTTTGACACAAAATATTTTTTTTATTTTATCTCCCCCCCCCCCCAACTTAAAACAACACTGTCCCCAGTGTTTGAAGAAATGAAAATTTAGAAGAAGTAGAGGCAGATAATGGAAGTTCAAAAAGGAAATTGAAACTGGGAATCATGGAATGAAATCACCTGGTGGTTGAAGTTAAAGTTCATGCTGCTCCAAATTAGTCCTTTGATCTCTTGGAGGATGTAGGCACCTCCTTGATTGAACATGTATCACCCAAAATAGTACTTGAACCAAAAGAAGAACAAACCAGACAAAACAAACAACACAATAACTTATTTAATTCCAAGTATCATCATTTTTATGGTTTTTTTCTGTTTTTCTATTTTTTTTAAATCAAACTAATGATACATTGTATTCTTTTAATTTTATGGGTAAGGTATTACTCAGGGATCAAACCGCGTGACACGGATGAATACGGTGCTCCCCTTTCATACCCATCCATACTCATAATAGAAGAACAGGTCAACAGTCTTTTTTTTAATATAAAAATGATTAATTAATCCTATTTAAATATAAATTTTATTAAAACAAAAAAAATGATAGGAAACTTGAAAACTATGGGTTGCCTCCCATGCATTGCTTTATTTAACGTCGTTAGCCCGACATAGACCATAAATATATCAATTTTTTCCTGGTTCATAGGTTGGCTCAGTTAACTCAACCTCTATTTCCTATTTATTGAATGATTCAATGAATGGTTTTAACCTTTGACCATTGACCTTGAAAATGTAACCACTTGTGGGATCTTGAATCTCTACTGCCCCATGGGGGTACACATGATGCACTATGAAAGGTCCTGACCATCTAGACCTTAACTTTCCCAGGTGTAAATGAAGTTTTGAACTATACAAGAGCACAAGTTTCCTGGTTCAAAATGTTTGACCTTGATATTTATAGATTGGTAGGCTTGAACTCTAGCTTTATTGATCCTTTAATTTTCATAAGCCTCCATCCTTAATTCCTCTAGTTCATTGAGATCTAATTTCCTTTTTGTTCTGGCCAATGAGAGGTCATAATCCATTTTCTTAATTGCCCAAAAGGCCTTATTCTCAATTTCAACAGGTAAATTACATGATTTTCCATAAACAAACCTATATGGTGACATTCCTAGGATGGTTTTGAATGCTGTACGATATGCCCAAAGAGAATCCAAGAGTTTCTCGGACCAATCTTTCCTAGAAGGATTGATAGTTTTCTCAAGAATTTGTTTGATTTCACGATTGGCTAACTCAGCTTGACCATTGGTCTGTGGGTGGTAAGTAGTGGACACTTTGTGAGAAATTCCATATTTTTACATGAGTGATGATAATGGACGATTTCAAAAATGAGTTCCACGATCACTAATGATATCCCTAGGAATTCCAAATCTAGAGAAGATGTTTTCCTTGAGAAATCTAATCACAGTTTGATGATCATTGGATTTTGTAGGAATAAAATCAACTCATTTAGAGACATAATCGATAGCTAAGAGAATGTAAAGATATCCCCTAGAGTTTGGGAAGGGACCCATGAAATCAATTCCCCAACAGTCAAAGATTTCAACCACTAAGATGGGAGTGAGTGGCATTTGATTCCTTTTTGTGATGGACCCTACTTGTTGACACCTAGGACAGCTTTGACAAAATGTGTAGGAGTCCCTTGAGAGGGTGGTCCAGAAGAGACCACATTGAAGAATCTTAGCAGATGTTTTCTTAGAGGAAAAGTGACCTCCACATGCCTTACTATGACAGAATTTAAGGATGGACTCTTGTTCAGATTCTGAAACACACTTCCTAATGACTTGGTCAGGGCAGAACTTATAGAGGTATGGATCATCAAACACATAGTTTCTAACATCAGAAAGGAATTTCCTTCGAGCTTGAGTCCCTAAGAATTTTGTAATGACTCCTGTAACTAAGAAATTGGATATGTCGGCATACCAAGGGCATTCACTCACAGAGTATAGGTGTTCATCAGGAAATGAATCAGACACAGAAAGGTGATTTGAGTTGTCTTTGAATTCCATCCTAGAGAGGTGATCAGCTACAACATTTTCAACACCCTTTTTATCTTTGATTGTGAGGTCAAATTCTTGTAAGATAAGGACCCACCTAATCAGTCTAGCCTTAGCATCTTGTTTTTGGAAGAGGTATTTTAGTGCAGAATGGTCAGTGAACACAGTGATGGGGGATCCTAAGAGGTAGGGCCTAAACTTATCTAAAGCAAACACAATATAAAGTAACTCCTTTTCAGTAGTGGTGTAGTTTATTTGGGCATCATTTAAGGATTTTCTTGCATAAGCAATGACATAAGGAGTCTTATCACAGCGTTGTCCTAACACAGCTCCAACAGCAAAGTCACTGGCATCACACATAAGTTCAAAAGGAAGGTTCCAATTTGGAGATTTCAAAATGGGAGGAGAGGTGAGAGAGTATTTGAGGGTTGAGAATGAACCCTCACAACTTTCTATCCAAACAAATGGAGCATCCTTTACTAGGAGAGCACAAAGGGAGCGGGATATTGAACTAAAGTCCTTGATGAATCTTCTATAGAAACCAACATGTCCTAATAAAGACCTCACTTCCTTGATATTTTTGTGTGATGGAAGGTGACTAATGATGTCAACCTTGGATTTATCAACTTCAATCCCCCTAACTGAGACCAGATGGCCTAGAAATAGTCCCTCTTTAACCATGAAATGGCATTTTTCCCAGTTTAGGACTATATTCTTTTCTTCACATCTTGACAAGACTCTCTCTACATTCCTCAGACATCCCTAAAATGTATCCCCAAACACAGAGAAGTCATCCATGAAGACCTCTAGAAAATCCCCTACCATGTCTGAGAAGATTCCCATCATGCACCGTTGGAAGGTTTCAGGGGCATTTCATAACCTGAAGGGCATGCGTTTGAAAGCAAAGGTTCCGAATGGACATGTGAATGTAGTCTTCCCTTGATCCTCTAGGGAGACCTCAATTTGATTATACCCTGAGTACCCATCTAAGAAACAGTAGAACACGTGACCTGCCACTCTCTCAAGGAATTGGTCAATGAATGGTAAGGGGAAATGGTCCTTCTTGGTGAATGAGTTTAACTTCCTATAGTCAATGCAGACCCTCCATCCACTACTCACCCTTGTTGGAAGAATCTCTACATCCTCATTGGTTATCACTGTGATTCCAGCCTTTTTTGGAACCACTTGGATTGGGCTCACCCATTCACTCTCAGTTATGGGATATATGATACCAGCTTTTAACAATTTCATAATTTCTTTCCTTACTAACTCCATGAGATTAGGATTGATTCGTCGTTGAGGTTGATGAAATGGCTTTGAATCAGATTCCAGAACAATCCTATGAGTCCCGATAAGTGGGCTAATCCCAGGAATATCAGAAAGGGTCCAACCAATGGCTTTCTTATGCTTCCTAAGGACATCTAGAAGCATCCTTTCATGATTGGCTTCAAGAGAAGAATAAATGACAATAGGATGTGTTTGATTGTCCCCTAGGAAAGTATAATTGAGTGTAGCAGTAAGTTCCTTCAATTCAAGATCAGGTTGGTTCGGAATTTAAAAAGAAGATTGGGACATTGGATCAAGTTTAATTTCCTTTTTTAGAGTTTCAGATAGGATTGATTCCCCACATGTAGAAGTTTTATCTACTAGATTGGCTTGATCATATTTAGGGAAGGAATTTGGAGTGGTCTCCATGAAAGTGGTTTCTTGAAAGGTTTCACTGATTGTTGGACCTAAGACTTCATCATAAGAGAAATTTGAAAATGATTCAAGCCAAGGAGATAAATTTTTTTCATATGAACAAAGGAAATCAATCTCATCTTGACTTAAACATTCATCAAATATTCCTTGATGTTCCATAGATTCATTATCAATGCTTCATATCATGTTTACTTCATGAATTTCCTCGTCATCCCCTATTTGTGAGCTTGCATTATAGATGTTCAAGTCTAGACTCATGTTCCCAAAGGTGATGGTCATGTCCCATTTTGAACTCGGATAATATAGTTGATTGTTGCAAGGAAAGGACAACCAAGGTTGATTGGGGTTTGTTCCTTATTTCCTATGTTTGGATGGTCGTCAAGGACAATGAAATCAGCAGGGTAGATGAAGTTTTCAACCTTTACCAGAACATCCTTCAAAATCCCCTTTGGAACCCTAATGCTACGATTAGCAAGATGAAGTGTGACAGATGTGGGTTGGAGCTCTTCTAGGCCTAACTGGCAATACACAACATATGGAATGAGATTGACACTAGCACCTAGGTCACACAAGGCCTTGACAACTTTGCTCTCTCCTAGTTCAACATTGATGTAAGGGCAACCCGGGTCTTTCAACTTAGGAGGAATGGTCCCTTGAATGGTGGTACTCACATTAGCAGCCAAAAGGACTTGGTTTTTATGTGAAAATTTTCTTTTAAAAGTGCACAAGTCTTTAAGGTACTTTGAGTAGGCAGGTATGGTTTTGATTTTATCGAGAAGGGGTATGTTCAACTTGACTTGTGAAAATATTTCCCTCAATTTTTCACTCAGTTCAGGCTTGGTTTTCCCCCTCATGCATTGAGGAAATGGTGACGGTTGTGGGGTTGTTTTTTGAAGAGTTGTTTCTTTCACATTATTATTAGTTTCCTCAGTTTGATCTTGGGGTTCATTTGAATTTTCATCCAAGTTTGAATCTTCAGGTGGGTTCTGAATTAGTTGTTCAGGTTTCTCAATTGATTTCCCACTTCTTAAAACAGTCACAACCTTTAATTGTTCATGAGTTTTTTGATCACAACTTGACTCTCCCCTTGAAGTTGAGGATGGCACCACCTGAGTAGGCATGGGTGCATTTCCAGTTTTGATGGTTTGAAGTTATTGTTTTAGGGAAGAGACTTGTGAGTTCATCCTCTCTATTTGTTTGCACAGTTGTTCTATTAGGCTTTGTGGAACAGTTTGGGTTGGTGTTTGAGAAGATTGGTTTATCCCAGGGGGATATTTTGGAGATGGGATAGTTTGTTGAAAATGGACTGGTGGCTGTTGGTATTGGATAGGTTGGGTTTGGAACTGGTTATGGGTTTGGTAGTTCTGATGGGGGTAAGGATTTTGTCCCTGTGGTTGGCTAGGTTGTTGGTTATCTTTCCAGCGGAAGCATGGGTGGTCATTATACCTTGGGTTGAAGTTGTTTTGGTATTGAGGCTTTTGAAAGTTCAAGGCATTTACTTCTGGTGGGGGTCCTCCTAAAAGAACATCCTTGATGGATGGAATGGTTGGGCAGTTGTCTGTCTTATGGTCATGTTTGTCACAAATTGTGCAAACAAGGTCAACGGTTTGGATTTCATAGATTTTCCTAAGGTCTATCTCTTCAACCTTCCTAGAGAGTGCTGCGAGTTTAGCCCTGAGGCTTTCCTCTTCTCAAAGTGTATGAATTCCAGTAGTTCTTTGTGGCTTTTCAGAATAAGGTGAAGTTCCCCATGTTTGGTTTTGTTCAGAAAGGCTTTCTAGATACTCGTAAGCATCATTTGAGGCTTTGTTTTTAAAGGTTCCATTACACATTATGTGTAACACCCCAAGCTTCCATGATACGCTTCTCCTTCAATAATGCAATAGCTTGCATTGTACGCAAGTTTGAGTTCTAACACACCGCGACTAATCAAAGTAGCCATTATGAATAGTAATACCCACTTTTTAAAATTATAGAAATTTTATATTTCAAAAATGGACTTCATTTTTGTATTCATAATATCGAAATTATCCTAAGTTGAATTTTTTGTAATTTTCTGAGAACTTCCATTTTTTATGAATAGTGAAAAATACTTAAAAACAACTTTTTTAATCCAAATATTTTATAGTGATAAATTATACTATTGAGTGGTTTTAAATTATAATTAGAATATATTTTTACTATTTTATCCAATGGTGTTCATTAGAATTAATTTCACTTTGAAATTGGGCATAAACAATTGTCAATCTTTTGATATATATTGTTTCTTAAAAACACTCTATTTGTTGTGACAGCGGGAATTAATTATGAAATTAATTAATGCAACTTATATGTTTGAAATTTGTAAAATAGACATCATTTTTGGATTCTGAATATCAATTATAGCTTAGGGTGAAATTTTGACATTTTTCTGAAAAACTTCAATTTTTGATGAATAGTGAAACCACTAAGTGGTAGTTAAATAACTGATTTTTAGTTTAAATGAAATATTACCACTTCTGTGTTTTGAATTTAAAAAATACGACATACATGGTTGTCATTAAGAAGTAAAATGTGGTTCAATGAGATTAAAATAATTTTTGGTGAATAGTAACTTTTAAGTTCTTAATCGCGATTAGAGGTAATTAGTGTAGTTTAAGGTAAAAATAATGTTTTAATAATATGAGATGAGCTTGACACATGTCCTATCCTCATTGGATGTTCCATGGCCGACCAAGACAATCCATGGGTCAACTTGGGGACCCCATGGAGCCACTTTAGTTGGAAAATGACATAAAAACTTTTATTTAATGTTAAAATAAAAATGTCACAAACATGAGCTGTTTTACTACAACAATTTTTAAATGGGGTTATACAAGTCATATTTTCGACTATAAATATTCATTAGAAATATAAAAATATTTCCTACATCATGATATTTTTTTTATAATTTTTAGACATTAAATAAATTAAATTATTTATGACACCATGATGATGCAGCGATTACCTCATTAATTAACGATTTAAATAAAATAAAAAGATAATGTAAAATACAAGGCTTACACTTGTCAAAAACCTATTGGATGAGTATATTTCGAACCCTTATCACCTTATCCTCGAATTATATAAGTGTGGGACCTTTAAAATCCGAAACTCATTATATAATAAAGTAACATTTCATTACTTTCCAAAAGTGCCCCTCCTCTCCACTTATAAAAGGCCCCCACCTCTACCACCTTACTCACACTTTCAAAGCCTTTTGTCTCGGCCAACCTCTGCCCAAATACTCTCCCAACTTCCCTCCCTTACTCCTAGAAGTCTCCATTTGGGCATAATTCTTCCCAAGGAAGCCTTTGGCTCAAATCAAAAAGAGTTACCCGATTTTAAGGTAATGTCTTCTCTAATGTTGTTTTGTTTTATTTTGCTTCTCCAACCCCTTAAACTCTTTTTATTCCTTTCTTTTGTAACAACACCAGTATATAAAATATACTAGGATTTTTTTATAAGAAGGATTCGAGCTACACTTACACACACCTACATCTAATG
Organism: Viscum album; assembly: GCA_963277665.1. Taxonomy (NCBI): domain Eukaryota; kingdom Viridiplantae; phylum Streptophyta; class Magnoliopsida; order Santalales; family Viscaceae; genus Viscum; species Viscum album. The sequence goes on along the minus strand of OY728125.1, from coordinate 114,310,718 downwards.
GTTAAAGAACATATTGTTTCTGTGGATGGCGAATTTCTGCCTCACGAAACGATGATTGTTCAACACTCATATAACACCTTCAAAGGTGGCCATTAAGATGTCACTATATTTATATATATGATATATAATATGTTTATGTTTTACTTAAGGTTCTGTATTTTTAATTTATGGCATACCTTTATTGTTTCCATTATGGGTAAACGCGATATTTTCATTTTAGGAAGTGCGGACTACCGCCCCCTCAAAGTGATTTGAATTGTTAATGCCATATGTGGGATGTATAAAGGATGGAGTAAATGGTATTATATATGATATTATACTGAAATTATAATATACCTTTATATAATTATAATTTCGTTCCATTAAATATGAAATAGAAATGAAAGTAGCGTTCATGCGTACGTACGGCTTACCGTCTCCATGAACGGTGCATTTCATTTCTTACCTCTAAATGTTATGTAATATTATGAATGAATGTATATACTGGATATATATGAGATATATGATATCTATATCATGAATATAATTCTGGATATAATGGATATTTCACCACATGAACAACTTGTAATTATAAGAAGTCTATTTTTGACTCAAGTACCAAAGATCGACAAAACGACCGTTATTAACTTAAATAATTACATAATGTTCATAACATGGTTATAAGTGGTATTAAAGGAATAAGAAACTTGAAAAGGTTCTTAAGAAACTATAAATTAACTCTAGTTTACTATTCAGTAGGTTAAAGAACGGTCGAGTCAAGACAGGACGCAAGGTAAGGGAATTTCTTAACCCAATTTCCATTCTTTGGGTTAATCTCCTACTTTAAAATTATGTCATGATATTATTATGTCCTATTTTTTATTTTTTATTTCTTTATGTGTACCTATAGTGAATACACATAATAGATCTATTTTATTTTAAAAATGATCTTTTTAAGGACTACGTCTCAATCTCCTTTCATTGAGGCATATTTGGTTTTATACACAACTTTCTTCTATACAGTGTATAAATCCCTTTGACTTTTACGTTTATTCAAAAGGAATCTTTTTTATACGAAGTGTTTTACTAAACGACAAAAAGGGAATGTTTTTCTTGTCGTACATATGCGTCGACAATGACTTCTCCGCCGCCGTGACCATTATTTGAGTTTTGGCTTCCTCTACAAGCCATAACTTTTTTTAATGAAAAATAAATACAAAGTTTAACTTTCTTTTATTTTGGTATTGAAAATGGTTTTGAAAGTGTTTTTATTATATCAATGTGTTGTATTGATATCTTGTGATTGAAATATGAAAATGTTATGTTTCCTTTATGCATGTTTTATGTGATACGATTATGTTATGGTTTATGATATGTTTAAACCTCTTCATATGAGGAATGCATTGGACTTAATAAGTGACGGGTGGAGCCCGCTATAGCTCCTCGATGCATCGGTAGGTCTCATGAGACAAACTAGTGTCTTGGCATGAGGCCATGACAAAATCTTATTTGTGGTCTTGGCACGAGGCCTTGGCTACGTGGTTATGATAGTCTGGCATTATGCATTCCATCATTATGAAAGTGGTTATTGATATTGCATGTGATTATTGGACCAGTAGAATATCCATGTGAATAAGTAAATGGCATTATTTCATTTTACTTTTGCCATATTATGTTGAAGTTCAAGTTTAAAAGGCTTTTGTTTTAGTTATACATTGCCTTAAATGTTAATGTTTATTTATGAAAGCTTCTGCAATGTTGTTATCCTTACTGAGCATATGATCTCACCCCTTTCAATGTTTTAATATTTTCCAGGATGTGAAGAAGTAATTTATGAATGACCTACAGGGATAGTCAGAAGAGGATATGAGTGTGGACTATGAAGACTTTGTTATTAGTTTTTCTCTTTATGATGTAATGTAACATTTATGAATGTATCTAGTGTTTCCAAGACTACTAAACTAATCGGTCTTTCGAGACTTGATCTTTTGTGATCATGCCAATGTTACGAAGTAATGCACCGACTTTGGGTAGCTGGGGTCGGGGCGTTATAGTTGGTATCAGAGGCAGTTTAGTACTAACCTTGGAAGCTATATTTAGATAAACTCTGATTAGAGCACATAGCCCGAAGATAAACTTTGAGGATTAGTATAGAAGAACTTCCTAGAATTTTGGTACTATAGAGATTTTGTGAGTTTTCTAAGCAATACATCCCTGTCTAGATACGAGCAGGTAGAGACGGCTCTGGCACAGATGTACCTAGGGGAAAAACCTGAAAACACCGCTTTGATCTAGACTCGAACGGGAACTAGTGCACGACAACGGGTCTTGCTGCACTCTTGGTTACGATACTCCCAGAGGATATGCTTAGGATAATTCTCATTTTCTTTACTAAACACTATGAAGTGTTATGAGTATATACTTCCTAAAAGAAAACATTTTTATAATTATGGATTCTATCCATAAATAGTTCAATTTATGTTAAGTATTTCATAAGTATGGAATTATGTATTTTGATTCATAAACTAATCTAGTTTATGCCATTGTATAGAAATGGCGCCTAGTGGAAGGAATGGAAACCGTGTCAATGCACGCACTCCGTATAGGGATTGCCCTCCTGCTCAAGATAATTATTGTGGATCTGGAGATACAACTGGTGCTGATCAACTTATTACCATACTGGGACAACTCACTCAAGTTATGAATAATAACCTTACTCATATGGAGCCCCCTGATCCGCAACGTGGAGGATCAATGTTAGACCTCTTCATGAGGAAACAACCACCAACATTTAATGGGGGTACAAATCCATTAGTAGCTGAGCAATGGATAAACTCCTTAGAGAAAATATTCCATGCCTTGGGGAGTAGCGAAAGGGAGAAGTTAATCATGGCAGTTTACCGCCTCACTGGAGATGTCGATCAATGGTGGTCATTGATTCAAAATACAAAGTAAGATGAAGAAGTATCAAGTATGGAATGGAGAGAGTTCAAAGATATTTTCTTAGAAAAATACTTTCCACATGACCATCGAGCAGATATGGAAAGGCAATTTCTGAGTTTGAGGCAGAAGGAGGATGAGAATGTCTCAAAGTATGAGGCTAACTTTACAAGGTTAGCGAGGCACGCTGCAGCTTATATACGTAACCCAAGAAGTAAGATTGATTGTTTCTTTGATGGGTTAAAACCATTTCTCCGTAGAGCATTAGTCTCACAAACCTTCTCTTCATACAAAGATATTGTCTCGTGTGCTATCAAGACGGAAAAGGAATTCTCTAAGTCTTATGACAACAATGTAAAGCAAGAGAAGAAGAGAACGGTGGAACAAGAGACAGATAAAGGGAAAAAGGGAAAGAAGGATTTTCCATTATGTGATAATTGTGGGAAGAATCACCCTGGTACTTGCCTAAAAGGAATGGGAGTTTGTTACAAATGTGGAGAAAAAGGTCACCAGGCTTGTGATTGTAAGGGAAAGAAAGAGGCCATCAATGTTGAATGCTACAATTGTAGGGAAATGGGTCATTATGTAAATGATTTTCCTAAGCGTCAGGGAAACTTATCTCAGAAAAGGCCAAGGGATCAAGGCCAATCTTATGTTGTGACTACAGTTGAAGCGGAATAATTAATGTATTGGTGTTTTTGGACTCATGGATTATATTCTGGTTATTAGAATAATGTGATATATATATAAGGATTGTACTGCAGTACTTGTTGTTTTCAGTAAGGTTTTAATATGATGAAGGTAATCGTATTTTTAGTATGTGACAATAAGAGAAACTTTACTTTGTTTGGGGAATCTGATAAATTGATTTTGGAATTTAAGGACCCTTTAGAGAAAGTCTGGACGGAGGTATTTTGGATAACTATAAAGGTTGGAATGGATTAAGTTGATTTTTGGATAGTATTAAGGTTAAAACATTTCTGAAGATTATTTTTGGAATATTATAATACTATAGTTTTAGGAAAAGGACAACCTGCAGGGTGGGTCATAACCCATCACGTTGGACAAAGCTGCAGGAATCGAACCCACAACCATAGTGCGACAAGCCTTTATTACCTACCACTAGCCTACAGGAAGTCCCTGATTATTACAAAATAGTTTTACTAATCTAAATGGTATGTGTTAATATTTGGAACCTTATACAATTAGGATAAATAGAATATTTTTGAGTTCTATTACCTTTTGGAGTGAAAGATGGGTTCTTGGTAAAAATTTATTAAAGAATGAAAGCCTACATGACATGTAAGTATATTTCCTTACATTATTAGTAAATCTCTTAAATAAATTCCTCAACTTTATGAAAGGTTACTTAAAACAAAAATGTTGTTGGTTAACTTTTCCAACTGGGGATTCAATGACCGTTTAACCAATCACAAGTTGGTGATTTTCTTATGGTTAACTTTCTCCTAATCCTGTTTTCTACAACTCTTCATCAGACCTTGATGGTTTGTTTCTCCTCCATATCCATATTTTCATAGAATCCTAGTATGGGCTATCTTGGGTGACCTTTGTACTTCTCTTTCTTTCTTTTAATGTTATATTCTTATTAACCCTATTTCCGATGTGGGTTTTCCATAAAGTTATTTTCTATTTTCAACCTTTTATTTTCGAAGAACATTTTCAAATTGTGAGGATGAAATTTATTGAAGGAGGGGAGAATTTAACACCCCGAGCTTCCACGATACGCTTCTCTTTCAATAATGCAATAGCTTGCATTGTACGCAAGTTCGAGTTCTAACACACCGCGACTAATCAAAGTAGCCGTTATGAATAGTAATACCCACTTTTTAAAATTATAGAAATTTTATATTTCAAAAATGGACTTCATTTTAGTATTCATAATATCGAAATTATCCTAAGTTGAATTTTTTGTAATTTTCTGAGAACTTCCATTTTTTATGAATAGTGAAAAATACTAAAAAACAACTTTTTTAATCCAAATATTTTATAGTGATAAATTATACTATTGAGTGGTTTTAAAGTATAATTAGAATATATTTTTACTATTTTATCCAATGGTGGTCATTAGAATTAATTTCACTTTGAAATTGGACATAAACAATTGTCAATCTTTTGATATATATTGTTTCTTAAAAACACGATATTTGTTGTGACAGCGGGAATTAATTATGAAATTAATTAATGCAACTTATATGTTTTTAATTTTTTAAAATAGACATCATTTTTGGATTTGGAATATCAATTATATCCTAGGGTGAAATTTGGGCATTTTTCTGAAAAACTTCAATTTTTGATGAATAGTGAAACCACTAAGTGGTAGTTAAATAACTGATTTTTTGTTTAAATGAAATATTACCACTTCTGTGTTTTGAATTTCAAAAATCCTACATACATGGTTGTCATTAAGAAGTAAAATGTGGTTCAATGAGATTAAAATAATTTTTGGTGAATAGTAACTTTTAAGTTCTTAATCGCGATTAGAGGTAATTAGTGTAGTTTAAGGTAAAAATAATGTTTTAATAATATGAGATGAGATTGACACATGTCCTACCCTCATTGGATGTTCTATTTCCGACCAAGACAATCCATGGGTCAACTTGGGGACCCCATGGAGCCACTTTAGTTGGAAAATGACATAAAAACTTTTATTTAATGTTAAAATAAAAATGTCACAAACATGAGTTGTTTTACTAAAACAATTTTTAAATGGGGTTATACAAGTCATATTTTCGACTATAAATATTTATTAGAAAGATAAAAAGATTTCCTACATCATAATATTTTTTTTAAAATTTTTAGACATTAAAAAAATTAAATTATTTATGACACCATGATGATGCAACGATTACCTCATTAATTAACGATTTAAATAAAATGAAAAGATAATGTAAAATCCAAGGATTACACTTGTCAAAAACCTATTGGATGAGTAGATTTAGAACCCTTATCACCTTATCCTCGAATTATATAAGTGTGGGACCTTTAAAATCCGAAACTCATTATATAATAAAGTAACATTTTATTACTTTCCAAAAGTGCCCCTCCTCTCCACTTATAAAAGGCCCCCACCTCTACCACCTTACTCACACTTTCAAAGCCTTTTACCTCGGCCAACCTCTGCCCAAATACTCTCCAAACTTCCCTCACTTACTCCTAGAAGCATCAATTTGGGCATAATTCTTCCCAAGGAATCCTTTGGCTCAAATCAAAAAGAGTTACCCGATTTTAAGGTAATGTCTTCTCTAATGTTGTTTTGTTTTATTTTGCTTCTATAACCCCTTAAACTCTTTTTATTACTTTCTTTTGTAACAACACAAGTATCTAAAATATACTAGGATGTTTTTATAAGAAGTATTCGAGCTACACTTACACACACCTACATCTAATGGTTAAAGAACATACTGTTTCTATGGATGGCGAATTTCTGTCTCATGAAACGATGATTGTTCAACAATCATATAACACCTTCAAAGGTGGACATTAAGATGTCACTATATTTATATATATGATATATAATATGTTTATGTTTTACTTAAGGTTCTGTATTTTTCATTTATGGCATACCTTTATTGTTTCCATTATGGGTAAACGCGATATTTTCATTTTAGGAAGTGCGGACTACCGCCCCCTCAAAGTGATTTGAATCGTTAATGCCATATGTGGGATGTATAAAGGATGGAGTAAATGATATTATATATGATATTATACTGGAATTATAATATACCTTTATATAATTATAATTTCATTCCATTAAATATGAAATAGAAATGAAAGTAGCGTTCATGCGTACGTACGGCTTACCGTCTCCATGAACGGTGCATTTCATTTCTTACCTCTAAATGTTATTTAATATTATGAATGAATGTATATACTGGATATATATGAGATATCTGATATCTATATCATGAATATAATTCTGGATATAACGGATATTTCACCACATGAACAACTTGTAATTATAAGAAGTCTATTTTTGACTCAAGTACCAAAGATAGACAAAACGACCGTTATTAACTTAAATAATTACAAAATGTTCATAACATGGTTATAAGTGGTATTAAAGGAATAAGAAACTTGAAAAGGTTCTTAAGAAACTATAAATTAACTCTATTTTATTATTCCGGAGGTTAAAGAATGGTCGAGTCAAGACAAGACGCAAGGTAAGGGAATTTCTTAACCCAATTTCCATTCTTTGGGTTAATCTCCTACTTTCAAATTATGTCATGATATTATTATGTCCTATTTTTTATTTTTACTTTCTTTATGTGTACCTATAGTGAATACATATAATAGATCTATTTTATTTTAAAAATGATCTTTTTAAGGACTTCATCTCAATCTCCTTTCATTGAGGCATATTTGGTTTTATACACTACTTTCTTTTATACAGTGTATAAATCCCTTTGACTTTTACGTTTATTCAAAAGGAATATTTTTTATACGAAGTGTTTTACTAAACGACAAAAAGGGAATGTTTTTCTTGCCGTACATATGTGGCGACAATGACTTCTCCGCCGCCGTGACCATTATTTCAGTTTTGGCTTCCTCTACAAGCCATAACTTTTTTTAATGAAAAATAAATACAAAGTTTAACTTTCTTTTATTTTGGTATTGAAAATGGTTTTGAAAGTGTTTTTATTATATCAATGTGTTGTATTGATATCTTGTGATTGAAATATGGAAATGTTATGTTTCCTTTATGCATGTTTTATGTGATACGATTATGTTATGGTTTATGATATGTTTAAACCTGTTCATATGAGGAATGCATTGGACTTAATAAGTGACAGGTGGAGCCCGCTATAGCTCCTCGATGCATCGGTAGGTCTCATGAGACAAACTAGTGTCTTGGCATGAGGCCTTGACAAAATCTTATTTGTGGTCTTGGCACGAGGCCTTGGCTATGTGGTTTTGATAGTCTGGCATTATGCATTCCATCATTATGAAAGTGGTTATTGATATTGCATGTGATTATTCGACCAGTAGAATATCCATGTGAGTAAGTAAATGGAATTATTTCATTTTACTTTTGCCATATTATGTTGAAGTTCAAGTTTAAAAGGCTTTTGTTTTAGTTATACATTGCCTTAAATGTTAATGTTTATTTATGAAAGCTTCTGCAATATTGTTATCCTTACTGAGCATATGAGCTCACCCCTTTCAATGTTTTAATATTTTCCAGGATGTGAAGAAGTATTTTATGAATGACCTGCAGGGATAGTCAGAAGAGGATATGAGTGTGGACTATGAAGACTTTGTTATTAGTTTTTCTCTTTATGATGTAATTTAACATTTATGAATGTATCTAGTGTTTCCAAGGCTACTAAACTAATCGGTATTTCGAGACTTGATCTTTTGTGATCATGCCAATGTTACGAAGTAATGCACCGACTTTGGGTAGCTGGGGTCGGGGCGTTACAATTGGTATCAGAGGCAGTTTAGTACTAACCTTGGAAGCTATATTTAGATAAACTCTGATTAGAGCACATAGCCCGAAGATAGACTTTGAGGATTAGTATAGAATAACTTCCTATAATTTTGGTATTATAGAGATTTTATGAGTTTTCCGAGCAATACATCCCTGTCTGGATACGAGCAGGTAGAGGCGGCTCTGGCACAGATGTATCTAGGGGTAAAACCCGAAAACACCGCTTTGAGCTAGACTCGAACGGGAACTAGTACATGATAACGGGTCTTGCTGCACTCTTGGTTACGACACTCCCAGGGGATATTCTTAGGATAATTCTCATTTTCTTTACAAAACACTATGAAGGGTTATGAGTATATACTTCCTCAAAGAAAACATTTTTATAATTATGGATTGTATCCATAAATAGTTCAATTTATGTTAAGTATTTCATAAGTATGGAATTATGTATTTTGATTCATAAACTAATCTAGTTTATGCCATTGTATAGAAATGGTGCCTAGTGGAAGGAATGGAAACCGTATCAATGCACGCACTCCGTGTAGGGATTGCCCTCCTGCTCAAGATAATTATTGTGGATCTGGAGATACAACTGGTGCTGATCAACTTATTACCATACTGGGACAACTCACTCAAGTTATGAATAATAACCTTACTCATATGGAGTACCCTGATCTGCAACGTGGAGGATCAATGTTAGACCGCTTCATAAGGCAACAACCACCAACATTTAATGGGGGTACAAATCCGTTAGTAGCTGATCAATGGATAAACTCCTTAGAGAAAATATTCCACGCCTTGGGGAGTAGCGAAAGGGAGAAGGTTATCATGGCAATTTACCGCCTCACTGGAGATGTCGATCAATGGTGGTCATTGATTCAAAATACAAAGGAAGATGAAGAAGTATCAAGTATGGAATGGAGAGAGTTCAAAGATATTTTCTTAGAAAAATACTTTCCACATGACCATCGAGCAGATATGGAAAGGCAATTTTTGATTTTGAGGCAGAAGGAGGATGAGAATGTCGCAAAGTATGAGGCTAACTTTATAAGGTTAGAGAGGCATGCTGCAGCATATATACGTAACCCAAGAAGTAAGATTGATCCTTTCTTTGATGGGTTAAAACCATTTCTTCGTCGAGCATTAGTCTCACAAACCTTCTTGTCATACGAAGATATTGTCTCGTGTGCTATCAAGACGGAAAAGGAATTCTCTAAGTCTTATGACAACAAAGTAAAGCAAGGGAAGAAGAGAACGGTGGAACAAGAGACAGATAAAGGGAAAAAGGGAAAGAAGGATTTTCCATTATGTGATAATTGTGGGAAGAATCACCCTGGTAGTTGCCTAAAAGGAATGGGAGTTTGTTACAAATGTGCAGAAAAAGGTCACCAGGCTTGTGATTGTAAGGGAAAGAAAGAGGCCATCAATGTTGAATGCTACAATTGTAGGGAAATGGGTCATTATGCAAATGAATTTCCTAAGCGTCTGGGAAACTTACCTCAGAAAAGGCCAAGGGATCAAGGCCAATCTTATGTTGTGAGTACAGTTGAAGCGGAATAATTAATGTATCTGTGCTTTTGGACTCATGGATTATATTCTGGTTATTAGAATAATGTGATATATATATAAGTATTGTACTGTAGTACTTGTTGTTTTCAGTAAGGTTTTAATATGATGAAGGTAATCGTATTTTTAGTATGTGACAATAAGAGAAACTTTACTTTGGGGAATCTGATAAATTGATTTTGGAATTTAAGGACCCTTTAGAGAAAGTTTGTGTTGGAACCACTTTGTGTATAAGGTTGTATTTGTTGTCAATAGTTGTCAATGCAGATCAAAATGAAGAAGATCATGAAGTACTCCGATGATGTAGAGGAGTGGTGATTCAGATGATTGTTGTGCTAATCTTAAGTTCAAAGAACATGTGTCAAAGGTGATACATTGTTTACAACAATGAAGAATGTGAGGAGTAATCCATTCGAGGATGATTAAAGAAGAATGAGGTTTTTGGATGAAGACCATGAAATTACTTATGATTGCATGAGAACCATGCTAGAGACTTCTTGACGGATTGAATCACATGTTTTGCATGAAGTTGATCATGACAGCCATGCAAGAGACTTCTTGATGAATTGAATCACATGGGTTGTATGAAGTTGATCATGACGGTTGATGAAGAAGACAATGGCCGTGCAAGGATTGGAATTTTGCGATAGCCATGCACATCACAGAGGAGTTTGTGATAAAAGCAGAAGAGTTGTTGAATGATACAGATCACCAGGAAGAAGTGTTGCGGTGATCGTGCTTGTTGACAAAGCATACAAACGACATACAAATTTGTTAACAAAAGAAGATTTCATGGTGACATGTCGAGTTCAAGAGTTGTGGTCAATGATCTATATTTGATTCAAGAATGTCGACAGAGGAATGGATGAGCTGGTGGTGGTGCAAAAAGAGCAGATACAAGGTGGCGCTGTTTCCCAGTGTTTGCCAAATTTTTGGGCCTCAAAATCGGAAATTGAAGACATAGATTGTCTGCAAAAGGCAGTGCGCGCAAAGAGGAAGTGGTGCGCGAAATATAAGAGGCTTGCGTGAAATACTTAAGTTGGGCGTGGAAAACAGCGGGATGCGAGAAATAGTTTTTCGCGCAAATAATGTTTCAGAATCAGAACGTTGAAAAATGGTAAAGGCATGGGCTGCGCGAAAAACCAGAGCTGTGCGCGGAAAAATGGGAATGTGCGTAGAATAGCTGGGTGAATTTTTCGCGCAATCAGCGTATCGAATCGGAAATACAGAAAATCGGCAAAGGCAAGAGGCGCGCGAAAAATCAGAGATGTTCGCACCATGTGTGCGGAAAAATCGAACTGCTGCGCGTAAAGTTGGCTGTGCGCGAAATGTGGGTTTGAAGTTTTACGCGCACGAGAGGATTCATGTTCTAAATGATGATAAATAGAGAAGTAATAAGATGCGCGAAAAACCAAGGTGTTGCGCGAGATTAAAAGGAAGATGCGCGTAATTCGAAGAACTGAGAGACAGTTTTACGCGCAAGAAGGGGGGTTTTACGCGCAGGATCAAAAACGTCTATAAATATGAGGTGAACCCCTCTCATTTGTAGAGTCTCGACACTTAGACAAATCCTGAGCTCCGGCGCGCGGAAAACTTAAGGTACAGAGGGTTGCGCGAAAAAGAGGGCGTTGCGCGAAAAAGGGAAGTTTTGCGCGAAAAAGAAGAGTAGCGCGAAAAGCCTTTTACGCGACAAAAGTTATTTTTACGCGCAAGGTTTGAATTTTACGCGCAAGCCCCCGGGAAGGGTGCGCGGAAAATTTGGGGGTCCCGCAGGCCTTTTGACAGGTGCTTAGCACTCTCAAATCTGTTTTGCGAAGAGAAGTAGAACGATCGTGCAACCAAAATCTGATCTGCACAGAGAGAGAAATATATCTATACACTCAGGTGTCAGAATTGGGAATTGAAGGAAGAGAAGGAGATTTAGTGCATTCAGGTATTGCACTGAAGTAGAAGATTGATTTCAAAAGAGCATCAACTGAGGACTCTGATGCAAGCAAAGTCTCATGCTGAACAAGAGACAAAGACTTCAATGCATATCTATTGAAGAGACCTTCACGTCTATAAACTGAGTGAGACTTCACCAACGGCAGTGAGCCAGGGGGAGTCAACGGGAGTGACCCGAGGGACGCAGTGAGCTATCCCTAAACAATTGTAAAGGCAGTGAGCCTGGGACAGAGTGTCTGTACCCGAACATTTGTATCCGCAGCTAGTGAAGCATAGTGGATTTAGGTACGACCGGAAACCTGTCGGCGTATACTCCTTGGACGTAGCCCTTAGTGGTGAACCAAGTAAAAATAGTTGTGTCATCTGTCTCTGCATGTGAATGTTTAATTGCTGATCATATTCATCATACAGGTTTAAGTAGTTCCTACCAACGTGGGAACAAGATCCACAACTTTAAGAAGAAAAAGTTGACACCCTGATTCACCCCTCCCCTCTCAGGGTGTCCCGGGGTCCTACAGTTTGGACGGAGGTATTTTGGATAACTATAAAGGTTGGAATGGATTAAGTTGATCTTTGGATAGTATTAAGGTTAAAACATTTCTGAAAATTATTTTTGGAATATTATAATACTATAGTTTTAGGAAAAGGACAACCTGCAGGGTGGGGCATAACCCATCGCGTCGGACAAAGCTGTAGGAATCGAACCCACAACCATAGTGCGACAAGCCTTTATTAACTACCACTAGCCTACAGGAAGTCCCTGGTTATTACAAAATAGTTTTACTAATCTAAATGGTATGTGTTAATATTTGGAACCTTATACAATTAGGATAAATATAATATTTTTTAGTTCTATTACCTTTTGGAGTGAAAGATGGGTTCGTGGTAAAAATTTATTAAAGAATGAAAGCCTACATGACATGTAAGTATATTTCCTTACATTCTTAGTAAATCTCTTAAATAAATTCCTCAACTTTATGAAAGGTTACTTAAAACAAAAACGTTGTCGGTTAACTTTTCCAACTGGGGATTCAATGACCGTTTAACCAATCACAAGTTTGTGATTTTCTTATGATTAACTTTCTCCTAATCCTGTTTTCTACAAATATCCATCAGACCTTGATGGTTTGTTTCTCCTCCATATCCATATTTTCATATAATCCTAGTATGGGCTATCTCGGGTGACCTTTGTACTTCTCTTTCTTTCTTTTAATGTTATATTCTTATTAACCCTATTTCCGATGTGGGTTTTCCACAAAGTTATTTTCTATTTTCAACCTTTTATTTTGGAAGAACATTTTCAAATTGTGAGGACGCAATTTATTGAAGGAGGGGAGAATTTAACACCCCGAGCTTCCACGATACGCTTCTCTTTCAATAATGCAATAGTTTGCATTGTACGCAAGTTCGAGTTCTAACACACCGCGACTAATCAAAGTAGCCGTTATGAATAGTAATACCCAATTTTTAAAATTATAGAAATTTTATATTTCAAAAATGTACTTCATTTTTGTATTCATAATATCGAAATTATCCTAATTTGAATTTTTTGTAATTTTCTAAGAACTTCCATTTTTTTATGAATAGTGAAAAATAATTAAAAACAACTTTTTTAATCCAAATATTTTATAGTGATAAATTATACTATTGAGTGGTTTTAAAGTATAATTAGAATATATTTTTACTATTTTATCCAATGGTGGTCATTAAAATTAATTTCACTTTGAAATTGGACATAAACAATTGTCAATCTTTTGATATATATTGTTTCTTAAAAACACGCTATTTGTTGTGACAGCGGGAATTAATTAATGAAACTTATATGTTTGGAATTTTGTAAAATAGACATCATTTTTGGATTCGAAATATCAATTATAGCTTAGGGTGAAATTTTGGCATTTTTCTGAAAAACTTTAATTTTTTATGAATAGTGAAATCACTAAGTGGTAGTTAAATAACTGATTTTTCGTTTAAATGAAATATTACCACTTCTGTGTTTTGAATTTAAAAAATCCTACATACATGGTTGTCATTAAGAAGTAAAATGTGGTTCAATGAGATTAAAATAATTTTTGGTGAATAGTAACTTTTAAGTTCTTAATCGCGATTAGAGGTAATTAGTGTAGTTTAAGGTAAAAATAATGTTTTAATAATATGAGATGAGTTTGACACATGTCCTACCCTCATTGGATGTTCCATGGCCGACCAAGACAATCCATGGGTCAACTTGGGGACCCCATGGAGCCACTTTAGTTGGAAAATGACATAAAAACTTTTATTTAATGTTAAAATAAAAATGTCACAAACATGAGTTGTTTTACTAAAACAATTTTTAAATGGGGTTATACAAATCATATTTTCGACTATAAATATTCATTAGAAAGATACAAATATTTCATACATCATGATATTTTTTTTATAATTTTTATACATTAAATAAATTAAATTATTTATGACACCATGATGATGCAGCGATTACCTCATTAATTAACGATTTAAATAAAATGAAAAGATAATGTAAAATCCAAGGCTTAAACTTGTCAAAAACCTATTTAATGAGTAGATTTAGAACCCTTATCACCTTATCCTCGAATTATATAAGTGTGGGACCTTTAAAATCCGAAACTCATTATATAATAAAGTAACATTTCATTACTTTCCAAAAGTGCCCCTCCTCTCCACTTATAAAAGGCCCCCACCTCTACCACCTTACTCACACTTTCAAAGCCTTTTAGCTCGGCCAAACTCTGCCCAAATACTCTCCCAACTTCCCTCCCTTACTCCTAGAAGTCTCAATTTGGACCTAATTCTTCCCAAGGAAGCCTTTGGCTCAAATCAAAAAGAGTTCCCCGATTTTAAGGTAATGTCTTCTCTAATGTTGTTTTGTTTTATTTTGCTTCTCCAACCCCTTAAACTCTTTTTATTCCTTTATTTTGTAACAACACCAGTATCTAAAATATACTAGGATGTTTTTATAAGAAGTATTCGAGCTAAAATTACACACACCTACATCTAATGGTTAAAGAACATACTGTTTCTGTGGATGACGAATTTCTGCCTCACGAAACGATGATTGTTCAACACTCATATAACACCTTCAAAGGTGGCCATTAAGATGTCACTATATTTATATATATGATATATAATATTTTTATGTTTTACTTAAGGTTCTGTATTTTTCATTTATGTCATACCTTTATTGTTTTCATTATGGGTAAACGCAATATTTTCTTTTTAGGAAGTCGGGACTACCGCCCCTCAAAGTGATTTGAATCGTTAATGACATATGTGGGATGTATAAAGGATGGAGTAAATGATATTATATATGATATTATACTGGAATTATAATATACCTTTATATAATTATAATTTCATTTCATTAAATATGAAATAGAAATGAAAGTAGTGTTCATGCGTACGTACGGCTTACCGTCTCCATTAACGGTGCATTTCATTTCTTACCTCTAAATGTTATGTAATATTATGAATGAATGTATATAATGGATATATATGAGATATATGATATCTATATCATGAATATAATTCTGGATATAACGGATATTTCACCGCATGAACAACTTGTAATTATAAGAAGTCTATTTTTGACTCAAGTACCAAAGATCGACAAAACGATCGTTATTAACTTAAATAATTACATAATGTTCATAACATGGTTATAAGTGGTATTAAAGGAATAAGAAACTTGAAAAGGTTCTTAAGAAACTATAAATTAACTCTAGTTTATTATTCAGTAGGTTAAAGAACGGTCGAGTCAAGATAGGACGCAAGGTAAGGGAATTTCTTAACCCAATTTCCATTCTTTGGGTTAATCTCATACTTTCAAATTATGTCATGATATTATTATGTCCTATTTTTTATTTTTACTTTCTTTATATGTACCTATAGTGAATACACATAATAGATCTATTTTATTTTAAAAAAGATCTTTTTAAGGACTTTGTCTCAATCTCCTTTCATTGAGACATATTTGGTTTTATACACAACTTTCTTTTATACAGTGTATAAATCCCTTTTACTTTTATGTTTATTCAAAAGGAATATTTTTTATACGAAGAGTTTTACTAAACGACAAAAAGGGAAGGTTTTTCTTTCCGTACATATGCGGCAACAACGACTTCTCCGCCGCCGTGACCATTATTTGAGTTTTGGCTTCCTCTACAAGCCATAACTTTTTTTAATGAAAAATAAATACAAAGTTTAACTTTCTTTTATTTTGGTTTTGAAAATGGTTTTGAAAGTGTTTTTATTATATCAATGTGTTGTATTGATATCTTGTGATTGAAATATGGAAATGTTATGTTTCCTTTATGCATGTTTTATGTGATACGATTATGTTATGGTTTATGATATGTTTAAACCTATTCATATGAGGAATGCATTGGAATTAATAAGTGACGGGTGGAGCCCGCTATAGCTCCTAGATGCATCGGTAGGTCTCATGAGACAAACTAGTGTCTTGGCATGAGGCCTTGACAAAATCTTATTTGTGGTCTTGGCACGAGGCCTTGGCTACGTGGTTATGATAGTCTGGCATTATGAATTCCATCATTATGAAAGTGGTTATTGATATTGCATGTGATTATTGGACCAGTAGAATATCCATGTGAATAAGTAAATGGCATTATTTCATTTTACTTTTGCCATATTATGTTGAAGTTCAAGTTTAAAAGGCTTTTGTTTTAGTTATACATTGCCTTAAATGTTAATGTTTATTTATGAAAGCTTCTGCAATATTGTTATCCTTACTGAGCTTCTGAGCTCACCCCTTTCAATGTTTTAATATTTTCCAGAATGTGAAGAAATATTTTATGAATGACCTGCAGGGATAGTCAGAAGAGGATATGAGTGTGGACTATGAAGACTTTGTTATTAGTTTTTCTCTTTATGATGTAATGTAACATTTATGAATGTATCTAGTGTTTCCAAGGATACTAAACTAATCGGTCTTTCGAGACTTGATCTTTTGTGATTATGTCAATGTTACGAAGTAATGCACCGACTCTGGGTAGCTGGGGTCAGGGCGTTACAGTTGGTATCAGAGGCAGTTTAGTACTAACCTTGGATGCTATATTTAGATAAACTCTGATTAGAGCACATAGCCCGAAGATAGACTTTGAGGATTAGTATATAAGAACTTCCTAGAATTTTGGTGTTATAGAGATTTTGTGAGTTTTCCGAGCAATACATCCCTGTCTGGATACGAGCAGGTAGAGGCGGCTCTGGCACAGATGTACCTAGGGGTAAAACCCGAAAACACCGCTTTGAGCTAGACTCGAACGGGAACTAGTGCACGACAACGGGTCTTGCTGCACTCTTGGTTACGACACTCCCGGGGGATATGCTTAGGATAATTCTCATTTTATTTACAAAACACTATGAAGGGTTATGAGTATATACTTTCTCAAAGAAAACATTTTTATAATTATGGATTATATCCATAAATAGTTCAATTTATGTTAAGTATTTCATAAGTATGGAATTATGTATTTTGATTCATAAACTAATCTAGTTTATGCCATTGTATAGAAATGGCGCCTAGTGGAAGGAATGGAAACTGTATCAATGCACGCACTCCGTGTAGGGATTGCCCTCCTGCTCAAGATAATTATTGTGGATCTAGAGATACAATTGATGCTGATCAACTTATTACCATACTGGGACAACTCACTCAAGTTATGAATAATAACCTTACTCATATGGAGCACCCTGATCTGCAACATGGAGGATCAATGTTAGACCGCTTCATGAGGCAACAACCACCAACATTTAATGGGGGTACAAATCCGTTAGTAGCTGAGCAATGGATAAACTTCTTAGAGAAAATATTCCATGCCTTGGGGAGTAGCGAAAGGGAGAAGGTTATCATGGCAGTTTACCGCCTCACTGGAGATGCCGATCAATGGTGGTCATTGATTCAAAATACAAAGGAAGATGAAGAAGTATCAAGTATGGAATGAAGAGAGTTCAAAGATATTTTCTTAGAAAAATACTTTCCACATGACCATCGAGCAGATATGGAAAGGCAATTTCTGAGTTTGAGGCAGAAGGAGGATGAGAATGTCGCAAAGTATGAGGCTAACTTTACAAGGTTAGCAAGGCATGCTGCAGCTTATATACGTAACCCAAGAAGTAAGATTGATCATTTCTTTGATGGGTTAAAACCATTTCTCCGTCAAGCATTAGTCTCACAAACCTTCTCGTCATACGAAGATATTGTCTCGTGTGCTATCAAGACGGAAAAGGAATTCTCTAAGTCTTATGACAACAAAGTAAAGCAAGAGAAGAAGAGAACGGTGAAACAAGAGACAGATAAAGGGAAAAAAGGAAAGAAGGATTTTCTATTATGTGATAATTGTGGGAAGAATCACCCTGGTACTTGCCTAAAAGGAATGGGAGTTTGTTACAAATGTGGAGAAAAAGGTCACCAGGCTTGTGATTGTAAGGGAAAGAAAGTGGCCATCAATGTTGAATGATACAATTGTAGGGAAATGGGTCATTATGCAAATGAATGTCCTAAGCGTCAGGGAAACTTACCTCAAAAAAGGCCAAGGGATCAAGGCCAATCTTATGTTGTGACTACAGTTGAAGCGGAATAATTAATGTATTGGTGCTTTTGGACTCATGGATTATATTTTGGTTATTAGAATAATGTGATATATATATATATATAAGGATTGTACTGCAGTACTTGTTGTTTTCAGTAAGGTTTTAATATGATGAAGGTAATCGTATTTTTAGTATGTGACAATAAGAGAAACTTTACTTTGTTTTCGGAATCTGATAAATTGATTTTGGAATTTAAGAACCCTTTAGAGAAAGTCTGGACGGAGGTATTTTGGATAACTATAAAGGTTGGAATGGATTAAGTTGATCTTTGGATATTATTAAGGTTAAAACATTTCTGAAGATTATTTTTGGAATATTATAATACTATAGTTTTAGGAAAAGGACAACCTGCAGGGTGGGGCATAACCCATCGCGTCGGACAAAGCTGCAGGAATCGAACCCACAACCATAGTGCGACAAGACTTTATTACCTACCACTAGCCTAAAGGAAGTCCCTGGTTATTACAAAATAGTTTTACTAATCTAAATGGTATGTGTTAATATTTGGAACCTTATACAATTAGGATAAATAGAATATTTTTGAGTTCTATTACCTTTTGGAGTGAAAGATGGGTTCGTGGTAAAAATTTATTAAAGAATGAAAGCCTACATGACATGTAAGTATATTTCCTTACATTCTTAGTAAATCTCTTAAATAAATTCCTCAACTTTATGAAAGGTTACTTAAAACAAAAACGTTGTCGGTTAACTTTTCCAACTGGGGATTCAATGACCGTTTAACCAATCACAAGTTTCTGATTTTCTTATGGTTAACTTTCTCCTAATCATGTTTTCTATAACTCTCCATCAGACCTTGATGGTTTGTTTCTCCTCCATATCCATATTTTCATATAATCCTAGTATGGGCTATCTCGGGTGACCTTTGTACTTCTCTTTCTTTCTTTTAATGTTATATTCTTATTAACCCTATTTCCGATGTGGGTTTTCCACAAAGTTATTTTCTATTTTCAACCTTTTATTTTCGAAGAACATTTTCAAATTGCGAGGACGCAATTTATTGAAGGAGGGGAGAATTTAACACCCCGAGCTTCCACGATACGCTTCTCTTTCAATAATGCAATAGCTTGCATTGTACGCAAGTTCGAGTTCTAACACACCGCGACTAATCAAAGTAGCCGTTATGAATAGTAATACCCACTTTTTAAAATTATAGAAATTTTATATTTCAAAAATGGACTTCATTTTTGTATTCATAATATCGAAATTATCCTAAGTTGAATTTTTTGTAATTTTATGAGAACTTCCATTTTTTATGAATAGTGAAAAATACTTAAAAACAACTTTTTTAATCCAAATATTTTATAGTGATAAATTATACTATTGAGTGGTTTTAAAGTATAATTAGAATATATTTTTACTATTTTATCCAATGGTGGTCATTATAATTAATTTCACTTTGAAATTGGACATAAACAATTGTCAATCTTTTGATATATATTGTTTCTTAAAAACACGCTATTTGTTGTGACAGCGGGAATTAATTATGAAATTAATTAATGCAACTTATATGTTTGGAATTTTTTAAAATATACATCATTTTTGGATTCGGAATATCAATTATATCTTAGGGTGAAATTTTGGCATTTTTCTGAAAAACTTCAATTTTTTATGAATAGTGAAACCAATAAGTGGTAGTTAAATAACTGATTTTTCGTTTAAATGAAATATTACCACTTCTGTGTTTTGAATTTCAAAAATCCTACATACATGGTTTTCATTAAGAAGTAAAATGTGGTTCAAAGAGATTAAAATAATTTATGGTGAATAGTAACTTTTAAGTTCTTAATCACGATTAGAGGTAATTAGTGTAGTTTAAGGTAAAAATAATATTTTAATAATATGAGATGAGCTTTACACATGTACTACCCTCATTGGATGTTCCATGGCCGACCAAGACAATCCATGGGATTGGGGACCCCATGGAGCCACTTTAGTTGGAAAATGACATAAAAACTTTCATTTAATGTTAAAATAAAAATGTCACAAACATGAGTTGTTTTACTAAAACAATTTTTAAATGGGGTTATACAAATCATATTTTCGACTATAAATATTCATTAGAAATCTAAAAAGATTTCCTACATCATGATATTTTTTTTATAATTTTTAGATATTAAATAAATTAAATTATTTATGACACCATGATGATGCAGCGATTACCTCATTAATTAACTATTTAAATAAAATGAAAAGATAATGTAAAATCCAAGGTTTAAACTTGTCAAAAACCTATTGGATGAATATATTTCGGACCCTTATCACCTTATCCTAGAATTATATAAGTGTGAGACCTTTAAAATCCGAAACTCATTATATAATAAAGTAACATTTCATTACTTTCCAAAAGTGCCCCTCCTCTCCACTTATAAAAGGCCCCCACCTCTACCACCTTACTCACACTTTCAAAGCCTTTTGGATCAGCAAACATCTGCCCAAATACTCTCCCAACTTCCCTCCCTTACTCCTAGAAGCCTCAATTTGGGCATAATTCTTCCCAAGGAAGCCTTTGGCTCAAATAAAAAAGAGTTGCCCGATTTAAAGGTAATGTCTTCTCTAATGTTGTTTTGTTTTATTTTGCTTCTCCAACCCATTAAACTCTTTTTATTCCTTTCTTTTGTAACAACACCAGTATCTAAAATATACTAGGATGTTGTTATAAGAAGTATTCGAGCTACACTTACACACACCTACATCTAATGGTTAAAGAACATACTGTTTCTGTGGATGGCGAATTTATGTCTCACGAAACGATGATTGTTCAACACTCATATAACACCTTCAAAGGTGGCCATTAAGATGTCAATATATTTATATATATGATATATAATATTTTTATGTTTTACTTAAGGTTCTGTATTTTTCATTTATGGCATACCTTTATTGTTTCCATTATGGGTAAACGCGATATTTTCATTTTAGGAAGTGCGGACTACCGCCCCCTCAAAGTGATTTGAATCGTTAATGCCATATGTGGGATGTATAAAGGATGAAGTAAATTATATTATATATGATATTATACTGGAATTATAATATACCTTTATATAATTATAATTTCATTCCATTAAATATGAAATAGAAATTAAAGTAGTGTTCATGCGTACGTACGGCTTACCGTCTCCATGAACGGTGCATTTCATTTCTTACCTCTAAATGTTATGTAATATTATGAATGAATGTATATACTGGATATATATGAGATATATGATATATATATCATGCATATAATTCTGGATATAACGGATATTTCACCACATGAACAACTTGTAATTATAAGAAGTCTATTTTTGACTCAAGTATCAAAGATCGACAAAACGACCGTTATTAACTTAAATAATTACATAATGTTCATAACATGGTTATAAGTGGTATTAAAGGAATAATAAACTTGAAAATCTTCTTAATAAACTATAAATTAACTCTATTTTATTGTTCAGGAGGTTAAAGAATGGTCGAGTCAAGACAGGACGCAAGGTAAGGGAATTTCTTAACCCAATTTCCATTCTTTGGGTTAATCTCCTACATTCAAATTATGTCATGATATTATTATGTCCTATTTTTTATTTTTACTTTCTTTATGTGTACCTATAGTGAATACACATAATAGATCTATTTTATTTTAAAAATGATCTTTTTAAGGACTTCGTCTCAATCTCCTTTCATTGAGGCATATTTGGTTTTATACACAACTTTCTTTTATACAGTGTATAAATCCCTTTGACTTTTACGTTTGTTCAAAAGGAATCTTTTTTATACGAAGCGTTTTACTAAACGACAAAAAGGGAATGTTTTTCTTGCCGTACATATGCGGCGACAACGACTTCTCCGCCGCTGTGACCATTATTTGAGTTTTGGCTTCCTCTACAAGCCATAACTTTTTTTTAATGAAAAATAAATACAAAGTTTAACTTTCTTTTATTTTGGTATTGAAAATGGTTTTGAAAGTGTTTTTATTATATCAATGTGTTGTATTGATATCTTATGATTGAAATATGGAAATGTTATATTTCCTTTATGCATGTTTTATGTGATACGATTACGTTATGGTTTATGATATGTTTAAACCTATTCATATGAGGAATGCATTGGACTTAATAAGTGACGGGTGGAGCCCGCTATAGCTCCTCGATGCATCAGTAGATCTCATGAGACAAACTAGTTTCTTGGCATGAGGCCTTGAAAAAATCTTATTTGTGGTCTTGGCACGAGGCCTTGGCTACGTGGTTATGATAGTCTGGCATTATGCATTCCATCATTATGAAAGTGGTTATTGATATTGCATGTGATTATTCGACCAATAGAATATCCATGTGAATAAGTAAATGGAATTATTTCATTTTACTTTTTCCATATTATGTTGAAGTTCAAGTTTAAAAGGCTTTTATTTTAGTTATACATTGCCTTAAATGTTAATGTTTATTTATGAAAGCTTCTGCAATAATTTTATCCTTACTGAGCATCTGAGCTCACCCCTTTTAATGTTTTAATATTTTCCAGGATGTGAAGAAGTATTTTATGAATGACCTGTAGGGATAGTCAGAAGAGGATATGAGTGTGGACTATGAAGACTTTGTTATTAGTTTTTCTCTTTATGATGTAATGTAACATTTATGAATGTATCTAGTGTTTCCAAGGCTACTAAACTGATCGGTCTTTCGAGACTTGATCTTTTGTGATCATGCCAATGTTACGAAGTAATGCACCGACTCTGGGTAGCTGGGGTCGGGGCGTTACAGTTGGTATCAGAGGCAGTTTAGTACTAACCTTGGAAGCTATATTTAGATAAACTCTGATTAGAGCACATAGCCCGAAGATAGACTTTGAGGATTAGTATAGAAGAACTTCCTAGAATTTTGGTATTATAGAGATTTTGTGAGTTTTCCGAGCAATACATCCCTGTCTGGATACGAGCAGGTAGAGGCGGCTCTGGCAGAGATATACCTAGGGGTAAAACCCGAAAACACCTCTTTGAGCTAGACTCGAACGAGAACTAGTGCATGACAATGGGTCTTGCTGCACTCTTGGTTACGACACTCCCGGGGGATATGCTTAGGATAAATCTCATTTTCTTTACAAAACACTATAAAGGGTTATGAGTATATACTTCCTCAAAGAAAACATTTTTATAATTATGGATTATATCCATAAATAGTTAAATTTATGTTAAGTATTTCATAAGTATGGAATTATGTATTTTGATTCATAAACTAATCTAGTTTATGCCATTGTATAGAAATGGCGCCTAGTGGAAGGAATGGAAACCGTATCAATGCACGCACTCCGTGTAGGGATTTCCCTCCTGCTCAAGATAATTATTATGGATCTGGAGATACAACTGGTGTTGATCAACTTATTACCATACTGGGACAACTCACTCAAGTTATGAATAATAACCTTACTCATATGGAGCCCCCTGATCCGCAACGTGGAGGATCAATGTTAGACCGCTTCATGAGGCAACAACCACCAACATTTAATGGGGGTAAAAATCCGTTAGTAGCTGAGCAATGGATAAACTCCTTAGAGAAAATATTCCACGCCTTGGGGAGTAGCGAAAGGGAGAAGGTTATCATGGCAGTTTACCGCCTCACTGGAGATGCCGATCAATGGTGGTCATTGATTCAAAATACAAAGGAAGATGAAGAAGTATCAAGTATGTAATGGAGAGAGTTCAAAGATCTTTTCTTAGAAAAATACTTTCCACATGACCATCGAGCAGATATGGAAAGGCAATTTCTGAGTTTGAGTCAGAAGGAGGATGAGAATGTCGCAAAGTATGAGGCTAACTTTACAAGGTTAGCGAGGCATGCTGCAACTTATATACGTAACCCAAGAAGTAAGATTGATCGTTTCTTTGATGGGTTAAAACCATTTCTCTGTCGAGCATTAGTCTCACAAACCTTCTCGTCATACAAAGATATTGTCTCGTGTGCTATCAAGACGAAAAAGGAATTCTCTAAGTCTTATGACAACAAAGTAAAGCAAGAGAAGAAGAGAACGGTGGAACAAGAGACAGATAAAGGGAAAAAGTGAAAGAAGGATTTTCCATTATGTGATAATTGTGGGAAGAATCACCCTGGTACTTGCCTAAAAGGAATGGGAGTTTGTTACAAATGTGGAGAAAAAGGTCACCAGGCTTGTGATTGTAAGGGAAAGAAAGAGGCTATCAATATTGAATGCTACAATTGTAGGGAAATGGGTCCTTATGCAAATGAATGTCCTAAGCGTCAGGGAAACTTACCTCAGAAAAGGCCAAGGGATCAAGGCCAATCTTATGTTGTGACTACAGTTGAAGCGGAATAATTAATGTATTGGTGCTTTTGGACTCATGGATTATATTCTGGTTATTAGAATAATGTGATATATATATAAGGATTGTACTGCAGTACTTGTTGTTTTCAGTAAGGTTTTAATATGATGAAGGTAATTGTATTTTTAGTATGTGACAATAAGAGAAACTTTACTTTGTTTGGGGAATCTGATAAATTGATTTTGGAATTTAAGGACCCTTTAGAGAAAGTTTGGATGGAGGTATTTTGGATAACTATAAAGGTTGGAATGGATTAAGTTGATCTTTGGATAGTATTAAGGTTAAAACATTTCTGAAGATTATTTTTGGAATATTATAATACTATAGTTTTAGGAAAACGACAACCTGCAGGGTGGGGCATAACCCATCACGTGGGACAAAGCTGCAGGAATCCAACCCACAACCATAGTGCGACAAGCCTTTATTACCTACCACTAGCCTACAGGAAGTCCCTGGTAATTACAAAATAGTTTTACTAATCTAAATGGTATGTGTTAATATTTGGAACCTTATACAATTAGGATAAATAGAATATTTTTGAGTTTTATTACCTTTTGGAGTGAAAGATGGGTTCGTGGTAAAAATTTATTCAAGAATGAAAGCCTACATGACATGTAAGTATATTTCCTTACATTCTTAGTAAATCTCTTAAATAAATTCCTCAACTTTATGAAAGGTTACTTAAATCAAAAACGTTGTCGGTTAACTTTTCCAATTGGGGATTCAATGACCGTTTAACCAATCACAAGTTTGTGATTTTCTTATGATTAACTTTCTCCTAATCCTGTTTTCTACAAATATCCATCAGACCTTGATGGTTTGTTTCTCCTCCATATCCATATTTTCATAGAATCCTAGTATGGGCTATCTCGGGTGACCTTTGTACTTCTCTTTCTTTCTTTTAATGTTATATTCTTATTAACCCTATTTCCGATGTGGGTTTTCCACAAAGTTATTTTCTATTTTCAACCTTTTATTTTCGAAGAACATTTTCAAATTGTGAGGACGCAATTTATTGAAGGAGATGAGAATTTAACACCCCGAGCTTCCACAATACGCTTCTCTTTCAATAATGCAATAGTTTGCATTGTACGCAAGTTCGAGTTTTAACACACTGCGACTAATCAAAGTAGTCGTTATGAATAGTAATACCCAATTTTTAAAATTATAGAAATTTTATATTTCAAAAATGTACTTCATTTTTGTATTCATAATATCGAAATTATCCTAAGTTGAATTTTTTGTAATTTTCTAAGAACTTTCATTTTTTTATGAATAGTGAAAAATACTTAAAAACAACTTTTTTAATCCAAATATTTTATAGTGATAAATTATACTATTGAGTGGTTTTAAAGTATAATTAGAATATATTTTTACTATTTTATCCAATGGTGGTCATTAAAATTAATTTCACTTTGAAATTGGACATAAACAATTGTCAATCTTTTGATATATATTGTTTCTTAAAAACACGCTATTTGTTGTGACAGCGGGAATTAATTATGAAATTAATTAATGAAACTTATATGTTTGGAATTTTGTAAAATAGACATCATTTTTGGATTCGAAATATCAATTATAGCTTAGGGTGAAATTTTGGCATTTTTCTGAAAAACTTTAATTTTTTATGAATAGTGAAACCACTAAGTGGTAGTTAAATAACTGATTTTTCGTTTAAATGAAATATTACCACTTCTGTGTTTTGAATTTCAAAAATCATACATACATGGTTGTCATTAAGAAGTAAAATGTGGTTCAATGAGATTAAAATAATTTTTGGTGAATAGTAACTTTTAAGTTCTTAATCGCGATTAGAGGTAATTAGTGTAGTTTAAGGTAAAAATAATGTTTTAATAATATGAGATGAGCTTGACACATATCCTACCCTCATTGGATGTTCCATGGCGGACCAATACAATCCATGGGTCAACTTGGGGACCCCATGGAGCCACTTTAGTTGGAAAATGACATAAAAACTTTTATTTAATGTTAAAATAAAAATGTCACAAACATGAGTTGTTTTACTAAAAAAAATTTAAATGGGGTTATACAAATCATATTTTCGACTATAAATATTCATTAGAAAGATAAAAAGATTTCCTACATCATGATATTTTTTTATAATTTTTAGACATTAAATAAATTAAATTATTTATGACACCATGATGATGCAGCGATTACCTCATTAATTAACGATTTAAATAAAATGAAAAGATAATGTAAAATACAAGGCTTAAACTTGTCAAAAACCTATTGAATGAGTATATTTAGAACCCTTATCACCTTATACTCGAATTATATAAGTGTGGGACCTTTAAAATCCGAAACTCATTATATAATAAAGTAACATTTCATTACTTTCCAAAAGTGCCCCTCCTCTCCACTTATAAAAGGCCCCCACCTCTACCACCTTACTCACACTTTCAAAGCCTTTTGTCTCGGCCAAACTCTGCCCAAATACTCTCCCAACTTCCCTCCCTTACTCATAGAAGCCTCAATTTGGGCAGAATTCTTCCCAAGGAAGCCTTTGGCTCAAATCAAAAAGAGTTACCCGATTTTAAGGTAATGTCTTCTCTAATGTTGTTTTGTTTTATTTTGCTTCTCCAACCCCTTAAACTCTTTTTATTCCTTTCTTTTGTAACAAAACCAATATCTACAATATACTAGGATGTTGTTATAAGAATTATTAGAGCTACACTTACACACACCTATATCTAATGGTTAAAGAACATACTGTTTCTGTGGATGGCGAATTTCTGCCTCATGAAACGATGATTGTTCAACACTCATATAACACCTTCAAAGGTGGCCATTAAGATGTTACTATATTTATATATATGATATATAATATGTTTATGTTTTACTTAAGGTTCTGTATTTTTCATTTATGGCATACCTTTATTGTTTCCATTATGGGTAAACGCGATATTTTCATTTTAGGAAGTGCGGACTATCGCCCCCTCAAAGTGATTTGAATCGTTAATGACATATGTGGGATGTATAAAGGATGGAGTAAATGATATTATATATGATATTATACTGGAATTATAATATAACTTTATATAATTATAATTTCATTCCATTAAATATGAAATAGAAATGAAAGTAGCGTTCATGCGTACGTACGACTTACCGTCTCCATGAACGGTGCATTTCATTTCTTACCTCTAAATGTTATGTAATATTAAGAATGAATGTATATAATGGATATATATGAGTTATGTGATATCTATATCATGAATATAATTCTGGATATAATGGATATTTCACCACATAAACAACTTGTAATTATAAGAAGTCTATTTTTGACTCAAGTACCAAAGATCGACAAAACGACCGTTATTAGATTAAATAATTACATAATGTTCATAACGTGGTTATAAGTGATATTAAAGGAATAATAAACTTGAAAAGGTTCTTAAGAAACTATAAATTAACTCTAGTTTATTATTCAGGAGGTTAAAGAACGGTCGAGTCAAGACAGGACGCAAGGTAAGGGAATTTCTTAACCCAATTTCCATTCTTTGGGTTAATCTTCTACTTTCAAATTATGTCATGATATTATTATGTCCTATTTTTTATTTTTACTTTCTTTATGTGTACCTATATTGAATACACATAATAGATCTATTTTATTTTAAAAATGATCTTTTTAAGGACTTCGTCTCAATCTCCTTTCATTGAGGCATATTTGGTTTTATACACAACTTTCTTTTATACAGTGTATAAACCCCTTTGACTTTTACGTTTATTCAAAAGGAATCTTTTTTATACGAAGCGTTTTACTAAACGACAAAAAGGGAATGTTTTTCTTGCCGTACATATGCGGCGACAACGACTTCTCCGCCGCCGTAACCATTATTTGAGTTTCGGCTTCCTCTACAAGCCATAACTTTTTTTAATGAAAAATAAATACAATGTTTTAACTTTCTTTTATTTTGGTATTGAAAATGGTTTTGAAAGTGTTTTTATTATATCAATGTGTTGTATTGATATCTTTTGATTGAAATATGGAAATGTTATGTTTCCTTTATGCATGTTATATGTGATACGATTATGTTATGGTTTATGATATGTTTAAACCTATTCATATGAGGAATGCATTGGACATAATAAGTGATGGGTGGAGCCCGCTATAGCTCCTCGATGCATCGGTAGGTCTCATGAGACAAACTAGTGTCTTGGCACGAGGCCTTGACAAAATCTTATTTGTGGTCTTGGCACGAGGCTTTGGCTACGTGGTTATGATAGTCTGGCATTATGCATTCCATCATTATGAAAGTGGTTATTGATATTGCATGTGATTATTCGACCAGTAGAATATCCATGTGAATAAGTAAATGGTATTATTTTATTTTACTTTTTCCATATTATGTTGAAGTTCAAGTTTAAAAGGCTTTTGTTTTAGTTATACATTGCCTTAAATGTTAATGTTTATTTATGAAAGCTTCCGCAATATTGTTATCCTTACTGAGCATCTGAGCTCACCCCTTTCAATGTTTTAATATTTTCCAGGATGTGAAGAAGTATTTTATGAATGACCTGTAGGGATAGTCAGAAGAGGATATGAGTGTGGACTATGAAGACTTTGTTATTAGTTTTTCTCTTTATGATGTAATCTAACATTTATGAATGTATCTAGTGTTTCCAAGGCTACTAAACTAATCGGTCTTTCGAGACTTGATATTTTGTGATCATGACAATGTTACAAAGTAATGCATCGACTCTGGGTAGCTGGGGTCGGGGCGTTACATCATGTCAATGAATTGTTTGTTCCCCGGACCCAACCCTTCATAGAAAATTATCACTTGTTCAGGAATAGAAAAACCATGGTGTGGAACCATGTTTAGAGTGTATTTGAACCTATCCCATGTTTCATAGAATGACTCTCCCTCTTTTTCAAAAAAGTTTTGGATACTCTTTTTAAGTGCAATTGTTTTGTGGTGGGGAAAGTATTTTTTACAGAATTCTCTTTGTAGTTGGTACCAAGAGTTTATGGATGATGGTCTCAAATTGTTTAGCCAATTTTTAGCTCGATCCTTTAAAGAAAAAGGAAATAGCCTCATATTAGCTGAGTCTAGTTGATGTGGGGGACACATGGTTTCTACAATGTCATTGAACTCCTTAATGTGAAGGTAGGGCATCTCGGACTCCATTCCATGGAATGTGGGAAGGTGGTTTAGGACATGGGGTTTAAATATGTAGTTTGCATCTCCTAGGGAATTGTGTCTAATGAATGAGGGGGAATTGGTCCAGGAAGGTGTGAGGTATTCATTCATGGTTCGATCCATTGCATTCCCCAAGTTTGGGGCTGCCTCATTTGGGTTTCCATTTTGGTTCTCACCCGGGTTTATGAGTTGGTTTCTTTGAAGACCTTCCATTAAAATAGGCTCAATTTTTGACTCTGGAGTATTAGGAAGATTATGATATAATGGAAAGAGTTCCCTTGGTG
Source organism: Viscum album (assembly GCA_963277665.1). Classification (NCBI taxonomy): domain Eukaryota; kingdom Viridiplantae; phylum Streptophyta; class Magnoliopsida; order Santalales; family Viscaceae; genus Viscum; species Viscum album. Next base: position 114,280,433 of record OY728125.1, on the reverse strand, counting down.
TACTTGACTCCCCAACCCCAGGAATATCCACCATAACTAGACGATTTGATTGATCGCGGGTGTAGGCGGACATGCACCAAAAGAAAAAAAAAACGAGAAAGGGACAAGATAAGAGAATTTGGATGAGAAAAGAAGAAATGGGGGAGAATATAATGGGTGTTTAGATGAATTACTTGTGTCCCCAGAAACGGTGCCAAAATTTGATTCTCGCTCAAATTTACCCAAGAGAATAAGGTAGGACGGTCCTTGTAGTTTAGCTTGGGTTGTCGAATCCTCAAAGACCTAAGAAGTAACCTATAGACACGTACATTCTATGGACTATTTTTGGATATGAAGTGGCCAACATGGGTTGATTTTAGATGGGTTTAAAGTAACTCTAATATACTTAAGTGAATTCAATTTAAAAGAATGAGTTGATCCTAGGTTATTGCTCGGGGTGGATTGGACGTATTTCCTTTTCAATGATTTCAAATTCTTATATTTGAGATGGGTTCATTTAAGGAGATAAAACAACATCATCACTTACTGGTTAAATGACTACACCCTTTAATACTAATCAACTATACACTTGAAGGATCAATGTTTTGAGCACTTCAAGGTAAAGGTTCGTATTAGCACTTGAAGTGTGTGGCCTTAAATTCAACAAGGATGATGGAGTTTAAAAATCATCAAATAAAAATCTCAATTAAAGAAGTGATTATACATTAATGGGGTGATAAATAACATCCAATCCAGCCCCTTTATACTCCTTTGGATCAACCCATATGTGGTTTAGTCCTCCATTGATCCCATGGTTTCAATGGAAGCAGAAAGTAGACTCATGAGGGAGGAAATGAAGAAGTAAGGAAAACAACAAAAATAAATTGATCACTCCACCGTTGTGTGAATAATTTCACAAGGTTTGGTGTGAATAAATTCATACCTTGATCCAACGGTATCAAATTTATATGAAGAACAACATAATAAGAGTAGAATAAAAATTTTTATTAAGAAACTAAAGTGAATTGAACAACTTACATGTGAAAGACAAATTTAAGACAACAAAATTGCAGCATAACATTACAATTGAACAAAGCACCCAAGATCCCCCAATCCTCCAACACCACTGCCTTAAATAGGAATTTTTGAGCCCTTGGGTCGAGCCTCAAACATTCCAAGTCTCCTCAATTAATTGTGGTAGTCCATAGGTGGGTGGAAAGTAAGGGAGAGTTGATTTTTCCACCCTTGACCCGAGGTGGCAGTCAGCTTTCCTTCACCAAACAGACGCGCTTGGAAGACCTTCTAGATGGCCGAATCAGAGTGGTCCATATAAGAAGAAAATGGAGCTCCAGAAGTCTTATAACCTCCTGTAAAATTTGGGCCCATTTGAAGTTATGGATTCCGAGATATGATCATATTAGTGGGCTGTTTTTCTGGGCCACAGAATCTGGCCCAGAATTTTATCTCTAACTTGGGCCGCCTAAATGAACACCATGGAGGCCAAATTAGCATTGAATCCTGAAGAGTGATTTGTTCCTATAAATTTCTTATATAATCCCACGAAATTTGGGATTAATTGGGCTTGTATGTTGGGTCCAACATTCTCATCAGTGGGCTGGTGTCCAATCTGCCTTCTCCAGAATTGCTTCCTTTCATTGTCAAATATCTCCACCATCCTTTATGAATCTTTCATTGATCCTTGAAGTAAATATCTAGTTAAAAAGAATATAAAATTAAAATATTTATAATTAGATTCCTTAAAATTAGATGAATCATTGGGTACTTCAAATGATGTTCAAATATGTACCACATAATAGTGTATTTTAAGAAGGTATTACAATCATAATGTGAAATGATGTTCAAAGTGTAAAATGCACTAAAATGGTGTTTATGAATAATAAAAAACATGAATATTATGTATATTAACAATGAATATTAGCCTCATTTAGTGGATAATCAAGTGTTCATGCAAACGACATACGTTACATTAATATGCAAATGATTTAGTGTATAATGATAACTATTTTTTGTAGTAACCATATTAATGTTAGAGAAAACAATCATTGTTGACTCAATGTTGACATGGATTGTTGATGATCAATAATCATCAAAAAAACTATACTTGAGTAAGCTGTGTTAATTAGGTCCACTAATAATAAAATAGTGGAAGTTATGTTATTAATTGATTAAAAAATAATCATTTTATCGTTATCTCGATAATCAGTCAGAGGGAGTTGACTTACAGTTTGTACCATACTGACAGCAATGGACGTAGGGGTTGTGCTAGTAACACTAGATAATTGGTTAGAATATAATGAAATGTGAGGAGAACATGAATCTATAATGTTAAAGGTAGAGTTAGTTAATACATAATTATAGTGGTATATTTTAATATAACTTTGTAGTATTGACAATTTTGGGAATTGATAAAAAAGAAAAATGATACCTGTAGTAGTTTATTTTTGTTTTTGTATACATAATTTCCATTGCAGCCTTGCCTCCTTCGAGGATAAAGTTTGTTTTGTATTGGATGCAGTTGGCAGAGTTATATTCTCATGCTGACTTTTTAATCTTTTTGAATGTTCATATGGAGAATGATTTTGAACTTATGTTTTTTTAATATAGAGTTTGACAATTAATCAGTGCATATATATCAGTGTAATGAAAAAAAGGCAAACAATTATAGTATTAACCCGATAAGAGATTAGCAAACTGTTAATCAGAACTTTTGACAATGGTAAACGCAGTGCAATTCGCATGTACCTATCAATATTTGGCGTTGGGTTTAAGTGGTAATCATTTTCTATTAGGTTTGTTGCAGTTGTCAATTTGCGATGAATAGGAGAACCTGAAATGAATGAGTAACACTATAATGGTATTTTTCTATATTTGAAACATTCCTATTTTATCCTAAAGTAATTTTCTATCATTTATTTGAAGATAGAAAGGTCATGAGGCCAAACCTGTGACAAAGTTGACTTTATTTTTCATTTTTAGAATCCTTTGTTGCCTAGCTTCCTTGCACAATGCATTTTGATTTGAAATCATTTTTGACATTTTTTTCAAGGTGTGCCGTGAATATATGTCAAGGGAATATTGGACCGAAAAGAAATTAACTGCATATCATATGTGTTGTTTGGTTATTAGAAGGCAAATTAGTGCAGAAATGTAATACTTACTAAGAAATAACTCAATGAAGATGGGAACTGATGTTAATGAATTTATGGGTTCAATAGCTAATTATAAAAATAAGAATTCAATTTTTTAGGAGTAATATTAAAGCACATTACAATAAAATCTTTGAAAAGAAGCAAACCTTAAAGAGTGTAGTAGTTATGAACTGTCTAATGGAAAATGTTCTTTTAGTAGATGGTGAAACTTGATGTTACAGACCGTGAGTCTAAGTCATCGATTGTTGTACAATCTAGGTCTAAGAGGAGTATTATGGAAGAGATAAAATAAGAAAATCTATATAAATCTATTATATAATAAAAGAACCTTTTTCAATTAAAAATATGCATAAGGATTGATATGATAGTATTATTACCTAATTGCTTCAACCAAATGATTTTATTACAAAGGAAGATAAATGTGATTTTTTTATAACATTAATAAACTGAAATTGAATTGTAAATTTATAGAGAAATAATATAATAAATAAATTCATAATTTTATCATACAAATAATAAAATTAAAGACATTGAATAATGGCTAAACAAAAACTGAAGTAAACTGAAAATAAGAATTGCAATCTTAACGTAGTTGCAGATCATTAGGTAATGCATACTGCAAACACATCCAATAAATGCATATAGAAAAAATTAAAGACTAAAAATCTAAAATGAAAAGATAGAGCATATGTAGAATGGGAAAGCATTTTCTTAGAGTAATCAAAATAGAGAGAAAATTTTGAAGACTAAAACTCCAAATGAAAAAGGAGAGAGAAATTGAAAAAAAATGGTATGCAGAAGGAAGGTGTTTTCAACAACATACCTGTAAGACTTTTGTAATCACTAAAAAACTATGAATTTCATGGAATTCAAGAACATACCTCTATGTATAGTAGTGGGACATCATTCCAGAACAAACCTATTAGTGAAAACAATGAAAATGAAAAGGGAGAGAGAAATTGAAAATAAATTGTTATGTATGAGGAAGGCGTTTTCAAGAACATACCTGTAAGACTTTTACAATCACTCAAAAACTATGAAATTCATGGAATTCAACAACATGCTTCTATGTATAGTAGTAGATAACAAACCTATTCAAGAAAACAATGAAATTCTATAGAGTGGTGTAATAACATCCAATAACATACCTAATTCTGACAGCTTGATGATGAGAGACACATTTCGTGTATTATACTTGCTTCGAAACCGAAAGTTAATTAAAATAAAATTGCATTAAATTGGAAGGCCATATAGAATATGCATACATGAATTGCATACAAAACATGGAAATGCATTAGTTAATGCATGCTGCAAACACATCCAATAAATGCATATAAAAAAAAATAAAGACTAAAAATCTAAAATGAAAAGATAGAGCATACGTAGAATGGGAAAAAATTTGCTTAGAGTTATCAAAATAGAGAGAAAAATTTGAAGACTAAAACTCCAAATGAAAAGGGAGATATTGAAAAAAAAATTGGTATGCAAAAGGAAGGTGTTTTCAACAACATACCTGTAAGACTTTTACAGTCACTCGGAAACTATGAAATCCATGTAATTCAAGAACATACCTCTATGTATAGTAGCGGGATGTCATTCCAGAACAAACCTATTCGGGGAAACAATGAAATTCTATAAAGAGTAGTTTACTAACATCCAATAACATTTAAAATTTAGATATCAAGAACAATCCATGCCTGACTTTATGGGATGGACCAATAGAAATTACGAGGAAGAAAAAAATCAAACTTATGTGGTCGAGGAAGGGTCTGGTAGTCAGAGAGGTGACACCAATGATTAGGTAGTCTGAAAAAAAGTGGATGAGAGAGGTCAAATAAACCCTACCCAATGGGGAGATTATGAATATGAAGGCATACATGGAGGTTGTGGGACTGAAATCAATGAAACCCTACTGACATGAGAAATTAGATGTCGATTTGAGGAGATGGGATTGTTGAAGCAACGATGGAGGCTAATATGAGTTGATTATCAGGTTGAGGAATATATGAGATTTTAGATAGATGAAATCGTAGTTAAACAGGGAGAAGAAATATGAGGAGGTGAATTTGGAGGAGAAGTGAATGAGGGAGAAGGGTTTCGAGGAGTTTTAGATGTTGAGGCGGAGGCAGAGGTGTAAACGGTGGTAGAGTAGGAGGTGTGGATGAATGTCGAGTCGGAGGTGTAGACCAAGGCAAAGGTGGAGTTGCAGGCGGAGAAGGAGAACACAAAGGTGCAGATGAAGGCCGATGTAGAGGTGTACTAAGGCGGAGAAGGAGTTGCAGATGGAGAAGACAAACGTGGAGGATATGCAAGCGTAGTTGGAGTGGGAGGCGTAGTTGGAGGTGGAGCCCAAGGCGGAGGGGGAGGTAGTGGAGGAGGCGGAAGCAGTGGAGACAGATTAGGGATCACGAAGTAAAATGGAGTCGAGATTTAGAGGAAATCGAAAACACGACGAGCTTGCCATGTAAGGTTGAAATGACGTGGAAGAGACACATGTCCTGAAAGAGTTACGTCCAGGAGCGGCCCGATATATTTGGTTGCCCAAGACTGCATATGAATTTTTGCTCTAAAATGTATTTAGGGATATAGTGAAATGGTGAAATTTTTGCCCTTGGTTATGTATTTTTTTCCTTTGCATGCATGTTGCCCTAGCCCGGGGGCTCTTTGGGCTTGCCCTAGGGGCGGCCCTCGTTACGTCCTATAACATAGTTAATAGATTTCATTTTACACTCATATTACAAAGACAAAAAAAAAAAAAAAATACTAGATATTAGAGTTGAGCCCGGGGTTGGAGTTTAAATCATGTCCACCACACCTCCAACGTAAGACTACGAATCACAATCCAACCCCTAGTGATGTTTTCTGAAAAGGAAAACGAGTTTATAATAATACCAGTACTTTGAACTAAATTCCAAATTTCGATCGATCGATCCGAAAAACCCACATTATCGAACTGTTCCAAGCGAACGCGGCTTGGCCTTTTGCTTAGGTGTGTGTCGTTCACGTTCCATCCACACCGAATAAACAATTCCGTTTCATCCCGTCCACCCATGGCGTCCTCTTCTCTAGCCCTGCCCCCCGGCTTCGCTTCGATTGCTCCGAACAAGTCGATTCTCAGAGATCGTAAAACTTGGCGAGTGATGAAAAGTCGCTCACCGATTAGGGCTCTCTCTTGCAGAGCTACTGCGTCAGCTGGGTTTCGGGATCTTGATGCGGATGATTTTCGGCATCCTCTTGATAAACGGGTGATCAAAGTTTTTTTAAGCTAGCATGCTCGCTCGAGTTAATATTTTCCAATGAAGTATTTTGATATCCTCGATTGATTTTGCATGTTTGTGGCGGTTTTAGGGCTTTGACATGTAAATATCGAGATGTTGACGCATGTGCATAATACAATCCGCACTCTTAACCAACATTAGGTGTATTGTTGAGAGCTTGCCTTTTCAACGATCCCAATTCTTGATTATCTATATTTGTTTCATTTTCCATAATTTATTATAAACTCTGTAATTGTATAAGAAGACGTGTAAGAAAATATTTTAAAAAGTGAATGATTACAGTAAAGTTTGTGAGTTTCCTTTCAAAGCTTTTTTATTTTTCAAAAAAAATAATAAATAAAAATGATAAACATTTTTTTTTTCAAAAAATCCGTTGTTTTCATTTTCATTTTCTAAAAAAATATTTTTTAGGTGTACAATCCAACACGTTTTTAATTCATTTTTTGAAAACAAAATCAAAAAATATTTTCATGTACCAAATGCACTTTTTAGGTTATTCTTTTGTAGAAAGTTTTTCTTCCAAGACTGATAAGCCTTTTAGCACCTACTATGTATTTCTATTTTAGATTTCACAAATCTGGTCTCAAATTGCTTTCCTTGATTCAAGGTCAACCAATCACTGGATTGTGTTAATCTGATGATTCATAACCTGCTCATGGCTGGTCGTGTAGCTTCTGCCCGTGTTCACCCGTGTATCTTTTTATGGTTCCTTTTAACTCATCATTTTGTTGACTAAATCTCATTTCTTGACCTTTTTTACTCTTATATTTAAGCATGAGTTGATTTGACCTCTTTTAGCTTAGAGAGTGATGTTGTGATATATTTCAAATATATTTCTATGATTTTTGAATATCTTGGTTTGATTCTCAATCTGTTTTTTTAATATATTTCACATATCTTTTATTGATTTTGAAATATTTATGATTTATCCTTAATTAATTCTATATATTTTTTATTAATTCCTATTTCTTTTACTTTCATGCTTAATTTGTTTATTTTCAACCATACAAAGATTGCTTTTCTGCATTGTTCGATACGGATAAAAATATGATCACCTTAGCTTTCTTTTGGATTCATCTTGTTTTATATCAACGATCGTGGACTACTTATTTCTTCTAGAGTCTGTGCAATTTTATTCCATTTACTATTTTATTTAGCTAATCTTCTTTTTGAATTTCTGGTATAATTTATTTATTTATCCATATGTTTGTCCAGAACACGCTGATCATGAGAGCGATTCCTGGATTAAATGAATTTGGAAAAGCTCTTCTAGGTAACTGGAATGAACGAATATCTTTGCTGAAACAAATCATGATATGTTTTCCTTCGGGATTTTTTACATTTATTGGACGTGTTTACTTATTTTTTGTAATGTTTTTTGTCGAGTACGGGACTGAAAATTTTGCGATAAAATCTTCAAATCATCATTTATTAAATTTTTTAGAAATTCAAAATTAAGGTCAAGTATGTTCTGGCATCTCATTTCGATACCAAATTACCTCTGGGATTATGGTTTGGTTTGTTTTTATTCCCAAACCAGCTTTAATTCACATGCTCCATGGATGTTGTAAAATCAGTGCCCTGTACTTGCTGAAACCTTTTAAAGTGCCTACAGATTCTTAATATAATGAATGTGGGGAAATATGACTATTTTTATTTTTTGTAGACTCCTTGCGATTACTTTCTCTCTCTCTCCCGGACACAGAAAATTAGCTAATTTATATTCCCGTTAGTTCCAACATCTATGTACTTGTGTGATGGTGTAGGACCCTGTGGATTTATATTATACACAGATTTGGTTATTGGTTTATAAGTTGGATTTGTTGTCAACCGGTAATTGAGATATAATCAAAGATATCAACCAATCGAGAACTTGTTGTACCTGTGATGAAGAAACCATGTAATGATCTGGTTTTGATCAGATCTTTGATGATGAAAATGATCATACAATGAAGATATACGATGATCATACAGTGAAGATAGATATGGGTTGTACCTCTTGGGAGTATGGAGGAATCCAGGAAGGTTGGTTGAAGGGCTGATTACTGTTGTGGATCACATTATCTGCATGAGAAGCTGTTGTAGATCACATTGGGTGTAATATTCTATTATTGTTTTCAGGTATTCATAAACCCCTCTTTACCAAGTTTTGATTGAGTTTTGTTAGGGGTTGTTTCGGGTTGAATTTTAAAAGTTTTGGAAAATTTTGGGCTAGTGCACGGTTGGCTCACGGTTCGCCCAAACCGTGCGCCCTCCCAAGGGAAACCATAAAAACCAGGCAGTGGAGTTTTGCACGGTTGGTGCACGGTTAGTTAAACCGTGCGTCCTCTTAGGAGAAACCGTGCGGCCCATTTAATACAGATGCAAGGTTTGTCCGCACGGTTTGACAAACCGAACCGTGCGGTTCTGCCCAGCTAACCGTGCATGGGATTTCTTTAATCCGAAAATCCAACTTAAAAATCCCGAAACCCCCACTTTAGGTGTCAGACGAACCTAGCACGACCCCATACGAGTTCTTCCTCAAGAGCATCCAAGAGCAGTTCTTGGCCCCTCGGAACCCTCCGGAAGCGATTCAAAGCTTGAGGAACGCCCTTCGATCTTCTCCTGGTTAGTTTCCTCACACCTTGATCTCTATCTCCCGTGGTCTCTCTTCTCCTCCCTAGGGTTCTGTGGATTCCCGCGTTGCTTTGTGAATCTAACACCCTTTGTTTTGGGATCTTAAACCTATGTTTGATCCTCGTTTCTTGAATTTCGTGATCTTCGTTCTTCATTGTCGAATCCCGATTAGGGTTTGGCGTTACGAGATCTGTTGATCCCAAGGTGGATGGTTTCGTCATGATGCCTGATTTATGTTAACCCTAAATTGCTTTATTTATTTTTCAATTGTTTGAATTAAATGCAATTGCTTGATTTTGATTAATGACTTTCAATTTGTTTGTTGGAAAAAAATCCAATTCCATTGAATTGCGGTTTTAAAAATGGGTTTTTGGCATGATGTTAAAACCCTCAATTCCATTGAATTGGGGTGTGTTTATGGAAATTGGTGAAATTTAAATTGTTTAATTTAAATCATGGAATGGATTTGATGAGAAAATTGTGAAAAACCTCAATTCCATTGAATTGATGGTTTGTTGTGAAATTGATGAAGATTGTTTGAAATTAAATTGTTGAATTAAATCGTGAAATTAGATTGTGAAATTGAATTGTGAATCGATTTCAAATCTCTATTTGTGAAAATGACTTAAAAATGGTTTGATAGAAACCTTAGGGTTTTATCTTGGTGAAAATGCATGTTTTTGATTAAAAACTTGTTTTGGTTTTTAAATGGAAATTGACATTTTTGAAATCGGGGAATGAGACTTAATTGTATTTTAAGGTCGCTTAAAATAAATTGCCCATCATTGAATTGTACTAGAGCACATACAAGCCTAGATAGTTAGTGAGTTATTGGGACAAACGCTGGGTTGGAATTGCCCTTGCAACAGATTGACGCTTTACAACACTAACAAAATATTGGTCAGCACATCTTACTTCCCCATTGGGACATGGATGAGTCCTCTCTTGCTATTGCCGAAGGACGTGTGTACACATTGTGGTTTATCATATGAGTGTGTGAGGATCCCATAACCTGGAACTATTGTATCTCTTGGCAGATGACCATGTTGCTTGCTTGTTTATATATGAGATATAAATGTATGCCAATGTCGTGAACTGTTTTAAATGCGTTCTGATTTATATAAACCATTTTATATAAAAGTGTTTATTTAACCCATTTGTGTAAAGCACCATTTGTGTAAAGTATTTCCATCATTTGAAATGTAAAGAATGATTTGTTGAAATATGATCTTTAAATGCCAAACCCGTTTATTTGAAAAATTGAAAGCACTTTATTTGGTTAATTTGACATTGACATCTTGTTATGAAATCCTTGATGAGACCTTACTGGACTTTTAGCTCACACCCTACCCGTGCCTTCGGGTGTTTGTAGATTATCTCTTTCCAGGTTCAGCAGGGGTAAAACACCACTTGGAGTTAGTTCTAGCTGTTGATCTGTGGACTTGGAGGGTTGCGTCCGTTGGGACTTTCTCCGTAGTTCTGTTTGTGTCTTTTTTTTATCAGATGTCGAGCTTGCTTGGAGTTTTCTAGTTCTCAACATGAAACCACTTGATGTCATATTTGGAATGGATTGACTCATTGCCAATAAAGTCCGGATTGATTGTTATCTTCGACTAGTCTGCTTTACTACACCCAATGGTGTGTGTCGTGTCTTTCAAGGAGAATGAGACCCATGGTCGAGCAGGGCCAGACCTTCTTATTCGAAGTTGGGGAAAGTAATATCAGTATTTGCTTTTGATTTGGAGTGAGAATCTTTGAGCAGTGATCTCCCTCCAGTTGTCGTCGAATTTCCTGACATGTTTCTTTCTGACTTCTCTGGTTTGCCGCCGTTAAGAGAGGTAGAGTTTTCTATTGATTTAGTGTCTAGTACTCAATTAGTTTCTATTCTCACCGCATGACACCGGCTGAACTGAAAGAGTTGAAACGTCTTTTGACTACTACACTGGTGTTGACTCTTCTAGAGGTTGGGCAGAGCTATGTGGTCTTTTGTGATGCATCGGGTTCAGGCTTGGGCTGCGTCCTTATGCAAGGTAATCATGTTGTTGCTTATGGATCTCGTCAGGTTAGGCCACACGAGAAGAATTATCCGACCCATGACCTTGAACTTGCAGCTGTAATGCACACGCTTAAGAGTTAGCGACATTATCTTTATGGAGAAAGGTTTACTGTGTTTTCAGACCACAAGAGTTTGAGTTATATCTTCTCTCAAAAAGTTTTGAATCACCGCCAGAGGTGTTGGGTGAAATACCTGCAATCTTTCGATTTCGACATCACCTATACCCCGGGGAAAGGGAATGTCGTCGCAAATGCTTTGAGCAGGAAACTTACGACCCAAGCAGTGAAGAATCTTCAGAAGAGTGGAACTGGATGGCTCTTTGCACAATTGCATATTGGAGTTGAGGAATCAGGGACGAAGGTTTCTTTAGTCAGTGTTCAGTTGACATCCGCTCTTCTCGAGATTATTCTTCAGGAACAACAGCTTGATGATGAGTTCCGTAGCATTAGAGAATCTATTTATGGTGGGGAGATCGTTGCTGAGTTGTCGTTCTCCAAAGAGGGCATTCTATGCTTTCAAAAACGTTTTGTTGTGCCGTTAGCGGCAAAGAAAGTTGTGATGGGGGATTGCCATAATTCCCAGTGGGCTGTGCACCCAAGAACCACTAAGATGTTCTATGACATGCAGTGACAATTCAGGTGGCCAGGTATAAGAAGGGGGTATGAGAAGGGACTTTGCTGATTTTATCTCTTGCTGTTATACGGGCCAACAGGTTAAGGCCGAGCACCAGAAACCTTCGGGTTTGCTTCAACCACTTCCAGTGCCTACTTGGAAGTGAGATGAGATATCTATGGACTTTGTGGTTGGGTTGCCACGTACCCAGAGAAAGAAGAATGCGATATGAGTTGTGATTGATCGGCTGACGAAATCAGCTCACTTTATACCCATTTGTGACACACCCAAAGTTGAGGAATTGAGAAATCTCTCTGTGAAAGAGATTGTTTGGTTGCACGGAATTCCATCTGCTATAGTCTCTGATAGGGATCCTCGGTTCACTTCTCGTTTTTGGAGAGACTTTCAGGAGACACTGAGATCTCACGTTTGTTTGAGTATGGCATACCATCCATAGTCGGATGACCGAACATAAAGAGCTATATAGATTTTTGAGGATATGCTTCGCGCTTGTGTTCTCGACTTTGGTGGAGTTTGGGATGATCATTTGGAGCTAGTTGAGTTTGCTTATAACATTAGTTACCAGTCCACGACCAGAATGACTCCTTTTGAGGCCTTGTATGACCGACCTTGCAGATCTTCGTTGTGTTGGTTGGAGATTGATGAAAGTTCCTTGGTTGTACCAAGTTTGGTGCAAGAGACGACAACAAAGATTCAGTTGATCCGTTAGATGATGTTGACGACACAGAGCAGGTATAAGTCTTATGTTGATCATCGTTGCGGCCTTTGGAGTTCGCAGTTGGTGACCAGGTTTTCTTGAAAGTTTCACCCCGGTTGGATCATTGACGGCTTGGGAGGCAAGTGAAACTTGCTCCTCGTTTTATGGGATCTTTTGAGGTTGTTGAGCAGGTGGAAAAAGTTGCTTATCATTTAACACTTCCACCGCATATGACGTCAATACATAATGTGTTTCATGTAGCTCAGTTGCGGAAGTATCTATCTGATCCATCTCATGTTTTGAGTTGACGTGATCTTGAAGTTGAACCTGATTTATCCGTGACTGAACGACCAGTCAGGATAGTTGATTCTGAAATCAAGCTACTTCGTGGGAAGATGATACCTTTGGTTCTCGTGCTATGACAACATGGTTCTGATAATCATGAGACGTGAGAGAGGGGGGGCACTGATGAGAGACCAGTGAGCTCATCTTTTTGGCATGAAAGCTTCTGAGTAGCTTTCTGGAGACAAAAAGTTTCTATGGTGGGGAGTGTGTAACATTATGTTACTGTTTTTCAGGTATTCCTAACATCTCTTTTTACCAAGCTTTGGTTGAGTTTCGTTTGGGGTTGTTTCGGGTTGAATTTTAGAAGTTTTGAAAAATTATGGGGTAGTGCACGGTTGGTGCACGATTTGCCTAAACCGTGTGCCCTCCCAAGGAAAATCGTGCAAACCGAGGCAGTGGGGTTTTGCACGGTTGGCGCACGATTAGTCAGACTGTGCGCCCTCTTAGGAGAAACTGTGCGACCTATTTAAAACAGGCGCACGTTCAGTCTGCACGGTTTGTCAAATTGTGCGGTTCTGCCCAGTTAACCGTGCACGAGATTTCTTTAATCCGGAAATCCAACTTAAAAATCCCGAAACCCCCACTTTAGGTGTTGGTCAAACCTAGCACGACCCCATACGAGTTCTTGTTGCTCGGGAGCATCCAAGAGCAGTTCTTGGCCTCTCAAAACCCTCTCGGAAGCGATTTGAAGTTTGAGGAACGCCCTTCGATCTTCTCCCGGTTAGTTTCCTCACCCCGATCTCTATTTCTCGTGATCTCTCTTCTCCTCCCTAGGGTTTCGTGGATCCCCGTGTTGCTTTGTGGATCTAATACCCTCTATTTTGGGATGTTAAACCTAGGCCTTTGTTTTCTAGATTCTGTGATCGTCGTTCTTCATTGTCGAATCCTGATTAGGGTTTAGCGTTACGAGACCCGTTGATCTCGAGGTTGGTGGTTCTGTCATGATGTCCAATTTATGTTAATCCTAAATTGCTTTATTTAATTTTCAATTGTTTGAATTAAATGCAATTGCTTGATTTTGATTAAATGACTTTCAATTTGTTTGTTGGAAAAAAAACCCAAATCAATTGAATTGGGGTTTTAAAAATTAGTTTTTGGCATGATGTTGGGAAAACTCACAATTCGGGTGCGTTTATGAAAATTAGTGAAATTTAAATCGTTTAATTTAAATCATTTAATTTAAATCGCGGAATGGATTTGATGGAAAAATTGTGAAAAACCCCAATTCTATTGAATTGGAGGTTTGTTGTGAAATTGATGGAAATTGTTTGAAATTAAATTGTTGAATTTAATTGCGAAAGTAGATTGTGAAATTGAATTGTGAATCGATTTCAAATCTCTATTTGTGAAAATGGCTTAAAAATGGTTTGATAGAAACCTTCGGGTTTTATTTTGGTGAAAAGACATGTTTTTGATTAAAAATCCGTTTTGGTTTTTAAATGGAAATTGTTAGTTTTGAAATCGGGGAATGAGACTTAATTGTATTTTAAGGTTGCTTAAAATAAATTGTCCATCATTGAGTTGTACTAAAACACATGCAAGACTAGGTAGTTAGTGAGTTATTGAGACAAACACACTAGGTTGGAATTGCCCTAGCAACGGATTGACACTTTACAACACTAACAAAATATTGGTTAGCACATCTTACTTTCCCATTGGGACATGGATGAGTCCTCTCTTGCTATTCCCAAGGAACATGTGTACACATTGCGATTTATCACACGAGCATGTGAGGATCCCATAATCTGGAACTATCGTACCTCTTGACAGATGATCATGTTGCTTGCTTGTTTACATATGAGATATAAATATATGCCAATGTTGTGAACTGTTTTACATGCCTTCTGATTTATATAAACTGTTTTATATAAAAGTGTTTATTTAAGTCATTTGTGTAAAGCACCATTTGTGTAGTATTTTCTTCATTTGAAAAGTATTTTCATTATTTGAAATGTAAAACATGATTTGTTGAAATACGTTCTTTAAATGCCAAACCTGTTTATTTGAAAAATTGAAAGCACTTTATTTGGTTAATTTGACATTGACATCTTGTTATAGAATCCTTGATGAAACCCTACTGGGCTTTTAGCTCACACCCTACCCTCGCTTTCGGGTGTTTGTAGATTATCTCTTTTCAGATTCGAGCAAGGGTAAAACACCATTTGGAGGTGGTTCTAGCTGTTGACTTGGAGAGTTGCGTTCGTTGGGACTTGGGCGGTTTATCTTCCTCTTTTTTGGTGTTTTGCTTTAGTACTTTGGGTTTTCATGCTTGTTTGACTTCCGGTACACATCTCCCAATGAAGTTTTTCCTGTACGCATACTGATTTGTTATCTTGCTTCCGTATTGTTAGTGACAAATTCGTCCCCACTTTCGTTTTGTATGATGCCAGGTGCTAGTTGTCAACCCGTAGGGATCGGGAACGCCCTTCGAGCCATGTCAGGACTGGCTCGGTTATCGGGTTGCTAGGGTATCCGGGATGATTCATAACATTGGGAGTATGTTGGTGTAGGTTGGTTGTCTGCAGTGAAAACAGTTTGTGTGCTGAGTGTTGTGAATTGAGGACTATGGTTCATGAATACTATAGCTAGCGCAGATGGCGCTCTAGAGGGTAGCAGAGCCTGCAACAGAAATGAGCTATATAGTTCAGATGACGATTGGATGAGGTGCAACCCATGTTTGGAGTTGGTGACATAGCGCAGTAGGTGACGGGATATAGCGTTGCCCTTGTTTGGAGTTTTCTGCATAACGTGACAGGTGATAGGAGTAGTCTCGTGACTGTGTGTACTGAGGGATCTAAAGGGGAAGCACAAATACTGGTAAGGCAGAGCGCTGCCTGTGACATCACCGCAAACACCAGTACAGGTGGAGCACTGTTCATGACTGTTGTGCGGACTAAATGGATGAAGCACAGTTGGCTGTTCAAATGTAGCCTGACATGCGCTTCAAGCTCACTGCTGCCTGCAGTTTGATTGCAGATAGCGATTGGAGTGATCATATGCTGCGTTCCAATTCATTCTGTGAGGAAGGATATATACTGTGAACATCGATCCATCGAACTGCAAGGTGCAATTCACAGAAGCGATCCCCTACATGCGGATTTATCTCGAGATTTGGTTAGCTTTGCAGGAGCTCAAGTCATTGATATGGAATCAAGAGAATGTGGAACACGTCTCGCATGCATGCTGATGAGAGAAAAACGGAGTGTGAGAATCTTTGTATGAGTCGGTTTGTTTGGAAAAGGAAATTATACAACAAACGAAGATTAATGTAATTGAGCATGCAAAGAGAGAAGGGTTATCATTTTTGTTAAATGAAGACAGTGGGCTGTAAAAAAAAAAGATAGTGGGCTGTATTTTATTGGCAAAGGAGAGCTGAGTTGAATCAAGAGGATTCCCGAAGATTCACTGCATGTGGAAGACATGCAATGTTGATATTGATCCAGTATTGCATGCGGAATGATCTCCCAGTGCTGGAGGATCAAGAAGATGTTGAAAGGCCAATGAAGCTTTGAAGGGAAGGTTGCAGGCCTAGAATAAAGTGAAAAATATTGAATATCTGTCCATAGAGAAGTAATATCTGTCGATAGAGAAGTGAGTGAACCATGCTGCACATCCAAGTGTTTTGTGTTGGAAAAGCTGATTCGTTTCCTAGGGTTTCCAGCACACAACCCCCACCGCTTGCGTATTCAGTTGGGCGATGGACACACCATTTGGTCTCAAGGAATTTATTCTCAGTCAACCCTCTCGATTGGGGACTATACATGTTCTGTGGACGTTCATGTTTTGGATATTGATCATCTGCATTTGATTTTAGATGTGGCATGACTGTACTTTGGGAGATGTCCATACCAACTGACATTCTATGTTTATGAAATTTTCCTCAGGTAACTGTTCATATTGTATTCCGGGAACGAATCCTCCGTTTCAACCAACAAATTCCTTGACACTTCAGCGCCTATGTCCACTATCAACTGGTTCATATCGCTTGTTATTGGGCGGCAAAACCCAACCCTCTGCTCCGGACTTGGCAGCTCCCCAACATCAGTAGTTAACTCAGCTTTTCGCCCAGTTTGTTCCATTTTTTCAGACACTTATGGGCCTTCCTCCTCCCCGACCACGGGATCATGCTATTCGTCTCGTGAACTACCACTAGCCAATTATGGTTTGGCCTTATTGGTATCCTCACTATCAGAAAACTAAAATTGAAGCTCAAGTCCAAGACATGTTGCGAGCAGGCACCATCTGTCCCAGTTGTAGTGCATATTCCATTATGATCTTGTTAGTTAAAAAGGACGGTTCTTGGCGCTTTTGTGTTGACTATCGTTCCCTCAACAAGGAGACTATTCCTGATAAGTTTCCCATTCCGGTGAACTACACGGTGCCATTTTTTTTCCAAACTTGATCTCAAATCTGGTTATCATCAGATTGAGATGCGTGTTGAAGATGTGGAAAAGACAGCTTTCCGGACACACAACGGTCATTATGAGTATTTGGTTATGCCTTTTGGCTAACTAACACTCAGGCCACCATGAATGATTTGTTTCGCCCTTTGCTTCGCAAATTTGTCTTGATTTTTTTTGATGACGTTCTTGTTTACAACTCTAGTTGGGAGCATCACCTTTCTCATCTCACTACTGCATTACAAGTGATCCTGGACAATCATTTATTTGCCAACAAAAGCACATGTCGTTTTGCTCAACAATAGGTGGAATATTTAGGCCATGTCATCTCTTCTCAAGGCACCTCTATGGATCCCACCAAAATACAAGCCGTTTTGGACTGACCACTTCCTCAAATGGTTAAAGGTGTTCATGGATTTCTGGGTCTTACGGGCTATTATCGACGGTTTATTCAGGGTTATGGTGCCATTGCTCAACCTCTCACAGCTCTTACCAAGATCAACAATTTTTCTTGGACTCCCGTTGCCACAATGGCATTTGTTCACCTCAAAGAACTCATCACGCAGGCCCTGGTTTTTTCTTTACCTGATTTTTCCCAGCCCTTCGAATTGAAATGTGATGCCTCGGGCACGGGAATTGGTGCAGTGGTGATGCAAAAATCGCCGACCAATTGCTTTTTTCAGCAAAGCCTTGTCCAACACCAATCTGGCTAAATCTACTTACGACAAGGAAATTATGGCTTTAGTCCTAGCCATCCAACATTGGCGCCCTTACTTGTTGGGCCGCCCTTTTATTGTCTATTCCAACCAACGTAGCCTTAAATTTCTGCTGCATCAGCGCATTGCTACACCAGATCAACAAAACTGGATAGCCAAATTATTGGGGTATCACGTTGAAATTAAATACAAACCCGACCGCGACAACTCTGCTGCTGATGCTTTGTTTCGCCACACCGAGCAACCAACCATCCACCTGCTCTAGTCCACTCCACTTTGGGAAGATGGTCGTGCCTTGCTGCAACAAATTTCGGCTGACCCCCACCTTCAACACATCCTCCAGGCCCTACAGATTGGTCAACCGACTTCCCCACACTTCTCCTTGCATAACGACACCTTATTGTATAAAGGCTGTTTGGTATTACCTACTACTTCCCCATGGCTGTTCCAACTAATTGCTGAAAATCATGCTACCCCCCAAGGGGGCCATTCGGGTTTTTACAGAACTTACCGCAGACTGGCTGCCACTCTCTATTGGCTGGGTTTGAAGAAGAAATAGGTTCAAACCTTTGCCCAACAATGTCCCACTTGTCAACAAAACAAGTATTCCACCCTTTCTTCGGCTGACTTTCTCTAACCTTTAGACATTCCTCTTACAGTATGGACAGATTTATCGATGGATTTCATAACTGGGCTGCCCAAATCTCGCAGCTATGAGGTCGATCGTCTCTCTAAATATGCACATTTTTTGATGTTGAAACACCTCTTACAGTATGGACAGATTTATCGATGGATTTCATAACTGGGCTGCCCAAATCTCGCAGCTATGAGGTTGATCGTCTCTCTAAATATGCACATTTTTTGATGTTGAAACACCTCTATACTGCTGCAAAGGTTGCCGACCTTTTCTTCTGCGAGGTGGTATGAATTCATGGCATCCCTCGGTCAATTATCAGTGGCCGTGACCCACTCTTTCTCAGCCATTTTTGGACAGCCCTCTTCAAGTTGCAAGGGACTTCGTGACGTTTTAGCTCCGCTTATCACCCGCAAACGGATGGCTAAATGGAGGTGGTCAATCGTTGCCTTGAAACATATCTCCGCTGTTTTTCTGGAAATCAGCCCAAAAATTGGCCTTTTTGGATACCTTGGGCTGAGTATTCTTACAATACCACTTGGCACGTTTCTACCAACACCACTCCGTTCGAGATTGTCTACGGACGCAAGCCCCCATCTATTGTCAATTTTTTGCCGTCCGATCTCAAAGTTGATGCGGTCGTTTGGCTGTCACCGACCGCAAGGAGGCCTTACAGCAGCTCTGTTATCACCTCCAAAGGTCCCAGAATATCACGCGCCGTCAAGCTAATAAACATCGTCGTTTTGCCACTTTTGAAGTTGGAGAACAGGTTTATGTGAAGCTCTGCCCTCACAAGCAGCATTCATTGACTCGACAGATCAACCAAAAATTATCTCCTCGCTTTTATGGCCCCTTTAAAGTCCTCAAATAGGTTGACCCCATGGCATACTAGCTGAAACTTCCCCCCTCTCCCCAGATCCACCCAGTATTTCGTATCTCTCAGCTCAAACGTGTTGTGGGTGGGTAGTCCGTCTCCCACTCTCTACCCCTTACTATGCAAGGCGACACGACACCTCACCCTGAACCTGTGGCAATTCTCTCCCGCCGTTCTCAGCTCCGCAATGGAATTTTGCAGCCCCCAAGTCTTGATTTAGTGGCACAATCAACTAGTGGAAGATGCCACTTGGGAATCAATTTCTCGAGGGTCCGCTTTTACTCCTTGCGTTGTACTTTTCTTCTGATTCTAGTGTAATTCCAGAACTGTTTCACTGAATATTATAAGAAGGCGTCCATTCACTCCTATCGATCCCTATCAGACCCAGTAAAGGAGGCTGCCAGGAGGAACAGTGGAGCACCGTATGGGGGTGACATTTTTATCATACTTTGTATTTGTATGGTGATGAGTAGCAATTAGCTACACATTGTGTGTGAGAGTGCCCCATGGTGGAATTGATCCACATACACCTTGTAAGGCAGCAAGTCTGAGAGGAGCAACCTCCCCGGATCTGTATCGGATCAGTGAGATCTGGTATTGCTGGCATGGAGTTGCAGTGAGTTTCCCACACCCCTTGGATTAGCTCATATTGGGTGAGCCAAGTAAAATCCTGCGTGTACTTCATTTACGTGTCAGTTTGTGTGGATGAGTTGGGATATGCATGCATGAAACTTAATGAACAGAACCGAGCAATCAGAGCATAAAGAAGAGATATAATAGTAACCATGCTAACAGATGGGCCATGATCTGAATGAGCTGTTGATGTGAGATGTTCGGGGTGGCCCGATCTTCACGGCGTAGCACTGCGGATGAAGTATGCGGTTCAAGGCTAAGTGGCGGATGATGGGTATGGGTAGTGGATGCAAGTAGTCAATCAACACTACAAGGAGCGCGACCTACTACTTAGACAACACACTCAAGGGAGAGACGTGTTGGCCGATCCACACAACAATGCGCTTGGATCGAGGCACGAAATTGGGGGTTTTGTGATCTTGGATTACCAATCTAACTTGTGGATTGATGAGGCAAAAATGCACATGAGCAAAGGGAAAAACCGGAACAATCCTCACACAAAGGAGAGAAATAAAGCACAAGCTCTCTGTTATCATCTTGAATGCCAATACATGTGCCATGGGGGTGGCTTTTTATAGCCAAGGGGTGATACAATAGTCAAGGGTCTAATATCCTAAAGTCATGAAGGCTAAACCTACCTTGTCCCCTAAGTTAAAAAGATACCCTAAGGAAGACTTTCCAGAAAAGTAGCACACCAATATTGACTTTGAGGAAATACATGGCTCTAAAAGTGTAGATCTTGATTTTGATTCCATAGCCCACCGGAATCGACTTTCTTGTCCCCATGGATGACTTTGGGGATTCTCAAAAGTGGATGGGCTTCTAAATTCGTGCAATCATTTGTCTTGGGCTTCATGCATCTCATTTGGGCTTAAATAAGAGTGATAATATGCCCATTTGCTACTTCCATGCATGTATCATTAGTTTGGGCCTTTTAATGTAGCGAGATGGGCTCTCGTTACCGCTTGTGTCTTTAATATTCTTTGCATAATTGGGCCTTGCAATGCCATCAAGTTAATGTCATCCACCGGTTTCACATCATCCCTCCCTCTTGAAAAGGAGTCGTCCTTGACTCTTTATCATCCACATCCAAGTATGTGGAAAGATTAGAAACATTGACTTTAAAAATAACATCATACTCACCTTGCAATATTATCTTGTAATCAATCATATCAAACACTGAGTATGGCCCATCTCCATGTATCTTGAGCTTTGACTTTCGTTTCTTTTAAAACCTCTCTAGCTTTTTTGATTTCCCATGGTGTTGCGTAACATGCCGTTTTCCTTCCATATTCCTACTTTCCTGCTAAGGCAATGAAACTCGATCAATAGGGGTAAGGAGGCTAAATCCGAAAGGAGTTCCAGTTGGATAAAATTGAGTTGAGTGATCTCCCTTTTTGTAAGAAGACTCCACGTGCGGTAGACACTCCTTCCAATCCTTTAGACTCATGATGTTGTTAATGAATCTTTGAATTTCTTCTCTCTATTAGGTAGCAAATATGGTGACGTCTCCTCAAGAATGACACCATTGTACATCTGTGACAAAGATTCCAGGATATTTGACAAAGGTGTAAAGTGGTTAGTGCTTAACATCGCCTCTTTGTACATCAGTACTTGGAGGTTTTGCCATGAAATCAAAGCTTCCTTAACCTCTCTCTCCTCTATCATCACATTTTTCCATTCAATAGCATCTCTTTTCTTTCTTGATTTTTCCTTAAAACTCGATATCTTTTCTTCTCTCATTCTCAATTATCCTCTCATTCTCATATTTTTTATTCTCCCTCATTTTTCTTGATCACTCATTTTTTTCTTTATCCTCAATATATGATCTTCCAAAATTTGTTTGGGGGACATGGGGTTGAGGGTTATAGGTTCCCCTTGGAGTACAAAAGAGCGATGGTTTATAAAACCATCATGCGTCACACCCCGATCATGTTGCCATGGCTGACCCAGAAGTGGCACACCTTCATTGGTACTACATCACATAGTACCTCACCATTATACTTCCCAATGGCGAATAAGACCATCACCTGTTTGATGACCTTCAACTCTCCGCAATCATTCAATCACTGAAGCTCAACCATTGTAGCCGATATGAATGTTGGTGCTCCAAAGTCGGGAGTCTCAACTTCTCTATCAACTTAGTGCTTGCCACATTGCTACAACTCCCCCCCATCAATGATGACATTGCATACCTTCCCATTGATTTGACATTGGTTATAGAAAATGTTGTCCCTTTGCTCCTCATTAGACATCATTTGAGCGCTCAAAACCCGCCTTGTGATGAGAAGCTCACCTTCTTCTGCAAATTCTCCATTATCAATTTTCATGGAATCCTCCACCTCTTCCTTTGAGCTCTTTCCATCGGTCTCCCATTCTCTATACTTGTTGATGGTCAGGGTTCGCCAGTTTAGGCGTTCACTAGCAATGTGACCCCTTGACATTTGAAATATCGAATATCCCGATTCCTCATCTGGTTAGCTTCAAATGTAAGTTTCTTAGGTGGAAGACTTACCTCGTTACTTTTGCGATCAACCACCTCTTTCGGCATTGATGATTCTCCAATCTCCTTGAATTTCTCTATGGAGTAACCGTGGTAGTGAGTTTCCTCATATTGCTCCTTTCGATTTGTTGCTCGATCTTGGTGGCTTGGTGGATCATATCTGTATCTCCACATGGTGGTACATCTTCACTCGATCGGCAATCTCCCGATTGAGTCCGTGTAAAAAACGTGCCATGGTTGACTCCGGATCCTCCTCAATGTTTGCATGAATCATGACAATTTGCATCTCCTTGTAGTAATCTTCAACACTCTTACTCTATTGGGTGAGACGTTGATGTTTGTTGTGGAGATCTCTATGGTAGTGTGAGGGAACAAACCGCTTCCGCATGACGAACTTCATGTCATCCCATGTGTTGTTGGGACGTCCGCCATATCTAGCCCTCTCCTTTTGCATTTGATCCCACCAAATTAAAGCATAATCAGAAAAATCAAGGGAAACAAGTTCGACCTTTTTCTCCTCGGAATATGCATGACATGAAAACACTCTCTTCAATCCACATCTCCCACTCCAAGTATGCTTCCAGATCGCTTTTTCCTTGAAAAGAGGGAACCTTCACCTTAATACCTCCAAGTATGTCATCGTCATGTGGTCTCCTTTGGCCTCCTCTAGGTTGTTGAACAACCTCCTCCTTTGTGGTACATCCTCAAAATCATCATCAATGTTCTCCATCTCCTTCACGACATGAGGGCCACATCGTGCTGGGGCGTGTTGCGAGTTACCATGGATCGTCCTCGAGCTTGTTTTATTCTCCAGGTCGTCAATCCTCTTATGCAACACCTCCAACTTCCTATCAAGAAGCATCTTGAAATGGCTCACCAAAATTTGCATTTGGAGCTGCGTAGCTTCTGGTGCAGGAGATCTACTTCGGCTTCCTTCATTGCTAGCATGAACGATTCTCTTTTCATGATCTTCTGTCATGATAATTAACACGAACACACACACGGGTAGAAACACACACAATGATACACACACTCACGCACTCACGCACGCACGCACTCACGCACTCACGCACTCACACACTCACGCACTCACGCACTCACGCACTCACGCACTCACGCACTCACGCACTCACGCACTCACGCACTCACGCACTCACGCACTCACGCACTCACGCACTCACGCACTCACGCACTCACGCACTCACGCACTCACACACTCACACACTCACACACTCACACACTCACACACTCACACACTCACACACTCACACACGCACGCAAGGATACACACTCACACACGCACACAAGATGTACACACGCACAGACACCCATCAATAATGGATGCTACTATGAGCAGTCCTGAAAAGAAGGCATCAAGGGTTCGAGTGAAGGCTCTGGGGCACAACGGAAATGGTTGGGCCTGTTCCCAACAATGTTTTTCGTTGGTTTCGACGGATAAATCCGAGGGACTTGGCGAACACAACCCCATAATATTCATAGATAATCTTTTCACATATAATTTGTAATTAATTTATAATAAGAACTACCCCGGCTTGATAATTCTTTCGTCGTTGATGATCAATTCAGTAACCGCTCTTGTATCGACGCTACGGTGAAGAATCCGAAGTAGAATTCTTCTAGTGGTATCAACGCGTGCTCCAGGAATTTTTGAACGTTTCCATTAAAACTCTTGGTGGTAGCGTAGAAGAACCTAATGTCTTGCGTTGTTCGTTGTTGATCGCAATAAGAAGTCTTTCAGTTTTGAAATTAATTCTTCTCTTGTTTTCTTGGTCTTGAGAGGGAGGATTGTCTCTTATTCTTGAGAGAGTGGGTTCTCTTTGGTCTTGAGAGAATTCCCTTGAGAGGAAAATGTTGTGCCCGACAATTCACATAACCCTATAAAATGATAGAATCGAGATTATATACTTACGATTGAACAATTAATAATTGCACAAAATCCCTTTAACTAATTGTTTATTCTAAGTAAACCCCATGTCAAATAATATTATATTTCATGATGTGCACTAACTCGTGAATATTTAAATAACATTTGTTAAATTAATAAACCCATATCTATTTAAATGATATTAAATAAAATATATCATTTCCATTGGGTCCTTAATTCAGTCCGACATTTATTGAACCTTGAATAATAAATATTTATTTAAATAAATAAATATCTTTATATTATTTGTTCAATAAATAAATAAATAAATATTATATTCACTAACTTGTAAATAATTATTTATTAATATTCAACTCAAATATATTCTTAACTCGAATAACTGGTGATTGAATTTGTACGATCAACTTAATCTGAATAATTATTATTCCACAAACTGAGATTAATATTTATTCTTAATATTAAATTCAAATAAAATTTCACTAAGATTCTAGATACACTTGGTGTGTGACCCGCTAGGCCTCTTAGTGACATTAGGCGAACTTGCCTAAAGTTAAAGATTGACGTCTAGCAACACTTCAAGACACGCATAGAGAAAAAAGTTAATGTCCCAACGAGAATAACTTTATATTGATGCTTACCATGTAACATTTTCTCTATGTTTTGATATCTCATCAAGTATGTTACATACTTGTGTTATCAACTTATATATCCTTGATTTATCTTTCTTTGATTCTCTAAAAAAAACTCGTCGATAAACCGCTATGATAATGAATTTAATCAGAGAGTTCCATTTAAATCAAAGGGCCAAAGATATCTTCTTCCATCAACTTGGAAGAGAAAAAATCTTTCTTGACTTATTTAATTAATATTAGACCACTTATGACTTATCCAACGCATCCTACTTCACTGCTAACATATGTCATCACAATTTTCGTCAATACATCAAAGTACGTGATTGATGATATACATTAATACTAATATCATGTCTAACGATCAATACATATGTCCGCAAATAGGAATATCCAATGACACATAATATGTGGAATTCCTATTGACGAGTCAATCCTCATATCCCCCCTTATTGTAGATCATCAAGTATGAACTTCATGAGAAGTTTCAATGTCATATGAGCCCCCAACACTGCGTAACACCCCAATACTTTACAATATTTTCATTTTAGAATAAATTTAATTTTGTTGTTCGCTTGCTTTATACGCAACACCAAGTTGGCTTGTGTTACACACAATACCGAGTTCCTTCGAGAGCGTATAAGAAACGCAAGACCAATCTTAGAAGTGTATATACCATCTTGATATTTTATGATGTGTTTATTTTTATTTTATATATTCAATCAAATGTTTTTACATTCATCCAATCGATTTTTTGAGCATAAGATAAGAACAAATTCAATTTTATGCATAAAAAACTATATATCTCTAAAAGCAGTTTTGTCGTTTTTTAATAATGCACTTATTTTAAATCTAAATTTTGACACTTAAAATTTTATTTGACAAAATAAGCTTTATTTTTGAAAATCAGAACGTCAAAATTAGCTTAGGGTGATTTTTTTTTGTATTTTTATGTGAAGTTTCATTTTTTGTTGAATAGTGAAAAATACTGAATTTTAATTAAAAACTATTTTTTCATCTAAATAATTTATAAGGTTAAATTATATTTTGAATTGGTTTTAAAGTTTCATTAGATTAATTGTTAATCTAATTTAGGTCATTGAGATCAATTTTATATCAAATTTTGATATAAAAACATTTCAAACTTTTAAATATTTTCATTTTAAAAACCTACCTTGTCATCTCGTCTGCGTGATTAATTTTAAATTAATTTCTGCAACTTTTGTGATTGAAATTTTGCAAAATGGATTCCATATTTGGAATCAACATAATTTATAATGTTTAGTAAGACCAACTTAGTTTTTGACCAAATAGATTAGTGAAAACAATTAAATTTAATTACAACGATTAAAGTAAAAATGAGTTCACTTGTGGTTAAACTTTAATCTCACGCTGCCAAATAACATAGACACTTGTCCAAAACCTATTGGCTGACCATATTTTGACCACATCCTCTCTTGACTCGAATTTGATTCATTATTTGAGGTACATGATGTAAAGGAGACCTCCCAATAGTGTTTACCTTTTTATATTTACAAGAATGACACTAATCCTCCACTATAAAAGGACATTCAACCTCCTCATTTCTTCAGATCTCTCAAGCCCTTTGGCTTGTCCAACACCTGCCCAAATAAGCTCTCAACATCCCTCTCCTCATCTAAGAAGCCTCATTTTAGGTAGAAAGCAAACCAAGGAAGACTTTTGGTATAAACCAAAAGGAGTTACCCGAAAAGAGGTAATGTTTTTCATCGAGCATTTTTGTTTTATTTCTTTATTCAACCCTTCAATTATTATTATATGTTGCTTATATAATAACATCAATATCCTAAATATATTGAGATGTTGTTATCTTAAGGGTACTACTTACACCCACACACACTTCCATCAAATGAGATACGCAATCATCGTTCGTGTGTACGACGGATTACCTCCTCGCGAACCGATGTCGTTCATTCTTTCATTACCACCTTTCAAGGTTGCAAATAATGATGAATTTATAGTTTATATTTGATATATATGATATTTATCATGTTTTTATGCTTTTGGAATTATTATATAACACATACCTCCATGTGTTCCATTTTGTGGGAATACGATAACATCGTTTGTGGACGTGTGAACTACCGTCTCTTCCAAGCGATGTGATGTGTTCATGTTTTACATGGAATGTATTAAGGATGATTTAAATAAACATATGTGATGTATATGACATAAATATGATATTGAATTATAATATACACATATATTTTCATTCTTTTAATACAACAATAAAATGGAAACATTCATGCGTACCTACGGTCTACTGTCTCCATGAACGGTGTATTGCATTTACTATCTCCAAACTTTATGGATTACTCTAAATACATATATACTGAATATATATAATTTTAAATCATGGTTTACATTCTGGAGATATGAAATCATGATCTATGTAATAGGAATAAAAATTACAAGTCAAAACATACTCGAAAAACAAGGCGATTAACACCCCAAACGATGAAAATGATGAAAGATTATTAATGAACGAGTTATAATATGTTATAAAAGGACTATATATGATATCATAAATATTAATATGGTTTTGGTATAAGTTAATAACATGCTTAAAACCATTATACAGGAGGTTAAAGAGCGTTCAACCAAAAAAAGCGTAAGGTAAGAGATTTTCATCTCAATCTTTACATCTGTGAGATAAATGTCATATTCTTGTGTGATGGATATGATTATTGTCTAAACCGTATTCTATTTTTACATACTGTTTTTACTTTGAAAGTTATTTTATTAACTGAGAAAATGTTGATAAATCCATATCTTTTACTCAATACAGATATTTAATAAGGCACATTGTTTATGAATTAAATAGATTATTTGATATATGAGGAATGCTTTGGACATGCAGGACACGGGTTGAAGACCGGTTAGGGCAAGCCCCTCGATGCATCAGTAGTCGCAGGACACGGGTTAATGATAAGTTCATTTTGGAAATTCAATGACCTTTTAAAGTGTTGAATCATATCTTTTGAAAAATTTAACAATTTATGAAATGGTTTAAGTTGATCTTTGAATGAAGTTTAGAAATTAATATATTGCTTCACCATATGATACAACCTTTGCTAAGAGATGGAAGTAGAAATAGTTCAAGGAACAACCAAAGGATAAGATTGTGCTTAGGAAATAAAAACTTATCAAGTATATTTAGATATATTCTTAGAGAGTGAAAGAATTCTTCAACTCTAGGAAAATGATCTTGAAATAAAAATGTTATCCTATTACGTTCATATCCGATTAATCAAATGGTCCTTTAGATTATTATAGATTTATAGTTTTGAGGCTCTTAACTTTCCATTGATCACTTGTGATCAATGACTAATTATTTATGCTTTTTTTCCATGTTCATGTTTTCATTTCCCACTTATATTCTCCTACTTGGGATCCTAGTTACATGACCTTCGTACTTCAATCTCTTATTAAGAGGATATTTTATTAACCCTTTTACGATGTGGGTTTTTCAACAATGAAATTTTCAAATATCAAACCCTAGATTACCGAGATCAAGTTTGAATTGTGAGGACGCAATTTATTTAAGGCGGGGAGAATGTAACACCTCAAGACTTTATAATATTTTTCTTTAGAATAAATTTAATTTTGTTGCCAGCTTACTTTATACGCAACACTTAGTTGTTTTTTGTTACACAGAACACTGAGTTCCTTCAATAACGTATAAGAAACGCAAGACCAATCTTAAAAGTGTATATAACATCCCGAGACTTTTTGATTTATTTATTTTAATATTATATATTCAATCTAATGTTGTTACATTCATCTAATCGATTTTATGGGTATAAGATAAGAACAAATTCAATTTTATGCATAAAAATCTTTATTTTTATAAAGTCGGTTTTGCTGCCTTTTAGCGACGCGCCTATTTTAAATCTAAATTTTGACACTTCTATTTGACAAAATAAACATCATTTTTGAAAGCGGAACATTCAGGGCGAATTTTTGGTATTTTTCTGTGAAGTTTCATTTTTTGTTGAATAGTGAAAAATAATGAATTTTAATTGAAAATTGTTTTTTCATCTAAATAATTTATAGGGTTAAATTATATTTTGAATTGGTTTTAAAGTTTCATTAGATCAATTGTACATATATTAATCCAATTTAAGTCATTGAGATCAATTTTATATTGAATTTAAAAACCCGTTTTGTCATCCCGTCTGCGGGATTAATTTTAAATTAATTTTTGCCACTTTTGTGATTGAAATTTGGCAAAATGGATTCAATATTTGAAATTAGCATAATTTATGATGTCTAGTAAGGTCAACTTAGTTTTTGATAAAAAAGATTAGTGAAAACAATTCAAATTAATTACAACGATTAAGGTGAAAATGAGTTTACTTAGTGGTTAAACTTTAATCTTAAGTGGGCAAATGACCTAGACACTTGTCCAGAACCAATTGGCTGGATCATATTTCGACCATATCCTCCCTTGACTCGAATTGGATTCATTATTTGAGGCACATGATGCAAGAGAGACCTCCTAATAGTGTTTACCATTTTATATTTACAAGAATGCCACTCATCCTCCACTATAAAAGGACACTCAACCCCCTCATTTCTTCACACCTCTCAAGCCCTTTGCCTTGTCTAACCTCTTCCCAAATAAGCTCCTAACATCTCTCCCCTCATCCTAGAAGCCTCACTTTGGGCAGAAAGCAAACCAAAGAAGACTTTTGGTATAAACTAAAAAGAGTTACTCGAAAAAGAGATAACGTTCATCATCGAGCATTTTTGTTTTATTTCTTTATCTCCCCCTTCAATTCTTATTATATCTTGCTTATATAATTACATCAATATCCTAAATATACTGAGATGTTGTCATCCTAAGGGTACGACCTACACCTACACACACTTCCATCAAACGGGATACACAATCATTGTTTGTGTGTACGGCGGACTACCGCTTCGCGAATCAATGTCGTTCGTTCTTCCTTTACCACATTTGAAAGTTGAAAATAATGATGAATTTATAGTTTATATATGATATATATGATATTTATAATGCCTTTATGCTTCTGGAATTATTATGTAACACATACCTCCATGCATTTCATTTTGTGGGAATATGATAGCATTGTTTTTGGATGTGTGGATTACCGCCTCCTTAAAATGATGTGATGCGTTCACGCTTTACATGGAATGTATTAATGATGATTTAAATAAACATATGTGATGTATATGACATAAATATGATGCTGGAATTATAATATACAAATATATTATTTACTGTTCATTCTTTTAATACAATAAGAAAATGGAAACAACGTTCATGCGTATGTACGACCTACCGTCTCCATGAATGGTGCATTTAATTTCCTATCGCCAAACTTTATGGATTACTCTAAATACATATATACTGAATATATATAATTTTTAAATCATGGTTTATATTGTGGAGATGATGAAATCACAACCTATGTAATAGGAACAAAAATTACAAGTCAAAACATACTCAAAAAACAAGACAATTAGCACTTGAAAAGATGGAAATGGTGAAAGATTATTAATGAACGAGTTATGATATGTTATAAAAGGACCATACATGATATCATACATATTAATATGGTTATGGTATAAGTTGATAACATGCTTAAAACCATTATACAAAAGGTTAAAGAGCGTTCAACCAAAAGAGAACATAACGTAAGAGATTTTCATCTCACTCTTTACACCTGTGAGATAAATGTCATATTCACCACTTATTTCTTTTGTGTGCTGTATATATCGCCCCTTTGTCATTTAATATTATAAATCACTCATACCTCATGGTATTTGAAGTCTCACTTTAAATTATCTCATCCAAAGGGTTTTGAATTGAAAATTACAAAGTGGTAAAAGTTATCTTGGCGATCTCACTCTCTTTTGTGATTGTTAACTTTCTCTTGAAACAATCACATTATTGTAATCATTTTTCATTGAAAATTACATTTCTTTTAAATATTCATATTCTTGTATGATGGATATGATTATTGCATAAACCGTATTCCATTTTTGCATACTGTTTTTACTTTGGAAGTTATTTGATTAATTGGGGAAATGTTGATAAATTCGTATTTTTTTATTCAATACGGATATTTGATAGGGCACATTGTTATGAATTAAATAGATTATTCGATATATGAGGAATGTTTTGGACATGCATGACACGGGTTGAGGACCGGTTAAGGCAAACCCCTTGATTCATCGGTAGTTTCATGAGATGAAATTAGTTGACGACAAACCCTTTGAGTTTGTTTCTAAACAGAATCAGACGAGTTTCTACCCATAGACTTAAACTGTCTTGAGAATAGGTCTTAACGGTATAGTGGTTCACGTGCCAGATACATGACGTCCAATAATTGAGCTAATAAAAACCAAGCACCAGCTACTTGTATAATAGAAGAGACCAACATAAATACATGTAGAAGAGGAATGATCGGGAGAGACCTCGCCCAAGCCTAACGACCGATCTGCTCAAAGCAGCTCAATAGATTTTTTCTTTTCTGGATATCTTCTCTCTCACCCTCTTTATTTATAACCTAACCTCCCTCCCTAACCAACTAATAATATTTCCCAGGATATTCCCTTGGGGCCCACAGTATATTCCATATATCCCCCTAACAAACTCAACCCACTAGCATAGCAGGTCTCTATCACCGCCAACGTCCCGAAAAACCACATTGTCTTTAAGGTGGTGGATCCCGCAGGTACGTGAAACGATCTCCCATACCAGTCGTACTCCAGAGAACTAAGAACAAGGGGCGCTGTTCAGACAGTTATGCCAAACAATCTTCCATATGCTTCTCCCTGTTCTGGCGCGTCGGGCTGAACCAAGCTACGCTGTTGACTGAGGATTGAGCCGTTGCGGTCCTGTGTAAGGCGCCCGTGCTGCAGGTGCTCGCCACGCAATCTCCCAAACGCGTCGTTTGCCGTCATGGATCAGGGTTGAGTAGATGAAGTTGAGAGTGCCTCTCGTCATAATGCTTGCCCGCCTTCCATCGGGAAGGCCCCTGGTGCGTTGTTGTGAGCCTTGTTGCAGGTGCGACGGTACCATCCGATTTCTGGGTTATAAAAACTGTATGAACCTCCTTTATGAACCCGGGGACCCCATCCCGACATCGTGGGCATGACCTATGCAGCTGGCGGTAAAATAAAGAGCCCATGGTTGAGCCGACTCAGTCTACTGCGACTTGTGCTCCAACATAATGAACTGTGAAGTGTCTGATTCCTCATTGGGCAGCAGATCTGTCACACACGGACTGGAGGTAGTGTCATCATGATTTTCGGGCAGCCCCATGCTCTAATTTTGTGGTCCGGGGTCGGTAAGCCCCCCAGAGTGCGACACAGACAATTCCGTTACCGTCATCGGGAACTCAAATGTAGTTTTAGGGGGTTCCCTGTCGGAGTTTCTAAAATCTTCAAGGAGTGCTTCTTTGAGATGCGCCCAAGTGAACGCAGGCGCAATTCCTTTGGCCAGTAAAAACCAAAGTTCATACATACCTGACATGCATAGGCGTGTCGTTGACACCTTCATATGATTTGACATTTGATTGCTCAAGAAATAATCCTCACCTTTTGAGATCCACGTCTCTGGATGTGTGGCCGAAAATTTCGGTAAATACTCTTTCTGTAAGTATTTTTCCTGATTTATGGTCACCCGGGCCAGTGAAGCCCAGAGTTTCGGCATGTGAGTCGCCATAGACCGCAGCGTCCAAATAGTCTTTGTTAACAGGCAATGCGCCTTCTCTTCCGGACTACGTTGCAGCGGGGTGCGTTAGAAGGCATCCTCAACCTAGTGCAGTGGCCGAGCAAGACGAGAATCGATAGGTCGCAATGCCGCTTTGAGTCGAAACCGGTCGTGCGCGTCTCTCCAAAGAGTGAGCAGTGTTTTTTTTTCTTTGTGTTTTCCCCCTTGTAGCGTGTCTTCTTTCTGCTCGTCTTCCGTCAACGGTACGTTGCCGTCGCGCGAGTGAGATTAGCAGGGAGCGCCTTTCTGCAGGGTGGGAGCCAGGGAAGAACGAGAATTGTCGACAGAGGTCGCCGCTGCGGATGAGGATTGGAACGTCTTCCAAGGGGTCGCACCAATGGAGAGTCGGTGGGTTCGCTTCCTCAAAAATGAGAGTCGCCAGGGAGTGAGCGGATGTCAGATGCGGAAGTGCGCGTTGCAACTCAGAGCAGAAGTGGGCCGTGCGCGGGTAGTTTGCTGTATCCGCCAATGATGAACGAGACGGGTTCCATGGATGAGGATCTGAATGTCGTCCTTGTGTGCGTACCAATGCAAACCGACGGTGTGTGCCGACATAACCGTCAGAGGTGGAAGACCTGCTGCAGCATGTCGCGCATTCGAGGGAGTGGAAGCTTCGCCGGTCGTGTGGGACTTCCAGGCGTGTGCGGCCTACGAATGGAGGCCGAGCAAATAGCGCACATGTCTCTATTGGTCGGGAGCGGGCAACGCATCTCGTCTGTGCACACCTCCGCCTGATGAAGTGTTGGCGGCTCGTTCGTCGCGCAGGAAATGGACGGTAGGTCGGACCAATTAATAAAGACCGAGCACCGAATACTTATCCAACAAAAATACATGCAAAAGAAGAGGAAGATGATCGGGAGAGACCCCGAAGATAGAGAATGCTTTTGTATGAAAAAGCATAAAGAGAAAGTGAAAACATGTGAAAGATGGAAAGAAATGTTACAGACTCAAAGCAACCAGAACGAAGTAGGTAGAAGTAGAATAAAACACTGGTACTAGTTTTTTAGTGTGTGATCAACTTGATTGTCTCGTCAAAGCAGTAGAAGAAGTTGTAGAAGTTTTTGTTTAGTCTTTGAGACTTCGCACTGTATCACTTGATAATTATGTATTGCATGAGTAGTCTGATACCGCAACAAGGCTCAAACTCCTTTTTAAAACAACTAAACTCAACACAACCGAGAGAGGTTAGAGAATTCAAAATTCAAAAATGATAAAACTGGATTATCGGAAGAGAGAAAATAGAGAAATTATCGTTGCATAATAATCACTTAACTCACGACCGAAATTTAAAACAATAAAGACTGATTCAAACAAATTTGAAATTATCACATAAATATCTTTAAAATAGTTCCATAATAATAGGTCAATAAAAGATCCCTTGAAAATAGCAAGTTTGAATTTGAAATAAGAAATTCAAAAGCATTCCATTTAAAACAAGCAGTAAACATGGAGAGAATTTCAAAAATTAATAATACTATATTAAAAATATTAAAACAAGTTCGAATGAGTTTAATATCAACTAATATTAATTTAGAAACAATATAATCAAAGAAAACAACATGAAATATTAAAAATGATTTTTTGAGTTTCAAGGTGTAGGTTTCATGTGTGAAAATAAAACACTATTTGATCTTCACAAAAACATGTTTAAAACAATTCAAAACACTTAATATGAATTTATAAAGTCATTATAACAATTTAAATATGTGAAATGAGCAAGCATCAAATCGAAATATGAAACAATATGTAAAAGAGAGCAAATCTCCAGTTTTTAGAAAAACCTCTAGAAATTTCATTACACCATGAAGGCAAAATCACGTAAGTGTTTTTCACTTGGGCGTTTTTCTCCATGTAGCTAAAACTCACCACATAAGCAAATTTCACCGTAGGCGATTCATTTAAGCGAATCGGCGTAGCCAAATTTCTGAAATCTGTAAACAGATTGACTTAACAAGTTTCAGACCTAAAGCATACCTAGCAAAAGGAAGAATCATCTTTCAGTCCAGTTGAAGAACAGTGCAAACATGCATATGAGAAATGAGTAGTAGTGTTGGGAGAGTGGGGTGTTGGCTTGGGGGCGTGTGGGCAATTAGTAGTCTAGGGGCAGTATTGTATTTTACATTTACCTTTATTTGTTTGTTGTGCTGCCAGCTGTAGTAGATCATTTGGGAATTTACAGCAGGCTGCTGTAGGGGCTGGACGTCGGGACGTTCCTGCTGGGAGCTCAAAGAAGCGGTCTTCCCTCGGGTTCCTCTCTATTCTTCTTCCTCTTCTCCTTCTCCTCCTCTCCTCTCTATTGTTTCTCCTATTTTCTTTTGGCTTAATACAATGATCAAATCTATATACACTGCCTTTCTACTTCCTCTTTCTCTCTCTCTCAATTTTTACCTAACAATTGGCGACTCCGCTTGGGAATCGCGTTCGCTGGAGAGAGATGCCAGCGCCGAGGAAGCTCGTGTGGGGAGAACGAACAAAGTTGTGAGTCACTGGCGAGACACAACTACTGCTGAGGTCGACGCGTCGCAGGAGCTCGTCGAACATCTTGCTGGAGCCGCGTACGCCGCGTACGCCACTGTTGACGCGAACACGTTTGGGCTTGGTCGACGCAAGGAATACGCGCGTGCGGTACTGGTGGATAATCCAAGCTGCTGAACAAAGAGGAGTTTGGTGCTGAAAATGATTGAAGTTAGGGAAAAATATTGATCACCGTCGAACTGAGGGAGTGAGAGAGCTGATCACCACTGTTGGAAAACGATTAACCACTCTCTTGGACCGGTTGTTGACAGTTCGCTGTTGGAAGCATGTTCGCTGCTGGAAAGGGAAGTTGTTGAGAATAGAGTGACAGCAGTTTTGAGAAGGCAAGATGCAGAAGACTGAAACATTTGCCGAAGCTTTTGCTGGCTTGAGAGGAAAGGGAAGTTGTTGAGAATAGAGTGACGACGGTTTTGAGAAGGCAAGATGCTGAAGACTGAAATATTTGCCGAAGCTTTTGCTGGAAGACAGGCGAAGATCGACAGGAGCTTCCATGAGATACAGTTTGAGTTGGATCTAATGGAAGCTTCCGCTGGTTTCCATATCGGCAGGTGAATACTGGACAGATGATAGAGAAACTAAGGGGAACGAGTTGCATGTGAAATGTGGTTCGGATTCTGAAAAACTGAGTAAGACAACCCCTGTCATTCCACATAGCAGCGGAAAAACAGAGATCAGGAGCAGTGCGGGAGGAATCGTGAAACCTGATGAACCTGTTCTAATTGAAGGATTAAGAGGTGTGATGAAGAAAATCGAACTTCCTTATTTTTCAGGAGAGGATCCATTGGGCTGGATCACTAAGGCGGAAGCATATTTCCAGTATTTTCGAACAAAGGAAGACATGAAAGTGCATTATTCACAGATTAGTATGGAGAGCAGAGTTTTGTTCTGGTTCCTACCATGGCTGAGTGGGAATCCTTGTGCTAATTGGGAACAATTGAAGCCGGCGTTTCTGGAAAAGTATGAGAACGGTTGGGGGGCCCCTGCACTGGAGCTAGGCGAGAAGGTAGTGCAAATGCAACTTAGGAAAGTGAATCCTCATAAGCCTGTGAAAGCATGGGTGACTGTTTTGAAAGGCATGGACAGGTATGATTCCGGTTCAAAACTTGTTGAATGGAATAAAGAGGAAGAGGGATACATTGTGATGGAAGGGAGCACTAGACGAGAGCCGGATGAGCATAATAATTTCAGTTCTAATCGGCATGAAGGGGTGATTCCGAATTCAGGTTTTAGCCTGGATAAGCGGGTATGGTACTTTAAATAGAAGTGGCTTGACCTCGTTCCGTGTTCTAAGTTTTCGACCGCTGTGTTAACAGATTTGGGAGAAGGCCGCAAGGAGGAAGCTGAGATGGTGGTGAAAGGCCACAACAATGGAGTTGTTGCACCAGTGATACCCAAGCAGTGCAGTCTACCTGTGGGTTCGGTTTTCAACCCGCGCAGTCGTTGTAAACATTCCTTGTACATGGCAGCAACTTCCCCCATATTCGTCTTGACGTTGAGGGAGTTTTTGCAGACCGAGAATATATCGAACTTGAGGATTGGGGCAAATTAATGTTGTTCTGAAGCTGTGGGCATTGGGAATAAATCATCAGTGATTCTTCCTACAGAATTTGGAAATATTAAGGAGAGTAGGGTGGTTCGAGAACCGCCACACCGAAAGGAGCTATACCGTGTTCCAAAAAATGCTGTCAAGAAGGAAGTATTGTTATTGACTACCGGGACAATGGTATTTCCTGTTGCAAACTCTTGTTGGGATTTTGGTGATGCACTGATTGTTGGAACAACAAAAGCCGTTATCATACACTTTGAAAAATGCTTGCAACTGTATGAGACAGGCCTCTTGACTGTAAACTCAAATTTGTATGAATATGGGCTGCAGAGGGTTGATTTAATTTTCCAGCAGCCTGCTGGAAGTGAGTCTGATTGGGGTTGGTATTTTTCGAATGTCAAGTTTCTACCTGTTCCTTTAGGCAAGTTTGCTCCTGATTATTCTGCTATCATGGCTGGTTCTTTTGAGCAAAATTGTACATCATAGTCAGGCCATCGTGCTGCAACTGTGGCAGTAGAGACTTACGGATTTGGTTGCTGTGCCTGGGTTTTATTAGGGGGTTGTGTTGTTGTTTGGGTGGAGGATTGGACATGCAAGAACCGGAGACCCGGAGGGGATTTTGCTGCTGGGATACAGTTGAAATGAAGGCAGTGAAGGCTGCTGGGGTACAGGCTCTTTTGTTGGCTGTTGGGAGCACAGCAGTATTGAAGCCTTCCGAATGGTTGTCAGAAACTTACTTGGAGCTGGTTGGGGCGTGCAGAGTGGTAGTTATGCCTGGTGGTGATCTCAATAACTTCTCTGGATTGGGCCAAAAAACTGGAGCAGCTTGGGCGCTTCATCCTGACATTGACAAGACTGCATTTGCTAGTTGCAATGCCACTGGAAGCGAGATCTTGGGTGCTGTCCAAGTGGTTAAGCTTGCTATGTTGGCCTTACTTATTGTGTTTGAAGAATGGTATCTTTTTGAGCGTGGGTCTAGCACGGGTGTCCAGTGGAAGGCATGCGAGCAATTATTGCTCATTCACAGGAGGTGGCAACTGGACAGTATGTTGGATTTGTTTTCTACCAAATTGCATATTCTTTTTTCTGCTGCAGCAGTGCTGGAGTAGCAGCTGAGGGGTTGATGTCCCGACCACCACCGAAGGCGCAGGAGGAGGACGAGCAGGGAGGCGACGTCGCAGGAGGGAGGAGGCAGGATCTGGCTCTGGTGAACCATGTCAGGCCAGCGGTCGAAGCTCATGGTGGCCGGGACTCCCAGATCTGGTCGGGATTGAACGCCAACTGCGGATAGTGGGAGGCGCATGTCGAAGGCTGTCCAGGAGAGCTGAGCGCAGCGGAGGCCGAGCTCGCGAGGACGCAGGAGGTAAGAGGAGCGATCTAGCGCGACAGGGTCGGCTGCAGGTGCACTTGAGAGGGGAGGGGCTGTCGGGCGTCAAGCAGGGATCCACGCGGGGTTGGATGGGAGGGGTGCGTGCGGGACGGGACGCAAGAGGCCCCGACGACAAGACGCGGGGCTGTTGCAGGAAGGGCCGACGACGGGAGTCGTGCACACAGGGAGGGTTCTGCCGGGGACCGCCGCGCGCACAGGGATGGTTTTTCAGAGAGGGAGTCGTCGGGAGGGAGCTGTCGGGGGCCGTCGAGCAGTGGACGAGAGACGCTGACGTGGAGGCGGGGCTGCTGCAGGAGGAGGCGACGTGCCTGCTGGGAGGGGGAGGGGCCTACTGTGACGATGGCCTAAGGCTGAGGGCCGCCGCCCCCCAGCAGGGGGAAATCCATGGGAAAACCTAGGGCGAGGGATAAAAAATGGAAGGGATTGGGTTAAATAACCCTTTGATACCATGTATAATGATAAGAGAGGTAGACCTAATACCCAAGATGCCTCTAAAGAGAGGCCTTGAAGTTTATTTATAGGGAAATATAAAGATGACAAAACAACCAAGTCCTATTCGAGACACAGACTTCAACAACAACCAAATCCAAAAAGGGAGAATGTTGGACCCCATGAATTTGGTGTTATACATGGATTTGGTTATGAGTTTATATATTGGATTTGTTGTCAATCTGTAATTGAGATGATGGACAGCTTGCGGAGAAGGTGTTGAAGCTTGCGATGAAGCAACCGTGTAACGATATGGTGTTGGTTGGATCTTTGATGATGAAGATAATCATACCGCGAAAGATATATGATGATCGTATAGTAAAGCTGTATGATGGTCATATAGTGAAGATATATAGGGGTTGTACCTCGTGTGAGCATAGAGGAGGTTGGTTTATGGACTGAGAACGGTTGTGGATCAAATTGCACCCACGAGAAGCTGTTGCAGATCACATTGAGAGTATGCTAGAGGTTTTAGAAGTGAATGAACGAAACCGACAGTTGGTCTGTAGGGAAAACAGTTTTTGTGTTGAGTGTTGTGAATTGAAGAACTACGATTCATGAATGCCGTAACCCACGACTGAGTTTGCTGACAAGCACAGATGGAACTAGAGAGAGATGGAACTAGAGAGGGAAGCGAAACCGATGATAGAAATGAGCTTCATAGTGCAAATGGCAGTCGGATGAGGCGGAACTCGCGTTTGGAGTTGGCGACATAGCGCGGTGTTGGAGTCTGCATCCCACATCGGACTTAAGGTCCGGTGTGGTCTTTACTATTTGTTATAAAAGCACCCCAAGGGCTCCTTTAGAAAATATACCTTGGGGGTTCGGTCTCTCTCATTTCTCAACCTACATGGTATCAGAGGGGGTTTGATCCCTCCCACACATATTTTTTTCATTTAGGGTTCTACTTTTTTTTTTCTCGTGCGGGGGGGGGGGGGCGGCTCCCATCCAAATAGTCGCCCCCCCCCTTCGTTGCTCCTGCCGGTCATCCCTCCCGAGCGGCAGCCTCCCGCTCCGGCTCTCTCCTGGCGGCTTCCCCCTCGGTGCGCCTTCCCTTCCGGCACCCGCTCCTCCTGCGCGCAGGCCCTCCCCGCCTCGGCTCCCCCAGCCTGCGGCCCTGCTTCCCGGCGCCCTCCCCGTCGCGCATCCCGTCGCCCCCATCGGCCCCAGTGCGCCTCTGCATCGCACTTCGTCCCGACGACCCTCCCAGCGCGCGCTCGTCCTGCGCGCCATCCTCTCTGCGGCTCCGTCCAGATCCGTCCCGGCTGCTCCGTCCTGATCGTCCCGGCACCTCCTTCCTGGCGCGGCTCCCGGCGTCCCGGCTCCCCGACGTCTCGTTCGCGCTAGGGTTCCACCCAGCGCGCTCCTGTCACAGCTCTCTCCTCCCGACGACCCTCCTCTCCCGCCCTCTCTCCTGGCGGCCCTCTCTCCCGGCGGCCCACTCTCTCGGCGCGGCTCCTTAGTCGCGGCCCCCCCTTTTTTTCCCGGGCGTTTCTCCCGCACGGGACTCTCCAGCGGCACACACTCCATTCCTGCCGGCTCCTCCCAGCAGCCGGCCTCAAGCCTCGCCGACCCCTCTCTACGCGACTGCCGGCCTCCATTCCCGGCCGGCTTCCAGCGCCGCCTACCGCTGTCCTGCTCCCTCGCCGGCCTCCTCCTGCGCCCCTCTTCCGGCAGCCAGCCGACTCCAGTTTCTCCCAGCGGCTGCCCTGCTTCAAGTTTCGGCTCTCCGGCACCTCCTGCGGCATTCCCGCCTTGCCGGCGTCTCCCGACGAATCCCGGCAGCCGCATCTCTGTCCGCCGGCACGCCCATTCGCTGGCGCATCAACTCGACCACCTAGGATTTGGGCTCGTTGCCGCCGCCAGATCCCGCAACAATTCTGCGGTATCCCCGCCTCCCGTCGCCGGCCCCGGCGTTTCATCGTCCGACCCCACTAGTGCGGCATTCCTGGCGTTCCGTCAACCGGTCGGTCTGAGTGGTTTCTTCTGCTGCGCCCGCAACATCATCTATCCATCATTCTGAGGGGGAGCTGCGATCGTGAGGGGGAGCATCAGTCTTGCAACCTTTTAATTTTATTTTATTTCGTCTTGTTTTGTCATCAAGCTGGGTATGTCTAGCTTGAGGGGGAGTGTTTGCAGTCTGTTGTTGTTTTGTCTTCATTTGTTTGGCTTGTTTTTTCTTTATGTGTCCAAGCTAGGTTCACCTAGCTTGAGGGGGAGTGTTGGAGTCTGCATCCCACATCGGACTTAAGGTCCGGTGCGCTCTTTACTATTTGTTATAAAAGCACCCCAAGGGCTCCTTTAGAGAATATACCTTGGGGGTTCGGTCTCTCTCATTTCTCAACCTACACGCGGCAAGCGATAGGATACAGTGCTGCTTGCGTTTAGAGTTTTCTGCATAACGTGACGGGAGATAGGAATTGCTGCTTGTGACTGAGTGCACTGAAGGATCTAAAGGGGAAGCGTAGATAACGTGGACTGAGTTTGCTGACAAGCACAGATGGAACTAGAGAGGGAAGCGAAACCGATGATAGAAATGAGCTTCATAGTGCAAATGGCGGTCGGATGAGGCGGAACTCGCGTTTGGAGTTGGCGACATAGCGCGACAAGCGATAGGATACAGTGCTGCTTGCGTTTAGAGTTTTCTGCATAACGTGACAGGAGATGGGAGTTGCTGCTTTTGATTGAGTGCACTGAAGGATCTAAAGGGGAAGCGTAGATAACGCGGTAAGGGGGAGTGTTGCATGCAAACATCACCTCGAATAGCGATACTGGCAAAGCGCTGCCCATGACTCTAATGCGGACAGTGGTACGGGCTTAGTGCCTGGTGATGGATGAAGCTCAACTGGCGGTTTGAATGTAGCGCTGCTTGCACTTTGCAACACCAATGGCGTTTTGGTTATAACGCTAACAGTGCTGCCCTGTTCTGTTTCCAATGAGCAGTGTGAAACAAGTGTAACGCAGATGGCGATTCAATCAAGCATAACCGGCGGTTGAAGCACGGACAACAGTAGATGATAATGGAGGCCGTGGCAA
The DNA here is from genome assembly GCA_963277665.1 of Viscum album. NCBI lineage: Eukaryota > Viridiplantae > Streptophyta > Magnoliopsida > Santalales > Viscaceae > Viscum > Viscum album. Next base: position 114,238,582 of record OY728125.1, on the reverse strand, counting down.
GCGCGTGACCTGTTTTGGGTATGGCTTCAAGTGGTATCATAGGTCGTGACACACTGATTGTTTGATCCGTGGCCAGTGACAATGACTTAGCGTAGGCTGCGACATGTGCATGGCATATTTTGCTGACTGCTCTTCAAGCTTAGCGCTGCTCGTGAAACAAGTGTAACGCTGATGGCGTTTCAATCAAGCATAGCCTGCACTTGAAGCACGGACAACAGTAGATGATAATGGAGGCCGTGGCAAGCGCGTGACGTGTTTTGGGGATTGTTTTAAGTGGTATCGTAGGTCGTGACGCACTGATTGTTTGATCCGTGGCCAGTGACAATGACTAAGCGTAGGCTGCGACATGTGCATGGCATATTTTGCTGACTGCTCTTCAAGCTTAGCGCTGCCCGTTGTTGGGTCGTAGATAGTGATAGGTGTGAACCATATGCCGTGGTTCAGGTCATTCTGTGAGGAAGGACATATTGTGAACAATGATCCAACAAGCCGCAAGGTGTGGTTCGGAGAACTGATCCATTACACATGGATTCATCCCGAGAGTTGATTAGCTTAGTAGGAGCCCGCGCCCTTGATCCGAAATCAACAGAACGTGGAACACTAGTGAAGTGCTGCCCGTGAAACAAGTGTAACGCTGATGGCGTTTCAATCAAGCATAGCCTGCGGTTGAAGCACGGACAACAGTAGATGATAATGGAGGCTGTGGCAAGCGCGTGACGTGTTTTGGGGATTGTTTTAAGTGGTATCGTAGGTCGTGACGCACTGATTGTTTGATCCGTGGCCAGTGACAATGACTAAGCGTAGGCTGCGACATGTGCATGGCATATTTTGCTGACTGCTCTTCAAGCTTAGTGCTGCCCGTTGTTGGGTCGTAGATAGTGATAGGTGTGAACCATATGCCGTGGTTCAGGTCATTCTGTGAGGAAGGACATATTGTGAACAATGATCCAACAAGCCACAAGGTGTGGTTCGGAGAACTGATCCATTTCACATGGAATCATCCGGAGAGTTGACTAGCTTAGTAGGAGCCCGAGCCCTTGATATGGAATCAACAGAACGTGGAACACTAGCGAAGTGCTGCCCGTGACTCTAATGCGGACTGCGGTACGAGCTTAGTGCCTGGTGATGGATGAAGCACAACTGGCGGTTTGAATGTAGCGTTGCTTGCATTTTGTAATGCAGATGGCGTTTTGGTTATAATGCCAACAGCGCTACGCTGTTCAGTTTCCAATGAGCAGTGTGAAACAGTTGTAACACAGATAGCGATTCAATCAGGCATAGCCTGCGGTTGAATCACGGACAACGGTAGATGATAATTGAGGCCGCCGCATTCGTGCGATATGTTTCGGGGATGGATTCAAATGATATCCTAGGCCGTGACACACTGATTGTTCGATCCGGGGCCAGTGGCAAAGACTAAGTGCAGGTCGTGACATGTGCATGACATATTTTGCAGACTGCTCTTCAATCTTAGTGCAACCTGTTGTTGGATCGTAGATAGTGGTAGGTGTGGACCATATGCCGTGGTTCAGTTCATACTGTGAGGAAGGACATATTGCGGACAATGATCCAACAAACCGCATGGTGTGGTTCAGAGAACTGATCCGCTACATGTGGATTCATCCAGAGAGTTGGTTAGCTTAGCAGGAGCCCAAGCCATTGATATTGAATCTACAGAACAGGGACACGTGTCTCGCATGCATGTTGAGAGGAAAGCAAAGGAGCATGAGAATGTTCAAGAGGCATCATTCTGTTAAATGAAGATAGTGGGGTAAATTCTGTTGTCAGAGGAGAGCTTAGCTAGATCGAGAGGATTTCGGAAGACTCACTACATGGAGTGTTCTCACTGTGTTGACGGATCGAGAAGACGTTGAAAGGCCAAAGAAGCTTTAAAAGTAAGGTGGCCGGCCAAAAAGAACATGAAAAATGTAGGAGTCTGTATCCCACATTGGCCTTATGGTCCGATGTGTTCTTTATTATTTGTTATAAAAGAACCTCAAGGCCTCCTTTAGAGATAACCTTGGGGATTCGGGTCTATCTCTTTTGATCCTTCTACATGGTATCAAAGGGGGTTGTTTAAACCCTACCCCTCCCTCCCCATCTTTTTTTTTCTCGGTCGACCTCTAGGTTTTCCCTGTGGGGGGCGGCGACCTCCATGTCCAGCTAGGTCTGCCGTCGCCCCTTCTTCCTGCGCGTGACTCCTTTCGCGCGACTTCATCCCGACGGCTCCATCCCGTTGGAGCCCCTCCCTCCTTGGTTGGTCCTCCACTCGACTCCTACTGCGGCCCTACGTCCCGCCCAAGCAGAGTCCTCCCACCGACCCCAATCACGTCTCGACAACCCTCCATCCAACCGATCCCGACGCTGCCCTCCCTCCAGGTTCTTCCGTTGGCTTCCCTTCCGTCGGCTTCCCTCTCGTCGGTTCCCGTCGCACCTGCCGCTCCCGTCGACCTCCCTCACTTCGGCTCTCCCGCTGCGTTCGACGGCTGACGGCCCGACGCCCGATCCCTGTGGCTCCTTCCTCCCACCCGATCCTGGCGGCCCCTCCCTTCAGGCGATCCCGAGTGGCTTACTCCCCCCGCGGCCCCATCAGCGCCGTTCACCCCTCCCTACGATGGCCAGACGCACTTCCTTCCTGGGGCTCCTCCTCTGCGCGCGACGGACCAGGTGGCTTCGCCTCTCCCAGATCCGGCAAGATCCGGCCGGATCCAGTCCGCGCACACCTCCGCTGCACTGCTTCTCTATGCGCGCCAACTCCTGCAGCACCACCAGATCCCATTGCGACTTAGCCCCCTCTTCAATGCACTGCTCCTCTGCAAAGCAGCCCTCCCGCCGGTTTCATCCTCTCAAATCCGGCGACTCTCATCGTCTGACACTTCCTCCGGCGACCCGCTGCTCCCTCCATGCCGGCCTCCTCCTACGGCAGCCACCACCTCCATGTCGGCCTCCTCCTGCGGCAGCCACAGCCTCCCATGTCGGCCCTCATGCGGTTTTCCCGGCGACTCTGTCGATCGGCCCGCCCGTACGGTTTTCTCGACGACTCTGACGACCGGCCCGCCCGTGCGGTTTTCTCGGCGACTCTGACGATCGGCCTACCCGTGCGGTATTCCCGGCGACTCTGACGAGCGGCCTGCCTATGTGGCTTTCCCGGCTCCGTCGACCGGCATCGCCAGTGCCGCTTTCCCGACGCTCCGTCGACCGGCACCACTTGAGCGGCTTGACAAATCTTTTTCAGCAACATCATCCATCTTTGTGAGGGGGAGCAGCAACCATGGTGATTTATCTTTGTTTTATTCTGTTTTGTCTTGTTTTATCATCAAGCTGAGTATGTCCAGCTTGAGGGGGAGTGTTTGCAGCGTTTCTTGTTTGCTTTGTATTGTCGTTGGTTTGGTCTCTTTTCTTTATGTGTCCAAGTTAGGTACACCTAACTTGAGGGGGAGTGTTGGAGTCTGTATCCCACATCGGACTTATGGTCCGATGTGGTCTTTATTATTTGTTATAAAAGAACCTCAAAGCCTTCTTTAGAGAGAATCTTGGGGATTCGGGTCTATCTTTTTTTATCCTTCTACAAAAAACATTGAATATCTGTAAGTATAGAAGTGTGAGAGAGTGTCATACTGCATATCAGTGTCCTGTGAAGGAAAAGAAGAGTAAGCTAAAGAGTTGCATCTGAGTACCTCTATAAGAGGGAGTGAAGTAGCAGAGGAGCTTTAATGCATATCTAAGTACCCAAATGACGGTGGATGAAGATGGAGCTGACCCAGTGAAGGTGGCAACCAGGAGGAGCTACAGTTTAGCACCATTTGAGGGTGGCATCTTTATCATACTTGCTCTGTATTTGTATGATGATGAGTAGCAGTGAGCTACACATTGTAAGTGGGAGCGCTGCACAGTGGAAGTGATCCACACATACCTTGTAAGGCAGTGGGTTTGGGAGAGGAGTGACCTCCCTGAATCTGTGCTGGATCAGTGAGGTCAAGTATTACTGGTGTGGAGTTGTAGTGAGCTTCCCACATTGGGTGAATGTAAAATTCCTTGTGTGCTTCATCTACATTTCAGTTTGTGTGGGTGAGTTGCAGCGTGCATGCATGAGGCTTGATGAAAAGAGCAGTCAGAGCATAAAGAGAGAGATAATAATGACCTTGCTTACGCATGGATCAAGATCGGAATAGCTTATGAGGAGTGAGTTGAACAACGAAGTTTAAAGTAGTGATACCTTGATTCACCCCCTCCTCATCAGGGTGTCTCGCAGTGGCTTGCTGGCCTAAAAGATAGTGTAGTGCAGGTCTTGGTTCCTGGTTGGTGAGACACTGAACATAAATTTTATTCAGTTGGTCCCTTAGATTCTATGGACGTATTTTATTCTGGCATGTTTTAAAACTTGCTAAAATTCTGTCCAAGAAATTAATTTGTTAAATTTTGAATGTTCTCCTTCGAATTCAATATTTTTGTAGGTATTTGCTGTCCTAAAATTTTATGCTGCATGTTTTTTAGTTCTTTCTGGGTTGCATTGTTTCAGGGACCATTGCCGAACAGATCATGTTTCTAGAGAATATAGGGACATCTGTTCTTGCTTCTGAAAATCAAGTAGGTTTTTTATCCTGGCAATCAAACAACACAATTTAGCAAGAAAATATCTTATTGTGGTTGGTTACCATTTATGTTTTTGTGATCAGCCCTTCTTGATTGCTGAGTGCTTTATAAACAAAACAAGGCCTGTATGAATACGAGTCACAGACTTAGTTACTGTAGCAATGAACTTAGGTTAATTTTGACCTGGAGAAATTGTAGGCAGAGTGAGCAAGGATAATACAAAAGTATGAAATAAATAAAGAACTACGTTTTAAAATTTTTACTTTCTGGAATTTATACTGTATGATTAGAAGAAATATAGTAAGTGCATGAAGCATCTTTATCTCTTTGTACTTGGATTACAAGATCACCCGTGAAACAGTTTTTTTTTTGCCTCCCCCCACCCCTCCTTGCTCCATAAAATCACTCATATCTGTCCCAAAATAGCTAAATTTTATTAAATTCAAAAGAGTACTGCAAATATTTAGATCCTTTACCTATCCAAATTTATCCCACGATATACATGTGTGTGCTTGCATAAATCCCATCTTATTTTTTTTATTCTCATATCCATGTGTGCTGAATGTATGGGGTTGGGGTGACATGATTTGCCTTGTTTGTTCATTGTATTCAGTCTTATTCAGTTTCTCCAATCTATTTAATTCAGTATATATATATCTTTATATGTATGTATGTGTTTTATAATTTACCATCAAATTGTCCGGTTTGCCAGAGAACAATGTGTATTTGTGTCTATTCAGTTCACAATAAAGTGTGTTTGGATGCCAGCTCACTCTTTCTTCCTCTTGCAACAGCTTTCTGATCTTCATCAACTAATGATTGAAACAGCAAAAATACTGAATGTTGAAGCCCCTGATCTTTACATTCGTCAAAATCCCGTACCAAATGCCTATACTTTAGCTATCAGTGGTAAAAAGCCATTTATTGTGGTCCATACATGCCTTGTGGAGCTTTTGACGCGAAAAGAGTTGCAGGTTGTTTTTAATCTCTTCTATACATCTTCCATATCGTTCAATGATAGTGTTATGCAGTTGAAGATTTCCTTGGCATTTATTATCTGGGCAGAAATTCCAATTTAATAGATGCATATAGAATTTTTTCCTTTTATATAGTTATATGATGATTCATTTGTGAAGTTGTTTTGGTTTTATTTCCTGTTCTGCATGCATACTTTTGTATGCTTGCTGCTTTCTGCTGCAGAATTGGGCAAAACATGCACACATACGCGCACACCATTGCTGCAACATGGAATGTATTTCTATTAACATAGAGTTATTCAATCTATGCATAGGCTGTTTTGGCTCATGAGATGGGGCATCTAAAATGTGACCATGGTGTGTGGCTTACATTTGCGAATATTCTCACTCTTGGGGCCTATACATTTCCTGGTAGGTGTTTGGTATTTTATTATATTCATTGGAGGCATCTTGATGGGGTGTGTAATTACTCTTGATTCACCTCAGGGTCTGTTTGATTTCACTTATTGAAAACCGCTTATGACACCTAGTCATGATTTGTTCTTCTGTATAAATGTTTGGAGATTGCTTATTGAAAAGTACTATGCTGCCACTTATTTAAGTGGTTTTCTTCTGCAATTCATGTTGAAGTGTTTTTTCATTAACAGAAAAAACACCACTTATTTTTTCCAAGTGATCATAACTGACAAGTGTCCTCAAGACATTGTGTAGATGCATTTTCTCTACAAGTCTGAGGAAATTGGCTAGTAAAGGGAACTATTGCTAGCTTGCTTTATATAGTCAGTTTCTGTTGACTTTATGGAGGAATTCAACAGTTATGAAGATTGGGGACGACTTGACTTGATTTTTTTAAGGAAATTACATGAATGATGTTATATATGATATCTCCTTGCCTAGTGCTAGAGCGAACCCATTGTTTTCTGAGTGAACTGAACCCATCGAGGGCGAGGCTTTGCTGGCTTTTGAATCTTTTGATTGTTTTAATGTCTTGAACAAGGCCACATTTAGTGATAATCCTCAACAGCTTGGCGTTGGAAATAATGTTCGTGATTATTGATTTGCCATGTTTGGTTAGTCTCAATCGGTGGTTAAAAATAGAATCCTTTCGCCTGTTTGTATGCGACTGTCTCTTTCAATTCCCTCCTTTTTTCCCAGACCGTACTTGTCTTAAGATGTTGGGATGGTCTGTCATTGTTAGGGTTTGGTGGCTTAATTGCTCAGGGTTTAGAAGAACAGCTCTTCCGTTGGTTCCGAGCAGCAGAGCTCACCTGTGATCGTGCAGCCCTGCTCGTTGCTGAAGACCCTAAGGTATACGGCCTGCATGTGGCAGTGATGGATTTTTTACTAAATTTTGTAACCATCTATCCTTGTGTTTGAAAAGGTGGTCATCTCTGTTCTGATGAAACTATCTGGTGGTTGCCCTTCTTTGGCTGATCAACTAAACGTCGATGCATTTTTGGAGCAGGCCCGGTCTTACGACAGGGCCTCTTCAAGTCCGATAGGGTGGTACATCAGGTATGTTATAACATAGATGATTTTGAGTGAATTGATTAATGTATGATGGGGAATTGGTTTTCAGAAACGCTCAAACAAGGCAACTTTCACATCCTTTGCCGGTTCTACGTGCTCGAGAGATTGATTCATGGTCAAAAAGCGAAGAGTACAGAAGGCTGTTAGGGTCGAAAGCTTTGTGACGGCGGTAGGGTTTTTAATATATGAATAGGCTTTCTTTGGGTTCCAATATGAGATTCATTTTGGTTTGTGATAGTTGAGCAGGTGTTAGCCTCTTCTGTTTCCCGTGGGGCGGGGCCTTACACAAGGCAAAAAATGCAGGTGATTTGTCAATGATAATTACTGTAAAACTGTCTATAGATAAAAAAGAAAGAACAAATGAAATTCCGTTTAGTTCTGCGTCTCTCTCGCCCTTCTATTAAAACCAGTGGCGCCAAAATTTCTGTCAGTATATTGTTTTATTGAAGGTTTTATGCATTCCATTATTTGAAATAACCGACGTAGTTTTTTAAAATGAAAATATTATATGCGCACCCAATCCCCTCGCATTTGATTCCGCTGTTGCGTTTTTCCTGGATGATCACGAGTCACGGATCACTGCACCCCTAGAAGGAAATTGTATTTACATCATATCGAATAAGCAGATCAAAATAATCTTTGCCACTTGTTAGGATGTTGTGATGATCGGTGCAACACACCCACCACATACCAATATAAAATGTTCACCTCGAAGGCTAGTCATTGGTGAATTCCTCTAAAATCATAATACCTACTAGAATCATCATGTGATTAGAAACGAGAGGGTATAACTTTGATGCTTGCCCGTCTCCCGACTATGCTTCTATCTCATACTCAAGCGTATCCCACGCTTCATAATGATAAATGTTTGTGCCGAAATCTTCCACTTCACTACTAACACAGTAGTCTTAAAACATGTATAGGAACAAGTTTCTTCTTACTCTTTGTATGTGCGAAACATGCACACAAAAACTTCAGTCCCATTTTTTTTACAAAATTTTCTCACTTTTTTCTACCCCATTGCTACCCCATTGCTGTGCATATAACAATTGCGCAACAACCTTCTTGTTTGAATTTGAATTTCAATTTCAAATTCAAATCAGTAACTTTAACCTCGATTTCAAACTCGCCCCTCGATAATCTTATAGTTAATCTTGACCATCCATAAAATTCAATTCGGCTGACTGAAATGAACACCAAATCTCTTGGATTGAACCGAGTTTTCAAGTCTGTTGAACTGTTCAGATTTGCCTCGAAAACCATTTATTATGACGCAATATACTCTTATGTGACGTAGCATGGTAGTTCGCAACAATTATTTTCTAACTGTTAGAACATTTTGTGGCATGATATGCAGCATGTTAGTCTTGAATTTTCCAGGGCCACCAAAAAAATCGACTCAGCCTCTCCTTTGCGGCTGAGGTGTGGAGATCCTGAATTTTTCAAGAACACTAAATTCCTGAAAATCAATCATTACACCATGAACACCTCTTATGCAGCATAGACAAACTTCCTATCAATTGGCTACGACGTAGACAACCTTTACGACGCTGACACCTTCAAATTTCCAAAGATACCAAGACCATCCTCTCCTTACATGTTGTCTCTTTCTACAATTTGAGAACCTCACCAATCCATTATAATGTAGAATGACATTATGATGTAGGGGTCTTGAATTTTTCAAGGCCAAAACAAAATTGACCCAGCCTCTGTGGCGTAGCAACGTTGTACGCCGTGCAGGTTCTCAAATTCTAGGGCCACTCAAATTTGACCCAACCTCCTCTAAGACGTAGTAACATTGTACATCATTGAGGTCCTCAATTTTTTAGGGCCACTCAAAATCGATGATGTAGTAACTACTTGCGACGAAAGCTTTCTTAAAAAACTTCTATGACGCAAACCTTGTTCTGCAGTGTGAAACTCCTACCGCTCCCTTCCATCCAATGGTTTAAAGGCATTCATTTTTATTCATTTTTGATAATTCACCTTTCAAGGGGTGAGATGGAACCCTTACAAGACCCGTAGACGTAAGTATCACATGGTCCGTAGGTCTTAGAGGAATTCATTGCCTGTAGGCTTTAAACATTACATACAACTCAGACTAACTACTTGGAACTGCTGCTTCCCAACATCTTCATCGTGAAATCACCTCTCAACCTTCGCATGACTGTTCGGCTAGGTTATCCTATGCATGCACAAGCTTGTCCCGATGACAGGTGTCATACCCTCTCATTCTTGCAATCTGTGTAGCTTTTGCTGTGGTGAAAGCTCCTTGTTCATCCTCCATAGAGCTTGTTTCTTGTAGGTTGTCTGGTTTGTATCTGCACTAAAGGTGGCCCAAAGGCCTTGAGGTGGCCCGAAGGCCTTACTGGCCCAAAGGCCTTAAAGGACTCGGGGACCAAATCGGCGGCCTGAAGGCCCAAACAGGGGCAAATTTCCAGCTGCTACAGTGTCAAACAGTGCCTGCTGCAGTTCCCGCTACAGTACCTGCTACAATAATGCACAGTTCCCGCTACAGTACTTGCTACAGTATCGCTACAGTGCTCCCGGAAATTGTGCCTCTGCCTGGATTTGATCCCGGGTCGCCTGAATGCACTTAAGAGTCCTCACCAACCGGGCTGAGACTCATGTGCACCACTCCCTTCAATCTATTAACATCATGAACTCTTCTCATGATATATAATCACTTTGAACCAACTTAAGTTTCATCTGAATTATATTTCTGCAAACACCTTCATCTCATAATAAATGTGAGTTTTGAATATGATTTATGCATTGACAATAAAAGCCAACACAAAGAATCATATCCACTCCAAACTTCAACAAATTCCTTACAAAAACATCTTAGCAACTCTTGGTCTCGATAATCCCCTATTTGGATCTTGCTGTCAACTAAAGAGCATAAATCATTGCCAAACTTTGATATTCTAACAATTGGCCACCATTTAATAATTCTAGCCTACATGAGCAAACTTGGTGCTAGAAACAAGAACACTGAATAAATAATACCATACTGTCTGTAACATAGCAGTGATCAAGATTCAACTTCCTTCAACCAAAAAACTACATGTACTTCAATAAACTGTTAGAACAATTCACACACATGCACAAATGCTGACATTACACCTTACCCCTTCTTCTAAGAACTCTATCAAAATATATGCCCCCTTAAGAAAAACACATAACAATAGATGCTCCCTTATAAATATCCTCCCCCTTTTTACAAACTTCAAGGAGATAGATATAAAAAAAGATTTATGTTGTCACCCCCCTTGACAACAATATCCAAAGACAAGTAGAGAGGGAGGATAGAACAACCATACCTTAGCCTCAAGAATGATGAGGTTGAATTCCCAACACCTACCTCAGATTTTGAAATGCTCCCTTTGGTGAACACATCAACAATTTATTCCTTTGTAGGAACAAATTCCACTTTTAACTTATTTCTCTCCACAAGTTCCTTGATGAAATGATATTTGATATAAATGCGCTTGCTTCTTGAATGCTGAACTGAATTCTATGATAAATTTATAGTACTTTGATTATCACAATTCAAGAGAAGCGGTAACTTCACTTCAACTTTCAAATCTTCCAACCATGTCTTCATCCACATTAATTGAGTCGTGGCATGAGTTGCAACCTCATTTTGCTTCAATCGTGTTTGAAGTCACAAAACTTCGCTTCTTAGAGCACCAGCAAACACACCGTTCTCTATGATAGAAAACTCCATCGGATGTTGACCTCCTGTCATCAACACTACTTTTATCTTTGCCTAGCATTTCTTCAAGTTGTCCAACAGTCTCAATATCATCATCACTTTTAGAATTTGCTTTATTACCAATAATTTCCTTCTTTGTATGTTGTTGAATCTTGACATCTGCAGTGTCAACATTTTTTTTCACTTTCCTTATTAAAACATTGATATCCTCTTCCATTTGGAGGATAACTATTTTTTTTTCTCAGTAACTCCTCTTGGTTCAAATTTACCCAGTTTTTTACTTTTAACCTTGATTATACAAGGACTGCCAAGCACACAAAGAACTTCAAACTCAAATATTTATTTTAATACATCTCAAAAGGAGACACATATGATCTTTGTCTATGTTTAAAGATTTTGAATACGAACCGTTGCACCAATAGCTCGTCTCCAAAAATATCATGAGGTATCATGTTCTATTAACATAGTTCTAGCCATCTCCACTAAACAACTATTCTTCCATTCACCAACATCATTTTAATGTCGAATGCCATGTTTCTCCAAGTAATCATCAATCTTTCAATTTTCAAACTCAGTTCCATCATCTGTCTCGAGCTTCTTAAGAGAAAAACTACACTTTCACTCCACACTTCTTCAAAAAAATTTAAACTCTGGTAAGGCCTCTGATTTGTGTTTCATAAACACAACACAAGTAATGCATGCGAAGTCATCAATAAAAGTAGTAAAATACTTATTTCCATTGGTTGATTGCTTCCTCATGGACCCACACACATCTGAATGAATAAGCTCCAATGGTTGAGTAGATTGAATCTCCACCTTCTTGCCTGAAGAGTTAATGATCTTCCCATTTTGACACATTAATCACATCCAATCTCTTTCTCTTTTTAGCAAAGGAACATTACAAACATTGTTTCCTTGAATAATCATAATCATATTATTTTGTCAAGATGGTCAAGCCTTTGATGCCATAACTCATTATCTTCTTTCATACTTGGCATGGATTTTCATCATCACCACTTGAAACAAATTTCCTCTTTTTTGCTGTCCTCTTGTCACCACATTTCCATCTTCAAGATTCTTGACAAATAACCTATCTTCCCTAAACTCTACTTCATTTTCTTCATTGAAAATCTGCGAAACATTTACCAAATTATGTTTCAATCCATCAACATATAAAGTATTTTTAGATTTGAGTTTTTCTTTTCCAATGACCGCTAAACAAACTCATTTGATCTTGAACTATCCCACATTGCGCTCTTTAAAGAGCCTTTATTCATTATTTTATTTAAAAGATTAATTTTAGAATTTGAAATTGACTAAACTAACTTCATTTTTGAACTTATAATATCAAAATTAGCGTAGTATGAATTTTTAAGTTTATTCTAAAAAGGTCGATTTTTAGTCAAAAAATACAGTTTTCACGAAACTTGTAATTTGTATGATTTTATCGATATATAAGAAAGACCTAGAAATTTATAAAATCTTTTATGTAATCAAATATGAAATTTTGGAATAACATCATTCATTTTAAAATATTCTTTGAATTTAGAAAACTTATGACAAACATTTTTATAACTAATTAAAATGTCACTTTAATATAAAAAAACCATTTCCTGTCATTTCTTTAAATCAAGTATTTTTTAGGGGAGATTCGATTTTCGCTTGCCATAGAAGCCAAGGCTTAAAAATATTATTTCTCAAAAAACAGTTCTACACATTTAAGTGTTTATATTTTAAAATCAACTTTTCATACTCATAGAAATTTTATTTGAAAAATGGTTTTTAAATTTGAAATTAGGAGGTTCAAATTAAGTAATTTGATCAATTTTAATTTTGTTCATTAAAATTAATTACTTAAGTTAAAAATTAGTTATCTCGATAAAAAGTAAAAATGGTAAAAAGACCTTTACTAAGGGGGAAAGGCCAAAACATGTTAAAATCATATTTCCAAATGGATATTATCCCTTTTTGAAACCCTTGACCCTTTAATAGTAAAATTAAATTATTAAAATTTAATGGGTATTCTCAAAATGACCATTCTCACAACTTATAAAAGGGTAACATCTTCACCATTCAAGACTCACTTCTATTTTGAATTTCTCCTTAAAAACCTATTATTTTACTCTCTATAGAACCCTCTCCCATGAACATAAGCCTCTGATCACTCATAGTTGTCCTATGCCCTTCAAATTCATGGAGACTTCCAAGGAAAATTCAAGTTCTCGATGTGAGTATTATACACTATTTAGTTTTCTTATTAATTATCTTCTTTCAAATTTATTCTAGACGCACTGATATAATGATATTATTATCATTTATATACTATAATGTTACTATATTAAGGTTATTATCTTTATTTATTCATATACCCCATCCATTAAGAAAAACAAAAACATTGTTTGTGCGTTGTGCGAACTACCGCCTCCACGACGTAACATGTTTCGTTTTCCTTCACTGCCTTACAAGGTTGGATCTAAGGATGGTATTAAAGGATAAATATGATTTTTATGATATCATTCAGGTTTTGGTATGATAAATTAGAGAAACTATTAATGACATGATTAAGAAACGATCATCGTTAATTTAATCATTTAAAATAAGCATACTAAGAGGATAACCGTTTATTCAAATCGTGTAATATTTTCATATCCATTACTTCTTCTACTTCCTTCCAATTTTGATGCATCACACTAATAAACACTAAATAATATCATTATTCTCCTGGTATAATGATATTATAACAAAACCATCTCATAATCATTCATTAAACCAAAGTATGTTTATGTTTGGGTCGGTTTAACTACCTACTTGAACAATACTACAAATTTGTATCATGAATGACTATGAGAACATAATTACTAATATAATATGATATAAATGCGTAAATAGAGTTTTTTTGGTTCTGGAGATGTTATATCAATATTTAATTCATTAATTAAGAAAACACACTCCGATTGTCATATAATGATATTATTATCATTTATATACTGTAATGTTACTATATTAAGGGTATTATCATTATTTATTCATATACCCCATCCATTAAGAAAAATAAAAACATTGTTCGTGCGTTGTGCAAACTACTGCCTCCACGACGTAACATGTTTCGTTTTCCTTCATCGCCTTACAAGGTTGGATCTAAGGATGGTATTAAAGGATAAATATGATGCTTATGATATCATTCAGGCTTTGGTATGATAAATTAGAGAAACTATTAATGACATGATCAACAAACGATCATCGTTAATTTAATCATTTAAAATAAGCATACTAAAAGGATAACCGTTTATTCAAATTGTGTAATATTTTCATATACATTACTTCTTCTACTTCCTTCCAATTTTGATGTATCACACTAATAAACACTAAATAAAATCATTATTCTCCTGGTATAATGATATTATAACAAAATCATCTCATAATCATTCATTAAAACAGAGTATGTTTATGTTTGGGTAGGTTTAACCACCTATTTGAACAATACTACAAATTTGTATCATGAATGACTATGAGAACATAATTACTAACATAATATGATATAAATGTGTAAATAAAAGTTTTTTTGGTTCTGGAGATGTTATATCAATATTTAATTCATTAATTAAGAAAACACACACCGATTGTCAAGAATCACTGGAACATGCTTATTATCGATTTCATCTTCAAGGATAAAGACCAAAACACTCATGAAAGGGATTTGAAAAATCATAAATTATTTTAAGTCACCCCTAATAGTAACTTTAATGACTTATTAGTGATGAAATTTGGAAGAATAGGTGATATAAACATTATTATTATGAAATTAGTACAAATGATCAAAACTATAAACACCCAACGTGGAAAATCAGAAGAATTCATGAAGAAAATGACTATTTATGGAGAGTATGAATGAAAATGGATATGAGTGAGGTTATGAATTAGGTGATTAAGATAATTATGTTTATGATACAAAAGGTTAAGTTATGCCTAAGGAAGTCAGGACAAGATGTAAGGGTTTTCCGTCTCAAATTCCTCTTTGAGACATATTTTGTATTATGCACCTCATTTCCTTTATGTGGTGTATATATTTCTTGTTTGAGATTTTATATCTTGAGATGAATTTATTCATGGTATTTTAAGATCAAGTTTAAGCCCTCTCTTTCAAGTGGTTATGATTGAATTTCCACACAAGCCATAAGTGGAGGTTTCCCATCTCAATTACCATTATTTGGGATTCATGTTATAACCACCACCTATTTTATTTTGTGTGGTACTTACATTGCCATGAAATACTTTTTTCCATGTTAATCATATAATTTAATATATTTAAAAGTCTATATTGTTATCCCTCTCTCATATTCTTTTGATTTAAGAGCTACGTACTCCATGATGAAAAAACCACCCTAAGTTTTGGAAAAGTAAAAGAATTTGTACCTTCCTAGAAAATACATCCGTGTATGGATACCGGCAAGTGGATGCATCCATGGATCAGATGCAACTAGGGGTAATCACCCAAAAAATGGTTAGTTGAGCATTTACTAATTCATCACCCCAATGCATGGAGAGTGGGCCTAAGACTACACACCTGGTGAGACACTCTCAGGGGATATTCTTTTGGAATATTCACATGCTCTTTACGAACCATGATGAAACATTTACTTGGTCTCCTATCAATACAAGCTATTGAAATACTATTACTATCTTCCATGGATAACCTAATACATTGAAAGTACCCTCATCACCATATTTCTTTGATAAGGGAACTACATGGTACTTGATAAAAAACATTTTTTTTGAATATTTTATTGATAATAAATGACAAAATTTCCTCACATTGTGTTAAATATGTTTATTTATAAAATATTTGGGATTTGATTATTCATTTGAAAATTTGATGAAAATTCTAGTTTTACCCTTTAAAATTCATTATAGCGTTTCAGACATAAATATTTTGATATATATTATTTGAACTTAATTTTTTTTAAATATATTCCTGACTTAATGGGATACAACTTTAATTCGGGACATTGAAGCTAAATCATGCATTTGGTTGGTGCAAATGGGCCATGAAGTCAAAGTTGGGATGGACTCACTAGATTGGACATTGGTTTTGTATTTGGGCCATAACTTCTACATTCGTACTTGGATTGGGCTAAAATTTGGAGAGGATCTCTAGAAAACAATTTCACACAAATCATCCTGCTAGACGGACAACTGGTTCACGTGTTTTGAAGGTCAAACAAGCAGTGTAATATGGAATAAAATATTTGACCGAATTTCCCCTTTCACACTTGAAACTACTTGAAACCTAGCCTCCCCTTCACTCTATAAATTGGTGTTTTTCTCATTTAGAGTGGTTGTGACATGAATTAGGATATTGGGAGAATAGGAGAAGTGGTTATATACCATTTCAATTCACAATTGGAGGAGGGAAGCTACCAATCTAGGATCTCCTCCAAAATGCTCTTCTTTTCCTCTTCTTTGTTGTAATGTTGTTGTACTTTTAATAAACTCTTAGTTTCTCTTCCATTTCTTCTATTATTTTCAATTTTATTCTTATATTAATCTTACTATTTGGTATGGAATTCAATAGTAGAAATGATATTGGGTTATACCCTTTCTAAATCTTTGTAAATGCAATCCGTTTCTACGATGACTACACCGCCAATGGAAGAGTAGTTTTCTTAGTAATCGATCTACCTCTTACCTTTTTTATTAATTTATTTTGAATCAATGAAATACTGTTATTCACTTAATATGATATATTAATTGATTTTTTAATTTAAATGAAACTAAGCAAGCAATTGAACAATTGACACAAAAACATGCGAGGTCGAGATTTGTGTAAATTGTGAGAGTGCGATCTTAATCGGTAATACAAGACCACAAGGGATAAATTTGCAGAGTTCAAATATAATCCCTAAAATAAATTAATCCTCATTTCTAGAGTGGATATGTTCTCTAATCAACCACTTAAGATAATCTAACCTAAGAACATCAATCAAAGCAGGGTGTTGTGATTACATGTTCCAAAGCTAGTCTAGGGTTTAAGTAATTTCATCTTTGTGGTTAAGTTAACTCCCGTAGGGTTTGAGGGTTAAAAAATCAGGGGATTATAATTAAGTTGATTTTAATTTAAATGATAATGATAAATAATTGATTGAATAGGTAGAGTTATATTGATTACTCCTTTTAAAATATTTTCTAAAAAACATCTTCTTATTGTGTCTTTTTAATCGAACTTCATTTCAAAAATAAAAACAAAAAAATGCAATATTCTTCCAGAAAACTTATTCTAGTTTTATAAACAATAAAAAACCCTCCCATCCTTTCAAGTAGTGTGTTTCTTATCTTTTATTTTATTTTTAGAATACCTTTAATATGTTGTTAAAGTTACCTCCTCCTTTGAGAGACGACCTTGGTCATCCACTCTGCTACACCTAAATAACTAAAATCTGAACATCATTTGAAAGCGCCCATGATAGCACCTTTCAAATTGGTGCATTTTTCAGGGAGCCAAGTAATTTTTTCAACCAATTAGAGGTATTTATTTTATTTTACATTTTATTCTCTTCTTATCTTCTTTCTTCCTTTTTTACCCAATCTGATTTTTCTTCTTCTTCTTTTATTTTCTTATTCTTCTTTTTGGACCATAAACTCGAACTTATCATTTTTATTATGGTCCAATTTACTTATTTTTATTTTTATATTATTTATGACACGAACTAATCCCGAAGATCTCTTAGATTGTGACACCGAGATTGAACGCAACCTTAGGGCTCAAATCACACATTCTTAGTCTACGAGAAGTTTCAACATTAAACCAGTTGGAGAATTCCTCTATTATGAGAACATTGAAATTGGAAACATTTCTAAATACAAATTAAAACAAGAACCAATGTCTGAAAACAATAAAAATGAACTTAATAGAACTATTCTAGAATTGGCCGCATCAGATATTAACTATCAACCAAATTGTATTGCATACCCAAATCTCGAATCAGACTTTGAACTGAAATCTAGATTAATTCAACTTCTTCCAAAATTTCATGGATTATCTGGTGAGGATGCAAACAAACATTTAAAATAATTTAATGTGGTTTTCTCAAACCTTAAACTAAGAAATGTCTCTGAAGATCAAATAAAACTAAGAGCATTCACATTTTCACTTGATGGAGCTGCAAAGGATTGGATGTATTATTTACAACCTAAAGATGTAACATGTTGGAATGATTTGAAACATCTTTTCTTGTAGATATTTTTTCTAGCATCAAGGACCACATCCATTTGAAATAATATTTCAGGGATAAATCAAGCACAAGGGGAGTCAATGTATGAGTACTAAGAGGGATTTAAGAAGTTGTGCACAAGCTATTCACATCACCAAATTAATGAACAAATCTTCATCCAATACTTCTATGAAGAACTCACACCAATGGAGAGGAGCATGGTGGATTCCGCGGCTGGAGGAGCATTGGTCGACAAAACACCAGCATCTGCACATGCATTGATCGAAAAGATGGCAGAAAACTTCCAACAATTTGGCAATCGAGGTACACCACATGTTAGAGGAGTACATCAGGAAAGTCCTTCCTCTCTTGAAAATAATTTGATTGATACTAAGTTGGAATAATTGACCACTATGGTGAGGCAAATTGCTTTGGCTCAAAAGACATCCCAACCCACTTCTATGAGGCAATGTGGAGTTTGCACTGAAACAGACCACCCAAATGATTGTTACCCCCAATTACAAGAGTCCGAGGACCGTGCAGTAGTATTCCTTGGGAGAACATATCATCAGCAACAACGACCACATCCCCAAAAGAAGTATGATTCCTTTGCACCAACATACAACCAAGGGTGGAAGGATCAATCATACATAAGTTATGACTCTAGACAACAACAAAGTACCCCTTTTCAATAAAACTTCCAACAGCCTCTGCCTTACCAGTAGGGTTTCTAAAAACCCCAAAGGAGATTTGAAGACCAATAATCAACAAGCCAACAACAAGGGACTTCTCAACCAAAAGTAGATTCTAATACTGATGATCTTTTGAAACAAATTTTTCTTAATCAAAATAATGAACTAAAGAGTCAAGGTTCAGAGTTGAGGGAGTTGAAGACTCAAATGAGTCAGATTTCCACTGTCCTTCATGAACTAGTAAGTAAGAATTATAGAAATATACCTTACCAACCTACTCCAAATCCCAAGGGAAATTTCAGTTCCATCATATTGAGAAGTGGGAAGAAAACAACTAGTACATCTTCACGTGTCATTCCATTGGGATTCACCTCAACTCTAGAGAATCCCCACTCCATACCAACTGATGAGAAACCCAAGGAGAAAGATAAAGGTAAGAAAAATATTGATTATGTTCCTCTTAAACCTCTTCCATTTCCAAACAGGGTTGTACAAACCAAGAAGATGGCTGAAGAGGTGATGAAAAAAGAGGATTTATACACATTCAAGCATGTGGAGATCAACATATTTCTAATTGAAGCCATTAATTAAATACCAAGGTATGATAAATTCTTAAAAGAACTTTGTACCAATCAAAGAGGGATCAAGGGAAATGAAAGGATCAATCTTGAAAGGAATGTTTCAACACTCATTATACCAACTCTAGTAATACCAACAAAGTGTAAGGATCTAGGGACATTCACCATCCCATGAACCATAGGGGAGTTTCACTTTTCTGATGATCTTTGTGATTTAGGAGCTTCCATAAATGTAATGCCTCACTCTATATTTTCTTCTTTACAGGCTGGAGAGTTGAAACCGATGAGAGTAGTAGTGCAGTTGGAAAATAGAGTTACAACATACCCTGCGAGAGTCCTTGAGGATGTACTTGATATGGTAAGAGACATGATCTTTCTAGTATATTTCTACATGCTTAACATGGAGTATGATCAGGTAAGTTATCATGCTCCCATTATCTTAGGTAGACCCTTCCTCAAAACTGCAAAAACTATCATAAATGTTAATGAGGGTACACTTTCCATGGAGTTTGGAGATGAAGTTGTGATATTTAATGTTATGGACTCCATGAAGTACCCCTCAGAGGACCATTATGCTTTTGTTATCTCCCATTTTGAACCACCAGATAAAAACCCCATGGAATTTTATTATCCTATGCTTAGAGATATTATGATCATTGGTTCTAGTTTGATGTCTAAGAGTACTTCCACACCTATTTCTAATGCACAAGACTCTCTTAGATTTTATTTTTAAATGGATTCATATTCTGATTTTGATCATATTCAATCTGATTATGACATGGCTGTTGAGTATGCTGATGGATTTGATGAATTATTCTATGATTTTGATGATGTTTATTCTGATACTGATGTTATTTGTGCATATATTTCAGTTCCTTAAATGTTTCCATCCATACATCACCCCTTTCATTGGAGCTCAATCCATTGCCACCAAATCTCAAATACTCATACTTATTAAGTGGCAAGAGATTACATGTTATAATTACTAATAATATTCATTTTGAACATGAAGAAAAACTTTTGAATCTTTTGAGGGAGAACATCAGGGAAATCAGGTGGACCTTGGCTAACATATCAGGTATTAGCCCCTCCATTTTCATGCATAGGATTCTTTTTTAGGATGGGGCTAAACTGGTTAGGCAGCCACAAAGGAGACTCAATCCTACCCTTCTAGAAGTTGTTAAAAAGGAGGTTGAAAAACTGCTTGAGGCAGGTATAATTTATCCCATTTTAGATTCCTAGTGGGTGATTTCTATTCAAGTTGTTCCTAAGAAAAGTGGTGTTACTATTGTTAAAAATGATAAAGATGAGTTAGTTTCAATGATGGTGAAAATTAGTTGGCGTGTGTGTATTGATTATAGGAAATTAAATTAGTCCACTCGTAAGGACCATTTCCCCCTCCCATTTACTGATCAGATGCTTGAGAGACTAGTTGGTAAAAAACACTATTGTTTCTTGGATGGATTTTATGGATATTTTCATGTTCCTATTGCTCTGAAGAATTAGGAGAAGAAAAAATTCACTTGTCTATTCAGTATGTTTGCCTACCGGAGGATACCATTTGGACTTTGCAATGCCCCAGGTACCTTCCAGAGATGCATGGTGAGTATTTTTTCTTATTTTATTGAGACATGCATGGAGGTATTCATGGATGATTTTATAGTGTATGGGTCTTCATTTGATGATTGTATCTCTAGTTTGGAAAAGGTTTTGAATTTTTGTATTGAGAAGAATCTAGTCTTGAACTTTGAAAAGTGTCATTTCATGGTAGAGCATGGCATTGTCTTAGGCCATGTAGTGTCAAAACATGGGATAAAGGTTGATGGATCTAAGGTAGATATTATTTCATCCTTACCCTATCCTTCACGTGTTTCTGAAATTAGATATTTCCTAGGGCATGCGGGATTTTATCGGCGCTTCATCAAATATTTTAGTAAGATTGCTCTTCCTATGTCATGATTACTTCAAAAGGATTCTGATTTTGTGTTTGATGATTCTTGCAGGACTTCTTTTGATGAAATAAAGAAGTGTCTAACCAATCCACCAATCATACATCCCCCACGGTGGGAGCTTCCTTTTGAGTTTATGTGTGACACCTCCAACTTCGCAGTCGAAGCTGTATTATATCAGAGGGTGGAGGGACGTTCACATGTTATTGCCTATGCATCAAGGACATTGGATTTAGCCCAATAAAGCTACACAACCATGGAAAAAGAGTTTATTGCTGTCATATTTTCTTTAGATAAATTCCATTTATATTTATTGGGATCTAAAGTAGTTATTTTTTCTGACCATGCCGCTCTGAGGTACCTCTTGAAGAAGATAGATACAAATCCTAGGCTAATCCGATGGATACTTCTTCTTAAAGAATTTGATATTGAGATAAAGGACAATAAGGGGTTATAAAACCTGGTGGCAGACCACATGAATAGGATTACTCATACACTAGAGGATGACACTTTGTATTAGGTACCACTTCAGGAAACTTTCCCCGATGAACATCTTTATTCCATCTTAGGTATGCATCCTTGGTATGCTGATTTAGTGAACTACCTTGTTGAATCTAAAATCCCTACAAATTTAAAGAAATATCAAGTCCAAAAGTTAAAGACTGAGTCAAGATTTTATGTTTGGGATGATCCATACCTCTGGTGCATGTGTAGTGATCAAGTTATTAGGAGGTGTGTTCCTGATCATGAGTTTTGGTCTGTTTTGAATTTCTTCCATACACTCCCATGTATAGGAAACTTTGGACCCCAATGAATAGATAGGAAAGTCTTAGACTCTAGATTATATTGGCCTAGCTTATTCTATGATGCTCATGTGTTTTGTAAGTTGTTCCCTCATTACCAACACACTGGGAATATTTTTAGGAGACATGAGATGTCCCAAAAACCCGTACTATTCTATGAGATTTTTGATGTATGGGGCATAGATTTTATGGGTCCTTTTCCTAGTTCCTTTGGTTCTTTGTATATTTTGGTTGCTGTTGATTATATGAGTAAATGGGTGGAGGCTAAGGCCACTAGGACTGATGATTATCATGTTGCAGTGGACTTTGTTAAGACACATATTTTTTGTAGGTTTGGAGTACCAAAGGCCATCATCAGTGACCAAGGGAAAAACTTCTGCAATCAGAATTTAGATTCCCTCCTTCGGAAGTATGGGGTGACACACAAAACATCAACACCATACCACCCCCAAACAAATGGCCAGGATGAGGTTTCAAATCGGGAGTTGAAACAAATTTTGGAGAAAACCATGCATTCAAATAGGAAGGATTGGAGAAAGTTCTTGGATGATGCACTTTGGGATTATATGAAATCATACTAGACACCTATTGGTATGTCCCCATTTCAGATTATTTTTGGGAAAGCATGTCATCTCCCAATGGAAGTTGAGCATCGGGCTTATTGGGCTATAAAGAAATGCAACATGGATTTGGCCCAAGTTGGAATCTAAAGGAAGCTGAAAATTCAAGAGCTTGAGGAGATTAGATTGTATTCATATGATAAATTAAGGCTCTATAAGGAAATATCAAAAGAATCTCATGATATAATGATCCAACAAAGGGAGTTTCACGTTGGAGAGAAAGTCCTACTCTACAGTTCACGACTGAAGTTGATGCCTGGTAAGTTACGTTCTAGATTGTTAGGTCCTTATATTGTGTCTAATGTTTTTTATTATGGTGTAGTGAAAATCACACAAGAGGAAACTAGAAGGAGATTTATATTCAATGTCCAACATTTAAATAAATACATTGAGGGACTTCCTACTGATGTAGTGGATTTCATCACACTGTATGACCCCATCATCACTTGAACATATCAGGCTGTTCTAAACCCTTTCAATTTTATATTCTTTGTCCTATTTAAAAATATACATTTCATATGCACATATAATCTCATGGGTTCCCATTTAATACAATGCAATATTTTAAGTGTGGGGGAGAGAACCTTTTAGTTTAGTAATTTCAATTGTTTTTCTATTTTTCAAAAAAAAATTGTGTGTTTTTCAAATTGTGTGTGTTTCTTTTTAAATTTTTGTGTGTTTTTTAAACCTTTGAGCAGAAATGATTTTCTTTGACATTTTTGAAACCCATTTCCACAAGTGAAACAATTTTTTCCATGAAACTGAGCTTAAATGAATGCTTAAAATAATTTTGTTTCAAGTTAAAATCTTTATTAATTTCATGAAAAGTACTATGAATTTTGAATCCCATGCCACATATCACTGTCTTTATATTTTAAATCACTTTACTATGAGGTTTATGAACCATTATTTTCACATTTTTTACATTTATCTCACTTCTTGAGAGAACTAAACCATGGTTGATTTAACTAGAATTTGATTTATTCCTGTCAAAACTTAAGGGTTTGAGGTACTTATGTTTTAAATGATTGAGGTATTTTTTTGGTATTAAAGCCCATATTTCAAAGAATCCTTTTTATAATGGCCTACCTTGAATATTTAATCCTTGTATCCCTTATAATCCATGAACATCCTGTTAGGTTAGCCACTCTACAAGCCATTTTTCCCTATCCAACCAACTCTTGAAGTGAAATTGCATAATCTAGTTGAACTTAAGTGTGGGGGAAGCTGTTTTGTGTTGTGCTACCATATTTTGTGATCCTTTGGGTGGGAAATTAAATTCTGAAGAGATGTGTTTACTGTTGAAAAAAAAATCATTCTGTTGAAATCTGTGCCTTTATGTAGCTTTCATGATAAAATAAGTTGTGCCTTTCTGGATCTTCCGATGAAGAAATAAAGTTGTGCCTATCTGGAGATTTCATGAAAAACTATGTTTGTGAAGATTGACATTTTTTTGATGAAATTATGAGTGGTGTAAAATTTACATGAGTTTTCATGATGATGGAGTTGAATTGATACTAAGAGGAGTGAGGAGGAGACCATACTTGAGTGACAATTAAAATAATGCAATTTTTCTTCAAAAAGAGTAAAGCCCTCCTTATTCAACCTCAGATTTTTTCACATCTAAATCCTACCAACCGAAAGCCATAGAACAACCCTGAAAAGTCTTCCTAATTAACATATTTCCTTGACTCACATCAGGTGGAAATGTAGGAATTTATCAAGCATATGTTGACCCTTGTATGAGTTTTTATGAGAAAGACATCGCTGAAAAATTGACATTTGTGTGATAAGAGAAAATTCAAGCGAGGTAATTGTTTTGTGTGCATGAGAGGATAAATGAAGTGGAAATATATTGAATTATATAAATGGAGAACTTAAAATAACAGTTTTTTATGAGGCATGATATATTTTGTTTCTTGGTGTGGAATTTTTGGATCTCAAGGATATGTGTTAAAATTTGTTTTGATTTGATATTGATGTTTACTTGTCACAATTTTTTGGAATACATGATATGAGGTTTTTCCCAGGAGTGGAAAAGGGTAAGTGTGGGGGAGTTGATAAAACACAATTTTGTTGAATGTTTTATTGATAATAAATGACAAAATTTCTTCACATTGTGTTAAATATGTTTATTTATAAAATATTTGGGATTGGATCATTTATTTGAAAATTTGATGAAAATTTCAGCTTTACCCTTTAAAATTCACTGTAGCATTTCAAATATAAATATTTTGATATATATTATTTGAAATTAAAATTTTTAAATATATTAATTACTTAATGGGATACTTTCATTCAGGATATTGGAGCTAAATCAGCATTTGGATGGTGCAAATGGGCCATGAAGTCAAAGTTGGACTGGACTCACCAGATTGGACTTTGGTTCTACATTTGGGCCATAAATTCTACATCCGTACTTGGATTGGGCTCAAATTTGGAGAGGAGATTGAGAAACAAATTTATGAAAAATTATTCTTCAATATGGACATCTGGTTCACGCGTGTTGAAGGTCAAACATGTGGTGAAACATGAATTAAAATATTTGACTGAATTTCCCCATTCACACTTGAAACCACTTGAAACCTAGCCTCCCCTCCATTCTATAAATTGGTGTTTTTATCATTTGGAGGGTTTGGGATATGAATTAGAAGATTGGGAGAAGAGGAGAAGTGGTTCTATACTATTTCAATTCATAATTGGAGGAGGGAATCTACCAAGCTAGGATCTCCTCTAAAATGATCTTCTTTTCCTCTTCTTTGTTGTAATGTTGTTTTACTTTCAATAAACTCTTAGTTTATCTTCAATTTATTCTATTATTTTCAATTTTATTCTTCTATTAATATTCCTATTTGGTCTTTAATTTAAGAGTATAAATGATATGGGGTTATACCCTTTCTAAATCTTTGTAAATGCAATCTGTTTCTACAATGAATATACTGCTCATGAAAGAGTAGTTTTCTTAGTAATCGATATACCTATTACCTTATTTATTAATTTATTTTGAATAAATGAGATACTTTAATTCACCTAATATGATCTATTAATTGAGTTTTCAATTTAAATGAAACTAAGAAAGAAATTGAACAATTGACACAAAAACATGCGAGGTCGATATTTGTGTAAATTATAAGAGTGCGATCTTAATCAGTAATACAAGACCACAAGAGATAAATTTATAGAGTTAAAATATAATAACTAAACTAAATTAATCCTCATTTACAGAGTGGAAATTTTCTCTAATTAACCACTGACCATAAGCTAACCTAAAAACATCAATCAAAGCAGGGTGCTACGATTTCATGTTCCGAAGCTAGCCTGGGGTTTAAGTAATTTCATATTTGTGGTTAAGTTAACTCCTATAGGGTTCGAGGGTTAAAAAATTATGGGATTATAATTAAGTGGATGTTAATTTAAATGATAATGATAAATAATTGAGTTAAGAGGTAGAGTTTGATCTATCATTCCTTTTAAAATATTTTCTAAAAAAACATCTTCTTATTATGTCTTTTTAATCGAACTTCATTTAAAAAAAATGCAATCTCTTTCCAAAAAACTTCTTCTAGTTTTATAAAAGATAAAAAACCCCCCATCCTTTCAAGTAGTTTGTTTATTATCTTTTATTTTATTTTTAGAATACCTTTAATATGTTGTTAAATTTACTTCCTCCTTTGAGAGATGACCTTGGTCAGCCACTCTACTGCACATAAATAACCTGAATCTGAACATCATTTGAAAGTGCCCACGACAGCGCCTTTCAGTACTTTAATGATAACCAACAAATTCTAAGTTTATCAAGTGGTGTTCTCCTAGACATGAAAATTATTCTACTAAACTAGGACGTACTTGATTTTCATATTTCTCATTATATGGATAACAATGTTTCTATTTAGTAAGAGGTTCCTTAGGGAAAGGTTTGAAAGGTTTTGATGACTCTTATGATGAATGCATTGGACTTAATCTGGTGATGGGTGAGGCCTAAAATTATATAGCCCCATGTTGCATTGACATGTCCTATGAGACAAAGAAGGCTGGGTTTTGGTGTATACCTCTTCCCATAATAGGATTAGTGTCTTGGTTCAAGGCCTTAACAATTGTTTTTGATGTCTGACATTATGCATTCCATTAATACAAGATAAATGATTATTGTTATCCACTTTTTCATTTACTATCATGGATATAACACACCCTTAATTTCAGTTGATTATGGATTCATGTTGTTCATTTATTATTTCCTTATCACTTATGCCATGTTTATATCATGTAAGATTACACTATATGATACACCTTACTGAGCATCTGAGATCACCCTTATTTGTTTTCCATTCCACAAGAAACCTATAGGAGGACTATGTGTAATTTTTAGGGATATTATGAGATGGATAATAATGTTCTCAAAATTTGTTCATAGTGTATCTTATGTTTTTTAAATGTAATGTATGTATGTATCTAGTCTTATAAGACTATTAAGATGTTTGATCATTTATGAACTCTTGTACTTTATAATAATAATGTAATATAACTACTGGATTTGGGATTCTGGTGTCCAAGATGCTACAATGCGGGATGAGCATCCACTATCTAAGATCCATGGACTTTCCCTTTTGGATGCTTTAAGTGCTACTTCAATAATTAAGACCGTCTCATTTCCTTTCTTTTTATTATTCTGAGGCTTTTGAGTACTAAAACTCATATTTTTTTGGGATGGTAAAATGATAAGGAAATCATTAGCAATATGACCAGGCTAATCATGCCTTCCACAGACTTCAAGTACACCAGACTTGTTCTGTGATTTCTGTTTAGATTTAGTTCCTAAATTTCCTTCTTTTGAGTGGAATGAATCCCCCTCAACACTTTACTATAAAAAATTATAGTCTGAGTATGATGTTGGTAATTAAATAAACACATTTTTTGTATGTCCAAAGCCCCCAAAATTTCAACAATAACTATAGAAAGCATATTTACCTTTGAAAGTAACATGTTGTCCAGATTTTGTCGACTGTTTTTCACCCCTCTCGGAGTCACCAATTTTAACTCCTTTTTGTGAAATAGAATTTTACTAAACTCCCAACTCTTTTCTATTCACATAAATCTTATTTTAATCTCTTTTAGACACCCCAGTTGTATCATATTTTCACTCAAGTTAGTGGTCCCAAAATTTCTAGTTTTTGAAACATCTCTTGATTTAGACACACACTTGTTCTTCATGAATTGCTTCATATTCAGTAGTTTTCACAAAAATTTACATCATTCTTATCATCCCTATGTAATAATTTCTATTGGTATTCTTAAGCTTCACAGTTATTCAAACATTCTCCAAATCCTAAAATATAATTCTAAACATTGGATTTTCACTTCTTTAAATATTCTTTTGTTCTGATCAAGTTTTGTTGTAAATGATCAAACTACTTTTATTTCTTTTTCATTTTTCTTACAAATTGATGTTAAGAGTATTATCATCATCAAAAATCTTCTTCAACCCTTTTAATTCTTCAGGAAACTTTTATTTCTTTTGCAAATACAAATTCATTGATGCTAAAGGATTTATCATTTATCTTTAATTTTTTGATCTCCTTTTCCTATTTGGAAATATTTGAGAGACATTATTTTAATTCTCTATTCAGTATGAATTACATCTTAGTCAATTATTCTTATCCACTTTCAGAAATAATTTTATCACTTTAAATATTTTCACCATTCACTTTAGCAATGAATAGTTTTTCAGCAACTTCACCCCCTGATAAAAACTCATCTTCATCTTCATTCTCATTGTTTATAATTTATTTAGACAATAAGTTTCTATTTTAAAATTTAAATAACTTATTAACCTTCTCATTTTAATAAGAATTTAGATTATTGTTTTTCTTCTTTGACAATATTCTATACATAAAATCTTCATCTTCATTATCTTCATTGGTTTTGGATTTTGGACAATTTGCAGCATAGTTCCCAATAGCTCCACACTTGAAATATTTCAAGGGAAGCTTTCCCTTGTAAATTTCTTTCCCTATTATCATTTTTATTGATATAAGAGACATAAATTCATTAAAATTATCCTCCAAATCTTCATATGAATCTAAACAACAAGATTATTCTTCAACAACAGCCTTCTTCTTCAACTTCTCTTACTTTGTGTCTTTAGAAAAGATTTATTTTTCAACCTTCACATTATTCTTGATAGTTTCATAAGATATTAAAATAGTATGAAAATCATAAAAAAATATATCACTTGGATAATTTTCTTCCAAATAAAATACTTTATAATTAAACTTATCTAGTAATATATGAAAAACATTTTCAATTATATGAGCATCTTATAACTTCTCACTATACCCTTCAATTATGCTCACAACTTCATTCACCCTTTTGAAGAAACTATAAATAACATAATCATCATGAACCTAAAAATATTTATACTTAAGTATCCAAAATTTCAATTTAGCTCGCTTCACTTTGGTCTTTCCTTTATAGATATTATGAAGTTTATCCCATATATATTTTATGGTTTTGATCCATTTGACTTTCAAAAACTCACTTTTTGGGAGTGGTGGTAGAATATCATTCTTTATATAACCATCATTTTCTAAATTCCTATTATCTGTTATTGTTATAGATACACCTTCATCTTGAGGAACAAACCCATCATTTGTAACTTTTAAAACTTCATAACTGATAGATAAATGGTATGTCAACATCTTATATTTCTGTATGTGATAGATTTTCCCATCAAATTTAGGAATCCTCTTATCATTAACTAGATTTAAATTATCCATTATAAAAAATAAAAATTAGTGAATTCTTCAAATCGATAGAGTTATAGACTTCAAATGCCAAAAGATTAATATATACAATTACTAACAAAGACAATATCCCTTTGATACCACTTGTAGAACCACTTTAGGATCAATGAAAGATCATTGGGAGGGGGTGAATTAGTGATCAATACTATTTTATAATTTTCTCTCAAAATAACCTTTGCCACCTATTATGATGTTGTGATGATTTCTAAAACACACTCAAACATACACCAATACAAGAAAACAAGGAATATTTACAAGGTTTACCTCTTAAAGTGAGAAGACTAGTCCTTGTTGTAATATGAATTCCTCCTGAATCCCACAACCAACTATAATTATCATGTGAGTATAAACGAGCAGGGTATAAACTTGAAACTCATGTTTTCATGTCTTACAATTATGCTTCTATGCATCCCACACTCAAGTGAATACCATACTTAACAATGATAAATGTTTGGGTAACAATAGAAAAGTATTCAAGCAAATAGACTTCCTTTAATCTATTGATTGTACTAAAATCTTACACTTCTCTTTTTATACAGAAGAAAATAAGCCGAACATCTTCTTAAAACTTATACAAGAACAAGTTTCTTCTACACTTTGTATACACAATATATGATAACAAAAACTTCAATATTCTTCTCATTCTTCCTATATTATTCTTCTCTCTACCTCTACTTATTTTTTTACAGAATTATCATACCTTTTTCTTCTCCAATTTCCTATGTATATAAAAATTTCACAATAAAATTCTTCTTGTTTGAATTTTAATTTCCAATTAAAATTAAAATCATCAACTTTCTTGAAATTTAATTTCAAACTCATCCCTTTGATCATCTTATACTTAATCTTGGCCATCCATAAAATTTGAATTGGAAGTCATAATAGACTGGAATGACCACCAAACCTCTTAGATGGATCCAAGTCTTAAAGTTTTTCAAATTGCCCAGATTTTCCCTTAAAACCATTTATTGTGGAATAATATAATCTTCTATGCTATATTATAGTAGATCACACAAATTATTTTTTAAAATATGGAAAATTTTGCGGTATGATAGATCTCTGTAGCATAGTGGTCTCAAATTTTCTAGGGCCACCAAAAAACCCAGCATAAACTCCTTTGTGACATAACATCTTATAACGATGTGGAGATACTGAATTTTCCAAGTACAAAAAATTCTTGAAAACCAAGAATTAAAATGTGAAATCCTCTTCTATAGCATAGAAAAACTTCATATCAACTGGAAACGACATAAACTATCTTTACAGCACAGGTACCTTCAAATTTCTAGAGATACCAAGATAGTTTGATCCCATCCTATGCAACATGGTCTCTTTATATGGTTTGGGAATGTTAATAAACCATCCATTATGATGTATAATGAAATTATGGAGTAAGGGTATCATATTTTATAGGGATATAACAAAAATCAACCCAAAATATTTTGTGGCATAGAAACATTGTACGACATAGAGGTCCTTAAATTTCCAGGGCCACTCAAAATCGACCCAGCCCCCTCTACGATGTAGGAATATAGTATGGTGTGGAGGTCCTAAAATCTACAGGGATAATAAAAATTAACCCAACCTCCTCTACGATGTAGTAACTACTTACGATGCAAGTCTTTTACCTTAAACAATTTCTATGATGCAAACCCTATTTTGTGTCCTGAAACCCCTTCTACCACTCCCTTAAATCTACTAGCATCATGAACTCTTCTCATGATATATAATTAATTTGAATCAGGTTAATAATTTTATTAATTATATTTCTTCAAACACCTTTAACTCACAATAAATGTGATTTTGAATATGATTTATGCATTGAAAACAAAATCCAACACAAAGAATCATATCCACTATAAACTTAAATACATTGCTTATAAAAACACATCAACACCTCTTGGTCTTAAAAATATCCCATTTTATATTTTATTGTTTACCAAGGAACCTAAATCTATACTAAACTCTAATATTATATAAATGGATCACCATTTAATAATTCTAATCCCATGTGAGTGAATTCGATGTAGGAAATAAGAACATTGAATAAATAATACCATGTTGTCCATAACATAACAGTGATTAAGATTCAACTTCCTTCAACCAAAAACTTATATGTACTTCAATAAACTATTAGAAAATCTCACACACATGCACAAATGTTGAAGTCATAGATTTCCCCTTTTAATAACTCTCTCGAAATATATTCTCTCCCTTAAGAAAAACCAATACTAATGGATGCTCTCCCTATAAATATTATCCCCATTTTTACAAAATTCAAAGAGATAAATATAAATAAAGATTCATGTTGTCATTTCCCCCCCCTTTGACAACAATATCCAAAAACAAGAATAAATAGAGGATAGAACAACCATACCTTATTATTGATAAGGATTATTTTGAATTCCCAACATCAACCTTATATTATAAAATGATTCCTTTGACAATGGCTTGGTGAACACATCAGAAATTTATTCTTTTATAAGAATAAATTCCACTTTTAACTTATTTATCTCCCCAAGTTTCTTGATGAAATGGTATTTTATATCAATTTTCTTACTTCTTGAATGCTAAATTTTTATATCACTTTGATTATCACATCCCAATAGAAGTGGTAACTTCACTTCAACCTTCAAATCTTTCAATTGTGTTTTTATCCACATTAACTGAGTCGTGGCATGAGTTGCAGCCACATATTCCACTTTATTCGTGCTTAAAGTATTATAAATTTTCTTCTTAGAGTGAAAAAACACACACATATCTACAAGATAAAAAACTATACTAGATGTTGACCTCCTATAATTAATAAAAAAATAATCTTTGTCTGGCATTTCTTCAGGTTTTCCAACAAATTTAATATTATCATCACTTCTTGATTCTTCTTCAATATCAATAATTTCCTTCATTGTATGTTCCTTAATCTTGAAATCTCATGTGTCAACAATTTATCTAGTTTATTTGTTAAAAAAATGATATCCCCTTACATTCGGAGGATAACCAAGAAAAATTCTAGAAACTCCTCTTGGTTCAAACTTACCCAGTTTTTCACCTTTAACATTGGTTATAAAAGGAATTACAAACACACAATGATAATTCTATATTGAAGATTTATTGTAATAAATATCAAAATGGGACATATTTGATCTTGTTATATGTAAAAATTTATTTTGATTATGAACTCCTGAAGCAATAGCTTGTCTCTAAAAATATTGAGAGGTATAATATTCGACTAACATTGTTCAAGCCATCTCCACCAAACACATATTATTCCATTCAGCCACACCATTTTTTTTGTAGTGTGTATGGTTCCCTGAGTTCATGTCATTCCATGTTTCTCTTAGTAATATTAAAACTTTCCATTTGTAAAGTCAGTTCCATTATCTATCTAGAATTTCTTAATAGAAAAACTACATTCTTTCTCTACAATTCTTCTAAAACTTTTAAACTTTATTAAGGCTTATAATTTGTGTTTCATAAACATAACATAAGTAATATGAGTGAAGTCATAAATTAAATTAATAAAATACTTATCTCCATTGGTTGATTTCTTCTTCATGGACCCACACACATTTGAATGAATAAGCTCCAATGGTTGAGCATATTAAATCTCCACCTTCTTATGTGAAGAGTTTATTATCTCCCCATTTTTACATATCGATCATATCGAATATATTTCTCTTTTTATAAAAGAAACATTATGAAAATTGTTTACTTGATTAATTATATTCATATTCTTTTGTAAAATATGGAAAAGCCTTTGATTTCATAACTTATTCTCTTATTTCATACTTAGATAACATGAATTTTACACATTACCCACTTGAAACAAATTTCCTCTTCCCCTTTTGACATATCGAGAACATCCACTCTATTTATCTTTTATTAAAAGGGACATCATGGACAATATTTTCTTAAGTAATTATATTCATATTATTTTTTCCAAGATAACCAAGACCTCAATGCCATAACTCATTCTCTTTTTTCATACTTAAATAGAATGAATTTTTTTCATTACCCACCTGAAAAAAATTTCATCTTGTTTGATGTCCTTTTGTCACCAAATTTCCTTTAAAAAATAACCCATATTTCCTAAACAAAACTTTATTTCCTTTATCACAAATCTATGAGGCACTTAACAAACTGCATTTCAATACATCAATATATAAAGTATTTTTAAATTCAATATTTTCTTTTCCAATGGTTGTTGATACAAATCCTTTGATCTTTAGTGACCCATCATTTCCCAAAGTCACTGATCATTATTTTAAATTTTAAATACCTTTAAAGAGTTTTAAATCTCCTATCAGGTGGGATGAGAATTCACTATCCAAGTTCTATAGACTTTCCATTTTTGATTCTTTAAGTGGTTCTTCCATAATGAAGACCTCATCCTTTCCTTTTTTCTTCTTCTTATGAGGCTTTTGAGTACTGAAAATCAAATTTTGTTGGGATGATAAAATTATAAGGCAATCATTATCATGATGACTAGGCTAATCACACCTTCCATAGACTTCTTCTATCATATAAAACTTGTTTTGTGATTTCTGTCCATAGTTCTTAACTAATTTCTGAACTTATTTCTTTTTAGAGGAATCAATATCCCTCAACCCTTGACTATCAAAACTTCTAGTTTGATTATAATGTTTTTAATTAAAACAACAGATATTTTTTGTATGCCCAAATCCATCACAATTCCAATAATAACCATAAAAATCATATTTACCTTTAAAAGTAAAATGATATCCATATTTTTTCAACTGTCTTTAACCATTCTTAGAGTCACTAATTTTAACTCCTTTTTTTAAATATAATTTTGGTGAAATCCCAAATTTTTTCTATTAACATAAATATTATTTTAAACTCTTTCAAAACCTAAAATTGTATCATATTTTCACTCAAGTTTTTCATGTCTCGAATCGACTCACTCTATGAATAGTAGTCAGACCAATTCATAAACTAGCTTAAGCATGCCTCCCCATATTCCAGAGGCTTCTGACTAGAAATGATGGACTAGGGTGTGTCCATGAGGAGACTATGCCTTCATATCAGAGTAAGAAAATAGTTTAAATAACTAACATCATCCATGGTAGTAAATAATCAGAGTACGAAAGTAATAAATATAAATAAGGATGCAATAAATGAAATCCAGTAAAGGACCAAAAATTAATGTCACACATACAAAAACTAATCACTAAATGGTATGATCACATATACAACATAATGAAGGAAATAAATACATATGGATCCTTATTTACTCAAAGCCAAACCACATACCCGGTCTCTAAAGACTCTTTCGAGCTGCTCCAGCTCGATCATAAGAATCCACACAAGAGACTCTATTTTTTCATGAAACCCTAGGCCTCTCCCTAAAAATCATGCATCTATACTCAACCTAAAAGAATACATAAGGTCTACACACACACCAAGGTGTTTGTATAGGGGTTGAGAAATAATCTTAGTAGGCCACCACCATTGATGAACCTATAACCTGCTGTCATAAGTACATGCTCATAAAATATGCCCAACCTAGCCAAGACACAACTAGGATGATATTAATAAAATAAAATCATCACCGATTCTTGGTTTCATGACCCTGATCAACCAAAACCACTTCTTCCATTTCCATAAATGTCTCTGAAAAACCTACATCACTACAGGGGCATACAAGTCCTAGCTCTGAGATCACCTGTACTTGCCTCCAATAAATAAAGGATTCTTGGTATCAACCAGAAATCCTATAAATAAGGAATATATTTAGACACCATACCACTCAAGACATGTGAAATCCAGTCCGATGTCAGATTCCTAGGTCCTAGTCCTTAAGTAATCAAGACATTGCAACATGGATAGTTCCTAAGGGGAATGACCCTTAGGCAATCTGTAATGAATACTATCTTGGATCCATGGTAATAACTCGACATCCTTCAATCAATGGTTCATAATAACATTTCTATAAAGATTCAGGTAATTCAATAAGGTGTTTCCCCTCGATCCTGAGGAGTATCCCAGACATTATCGAGGAGATTATCATCAGTCCTCTAGAATGTCACATGCATCTAGTGCTAAGGGAAAGTATGTCCACCAAAAAACCTCATCCAAAATCCTTATAAAGAGAAGGATCCTAGTAACACCATGAATCCTAGTAAAGTAACATTCAATAAATAACACTCATAATCCGAATCCCAAGAAGTATCTTTAGGAATCCTCACCATACTATCACATCGCATTAGGCCCATAGGCCGAGTTCTAAGAAGCACGTCTGGAAATCATAGATACATCAATAATAACTGAGTGAATACATAAATAAAAGAGTGAGGTTGGAAAAATGAATAAAACTATCACTATTTCCACAACCCCTTGGGAACACTTGTTTGGTAATGGTTCAAAGATGACGCCCACTACCATCTCTACCCAGACCCATAACTCACTAGATCATGGTCGATCAACCACCAGGGCACCCCTCATAAGGGAGATGGACTAAAGCCCATCCATTTTCCAATTCAATCTAGGTTGTCCTGAACACCCAACCTATCCATCTCCTTGATTTGCATCTCAATCTCACTTACAGGGGACTGCCCCAAGTTACACTAGTCGAGGTCCTTGGTGATCCCACGAACTATCCTCCAACCATTACCACGACCATCATATGGGTATCATCCCATTCCTCACTCTTTGGAGACCTCTTAATCCATTTAATGGAGGAAGAACCTCTTTTTTATAACACTTTCTTCCCAAAATGCCTCTTAAGAGTCCTCAAAATAGCCTAAGAGTTCCACCATCGCTATCTACATGGAAAGAAAATACTCGAAATGGACTCCTATTTTGTCCAATTTAGACTATATGGCATAAAATTACTAAAAACCCTCAAATGGGTAATAAGTTATTAGTACACGATGTGCACTTAAAAACCTTCTACCTAGCCACGTACTTCTACACCACTTGGCACACATGGGTCTAGCCGTGTACTCCTATATGGCCAGGGCATACATGGGCTCTGTCCATGTACTAACACTTGACCAGAACACACATGGGGTATGATATTGTACTACAACATGGTTATATACACCTTAAATGGGGTTTATGTCTGTAACACCCCAAGCTTCCATGATACACTTCTCTTTCAATAATGCAATAGCTTGCATTGTACGCAAGTTCGAGATTCTAACACACCGCGACCAATCAAAATAGCCATTATGAATAGTAATACCCACCTTTTGAAATTATATATATTTTATATTTCAAAATGGACTTCATTTTTGGATTCATAATATCGAAATTAGCCTATGTTGAATTTTTGGTATTTTTCTGAGAACTTCCAATTTTTTTATGAATAGTGAAAAATACTTAAAAACAACTTTTTTATTAAAAATAATTTATAGTGATAAATTATACTATTGAGTGGTTTTAAAGTATAATTAGAATATATTTTTACCATTTTATCCAATGGTGGTCATTAGAATTAATTTCACTTTGAAATTGGACATAAACAATTGTCAATCTTTTGATATATATTGTTTCTTAAAAACACGCTATTTGTTGTGACAACAGGAACTAATTATAAAATTAATTAATGCAACTTATATGTTTGGAATTTTGTAAAATAGACATCATTTTTGAATTTGGAATATCAATTATAGCTTAGGGGGAAATTTTGGCCTTGTTCTGAAAAACTTCAATTTTTGATGAATAGTGAAACCACTAAGTGGTAGTTAAAAAACTGATTTTTCGTTTAAATGAAACATTACCAATTCTATGATTTGATTTTCAAAAATCCGACATACATGGTTGTCATTAGGAAGTAAAATGTGGTTCAATGGGATTAAAATAATTTTTGGTGAATAGTAACTTTTAAGTTTAATTAATCACGATTAAAGGTAATTAGTGTAATTTAAGGTAAAGATAATGTTATAATAATATGAAATGACCTTGAAACATGTCATAACCCTATTGGATGAGTCATGACCGACCAAGACAATCCATGGGTCAATTTGGGGACCCCATGGAGCCACTTTGGTAGGAAAATGACATTAAAAACTTTTTATTTAATGTTAAAATAAAAATGTCACAAACATGAGTTGTTTTACTAAAAAAATTTTTAAATGGGGTTATACAAGTCATAATTTTGACTATAAATATTAATTAGAAAGATAAAAATATTTTCTACATCATGATATTTTTTTTTTATAATTTTTAGACATTAAATAAATTAAATTATTTATGACACCATGATGATGCAGCGATTACCTCATTAATTAACGATTTAAATAAAATGAAAAGATAATGTAAAATCTAAGACTTACACTTGTCAAAAACCTATTGGATGAGTATATTTCGAACCCTTATCACCTTATCCTCTAAATATATAAGTGTGGGACCTTTAAAATCCGAAACTCATTATATAATAAAGTAACATTTCATGACTTTCCAAGAGTGCCCCTCCTCTCCTCTTATAAAAGGCCCCCACCACTACCACCTTATTCACACCTTCCAAGCCATTTGGATCGGCCAACCTCTGACCAAATACTCTCTCAACTTCCCTATCTTACTCCTAGAAGCCTCACTTTGGGCAGAAGTCTTCCCAAGGAAGCCTTTGGCTCAAATCAAAAAGAGTTACCCGATTTTAAGGTAATGTCTTCTCTAATGTTGTTTTGTTTTATTTTTGTTCTCCAACCCCATAAACTCTTTTTATTATTTTCTTTTGTAACAACACCAGTATATTAAATATACTAGGATGTTGTTATGAGAATTATTTTATTTACACTTACACACACCTTCATCTAATGGTTAAAGAACATACTGTTTCTGTGGGTGGTGAATTACTGCCTCACGAAACGATGATTGTTCAATTTTCTTTTAACACCTCTCATGGTGGACATTATGATGACAATATTTTTATATATGATATATATTATGTTTTTGTTTTCCTTATGATTCTTTATTTTTTATTTATGGAATACCTTTATGATTTCCATTATGGGTAAACGCGATAATTTCATTTTGGGAAGTGCGGACTACCGCCCCCTCAAAGTGATCTGAATCGTTAATGCCATATGTGGTATGTATAAAGGATGTAGTAAATGGTATTATACATAATATTATACTGGAATTATAGTATACCTTTATATAATTATAATTTCATTCCATTAAATACGAAATAGAAATGAAAGTAGCGTTCATGCGTACATACGACTTACCGTCTCCATGAACGGAGCATTTCATTTCTTACCTCTAAATGTTATGTAATATTATAAATTCATGTATATACTGGATATATATGATATATATTATATCTACATCATGAATATAATTCTGGATATAATGAATATTTCACCACATGAACAAATTGTAATTATAAGAAGTTTATTTTTGACTCAAGTACCAAAGATCGACAAAACGACCGTTATTAACTTAAATAATTACATAATGTTCATAACATGGTAATAAGTGATATAAAAGGAATAATGAACTTGAAAAAGGTTCTTAACCAAGTATAAATTAACTCTAGTTTATTATTCAGGAGGTTAAGGAACGATCGAGTCAAGTCGGACACGAGGTAAGGGAACTTCTTAACCCAATTTCCATTCTTTGGGTTAATCTCCTACTTTCAAATTATGTCATGATATTATTATTTCCTATCTTGTATTTGTAATTTATTTATGTGTACTTATAGTGAATACACACAATAGATCTATTTTATTTAAAAAAAATTATCTTTTTAAGGACTTCGTCTCAATATCCTTTCATTGAGGCATATTTTATTTTATACACAACTTTCTTTTATACGGTGTATAAACCCTTTGAATTTTACGTTTATTCAAAAGGAATCTTTTTTATAAGAAGCGTTTTACTAAACAAAAAAAGGGAATGTTTTTTTGTCGTACGTATGCGGTGACAATGACTTCTCCACCGCCATGACAATTATTTGAGTTTCGGCTTCCTCTACAAGCCATAACTTTTTTTTTTAAAATGAAAATTAAATACAAAGTTTTAATTTTCTTTTATTTTGGTATTGATAATGGTTTTGAAAGTGTTTTTATTATAACAACGTGTTGTATTGATATCTTGTGATTGAAATGTGGAAATTTTATGTTTCCTTTATGCATGTTTTATGTGATATGATTATGTTATGGTTTATGATATGTTAAAACCTATTCATATGAGGAATGCATTGGACTTAATAAGTGATGGGTGGAGCCCGCTATAGCTCCTCGATGCATCGGTAGGTCTCATGAGAAAAACTAGTGTCTTAGCATGAGGCCTTGACAAAATATTATTTGTAGTCTTGGCACGAGGCCTTGGCTACGTGGTTATGATAGTGTGGCATTATGCATTACATCATTATGAAAGTGGTTATTGATATTGCATGTGATTATTCGACCAGTAGAATATCCATGTGAAGAAGTAAATGAAATTATCTCATTTTAATTTTTCTATATTATGTTGAGGTTCATGTTTAAAAGGCTTTTTTTTAGTTATACATTGCCTTAAATGTTTATGTTTATTTATAAAAGATTCCGCTAAATTGTTATCCTTACTGAGCATCTGAGCTCACCCCTTTCATTATTTTATTTTTCTCAGGATGTGAAGAAATATTTTATGACTGACCTGTAAGGATTGTCTGAAGGGGATATGGGTGTGGACTATGGAAACTATGTTATTGTAGTTTTTCACTTTATGATGTAATGTCACATTTATGAATGTATCTAGTGTTTCCAAGGCTACTAAACTAATAGGTCTTTCGAGACTTGATATTTTGTGATCATGCCAATGTTATGCAATAATGCACCGACTCTGGGTAACTGGGGTCGGGGCATTACAGTTGGTATCAGAGGCAGTTTAGTACTAACATTGGAAGCCAGATTTAGATAAACTCTGATTAGAGCACAAAGCCCTAAGATAGACTTTGAGTATTAGTATAGAAGAACTTTCTAGAATTTTGGTATTATAGAGATTTTGTGAGTTTTCCGAGCAATACATCCCCGTCTGGATACGAGCAGGTAGAGGCGGCTCTGGAATAGATGTACCTAGGGGTAAAACCCGAAAACACCGCTTTGAGCTAGACTCAAACGAGAACTGGTGCATGACAACGGGCCTTGCTGCACTCTTGGTTACGACACTCCTGGGGGATATTCTTAGGATAATTCTAATTTTTTTACAAACCATTATGAAGGGTTTATGAGTATATAATTCCTCAAAGAAAACATTTTTTATGATTATGGATTATATCCATAAACCGTTCAATTTACATTAAGTATTTTACAAGTTTGGAATTATTCATTGAAATTCATAAACTAACCTAGTTTATGCCATTGTATAGAAATGGAACCCAGAAGAAGGAATGTGAACTCCATCAATACGTATGATCCAAAGAGTAAGAAGGATCATATCTTTCATGGTATTAAGCCAACATTTAGAAGGGAAATAGTCTCCCATGTGTTCTCAACATATGAAGAAATAATATCATGTGTTAATAAGATAAGTAAAGAATTATCTGAGTCTTATGGATTTGAAGGGAATAAAGAGAAGAAAAGGATGGAAGAGAGAATGATGGATAAAGGGACGAGGGAAAAGAATAATTTTCCAATATGTGATAACTGTGGGAAGAAACACCTTGGAACTTGCCTGAAGTGAATGAGAGTTTGTTATAAGTGTGGAGAAAAAGGACACCAAGTGCGTGACTACAAGGGTAAGAAAAAAGTTTCAAATATACGATGCTTCATCTACAAGGAGTGGGGAAACTACACAAACCAATGTCCAAATCATCAGAGTATGCCCCAAATGATGTTATTGGATAATAATAAAGTTATGATACTACCACAGATGAGGAGGAATGATTAGAGTTCTTATGTTGTTATTAAAGAATGTTGTCATTTGAGTGTTGTATCAATGATGTACTGGTTATAATAATTATGGAGTATATAAGGATTGTACTGTAGTACTATTTCATCAAGGACTTGAGATTGTGTGGAACCAAGAAAAGTGACTCCACATCAGGTTAAATTTTTGGAAGATATATGGTTGAGAGAAAGATAAACCATAATATGGTTCTGATACTGAGATAGTGATTTTGGAATAATACATGATTGATTTGGATAAATTATATTGGATATTTTTAACTTCCTTGAAACTGATTAATGATTTTTATACATTTTTGGATAGAAGGAGTATATCTAGTATTCTATAAAGAATAAGGGATCATGAATGTAATCAATAAGGATTTATGGTAATTCAGAATGTTACAGTGTTTTAAAAGAATACATGATGAAGGTGTTCACATGTTGTTACGCGGAAAAAAGGATCTTCATTATGTTTACCTTCCTTATAAAATTTGGACTGTGAGTTGGACAGAAGTATTTTGGATAACTATAAAGGTTGGAATGGATTAAGTTGAACCTTGGATAGTATTGTTTAAGGTTAAAATATTTCTGAAGATTACTTTTGGAATATTATAATACTATATTTTTAGGAAAAGGACAACCATCAGGTCGGGGGATAACCCGTCGTGTCGGACAAAGCTGCAGGAATCGAACCCACAACCATAGTGCGACAGGCCTTTATTACCTACCACTAGCCTACAGGAAGTCCCTGGTTATTACAAAAGAGTTTTCATAATCTAAATGGTATGTGTTAATATTTGGAACCTTATACAATTATGATAAATAGAATATTTTTGAGTTCTATTACCTTTTAGAGTGAAAGATGGGTTTGTGGTAAAAATTTATTAAAGAATGAAAGTCTACATGACAAGTATGTATATTCCCTTACGTTCTTATTAAATATCCTAAATAAATTCCTCAACTTTATAAAAGGCAACTTAAAACAAAAACGTTTCCAGTTAACTTTTCCAATAGGGGATTCAATGACCGTTTAACCAATCACAAGTTTGTGATTTTCTTATGGTTAAATTTCTCCTAATCTAGTTTTCTACAAATCTCCATCAGACCTTGATGGTTTGTTTTTCTTCCATATCCATATTTTCATATAATCCTAGTATGGGCTATCTCGGGTGACCTTTGTACTTATCTTTCTTTCTTTTAAAGTTATATTTTTATTAACCTTATTTCCGATGTGGGTTTTCCACAAAGGTATTTTCTATTTTCAACCTTTTACTTTCAAAGAAAAATTTCAAATTGCGAGGATGCAATTTATTAAAGGAGGGGAGAATGTAACACCCCGAGCTTCCACGATACACTTCTCTTTCAATAATGCAATAGCTTGCATTGTACGCAAGTTCGAGATTCTAACACACCGTGACCAATCAAAATAGCCATTATGAATAGTAATACCCACCTTTTGAAATTATATATATTTTATATTTCAAAATGTACTTCATTTTTGGATTCGGAATATCGAAATTAGCCTATGTTGAATTTTTGGTATTTTTCTGAGAACTTCCAATTTTTTATGAATAGTGAAAAATACTTAAAAACAAATTTTTTAATAAAAATAATTTATAGTGATAAATTATACTATTGAGTGGTTTTAAAGTATAATTATAATATATTTTTACCATTTTATCCAATGGTGGTCATTATAATTAATTTCACTTTGAAATTGGACATAAACAATTGTCAATCTTTTGATATATATTGTTCTTAAAAACACACTATTTGTTGTGATAGCGGGAACTAATTATAAAATTAACTAATGAAACTTATATGTTTGAAATTTTTTAAAATAGACATCATTTTTGAATTCTGAATATAAATTATAGCTTAGGGGGAAATTTTGGCTTTGTTCTGAAAAACTTCAATTTTTGATGAATAGTGAAACCACTAAGTGGTAGTTAAAAAACTGATTTTTCATTTAAATGAAACATTACCACTTCTATGATTTGATTTTCAAA
Source organism: Viscum album (assembly GCA_963277665.1). NCBI lineage: Eukaryota > Viridiplantae > Streptophyta > Magnoliopsida > Santalales > Viscaceae > Viscum > Viscum album. The sequence goes on along the minus strand of OY728125.1, from coordinate 114,195,268 downwards.
AATAAAAAATACATGGTTTTCATTAGGAAGTAAAATGTGGTTCAATGGGATTAAAATAATTTTTGGTGAATAGTAACTTTTAAGTTTAATTAATCGTGATTAAAGGTAATTAGTGCAATTTAAAGTAAAAATAATGTTATAATAATATGAAATGACCTTGACACATGTAATACCCCTATTTGATGAGTCATGGCCGACCAAGACAATCCATGGGTCAACTTGGGGACCCCATGGAGCCACTTTGGTAGGAAAATGACATTAAAAACTTTTTATTTAATGTTAAAATAAAAATGTCACAAACATGAGTTGTTTTACTAAAACAATTTTTAAATGGGGTTATACAAGTCATATTTTTGACTATAAATATTAATTAGAAAGATAAAATTATTTCCTAAATCATGATATTTTTTTTTATAATTTTTAGACATTAAATAAATTAAATTATTTATGACACCATGATGATGCAGCGATTACCTCATTAATTAACGATTTAAATAAAATGAAAAGATAATGTAAAATATAAGACTTACACTTGTCAAAAACCTATTGGATGAGTATATTTCGAACTATTATCACCTTATCCTCGAAATATATAAGTGTGGGACCTTTAAAATCCAAAACTCATTATATAATAAAGTAATATTTCATGACTTTCCAAGAGTGCCCCTCCTCTACTCTTATAAAAGGCCCCCACCACTACCACCTTATTCACACATTCCAAGCCATTTGGATCATCCAACCTCTGACTAAATACTCTCTCAACTTCCCTCTCTTACTCTTAGAAGCCTCACTTTGGGCAGAAGTCTTCCCAAGGAATCCTTTGGCTCAAATCAAAAAGAGTTACCCGATTTTAAGGTAACATCTTCTCTAATGTTGTTTTGTTTTATTTTTCTTCTCCACCCCCTAAAATCTTTTTATTCTTTTATTTTGTAACAACACCAGTATCTTCAATATACTAGGATTTTTTATGAGAATTATTTTATTTACACTTACACACACCTTCTTCTAATGGTTAAAGAACATACTGTTTCTATGGGTGGCGAATTACTGCCTCACAAAACGATGATTGTTCAATTTTCTTTTAACACCTCTCATGGTGGCCATTATGATGACACTATTTTTATATATGATATATATTATGTTTTTGTTTTCCTTATGATTATTTATTTTTTATTTATGGAATACCTTTATGATTTCCATTATGGGTAAACGCGATAATTTCATTTTAGGAAGTGCGGACTACCGCCCCCTCAAAGTGATTTGAATCGTTAATGCCATATGTGGGATGTATAAAGGATGTAGTAAATGGTATTATACATTATATTATACTGTAATTATAGTATACCTTTATATAATTATAATTTCATTCCATTAAATACAAAATAGAAATGAAAGTAGCGTTCATGCGTACGTATGGCTTAACGTCTCCATGAACGGAGCATTTCATTTCTTACCTCTAAATGTTATGTAATATTATAAATGCATGTATATACTAGATATATATGATATATATGATATCTACATAATGAATATAATTCTGGATATAATGGATATTTCACCACATGAACAAATTGTAATTATAAGAAGTTTATTTTTGACTCAAGTACCAAAGATCGACAAAACGACCGTTATTAACTTAAATAATTACATAATGTTCATAACATGGTAATAAGTGATATAAAAGGAATAATGAAATTGAAAAAGGTTCTTAAGAAAGTATAAATTAACTCTAGTTTATTATTCAGGAGGTTAAGGAACGATCGAGTCAAGTCGGACACGAGGTAAGGGAACTTCTTAACCCAATTTCCATTCTTTGGGTTAATCTCTTACTTTCAAATTATGTCAGGATATTATTATTTCCTATATTGTATTTGTAATTTATTTATGTGTACTTATAGTGTATACACATAATAGATCTATTTTATTTAAAAAAAATGATCTTTGTAAGGACTTCGTCTCAATCTCCTTTCATTGAGGCATATTTTATTTTACACACAACTCTCTTTTATACGGTGTATAAACCCCTTTGACTTTTACGTTTATTCAAAAGGAATCTTTTTTATAAGAAGCATTTTACTAAATGAAAAAAGGGAATGTTTTTTTGTCGTACGTATGCGGTGACAATGACTTCTTTGCCGCCGTGACCATTATTTGAGTTTTGGCTTCCTCTACATGCCATAACTTTTTTTAAAAAAATGAAAAATAAATACAAAGTTTTAATTTTCTTTTATTTTGGTATTGAAAATGGTTTTGAAAGTGTTTTTATTATAACAGTTTGTTGTATTGATATCTTGTGATTGAAATGTGGAAATGTTATGTTTCCTTTATGCATGTTTTATGTGATATGATTATGTTATGGTTTATGATATGTTCAAACCTATTCATATGAGGAATGCATTGGACTTAATAAGTGATGGGTGGAGCCCGCTATAGCTCCTCGATGCATCGGCAGGTCTCATGAGACAAACTAGTGTCTTGGCACGAGGCCTTGAAAAAATATTATTTGTAGTCTTGGCACGAGGCCTTGGCTACGTGGTTATGATAGTATAGCATTATGCATTCTATCATTATGAAAGTGGTTATTGATATTGCATGTGATTATTCGACCAGTAGAATATCCATGTGAAGAAGTAAATGGCATTATCTCATTTTACTTTTTCCATATTATGTTGAAGTTCATCTTTAAAAGGCTTTTGTTTTAGTTATACATTGCCTTAAATGTTTATGTTTATTTATAAAAGCTTTTGCTAAATTGTTATCCTTACTGAGCATCTGAGTTCACCCCTTTCATTGTTTTATTTTTCTCAGGATGTGAAGAAATATTTTATGACTGACCTGCAGGGATAGTCTGAAGGGGATATGGGTGTGGACTATGGAGACTATGTTATTGTAGTTTTTCACTTTATGATGTAATGTCACATTTATGAATGTATCTAGTGTTTAAAAGGCTACTAAACTAATAGGTCTTTAGAGACTTGATCTTTTGTGATCATGCCAATGTTACGCAATAATGCACCGACTCTGGGTAACTGGGGTCGGGGCGTTACAATGTCCATGTTAACAACCACAATCCATGTATGACTACAGGACATGTACTCCGAGTACATGGTGTGTAGTCCCAAAAAATCCATCTTCCCATGTACTCGACTACATGATCAAGTACCACTACACAACGTGTAAAAAAAGTACATAGTGTGCAGTTCCAAGTCTTCCCCAAATAGGAAAAACACACAATGTGTGTTCATGGAACCATACACCATGTGATCAGGATTTCTGAATGGGAAACCATTGCAATCATCCCAAAACTCTCGTTTCTCCCCGATTAATCATATATTGAACCACAAGGGGTCTTTTACAGTAATTATAGGGCCTTAAAACTATAAAGTAGTAAATATATGGGTATTTATGGAAAAAACTTAAAAATGGACTACCTTTGGGTGGAATCCGTCAAAACTTTTCCCGTATCCACGTTCTATAGCTGTCGTATGATGATCCGAATCCTCTCTAGCTCTACAGCTGATCCTCCTTCTCACCCTCTCTTTATTTCCCTCTCCTCCTCCCTCTCCCTATCTCTCATCCACAAATAAGGAATCCTAAATGGGACTATGTGATAATCTAGGGGAGAATAGAAGAAATGAAAAAGGAAAAGAAAAGAAAAAAAGGAAAAAAGAAAAGAAAAAGGGGCCCAAGCCCAGCTCTGTTACTCAATGTGAGTTTATGCCTCAGATTGTAAAAAACCCCCATTCTGAACTCAACCATGGAGAAAGAATCTAATTCTAACACTTAATTCAAAATATATTTTCAAAAAAACATGCAAAGATAAATTAATATTTAATTAATTAAATATTAAATATTAATTATTCCATGAAAATTTGAACGACTCAGATTTCCACTGAACTCCTGTACTAGGACAAAGAACCTATTTTGAGACCAAATGAGTGGTCATAAAAATTAACTGAGATCATATTTTAGGGGAAAAGATCATTTTACCTCTCATGAGCATCTGAAAGAAAAAATTCAAATTTCTACTCATTTCATTGTCTGAAAAAACATGATTGTTTTCAACCTTCCCAACACAACCCTTCTCATCCCTGAGAATCATTAGTGTTCAAAAAAACCATGCTATCATTAGATTATAGGGGGGGGGGCTAAAATCTTATGTCTTAGCTAGTCTCCCTAGATTATGTCACACACCACAGTCAACTGAAACTATTTCCATAGTAACCCATGAAATAATCACTATGCCTAACTCCAAAATCCATCCCATATCTCAACCATCACCTATGATACCACTCTGTCATGACCCCCACCCTCCAAAGATACTATAATGAGAGGATAGAGATAATGACCCCCTGATTCCAACATCCAGTATTCCCCGAGTTGGCGACTAGAACCAAGGGTATAAAAATCTCATGAAATGGGATACATTACCCTCTATAATAATATAAGACCAAGAGATAATATGATTCATACAAAAGCAACTCCATGACATAATATAAAAAGAAATCAAAACCATCTCACATGCATGTATAAATAAATCTGATACAGATAAAAGTCTCTAAAGTAAATACCCAAAAGAAATGCTAAAGTAGTGACATAAAAAATATCCAAATATCAGATCTAGTAATGTCTAGAACGATCCAAATAGTTCTCCTATAAACTTAAAAATATTTTTTATATATGTAGGATGATCATACAAGTATACTCAGTAGGAAAACCAAAGTATCTCACACACATGTAAAAGAAGCATACTAATGGACCAGTGAGAAAATAGCTGAATCAACATAACATAAATAGGTCAACTATCCATCCTAAACCTCAAAAAGGAATACTCACCAAATAATTCAAGACAAATATAGTAACATAATAAGAATAATATAGATAAAGGGTACCCACACTACTTTCCCACTAATTTTATGCTCTCATGCTCCAATGTCGTATATCCTGGAGCTCCATATCTTCCAAAAACATATAACACCACCCCAAAAGCACGATCACATCACATCATTCCCAAAAACACCTAGTCTACTACCTCAAAACATAGACACATTACAACTCACCTGAAAAAACATGGGCCACCGCCCCACAACACGGTCATATCACATCCTACCCAAAGATACCTGGTCTATCACCTAGTGAACTAATAGACCTCCAACCATCATAGCCTATGCATATCTACTCACTTGGAAGAGAGATAAGGTAAGAGTGGGTAGCTATCCATCCATCCTCATCATTGAGATGTTGGAAAAAATACCCCCATGTGAATATATGGGTGTTGGCACTTAGTGATCGATGCAGGTGGGGTGTGTATAGAAAATAAAAGGAATGTACAAGTATATACATATAGCCAAACACAATCCCAATCTATGGGTTCAAAACCAAACACTAACTAACTCAAAAAATCCCCACTTATTCTACCGGATCTAAATGCATAACATCAGAGAAAAAGTTGCAAGCCACATCTCATACCATCAACCAATTTCATTATCCATTCCATTCATTTCATTATTAAGAATCATTCATATTTAACCACATAGACCATCATTTATTTTTTCATTAATCATTTACATACCATTAACCAAACCAAACCCCATACATTTCAAATAGTATTAACCAATTATTCCATCACTACCCAGGAATCTAGCACAAAGAAAACACACATCCCAAGCAACTTATCACACCCATCAAACCATCACCTCATCTCCCCACAATCATATCCAAACAACCAAAACCTCTCCACCCCAAAAGAATGACCAAACAACCACCACCTCCCTACCCCAAAAGCATAGAAAAAAACCACCACCTCACCGCCCCAAAAGCATGACCAAACAACCACCACATTACCACCCCAAGAGCACAACCAAACAAACCACATAACACCCACCTCACATTGAAACCATACATCACTACCCCACAACACGACCACACATCACAACATATAAAAGATCACTTTACATATTTAAAAAAGGGTATTTTATCACATTACACTTTATTTTAGGGGTTTAATCACATAATACATAATATTGGGGTAACCATTTAATTATCCAAATATAATTGGTTAGCCAATTTTTATTTTAGGGTGATATCACAAAAAATACAACAGAAATTGAAGTCATAACACATATTATTTAGCACAAAAAATCCCCTAATGACAACAATTTTCAGCGGGGCATCAAGCTCGTACAAACCATCATATCATAATAAAATCAAATCTGTAAAATATTGTGAATAATTCACCTTCCCCATTCAGTTTAAATTAAATAATTATTTGTCTTTTATTAATCCATGAAAACCATAACCCATAGATAAACAAGAGTAAACCCCTCCCACATGATACACAATAAAGATAAAGGATGGATTCCCTACCTCAAAGAAGCTTTACTAACTCGTTGCACGCCGCAAAGTGAAGAAGAAATGTCCACAAGCCACAATATCACCATAGAATCATGGATCAAACTACACCAAACCCAAGGATCATCAAAACATAGACCAAATCACACCCCAAACCAAGACATCATCACTCCAGTGAATCCCCAAGAAAGGAACAAGATAAATCCATAGGGAAATGAGAAATCAATCACTGCGAATTGCCAACCAACAATTACCATAACCAATAGATTGAATCGAGAGGAAGGGGGATTGAAGATCTCCTTAGGGAACCTAGGTTTCATCAGGAATGAGAGGGAATCATGGTGTCCCATTTATTATTGATTATGAAGGGTTTTAATGTTGCACAATCCCTCAAGTCAGGTTCACCATTTTCGAATGGCTTCCAACAGGTTGTTCATGGAGCTAGAAACACCCAACGGTTCCCTCATTCGAGATATTTCATGAACCTATTTTCCAAAGGAAGGTGGTTGTTGAGAAATGTCCCAATAACACTTAGGGAATTCACATTGGTTGAGGGAATGATAATTCAGAATCATCACACCCTTTTGGGGGGAAACTATTGCCTATAACAAGAATCTATTATAGATTTGATTTAAGACATGTTCATGAATCCTTTTTTCATTCCAAATTATAAAATAGGACACCCTTGAATTAATGATCAATTATTAGAATGCATGGTTTCATAATCATCTATATGTATCTAAGGTTATCCATAAATGGAGGGTTCTATATATATTCAAAATTCTCCATTAATGATACCTTTTAACATGTGAATTAGATATTCTTATATTGTTTGTTATTATTAAGCTAGTTTTAATCCATATAGTGGGGAACTCTGTAATTTACCACCATCGAGGGATATGGGAGTTATTTTGATATCGAGATCAAACCCATAAAATGGGATTACTACATATCCTCATGAAAGGAATCAGAACCCATGTAGTTCGATGCCACTTAATGAGACACATCACCTTTTAAGGTAATGTAACAAGGACCAAATCATGCAGTTTAACATCATGTGGAAAGGATACCCAGGTGGAAGGTGCCTAGTCAAATATTGGTGTGGGGATTACACCAAAGCATCCCAAGGGAACTAGAAGAAATTTGGTCTCCCAGGTGGGGTATGATCTCACTGGGAATGTGGCCCAGAGGAAATCAGGGTTGATTTTGGGTATCGGGTTTGAACCACATGGAGTCTTCCTATGTATCCCATTTAAACAGGAATAAAAAACCATGTAGTTTTAAATACTGGGACTTACACCTATGTAGGAGGCTTAAGGGTGTTTCTTCATTGGGAATATGGCCCTTTGAAGGCTAAGGCATAGTTTTGGGGCTTACACCATATAGGAGGTCTGCTTGACTGAGTATGTTTGAAGATTATATTGAATAAGAGGTCTGTATGAGTGCTTTGGATAGTTGGAGATTATACTGAATAGGAGGCCCATTTGAGTATGGTTGGGGATTACAACAAATTGGAGGCCCATTTGAGTATAGTTGGGGTTGGCACCAAATAGGATCCACATAGGTGCTTGGGATAATGAAGATTTCATGATATCCACTAATATTTAAGACCATGTGAGTCATGATCAGTGTGAGAAACAAGATAAAGTGGTAGATATGAATATCACACAATCCACTTTATTCTGCTGGTGGACAGATGTTGAAGCCTAGAGAGAGAGGGAGAGGTAGAGCTCCATTGCTTGTCCCCTCTCCTGTTTTGGTAACCAGGATAGTCACATTGAATCCTAGCAATGAATTGATTAGGAGAAGTGAAGAAATAGTTCAAAATACCACAAGAAAGACTATGGGATTACTCTATGAGGGATGCCCTACTCTCGATTTCATTTATAATGAGAGAAGGATCCAGCACTAGCCCTTATGGAAGGGAAAGGTGAGTGGTTCCTATCAATCACTAAAAAAGGGAGGTCCACGTGAGTACGTATAAGGTTGGGACCCTCATTACCATGGGAATATATGTTTGAATACATTATGAGGACCCCCTTGTTAACGAGGTTACCAATAGAACCTCATTTACCATGGGTATGTATGCTAGAGAGGGAACACAGGTGTGACCAATGATTTGATCGTACTTATCTGGAGGGTTTGGGAGCGACCTTGGCCTGATGCCTCATATGGGATTCACTTAGGTCTTAGAACTTCATAGAAAAAGGGTTGATAAATAAGGCCATTAGTTTAGTTCATGGAGGGGCTAAGGTAGAACTAAACACTATATCAGAGGAAGTTGATGAGAGTGGGAAGTTGGAGTGGCCGAGGATTCCCCATTCCGTGTAGCATTTTTCTACACAAGATGGGGTTCCCTCCATATAGAATTTTATATGTGGGTGTGGGTTCTATCCACATATAATTTTGCTACATGGGTCTAGGTTTCATCCACATAGCACTTTGCTACATGGGTTAGAGTGGCTCCCACATAGCGTCTTCCTACTTGGGCTCAAGTTTATCCCACATAGAATTTTCCTACATTGGATAGGGATTAATTCACATATATTTTTAATAAGTGTGGTGATCAACCACAATGGTTATATCTATTTATGCTACACAGAATGGAGTTATCAAAGGGTTTTGAGTTTTCAGGTGTCTGGGTGAATTCCGTTTTATTCCTTAATGTTATGCAGTAGTTTTTCCTACTCAAAATCGATGGATCTCACACTTTATTCCATTTTTTACCATGTATCAATTTTTTACATGTGTTATTGTCTTTTTTTTTTCATTTCCACTATGGAATATTTTATAGAGGAATAAGGGTAACTGAATACCGAGGTGGCCAGTTGTCCGCAGTGGGCTGCAGGGACTTCATTTGTGGGGGATGAAAAATACCATCCTGGACCATAAATGATTAATTTTTGTGGTGGAAGGTCATTTATGGGGGATGAAAATCACCATATGACCCTGGAAATGACCTAGTTTCATTCAAGGGAACTAGAAAACTCCGCCGCATCCCACAAACAATTTTGTTCATAGATGCCATGCAGAGCAGTGGTCTGCATCGTGAGTTTTTCTATGTGGACCCTGTCCATCCTCCACGACTTCACATCATTTGATATATATATTTTTTCAAACTCTTATTTAGGTTTATTTTACCCTTACAAAATTCATGAAAGTATTTCAGTCTTCCATGTGAAGTTTTCAGGACCCAACCAATTCCTCCCATCAGAATGGGCTCCGATTGGGATGAAGAGGAGGCAATTTCGATGAAGAAGTAGGCCTGATTTGAACTGCCTTGTGGTATTCATGTGGAACCAAAATATAGATAATTACTATAGGGGTGGGGGACTTGGATCATTTTTCCTTTACTAGACTTCTCTACGAATGAGTTCTCTACAAACTCCCATTTCTTGCTGCTCTGCCGCGTATCATTCTCCTTCGAGGATGAGCTTTCTGTGAACTCAAAGTTTATCACCCATGAACTGTATGTCTGCATAGTTCCATGAACTGTATATTCATATAGTATTTAGATGATTTGAAGAACAGGCAGCTCATGGACCAAGCGCCTCAAGGAATGAATGCCTTGCAGACTGGTGGGTCGTGGGGTGGGAAGATGCTTCATGGGTCGAAGATTTATGGGACGATGGTTCACGTGCTGATGGTTCTATGACCTATGGTTCATGAGAAAATGGATTGCAGGTTGATGGTTCATTGGCTGATGTTTCATGGGCCAATGGTTGGTAGAACAATGGTTCATGGGCCGATGGTTCATGGGACGAGTTCCATGCTATGCGGTACTTTACACTTTACTTTTTTTATTAAGATAAACCCATTGTTTCCTGATTTTTTTTGTGAAAAAATATAAAGGACGAACCCCTTGAAAGATCTTTCAGTTGTTGACACTATTATTTCTATCAATTATGAGAGGATGAATGCCATTATTTATTATGTTGACAACAATGTGAAAATCAGCATCAACCCACTCCATCGATCTCTAGTGGGACTTCTGAGTGTAGGCCAAAGGGGATATCCAATCTCAGACTGTAACGCCCTGAACCCAGAATCTCATAATCGGTGCATTATTTCATTACATTGGAATGATTATAAGGAAGTCATGTACCGAAGGACCAAATAGTTTAGTAGTTTTGGAAAACCATATATATACATAGGTTCAACATTACAACTTGAAATGAAAAACAAAATATAAGTTTTATTGGCAATATCCACAACACTAAGTTTATCCCTATAATTCATTTATAATACACCTCTTCACATCCTGGGGAAAAATAAAACATAAGAAAAGGGGGTGAGCTCAGATAATTAATAAGGGTAAACAATATAGTAGAAGATATCATAAAAATAAACATTAGGAATGGTGAATAACTAAAAACACATGCCATTAAAAATAAACTTGTACATACTATGGTAGGAATAATAGATGAATAAATAATTTTATAACAAAACATAATCATGGGTATTATAATAGTCAAATAACCACATGAAATTTCAATTACTAGATTCATAATGAGGGAAATGCATATGACATACATCATAACCATACCTTCAATGCCTCGTGCCAAGACCATAAAGAATCATTTTTTCAAGGCCTTGTGCCAAGACCATAGTTTGTCTCATGAGACCCACCGATGCATTCAGGGGCTATAATATGCCCAAACCATCAATTAATAAGTCCAATGCATTCCTAATATGATTAGGGATCAACATAAACAATATACACATTCATATTGAAACTAACATATGAAATTTAAATAAATTTCTCCAATCATTGAACATAAACACTAACCATTCAGAGTAATATTGTGAATGGTTTCAAGATAGCACATCCATAGTCAAACTAATCATAAAACATTCAATAAAACATGGTGGATGATATAATAGTAGATAAACTTCAATGAAGTACAATATTCAACAAAGGATGTTGATATTTATGAAGATACTGTTAAATGATACCATTGAAAAATCCTTGAGGAAATAATCCTTAAACATTCCAAAGTATCCCATACCACCTTGAAAAATTAAAATAATAATCCCTTATAATATCATGAGAATAAAGATACTCTTGATATTATATACCAAAGGTTATTATATACACCACAAGGAAGAAATAAGTGGTGAACAAGGCATATATCTCATAAAAGTTAAAGTGAGATGAGAAAAGTCCTTTTTTACTTAGGAAAGAAGAGTTCTTTTGGAAAATCATTTGTATTTGTCATGAAATCAGATTGTAAACATGTATATCCTATAAAATAAAATTTAAGGTCATTGAAATTATATTTGAGGCTTAAATAAAGTATTATTGAGGTGAAATCATTTAAAAATAGTTTTTATGGAAACTTTAGAAATAAATCATTTTAGTGTGGTTTAAGGAAAATATTAAAGAATTTTAAAGTGAAAAGGCATGATTGCTTTAATAAAACCAGAAATGAACCAAAATATCTTTTTAATGTTATTTTTTTTGATTTTATAAAGATAAATATGTCTTAAAACAGATTATAGAGTGAACTTCATAATATGTAAGAATTAGAGGAGTTCCCTGAACCAAGCTTGCATTACAGAACAATTTTTTAAAGATTACTTTTAAAAAATGTAACTCCCCATAAAATAAAGAATTATTTTAATTGATAAATATATATAGAACATTAAAACAGAATTTATGAGGAGTAAATTGGAATAAATAATAATTTCATCGAGGTGAGTAGAGAATAAGAGCAACCCGAATGAAAATGGAGGTTCGGGTAGAAAATACATAAAACTTTGTAATCAATTGAATCATATGCACAAAAATTAATAATCATCAAATGATACACTTAATACCATGAAAATAAATAGATTCATGGTATGAAAAAAATGGGAAGTATACATTCACAATACACTAGTAGTAGTAGTGAATACGAAATATCTCACAAAAAATGGAAGTAGGATGAAGAAACCCTTACCTTAAGTTCGAAGGTGTTCTCTACTTGAACTTAATGACATGAATAATCAAATTTAGGTTCATTAATTAATAACTAAATATCCTAATATTTATATAATTTATTTATTATAACCTTATTAAGTTCATTCATGGAATTTTTCAGGGTTAAGATGTTTAATTTTATTGTTCGAGTCTGTCTGTTTCATAATTGGTATACTTATATACATGAACGAAGAATCGTGTAAAATGAGGATGGTTGTACAGAATTTAAGTTATATTTTATTAGTGAACATCCATAAGGTTACATGGTTGTAAATTTCATTTTTCTACTTGGAGTGAAAATGAGTCATTATATAAATTATTTAATGATAACCGTTTGGGTCAATTAGCAGTTTTTGAACACAATGAACTCATTTTTCTTTATAAATAAAAAACATGTGTAAAAAAATATTCCAGAACCATGAGATACATAATACATATATTATAGTTTGTTTCAACCATAATAATGGTTTCATGACTATAATTGAAGACGGTAATAGAAATTGAAAACCCATCGTCCTTGAATGTGATGAATTAGCACATCTTGGATGGTGTTTTCTACTACTAGCATAAAAAAGGGTAAAGGGGAGATGGTAATAACTTATTACATAATCATAAAAATATTATAGTACATGTAAGGTGATGGAGTTTTCATAACATTTGGATGATGAGAGGTGAGGATAGAAAATAAAACAAAGGAACTTGAAAAGAAAGTAAAAGAATTGAAAAGAGGAAGTTACCTCTTGAATTAATCTTACTTGAGAGCATCTTTAGAGGAGAGGATTTGGTCTTTTTATGAGACCAAGGGATGATGGAAGCGGATGAGGATCTTGGTAGGAGATTTGGGCAGAATTTATAAAAGGAAAAAGGCTTGAGATGAGTTAAGAGAAGAGGTAAGTAGGGGCGGTATTTATAGTGGAGGAGATGAAGGGTTTCTCATTATTTTAATCATTAGTTTAATAGTTTTTCTCAAGACTATGAATAGTCTTGATTCATGTGAAAAAAAACAGTAATAAGTGCATGTGAGTTTTAACCAAGTGTGCCTACATCATCCTTACATCACCTATGACTCAATAAACCATGTATTTAGCATTTATCGTAAATTATCGTATTTTACTATTCATAAAATATTCATGTATTTTAGAAAAATACAAAAAATTCACCCTAATTTTTTTTGACATGTAGAATCCAAAAATAGACTCCATTTTATCAAAATAATTTTCTAAATATGTAAAATTTAATTTTTAAATAAAATCATTATTAACTTGAATAATACTGTTTTGGTATTTAAAACTGCTTTTATAACAATTTCCAAAATTAATTATGGTCTAATAAAATTATCCTAAAATAATAGGAAAATAAAATATTTATTCAGAAACCCAATTTACGAAAATTAATTAATTTATTAATTTAAAATTGTAATTAAATATTTATCTTTAAAAAAAATATGAATACTTAATTAATAATTTATAAAATATTATAATTCATTTATAAGGTGCTTAAATTTTATTTATACTTTCATGGGTGAGGTTACTATTCATAATGGTCATATTACTATTCATAAGGGTAACATTACTATTCATAAAGGTATATTACTATTTATAAGGGTAGGTTACTATTCACAAGGGTTGGTTACTATTCACCAAAAATTAAGTTTGTTCTATCAGACTCTAAAAATCACCCTAAACACAACCGTGTATGTCAGATTTTTGAAATTCAAATCACAGAAGTAGAAAAATTATGTTTATTGGATCAGTTATATTTTTTTGTATAGACTCAATGTTTCATGCATTCAATATTAAATTTATTTGTAAATACTTGGGGTGTTACATAGATAGACTACCTCTTTATGGATTTGGGCTACCATCTGATGTTTCAATCCCAGCACCATGCCTAATAAATCAACCCGCAACTTTTATAATTAAAGATAACAATATTCCCCAAGAAAATATCTCATCAAAGGGGTCATTCATTTGGGAATCCACCTCTTCTAGATTTATTTTTAATTACTCTCCTCTGTTGCTAGAAGAAACTGTGTGAGTTCCATATGAAGACATCCATTGCTATCAATGCATTGCATGAAAGGATACAACAAGAAAGCAACTGGGGTGGTCGTCAAAATGGGAACTTTTCCTAGGGGGCTCATTTAGCCTAAACTAGAAGTGGACTTTCTAGGTATGCTAGGGTTTCGAGGAATTTAATACTGAGTTAAAGGCCATGGGATTTTATGAGGCTGTTTGGGTATCCCAGATATACTCTTATCACAACTGAACTATTACCCTACAACTGCTTAGTTGGTGGTAGCCAGACACTAATACCTTTCATATGGTGCATGGGGAGGTTGCCATTAGTCTATGAGATGTTCAAATGATTTTGGGTGCGCTGATCATGGGTGATATGTATGATGAATTTCTGCCACCCTCTTCAACTTGGGACGATATGAAGAGGACCCCATCTCTTGAAAAGAATCTTATCAACAAGGTTAAGGAACTTATGAAGGATGACCCTTTCCCGAAGAAGAACATTCCATTTTTTGACTGGATCAAGACTTTCACCATACCTAGTGGCCATGAACCTTGTGTAAGGAGGCCGAGGACTTTCTCAACTCGTGAGACCCGAAGGCATGTTGGTTCTTATTAGAAAACACTTGAGGAGGGCCAATTTAATGAGTGGATTTGGAATATTATCCCTGGACTTGATTGGATATTTCAATTAGAATCTTTTCTCTCCATGTTTCTTAGTGGTTGGTTACTTATGGCATGCAAATCCAACACCGGGGTCATAGTCATGACTTTTGTAATGGCGGATCAGTTGGCCACCAGAAGGCATATTAATCTTTCCATCATAGTGCTAGCAAAGATATAACATTTTTAGGACACATCAGTGAGAAGAAATCACCATACTGACTGGTGGGTCCCTTCCAAGTTATCTAGGGATGGGTAGCATCCCATATGGGAGGTTATGGATTAATCAATAGTCAATAGACCCTAGAAGTTATTTTTCGACTGTATCTTTAGAGAATAAGTGGGGTAAACCCACTGAACTAGATAAAACAAAAATCAATGGATCAAAATAACTATTATGATCGTTTCACTTATACTTCTTATGTCTCCCTGCCATTACTTTGGTAAATGATGCATCTGGGGATCATTCCTGGCACGTGTATCTTATTTCTTTGAGAGAGGGTGTCTTAGTCACCAAAATTGATGGGGATATTATATGTGAGGGATATACACCCTATAGATTTTCATGTCAATTCCATCGTTTTCAGATGAGGTGTCCCCTAACCATCAATAGTTCATGCCGAGAAAAAAATTTAATGGTGGCTTAAAAGCTTTGGATGATGTTCACTTGGGAAGACATGCAATGATGGATTCAAATTCCGCCTCCGGTAGGTCTTCAATCCGCACTTACCAGGACTCATGCTGAAGCCTGTAACCAATTATATCCTAGTGATCAATTAGAAAAATTGGTTCCTATAGGTCAACCGGTTCCCAAGGCCGAAGGGGATCAAAGGAAAATAGTTGGACATTCAAGGCTTGAGAAGCATCCGATAAAATCAATTATCTCTGAACCTCCCAAGAAAATGCTGAGAATATGGGGTTTAACTTCCTAAGATACTAGCGCTGCTTCTCAAGCTCCAGTATCCACCCACTCTAAGGCCTCTTATCTAGTATCATGGAGGCAGTGGGATACTTTTAGGAATTCTATTCCCATTGGAGATCTATGAATCCTTCTTCAGGAGAAAGATATTACATTACATAGATATGGATATGTGTCATCACCTAACACTATCGCTTATGTTGATGACCTAAGATAGTGGAAGCCTATCTTCAAGATCTTGATGAATCTGTCCATTATACATTATTGACATATATATACCTAGTGAGTGCTCACAATAGTAATTACTAAGGTCAAAAAGTGTGGATAGGATGATAGTTGTACTTCTGAGGGGGATGATAAGGCCATCCAAACTACTGAAACCATGAATAGGGACATTCCTCCTCCTTCCTAGATGGGGGCTCACAAGCACCCAACCCCAGGGGGTCCCAGGGTAGTTTAGGCATCAAGGAATAAAGTGTAGTAGCTAGAACCCACCCCACTTCCCAGGGTGGATCCTTCAACATTAACCATTCATATTACTATAGTCTTCCCAAAGGATTGGAAACAATGGGATGCTTGGAGAGTGAGCACATATGCTGAAGAAATCTAGGAAATGATTCCAACAGATGAATTTGATCTCACAGGATTTGGAATGATCACTGATCCTGAGTGAATCTCTTCCAGGAGAACCCTCGAGAAGTGAGAATATGCCTATAGGAGATGGACATCTGCATTCATTCTTTCAAGGGTAAGATTTACTAGTATAAAGCTATGGTGATGTCGGATGATGCCAATGAAGAGGTAATTTGATTGTTTGTACCAACTCCTCTTCTTATTATTACTATGATCTTGAATCCATGCTCTTTGCACTTGTAGAAGGTTGGAGAGATCCGTTCACTTGTCCTTTCCTTGGAGTATACCCCAAGGGTTACTTCTATTGGGAATAATGTCTCTTTAGGCATGAGACCTTCCATATAAGGCTCTATGAGGGTGATGGAGAATATGGAGGTGATCATTATATATCATATAGGGGCATTTCTATCCCTAACCTTGCCTGATTTTCCCTCTAGTGAACCATCTCCATATAACACTAAGAAACATCAACATGCACAAAAACTGGTGATGCGTCTTTGATCTAGGATAATAGGTGAATTTTGAATCTATTTCCTTAGTCATTATGTTGTGAATTTACATGTTATGATTAATTAACTTGCACATGAATTGGTGCTGGTCCAATGAGTCAGTAGGAAACAACCACCTAGAAGCCCATAACCCCTTCTCCTTCAGAGAAAAACGTGATACCGCCAGTGGTTTTACCCAAGCCGAATGGAGAAACAGGACCTAATGAGGATTTCATAGAGGTTACAAGCCCAAGGGAGAAACTTTTCATGATCAAACAACCGCTACCCCATTAGTAGGAGATCCTTCAAAGGTTTCCATTTCTTCTAAACATACTGATCTTGTACCTCCAAAGAGCAAAATTATGGAAGAGACGACAACTCAATATCAAGGGGAGTTAGACCCAACTATTTCTCCCCACTCCATGATCATCATCCTTGAAATATCAGTATCAATGAGAGATCTTATGGAGGCAACTGACCTGGGCAAGCATACAAAAGCTGCATAGTGATCCCTGGATGAACTTGAAGCTGGACTGAAAACTAAGAAAACAACATCAATTTTACCAGTCACCGAGACAATAGTAGTTAGGGATATTGGAATCTCAACAGGTGAAGGTGGTTTCTCCACCTTTCCAGAAATTATTATTTTTTCTTTTTAAGTTTAGGTATTGACTGCTTTAATCATATAGATTTAGAATTACTACCAAAATCTTCTTCTTCTACAACTGATGCTCTAAAATATCAACCCACTAATGCTGCAAGGGATCCAAATGCCATAGAGTTAAGTCATGCCAAAGGAATTGAGTCTGGAAACTATTTGGTGGAACTAATTTTGGAATATATTCCACCATCTGAGAGTGATTCTAAATCTGATCAAAAGGCTCTTGAAAACCTTCATGTTTCCCATCAGACCGTATAGAAGGACATTTAGAAGCTAGTTTCTTAGAACCAATAGAAAAATTTCTGATGAAAATACCCAAATTAAATCTCATGTTTTCATTTCTTAGGTATGGGGGGGGGGTTTATTATCACACCATACATGAAATGGTAAAACAAGTGATTGCCACCTGAGAGAAAACTAGTATGCTTAACTATCATCTTTAAACTACAGAGTCCATGGTCCAATTTTCTATAACCAAGAATATCCTTATTAATGAAGAAACTGATCATGTTGGGGTGGTTGCAAGGCGACAGGGTGAATTCACAGAGCAGAGAACCTTAGAAAAGTGACTTCATTAGGATTTGGAGTAGTTTAATCAGGAATTGGATCAACTCAATAAATAATTGGATCATGTTGAATAGGCCATTGATAAAGTGAAATAGTTAGTGGAAGAGGATGAGAAGGTAGGATTGGATATGTATGAGAGGGTGGAGGCACTATGTGCTGATGCTAATACTAAGACTACAACTTTTTACGAGCTCTGCCAAGCCATAGAGGATTCAGATCATGCATTGATTCAACTTTGTGAATCTGCTGAGTGGGCTTTGTAACCGCAATGTCCTACTCATATGGAGATACTCCAGGATGTGTATTCTCCTCCATTTTCCCTTTTAATGGATAAATGAAAACTTGTATACCCTCTAGTAATTATCCTTTATCTTAGCTTATAGTGCCAATAAATCATAATTGTTAGTGTGTTTTAAAATATAATATACCAAACAACCTTAATGGGTTTATCAATGGATATCAATATCAACCATCACCATAATACCAGAGTCATATTACCTGGATGAAATATCATGTAATGTTCTAATTTTCCCTAATCCAAGGGAATCAATGAGCATAGTTTCACTCTTGATAGGGTTACATGAAAATACCTACAAACTTTTCATCTTTTCTTTTACCACCCTAATTTTTTTCGAAGTCTAATGTGGTGAAGGCTTAACAAGAATGAATTGACTTTTTATTAGTCCAGAATTTGAGGGTTTTTTGACCTAATGAGTTTTGTACCTTTTTATTTTCAGTGCTCGATTTTTTCCTAAACCATGAATAAGGACTTGATTTTTACATAGGGTTCCCTTTTTAGGATTTCAACTTAGAGAGTACCATGTCTCTTTTTTGTGGGTAGTTTAAAGTATTTAAAATCAGACTAATGTAACTGGTGTTTTAGGTCAAATATATTTGACCATGAATCATGGGGTGATAACCCCAATAGAGTTTGTTGTCCAAGAATATACCAATATTTTTTAAACACATGAATAGAGGATTTTTTAGGCCCTAATTTTTTGATTTTTGAATCTGAGGTATGATATGGGACACATACATGAGGAGTAACCTTAGAGAATGATTAAAAATCAGTTTCTAGCATGATGTTGTCATGGAATATGGAAATAGAAGAGGTCTCTCATCCAACAGCCCGAAGGCCTTCAATTTTTTATTTTATTAAAAACATCACCCCCATTTAAAGGAATAAGGGGGGAACCCAAAGACATCATTGAAATAAAACATATCACGAATTGAAGGTCAAGTAAAACAAACCAAACTAACAACACGAAGCAACCCCTCCCCAGAAAATGGTCATGGAAAGCTCTTCACTGATGCAAGGCTGAACGACAAGAAAGTGTCCTATGTCAAAGCACATGCCCGATACGATGGCTTACGCCATACCCTCTCAAATGTCCAAATCTGTAAAGCGCTACAACGATGAACATAAGATCTGAAACCTCCTCTAGAGTCAGATCCATGTGGTCGAGTCTGGGTGCGTCATCGTACCAACAGAGCTCACAAATATTCCACCATCAAAAAAACCAAAGAACCTCCAACAAAGACCATCCTAGACCAACCCCACCATCCTTCTTAGGACACTCTTGCCACCGCATCCACAGAAGTCCAGAAGGTAGTTAAAAAAATAGGATATCAAGTTAGTGTCACCTAGGACTGGCTGACCCAACCCCGCGAAAAGAGAAACGCCCCCAGTGAGGGTATCAAGGTATTCCTGAAACAGAAATGCCTCTCTGAGCATGGATCTTCTCCAATCAAAACTATGATGCTCCTCAATAGGTTCTGGCACAAGCCTCATGGTGACAACGAGCACCGAGAAGAACCATTGTAGTTGAAACAGGACAGTCCAAAAACCAGATCCATCCAGAGAGCGTAAACATAACATCACCAAATTAAAAGCATGTCAAACCTTGAAAAAACTAAAACCGAGGAGCCTCCCCCTCTGAAGCACTACATAAATGGATAGAGCCGCACCGAAAACCTCTGATGCCCTGTCAAGGAGTAGTGGCACCAACCTCACCGAGGATCAACGACGATGAAATGCCTCGGTGAGCCAAATCCACCGAGAAGCACTGCACTACTGCTGCAAGAGATCCCGGCCCGAGCAAAGACCCACCTCCATCACGAGAGATCCTAGCCCAATCGAAGATGCTAAGTCAAACCTGCCACCGCCACGAGAGAAACCATGAATCCACACGCTGATTCAAACCCCCCATCGTCGTGAGAGATCCCGGCTCGATCAAAGATGCCGAGTCAATCCTGTCGCCTCCGTGAGAGAAACCTCAAAACCACACGCCGATTCAAACCACCCACCACAAGACGAATCCGCCGCCACCCCGAGCAGATCCCGACCCAAAGGGGGAAGGAAGAAAAAGCCGGAAGAAACCCTAGATTCCACAGAAAGGAGAGGGAGAGGCCACTCTGAGGCCTTCAAATATAATTCATGAATCTATAGAAGAGGTCTCATGAGGATGAATTAGCCTTTGGTTTAAAAGAATTTTTTATGGGTGATTTATGAAGAGCCTACTAAGGAATATTATGCATTGTCAAAAAATGGTGTCATAAGGACACTGAACTTCCATTTCTAATGACCAGGTAATTTGTAAAGATTTGTATTTATTGAGACTATGAAGGGTGACTTGTTAAGGGAATGATGTTTGAAAATGATGGGAGAAACTACATCGACACTGGCCATGAATGAGAAACCAATCCTACACAAATTTGTCTCATGTAAAGGAGGGTTGGAGAAAAGTGCAGTTTAATTTCATGTGACTAGGATATGGACTATTCAGTTTAACATCTTATGGAAAGGATGTTTGAGGGATATGACTAACGATTTTCCCTTTTCATGGTAACCTATCCAAGAATATTCTATCATCTTTAGGCACGTAGGGGAAATGTTTTATGCTGTAATATGGGGGTTTTCGAATCCAAGAAGTGATATGGGAAAAAATCATCATTGGGGGTGTATGGAGATAGAAAAGGTATCTCCTGAGGATGAATTTTCATTTGGTTTATAGTCCTTTTTTGGTTATTTTATGTGGATCCAACTGGGGAATATTATGCATATTCAAACAAAGGTGTCCTTAGAACATTAACCTTCCATTTCTGATGGCCAGAGAAAGTTTATGAATCTTTAGAATTCCCCAAACACCAAGTTTAGTTTGTGTACAGAAAGTGCCTGAATATGAAAGGTGAATTTAATATCAAGATTACTCGAGAATGAGTATAAATGTTTTCCACACATAGGTTTTCCCATATGTAGGAAAGAGGGATTTTTTTTATTATGGATGGGACTGAGACATATGGTTTGGGAGTCACTACATATCTCATCAAAACATGAATCAATCCATATGTAGTTATGAGAAATGGTTTCCCCACACATTGATCGAAATATTGTGTGGATAAGGAATATTTTTTCTTTGAATATGGGCTCACGAGCAGAGTTAAACATGTATTGGAATCTCCTATGCAGATCTAGCTCATATATAGGAGAGTATGGAAAAATTGTTTTTTATTATTATGGTCGGACCAGGATATAGGATCCAGGAATCACTAAGCATCTCATCAAAAAGAGAATCATACCATATGTAGTTCTTTTGTGAAAGTTTCCTATGTAGTTATAACCCATACACAGGAAAATGGATAAATTTTTTTATGTGGCAACTAACCCTAGAATTGGAGATTTAGGCATCACTACATATCCCATGATAACAATAATTAATTGAAACTTAGTTCCTAGAGATTGTGCAGTTTAGTATCATGTGATGAAGACATCAACCATGCAGTTTAATGTCATGTGGTAAGGATGATTGTGACTTTTTGTGAAGAAGAAGGAACGATGTATCTTGCAATGGTGGGAAGCATGCTACAAGTAGACCTTTAATTATAACACCGAATAAGAGGGATGTTAACCATGTAGTTTAGTATCATGCGATAAGGACGACATGAGGTCTTTCAATTTTAGGTCATATGGATAGGACTATATGTCATGGAAATAATGAGTAATGAAAGGATCATCAAGACAAGATGTTATGACATGCATCAAATGTGAAGAGAAAAAGTATAAACCATGATTTGGTGGTTCTTAGATAAGGATAAATGGTATGGGACAAAAATACCATTAGGGATTACATAGATAGAAGAGGCCTCTCATGGGGATGAATTCGCCTATGGTTGACATGCCTTTTTTTGTGGGAAATTTATGCAGATCCAACTATTGTATATTATTCATAGTAAAAAAAAGGTGTCCTCAAGACACTGACCTTCCCTCTCTGATGGCCAGAGAAAGATTGCAGAGATCCAAAATTTCCTAGTACACAGAGTATGATAAGTGGAATGAATGTGTCAAATTACATAAGAAGCATTCAGACCGTGATTTCCATGGAGTTTGAAGTCCCCTACATAGATCTGAATCATTAGTAGGGGGAATCCCTATTTCCTTAATGGACCCCTGAATGAGGGAACCTGAATTTAAGATCTTCCGCATAGATATCTATTTGTATGTAGGACAGGGGGACATTTTTTTTCTTTAACCCATGGATGAGACTAGGATATGAGGTTTAGGAGTCACTATGTATCTCATTAAATCGAGAGTTAAGCCACACATAGTTCTTGAGTAACCATTCAGTTTAATTTCATGTGTTAAGGAAATATGTCATGAAATTTAACGTCATGTGGTAATGACATAGGTTCCCAGATGTGAAAAGGATATATTGTGTCTATAACCAAGATTAAAGACTTGGGGTGTCACTACATATCCTGTGATAATAAGAATAAATACAGACATAGTTCTTGTTCTTGTGTCAATCATGCTATTTAATATTATGCAATTAGGACATCTAGTGTTACTTTTAAGGTTTTTCAACTAGGGCCATAGTAATCTTGATGTGAATTGATATGCCTTGATCATGTGGGGAGTACTTTACCAAAATCTTCTAATCCCACATGATCTATGCTCAATGTGATAAATAATGGGTGGAAAAGGTTTATTCCACCATAAAAAGGTGATAAAAATGAAGGATAGGGACATTTTGGTTTTGTGGTGGATGGACCAAGATGTAAGATCCAGGCATGACTATGTATCCTATTAGAGTGAGAATCAAGACGTACATATTTTTGGAACTAGAATACTATGCAGGTCTGACCCATACATAGGGAGGGAGCATTTTCCTTAGTTGTGGTGATTGTTGCATCTCGACCTAGGATTAGAGATCCAGGTGTCACTACATATCCTGTGATGAAAGTAATCTAGCCATACATAGTTATTAATAGGAAACTCTCTATGTAGGTATGATCCCTATGCGAGGGGGGGGGATCATTTTCCTATTTATTATTGCGTCTAGACCTAGGATTGGAGATCTGAGTATCCCTATATATCCTATCTGGATCAGAATAAAGGCACACATAGTTTTGAAAATGATTTCCCCACACAAACTTGAATAATGTGAAGAGAGATGTAATTTTACTTAATACAGACCTATAAATGAAATGACCCATATTGGAGTCACCTGCATCAATTTTGTTTGTATGTAGGGGAGGGGGAACTTTTCATATTTCATGGCTGGGACTAGGACATAGGGTTTGAGCATCATTATGTATCCTACGATGATAGGAATCAGGCCACACGTAGTTCTTGAAAGGATCCCCATGTAGGTATAAACCATATGCGAGGAGGGGGGATTTTTTGTGTTAATTGCTACAGTTGGACCTAGAATTAGAGATTCGAGATTCAATACATATCCCATAGGAATGAGAATCAAGCTACACATAGTTTTGAAAACATGGAATGGTAGAAGACTAATTTTGAGGGTGATTTCTTCTATGATGAGGACATTGAAATGTCTTGTATTTGCGACACGAGGCATCCAAAGTTTATTATATGGGACATGGATATAGTTTAACATAATGTGCTAAAGACATTTTCCATGCAGTTTAACATCATGCAGAAAGGACCTGTACCATTTAGTTTAACATCGTGAGGTAAGGATAAATATTCTATTCAGTTTAATGTTATACAATGAGGAGGTTGGTGTCACACAATTTATCGTCTTGTGACATGGATGATATGTCAATCCTTTTAAGGTCATGTGACAAATACCATCTATGAATTTTAACATTGTCCATCAAAGATGATGTGATAATTTATAACATAAATTATTTCTTGATAAACCTCGCATTGGTGGGGGATGTAGTAAGATGTCCGTCCATCAAGATCAAGGAATAAGCTTCATTGGAATAGAGCTTGTGTATGGAATAAGGTCCCTCACACTTTGGCTCCAGCTTCAGAGGTTTCTTTCTAGGTATTATCTATGGATTAAAACCACCTATACTTTAAGGAATGACCAGAGGTGAACTTTTTTGTTGAAGGACCACACAATCAGGTTTTGGTAGACTTCTAAATGATACAAGGTATGGAATATCTTCTCATCCAGTAACTCCAATTCATCCAACCATTTTTGGGATTGATTGTCTATAGATAACTAGTCATAGATGGAAATGAGGAGTGAGGGAAATTGAACTTCGATGGGAAGGACTGCCTCTGTCTCGTATACCAATGAGTACGGGGTCACATGTTTAGTGGTGCGGGTCGTAGTTTGGTATGCCCACAAGGCATGTAGGAGACTGTCTTCCCAAGACTTTTTATACTTATCTAGAATCTTATGCAGTATATTCAATAAGGTCTTGTTGAAGGACTCTATATGTCTATTTTACGTTGCATGATAGTGGGATGAATTGTTGGATTTTATATTATACTTCTGTTATAACATCTCTAATTAAAAAAAACATAAATTGGTGTCCTTTTTTATTAGTATAGTATGAGGGACACCAAATCTAGTAATGATGTTGGCTTTCACGAAGCTGAAAATATTTCTTTCCTCTACTTATTTGATGAGTACAACTTTAGCACACAATCTATCTTGTGGTAGGACCGTATGGTTTGGGGATGGGACTCACTTCATCAATATCTTCTGTATTATCTTGAAAAAAAGTGAGACCATCTGGAGATGTGTAATAATGATGACTATTTCATCCTTGTTTGGATTTTCTAGAGCCATGTATGCATTTTCCAGGGCGTCTTATTGGGAATTTTTTAAGCGTGTGGCATGATTCAATGTCATCTAAAATGTAATTCCACCATTAGTCCTCATACATGGTCTAACAAGGGGATTATATATTTATTTTTGATTTCATAATCACCATTGACCTACTTGATGACCAATTATGAATCTCCCTTTATCTTCAAGTGGATTACTTGTACTTTAAGTGCTAGCTCTATCCCCGTATTGAGAATTTAATAATATGATTTATTTTTTATACACTCTTCTAATAGTAAGAAAGAGTAAGGTACAACTTCCTTTATTAGGGAGATAATAATGATTCTGAACCCAACTTTTTTGATCTTGGGGTCCTCGATCCTCTTCCCTCTTAGACTTCTATATGAACCATCAAAATACATATCCCATATCTAGGGGCCCTCTTGAACAGAGAAGATCTCTTCATCAGGTAATTAATTATCAAATGATTTCATTTCCACTGAAGGATGATCTACCATAAATTATGTTAACGCATATACTTTCACCTATTTTTGAGGAACAAACTATATTTCAAACCACTTTATAATGAACTCCCACCATGATAGATTCCATGTCAACATCATACAAATGAGAATTTATTTGAGTGGGTTGCTATGAGACACCAAACAGAACTCGTGATGATACAAGTAGTGCCTCAATTTCTATACTGCAAATATTAGCACTAGAAAAATCTTCTTGACATCTGAATAACGAGTCTCAACATTGAACATGGTTTAAATGATGTAATAAAGGTTTTTTTCCTGCCTACATCATTTTTTTTCACAAGGAACCTAGTGATCGATCTAAGGCTGTCATGTAAAAAATTAGTGGTCTTCCCTCAATGGGTGGAATTAGCACTGGTGGGCTCAAGATATATTTCTTTATACTGTCTAATAATTCTTAAAATTCATTATCCCAATGATATATAACCCCCTTTTTCATCAACCTGGTGAAAGGAAAATATTTTCCTATGAGGTTGGCTATAAAGAGACAAATATAGGCCAAGTGTCCTTGAAGTCCTCTCAACTCTTTGAGTGTTTGAATAGGTGACATGATAAGGATAGATTTTTTATTCTCAGGGTCTACTTTGATATTGCAATAACACACGATGAAGCCAATAAATTTTCCTAAGGTAACACCAAAATCTTATTTCAAGGGGTTAATTTTCAGGCTATGATGTCACTGTTTATTGAACAAAGTTTAAAGATCATCCAAGCGGTTAGAACACTGTCGATATTTAACCACCAGATCATCAATGTAGCATTCAAAAAACTTCCCTAGTAAGGGTTTGAAGATGTGATGCATGGCATGTTGGTGTGTAGCACTGGAATTATTCAAGATAAAGGGAATTAACTTATAAAAAAATACTCCATGGGGGCCCTAAATGTTGTGGATTATTCATCTTATTGGGCCATTTAGATTTGATTGTATACCAAATAACCATCCAGGAAGGAGCAGTCCTGATAGCCAGCCGTTGTATCGATCAGTAGCTCTATGATCAGGATTGGGAAATCATCCTTCAAATAGTTCCAGTTGAGATCTCTAAAATCAATTCAGACTCTAATTTTCCCTTTCTTATTCTTAAAAGGGACTATATTGGCCAGAAATTTTGGATATTGGACCTCTTGAATGAAGTTGGACCTGATAAGCTTGTCAACTTCAGCCTTAATCTTAGAAGGATGAATTAGGTGTGTCCTTATGGCTGCCTTCTTATAGCCTCGATGATCTTTTGACAATCCCAGGTGGTGAGTGGCCACTTCGAGATTGAGGACCAAAATTTCTATTTAGTTCTAGGTGAACATGTCCTGATGCTACTTCATAAAGAAGGTATATACCTCTTGTTATTTGGAATACATGACCACACTCATCAAAGTGGTCTGTGGTTCCTCTTCTTGACCCATATTTATTCCTTTGAGTTCATTAATGGTGGTAGAGACACCCTCCTTAGAATCTAGAGGGGCATCCCTAAGGTCCTCCTCCTCCTCCTCTGACCCAACTCACAACGTGAGATCTATTTGTAACTTTTGAGGGGATGAAGTCAGGGATGGATAAAGAGCGTATCTCTCCTATCATGGATATGAGGCAACCTATTATGACTCAACTTATGGGTTAAGGATTTCTTGAAGCTCTAGGGGTGGAATGATGGAATTTTCATCTGAGATTTTACCCCTATCTAGAGATTTAGTGACCTTTTCAACACTGCAGGATTCAGTTGTTATGACTGATATCATGAAGGTTATTGAATATGCACCTGAATTTGGACTCATATACTCAACTTGATTTATGGGTAACAATGTAATATTCATTGATATGTTTTAAGGGGTTTTACATGATCATTTATAGACCATTTTTGGTAGTGACCCAAGTAGCACCGTCAACTAGGGGATGTTTCCCTTCTCTCTGATAGAATCCTACATCAATATAATGTGAATCTTAGGATTAGAATAGGGACTTGTTGGAATGAAACATCCTAATTTTTCCACTAATGAAGTGTTTGATGCATTAATGGTATGATGAGAGGATTTACACATGTTGATGAAACCAAGGCCTTCCTAGAAAGACATTGAAGGTCATATCCTATCGAACAACTAGAAATTATGAGTCGGATACGAGGTCTCCAAACCGAGCCTTGAGCTTGATTTGTCCCAGTGTCTTTTTATCACTTTTTTCATAATCCTATAGTGTCATAGTGGAGGTCACTAGGTTATCCTCACTATATCTTATTGAGTGAAGTGTCTGTAATGGAATGAGATTAACTCTGAAGCCATTTTTAATGAAAACCCTTCGGACATCGACACCATTCATTATGAAAGACACGTACAAAGGTCTGATGTTTCCCTGTATAATGAAATATTTATATTAATTTATAAAGGAGATAACCACATGAATTTATATAGGATCTGTATCTTTATGATAGAACTCAGTGTTGTTAAACTCATATTCAAATTCTTAGGGGATTATTAGAGCCTATACGAGTGCTTTCCTGAGGTCTTTTGATAGACTCAGGGCATCTAGGATAGATAACTTGGATGATACCAAGGAAAATTGTTTGAAGATTTCATACTTTTGGGCTATAGTACTACACCTACCGATATGGGTATTTTATTTAACAAGTGATTTAGGGTATGTAGTATTTGACATAGATGGATAAGCCCTTGAAACACGAGTTAAAGGTGCTCCCATTATTGGTGGGTTGGGATGAACAAGTTTGCTTGCCCACTGAGGGTGATTGAACAACTGTACTCTTTATTACTGAAATTATAGAGTGATTGGGTTAGGGTGGATATTAGAATATACAACCTACTCTTATTGTACTTGCTTAAGGGATCTTTTACAGGTTTCCACAATATTGATAGTCCAAGTAGGGACGTGGATAGAATTACGATTTCTGCCATGATGACATCTTCCCCTGTACCCTCATCTTCTAAGACCACTTCCTCTAGTTACCCAATTTGGTGTGGGGAAATATTTTTCATAACCATACTCATCATATGGGAATGATCCATTAAGTTAATGACATTAATTAAACTAATGATTAAATACTCATCCGATGAGTATTTTTTTGGCTGACCATTTTTGGTGGTACTATTTGGATGGGCGGTGCCCGTTGTTTCAAAATTGAAGGAATAAAGTATTATAGGGTTAGATCCATCTTTATCCTTGATGCAGGTTTATCTTCCTACATTTTATCCCTACCTTTTTAGCCAAGCCTCATTTTTAAATCTTGTATTTTGGAAGATTGTGTTATCGATAGCGTTGGCTGTGTTGTAGTAGAAAAAATCAGGGGCATAGTTGGTTTATTTAATAGTGATTAGATAATACCATGAGTTTGGTTGATTTTATTTTGATTCATCCAACCATCAAACTTCTATTCCCCTTTTCTAACAACTTTTTTCCACTCATCACCTTCCTTAGGGGTAGTAGCAGAAAAATAAACTACTTGTACTGGTGACTTTACCAACTTAACTTTCCCAAACTCCACCATTTTTTGTAGGGTGTATTTGAAGATGAAGTATTACTGAATGGTGTTCCCCAACATCCTGTTTAAGGATCAATAATCTAGCCGGTCATTGAGACCTAACTAGTTAGGACTTTTGGGATCTGAAAGGCAGAGTAAGTCATTATACATGGCTACTATAAAGTAGGCACAAACATGATCATATAAAAACACATAAACTTTGTTCCCTCACTATTTGAATTGATTTCGCCTAGGTACCCTCCACTCATCTTGATGAGACCGGGTTATTTGTTGATGACCTGAGTGTGTTGCGTGATATGGTTCATGATTTGGAGTTAGAGTTGGTGTAGAGGCTGACTTAAGTCTAATGGTTGTGGCCTATACCTTTCCTATTCTCTTCCCAAGGGCTGAAGGAATCATTCAAGACTTGATCTTAGTTTTATGTATGAAATTTTCCATTCTTTGAGCGATAACAGTGAGATCCTAGAACCCACCCACATATCTTACCAGGATGAGGTGTGTTTGTAATCCATCATGAAGGTTCTCTATACAAAGAGAAATCAGATCTTATTGGGGAAACAGTAGACTCAAGGAGTAGGTTAGCCCTTTCCATTTGGAAATGAAATCCAAGACCATCTCGTTCTCCCATTTTTTTCAATTAGAAAGTTAAGGATCATTTTATTTTTTAGCATTGTACTAAATAGAAAGATAAATTTCCAGTGGAAGCCTTCCCATACGATGATTGATTAAGATGGAAAATTGGTGTACTATACAAATGCCAACCCTTGAAAGGTTTGAACAAAGCATATAAGTTTCATAGATTCTTGTTGCATAGGGGTTCCCATAATGGGATCACAATAGGACATAAAGTGTGTCAAATATTGTTTCATTTATCCCAATCCATTGAATATTAGAAATGAAGGACTCCCAAAATTTGGTGGGAGTGGTATGCCGATCACCCATTTAGGGTAAGGTTTCTATTCTGGATGTGTTGGTTCATGCTGCTCCTCTACATCTTCCAATTGAGCTGATAATGACTTGATAGTGTTGATAAGCTCTTGATGAATGTTTGGTTGAACATGAACTTGAACAAGGTCAATAATAGGCAAGGCCTGTTGCATTGATTCTGCCATTATTTGTGGCTGATATCCAACATGGGACATATTTTGAGGGATTTCCTAAATCTATTTTGGTTTTTCCCCTAATAAAGGTAAATATTTATATCCTTCCATAATCGATTCTAGGTAAACCGATGGTCTAGGAACTGAGTTGGGAAGATGTCCTGACCTTGCTTCATTCAATGGGGTGAACCCTTGTTTTTGAGGTACATCAATTGGAAGTGCAAGTTAGGGATCTTCCCATGGAGAATATTTGGTAGGAATTCTACCTCATAGCAATTCAATATTGAGTCTTATTAACTCTTTCACCTCTTCCTCCTACCAAGTGAATCTTTCCTTGAGTGTAAGGGATTAAACCTCTTTGGGAGGAGGATTCTGGTTGTATGAAACCTTACTCTTACCCTTTTCATTGGTATAAGTTCACTAAGGGGACAGTGAGGGATTGGTTAGGGGAGTACTAAAATTCAAGTTGAATCTATGGTTTTGGGTATGCACACCTCCTTCATTTGTCTTAGTGTGAACTATATTCCAAATGGAACCACCCTCTCATTGATCTTCTATGTCTACATCATTTTTCGTGTTTTCCACAGGATTGATGTCCATGATATTTACCGATGCGTAATGCATTGTAGGTGTCTTATTGGATCAAAAATGATAAGAGGGTCATTTGAACCCTTTACTAGACGCATTCCTTCCTTTTTGGGATCCTCTTCAAGCTTCTGGTGAAGAGTGACTTAGAGAGAATCGCCCCAAAACCTTTTCATATGTATCCTTTATAGGGGAAATAGGTTATGAGTCGGGATGATCTTTGAGACCTCATTTCTTATTGCTCCACACAAATAGAAAAAGACTATTTTCTGTTGAAGGGGAGATTGAGGTAAAAATTCCCCCATCCCTATGGGTTGGGGATACTCTTGTTATTCATTTATTATGCATCGGGCTATATTTATTATCCTTGGAGGGGAATTTTGTGTTAAAAATGCTCCCATCCTTGTGGGGTGGGGTTGATCCTATACTGTGGTTGTTGTTTCTACTATCACTTCTCTCTTTATTTTGTGCATCCTTGTCCTAGCATGATCCAGGTGTAATGCATGATTTTTCCATGAACCACATGCTTTTGAGGATATCATTAGTGCCTAATGATTGGCCTCCCTTAAGTGAGAATCCTTCTTAATGTTCTTGGTTGCTTAGTTCATGAATTTTTTGACAGATTTCTCTCATCGATCCTGGAACTTTTGAGAATTAATTAGGGCCTATTCCTATTGAGTGATCCATATTTCCTAATCAGGGGTCTTGGTTAATAGCAATATTGGAGTAATGACATTACAAGATGTCATTTATGGTGGGTTCTACTGATCAGGGCGTGAGGTGAAATGAAAAGATCCATGTTCTCCCATCCTAGGATATGAACACCATGTAGAAAATTGATAATCAGATGACATAATTAATGTAATGAATTGAGGCATTCCAATTGATGATCTTTCAACCACTTATCTAATCATGGTTGCCACACAGATGGAAGGTATTCCAAGTTGTTTTGATGATGAAGCTATCTCAGTACTTTGGTATGCATACCCTT
The DNA here is from genome assembly GCA_963277665.1 of Viscum album. Classification (NCBI taxonomy): domain Eukaryota; kingdom Viridiplantae; phylum Streptophyta; class Magnoliopsida; order Santalales; family Viscaceae; genus Viscum; species Viscum album. The sequence goes on along the minus strand of OY728125.1, from coordinate 114,163,281 downwards.
TATAAGGCAAGAACATTTTATTCAAGTGGTGGAGAGTTTTCTAGAGATTCAGACAGATGTTGTATATGCACTCTTATAACAATACCTCTGGAATGTCTAACTAAGAAGTGGTTGAGTTCCAAAACATGATGGGTATATAATCCCTAGAAAATTTTATTCTCATGAGAAATATATCCTTTTGTTATTATGCCAGAGATTCATCCACTTGATCATCCCAACATGAGTGCTTATTTTTTGTCTTATCGCAAGTAGCTAGGCTAATGGGGGTCTCACTGGCATGGAAATAGTCCATAGATGGTTCGAAGGATGACCATTTCCCTAGACCATCTTTTGATTGAGAAGGGAAGTTTCCTATCATTGATAGGGTATCAATCATGACTGGACCCATCTTTTTAAGCACCTCAGAATATGAGGTCTTTCTCATATTTGATCAAGTAATGGTAGGAACTTCTTATTAACTGATATTCTATCCATAATGAGGGATGTTATGGCACTCATTAGGCTATGGGCTCTTAGGATCGATCAGATTGTGCCCATGAGGAAATTTTGTGTGGTAATCATTCTAGGGAGGACCTTTAGAGCTACTGTTATCCGTGATGTGGAGAGGATATTCACGACTACTAATTCAAATTATATAATTTGGTAATTGATCATAAGGATCATGGCCCACCATTGATAGATGTTTGAAAACCTCAAGAACTCCAGAATTCAATAGAGCAGGTTCATAGGCATATTTTGGAATTTTGAACTACCCTAGGTGAGATTTATTTTTTAATTTCCTATATTGGGAATTTGGAACCACATGTTGTAAATGGATATTCCCATGCATGGGAGTGGGTTTGAGCAAATCTCATGTTTCTATCAGATCATGCCGATGAGCTTTTGGAATTTTTTAAGGGATATATGTCTTCCCTAGAGAAGCCTCCACAATGGGCCATTAATTCCAAGTCGTAATAGGTATTTATGCCTAATATAATTATCCATTTATCACATAATAGTCCCAAAGACCCTCCTGGATGGGAGAAAAGATGTATTTATACTCTTGAGTGACCATCTCATTGTGCGGATGAGTCACCCCACTTAAGAATACAAGGCCATGGGCCTAACTCCTAGCTATTTCTATTGACGTGATTATGTCTTGGAAGGTTTTTATGATATGGCCAGGAATTGATGTCTTACTTTCCATCATTTCTAGGATATTCTGAGAAACATCCTTGGAGAGAATGGGAATATATAACCATTCCGATGTGGGGGAAGGAATATGAGTTTACCCTTGATTTTTAGCCAAGATATGTTGACTAGGTCCTTCAATTGCCTCTATATTTTACTGAAGAGATTAGTATGCCAGAGAAGGTATTTGCATCTTCTTGTAGTTTTCCACCATATTTGATTGATGATCTTGATATACCGGAGTAGGTATTCATATATACTTTTAGTTTACTATTGTATTTGATTGAAGATATTGATATGAGTGAGTAGGTATTTGAATATTCTTATTGGTTGCCCCCATATTTTCCTAGTGGTATTGATGTGAGTGAGCTGGGATTTTCTTCTTATCTCTAGTTAATATCATATTTGACTAACATGCTTGATATAAGGGAGCACGCATTTTCATCTGATCATTGTTTTCCACCATATTTTCATAGTGGGCTTGATATACTTGTACATGGATTTGAATCTCTCATAGTTTGATGTCATATTGGACTGATGATCTTGATATACAGGAGAGGGTATTTGCATATGCTCGTTGGTTAGATCTATATTTTACTAGAGGTATTGACATACAGGAGTAGGTATTTTCATATGCTCATAGTTTTCTTCAATATTTTATTTATGGGATTGATATGAGGGAGCAGGTAATTTCATTTTCTCATTGGTTATCACCGTATTTGACTGGTGGGCTTGATATGAATGAGAAGGTATTTTCATCTGCTTATTCGCTGCTATATTTTATTGGTGGGATTATTCAGTAAGAACAAGAATTATTTCCTATTCTGGATTGTTGGACCATCTTCCTCTACAAGCTTCCCTAGGGGCTTGGGTCTACATGACTTCATCTAGGGCCCACAGGGTGGTATTCTATTCATAGTGAGGATGCTGGGCTATGTGACATTGGTGGTGAGGATTGATGGTAGGGGACCTTAGGTGGGAATCCTATGTTGTTAGGATGATGTCACTAATGAACACTTCATCAGCCTCCCTAAGGTAATATAGGAACTCATTATCTCATTATAGTGATAGGCTCCCAAAACGGTTTGATATGATTATTGGTACCATCCAGTTTTGGATCACTAACTATCGTTGAACGAAAGGCTAGTAGGGATTCATATGCTAGAGGGACAGCTGAGCTACCTCCAAGGTTGGAAGAGTACCATTTTGGTGGTACTCCTAGAACAATACATTTGAAACCCATCATTGAAGACGCTGGGTGGGTGATGGCATCCTCTTTTTAGTCGAGGACCCAGATTGTGCAGTGGCTGATGTGCATGTCTGCAAGAACTGGGGAGATTCCATTAGATTTAAGAGAGTTATGGTGAAAAGTTCCTGTAATATATGTGAAAAAAACATACAATAATATTCCATCAAAGTAGAATCTCCCATGTGTCATCAATCATTTTATTTGGCCATTTTTTATTTTGAGAGAAAATGGGGTCTGACATGTGGGTAAAATCATCATCTTGGTTAAGAATTCACATTGGGTTCACCATTTTTTTTTCAAATAAAATTTTTGTGTCCCCTGTATATTTATTATGGGGGGTTTGAATATTGAACAATCACTCAAGTTGGGTTCACTATTTTTGAATGGCTTACAACGAGTTGTTTGTGGATCCTAAAACATTCAACAGTTCCCTCATTCGAGATGTTTCACAAACCTATTTTACAAAGGTAGGTGTTTGTTGAGAAATGGAACAACAATACTTAGAGAATTCACATTGATCGAGTGGTTGGGATGTCGGGAGCATCACACCCTTTCAGGGGGGGCTATTTCATATTATGGGACTCTCTTATAGATTTTATTTAAGACATGTTCATGAATCCTTTTTTCATTTTCAAGTATAACATGGGACACCCTTGAATAAATGATCAATTATTAACACACATGGTTTCAGAATAATTTTTATGTATATGATATTCTCCATAAATGGATGGATCAATATGTATATAAGGTTCTCCATCAATGGTACCTTTTGAAATTTAGATCATAGATTTTATATTTTTCATTATTATGAATCTGGTTTTAAGCCACATAGTGGTGCGATCTAGAATTTACTATCATCTAGGGAGATATAAGTTGTTTTGATGTTGGGATCAAACCCATAAAATAATATTCCTTTGTGTCCTCATGAAAGGAATCATAACCCATGTAGTTTTATGACATTTAATGGGACACATCACCTTTTATGGTCATGTGATGTGGACCAAACTATTCCGTTTAATGTCATGCGACAAGGACACTGAAGAAAAAGGTTCTTAGTCAAAGTTTGGTGTAGGGATTACTCAAAATTAGCCCGAGGAACCTGTAAGAAATATGGTCTCCTAGGTGGGGTATGATCTCACTAGGAATGCATCCTATAGGAAATCAGGGTTGATTTTTGGTGTCATGTTTGATCCTTAGGGAGGATTCCTACATATCCCATTTGGATAGAAATCAAATCCCATGTAGTTCAAAAGGTTGGGGATTACACCTATAAAGTGGGCCCAAGGGTGTTTCTTCATTGGGAATATGGATCTTTAAAGTTTGAGGGATGGTTTTAGGGATTAAAACACATAGGAGGATTGCTTTAGTGATTATGGTTGGGGATTATATCAAATAAGAGTCCTGTATGAGTGCTTGGGATAGTTGGGTATTATACCAAATAGGATGCCTATTTGAGTATGGTTGGGGATTACATGGAATAAGAGGTTCATTTGAGTATGGTCAGATCTTTCACTAAATATGTGGCCCATAGGTGCTTGGGAACATGTATATTTCAATATCTATACTAACCTATAATCCCACATGAGTCATCCTCAATGTGATAAACAAGAGGAAGTGGTAGATCTGAAGATCACACAATCCACTTTTTCTACTGGTGGATAGATGCTGAAGCCCAAAGGGAGAGGGAGAGAGAGATATCTAGCACCCTTCCCCTCTCTGGTTTTGGTAACCAAGATAGTAACATTGATTCCTATATATGAACCGGGTAGGAGAAGAGGAGAAAGATTGAAATCTCCCATAATAAAGACAGGGGCTTACTCTAGGAGGGACACCCTACTTCCGATTTTAGAGAGAATGAGAGAAGGATCCAACACTAGCCCTCATCGAAAGGAAAGGTGAGTGGTTCCCCTCAATATATGAAATGGGGAGGTCCACATGAGTACCTCCAAGGTCAGCAACCTCATTACCATGTGAATATATGCTTGAAGACATTCCTAGGACCCCCCTTGTTAAGGAGGTTACCAATAGGACCTCATTTACCATGGGTATGTACGCTCGAGAGGACATGATGGTATGACCAATGATTTGATTGTATATATCTAGCGATTTTGGAAGAGGCCTTGGCATGATGCCTCGCAAGGGGTCCCACTAGGGGCTTAAAACTTCACACAAAAAGGGTTGATGAAGAATTCCATTAGGTTAGTTCATGGAAGGGCCAAGGTGGGACCGAAAATTATATCGGAGGTAGGTGATGAGAGCAGAATTTGGATTGCCGGAGGATGAACCATTCCACTTAGAATTTTTCTATGCAGGATGGGGTTCCCTCCACATATCTTTTTTATATGCGGGTGTTGTAACACCCCAAGATTCCACGATACGCTTCTCTTTCAATAATGCAATAGCTTGCATTGTATGCAAGTTCGAGTTCTAACACACCGCGACTAATCAAAGTAGCCGTTATGAATAGTAATACCCACTTTTTAAAATTATAAAAATTTCATATTTCAAAATGGACTTCATTTTTGTATTCGTAATATCGAAATTATCCTAAGTTGAATTTTTTGTAACTTTCTGAGAACTTCCAATTTTTTATGAATAGTGAAAAATACTTAAAACAACTTTTTAAATCAAAATAATTTATAGTGATAAATTATACTATTTAGTGGTTTTAAAGCATAATTAGAATATATTTTTACCATTTTATCCAATGGTGGTCATTATAATTAATTTAATATTGAAATTGGACATGAACAATTGTCAATATTTTGATATATATTCTTTCTTAAAAACACGCTATTTGTTGTGACAGTGGAAATTAATTATAAAATTAATTAATGAAACTTATATGTTTGTAATTTTTTAAAATAGACATCAATTTTGAATACGGAATATCAATTATAGCTTAGGCTGAAATTTTGGCATTGTTCTGAAAAACTTCAATTTTTGATGAATAGTGAAACCACTAAGTGGTAGTTAAAAAACTGATTTTTCGTTTAAATGAAACATTACCACTTCAGTGATTTGATTTTCAAAAATCCGACATACATGGTTGTCATTAGGAAGTAAAATGTGGTTTAATGAGATTAAAATAATTTTTTGGTGAATAGTAATTTTTAAGTTTAATTAATCACGATTAAAGGTAATTAGTGAAATTTAAGGTAAAAATGATATTATAAAAATATGAAAATACATTTACACTTGTCCTAATCCTATTTTATTAGTCATGTAAAACCAATACAATCCATGAGTCAACTTGGGGACCCCATGGATCCACTTTGGTAGGAAAATGACATTAAAAACTTTTTATTTAATGTTAAAATAAAAATGTCACAAACATGAGTTGTTTTAATAAAACAATTTTTAAATGGGGTTATACAAGTCATATTTTTGACTATAAATATTAATTAGAAAGATAAAATGATTTCCTACATCATGATAATTTTTCTATAATTTTTAGACATTAAATAAATTAAATTATTTATGACACCATGATGATGCAGCGATTACCTCATTAATTAACGATTTAAATAAAATAAAAAGATAATGTAAAATATAAGACTTACACATGTAAAAAACCTATTGTATGAGTATATTTCTAACCCTTATCACCTTATCCTCGAAATATATAAGTTTGGGACCTTTAAAATCCGAAACTCATTATATAATAAAGTAACATTTCATGACTTTCCAAGAGTGCCCCTCCTCTCCTCTTATAAAAGGCCCCCACCACTACCACCTTATTCACACCTTCAAGCCTTTTGGATCGGCCAAAATCAGCCCAAATACTCTCCCAACTTCCCTCTCTTACTCCTAGAAGCCTCACTTTGGGCAGAAGTCTTCCCAAGGAAGCCTTTGAGCTCAAATAAAAAAGAGTTACCCGTTTTAAAGGTAGTGTTTTCTCTTGTGTTCTTATGTTTTATTTTGCTTCTCCAACCCCCTAAACTCTTTTTATTAATTTATTTTGTAACAACACCAGTATCATAAATATACTAGTATGTTTTTATAAGAAGGATTCGAGCTAAAATTACACACACCTACATCTAATGGTAAAAGAACATACTATTTCTGTGGATGGCGGATTTCTGCCTCACGAAACGATGATTGTTCAACACTCATATAACACCTTAAAAGGTGGCCATTAAGATGTCACTATATTTATATATTATACATAATATGTTTACTTTTTACTTAAGTTTATTTATTTTTCATTTATGTCATACCTTTATGATTTCCATTATGGGTAAACGCGATAATTTCATTTTAGGAAGTGCGGACTACCGCCCCCTCAAAGTGATTTAAATCGTTAATGCCATATGTGGGATGTATAAAGGATGAAGTAAATGGTATTATACATTATATTATACTGGAATTATATTTCACCTTTATATCATTATTATTTCATTCCATTAAATACGAAATAGAAATGAAAGTAGCGTTCATGCGTACGTACGACTTACCGTCTCCATGAACGGTGCATTTCATTTCTTACCTCTAAATGTTATGTAATAATATAAATGCATTTATATACTGGATATATAGAATATATATGATATCCACATCATGAATATAATTCTGTATATAATGGATATTTTACCACATGAACAATGTGTAATTATAAGAAGTTTATTTTTGACTCAAGTACCTAAGATCAACAAAATGACCGTTATTAACTTAAATAATTACATAATGTCCATAACATGGTAATAAGTGATATAAAATGAATAATGAACATGAAAAATGTTCTTAAGCAAATATAAATTAACTCTAGTTTATTATTCAGGAGATTAAAGAATGATCGAGTCAAGTCGGACACGAGGTAAGGGAACTTCTTAACCCAATTTCCATTCTTTGGGTTAATCTCCTACTTTCAAATTATGTCATGATATTATTATGTCCTATATTGTATTTGTAATTTATTTATGTGTACATATAGTGAATACACATAATAGATATATTTTATTTAAAAATGATCTTTTTAAGGGACTTCGTCTCAATCTCCATTCATTGAGGCATATTTTGTTTTATACACAAATTTCTTTTATACGGTGTATAAACCCCTTTGACTTTTACGTTTATTCAAAAGGAATATTTTTATACGAAGAATTTTACTAAATGACAAAAAGGAATGTTTTTTTTGTCGTACGTATGCAGCGACAATGACTTCTCCACCACCGTGACCATTATTTGAGTTTCGGTTTCTCCTACAAGCCATAACTTTTTTTAAATGAAAAATAAAAACCAAGTTTTAACTTTCATTTATTTTGGTATCGAAAATGGTTTTGATAATGTTTCAATATATTAATGTGTTGTATTGATATCTTGTGATTGAAATGTGGAAATGTTATGTTTCCTTTATTCATGTTTTATGTGATACGATTATGTTATAGTTTATGATATGTTTAAACCTGTTCATATGAGGAATGCATTGGACTTAATAAGTGACGGGTGGAGCCCGCTATATCTCCTCGATGCATCGGCAGGTCTCATGAGACAAAATAGTGTCTTGGAAAGAGGCCTTGACAAAATCTTATTTGTGGTCTTGGCACGAGGCCTTGGCTACGTGGTTATAATAGTCTGACATTATGCATTCCTTCATTATGAAAGTGGTTATTGATATTGCATGTGATTATTCGACCAGTAGAATATCCATGTGAATAAGTAAATGGAATTATCTCATTTTACTTTTTCCATATTATATTGAATTTCAAGTTTAAAAGGCTTTTGTTTTAGTTACACATTGCCTTAAATGTGTATGTTTATTTATGAAATCTTCCGCTATATTTTTATCCTTACTGAGCATCTGAGCTCACCCCTTTCAATGTTTTAATTTTTCCAGGATGTGATGAAGTATATTATGAATGACCTACAAGGATAGTATGAGGGGATATGAATACAAGATGTTTTTTTAGTTTTGTTTTAATTTATGATGTAATGTAAGAATTATGAATGTATCTAGTATTTCCAAGACTACTAAACTAATCGGTCTTTCGAGACTTAATCTTTTGTGATCATGCCAATGTTACGCAATAATGCACCGACTCTGGGTAACTGGGGTCGGGGCGTTACAGTTGGTATTAGAGGCAGTTTAGTACTAACCTTGGAAGCTAGATTTAGATAAACTATGATTAGAGCACATAGCCCTAAGATAGACTTTGAGGATTAGTATAGAAGAACTTCATAGAATTTTGTTGTTGTAGAGATTTTGTGAGTTTTCCGAGCAATACATCCCTGTCTGGATACGAGCAGGTAGAGGCTGCTCTGGAACAGATGTACCTAGGGGTAAAACCTGAAAACACCGCTTTGAACTAGACTCGAACGGGAACTGGTGCACGACAACGGGCCTTGCTGCACTCTTGGTTACGACACTCCCGGGGGATATTCTTAGGATAATTCTCATTTTCTTTACAAATCATTATTAAGGGTTTATGAGTATATACTCCCTCAAATAAAACATTTCTTTTTATTAATATGGATTATATCCCTAAACTGTTTAATTTATGTTAAGTATTTTACAAGTACGAAATTACGTAGTTTTATTCATAAACTGATCTAGTTTATGCCATTGTTTAGAAATGGCGCCTAGTGGAAGGAATGGAAACCATATCAATGCACACACTCCATATAGGGATTGCCCTCCTACTCAAGATAATTATAATGGATCTGGTGATACAACTGGTGCTGATCAGCTTATCACCATACTGGGACAACTCACTCAGGCTATGAATAACAACCTTACTCGTATGGAGCACCCTGATCCGCAACATGGAGGATCAATGTTAGACCGATTCATGAGGAAACAACCACTAACATTCAATGGAATTACAAATCCCTTAGTAGCTGAGAAATGGATAAATTCCTTAGAGAAAATATTCCATGCCTTGGGGAGTAGTGAAAGGGAAAAGGTTATCATGGCAGTTTACCACCTCACTGGAGATACTGATCAATGGTGGTCATTGTTTCAAAATAAAAAGGAAGATGAAGAAGTATCAAGTATGGAATGGAGAGAGTTCAAAGATCTTTTCTTAGAAAAATACTTTCCTCGTGACCATCGAGCAGATATGGAAAGACAATTTCTGAGTCTAAGACAAAAGGAGGATGAGAATGTCGCAAAGTATGAGGCCAACTTTACAAGGTTAGTGAGGTATGCTGCAGATTATATATGTAACCCAAGAATTAAGATTGATCGTTTCTTTAATGGGTTAAAACCATTTCTACGTCAAGGTTTAGTATCACAATCCTTCTCATCGTACGAAGATATTGTATCGTGTGCTATCAAGACAGAAAAGGTATTCTCTAAGTCTTATGACAACAAAGTAAAGCAAGAGAAGAAGAGAACGGTGGAACAAGAGACAGATAAAGGGAAAAAGGGAAAGAAGGATTTTCCATTATGTGATAATTGTGGGAAGAATCACCCCAGTGCTTGCCTAAAAGGAATGGGAGTTTGTTATAAATGTGGAGAAAAAGGTCACCGGGCTCGTGATTGCAAGGGAAAGAAAGAGGCTATCAATGTTGAATGCTACAATTGTAGGGAAATGGGGCATTATCCAAATGAATGTCCTAAGCGTCAGGGAAAATTACCTCAGAAAAGGCCAAGGGATCAAGGAAAATCTTATGCTATTACTACAGTTGAAGTGGAATAATTAATGTATTGGTGCTTTTGGACTCAAGGATTATATTCTGGTTATAAGAATAATATGATATATATAAGGATTGTACTGCAGTACTTGTTTTTTTCATTAAGGTTTTAATATGATGAAGGTAATCATATTTATAGTATGTGACAATAAGAGAAACTTTACTTTTTTTGGGGAATCTGATGTTACAATTGATTTTGAAATTTATAGACCTTTTAGAGAAAGTCTAGAAATAGGTATTTTGGATAACTATAAAGGTTGGAATAGATTAAGTTGAACCTTGGATAGTATTATTTAAGGTTAAAACATTTCTGAAGATTATTTTTGGAATATTATAATACTATAGTTTTAGGAAAAGGACAACCTGCAGGTTGGGGGATAACCCGTCACGTCGGACAAAACTACAGGAATCAAACCCACAACCATAGTGTGACAGGCCTTTATTACCTACCACTAGCCTAAAGGAAGTCCCTGGTTATTACAAAATAGTTTTCCTAATATAAATGGTATGTGGTAATATTTGGAACCTTATACAATTAGGATAAATAGAATATTTTTGAGTTCTGCTACCATTTAGAGTGAAAGATGGGTTTGTGGTAAACATTTATTAAAGAATGAAAAGTCTACATGACAAGTATGTATATTTCCTTACGTTCTTAGTAAACCTCCTAAATAAATGCCTCAACTTTATGAAAGGTAACTTAAAACAAAAACGTTTTCGGTTAACTTTTCCAACTGGGGATTCAATGACCGTTTAACCAATCACAAGTTTGTGATTTTCTTATGGTTAACTTTCTCCTAATCCTGTTTTCTACAACTCTCCATCAGACCTTGATGGTTCCATATCCATATTTTCATATAATCCTATTATGGGCTATCTCAGGTGACCTTTGTATCTCTCTTTCTTTATTTTAATGTTATATTTTTATTAACCCTACTTCCGATGTGGGGTTTTCACAAAGGTATTTTCTATTTTCAACCTTTTATTTTCAAAGAAAAATTTCAAATTGCGAGGACACAATTTATTGAAGGAGGGGAGAATGTAACACCCCGAGCTTCCATGATACACTTCTCTTTCAATAATGCAATAGCTTGCATTGTACGCAAGTTCGAGTTCTAACACACCGTGACTAATCAAAGTAGCCGTTATGAATAGTAATACCCACTTTTTAAAATTATAAAAATTTTATATTTCAAAATGGAATTCATTTTTGTATTCGTAATATCGAAATTATCCTAAGTTAAATTTTTTGTAACTTTCTGAGAACTTCCAATTTTTTATGAATAGTGAAAAATACTTAAAACAACTTTTCTAATAAAAATAATTTATAGTGATAAATTATACAATTTAGTGGTTTTAAAGTATAATTAGAATATATTTTTACCATTTTATCCAATGATGGTCATTAGAATTAATTTAACATTGAAATTGGACATGAACAATTGTCAATCTTTTGATATATATTGTTTCTTAAAAACACGCTATTTGTTGTGACAGCGAAAATTAATTATAAAATTAATTAATGAAACTTATATGTTTGTAATTTTGTAAAATAGTCATCATTTTTGAATTCAGAATATCAATTATAGCTTAGGGTGAAATTTTGGCATCGTTCTGAAAAACTTCAATTTTTGATGAATAGTGAAACCACTAAGTGGTAGTTAAAAAATTGATTTTTCATTTAAATGAAACATTACCACTTCTGTGATTTGATTTTCAAAAATCCGACATACATGGTTGTCATTAGGAAGTAAAATGTGGTTCAATGGGATTAAAATAATTTTTTGGTGAATAGTAACTTTTAAGTTTAATTAATCGCGATTAAAGGTAATTAGTGAAATTTAAGGTAAAAATGATATTATAAAAATATGAAAATACCTTTACAATTGTCCTACCCCTATTGGATGAGTCATGGCCGACCAAGAAAATCCATGGGTCAACTTGGGGATCCCATGGATCCACTTTGGTAGGAAAATGACATTAAAAACTTTTTATTTAATGTTAAAATAAAAATGTCACAAACATGAGTTGTTTTACTAAAACAATTTTTAAATGGGGTTATACAAGTCATATTTTGAACTATAAATATTAATTAGAAATATAAAAAGATTTCCTACATCATGATAATTTTTTTATAATTTTTATACATTAAATAAATTAAATTATTTATGACACCATGATGATGCAACGATTACCTCATTAATTAATGATTTAAATAAAATAAAAAGATAATGTAAAATATAAGACTTAAACTTGTAAAAAACCTATTGGATGAGTATATTTAGAACCCTTATCACCTTAAACTTGAAATATATAAGTGTGGGACCTTTAAAATCTGAAACTCATTATATAATAAAGTAACATTTCATGACTTTCCAAGCATGCCCCTCCTCTCCTCTTATAAAAGGCCCCCACCACTACCACCTTATTCACACCTTCAAGAATTTTGGCTCAGCCAAACTCTACCCAAATACTCTCCCAACTTCCCTCTATTACTCCTAGAATCTTCACTTTGGGCAGAAGTCTTCCCAAGAAAGCCTTTGATCTCAAATCAAAAAGAGTTACCTGTTTTAAAGGTAGTGTTTTCTCTTGTGTTCTTATGTTTTATTTAGCTTCTCCAACCCCCTAAACTCTTTTTATTAATTTCATTTGTAAAAACAACTGTATCCTAAATATACTAGGATGTTGTTATAAGAAGTATTCGAGCTACACTTACACACACCTACATCTAATGGTTAAAGAACATACTGTTTCTGTGGATGGCGGATTTTTGCCTCATGAAACGATGATTGTTCAACACTCATATAACACCTTCAAAGGTGGCCATTAAGATGTCACTATATTTATATATGATAAATAATATGTTTATGTTTTACTTAAGCTTATGTATTTTTCATTTATGTCATACGTTTATGATTTCCATTACGGGTAAACGTGATAATTTCATTTTTGGAAGTGCGGACTACCGCCCCCTCAAAGTGATTTGAATCGTTAATGCCATATGTGGGATGTATAAAGGATGAAGTAAATGGTATTATACATTATATTATACTGGAATTATATTTCACCTTTATATCATTATTATTTCATTCCATTAAATACGAAATAGAAATGAAAGTAGCGTTCATGCATACGTACGGCTTACCGTCTCCATGGACGGTGCATTTCATTTCTTACCTCTAAATGTTATGTAATAATATAAATGCATTTATATACTGGATATATAGAATATATATGATATCCAAATCATGAATATAATTCTGTATATAATGGATATTTTTCCACATGAACAATGTATAATTATAAGAAGTTTATTTTTGACTCAAGTACCTAAGATCGACAAAATGACCGTTATTAACTTAAATAATTACATAATGTCCATAACTTGGTAATAAGTGATATAAAAGGAATAATGAACATGAAAAAGGTTCTTAAGCAAATATAAATTAACTCTAGTTTATTATTCAGGATATTAAAGAACGATCGAGTCAAGCCTGACACGAGGTAAGGGAACTTCTTAACCCAATTTACATTCTTTGCTTTAATCTCCTACTTTCAAATTATGTCATGATATTATTATGTCCTATCTTGTATTTTTACTTCATTTATGTGTACATATAGTGAATACACATAATAGATATATTTTATTTAAAAATGATCTTTTTAAGGGACTTCATCTCAATCTCCATTCATTGAGGCATATTTTGTTTTATACACAAATTTCTTTTATATGGTGTATAAACCCCTTTGACTTTTACATTTATTCAAAAGGAATATTTTTATACGAAGCGTTTTACTAAATGACAAAAAGGAATGTTTTTCTTGTCATACGTATGCGGCAACAATGACTTCTCCACCACCATGACCATTATTTGAGTTTTGGCTTCCCCTACAAGCCATAAATTTTTTTAAATGAAAAATAAAAACCAAGTTTTAACTTTCATTTATTTTGGTATCGAAAATGGTTTTGATAATGTTTTAATATATCAATGTGTTGTATTGATATCTTGTGATTGAAATGTGGAAATGTTATGTTTCCTTTATTCATGTTTTATGTGATACGATTATGTTATAATTTATGATATGTTTAAACCTGTTCATATGAGGAATACATTGGACTTAATAAGTGACGGGTGGAGCCCTCTATAGCTCCTTGATACATCGGCAGGTCTCATGAGACAAACTAGTGTCTTGGCATGAGGCCTTTACAAAATCTTATTTGTGGTCTTGGCATGAGGCCTTGGCTACGTGGTTATGATAGTCTGGAATTATGCATTCCTTCATTATGAAACTGGTTATTGATATTGCATGTGATTATTCGACCATCAGAATATCCATGTGAATAAGTAAATGGAATTATCTCATTTTACTTTTGCCATATTATGTTGAAGTTCAAGTTTAAAAGGCTTTTGTTTTAGTTACATATTGTCTTAAATGTTTATGTTTATTTATGAAAGATTCCTCTATATTTTTATCCTTACTGAGCATCTAAGCTCACCCCTTTCAATGTTGTAATTTTTCCTGGATGTGATGAAGTATATTATGAATGACCTGCAAGGATAGTATGAGGGGATATGAAGACAGGATGTTTTTTTAGTTTTGTTTTACTTTATAATGTAATGTAAGACTTATGAATGTATCTAGTGTTTCCAAGACTACTAAACTAATCGGTCTTTCAAGACTTGATCTTTTGTGATCATGACAATGTTACGCAATAATGCACCGACTCTAGGTAACTAGGGTCGGGGCGTTACAGGTGTGGGTTTTGTTTGCATATCATTTTTATAAACGGGTCTATGTTTTTTCCACGTATAACTTTTCTACGTGGGTCAGAGTACCCCTCGCATAGCGTATTCCTACATGGGATTGATTTCATCCCATGTAGCATCTTCCTACGTGGGGAAATGATCCTTTTGTATATCTTTTTACTACATGTGGAGATCATCCACAAAGGGTCCATCTAGTCATGACTTGTAGAATAGTGTCTACAAAGGTTTTTGAGTTTATGGGTGTTTGGGAGAATTCATTTTTCTTTCTCAATGTTATGCAGTAGGTTTACCTACTCAAAATCAACAAATCTCACACTTTCTTCCACTATTATATCACAACTCCATCAGTTTTGTGTGTCATTGTGTCTTTTTTGGTTCCCCTATGGGGTCTTTTATAGAGGAACAAGGGTAACTAAATACTGAGGTGGCCAATCATCCGTGGTGGGCCACATGGAATTTGTTTTCAAGAGCCCAATTAAGGAAATACCATCCCAAAAATGATTTAGTTTTTAGGGTATGGAAAATACCATCCAAGACCACAAATGATTTATCATTTGTGGGGGATGGTCATTTGTGGGGGACTAAAGTCACCGTCTGGCCCCACGAACGATCTGTTTTCCTTCATGGGAACCAGCATACTCTACTACACCCTGAAAATGATTTTTTTATGGGATGCCATGTAGAGAGGCAGTCCACATAGTGAGTTTTTCTATACATACCCTAGCCATCCTTTGTGGATTTATACCCTTTGATATTTTTTCAAACACTTATTCAGGTTTATTTTACCCTTACAAAATTCATGAAAGTATTTACTTCTTTCATGCAGAGTTTTCAGGACCCAATAGAGGGGAAGTATCCATGACCAAATGAAATTAATCGAATGGGAAAATGACTTTAAATCCTAGATCCCACCATTTTCACATCTTGTAATATATACACACGATGTGAATTCCATGGGAATTTAAAAAATTTCAACTTTCATAAAAAAAACACCACCTCGATCATTATTTAATACACATCATGAATTCCACTTACACAAAGTGTAATCTATCTCATGATTCCCCCCTTAGTCATGTACAATCCATGAACTAGATGACTATACAAGTCGTTAATCACCTTTACACATCGTGAATTCCAATTACCCAACATGAACTTCCTAAACAAGCTCTATTGTAGCTTCATCCTCCATTGAAAACTCTTAGAACCTCCTCAAAACACCTCAAACCATGAAAACTAGTAATATAACAGGATGAGAAGGTATGGGCCATTACAAGGTCGATATGGCACATGGTTCCCAAGTGTTGGATCCATCGTGAGGCATTGTTACTTATGTTTGGTTATTTAAAGTGTCAGTAACAACCTATATGGTGTTTTCCCACATATCTTAGAATGGAATTATAATTAACTAAATAATGTGAGTTTTATATGAAACAGATCATTTGAGATAATGTTTTATTTGTACTATTGAACCTCATAGTTCAACACCAATAGCTAATGCCTTTTCAGTATACCATCTCCATGGGTGTATCTTTTTTAGGTGCAGTTAACTAAATATTCACAAAAACCTACATAGAGTTTTCCCATATAAATTACTATGATATTTTACTTAACCAACCTTCATTTACATTCATCTAGTTGGATCGTTTAGTGAGATTATGATAGGTACCTGAATGATTTTAGTGACCTGGAACCTAAATGGGAAATTACCGTATATGGATGCCCAGTGAGGATAAGTTCATTACCTTCCCTCTCATTGATATCATGACCCTCCAGGGAGCAGTCCCTTATGAGGATTCTTGGGGAAGATCAGGGCCCAATAGGTTAATGCTTGGAAGGTGACGCCTTAAGTGTTTAAGAATCTACAATTCCCCCTTAGTTATGAGTTATTAATTGGTTAAATTAGATTTCAATTAAAACTTAATGGGTGGTTTCCTATATAAATTGGAATTGAAAAACTGTATAATTGAACCCATATTGATAGGTTTTGAGCGTCGTAAGTTGATATCATCTTTACCTATCCTTTTTTACCTTATTATGGTTCTAGTAGAAGAGAAATTTGGGCTAGGTAGTTAGAACCAGTGACCCTGTTATTAGTTTTGATTGGAAAGGTTAAGTGGGAGACCAATAGGCCCTTAGTTTTGACTCATACCCTAGTGAGTCAACATTTGATTTAATTGGTGGAAACCTAGGGGAGGGGTTGGATAGGGTTTACATATGCCTTTAGAGATGGTGATCTTGGTAGTATGCTTGTGTAGAGACATATGCATGGGAGGTTCTTGGGTTTTGTGATATAAGAAAGGTGATTCCTTTGGTTTCTAAGAAATAAACAAGGGTTCTTGGGCATTGGGAAACATATCAACACCCATAGTTAATTCAAGGATATTCCCCCTAAACAAGTTAATAAATCTGGTGTTGAGGCTAATTAGTTCATAACTATATTGGGGTATTTGACCTAGGTTATGATAGATAATCTAGACTACATAGAGCGATCTGTTGATCCACAACATGGTTTAATTATGTTGGAATATTTCATATGACAACATAATCCATAATTTAGTGAAAATACTAATAAATTGGTAGATGAAAAATATATCAATCCCCTAGAGAATATCTTTCTCACTTTGGGAAGTAGTGAAAAGGAAAAAGTCATCATGACAGTCTATCATCTGAAGAGAGATATAGAACTATGGTCATCATTAATTCAAAACACTAAATAAGAATATGAGATCAGGTGCATAGAATGAGGAAATTTTAAGGAGGTATTCTATGAAAAATACTTTCTTCATGATAAAAGAGTAGGAATATAAAGAAAATTAGTAAATCTTAAACAAAAGGAGGAAGAAAATTTTACTGAATATATAGCTAACTTTACAAGGTTTTCTAGACATACTACAAACTATGTACATAGACTAGAAAATAAGATCGATCATTTATTTGATGGGTTAAATCCAAACATTCGAAGGGAATTGGTATCTCAGACCTTTTTTTCATATGAGGATATAATCTCAAGTTCCATTAAGACAAAAAAGAGTTCTCTAGGATGTATTTATTTAATAAGGGAAATTAGGAGAAAAAGTGGATGATTTAGAATCATGGTAAGAACAATACGACAAATGGGAATAAGGAAGGGTGAGATTTACCATATGTGATAACTTTAGGAAGAAACACAATGGGGATCATAGGAAGGGAATCAAAGTTTTTTATAATTGTATAGAAAATGACCATTAATCTCACCAAGGAAAGGGAAATTTAGAAGATGTTGACGTTCAATTATTTAACTATAGGGAGAAAGGAAATTTTGTAAACCAATGAACCAAACATTAAGAAAGTTTACCTCATAAAAGGTCAAGGGAGAAAGGATAAACTTATGCAATTACAACATCTGAAGTCGAAGTTCCCAATGACATGGTGATAAGTAATTTGACCATTTCCTAAAAAATAACTATGTTTTTTTATTCTATATATTCAAACTCTTTTATATCTTCCATGTTTTCTAAAAAAACAAACATTTCCCTATAACCCTATTAAGGGTATTATTAATTAAGACACTAACTGGAAGTACTATCACAGTAAATATGTGTCAGAAAATTCCAATTATGATGCATGATCATACCATATTTAAAAACTTGGTTATTATATCTATGGTGGAATTTGACATTATCCATGGTATATATTGACTTTCAAAGTATAATGAAAAAATTAATTTCCAAGAGAAGGAGATTATGATTCATGAAAGTGAAGTGAAATATCTTATCTTTAGAGGGGAAACTTCATAATCTAAATATTGTCAAGATAATCCCCCAATAGATTTTTTTAATTAAATTATGGGTGGAGAATAAGATCAATCAGGATTTATGGATAGTGAAGATATCATAAGAATAGAGGATGTACTTATGGAACAAAATTTCATTGATATTTTTCTATAATAATTACCTGGTCATCCACCAGAGAGTGAAGTTTAGTTCTCTATTGAACTAATTCTTGAAGTAAGAATTATTTCATGAACCCCTCCCACCAAAGATACCACAATTAAGGGAGAGAGATAATGAACCCCTGAGTCCTGTCTTCAGTAGGCCCTGGGTTGGTGACTAGCATTGAGGGTATAAAAATCTCATAATATGGGAAGAATTATCCTCTATAAATTAAACATGATTGGGAGATAGGATAAAAAATCACCAAACAACTCCAGCAGGCAATATAAAGGTAAACCAAAAACCATCCCACAATGCATGAATAAATAAAAATGATATATATAAAAGTCTCCAAAGTAAATACCAAAAATAAAATTCTATGACATCAACTCAACACCAACTCTAACCCAACTAATAATGTCCCGATCAGTCCCTAAATTACTCTTGGAAACCTGAAAATAAGTTATATACATAGGGTGATCATAACATGTATACTCAGTGGGGACATAACCAAGACCTCAAGTGCATATGTGAAAAGAACATGCTAATGTGCTAGTGAATGAACAACAGAACCAACAATAACCTATATATTTCATCTAACCAAACTCAGCCTCACTCACCAAATCACACGTCCAATATAACAATATAACATCAAGACCATAACAAAGAAAGGTGCCCTGCTGCCTCTTCCCCACTGGTTTCCACTCATACCCCAAAGTCAAACTTCCTCTAATCTCATCCCTTATACAAATGTCACATCACATCACATCACATCCATCTCACATACCCTTGGGACACACATCACAACACATCCCTCCTAAAAACACCTAGGCCACACATCACATCACATACCACTCATAGACACCTTGTCCATACATCACATCACATCACATCCAAAACCAGAGTAGTAGGGTATCATGAATGTGGAGGACAACAACCTCATCCCCTCCTCCTAACTCACATGACCCCCACCATATATCACATCATACCACGTCACATATCTCCCATATACACCTAGGATAACACATCACATCTCATCCATAGACACCTAGGCCAACACATCACAACTGAAGGAAGAGTGGGGGAGAGGGGGTAGCCAACCATATATAGCAGTACCATCCTAGATGTTAGGGAAAACACCCAAAACTCAGTAGATATGAGAATTGGTAAGGTTATCCAACTTGTGTGGAAAATATATTAAATAATATAAATATACATGATATAGAGATAACACACAATACCCAACCTATGAGTCCATATAAAAAAAACTGGCACACACCACATCACCACCACATACCAAACTTCAACTATCTCAACTACTGCCACCACTATATGCAACACACCACAAAATACCCACAACATTTTCCACTTCCAGCTTACAAGTTTCGCAACATTTATTAAATAATATATTTACCAAACATATCTATTTCCATACCATTATATTTAATTACTAACCCATTCATTTATTCATTTCATTCAACATCGTAATTTATTATACTGTTACCTGAGCAAATAATATGACTGCACCACACAACCGAACCAACACACATCAAATGTCACAATACTACACATCCTCTATTATCATTGTATCTTATCACCCAAGCCATATCATAATAAAAAAAGCACACATCTCATCCATCACAAAACCATAACTTCTATGTACCACAACCATTGTGCCACAACCACTACGCCACAACCTCTACAACACAACTTCTTCACCACAATCACTACACCATAACCACTACGCCACAAACATTGTTCCACAACCACCACACCACAACATCTATGCCACAAAATCTATGCCACAACCTCTATGACACAAACACTATGCCACAAACACTACACCACATTACACAACTACCCACATTACATCCATGCCAACCAACCACTACATCACTTCCTCACACACTGCATAGCCCATCTGGTCACATCTATCATCTCATAACAGCCCAAATCATGTAGGGAAATAGAAAAATCATAATCTCAACACACATTCCTACTTCTATATTTATTCAAGGGAATTATCACATATCTTCTTTATTTAGCATGGGTATTATCACACAAACCATATGTCCAGGGGTATCCAATTATTATCCAAATATAATTTCTTTAATATTTTATTCAGGTGAGATCACACAACAACACAATAAGAGTCATCATAGCATAACAACTACAGTGCAAGAAACTCCCCCAACAACCATTATTTTCAGAATTGGAAATAAACATGCATAACGATATCAACAACATATAACAAAGTAGTAAAGCATGTGATAAATCCCTATACCCATCAATTTTAGACATGTCAATTAATTATATAATTATTCCAACCCTTAATATCAACCCAAAGGTATGAAAAATCATACAGATCCCACACATAGAATTTCAAAGGGTGAGAATGAGGATCCCCTACCTCAAATAATCTTTCCAAATCATTGCACACTATAGGGTGAAGAATAAATGCCCAAAAAATATAACCATGCCATGAGAAAATGTAGTTAAACCTACACTACATTAAAGGATCATAAAAATATTTCCTAAATCACACCCAACTGAATTGAAATTTCCACAACGAATCCCCAAATAATAAAAGAAGGAAAACAATGAGAAGGAGATAATAACTCACTACATATCAAATGTGGGAATCCAAGGATCAATCTATGATGAAGGATTCTTAAGGTGGCTGGAGGGAGAGCTATTGGGTCACCTGGAAATGACAGGGGTGTAGGGTTTGAGGAAAAACTTGAGTGCTATAGGCTTTAAATACACACTAAACAGGTAAATTTAATGGAATATACCCTTTACATATCATGTAAATGTTGGGTTTCAAGTTTCTCTAAAAAACACATTACCTCAACCATTAAATCCCAATTTTTTTACACATTGTGTAACACCCTATGAACCATACTTCATGAGATGTGAACCTCCCTTTCACATCGTGTAAACTTTACATGATGTGTATTAATCTTGCCTCTAGCTTTTTAATATCCAACACCTTTAGATACACTCTAGGCCTCCTCTAAGGACCACTAAATCTCCTCAATCCTTCCCTAAAACAGCACCAAAACCTAAAACAGGCAAAGTAACAAATTGGGAGGAAACTAACCATTTCATTCGATAAATCTAAAAAATTCTCACCCTCAACAATCCAAAACTAATCCTAGAAGGAAAAGGGATCTGAACGACCACCTTGTGAGATACCTCTCAAGGATCTCATTACTCCTCGACGCTAACACCAACCAAACATGCTAAACCAAATGGCCACAAAACATATCACACAACCTCATCACTACACAACCACATCACCTCAACATCTGATACCAGCCACAACCCACTAAAAACCACACAACCACCTACAAAACCATACAACCTCCACAAAACCCAAACAAAAACCATCGAAACCATCAAACCCTACTACCCCAAACATATGAATTAGGGAATTCAATACCCCATGTCAAGATAATATTTTATCTATGTGGCACTGACCCTCCCAAATGGGTTTAATCGTATCATAACTAATACAACTCAATTAGAAATCAGGTCCTCCCCTTTACATATGTCAGGGGTTTTATCACACATCACACATCATGGGAAATAACAGATCTCATAACATAGAAAGACCCAAATGTCACATCATAAACAAAACTAAAAATAGAAAAAAAATCAAAACAGATTCGGGTACTGGTCACACATCTGTGTCTCTCAATCCCAAGCACTCTCCTATATGGAACCATGCTTCCATAACACATAGACTAGGGGAATGGTTTGACCATGAAACACCTTCTCTTGATGATCCTAAATATCTATTGGACACTCCATTAACATCGCTTCATCCTTGATATCCAACTCCCCCAGTCAATAAACTGGGAGTAATCATGACTATATTGAAAGAGACGGGACACGTGGAAGGCATCGTGAATCCTCTCTAACCTTGGTGGAAACATCAACCGATACACCATCTTAACAACACACCCCAACACCTCAAAGGCCCAAAAAAACTCGGGATAAAGATTAACCCCCCTACCAAACCTCTGTTTCCCACTCTAAGGGGAGATTCTCAAGTAAAAATGGTCTCTAAACTCAAACTCTAGGGGCCTCCACCTATGATCAAGATAGGACTTCTGAAGGTCTTTCACCACCCTCATCTACTCACAAAAAACTAGATCTTATTGGTCATTATATACAGCACATCAAGACCAAGAACTCCTGACTCTATAACCTTCATATAGCACAGTGAAGAATAACACAAATGATTGTACAACACCTAAAACGGAGCCATACTAATGGATGAGTGATAACTATTGTTATACGCAAACATGACCAAAGGTTTATGTCATAACCAAGATCCACCAAAGTCCAATATGCATGTACAAAACATATCCTACAACATCTGGATAGTCTGTTCAATCTACCCATTTGTCTAAGGGTGGAAATAAGTGCTAAGGTGAAACTGGGAGCCAAAATCATGATGCAATCCCCTCCATACTCCTGAGGTAAAATAATGATCATGATCATATGTGATGTTCCTTGGTACACCATGATTCTTAAACACATAATCCATGTACCATATCACCAAATAATCAATGACAATTGAGTCACAGATTACTAGAAAGTGATCTGGTTTCATCACTCGATCCACTATCACCCAAAACACATCAAAAAATACCTGATATTGGGGTAACACTATGAAGAAATCCATCGACATGTCCTCCTATTTACACTTGAGAATATACAAGGAATGAAAAAACCTCCCTGAACACAGTACTCTGCTTTCACCTACTGAAAAACTAGACATATTTCCACAAAATTTTCTACTGACCATTTCATCCCCGACTGCCAAAGTTGTCTCCTCAATCCACAATATATCTTTGTCACACCAGGATGTAACACTAAAGGTGAGATATAAAACTCATGGATAAATCTCCCACGCATCACCTTTGGGACAAACATCCTCTCCTGAAACAACACCTAGTTCCAACCATCCTCTAATCATCCCTCATGAGCATCACTATGGACAAAATTATCACGCATAACCTCTACCTATGAGTCTCCCCACTGAGACTCCTCTACCTTCTACATCAAATAAAACTACATAGTTATTTTATAAAGACAATCTCAACCACTACTCTCTCCAACATCAATATGAATCACTATAAGATCCTCCATTATTTAACAAACATCCACAGACTCCCAAGAAACATCCTCCCAGGACTTCTAAATAAATTCATAGACAACTAAATTACCCTTCCCTAGGGTGTAAGAGATCTAAAAATTAAAATCATGAAGAAACTCTATCGACCTTCACTAGCATAGATTTAGATCACATTGATATAAAACATATCATAGGCTCTTGTAGCCCATGAAAATCACAAAACACTCACCAATGAGGTAATGCCACCTCAAATTTAGCATGAACAAAACTGATTCCAACTCTAGATCACGATTAACATAGTTACACTCATGGGGACTTAAATTCATAGACCCATAAGAGATTACCTCTCTCTATTACATAAACATGCATCCTAATCCTAGATGATACACATCATATACAACCTCAAAACAACACACCCTCCTATGGAAATTGAAGCACTGGATCACTAACCAACTTATCCTTTAGGTAATTGAATACTACATAAAACTGATCTTTCCACACAAAAGTTCGGTCATTTCTGGTCAACACTGTCAATGAGGTTACAACTTGAGAGAAATCGGGTAAAAAAATACGATAATAGCCTGTAAGACCAAGAAAATCGTGAACATATTCCACATTATTGAATTCTTCCTAAGAAACAACTACTTTGACCTTCAATGGGTCCACTACCACACCACACCGAGATACCACATGTCCAAGGAAATACACCTCTTGCACCCATAAATCACACTTGGTAAAATTCACATAAAGTTGGTGGTGTCAGATTATGTGCAAAAAAACACTAAGATGATTGATATGAGTAGACTAAGATATCATTGATGAATACAATGATGAACTAGTCAAAAAACTCATGAAAATCAGAGTTTATAATCCCCATGAACATGGTTAGTGCGTTCGTAACACTGAATGGTATGACCATAAACATGAAGCACCCATACCCGAATCTGAAAGTAGTGTTATGAATATCCCCATCTTTCACCCTCAACTGGTGATATATATACCATAGATTGATATTTGAAAACTAACTATCTTCTCTCAACTGGTCAAAAAGATCATCGATCCTCAGAAGAGGGTAATGATTCTTGACTGTTACCTGATTCAACCTACGGTAGTCTACACACAACCTCAGACTAACATATACATTTTTAGAAAACAAAACCAAATCACCCCACAGTGTCACAATGGGTTGGATGAAAGAACTCTGGATCATATCATCCACCTATAACCTCAACTCATGAAAATCCATGGGAACCATCTGATAGGGATCCATCGAAATCAAAGACCCACCCAGATGCATCTCTATACCAAAATTGACGTCGCATTAAGGAGGTAGTGTCATAAACTTCTATGGGAAAACATCCAGGAACTCCCCCAAAACCATGGGAGCATCCCCAATATGAGATTATACTAATAGATCCACCAACTATGAATAAATAGGTTCTACTTTCCTACCACTTGATCTATATCCTCACTTTCCAATGAAAGCCACTCACTGGCCCTCCACATTAGAAAATGATACTCTTCCCCAAAATAATTCAATGACTGAACACATAGAATATATCCAAAAAATTGAAAGGATAATATCCTATGGCTATATATACAATAAGAAGAAGTCCCATAATGACTGGTGCTGCCTCATCACTAGTCTATATTCCCAGCACACATAAAACAAGGAAGCCTGGCCTCCAACCGGATTAGATAACACTAGGGGAACTGGAAGCCTCTCCACATCTAGTACCAAAATATGGACCAAATTAGGAGAAAAAAACGAGCATTAGTCTCCTAAATAAAAAAAATCACACAAAATGGTAGATGATAAACTAATCATACCTCGATCAACTCCTGGATCTACCGGTGATGCTACCTATAACATGTGCATCTGACCATGCCCAACTTCGCTACCTCTCTGCTGATGGCCATCATAGACACAATTTGGAATGGGTCCCTATGGATGGGGACCATCACGAGGCTTAAATCTACCAAATTCACTTTCTCTCAACCACTAAACAATAATCTATGTCCCTTGCCACTGGAACTGTCTCAGAGGAAACTAATGTTGGTGAAAAGGGGCCTAACTGCTCATCTAAAACTATCCTCCCTAAGCAGCAAGAAACTAATCCCAGAGGTTCCTATATCTCCCACACATACAGAATGAAAATGGAAAACCCATAAAATGAACTCAGAAACCACCTGTACCTGATGGTCTGGAAAGAAACTGCCACAAACGATTCCTCTCTGAACATAACCCTGGCTTCCTAAACACTCATGGTCTATTACCCAAAGCTCCGATCCTCAAAATACCCTGATGAATACCCTACTGAGTCTCAAATCCTAAGGAAATAATCTACTAGATAAAATTATCTCATTTCTTCACCTCTAGATACGTCAAGAGCATAAATGGACTGACTGCATACCAGATCACTGGATGCAGAACCTCCTCTAGACGTCGCGCTCTGGACTCCTAATTTGGGAAAAAATATGAAGCAAAGTAAAGAAGGTCCTTGAACCTGATCCCAAGATCCCATATGCTTATAATATCCAACTAAAAGGAGAGTAGATCTTGCCTCTTGGCTTCCCTCATCATCGATGACAGAAACTATACCTGCAACTCCCTCTAAAATTTGGGCCACAACACATCTGCCTCCTTACATTCACCAAGAAATTGTTTACACCACTAATACATAGCTCCCCATATTTGAGCAACTTCCAATGATACTCATAAATCATATCATGCTTAGATAAAATTGAAATTGATCCTGAGATCCTCTATCCAGTGCACCATATATAGATCTGAGACACTCGACTCATACTTACCTAAACTTTTCCACTGAAAGGCATGTAAAGCCTGCTGCCATGCCTCATCCTCCTTTATCAGGTCAAACCTTAAATTATCAACCAGATCAGCTTATTGAACCTCAAATTCCTGAGAAACTTGAGAATGATGAATAGAATCCATTCCTAAAAACAATGAGAACACCCTAATCCCGATAACATGAAATTTTATTAAATATTATTTAATTTATTCATTTTATTTTCCCAAACCACCCAATTCAAACATGAACCCAAGTCATCATGATGGTGCACCTCTCCTAGGTATCCACCCTGTGTGTAAGTTCACCTCACTTAGTCATTCAATAAGCTCAGATTCCATGAACTAGATCATACCCCCCCTAAAATCCCATGTCCTAGATAGTCTCCCTGGCCTAGGTCACACACCAAGGTTAACTGGCATTGTTGCCATACCAACCCATGAAACCCTCACCGTACCTAAATATAAACCCCATCCTATCTCTCAATCATCAAACTTTGATACTATGTCACAACCCCCCACCAAAGATAATGCAATAAAGGGAGAGAGATAATAATCCCTGAGTCTCACCTCTAGTAGCTCCCAGGTTGGTGACTAGCACCGAGTACATAAAAATTTCACAATATGAGAGGCATTAACCTCTATAAATAAAATAGGATTAAGTGATAGGATAAAAAATAACCAAACAACCCCAGTAATCAATATAAAGGTAAATGAGAAACTATTCCACAATGCATGAATAAATAAAAAAGATATATATAAAAGTATACAAAGTAAATACCAAAAATACAAGTCTACGATAGTAACTCAACAACAACTCAAACCCAACTAGTAATGTTCATCTAGATCCCTACAGTTCTCCTGGAAACCTGAAATTTTTTTATATACATAGGGTGAGAATAATAGGTATACTCGGTAGGGACATAACCAAGGCCTCAAGTGCACATGTAAAAATAAAATGCTAATGCGCAAGTAAAAAAATAACAGAACCATCAAGAACCTATGCAGATCATCTAACCAAACCCAGCCTCACCATAGCCCACTCAACAAATCATGCATCCAATATAATAACATAAAATCGAGATCATAACAAATCAAGGTGCCCTGTTGCCTCTTCCCCACTGATTTTCTACTCTCATGACTCAACGTCGAACATCCTATGCTCCTATATCTTCCACACATATCACATCACATCACATCACATCATATCACATCACATCACATCACATCACATCACATATCACCCATAAACACCTGTGCCACACGTCACATCACATCTAGAATTAGAGTAGTAGGGTATCATGAACATGAAGGACATCAACTTCGTACCCTCCTCCTACCACACATGACCCTTACCATATATCACATCATACCAGATCATCTATCGCTTGTAGACACCTGGGACAACACATAAAATCTATCCTATAGAAACGTAGGCTAATACATCACTGCTAAAGGAAGAGTGTGGGAGATGGGGGTATCTAGCCATATATATCACTATTATCCTAGATGTTGGGGAAAATACCTAGAAATCATCACCTTTGAGCATCAGTAAGGTTATCCAACTCGGGTGTGGAATTTATAAAATAACATAAATATACATGATATAGAGATAACACATAATAACTAGCCCATGGGTTCACATCAATAACACTAGCGCACACCACATCACCGCCACATACCACACATCAATCATCTCAACTATTTCCACCACTATATGAAACACACCACACAAGCCACACAACATTTTACACTTTTAGCTTAAAAGTTTCACCACATTTATTCACTAATCCATTTACCACACATATCCATTTCCATGCCATTATATTCAATTACCAACCCATTCATTTATTCATTTCATTCAACATTATAATTTATTCCACTACTACTCGGGTAACTAATACAACCACACCACACAATGCATCCCAACACACAACAACTTTCACAGTTCCAAAGATCCTCCATCATCATTATATCTCATCTCCCAATCCATCTCACAACAAAACAAGAACACATATCATCCATTCACAACTACAATTTCCACCTACCATAACCACTATGCCACAACCTCTGTGCCACAACCATTATGCCCCAACCACTTCTCCACAACCACTACAACACAACCACCACACCAAAAAATTTTCACCACAAACTTTTCACCAAAACCTCCATGACACAACCTCTGCGCTACAACTACTGTGTCACAACCACTACACTACAACCACTACGCCACATAACACAACTACCCACATTACATCCATTCCAACCATGTAACAACCCATGTATTTATAGAATAATACTTTTTTATTTCTATTAATACTTATGAATAAGATGTTAATTTTATGTTGAAGAGGACAATTTGTCTGATAGCGTACTTGACACGCAATACTGAGTTTCTTTGAAATCTTACGTTACACACAACTTTGAGTTATACCAAAAAACAATATAATAATAATAATATTATTTTAAATGGCAGTTAATACAAAACCGTTGTATTTCTAGGAATAAAAATAACTAACTAAATTTTGATTACACATGTTTGTTAAATTTTTTTACATTTATCCAATAAATTTTGGAGTCTTAAAATAATAATGAATATGATTTTAAGCATCAAAAACTATAATATTTTTAAAAGGTTATTTTACAACCTTTTGAAGGCGAACCATTTTTAAATATAGTTTTTTGTCAATTTCATATGTTCAATTTGATAAAATAAATTTATTATTTAGAATCGGAACATCAAAATTTACTTTGGATGAAATTTTGGTATTTTTTTGATAAAATTCATATTTTTATGAATGGTGAAAATACTGCATTTTAATTCAAAACTACCTTTTAATCTAATTTATTTATATAGTTATATTATTATTTTAATTGGTTTTAAAGATTAATTTGATTATATTTTTATCATTTAATCCAATTTTGGTCATTGTAAGTAATTTTATTTTTAAATAGGACATAAACACATGTCAATATTTTTATAGTTATTACTTCTTAAAAACCAACTTTTTGGTTTTGACAATGAGAATTAATTTTAAATTAATTACTGAAATTTTTTTGTTTTTAATTTGGAAAAATGGATTCCATATTTGGAATCAGGATTTCCAAATTGTGTAAATAGTCAACTTTTATTTTTAGACATTATGAATAGTAACTTCAGTAATTATTTTATTTACCATGGTTAAAGGGTAAATCTGGTAAATAAGTGTAAAAAATAATATTATAATAATATTAAACTACCCTAACACGTGTTACAGTCCTATTGGATGAGATATATCTGACCATAGTCATCCTTGGGTCGATTTTGGGACCCCATGGAGCCACTTGGATGTGAAAATGACATTTTATAAGAATTAGTTTAAAGTAAAGAAAAATGTAACACAAACATGTATCTTTTAGTAATTTTTTTTATATGGGGTTATATAAGCGATATTTTCAACTATAAATAGTCATTAGAAATATAAAAATATTTCATAAATTAAGGTATCTTATTTATAATTTTTTGGCATCAAATAAATAAATTTATTTATGACACAATGATGATGTAGTGATTTCCTTATTAATGAATGATTTAAATGAATGAGATTATAAATATTAAAATAAATTTATTTTGAAAATTTTTATTCCATCCAAGAATTTTAGGGATGATTATGACTTGTTATATTTTAATTAATGAATTTTTTTTGAAATAATAAAGTTTTTATGGATTTTAAAAAAGTCATGATATGAATAGTATTAAAATTGACATAAACGATTTTTTAAAACAAATACTATTTTAATAAATGATATAATAGTCCTAAAAATCTAAGATTCATCCAAATGAATTATATAATGTTAAAAATGTCATTAATTAACCACTTGAGGTTCTATTGACATTTTATAGTAACTATATTAACCATATAGTACACATATACAAGAAGACATGGTAATAGTTAAATTAGTTAACTAAGGGTTAAAGCTAAAAGATATGGTTAAATTTGTGACCTATACTTGTATAAAAACTATTTTTTGAGAGGTTTTTGACCCAAAATAATATTATATTTTAAATAAATGACTTTGGGACCATTTTAAATCGAAAATTATTTTATTACAAAATAATATTTCAATAACTTCCTAAAGTGCCCTCCTCCCTCTTATGAAAGGGCTTCAACTCTAACCCTTACTCACACCTCTCAAGCCCCTTGGATCATCCAAAATCTTCCCAAATAATCTATAAACATACTTATATTCCTACTAGAAGCATCACATTTGGAAGAAGTCAATTCAATAAAGCCTTTTAGCTTAAATCAAAAGGACTTACCCGATTTACAGTAATGTATTCTCTCAAGCTTCTTTCATTTATTTTCTTTATCAAACCCCCTAAACTCTATTTATTAAATTATTTTATAAAAAAAAGTATCATAAATATACTAGGATTTATTATGAGATTTATTCTAACTACACTTACACACACCTCCATCTAATGGATATGAACATACTGTTTATGTGTACGGCGAACTACTGCCTCACAAAACGATGATTGTTCGATTTTCCCCTACCACCTCTCATGGTGACCATTATTATGGAAATTTATTTATATATGATATATATTATATTTATATTGTATCTATGATACTTTAATTTTTATTTACAAACATACCTTTATTCTTTTCATGACGTGTAAATATGATGATTTCATTTGAGGAAGTGCGGACTACCGCCCCCTCAAAGTGATATGAATCGTTCATGCCATATATGGAACATATAAAGGATGAAATTAATGAAATTATGTAACATATATAAAATATTATATTATACTATAATTATAATATACCTTTGTATTATTTAGTTTGAATTCCTTAAAATATGAAAAATAAATGAAAGTAGTGTTCATGCATACGTACGGCTTACCGTCTCCATGAACGGTGCATTTTATTTCTTATCTAAAAATGTTATTGAATATTATAAATAAATATATACTGGATGCATATAATATTTAAATAATTAATACTATTCTGGAGATAAAGGACTTTTGACCACATAGACAATTTGTAATTATAACGAGTTCATTTTCGACTCAAGTACCGAATATCGAAAAAATGACCGATATTAACTTAAATAATTATGTAATTTTTATAACATGGTAATAAGTGATATAAAAGGAATAATAAAGTTGAAAAAGGTTCTGAATAAATTATAAATTAACCTAAGTTTATTATTAAAGAATATAAAGAACGAATGAGACAAGTCATACTCAAGGTAAGGGAACCATTCACCCTCCTCTTTTAGTCAAAGAATTATTTTATGTTATGTCTTTAAATTTAAATTTTAAAATGTTGGGATATATTTTTATATATCCTTATTGATATCCATTTTATGTCCAAGTTATGAGGGACCCTTTTTTCTCTCATTTACCCATTTTCTGAATTTTTAAGTGACACCGTTAGGCTGCTGAATTTTCATAAGGGAACTTCTTAACCCAATTTCTATTCTTTGGGTTAAACATTTACTTCTTGATTATGTAGTGCTACTATTATGTGATAAATAAATTTTTATATCCTATATTTTATTTATACTTTATTTATGTGTACTTATAGTGAATACACATAATCGATCTATTTTATTTACAAAATGATCTCTGTAAGGGACTTCGTCTCAATCTCCTTTCATTGAGGCATATCTTGATATTGTGCACCTTTATTATCCTATAAGGTGTATATAATATCCTTTGAAATATTATATCATGAATCTCCTTATTATCACGATATTATAGGTTTCTTTTAATGTTATTATTAAATTATTTTTATTCAATTATTTTCTCAAGTTGTAAGGGACTCTTTAACTAAAACATTGTTTTAAATGTTTTAAAGATTTAATCTTATAAATCATTATCAATAATGTCCATGTTTTCAAAATGGGTTTAATGATTTATTTATATAGAAATTAATATTTTAAAATCTTAAAAAATTCAAAGTGGTATGGGACACTTTTATTTAAAAATCTCTTTATTAAATGTTTTAAATGGTTTTGGAAATGGATTGAATATTTCAATATCTTGAATTGATTCATTGTGGTTGATGAGTGAAATGTTGATAATTTCAATATTTTATGTGTTATGATTATGTAATGGTAATTATACATTTTACAGGTGGTTACATGATAAACCAAATACGAGTGGTTCCATGATAAACCTAGGGTGGGTGAGCCCGAGATAGCTCTCAAATGCATTGGGTAACATGGAGAAGGTAAACATTAATGTTTATCCTAAGAGATTTAGGGAATATACCGTGATGGGTATTCCAAACGTAACTCCCTATGTAGCTGTGAATGCTACAATGTAAGTTTTTTATGGATTCCACAAGTTAAAATTATGATTTCTATGTGTTATTCATTAATCTTATGATTTCATGAGGTATGTTAAAGAACTTATGTTTTATGATTGAAAAGTATGGTTTTATTGGTTTGTATATATTGATAGACTAATATTTTCTTTCCTTATTTATGTATCCCTTACTGATATTTTTATTCTCATCCCATGTTTTGAAAAGTTTTTCAAATGACTTAAATATGAACAAGGTTAAGGATGAGATCAAAGAAAAGTCATGCTATCTAAAATATGAAACTAAAAATGTCTCTTTTTTTAAGAGTTTTTGTATTATGAAAAAAATGAATAGTAAATAGAAGTGTCTAATTGTTATATTAAAGTTTTTATATATAAGTTATGACCTAATTATCTAAATCTCTAAACCTTAAAAGATCCTCAATGTGAATTATTAACTTATTTCAAGATTATGTAATGTTTAAGCCTGGGGCCTTATAGTTGGTATCAGAGGTTGGTTTAGATAACTTTAGAGGTTAGGGTGTTATTTTAGCATAAGTGACATAACCATAATGGTTAGAATATTAGAAAGAGTTGTAGTTATTTTATATAAATTGAATGAGTTTAAGATAACATGAATATGTTTATCTTAGTGTTTACCCTCCTCATAAGATAGTATATGATGATTTTACTAATATACCCACACTTACCATTTTGGTTTTAATAAATGGATGGATCTAGAAGGCACCAAAGTAACAATGAATGTGAAGGAAACTGTGGTGGTTTTCTGAATAAGAAACTGAATTAAATGGGAGATACAATGATAACTCTTGTGGTTATTCTCAACCAACTATCGGGAGTCATGATTGACCACTTGAACCTTAGTGATTTTTCTAGGCATCATATATGAAAGAAACAAATCCTTATGGAATTTTAGGTAATAATCATAAAGGTAAGTATATTTAAAAACTTATGTGTCAAGGATGTGGAAATAAACACCTAGGAAAATGCTTCAAAGGGATATGAAGATGTTATAAATGTGGTAATGAAGGTCATAAATCAATAACCTTCCATGAAAAAGGAAGCATTAAATTGACTCTAGGAAAGGGAAATAAGTTCTTTCTGAAGGATCAATTGAATGTTTATAAATGTGGTGTGGATGGTCATTATAAAAATAGATGTCCTACAAAGAAGGTTTGGGAATGGGATCAGCAGAACCATACAAATATATGTTTACCAATACCTAATTCCATTCCAATTGAAGATGAGGAAACTAAAAATGACCTATGAAAGGTATGGATTATTTCTTAGCTCATGTTTTAACACTATTTAAATCTTAGGACATTATGCATGATTTTTTTTGTAGGAAATAAGTATAAAAGAATAAGATGAAAAAACATGGATAAAGGATCATGAAGAATGTTTGATTATTAATATGTCTATATTTTAGGAATTGAAGAGTTATGTCGGATCTATAATGATGATATGTTTAAATATATTAATGATGGGATTAATTTGGAATACTTATAGTATTTTACACCATTATTTTTGTTATATAAAATTGTTAATTGAGGAAGAATTATCTTTTCTTTTGTGGATATAGTTATAAAGAACCGTTAAGGTTTATATGATCCCTGAATTTGCGGCAATTATGGGTTATTAGTTTTCAGGATGAAAAATGTGAGGTATGAGATAACCTTTGAGGTTAAAAAATTTTATGGATATTTTTAAAGATTTTATCTCATTTTGTTAATGTTATTAGAATTATATGGTTTTTAAAAAAGGGAAACATGCAGACTGTGTGAAAACCCGTTGTGTCAGAAAAAACTACGAGAATCGAACCCGCAACCAAAGTGCGACTGGGATTTATCGCCTACCACTAGCCTACATGAAGTCCCTGGTTAGTATGAACAATTATTTTTATATAAATGATTTTATGGATCAATAATAAGTTGTTTTTTGGAACTTATGTTTTATCAAATGAATATCCTTAGTATAAGAAAATGATTTGGTGATCAAGTGATAATGGTTATTTTGGAAGACATTGTCTCTTTTGGGAACACTATATGCCTAAGGAAAATAGAATACTATTGGATTTCATTTACGGAGTAATGGTTGAAATTTTATTTTAGAAGAATTTATGTTTTTATTATGGACTTATAGCAATTTGGGTTATTTATAGAATTGATTAACCTATCATTGAGAATATGTGATTAGGATAATTACTTTTAAGTATGATACTTTAAGAGTAGTCGATGTTATTTGGAGATAAATGTTAAGATTTATCATGGAAGACTATGTGATCAAATTCTTTTGAGATCTGGGTTTCAATATTATTTTGGATTATATTGAATAATTTTATGGAAAATTGTGTTTTGAATGGTCTTTGTTGAACTTTGGGTATTGTGTGTCAAATTTTGGAGATTAAGAGTACTATTTCTTTTTATAAAGGATTATCCTTTTTGAGGATTTTTTGTTCTCGTACTAACCATTTTGTTTTAGTCAATGTCTAAAGATAGGGGAAATATATAGTTCAAATTTTTTGGATTATGTGATTCTCTAGAAGTGGATTCTAGCACTTCAGGTGTGACCATGTCATCATTAATACTCATCGTTTGGAGAAAAGATGAGTTTGTGGTATAAATTTATTAAAGGAGGAAACTTTACTTGAAAATTAAGTATATTTCCTTATGTTCTTAGTCAATATCATAAATAAATTCTACAAATTTATGAAAAGGAACTTAAAATTAAAAAACAGTGTCTGTTTACTTTTCCTATCGGGGAATCAAATACCGTTTAACCTATCACAAGTTTGTGATTTTCTGGTGGTTACCTTTCTCCTGATCATGTTTTCAATCACTCTCCATCAGAACTTGATGGTTATTTTCTCTTCCATATCAATGTTTTCCTACATGGAATCCTAGTATGTGTTATCTCGAGAGACCTTTGTAATTCTCCTTCTTTCCTTAAAATTTATAGTTTTATTGACTCTTTTTCCGATGTGGTACTTTCAATGAAGTTTTCAAGCCCAATTTTAAAATTGCGAGAATGTAATTTCTAAAAGGGGGGAAGGATGTAGCAACCTAGGTATTTATAGAATAATAATTTTTGATTTCTATTAATATTTATGAATAAGATATTGATTTTATGTCAAATAGGACACTTTTTCTGATTGCGTACTTGACACGCAACATCGGGTTTCTTTGAAATCTTACGTTGCACACAACTTTTAGTTATACTAAAAAATAATATAATAATAATATTATTTTAAATAGTAGTTAATGCATAGCCATTGTATTTTTGGGAATGAAAATAACTAACTAAATTTTGATTACACATGTTTTTTAAATGTTTTTATATTTATCCAAAAAATTTAGAGGCCTAAAATAAGAATGAATTTGATTTTAAGCATGAAAAACTCTAATATTTTTAAAAGGTCATTTTACTGACTTTTGATAGAGAACCCTTTTTAAATATAGTTTTTGTCAATTTAATATGTTCAATTTGAAAAAATAAATCTCTTCTTTAGAAGCGTAATATCAAAATATACTTTGGATGAAATTTTGGTATTTTTCTAATAAAATTCATATTTTTATGAATGGTGAAAATACTGCATTTTAATTCAAAAATGCCTTTTAATCTAATTTATTTATATAGTTAGTTTTTTATTTTAATTGGTTTTAAAGTTTAATTAGATTATATTTTTATTATTTAATCTAATGTTGTTCATTTTATGTAATTTTACTTTTAAATTTTACATAAATTCATGTCAATATTTTGATAGTTATTACTTCTTAAAAACCCGCCTTTTGGTTTTGAAAACAAGAATTAATTTTAAATTAATTACTGCAAATTCTGTGTTTTGAATTTGGAAAAATGTATTCCATATTTGGAATCAGGTGGTCCAAATTGTATAAACAGGTACCTTTTATTTTTAGACATTATGAATAATAACTTCAATAATTATTTTATTTACCATGGTAAGAGGTAAATCTGGTAAATAAGGGAAAAAATAATATTATAATAATATTAAACTACCCTAACACGTGTCCTAATCCTATTTTATGAGATATTTCCTACCATGGTCATACTTGGGTAGATTTTTGGGACCCCATAGAGCCACTTGGATGTGAAAATGACATTTTATAAGAATTAATTTAAAGTAAAGAAAAATGTAACATAAACATCTATCTTTTAGAAGTTTTTTTATATGGGGTTATATAAATGATATTTTTGACTATAAATAGTAATTATAAAGATAAAAATATTTTCGACATCAAGGTATTTTATTTATAATTTTTAGACATCAAATAAATAAATTTATTTATGACACAACGATGATGTAGTGATTTTCTTATTAATGAATGATTTAAATAAATGAGATTATAAATATTAAAATAAATTTATTTTGAAAATTTTTATGACATAAAATAATTTTAGGGATTATTATTACCTTTTTTATTTTAATTAATGAATGTTTTTAGAAATAATAAAGCTTTTATGGATTTTAAAAAAGTCATGATATGAATAGTATTAAAATTGACATTAATGATTTTTTAAAACAAATATTATTTTAATAAATGATATAATAGTCCTAAAAATCTAAAATTCGTCCAAATTACTTATATAATGTTGAAAATGTAATTAATTAACCACTTTAGGTTTTATTTATATTTTATAATAACTATATTAACCATATAGTATGAATATACAAGAAGACATGTTAAGAGTTAAATTAGTCAACTAAGGGTGAAAGCTAAACGATAAGGTTAAATTTGTGACCTATACTTATCTAAAAGCTATTGGTTGAGAGTTTTTTGACCCAAAATAATCTTATATTTTAAATAAATGACTTTGGGACCATTTTAAACTAAAAATTATTTTATTATAAAATAATATTTCAATACCTTTCTAAAGTGCCCCTCCTCCCTCTTATAAAAGGGCATCACCTCTAACCCTTACTCACACATATCAAGCCCCTTGGATCATCCAAAATTTGCCCAAATAATCTTCACACATACCAATATTCCTCCTAGAAGCCTCACCTTGGGCATAAGGCAATTCAAGGAAGCCTTTTAGCTTAAATCAAAAGGAGTTACCCGATTTGAGGTAATGAATTCTCTCAAGATTATTTCATTTATTTTCCTTCCC
Organism: Viscum album; assembly: GCA_963277665.1. Classification (NCBI taxonomy): domain Eukaryota; kingdom Viridiplantae; phylum Streptophyta; class Magnoliopsida; order Santalales; family Viscaceae; genus Viscum; species Viscum album. Next base: position 114,125,140 of record OY728125.1, on the reverse strand, counting down.
CACCCCCCTAAACTCTATTTATTACATTATTTTATAACAAAAATAGTATATTCAATATACTAGGATGTTTTTATGAGATTTATTTTAACTAAAATTACACACACCTCCATCTAATGGATACGAACACACTGTTTCTGTGTACGGCGAACTACTGCCTCACGAAACGATGATTGTTCGATTTTCCCCTACCACCTCTCATGGTGGTCATTATGATGGAAATGTATTTATATATGATATATATTATATTTATATTGTATCTTTTATACTGTAATTTTTATTTACAAACATACCTTTATGCTATTCATGCTGGGTAAATACAATGATTTCATTTGAGGAAGTACGGACTACCGCCCCCTCAAAGTGATATGAATCGTTCATTCCATACATGGAATGTATAAAGTATGGTATTAATGAAATTATGTAATGTATATAAAATATTATATTTTACTAGAATTATAATATAACTTTGTATCATTTAGTTTTAATTCATTTAAATATGAAAAAACAATGAAAGTAGCATTCATGCGTACGTACATCTTACCGCCTCCATGAATGGTGCATTTCATTTATTATCTCAAAATGTTATGGACTATTATAAATAAATATATATTGTATGTATATTATATTTAAATCATGTGTAATATTCTGTATATAATTGAATTTTTACCACATAGACAATTTGTAAGTATAACAAGTTCATTTTCAACTCAAGTACCGAATATCAACAAAACGACCAATATTAACTTAAATAAATATGTAATTTTTATAAAATGGTAATAAATGATATAAAAGGAATAATGAACTTGAAAAATTTTCTGAATAAAGTATAAATTAAACTAATTTTATTATTCCATAATATAAATAACGATCAAGATAAGTCAAACTCAAGGTAAGGGAACCTTTCACCATCCTCTTTTAGTCAAAGACTTATTTTATGTTATGCCTTTTAATTTTAATTTTAAAATTCCGAGATATGTTTTTCTATATTATTATTGCTATAAATTTTATTTCCAAGTTATTAGGGACCCTTTTTTCTCTCATTTAATCATTTTATGAATTTTTAAGTGATGCCATTAGGCTGCCAAATTTTCGTAAGGGAACTTCTTAACCAAACTTCCATTCTCTGGGTTAAACATCTAATGCTTGATTATGTCGTGATATGATTATGTGAGAAATAAATTTTGATATACTATCTTGTATTTATAATTTATTTATGTGTACTTATATTGAATACACATAATCTATCTATTTTATTTACAAAATGATCTTTTTAAGGGACTTCATCTCAATCTCCTTTCATTGAGGCATATATTGATATTATACACCTTTATTATCATATAAAGTTTTTATACTATCCTTTGACATATTATATCATTAATCTCCTTATTCTCATGATATTATAGGTTTCTTTTAATGTTATTCTTAAATTATTTTTATTCAATTATTTTCTCAAGTGGTAAGGGACTCTTTAACTAAAACATTGTTTTAAATGTTTTAAAGATTTAATCTTCATAATAATTCTCAATAATTTACTTGTTTTCAAAATGATTTTAATGATTTATTTATATATAAATTAATGTTTTAAAATGTTAAAAGTTTCAAAGTGGCATGGGACACTTTGATTTAAAAATATTTTTATTAAATGTTTTAAATGGTTTTAGAAATGGATTGAATATTTAAATATCTTGAATCGATTCAATGTGATTGATGAGTGAAATGTTGATAATTTAAATATTTTATGTGTTATGATTATGTAATGGTACTTGGAAATTTTATGGGTGGTTACGTGATAAACCAAATATGGGTGGTTCCGTGACAAACCTAGGGTGGGTGAGCCCAAGATAGCTCTCCAATGCATTGGGTAACGTGACAGAGGTAAATATTAATGTTTATCCTAAGAGATTTAGGGAATATACTGTGATGGGTATTCCAAACGTAACTCCCTATGTATCTGTGAAAGCAAAAATGTAAGTATATTATGGATGTCAAAAGTTACCATTATAATTTCTATGTTTTATTCATAAATCTTATGATTTCATGAGGTATGTTAAAGAACTTGTGTTTTATGATTGAAAAGTATGGTTTCATTGGATTGTATATATTTATGGATTACTGTTTTCTTTCCTTCTTTATGTATCCTTTACTAATCTTTTTTTTCTCATCCCATGTTTTGAAATGTTTTTCACAGGACTTAAAGATGAATATGGTCAATGATGGGATCAAGGAAAAGTCATGTTGTCTAAAACATGGAACTAAACATGTTTCTTTTTTTAAGAGTTTTTGTATTATGAAAAAATGGATAGTAAGTAGAAGTGTCTACTTGCAATATTCAAGTTTTTATGTATAAGTTATGACCTAATTCTCTAAATATCTAAACCTAAAAATATCCTCAATGTGAATTATTAACTTAATTCATGATTATGTAATGTTTAAGGCTGAGACCTTATAAACCAACCACCACATCACTGACCTGCACACCACACAACACAACCAGTCACATCTATCATTGCATAACAACCCAAACCATGTAGGGAAACAAAATTAACATAAGTGTACATCACAACAAAAATCCAAACTTCCATATTTATTCAATGGAATTATCACATATCTTCTTTATTTAAAATGAGCATTATCACACAAACCATATATCTAGGAGAAAAAAATTATTAGACAAATATACAATGTTTAATCTTTTATTTGGGTGATATGACACAACATAGTAAGGGTCACCAAAACATAAAAACTACAATGCAAGCAAGGCCCCAAAAACTTTTATTTCTAGAATTGGAAACAAGTATGCATAAAAATTTCAACAACATATAAAAAAGCAGTAAAACTTGTGATAAATCCCCATACCCATAAATTTTAGACATTTCAATTAATCATATGATTATATTGACCCTTAATATCCAAAAAAGGTAATAAAAAGCATGTAAATACTATACATAGCATGTAAAAGGGTGATAATTAGGATCTACTACCTCAAATAAGTTTTCTATATCATTGCGCATCATAAGGCAAATAAGATTCACCCAAAAACCACAACCACACCATTAGAAACCATGGATAAACCTACACCACATTAATGGATCATCAAAATTCAGCCCAAATCACAGCCCAAATCGAAATAAAATTTCCACAGTGAATCCCCAAAGAATAAAATAAGGAAATATACTAGGAGGATATAATAACTCACCATGGATCGAAGACAAGAATCCAAGGATCGATCTCTAATGAAGGAATCCAAATGTGGCTGGAGGGAGAGCCGTTGGGTCACCTGGAAATGAGTGGGGTGTAGGGTTTGAGGAAAAACCTGAGCGCTATAGGTTTTAAAGATGTACTATGTATGGTAAATACACAACATATACCCTTTACACATCGTGTAAATTTCAGATCTCAAGTTCTTTAAAAAAATGTGTTGCCTCAAACATTAAATCCATAATTTATTACTCATCATGTAACACCCTGTGAACCATCCTTCATAATTTATGAACCTCCCTTTCACATCATGTAAAATTTACAAAATTTTTATTCCTCATATCTCCACCTTATAATATCCAATACCTCCCAACACACTCTAAGCCTATTTTGAACACCATACAACCTCCTCAAGACTCCCCTAAAAAACATACAACACCTAAAACAGAGAAAGTAATGGGATGTGAGGATATGAAATATTAAAAATTATATATAAAAACAATTATAGAATAGAACCAGTGGATTTTTAGGAGTTAAATAAATAGTTACAAGAGTTAAATGATAAGGGATTTATATGACCTACTGTTTCACCATGGGGAGCCTTTATTTTATTCGTGAAAAAGGAGGATGATTCAATGAGATTATAAATTGATTATAGGGAAATAAATTCCATTAATACAAAGAATAAGTATCCTTTTCCATGAATTTATGTCTTATTAGATCAAATTTAAGGATACTAATACTTTTCAAAGATTTATATCCACCTTGTTAATCATTAATTAAGGGTGAATAAGGATGATATACCGAAAATGACATTTTAAACAAGGTATAAACATTATGAGTTTATGGTAATTCCTTTTGGATCTACTGATGCACCTATTTTATTTATGGATATTATGAATATATTATCTAAAGAGTATCTTGATATTTTTTTGTGGTTTTCATTAATGATATCTTGATATAATATAAGAGCTACAAAGAGCATGCAAATTATATGAAAATAATTATGAATACCCTTAGAAAAAAGGAATCATTTGGGAAGTATTATAAGTGTGACTTATAGATCAATGAAGTTTCTTTTATTAGTGATATTATATAAAAAGGATGATACATCTGTTGAACCTTCAAATAAAAAGGTAGTCAAATAATGGTCTACACATAACTGAGATCCTAAGTTTCCTGGGCTTAGAAGGTTACTATCGATGACTTGTTCAAAATTTTTCCTAGTTACCCAACTTGTTAACCAAGTAAATATATAAAGGGGTTAAATTAACATGGTTAAGAGAATGTGAGGAAGTTTTTTATGGTATGAATAGTAGAATGATTAATTATTTGATATTAAATATACCATCGAGTAAGGAAGGATTTGTAATTTATTATGATGAATCAAATAAAGGACTTGCTTTTGTCCTTATATAGAATGATAAGGTGATTGAATATGCATCAATTCAATTGAAAATCCATGAACAGAACTATACAATTCATGAACATGAGATAAAAACTGTAATATTTACTTTAAAAACATAGAGGCACCACCTCTATGGTGAAATATGTGACATACATATAGAATATAAGAGTTGGAGTATATATTCTCTCAAAATGAGCTCAAAATGAGGAAAATAAAATAGTTGGAACTACTCAAGGACTATGATTTCTTGATACACTACAACCCTGGGAAGACAAACAAGGTGGATGATGCATTTAGTATGAGGTATCATGGAGTTCTGACCATGATGAGGATCAACAAGGATCCTATATACAGAGTTATAGTAAAGATGGATATGGTGATTTTTATGCAAGAGGATCCATAATTCCTTTTCCAAGAAATTACTAAACTATCCTTACTAGAAAATATAGAGAAGTCCCAACAAGATGATGATAACTTAAAAAGTAATATTAAAGTAGCGAATGATGATAAATATAAATTCTTCATCTATATAGATCAATTATTTAATTTTGGAAAGAGGTTATGTGTTTTATCCATTCCAAAATTGAAGAGGTAACTACTAGAAAAAGAATATAACTCAAATTTATCCATACACCATGGTAGCAAAAAGCTGTATAGAGATTTAAGAGAATATTTATGATGGGATGGTATGAAGTGAGAAATTATGGACTATGTGTCCGGATGCTTATTATACCAGCATGTGAATTCTAAAAGACAATATCCTAAAGGAGTCATGAATACCCTACCTATACCAATATGGAAGTGGGGAAATATTACAATAGACTTTGACGTTGGAATCCTAAAGACTCCAAGGAAGAATAATGCTCTATGGATTATCATTGATCACATCACTAAGTCTTATCATTTCTTAGTAATAAGAGAATATTTATATATTGAGTGCCTTTCCTAACTCTATATCAATGAAATCATAAATCTTCATGGGGAACCTCTATCGATTTCATCGATAATGATCCTTAGTTTGCATCAAAATTTTGGAAGAGTATTCAAAGGTATCTAGAAACTGAGATACATTTAAGAACCTCCTATCATCTCCAGACTAATAGAAAATTTGAATGATGTATCCTGAATTTTTAAGACATCCTGAGATCATATTCTCTTGACTTCTAAGGTATGTGGTATCAATACCAACCTTTGGTGAAATTTACGTACAACAATAGCTTCCATTCGATCATAAAGATTACACCATAAAAAGAATCGTATGATAAAAATTTTCGTACTTAAAATTTTTGAGAAGAAGTTAGAGAAAGAGGGTTAGTTATCCTATAGCTTGTGGAAGAGACCACTTTTAGAGTAAAAACTATTTAGGATCAGATTAAAGTATCCCAAAATAGACAAAAGAGCTATACTAATAATAAAAGGAAAGACTTGGAATTTCATGTTGGAGATCATGTATTATTGAGGGTTTGACCATGAAATATAGTTGTAAGATTTAGTATAAAGAGGAAGTTAATCCATAGGTACATTGTCCTTTTCAAATATTAGAATGAATTAGAGCCATAACTTATCAATTAACAATGTTGTCCAACCTTTCTAAAGAACAAAAAGTATTCCATGTTTCATTATTGAGCAAATAAATTTCAAATCCATTTCTTATGATCACATATAAGGTAATAGAGTTAGATCCTGACATGTCTTATAATGATGATTCTATCTAGATCCTTGACACTATAGAGCAAGTATTGAGAAATCAGAAAATTCAATTAGTGAAAGTCCTTTAGAGAAATAAAAAATTATAAGAAGAAACCTGAGAACCTAAAGAAGCTGTAAGGAAGGAGTATTCAAAATTTTCAATAGATTATATATACCCTAATTTCAAGTATGAAATTATTTAGGGGGGGGGGGTAAAATGTAACACCTTAGACTGTATTATAGTAGGTAAACAAAATATCTTGAACTATCATGCAATGCACCCTTTAAAGTGCCTTTATTCATGAATTTATTTAAAAGATTAATTTTTTAATTTTAAATTGACTAATATAACTTACTTTTTCAACTCATAATATCAAAACTACCTTATTATGATTTTTCTATCTTTTTCTAAAAAGGTTGATTTTTAGTAAAAAAATACGGTTTTCACGAAACTTGTAATTTATATGATTTTATCGATATATAAAAATGATCTATAAATTTATAAAACCTTTTATGTAATAAAATATGAATTTAAGGAATAAAATTATTAATTTTAAAATAATATTTTAACTTATAAAACCCATGACAAGAATTTTTATAATTAATTAAAATGTTATTTTAATATAAAAAACTGTTTTTAGAATTTTCTTTAAATAAAATATTTTTCAAGGGAGATTTATTTTTTTTATTTCTTTGAAGCCCTATATACTTTACTTTTTTTATAATAATTCAATTTATGTCATTATAATTAGTATCCAATATAATTTTACCTTATATATAAATTTAAGGCTTAAAAACATTATTTCTCTACAAACTGTTTTACACATTTAAGTGTTTATATTTTTAAATTAAATTTTCATACCTATATAAATTTTATTTGATAAAATGGTTTTAAAATATGAAATAATAAGGTTCAAATTAGGTAATTAGGTTAATTTTAAATTTGATTAAAATTAATTACTAAGGTAAAAACTTAGTCACCCTGGTAAAATGTAAAAAATAGTAAAATGGATTTTACAAAGAGGGAAAAGACAAAAAATGTTGAAAACATGTTTCTAAATTAATTATTGAGTCATGGATCAACAAAAATTTACCCCCTTTAATCATTTTACCTTTTTTTATTCTCTTAACCCTTTAATAGTATAATTAAATTATTAAAATTCAATGGGTATTCTCAAAACTACCATTCAATTCACTTATAAATGGGTAATATATTCATCAGTTAAATACTCAATTATATTTTGAATTTATACTTTAAACTTTTTAATTTTACTATCCCTATAAACCTATTCCATTTAAATCAGACCATGCTCACTCATATTTATCCTACTCCCTTCAAATTCAAGGAGACTTCTAAGGAAAATTCAAGTCCCCAACGTGAGTATTATCAACTACTTAGTTTTATTAATAATTATATTCTTTAAAATTTATTATAACCAAACTAATATAATTATATTTTTATAATTTATATAATTTATTTTTTCTATATTAATGGAGTTATAATTATTTATTCATATACCCCATCCATTATGAAAAACAAAACTGTTGTTCGTGCATTGTGCGAACTACTGCCTCCACGATGTATTGTGTTTCATACTCATTCACCGCTTTACAAGGATAGATATAAAGATGATATTAAAGGGTAAATATTATGTTTATGATATAATTAAGGTTATTTTATGAAAAATCATATTACCTATTAATTATATAATCAATAGATGATCATTGTAAATTTAATAATTTAAAATAAGCATTCTAAGAGGATAACCATTTATTCAAATTGTGTAATATTTTCATATCCATTAATTATTATTCTAATTTATTATATTTCTGATTTATCACACTAATAAAAACTAAATTATGTCTTTATGCTCCTGGTATAATGATATTACAACAAAACCACCTCATAATAATTTATTAAACCAGAGTATGTTTATATTTGGATCAGTATAACCACATACTTAAACTAATACTATAAATTTGTATCATTAATGGTTATGAGAACATAATTAATAGTAAAATATTATATAAATGTGTAAATGGAGGTTTTATTTTGGTTCTAGATATGTTACATCAATATTTAGTTCATTAATTAAGAAAACACACTCTGATCGTCAAAAATCACCAAAATACACTTATTATCAATTTCATCTTCAAGGATAATGAATAAAACACCCATGAAAGGAATTTAAAAAATAATAAATTATTATAATTAATCTATAAAAGTAACTTCAAATACCTATTAATTATTAAATTTAGAATAATAAATAATACAAACACCGCTATTATAGAACCAGTACAAATGATCAAAACTATAAACACTTGATGCAGAAATCAAGAGAATTCATGTAGGGAATGATTATTTATAAAGATTATGGATGAAAATAGACATGAATAAGGTTTTAAATTAAGTAATTAATATATATATATATTTTTATTATATAATAGGTTAAATTATGTTCAAGTAAGTAAGGAAAAGAGTTAAGGGTTTTTTCTTCTCAAATTCATGTCTTTGAGACATATTTTGTATTATGAATCTAATTTCCTTTATGTGGTGTATATAATAACTATTTGACATGTTATATAATGAAATTAATTTATTTATGGAATTTTAATATCATGTTTAATCCATCTATTTTAAGAGGATATTATTTAATTTCTACCCAAACCATAAGTGGGTTTTTTCTGTCTCAATTTTCATTCTTTGGGACTCATGTTATAACCACCATAAATTTTATTTTGTGTGGTGCTTACATTGACATGAAATATTTTTTTCCATTTTACTCATGAAATTTGATGGATTTAAAATTTTATATTTTTATCCCTCTCTCATATTTTTTATCCAAGAGTTAACTACTCTATGGTGGAAAAACCATCCTAAGTTATGGTAAAATAATAGTGTGTATAATTTCCTAGAAAATACATCCCTATATGGATTTTGGAAAGTGGATGCAATAATGTATCAGATGAACCTAGGGGTAATTACCTTGAAAAGGGTCGGTTGAGCATTGACTCAATCATCACCCTAATGCATGATGAGTGGGCCTAAGACTGTACACCTGACATGATACTCCCAGAGGATATGATTTGAAATATTCACATGCCCTTTATGAACCATGATGAATGATTTTTCCTACCATTGACTTGGTCTCCTACCAATGAAAGATATTGAAATCCTATTACTATCTTACATGCATAACCTAATACATTTAAATTACCCTTTCTACTATATTTAATTGATAAAGGATTTACAGGTTACTTTGACAATACCCCACAAATTTTAAGTTGATTAAGGATAGCCATGTTTTCATTCTATAAGAGATTCTGTAGGGAATGGTTTGAAAGATCTTGATGAATATTATGGTTAATGCATTGGAATTAATCAGGTGATGGGTGTATCCTAGATTTATATAGGTCCTCAATGCATCAACAGGTCTTAGGAGAGAAAATAGGTTGGGTTTTGGTGTATACCTCTTCCCATAACATGATAATTGTTTTAGCTCAAAGCATTGACAAATTTTTTTGATGTCTGACATTATGCATTCCATCAGTATTAGATCAATGATTATTGTTATCCATACTTTCATTTATTGTCATGGATATAACATGACCTTAGTTTTAGTTGATTATGGATTCATGTTGTTCACTTATTCTTGCCACATCACTTATTCCATGTTTATGTTATGTAATATTCTACTGTATGCTAATTCTTACCGAGAATCTATGCTCACCCTTATTTTTTTCCTTTCCCCAGGAAACCTATAAGAGGACTATGTGTAATGTTTAAAGATATTATGAGAGGTATAATAATGTTCTCATAATACATTCATGTTGTGTCTTTTATTTGCAAATGTAATATTTGTATGTATTTAGTTTTTCTAGACCACTACGCTATTCAATACTTTGTGAATTCTAGTACTTTGTACCAATAATGTAATATAAGTACTGAATTTGCGTTTTTGGAGTCCAGGATGTTACAGTTGGTATCAAAGGTATATTAATAACAACCCTGGGTATTGGATTTAGATTAACCAAGTAATATAGCACAAGTAATATGAAAATACCTTAATATTTCTAGGTAAAACTCTAGAGAACTTGGTAGGAATTGTATTTTTAAATTCAATATCATGAGATAATTATGTGTATGCCATTATATAAGGATTAAAACTAATAGGAGGAATGCGAACTGCATCGACACCCATAGTCAATGCAGGGATATTATCCATGAAAATGTTAATGAAGTTGGAGTTGAGACTAATCAGTTCATAACCATATTAGGATAGTTGACCTAGGTTATGAAAAATAATCTCACTTTCATAGAGAAACCTTCTAATCTACAACATGGTGTAACTATGTTGGACCATTTCATGTGACAAAAAACTTCACCATTCAGTGAAAATACTAATCACTTGGTATTTGAACAATGGAAGAAGTCCCTAGAGAAGATATTTCTTGATTTGGGAAGTAGTGAAAAGGGAAAAGTCATCATGGTGGTCTATTGTTTGAAGGGAGATGGATACTAATGGTGGTTTCTAATTAAAAACACTAAAGCAGAATATGAGATAAATTTTCTAGAATGGATATATTTTAAGGAGGTATTATATGATAAAAACTTTCCTCATGAGCAAAGAGAAAAAATGGAAAGAAAATTTCTCAATCTTAAACCAAATGATGAGGATAACTTTACAACGTTAGCTAAAAATAATGCAGACTGTGTACGTGGACCAAAAAAATATTGATAATTTAATTTATGGGTTAAAGTTGAACCTTTGAAGGTCGGTGGTCTCTCAAACCTTTTCTTAATATGAGGATATAGTCTCAAGCACTATTAGGATAAAAAGGAGTTATTCAGGATGTGTGTATTCAAGGGAAATTAGGAGAATAAGAGACTAACTGAGAATTATGGGAATACAATTGTGGTAAAGGGAAATAAAGGAAGGATGATATTTACCACATGTGATAAATGTAGAAAGAAACACCCTAAGGCTTATAGGAAGGGAACCCGAGTTTGTTACAAGTGTGGAGAAAAAAGCTATCAAAATCACCAATGAAAGTGAAAGTAATAAGATATTGATGTTCTATTATTTAACTATATGGAGAATGGAAATTCTGAAAACCAATATCCCAAATTTCAAGAAAAATTACTTCAAAAAAGGTCAAGGGAGTAAGGCCAAACTTATGCGATTACCAAAACTAAAGTTGAAGTTTTAATGATGTGGTGGATGATACTTTGATCATTACCTCAAAGTTAGATAATTTTTTATTTGATTCTATATCTTCACACTCTTTTATATCTTCCATGTTTTTCAAAAACATTAGATATTTTCACAATGCCCTAGTAAGGGAATTATTAATTAAGGCACCAAGTGGAAGTATTATCATAATAAAGATGTGTCAGGCAGTTCTAATTATGATGCATGGGAATACCCTATTTGAAAACCTGGTTATTATACCTATGGTGGACTTTGATATAATCCTTGGTATGGATTTTCTTTCAAATTATAATTCAAAAATTTATTTCCAAGAGAAGGAGATTATGAATTGTAAAGGTGAGGTGAAATATCTTGTCTTTAGAGGGGAAAATTCATCATTTAAATTATGTATGGATTCTCCCCCAGTAGATCTCATTAATAAAATTCTAAGTAGAGAGGAAGATCAATAATGATCTATAGATGAGGAAGATATCCTAATAATAGAGGATATACATGTGGTATAAAAATTCATTGCTGTTTTTCTAGAAGAATTATTGGTTATCCACCAAAGTGCGAAGTTGAGTTATTTATTAAACTCATTACTGATGCAAGGACTATATCTAAAACACTTTATATAATGAAACCAATGGAGTTGGTGGGGTTGAAGAAATAGTTGCATGAGTTGAGTGATAATGGATTTCTACACCCTATATTTTTTTCCATGGGGAGACCCTATTTTATTCATGAAAAAGAATGATGAGTCCATGAGATTATGCATCGATTATAGGGAGATCAATGCTATTATTATAAATAATAAGTATCCTTTTCCACACATTTATGTATTTTTTGATCAACTTCAAGGATCCCAATACCTTTTAAATATATATCTTCACTTTTTTTATCATAAACTAAGGGTGAAGAAGGATGATATACCGAAGATAATATTTTGAACAAGATATAGACAATATGAGTTTACGATAATGCCTTTTGGATTGACTAATGAACCTTATATTTTATGAATATGATTAATAAATTATTCAAGGAGTATCTTGATAACTTTGTGGTGGTGTTCATTAATGATATATTGATATACTCTATGAGATATAAAGAGCATGAGAATGATCTGTAAGTAGTTCTGGAGACCCTAAAAAATGAATTATATGGGAAGTATAGTAAGTGTTAATTCTGGCCTAATGAAGTTTCTTTTCTTATCTATATTGTATCCAAGGATGAGATATATATTGAACTTTAAAGGATAAAGGTATTCATATAATATCCTACACTGACATACATAACTGAGATATGACGTTTCCTGGGCTTAGCAGGTTACTATTGGGGGTTTGTTCAAAACATTTCCCAGTTAGCCAACATGTTAGCTGAATTAACATGTAAAGGGGTTAAACTCATAGGGCCTAGGGAATGTGAGGAAAGTTTTAAATATCCTAAGATGATAATAATTAATTCATCAATATTAACTCTATCATCAGAGAAGGAAGGATTTATAATTTAGAGTGGTGCATAAAAGAAAGTACTTGGTTGTGTCCTTATGCATAATTATAGGGTGATTGCCTAAGCATCAAGTCAATTGAAAATCCATGAATATAACTTTAAAACTCATAACCTTGATATGAAAACTGTAATATTTGATTTGAAAATATGCATGCACTTACTCTATAGAGAAAGATGCAATATATATACAAACCACAAAAGTTTGAAGAATATATTTTCTCAGAAGGAGCTCAACATGAGGCAAAGAAGATGGTTGGAACCACTCAAGGACTATGATTTCTTGATACACTACCATCTTGGGGAGGCAAACAATGTGTATGATGCATTGATTATGAGGGATCATGGAGTTGTGATCATGATGAGGATTAATAAGGATCCTATATATAAAGATCTAGTTAATATGGATATAGTTATTTCTAGGAAAGAGGAGCCATCATTCCTTGTCTAGGAAATTGAAAATTCTCCTTATTATAAAAGATAGAGAAGTCCCAATAGGATGATGAGAAATTAAAAAGGAATATTAAATCATTGAATAATGATAAATTGTCATAATTAATCTATAGTGATAGAGTGATGAAGTTTGTAAATAGGTTATATTTTCCATCCATACTGAAATTAAAGAGATAAATACTAGATGAAGAACATAACTCAAATCTGTCCATACAACCTAGGATGAAAAATATGTATAAGGATTTAAGATAAAATTTATGGTGGGATGTTATGAAGTGGGAAACTAAGGACTACGTGTCCAGATGCTTAGTATTCTAGTAGGTAAAGTCTAAAAGGAAACATCCTAAGGGAGTCATGCAACCCATGCCTATACCTATATGGAAGAAAGATAATATTACAATGGACTTTGATGATGGACTCCCAAATACTCTAAGGAAGATATATTCTATATGGGTCATTTTTTATCATCATACTAAGTATGATAATGACCCTTAGTTTACATAAAAATTATGGATATGTCTTCAAAGGGATCTCTATAGTAGCCCAAGACCCACACTCCTGGATCCTACGCTAAAATCGTAAACTTTACATTCCTGGCTATGATTCCAATAATTATGGCCCAATTTTTTTCCATCAAAACCTTACAAAATAAAAAGGAAAACTTGGATCACTTATATTATGGATTACCTTTTAGGTTTAGAGTTTTATAGAATTAGGAAAAACTCCTACATAAACAATTCACAAGTCATAAAATGAACATTTCTCCCATTTAAACTAGATTTTCTTATTGAACAATATTCTATCAACATCATCATTGTGAAATACTTTATGGACATAAATCATGTAACATAATTCATTAAAACTTGGGAAAAATGAAACATAATAAGGGTGATCTCAAATGATTAGTAAGGTTAAACATAATAATTAATAATTAAATGTCATAAATTATCATAATAGTGCATAAGTATATGATGAAATAATAAAAGTTCATGAACAAATCATAAAATAACTCATACCTATCAATATATGGATCATAAAATATGAAAACATTGAAAAGGAAAGAGTTATCAAAATCAATAATTGTGAGCCATGTGACATCAATCTTGATAATGAAAAACGTTATAAATCCATAGAAAACATAGATAAATAATATTTTTATCTTGGAACATCATCTCATTGAACCATTACAGAACCATTGTAAAACCCTTATAATTATAATAACAATATGTTCAAATTATAATATAATTATTTAGAGAACATAATCATTACCAAATGAATTGAATCACTATCTGAGCACATCCATCATAGATATAATGGGATCACCTAGATCCATCTGGGTGCACCCATCATTTATAATGTCCAAGACTTGAATAATGAATAAAGTTCATAGAGAATTCATTTCATTATAACTCATTGAAACAACCTTTATTCTTTTCAGAACATTATTAACTCATGGAAAGGAAATGGGTTCCACAACAATATCTTTGAAACATGGTTAACCTATGGAAAAGAAATGGGTTCCATAACAATCTCATTGAAACATGATTAACCCATGGAAAAGAAATGGGTTCCATAGAAATATCAATGAAACATGATTAAGCTGTGGAAAGTAAACATGTTCTATAATAATATCTTTGAAATAATATTAATTCATCCATAAAATAATGAGTATGGTATCAATAAAGAATATCCTCAGTGTAAGATAAGTAAAAACAAGAATTTTTGACATTGATGAATAGAAATACCATTAAAAAAGCATTAAAAAACATTCTTGAGGAAAATATTGTTTTCATTTTGATTTTTATTAAAACATAAAACATTTTTAAAATCTTTTTATTTGAAAATAACCTTGAAATATTATAAAGTAATATTTTAAAAATCATTTAAAAAATTTCTTGAGGAAAAATATTCTTCGATATTTTAAAAACACTTTTTAAAACATTTTTGAAAACATTTTTAGAAAACATGGTTTTGGAAGAAAATGAGTTTTCAACCAAAAATATGGTTTTTCATAAAAAAATTATTTTGAAATATTGAGTACATAAAGAGAGTAAAATGAAAGGGAAAAAATTTATTCTCATGAAATAACTAGATGATAATAAAAGTCACAATAATTATTTAGATGTAGATTATAATATTTCAACATTGGAGGCTTAATAAAAAACAATCCCGATAACTGACGAGATTGTAATATCAAACTCTTACTGATTTGGTAACTTTTAATCATAATACCCATGAAAGGATTACATTAAATGAAACTTATAATTAAATAGACCACTTTGTGTATGAGTTGTATTTTTTGTCAAATTATTGTCATTGGTGGACAATGATGATCAATTCAATAGTAATATTATAGTGATGTCAACATGATGAAGGTGTTTCAAAGTTAATGGAGTTTGGATGAAGTCCTCAAGTCTTGATATTCCAAGAAACATGTGAATGGTTTTAATAATTTGAGTTTCAAGGTGGTTCCTGGAGAATTGTTATGGATTCATTTGATGACATTGGATGTCATGGTTGAATAATTCTCCTAGGAAAATATGACAATGATTTGATGATTTGTATTTCAAAAATATCATAAGGTGTTTGGATAACTTGTGATGTAAGATTTATGAAGGAAAGGGGGAGTTGTTGGTGCTGAAAAAAGCGTCTAGATCATTCCATAGATTCGACGATATGATCGGAGGAAGACACCTCCCAAGCGGGTCAAAAAATAATCTCCAAGCCATCATGAAATGGCCCTTTGCAAATCACTCTGTGTGGCGGGCGCGTTCCATGCGGATGCCTCCACGAGAGGCTTCATTGTGACCTGGCATTGTGGGAGTCCGACGCCGACCGAGGACCCTCCACAGCATCAGGCCCCTTCGCACCGTGCTTCGCGGGGGATGGGTCCATGAATCTCTGCGCGATGTCAGGTCCCCTCCATGAGGCCAACGTAGGCCAAAGGAATGACTCATTTCCAAGGTATCGCTCATATCTGTGGTTAGTTTTACGCCCCTCTGACCGATGTTTCTTATAAATAGAAGGTTCCCCCTTCCAAACCATTGTCACTCTGACCTTTCAACTTCTAAGCTCCCGTTTTTCATAGACCTTCACAAAACCACTCAAATGGATTGTTAAAGGTACTTGGACTTTTCAAGCCGTACCCCTTTGCGTGCTTTTCAGCCTTCGACTATGGCAGATATTCCCTTCGCAAAGGCCTATGTCCTTCATAGAGGAAGGGGCCCCTTTGGGGTACTCGAGGTTTCGCAAAGAGTGGAGCCTTTGCGAAATTCTCTCACAAATAGGGATTCGCTTAGGTGAAGCCATACTCCCTTAAGGGAGGCTCTTCGCAAAGCCTTGTCCTTTCGCAAAGACCCCCCTCTTTGTGAGGCCCCTTGCCTTCAAGAATCCCATCCTCTATAGGTAGTCTTTTACCTTCATGAGGACAATCCTCTTCATGAATCCCATCCTCTTTGAGAGGTCCATCCTCTTCGTTAAGCCCATCCTCTTTATAAATCCCATATTCTTCATGAAGTTCCTATTTCTAAGACTGGATGCTTTACACACCCCTTTCCCATACGAATCTCCAGGTTTGTATGAAGTTATTTCAAGGTCCCTTGGGTGGTGATTCATGTTGCAGTGCTTATCCTCATGATTCTTTGCACAAGCACGCTATTGGAAATTTCTTCTTCGCATAGCCACGCTAACATGGGCCCCTCAGTGGATCACTCCACAACACTACCTCACCACGAAGTTGTTGGTGCATTCCCTTCAATAAGGGTTAAAGCGTGTGGGTTATATAAGTCCTAGGGGTGTGGAGTGAACCCACCTCGTTTGAGTTGCATGACATTAAACTGCCAAGTGCCATCATCCCCAGCACATGATGTTAAGCTATGGCCTCGCCCCGTGCAACACACATGGGGCACCCCGTCTCAAACATTATCCACACCCACTCATCTCCACAGGAGTGATATCTTCATCACATTGAATGATATCCTCTTTGCTAGAGTGGCGTTTGTCCGTGGGGAAGGGAAACCATCTTGGTGAAAGCCCCTAGCCTTTCTTGAAGGTAGTAACATCCATGCTCCTCCTTTCTTCTTCGGTGACAAATACTGGAGGAGAGATGGGCACCAAGACCTTTGTTATCCCGTCCCTCTCCCTTTGAGCTTTATCTCCATTGGGCCTCCATCCTAGAGTAAGTCCCAATCTCCATCTCCCTAGGCCGCTAGCCATACGTAATCCCCTGTTTCCTCTTTGGGTCACTAACCATGTGTAAGCCCCATTCCACTTCCCGAGGACACACCTTTCACAACGTGATCATCAGGTCTTTGCTACCTCTTATTTCTCACACTGAGCATGAATCACATGGGCTTAGAGTAAGCATTGACCATGGAATACTTCATGGGCCACCTTATCATGTAAGCCCCAAACCATCCCGAACTACATGGTCTTTTATCCTTTTATCCTAGCCAAGGTACATAGGAAGCCTCCCTGAGGTTCAAGGCCAACACCTACTTGTCCCGACCCCTTCATGTCGGTTCAACTTCATACTGCATGATGTTAAACTATATCCACCATCCCAAAATACATGGACTTTGATCCTTTTATCCTAGTCAAGGTACGTAGGAAGACTCCCTAAGGTTTAACCCCAACACCCATCAGTCCCAGCCACTTCAAATCGATCCACCCTCATCCATCATGATGTTAAACTTTATACCCCTTTTCATCCTGCAAGATGATAAACTATACCCATTCGAACTACGTGGGATTTTATCCTTGTTTCCCAAATAAGGTACATTGGAATCCCCCCTGAGGTCCAACCCCAATCGATGGTAAGCTGTTTTGTTCCCCAATCTACGGTAAGCCGTCGTGTTCCCCAACTAGTGGTAAGCCGTTGTAGTCCCCATACAATGATAAGCTGTTGTATCCCCATCCACCGATAAGCCACTTTAGTCTGCAATCGATGGTAAGTCATTGTATTCCCCTTTGCTGGGACCCACATCTCTAGTCCTCCCTTGGGTATTAGACCAACCTGGGCTGCTAACCACGCATAAGCCCCAGTATACCATCAAGTTGTTGTCTTATGTGTACACCCCAATTCTATACCCTCATCCTGAACTACGTGAACTTTGATTCCCTTCCTCGGAGATACATAGGAATCCTCCCTAAGGTTCAATACCATTAAACACGTCTCATCCTAATCTTTCCCTCGAGCCTATGTGTTTCGGGAAGGCCATTACCCAACCTGGAGGATCCACTTACTATGGGTCCCATCCATACGTCCATTCGCATGGGTCACCTCCTCATGCACCCCATTGCCCCATCGAACTACGTGGACTTTGATTCCCTACCAAAGGGATACATAGGACGTCTCTTTGAGGATCAAGACCAACATCATCATCACCCTCGCCTGGGCTCCATATCACTCTCCATCCACTCTCAACAATCCATATCCATTATAATTCTTACCCGGGTGGCCACATCTCGGTGAAATCATGTCACCCACTTTCTTGTTGATCCTAGCAGTAATCGGGTAACTAACCACACGTTAGCCCCAACATCAGCGATCCCTCCTAGGGTTTCACCCATTTGATCCACTCTCATCAGTGTTCTGATCAGTCTAACCCATCTCTGCTAGATGTTAAACTTGTGGAATACCCTATGTTATATATGGGAAGCTGAGGAAAACCTCAGAGACATGCCTATGGAATAAATTCTCCACATTTGACATGGGATGCCTTAGGATTATGCACCCTCGAGAAGATTTATCATAAGGGGAAGAAACCCAGACGCATCAGTGTTCCAACATCCAGACACACCAGTGATGTTCAACGTGACTACTCCCCCGACCCAAGGTTTCTGCGTGACTGTATTGCTTGGAATGTCCTGATAGAAGTAGTGTAATTAAACGACATCCATGATGACATGGCACTGGGAAGAGTTTCACGAACAACATGTTTAGTCTATGAGGGAGACCCAGACTAGGTAATGAGTTCTAAGGAGGAATCCACAAAAGGAGGAACCGATATACCATCATCTCGTTTCGATCAAG
Source organism: Viscum album (assembly GCA_963277665.1). Taxonomy (NCBI): domain Eukaryota; kingdom Viridiplantae; phylum Streptophyta; class Magnoliopsida; order Santalales; family Viscaceae; genus Viscum; species Viscum album. The sequence continues at coordinate 114,105,660 of OY728125.1, read as the reverse complement.
GAGAAAACGTTCCTAAATAAGCGATGAATGTCGCCCGCCTTTGGAAAGCGGGAATGTGGGGAAACAAATAGCGCGTCTTCCAATGGACAGATGTGCAACCTGGTGAAAGTGTCGGAAATAGAAATGGTGAACTTGAAGTGAATTCTTCTCCTAAATGTGAATATTATTAGTGCTCGAGATATCAGTGGATTAGCATGTCACCAGATCTAGTTATCGAGCACCAGGTCCCACCAAGAAAATAGTGGGCCTGGCGTGAAACTCACTAGAAGTTAGGGTAGTTGAAAGTTGTACATCCTAGTCTGTGACATTTTCAGCGTGGATCCTTCTTACCAACAATGGAAGATGAAATGGCATTGGGGAACTGTATGTCAGTTTACTTCTTTCAGTACTAATGGTTAAATCTCCCTGCTTTGTAGGACCCAAGATGTCATGATAGGAAACCAATCACTGCCCACCCACTGATGCAGGGGGAGAGAAAACATCAATGTGGCAATCCTGTGTGACCTCATCTCCCCCATGTAAGCCTCCATGTCCACGGATGCTGGGTTCCCACACACCATCTCCCCATGTGAATTCATTCAGAGAAGGGTAATTAACAACCTCATTCGACGATACGAGGAGGAGGGGATTATCCCAACCTGGGATATAGCTTAACAAGACTTAGAGGCTTCTGTGCCTCATCACCACGATAGCCCCCAAGGGCCGTATATGGAGCCACTGCTCCCCACTCTAACATATAATTGTTTTGGGAGCCTCTCCCTAGATTTATTCGATGACTCCCTCCCCTACGCCAATGAGGTGAGGGATTTCCGCGCCAGCCCAACCAGAATCGAGCTCCAGGGGCTCCCAAGGAGGGATCCCACCAGGCCGTGTCAGCACCGCCACCCGGGTCCATGAGTTGAGGAGCAGGTGAGCTACGCGCCTGCACCACCAGCCCCATTCCAGTTAACCCGATGACAGCGTCAGGCACAGGATGAGGAGGATGCCCACCGAGGGGCATTAGTGTCAATGACAACCATGGCCCATGACACCACTGACGCATACCATCATTCCCCTATTTATGCCAAATGTGGGTACTCATACGCCCTGCCCTGGTCGAGGCCCTAACTACCCCATGAGTTAGCTGGGTCGACTCTCCTTGTCTCTGACACAGGCGGCGTCCATCACGGGCTAACCTGTGGTAATGAAATCCAGTACAGAGGTCCTCCCCAAACCATCACCAATGAGAGTGCCCCCCATCCGCTTCGAAGATCAGCATGGAGTTTTTCCCCATGACACCTTCAATTCGAGTGAAGGTCCTCCCTACTTCATTGAAACTCAATAGAGAAGACTCTTCCACACCCATGACCTCAGGTATGGAGCCATTCCTCTCATCACTGGTTTCCAATGTGAAGATGCTACCCGTCTGGTCAACCGTCAATGTGGGGGTCTTCCCCATTTCCTTATAGCAACCAAAAAAGGTCCTTCTCATCCCAACAATCAGAGAAGCATAGGTTTTCCTCTCTTCATGGGAACCCAACACAGAGGTCCTACCAGTGTTCAGCTCAAACAGTTCAAGGACCTTCCTCATACCAACACTGCCAAAGGAAACAAGAATGGAGTCCCTACCCATGTACCCACCAATTTCAGCGGAGGTCCTACCCGCTCTAGAACTTCTCATAGAGATTCCCTCCATGCATCATCCAGTGGGAATAGAGGTCCTCCCCGTGTTCCCTTTGACATCTGTCCAGGTGCTCCTCACACCCATTCTCACCTAGGCGGACGTCCTATCCACCCCAACATCAACTCGGTCGAAGGTCCACCTTAAGACAAAAAACTAACCTGTCCCAAAGAGCCATCCCGAGGCAAGAGGGTGGGTCACCGATGCTATAAGAGGATCACTGAGAAGATTCAGATTGCAATTAAGCCCATCTGCTTCTCAGATTTTGAGATGGAATGCAATTCAGTAATGAAACCCTCACCTCGATCCTCTGTGTCAAGGTCCGGGGCAGGAACGAGGAGTATCAGCCTTATCCTCTTGGAATATGAGGTCAACCGGATTCCCAACTCCCTCCATAGATACACCCTAGAGGAGGAAGATTTGGACCCTTTCTAGGGCCTGGCCATGTAATCCTCCATATCGTCAGCAGGTTCATTCTCTACCTCAATTATAGATCGTGAAGAGTTATTCTAGGGACCGATAAAGGATGAAAAAAGCATGTACCACTATCAGTGACTGCATCCCCTACACTAGAAGCGATGGTCACCAATCCATCTTACTAATATATAGTGGATCATTCGTCAAATTCGTCGTAGGACAACCCGAGATGTGGCAGCTTGTCAGCTCACTCCACTAGCCGGTCTACCGTCTCAGCGGTCCGATTCCGTGCTGTTGCCGGTCCCACAGCTGGCCCTAGTAGATGAGTGGAGAAACCAAGGGCTAAATCCCAAGTCTGAGCCAAGTAGTTTTTTGGACATTCTCGCAGTGGACAATTTCCTAGAAATGTTTTGGCGAATCCCAACCACGAACTTCAATGTGCTGGAATCACTTACCCAGGAGGAAGTCACATGATTTCTCCAAACCCTATGGGTGACACACTTTAGTATCAATTATCAGCAAGTGGATTACCCCAAGAGTCAGACACACTTTGAAGATATTGATCATAAATTCCGTATGGTTGACTTGGCTACGCTTCCTATGGCCGAGCACCCTGAGTCGTCTGGTCACCACCAGACCCTCTAACAACGATGAGTTCAGAGCTTTAAAGTGATTTGAAAAATTATCAAGGAGTATTTTACCCATGTTTAGGTCAGTGGTTGGGGGAAGTATGCTGCCCTCCATTTTAATTCTATCCGGTGCCAACCTGATTTTCCAAGTGATATTGAGGATATGCCTCCAGGTAGAGTCACGGTTAACATGGATGATCTATCAGAGGGGGAGAATGATCTAGATCTCCTTGATGAGAAATTTCCCCATAGGGGAGTTCCATAATTATTGTATCCATTAGGAAAGGTTACTCACTAGCAAAGGAATCTACTCGGTCTTTCTGTGCCCACCGAGAGATTAGTCCTCAGCCAGAATCCCAATAAGGGAAAAAAGAACCTTAGAGCCATCAAACCCTTTGAGCCATCTGGATCACTGCAGAAGATAGAGGATAATCCTAAAAAAACTATATTGTGTTAATAGCTCATAGAACACAAGAAGATGGTTGATGACCTCCTTGATGAATGTGCTGTGGAGCAGCTGCCAGACTATGGTGATCCTCGGCCGGGGCAGCAGGGGAAGATACAGTTTTCCCCCGGCGAGTTTCCCTCGGGTGACCCTAGCCATCCTACCCACATAGACAGGATAGAAGTTGGAGCTCATGGAAAGAGGGAATGGTATGTATCACGAAATCCACATGAACAACAAGATAATCCTCAGGACCCAACTCAGGTTCCACCAGTCGCTCTACATGCCATTCCACCACCCGCTCCATGAGACGCTGGGCCTACTTATCATGTTGAAGAGCCTTCCAACACACTGGTGGTCTAGGACCCTCATCAAGATAGGAATCCCTACTCAGATGATCTGATGGAGGTGCTCATTTCTTGCCTGAGCCATTAGAAACTCGACAGGTGGAAATCCTACATGATGGAAAGCCATATCCGGCATGGGTCGATGATATGATAGAACCCTCAGGTTTCAGAAACCCCACCTTTTCCCCTTTTAATGGCACAGGCGACCCACTATAGCATCTAGCCCACATCATCTCAAGGTGCATACCCATGTTGGGAACTCCAGCGTAGAATGAGGCCGCCAAACTCCAATGTTTCATACAGAAATTGGAAGGGTCTTTGTTTTTCTATTATAGCCCGCTACCCATTAGGCCGGTCACTGATTGGGAAGATCTCCATAGATTTTTCCTTTACCATTTCAGATCTACCACCTGGAAGACTAGTATTGAAGACCTCTTTAAGTGTAAGCAGAGGCCCAATGAGTGCGTCAAAAATTTTGTTGCCTGGTGGAAAGGCCTCACTTACTCCTTGGATATGCCGCTGACTTAGGAACAACTGCTGAAAATATGTGTGGGGAATGTCAAAACCAAACTATTCCCCTCTCTCATTACTCTGAATTACCCTGGGGGATTCCAAGATTTATCTAATATGGTTTAGCATCTAAAGGAATCCTTGATGCAATCTAAGAAGGCACGTCTGTTGCCTCCTGCAATTCCTGCGAGAAGAGCCACTAAGGATGAGCCCACCGCGGTAGCACAAATAGAGGCCCCCAGACAGCTGGAGTTATTACCGGTAGAGTCACCTCTACAAACTCACACAAGCCCTCCACCTCAGGTGCAGCCTTCGGCCCAGCAGCGCCCACCCCAGAACTGCCAGACGCCCCCACGAAATTCACTGCCACTACCTAGGTGAGATAACCAGGTTCCACCTCCCCGACATGCTCCTCCAGCCCCTCGTCAGGGCCAGCCTCCTAGATCCACCTTTTTGGACTGGAGAAACAAGACCTACTCATTAAACGAGGCTCAGGTCTCTAGTTATTTGTGAAGTGCCTTGGAACAAGGAATTATATGGTTGCCCGAATACAGTAGGCCCAAAGAGGCAGATCTAACTGATCTCCCCAATTACTAACCCTATCACTAGATCATAGGGAACACTCTAAAATAGTACTATGAATTTAAATACTAGATTCAAGACTAGGTTGATAACAACATAATCAGGTTAGGCCCAGCTCCGACATAAGTGGCATGTGTATTCGTGAAGCTAGACAACGGAAATGACAGTGAAGGCGAGTGATATTAGGTTCCTAACTGCAGGTCCTAGAAGTATGATGACTGGATGACTCATAAGGAAGTTTCCTGTGCCCATGGTATTATCCGTTCAAGTCTGAATCGACCTGATCCTTCAGAGGACACCACATCACCCACAACTGCTACTTTTGTGTCAGCATCTCAGCCTCCCTCTTTGCAGAAGAGCAAGCATCAACGATGCAAAGGAAAAAAAAAGTTCCCCACCAATGTTATTGTCATCCCATGCTATCGATGACTTCATTCCCCCAGAGATGGATATTTATCTCAGAATTCATCCAATGGTCGAGGATTCTTCGAGTGATGATCAAGGGTACACTTTGGTTAACACAGTGGAGCTGGTAAACCCCTACATGATTTCTGACGGAGAGGAGTGCCAGATGGATTCTCCCAACATCCCTAGCCGTCACTAGTGTCGAAAGGGACATGGCTATATGGGTCATCGGAGTGTCTCAGTCAGAACTTCCAGCCAGGCTGTGTATGCCACCGAAACAAGATAACAGGCCCACTGTAGAGCTCAACATGCACAACCTTCTCATATGGTGTTATCAGGTCCACCTTTGCTACTGTTTGTGTTAGTTGATCAGGAAGAGCCACCTCAACTGCGCCACAATCAGACACACTCTTTTATGGACCGGCCTCAGTCATCTAACCCACATCTGGTAGTTGCTCCATGAGCTTTGACTAGAAAGCAACGAGACATTCCCAGCACCACTCAGCCGCTAGTTCAGCCGAAAGGGCCCGTCATACCCCTTTCCATAGAATAACCTCCTGTAAGCAGAATATCACGCTTGGCATGGAAGTATGATATCCTAAATCATATTTCCATCATTATTGTGAATCTCTATATCCTTGAGGATCTTCACCTATAAGTGGATATGCGTGAATCCCTCACTGAATCTATAAAAATCCTCATCAAGTTTGAGAAGAAGGTAGTAGCTGCAGAAGCCTTCCATGCAGTGGCAGTTGAGCATACTGAATATCAGGCCATTATCTCTTTCTTTGGAGAAGATGAAGGCTCTACTATATAGGGGAACATCCTCCCACTGTACATCACCATCCACTTCAATGGCATGGAGTTTTGTCACTATCTTGTCGATTCAGGCTTTGGGATTAACCTAATCCTCACCCGGACACTTCAGAAAATGGGGCTATCCGAGGATGATCTGAGTCCCTCTGACTTGAAAATCTAAGGTTACGATAGAATGAAATAGACACCAGTCAGCAAGATACACCTGAAGACCCAGTTTGGCAGTTTGGTGGCCAACATTGAGTTCATGGTTATCTCCCTGGACACCGCCTACAATGCGTTGATGGGTAGGCCATGGCTTCACCTACGTGCAATATTTCCTTCATCGTATCATCAATTCCTTAAGTAATACCTTAATGGTTGAGTGGGCATACTCCAAGGTGACATGTATCCATTTTCCTATTGTGAAGACTACTACCTGGATTATGAATATTGCAAGAGCAAGGACAATAAGATTCAAGCTAATGAGGTTGAACACACTACGACTGTGACTGACCTATGGACAGACCTAGATGATGCCTATATTTTTCCGATCCACCAATTGGAGGCTACAAACCCAGATACGAGGAAATGCTTCGTTGTTTCTAGAATGAGGGGGAATTACATTCTCAAGTCTAAGAAATTCTAGAAGATCACCTCATATTCCTACACAAATCAGAATCAGGTGATCCTAGAGCCCCTACCCCCATAAGGTATTGGGATGTCCTCACCATGGTAAAAGAAATATTCCATACTTGCTTGTTTCGTTGGGCTGGGATAAACTGGCTCAAGCCGGCATGCCACTATTGTTTTTATATCATCAAGAATGGCCCCTTGGGCTGAAGACCGGTTGGGATCGGATTGAAAGCTTTCATTAATATGGTTTCAGCGACGTAGGAGTCCCCCGATGCAGTGTCTACTGCCGCTCAGGCTGGAACCAGCTTCCCATCAAGATCTATTAACTCATAGGAATATCTTATCGCCATGGATTCAACCTCCATAAGTGAATAAGAAAATTTGGAAGATGCCCCTCCCGCTTTTGAGGAGGGCGTCTCCGTCACGGTCGATGAACTGGTATAGGTGAACCTCAATAGTGAGATAGATTCGAAACCCACATTGATCAGTGTCACTATGCCTGTCGAAGAGAAACAGAAGTATATGGACTTCTTGAAGCAGCATCATGATGTGTTTTCTTGGAGTTATAATAATATTACAAGACTAGATCCTCAAGTCTCCATCCACCACCTCGGTCTCCCATCAAATCACTGTGGGTTCAAACAACCTCCTAGAAAGATGCACCCCTCTCACGATGCCATGGTCGAGGGTAAAGTTGATAAGATCCTCAGATCCAATTTCATAAAGGAGGTCTAGTACCCCAGATGGTTATCCAATATTGTGACCGTTAGAAAAACGAATGGATAGATCAGAGTCTGTATCGATTTCCGGGATCTCAACCGTCACTGTCCAAAGGATTATTTTCCTCTTCCTGTGAAGGAACTATTGATTGATGCCACCATTGGGTTCCAAGCTCTCTCCTTCATGGATGGGTATTTCGGGTATAACCAAATTCAAATGGACCTAGAGGATGAAGAGTCTATAGCCTTCAGGGCACCATAAGGTACTTGTTGCTGCCATGTAATGCCCTTCGGTCTAAATAATGTAGGTGCCACCTATCAGCGTTCCATGCATCGTATATTTAAGCTGATCCTAGGGACAATGATGGAATGATACATGGAAAATCTAGTAGTAAAATCTCTCTATAATCAGGACAATCTCAAAGACCTTGAGAAAGTGTTTGGGTTCTTCCGTTATCACCATCTGAAGATGAACACATTGAAGTGTGCCTTCGGGGGAACCTCCAGAATTTTATCGACTTCATTGTTAGATATAAAGGTATAGAGATCAATCCATAGAAGATTAAGGACATCAGTCAGATGTATCCTCTAAGAAACATTTGAGAGATTTTTTGCTTTCAAGGCCACTTGACCTACATACACCGATTCATCACGAATTTTGTTGGCAAGTGTAAGCCCTTTTCTCAGCTCATGAAGACGGCCACTGTCTACTAGTGGGATGAGGAATTTCATACTGATTTCAAGTAAATCAAGAAGTATCTATTTCAGCCTATAGTCCTAATGCCACTCATTTTTGGAAAGCCACTGGTCCTTTATGTGACCGCCCTGGAGCGATCCCTTGACGCCCTTCTCACCCAGAAGAACAAAAAGAGAATGGAGAACAATATTTACTATCTCAGCTGCATGCTCCTTGATACAGAGACTAGATACTCATCTATCGAGAAAAGATTCTTTGAATTGGTATTCATAGTCCAGAAATTGAACCATTACTTATAGAACCATGAGATATAGTTAGTGTCCCAAGTGGATCTGCTGAAGTACATCTTGAATCACCCCACATTGATAGTTCATCTAGCTCGGTGGGTAGTAATCCTCCAACAGTTCGACATCAGGTTTTTCCTCTAGAAGTCTATTAAGGGGAAAGCATTGGCATACTTCCTTGTCTCCCATCCAGCTTTTGCGGACCAGTCTATGGATCTTGATTTTCCCGATGAGGCAATCCTCTCAGTAGACCAAGCCATTCCATGTTAGAAAATGCACTTTGATGGTGCTTCCCGAAGTCCTATCGGAAGAAGAATCAATGACCCCAGACTCAATAGATTGGGCCTGGGTATCGTCTTCATCGCGCCAGCACAATCCGTTCTTCGATATTCATTCCTGATGTCAGAAGGTTGTACCAACAATGAGGCAGAGTACCAGACTCACATTACTGGCCTCTATATGGCCCTTGATATTGATTTTCCTCACTTTTATGTGGAAGGAGACTCTGAACTATTCATTAAGTAGATCAATGGTGACTATGTCACCAGGAAGCTAGAGATTGCACCACTGTTGGAATGTACCCTCCAGCTGATGGCCCAGTTTCAGTCTCGTCCAAAAGTGACTTATGTCCCTCGGTCCCAGAACGGTTGAGCCGATGCCTTGGCCATACTAGCTACATCTCTTGAGAATCCTGATTAGGATGATTTAATTATCCACATGTAACAATAGAGATTCATCGCCCCCATCACTCCAGAGGATGATAATAGCCTATAGGTAATCCACCTTACATCTGATGCCTCCATGTCAGGACCCCCAAGTCCCCCTGATGTAGTACTGGAAGTGACTTCTTACTAGATGACCCCCTTTATCGAGTACCTCCAATATGGTAATCTCTCAGCAGATCGAGTTGAGCGCGAGCAAATCCGACATCGCGCATTACAGTTTACCCTCCAGAGTGGTCCCAGTCCTGAGCAGATCCTCCACAAGCATGAGTTATATGGGGTTCTCCTCCGTTGCATTTAAGGAGGTGATATTTATCTAGTCATACAGAAGGTTCATGCTAGTTTCTATGGGGATCATCAGATCGGGATGAAACTATCTCACCAAATCTGGAGGTTGGGTTATTTTTGGATCTCCATGATCTGTGACTATATTGGGTTTTCCAAGATGTGTCATGCATTCCAAATACATGCTAACTTTGTGCATTGGCCGCTAGAGCCTCTCCAAACTACCAAGTACTCTTGTCCCTTTGTAGTCTGGGGACTCAATGTCGTGGGACCATATCCACTAGTGATATCTTGCCAGTGCAGGTTCATCCTAACCGCTACAGGTTTATTTTCCAAGTGGGTAGAGGTAATTCTACTCAAGGAGGTCAAGGCTCGGTCTATCGTTGAATTTGTGAGCTCCAATATCATCTATCGATTTGGAGTCCCTCACGTTGTCCCCACTAATAATGGCACCAACTTCTGGGAATCCAAGTTGAATAAATTTTATGCTAAGTACAACATCTTTTCTAACCATACCTCCTGCTATCACGTGCAAGAAAATGGACAGATCGAGGCATTCAACAAAACCCTCTCTAACATCCTATAGAAAATGGTTTTCCAGAACAAGAAGAGTTGGCCGGACAATCTCCCCAACATAATTTGTGCATATCAAACGATGAATCATAATTCCAAATTGGTGACCCCATACTCCCTAGTGTACGAAACATAGGCTATCCTACCGATCAAAATTCAGTTTCCTTCCTTACGCACAGTTGTCTATGATCAAAAAGCACCAGATAAGGTAGCTGAAATCCATCTAGCTGAATTAGAAGCACTCAATGAGAACAGGATTTGTGCCCTGCACAATCTAGAAAGGCATCAAAATAAGATAGTTAGATCTTTCAACAAGAGAGTTCGCCTCCGCTCTTTCTTGTAGGGTGACATGGTGTTGGCCCTGAGAACACCAATGATACCTGGTAGGAAACCACCCAAGCTGGTGCCCAAATGGGAAGGACCTTACATAATTCACAAGGTTTACCCCAATGGTGAATACTCCCTAGTTACCATGGATTTCTAGCGAATAACTCCTCCCACCAATGCCAAATTTCTCAAGAAATACTTTGCCTGAGTGCATGGTCCTACATTACCTTAAACTATTACATCCTGCATGACATTAAACTACTTTGTTGTCCCACATGACATTAAACTGTATGTCATCCCACATGACGTTAAATTGTATATGGTCCCACATGACCTTAAATTGTTCTGTCTTCACCAAATGATGTTAAAAATGTGAGCTTCCAAGCTAAAAGATGTAAAACTATGCAGCACTCGTCCTGCATGATATTAAACTACGAGCGAAAGATTTACCATTATGGTCTGAGCTCTACGACCTTAAACTAAGATCTCTCCATACCCACATCTTCACCGAATGATGTTAAAATTCATGTCACCTTCAAGAACTACATATGGATTGATTCCCATCCTCATAGGATATATAAGAACACTCGGACGCCTCATCTTAGAGTCTAGCCCCCAAACTCTTCTCTTTGAATATCCCCCCTGGGTGTGGTTCTCTTGGAAGATCCCTCATGGTGTAGTGTAGGATTCTTTTCCCCCACTAATTTTGTGATTACGATGATTGTGCCATGTGCCCCTACTCGTTCTTTTATCCTCCCACATCCTCACTGCATGAATTTAAGCTTCATGGCCCTTTCAGAACTATGTACGACTTGATTCCCATCTTCATAGGATACGTAGGAACGCCTGGACATTTCATCCATAGGCCCAGCCCCAAACTTCAAGATCTCCCCTTGGGTCAAAACACATGGTGTGGAGCAAACTTTTTCTCTCATGCACGTCGAGTTCATCATGACCACACCATGTATCCCTCTCCCTAGAGATATCCACCTCTTTCCTCATCCCGCATAATGTTAAGATGCATAAGAACATTCATTCTTTACAAATTCCCTTTATTTGGGTATTCATCATCTTTCACATCCAAAAGGACCCTCGAATGGCATGGATTCTAGGATCTAGAGCTCTCCTACTATTTCGGGCCAACTCCCTCAAGGATCTCAAATGAAAAATTAATAAAAGTCCCACATTGTGAATATGGTCAGCAGTTGACACTCATTTGTTGTTCCAGGTCACACGATGTGGATGATGTTTTTCGAACATACTCAACAACCATCCTTCATCATTGTCACCACCCCTATAGGTACCAAATATCAGGTGTAGTGATTCATTTTGTCCTGTTATCCCTTCAAACATCATTCTGCCTCGGGCAGGAGTGTTAGTCTGATTGTTGTACCCTTATATGTTGGGGAGAGCCTAATCTTATTCCTTGTTTCCCACACCGAGCATTTCTCATGTGGGCTTAGGATCTTTGGTAAGGAAATACCCGCATAAAGGGTCATGTATCTATGGTCTGAGCCCTACGACCTTAAACTAAGATCACCATCATCCTCACCGCAAGATGTTAAATTGAAAACTGGCTGGGACTTCCCATTTGATATCCCTTGACCTTTCTAGGCCCCTATCCCAAGTTATCACTTAGGATTGTGTGGTGTGGTGTGGAATCCATGTCCTTGTTCACATTGGGCTATTTCTACCATGCCACATACATCCTCTTAAGATACTCCCCTATCTTCGTCCTTGCTGTAGGACGTTAAACTGTACAGGTCCCATCACACTTTACGCATCCCATCATTTGGGTTTCCACTATCTCTTACATCCAAAGAGACCCCGAACGACATGGATTCTAGGCCCCAAGGCTCTCCTACCATTTCGGGCCAATGTTCTTAAAGGTTCTGGATGACAATTTGATACAAGTCCCTCGTTGCGAGTATGGTCAGCAATCAACACTCATTGCTTGTCCCCATTCCAAGAAATGATACAGATACTATGTTGAGAATACAGTTAGAGTCTATCCTTGATCATTGTTTCTATTATGTGGTCTCACACATAGCAGGCGTGACAATTCACCCTTTCCACCCATCTGTCCCATGCACATACTGGGCATCTACGTTCTGAACTCTATGACCATAAACTAAGATCTACTACGTCCTTGTCTAATGATGATAAACTACATGACATATCCTAGAAATAAATATGTCTTGATTCCCATCCTTATGGGATACATAGGAAAACTCAGACATTTTGTCTTTAGGTCCAGCCTAGGTTCATTTATTCTTTCTCTCAGCCACTTGTCCTAAGCTCTCTCTAGAAATTATGAATGGTGTGGTGTATGCGGGATTATTTCCTCATTCATGTTAGTTCACTCTCCATGCCATACACATCCCTCATCGAGATACCTTTCCTTTATCTGTGTCCTTTCCGCATGACATAAAACTGCACAACATCTCCCTGAACTACATTTGGCTTGATTCCCATTCTCATGGGATATGTGGAAAAACCCAAACATTTTTTCTTTGGGTCTAGACCTATTTCTTAGAAACCTCCTTGTATTCTTTTCCCCCCTGTCCTGAGTTCCTCCAGAAGGGAGGGTATGTGGTGTGGTATGGGATTATTCTCTCATTCACGCCAGGTTTGTAACAAGCACGCCATGTACCTCTCCCTCTTGAGAGCTCTTCCTCACACTATTCTCCACTCACCCTTTTGAATTGTCTGATCTTGAATCTGGACCCTCGGTCCTCTTTGGAAGTTCACCAATGTTCCCAGGAGCACTTTGGTTTAGGACCTAGAGTGTTGGATTCTACATAGACATGTTATCGCCCATTTTCAGTCTTAATGTTCCTCTTCATTTGGGCTTTCATCATCTTTCACATCTAAAAGGACCCCCCGAACGGTATGGATGCTCGACCTAAGGGATATCCTATCATTTCGGGCCAACTTCCTTGAGGATCTCGAACAAAAAATTGATACAAGTCCCACGTCATGAATATGGTCAGCGGTCGACACTCATTTGTTGTTCCCATTTCAGGTCACACGATATGGATGCTGTGTTTCAAACACGGTCAATAGTTATCCTCCATCCTCACGCCAACCCCCAGAAATCCCTAAATATTGGTTTCATGATTCACATCCTTTTCCACTCCATCATGTCCAAGTGGAATTTTGACACTCTTGGTGCTATCCCTCAGTGCGCATTTGTGCGTTAGGAGGACAAAGCCATGGTGAGGTGTTATTCAGGTCTCCACACCATTTTCCACTTTTCATGTATTCCATGTGTTTCAAAGACCTTATCCACCCTCATTTCCACATCCAGCATAGCTCATGTGGGCTTAGGGATTTTGTTGAGGTTTTCACCCATTTATAAGAGTCTCACTTCTCTATGGTCCGAGATTTAAGACCTTAAAACTAAGATCTCTCCATGTCCTTTCTGTAGGAAATAAAACTACATGACACTCCTAGAACTACGTACAACTTGATTCCCATCCTCATGGGATACTTAGGAATGCCCAGACATCTTATCCTCGGGTCCAGCTTAGGTTCCACTAATTACCTCCTCTGTTCGGACTTTTGGCCCTGACTTTCATAGGATTGCGTGGTGTGGCATGTGTGGGATTATGTACTCATTCACGTCAGGTTTGAAATAGCCACACCAAATACTCCCTTTCTGGGAACTAGTCTCTCTGCCCTTTTTTCCCGCATGACATTAAACCTCACCTTCAGAACTACGTACAACTTGATTTCCATCCTCATGGGATACATAGTAACACCTATACGTTTTTTCCATGGGTTCAGCCCAATATTTTCTAACATTTTCTAGCCCCTTGGTTTGAGGTTTCTTCTCTGGAATTGTGCATGGTGTGGTGGGGACCTCGTCCTTATTCACATTGGGTATGATTTATCACACTATGCACATTCCCCCCTAAAAACCTATTTCTTCTGTATGTGTCCAAGCCATATGACTTTAAACTATGCTTCCTGGTCTCACATGACTTTAAACTGTTACGTATTTACTGCAAGATGGTAAAATGCACTACATTATGATGTCTTCACTTGAGGAGACATCATGTTTGGTAGTGGTTATCCACCATACCATTTTTCAATGCCTTCATATGGATTTATTCCTATAGTGATGCCTGGATACTTAGTCCTAGGTTTATCAATTCATAAAAAAACACATCCATCCTAAAGAAAAAACAATATCTATCAAATGCCTCTTCTTTTGGTGCGTGGGCCCGAATCACATGATAGTATTGTCCCTGTCATTGGTGCCCTACCATGCCACTTATAGAACTACGTATGGATTGATCCTCATAATAATGGGGTACGTAGGAATTCCCAATCACTTTACTTTGGGCACAACCCAACTTTCATTTTTGGTCCCTCAACCTAAAACCTCCTCAGGGAGTACATGGTGTGATATGGACTCCTACCATCATCATTCACGCCGGGTTTTGCAATTACCACACCACATGTCTACCTCCCCAATTTCTATCTATGGTCTGAGCTCTAATACTTTTAAAATAATATCTGAATATCCTTATTGTAGGACACCCAACTGTGCTATATTTTCTAGAACTACATGTGGCTTGATTCCCATCTTCATGGGATATATAGGAACACCCAGACATTCCATCTACAAGTCCAACTCTAGGAATATTAAATCCTACCCCCTTTTCAGCCCCTTTGTCCGAGCTCATTTGGAAGCATGTGGTGTGACAAGAACCTCTTGGGTTATCATTCACATTGGGCATTGCGACAACTGCACCATGTTTCTTCCTTGTCTCCTCCCAACTTGGGCCAATTTCTATAAACCTGAACTAAGATCTCCTTATGGGAACTACACATTGGGTTTGACTACTTCACCATCCTACGATCATTTCATTAAATCATGTACCCTATTAATGGTCCAATCTACGACCTTATACTAGGAGCATGCGACCCTAGGACCCTTTTCCTTAGAAAGGGATTCGTCTCCCTCTATCTGATTCATCTTGTTGTCGTACTCAAATGCGTCATGTAAAAGATCCTAAATTATAGAATTTTCACATGGACATTCTCTCGTTTCATGTTCAAGATTCACGATCCATTTATTTGGATCCCTATCCTCTTCCATGTCTGAAGGGACCCCCTTTAAGGTCTGGTATCATGCCACATTGTCTCACCTACCATCTTGGGCCAATGCCCCAGAAGACCTCGAATGACATTTTGTGACATGTCCCGTGTTTCGAACAAGCTCAGCAGTCAAACCTCATTTGTCTGTCCCCATGATAGGATAACATTAAATAGATGTTGTGTTTAAAACATGGTCAATAGTTATCCTTTATCATCATGCCACCATCATTGTGATCCAGATCGTAGGTGCCATGATTCACATCATTACACTGTTCAAGTGGAATTCCAGCACACTCAGTTTTATACCTTCGCACATCTATGTGCGTTAAACAACCGGGTCAATAATTTTGGGATGTCATTTTCCTAGAATTACACTACCCCTAATTTGTTTCTACCTATACTAGGGAAATCCCATCGCTACTCCTTGTTTCCCACATCGAGCACAACTCACATGGTCTTAGTAGTTTTTGTGGGGAATGTACTGGTGAAGCTCTACCACACATGATTTTCATCCTGCATGACATTGAATTTTGATCCCAGAACTATGTGTGGATTGATTACCATTATGATGGGATGAGTAGGAATGCCCAAAAACTTTTCCTTGGCCCCAAACCATCTTTTGTTTTTGGTCCCTTGACCTAAAACCTCCCTAGGGAGCACATGGTGTGATATGGACTCCTTATGTCCTCATTCATGTTGGGTTTATAGCTACCACATCACATACTCCCTTTTGGGATCCCCCATTTCACTCCTCTTCCTACCATATGACGTTAAACTACACAAGTCCACATGACCTCGATGTATGACATTAAACTACAGTTCTACCTTGAACAAGTTCAGGATGCCCCATGTTAATTATGGGATGCACCAGCTTCCTCGCCAAAGAGGATTCCCCCTACCAGCAATGGTCTCTGACCACGATGTGCTCAAGAACTATGTTTGGTTTGATTCTCATTCTCATGGGATACGTAATGACATCCAAGAAATTTTCCTTGGGCCCAACCCTAGGTCCTTTAAACTATGTGAACTGTCCTCACTATACGAAATTTAAACTACATGTTTATCATCCTTATTGGTATGATGTAAAACTATAGAGTATTCTAGGTCCTTACTAGAGATGTCCTATATTAAAGTAAGTTTGATCTATGATTATATCGATGCGTCAACCCAATGTGTTTCCACCACAATGGCGTAATTTCAAGATTATTGGACTCCATTCAAACAACCCATCACACCACCCTCCATGCTTTACGTATCCTTTATTCGGACCCTCTTAATATTTCACATCTAAAGGAAACCCCTAACAGTATGGATGCTCAGGATATGGATCACCTACTGTTTTGGGCCAACGCTCTGGAAGAATAATGGATAACATTTCGAGTCAGGCCCCATGTTTCAAACATGGTCAGCGGTCGGCCCTTACCTTTCATCCCCATTTTAGGCTAACACAATAGGGATACTATGTTTTGAATATGGTCAACAATTATCCTCCATTGTCACACCACCCCCACAGTGTTCCAAATTTTGGGTATCATAATTAAAACTTTCCACTTCCCTATGTTTGGACTGACTCTAACACCCCTGGAGTTACCCCGCTCGTGCACTGGAGTACACTGGGAAAAGAGAGATTGGACTGTTTTGAGAAATCCATTCTCCAGTCAGGACTCCTTTTTTTTTTCTAGAAGCCCAGATTGGTCATTTATATCCCGGACACTCGAAGACTGGTTGAAACTCCCACATTCAAAAGAAGTGACAATACAACCATCCCTTATTTCACGCATCGGGTACGACCCACAGGAGTTTAGGGGTTGATCACTGGATGTTTCATGGATGTGATGAATGTGAAAAAATCAAAATAGAAAACGGAATTCATGCATGCATCCAACATTAGTAAGAAAAGCATAAAATAGAATTTATAAGCGCACGCCAATCACAATGCCTAGGGGTCGGTCCCTCCCATAGATGGGTTGACCTCTTTAACGATGCATTTTAGCTCTTCCACCCACTGACTCATGGAATCTAGAACCAGATGTCGCCTGCTGAGCTCATGCTCTTCCTCAACAACAATGAGGCGTAGTTAATAAGCCACGATCTGAGCCTGATCCTCATCAGCTCGAATAAAGACCATCTATTCAAATGCTCGCCTCATTTGTTCTTCGGACTCTGCCATCTGGGCCTGTAGGTGAAATACGAGCCCCTATTGCACCTCGAGGAAAGCAGACTTCTCATTCATACATACCCTCAAATGTTGGATCTCATGTTCATCCTCCTAGAGCCTTTGAATCTTGATGGCCCTTCTCCACTTACAGCCAACACTGAGACTGTGCACGTCTTCCCTCACCCTCCCAGTATAGTAGTCTCGAATAAGTGCATGTGGGAGTTGGGCATTTACTCCTCCAGTGCATAGTTCACGCAGCTGGGTACGAAGCCTCCCATATGATATATCCATTGGGATTGTGAGGTCTCTATGATAAAGCGCTTGATCATCTTCCATGATCTTAAATTAACGGATTTTTTGTCCTCTTCGTCAGAAGCAATTTTGTCCTAATCCCACAGGTCGACAATTTCATATACGGGAAACACCTCCAAGAGATTAGTAGCAGGTTCTTCCTCGGGTTGGTCTTCGTTGCTGGATTCCACTTCGATGAGGTTCACCCAGTCAATGTTAAACTATGTCCCACTGAAAATATCGCTCGCCGCCATCGGACATTTATAGGGAACTATGGCCTGGTCATCTAGGGAACTCAATGCAATAGGGAGAGGCACCTCGATTCAGAGTGGAGCCTCAGGTCTCCCAGCCATTTGCATTATTAACATATGCGCCATCCTAGAAACTATGTAGGAAAATGTCATGTTAGCCAGTTCGACTGACCGAGTAATGGGTACATCTATGGAGTATGAGACTTACCCTGGTATGCCCCTTGATCTCGCCTCGGGTCTACCATCGCTGGGAGGCCGGGGCACAACCCCCCCATACACGATTGCAGGCTTTGAGGATTCTAAGAAGGTTTCCCCCACTTCCCCAGCATTGCTGGACTCTACCACCATCATCTGCCTGACTGCGGGCCCTGGTGTTGGGTCCTCTGCAATTTACACACCTTCATCCTCATCAGTGAGAGTAGATGACTAAAGGTTGTCCTATACAAGTACGTGTTAGTGGAGAAAGAAATAAAAGGTAGGGATGGAATTAGTGCGCTGAAAGGAAGTGGAAACTTACTTCCAAAGTTGCATTGAATTCATCCTTGGAGATCTACTCCGAGGCTGGTATCTCGCCTTCTTCAAGAGAGTATTCCATAGAGGTCCCCTCTATTGCTTGATGGGAGTATCCCACATTAAATTATTCCTGCCGTGATTTGTCTGTGTGGCCGGGCAAGGGGAAACACTCCGGTAGTTGAGTTGTCGTCGATTCTGCGGGAGTAGTCATATTCAGCAGCACCCTTACCTAGTGTGACATTGGACACATGTCACCACAGGAATGTATTACCTCCTCTAGCTTCATTACAAATTTTCTTTCCTTGGTAGGGGTATCATTGAAGCTTTATTTCTCCAAGATGATCTCCCCTAGCGACATCTCGTGCATGTTCAGGTTTGTCCATAAACCATTGATACTGAGGTATTGTTTTCTCTTTTACCATTCTTTCCATGCCTATAGGAAGACTACATCGAAGGGGATTGATACAGGATGCAGCTTCTTCTTAGGATCTTGAGGGGAGATCCTGTGAAATCTTCGAGATGATTCACCTCCCTCCTTGAACCTCCTAGATGGATCCACCAGGCCTAGCACTCCCCCCTCACCCTCTTCATGTTTGGTTAGTGCTAGCTGAGGATTTTCTAATTTATGGCCTACTTACCCTGCTGTTATAGATTTTCCGCCCTGGATAATGTCTGAACTACCTTCCTGGAATACCCCCATCGCCACTGTCTGGAGTCGTGGTGTTGGAACCACCTTGCTGTCTCGGATGGTCACTTGCTTCAGCATTTCACCAGGGTAGGCATCCTCCAAACTCTGTGCATACTCGTGGACCATTCTGAATGCAGCATCATATGGGGGAGGCTCATTCAAAATCTTCCCATCCTCCCTTGTAAACATCATCTAGATTTTTTGCATCATGCACAATTGATTCTCTTGGTGCACGTTCATGTACACCTGGGGAGTCAGCCTATACAGGAAAAGGAATTGTCAGGCGAACCAGTTCAGAGTGTATGTATCACATATGGGTTCACAATCTACTTGTTACATCAGCACACCACTGCGAAAGGATAACAGATATGACCATTTCTCTATCGTATCCATGCCTTCATCGGAATAGGCCCCGGTTGTCAAGGGGAATAGATGAAATATGAATGACTTTGCTTGCCCCATCTTACCCTGCACAGTCATAGCATCCAACTTCAATGGGGTGCTCCACACAATGTTCAAAATTTATAGGCAAGAATGTATCTCCAGTGGAGAAATGAGGTTAAGGTATTCGTAACCCCCCATGTGTGCCACAATCCAGCTATATCGAAAGTGGAATGTTCCGCACAATCGCATCGGCCTCTTTCCCTTACTAACGTGCCAAAGTAGATGGTACAACTTTTCCAGCACTGGTATGCTCAGATTTATGCGGTCGCCATTGGACAATTGAGACTCCATGATAAATTTTCTTGATCGCACCCCCATATGGGAATATCTTACCAGTAATATCTATCCATATATTAGTGCTGATATAAACCCGACAAGACTGACTATCGATCACTGCTCAGTCTTGATACTGTATCCCCACAACTTCCACTAGCTATCTTTTAGGATCTTCCAGTACGAACCCTATTTACCCTGCTAAGCTCCTCGCAGGAAAATAGGGGGCCTCACTGGTAGCGTTCCCTCTTTATATGGGAAATTCATGAAGTAACCAAACCACTGCTTGAAGTGGATGTCTCAGGTGTTCGGTTTGTCCTCGTCCATGTCTGGTACAATCCTTAACAATGACATCACCAAAGTTTGAATTTTCGCACTATCTCCCCAGGAATTCATGGTAGGGAGAAACTCATCAAACATCCCTCCCAAGATTGGGATGCTATAAATATGATGGAGGTCCCAAAGGCTGATGCCAACTTCCCATGATACAGGTGGAAAGTGGTTGTATCTAGAGACCACCATCTCAACAACTACTGTATAAATTCCTTCGGTTGGTAGATGCTAAATTGGGAGGCCCAGGACACTTCATATAAGCCAAACCACCTCAGGACATTATCAAACTATTCACAGGACATGCATGCCCAGTAGGCCAAGGCCTAGTCGTCTGTGAAGTTCCCACCCTAGTGCAAGTCATAGCTTGTGATCCACCCCTTTTCTAGATTTTCAATTCTGACCTTGATGATCATCTTATATTGGGGTAGGGATGCCTCCTGTGCATGTTCCTTTCCATCGATGTTGTTGACATGATTATAAAAACAATGCACTATGACCGTGGTATGGTATTTCTTGATGCACCCATCCTTAGTCCTATGCCACTGATATTGCTCAGGGGTACCCCTGAACTAGTAGGCTGGATCATCTTTTCTGGTGTTGGGAATGAAGACTTTGTCCTGCAAGTTGAAACCATACAATGACAAACTCTTCTATAGTGGATATTCCCTCTGCACCTCTGTCATCCGTTCTATCAAATATTTGTGATCATAAGTGATCCAAATGTACTCACCAATTTTTAAGTTGTTGGCCATGGCCTCCCTCCGAGCAGAGTCAGCACGAACCTCTCGTACAACCTTCCGAGTGTCTATTGAATCCAAGGACTTTGAAAAAAACCATGGCTAAGGCACAAGAGTTAAGAAAGACCCTTCGCAAATATGCTTCGCAAAGGCATTTCACAAAGACGCTTCACAAACGTGCTTCGTGGAGATAATCACACATCCCCTTTGTGCCATAAAGAACCGTGGGTGTCGGCCTTCATCGCAAAGAAATTAGTGGATTGTGATGCTCCAATTCGCTAAAAAGTGTTCAAAAAGCACTGGATCAAAGATACCCGTTCGCTAAAGTGTTCACGGAGAGGATCATTTGTGAAGAGAGTGTGAGCACTGCCATTTGCAAAGATCCAGGTGCGGAAAAAATACCTATGAGACCCCTATATATAGGTTCCAGAGGCACCAGATTCGAAGTGAGTCCCGTGCTCTTCACGACACCCCTGGGCTTCACGGCATGCCCCACGCTTGACACGACTCCCTCAAGTGCTTTGTGGAACCCTTCGCTCCACAGACCACATCCGCTTTGTGAAGATCCCTTTGCAAGATGGGTAAGGCGTCACCCTTGGTGAACCAGCTTCGCCCCACCTTATCAATCCATTGTGAGTTCAATCATCCAAGTTTCTTCAGTGTATTTCCCTCAGAATTCAACCCTCTCCTTCCATCAGCTCAAATTCTGAGGGGGGGCATTTTTTGGAACCAAAAAATGCATCTAGTTCATTCCATAGATTTGGTGATGCGATCAGAGGAAGTCGCCTCCTGAATGAGTCGAAAAAGAACCTCCAAGGCATCTCGAAATGGCCCTGCACAAAGCACTCCACATGGAGGGTGCGTTCCACGCGAACGCTTATACGAGAGGCTCCATGGAACCCTAGCATCGTGGGAGTCCGACACTGACCGAGGACCCTCCATGAAATCAGACCCCTCCGCGCTATGCTTCGTGGTGACCGGGTCCACAAATCTCTATGCGGCGTTAGGCCCCCTCCATGAGGACAACATGGGCCGAAGGAACGACTCATTTCCATGGTGTTTCTTGTCTCCGTGGCAAGTTCTGCACCCCTCCAACCGGGGTTTCCTATAAATAGAAGGTGCCCCCTTCCAAACCATTGTCACTCTGAACTTTCAACTTCATGGATCCCGTTTTGTATAGACCTTTTAAAAACCACTCAAATGGATTGTTAAAGGTACTTGTACTTTGAGAGTTGTACTGCTTTGCATGATTTTCTGCCTCCGCCGATGGTGGAGGTTCCCTTTGTGAAGGCCTATGTCATTTTTAGAGGAAGGGGCCCCTTTGGGGTACTTGAGGTTTTCCAAAGCATAGATCCTTCAAGAAATTTTATAAAAAAAGAGGGATTTGCTAAGGCGAAGTCCTACTCCCTTAAGGGAGGATCTTCTCAAAGCCTTGGACTTTCGCAAAGACCCCCCTCTTCATGAGGACCCTTACCTTCACGAATCCCATCCTCTATGGGTAGTCTTTTCCCTTTGTGAGGGACATCCTCTTCACGAAGCCCATCCTATTCACAAGGGAAATACTATTCATGAAGCCCATCCTCTTTACAAAGCACATCCTCTTCGTGAAGCCCATCCTCTTCATAAAGTGCCTATTTCTACGACTGGATGCTTTACACACCCCTTTCCCATATGGCCTTCCTGGTTTGTACGAAGTGATTTCAAGGTCCCTTGGGCGGTGCTTCATGTTGCGATGCTTAGCATCATGCTTCTTCGCATAGGCACACTAATGGATATTGATTCTTCGCATAGCCACGGTAATGTGGTCCCTTCAGTGAATCACTCCAAAACACCACCTCTCCACGACATTACCGGTGCCTTCCCTTCACCAAGGGTTAAACCGTGCTAGTTATGTAAGTCCTAGGGGTGAAGAGTGAACCTACCTCATCCGAGATGAAGGACGTTAAACTACCAACCTCCATCATCCCTAGCACATGACGTTAAAATGTGGCCTCACCCTATGCAACACATGCGGGGTTACCCATATCGGACATTCTCCATGCCCGCTCGTCTCCACGGGAGTGAGATCTTCCTCACATGGAATGAAATACTCCTTGCTGGTCTGGTGTCTGTCTGCAGGGAAGGGAAACCATCTTGGTGTAAGCCTCTAGCCTTTCTTGCAGGAGGTAGTATCCCTGCTCCTCCTCTCTTCTTCAGTGCCAAATACTGGAGGAGAGATGGGAACTGGGACCTGCGTTATCCCATCCCTCTCCCTATGATATTTTTCACCATCGGGCCTGCATCCTGAAGTAAGTACCAATCTCCATATCCCTGGGCCGCTAGCCATGCATAATCCCATGTTTCCTCTTTGGGCTACTAACCACGTGTAAGCCCCATTCCACTTCTTGAGGATGTACCTTTTGCGACATGATCATTAGGTCTTTTCTGCCTCTTGTTTCTCACACTGATCATGAATCATGTAGGCTTAGAGTAATAATTGACTATGTCATCCTTCATGGGATGCCTTAGAATGTAATACCCAACCATACTGAACTATGTGTAATTTGATCCTTGTATTCTAGGCAAGGTATGTAGGAAGCCACTCCAAGGTTCAAGCCAAAAACCTACTTGTCATGACCCCTTCATGTTGGTTCACCTTCACCCCACATGATGTTAAACTGTATCCACCATCCTAAACTACATGGACTTTGATCCTTGTCCCATAATAAAGGTATGTAAGAAGCCTCCCTAAGGTTCAATCCCAATAACCATCGGTCTCGACCACTTCACATCGGTCCACACTCATCCTGCAAGACATTAAACTGCACACCACTTTTTATCCCGCAAGATGTTACACTGTACCCATTCGAACTATTTGGTCTTTGATCCTTGTCTTCTAGACAAGGTAAGTACGAAGCCTCCATGAGGTCCAAACCCAATTGATGGTAAGCGGTTGTGTTCCCTAATCGATGGTAAGCTTTTGTGTTCCCCAATCAATGGTAAGCCATTGTGTTCCCCAACCAACAGTAAGCCGTTGTAGCCCCCATCCAGCGGTAAGCCGTTGTAGCCCCATCCAACAGTAAGCCATTGTAGTCCTCAATCGACGGTAAGCCTTTGTAGTCCCCTTTGATGGGACCCAAATCTCTGGTCCTCTCCTGGGAATCAGACCAACCTAGGCTACTAACCAGGCGTAATCCCCAGTATACCGTCGGGTCGTTGTCCTATGTGTACACCCTGATTCTATACCCCCATCCTGAACTTCATGAACTTTGATTCCCTACCTCGAGGATACGTAGAAAGCCTCCCTAAGGTTCAAGACCATCACCCATGTCTCATCCTAGTCTTTACGTCGAGCTTATGTGTTTTAGGAAGTCCATACCCCAACCCAGAGGTTCCACTTCCTTTAGGTCCCATCCATACGTCCATTCTCATGGGTTGCCTCCTCAGGCTCCCCATCACCCCACTGAACTACATGGACTTTGATTCCCTACCATGGGGATATATAGAAATTCTCTTCGAGGATCAATCCCAACATAACCACTGCCCTCATGTTGATTTAATCTCACTCTACATCCACTCTCAACAATCCATATCCATCCTGATTCTTATCCGGGCTGCCACATCCCGGTGAAATCATGTCATCCACTTTCTCGCTACTCCTAGTAGTAACTGGGTAACTAACAATGCGTTAGCCCCAAAATTAGTGATCCCTCTTGGGGTTTCACCCATATGATCCACTCTCTTCAATGTTCTTATTAGTCCGATCTATCTCAGATAGACATTAAACTCACGAAATACCCAATGTAAAACATGAGAAGCTGAGGAAAACATCAGAGACATGCCTATGGAATAAACATCCCCGCATTTGATGTGAGATGACTTGGGATTATGTGCCCTCAGGAATCCCTATCATAAGGGGAAGAAACCAAGATGCATCAGTGTTCTAGCATCTAGACACGCCATCAATGTCAAACATGACTACTCCTTCGATCGAAGGTTACTTCCCTAACTGGACCCCTTGGAATGTCCTGATAGAAGTAGCGTAATTAACTGGCGTCCATGAAGACATGGCACTGTGAAGAGTTTCAAGAAAAATGTATTAAGTCTATAAGGGAGATCTGTACTAGGTAATGAGTTCCGAGGAGGAATCCATGGAAGGAGGAACTGACATCCATCATCCCATTTCGATCAAGAAGCAAATGTCCTTGAATAAGTGACGAATGTCACTCGACTTTGGAAAGCAGGAATGCAGGGCAAAAAACAGTGCATCCTCCAATGGAAAGATGCGCTCCCCAAAAAAACTATTAGAAACAGGAGTAAAGGTGTTTCCAGTCATATTCAGTTTTGATTGGAAAGAAATATGTTGCTATAAGACAGGGACATTTCAATACTTTCCTTATAAAATATGATGATGTTAATGGTTATCAATCAAAGAATATATATCATGACATATAAGGTTCGTGATGAAGCATCATATTTAAAATAATATAGATGAAAGTGAAGAAACATGAGTGTTCTTGCTGAAGTATATTTTTAAGTTTTCTCCATTTCCCATTTTTTCCAAAATTTTGGGCCAAAAAATCGGGATTTGTTTTTTGGAAAAATATTTCCATGAGGGATAGTTTGCAGACCATGAAGGAAAGTTCATAGACCATATAATAGGTATGCGAAATGATGAAGGAAAAATATAAAAGGAAGGATTTCTATGAGGCACATTTTTTAGATCATGAAGGACAATTTGTAGAACACATAAAAGGTCCAAAGAGTGGTGAAGGAAAGTTGGAAAAGGAAGAATTTCCATATAGAAGTTCTATGTGTATAGAGAAGCGTGGCATGTATACTTTATAGGATAAAAATTTCCCCGAAGGCTTATGATACATGGAAGGATTGAAGTTTGCGGAAGGCATGCAGTTCATAGGAGGATTGCAGTACGTGGAAGACATGTCATTTGCAGATGAGAGGCGGTGATCCGTTGGCAGTTGGAATTGACCATCGCAAAGAAAGAAATGAACTAAGAAGATTGCGTAAGGAAAATAGTTCGCGGAGAGGATCAAAGTGTGTAGGGGGATCCGAATATGTGAAAAGAGCATAGTCTATGGTGGAGTATGTATCACATTGAAAATTTGGGTAAAATGGATTAGTAGAATTTTTGGATTTATTAGATTATATAAAGGAACCTAATCCCATTATTACGTGAGAGTGAAATTCAATAGAAATGATCATCGTTGGAGGAAGAATTTATCTAAATCTGAAATATTTCTTGTGGAAGAAATTCCACAAAAGAGGAGGCAGTCCAAAGAGAAGAAGACAGTTCATGGAAGTAGAAGTGGTCTGTAGAAGTAGGGATGGTCTAAGGAGGAAGAAGATGTTCATGAAGCACTAACAGTATATGGTGTAAGACAGTTCACAGAGGAAGAATAAATAGTCTATGGAAGTAGGGACAATTCATGGAAGAGAAGACATTCTGCGAAAGAAGGTAAAATCTATGGAAGGGAAGACCATCCATGGAAGCAGGGAAAGTCCATGGAAGAGAAGACAATCCACAGAAGCATTGATATTATGCGGAACATTTATAGTATGTGGAGTGTTGAGAGTATGTGGAAGCATTGATAATACGCTGAGCATTTATAGTATGTAGAGAATTGATAGTATGCAGAAGCATTGACAATATGTGGAGAATTGAAATTATATAGAGCATTGATAGTATACAAACCATTGACAACATGCGGAGATCAAGACACTGTTGAACTATTCCATATTATTGTGTGTCCAAGAAGAATAGGGTGTTCCCACTAAAAGATAATTTATTATTCAGGTCAGATCAATTCTGATGATACTAATTTGATCTGATCTTCAATGATTTAATAATTAAAAAATAAAGTTTTGTGATTTGATCTAGAAGAAGAATAAGTGATCTCAGTGCAATTGATTTGTCACTGAAAAATAAGACAAAATAGGATAAGAGGAAGTTAATGGATAAATTGATATCAGATGATTATAATTAGGTCAGGGAGAATCCAAAGTTCATCAGTTCAAAAAAAATTAATATTATTGTGACTGACAAAATAAGAAGTTAGTGAAACTATCAAGTTTTTTATTGGGAATAAGTAATAGGAGTTTCTTGTATGCTGCTGTGTAAGTAACAAAGTGAAGAAAAAGGATGTGTAAGAACAAATAATAACTGTAACATCAGACATGACTCAACTGGTGGAGGAATTTGTTGGTGTTACAAACCCACATTAAAAGGAGAATATTGCATTGGGAGGCAGTATAAAGATCCATCCAAGAGCTTTAAAATACGCACTATTGGATTGTTTTCAAAGTTCTTCACCATTTTAAGGGTATACACTACTCGTTGTAACCACACAAAAGGATTATTTTCTAGTAGTTGCGTGATCAGGATTATTTTTGACCATGTTAAGGACATAAATGCTATTATTGAGTAGTTAACCTTGTAAAAATATCATTTTATATCATTACTGATTTTATATACTTGCATGTGATAGGGAAAAGAGAATAATAGAATCAATATCCAAATAATTCTAAGAGGTATAGTGATTAAAAAGTCCCCAACACTGATTTACCCCCTCTCAATGTTAGGTATATCCCAAAATGGTCCTTATAATAATATCATTAAAATAAGTAAAGTCATGATATAACATGTCAAATTGGCAGTATATACACCTTATAAAATAAGATAGGTGTATAGCCTAACAAATGTCACAAAGAAAGGAAATAATGACAAAACACTATTACCGCTTTGGTAATAGTGAAATCGTAAACCCCCTGAAAGATATATCGTAAATAGATATTTAAATCCACATATATTAAAGTATAAGATTCATATAATTCATCCATGGGCAGTATATACACCACAAAATAGAAATATGTGGTGAATATGTCATGTATATCAGAGAAATAAAAGTGAGATGAGAAAAACCCTTACTACTTAAGTAACTTTTTAATCATGAGATCTGTGAAATAATTACATCAATTGAAACTTCTAACATAATTAAATAAATGAAATTTATGATATAACATGTCATAGGTAAGTATATACACCACACAAAAGAAATTATTGCCAACCATGTCATAAGTCTCATAGAAATAAAAGTGAGACTAGAAATCCCCTTACCTTGAGTCCGATTCATCATGATTGTACTCTATATTAATAAATAATAAATTTATTTTAATTAATTAATTAATTTATAACCTTTTACAAGTTTATTATTAATTTTATTTCACTTATAAACAAGTTATATACAATTACTTAATCAATAATGTTTAAGTCAGATGTTTTGACCATATTCATCTTATGTGTCAAAACTGATTTTGATTTGTTGAATAAGGTCAATAAGGTCATTATTTAAACATATACATAATAATAATAATTAAATAATTATCATATTTATAAATCAATTATACTATTAAAATGAATCATTAAATATGGTTATGAAAAATTAACCCACGTTACGATCATGAAGACAGTAGGCCGTACGTACACATGAGTAACGTTTCCATTTTTCAATGATCATTATATAAAAAAGGTAAGTAATATTTTATATTTAAATAATTATAATTATATCATAAATACCATTATATTTAACTATATATACTTATATATATATATATTTCTTGTGATGTAAAAGGAATCACATCGCTTTGAGGAGTCGGTAGTCCACACATCCACGAACGGCGTTATCACTTTTTTAGTGTGTGAAATGGTTAGAATAAAATGATATATCATATTTATAAATAGATAAATATTTCATGAATATCATATAGATTTTATTTATATAACATATTTTTATTAAAACCATCTTTAATACATTCCATGCAATGTGTGAATGAATCACATCACTTTTAGGTTGTGATAGTTCACACATTCACAAACGATGTTATCATATTCCCAAAAAATAAAAATCATGAATGTAAGTATTATATAATAATTAAAGGATCATAAAACATAATAAACATCATAAATATCATATAAAAATAGTATGTACATCATTATTCTCAACCTTGAGAGGTGGTAATGGAGGAATGAACGACATCAGTTCACGAGGCGGTAGTACGTCTTACACACGAATGATGATTGTGTATCCCATTTAATGGAAGTGTGTGAAGTTTTAGGTGAAATAATTAACCTAAAAAAATATAATTATATTTAATATACTAATTTTATTATATAATCATGATATAAAATTAATTAAGGGGATTGATAAAAAAAGAAAACAAAAGTGCTCGTTGATGAACATTACCCCTTCTTCAGGTAACTAATTTTTGTTTTGAACCAAAATCCTTTCTTAGTTTTATTTATTCCCAAATCTAATATTCTAGGATTAGATTAGGTATTTTGGGAAGTCATTTTGGCAGATTTTGGATAGGAAAAAGGCTTGATAGGTGTGAATAAGTGGGGATAGTGAATTTCCTTTTATAGTGGAGGAGGAGTGAAATTCTTGTAAATATCAAATGGTAAAAACTATTGGGAGCTATACCTTACATAATGTGCCTCAAATAATAAAAAAATTTATATAAAATATGATATATGGTAAAATATGGTCATAAAATGAGTTTTTGATAAGTTTCTAGGTCATTTTTCCCTATAATATTAAACTTTAACCACTAAGTAAACTTATTTTTACCTTAATTGATATAATTAATTTTAATTTATTTCACTAATATTGTTGGTAAAAAACTAATTTGAAATTAATATAAATTATAAATAATAATTATTCCAAATATTTAATCCATTTTGAAAAATTCTAATAACTAAAGTGGCAGAATTTAATTTCAAACTAGTCCTGCAGACGCAACGATAAAGCAGGTTTTTACAGTGAAAATGTTCAAAAGTTTACTGAGTTTTTTTTATCCAAATTAAATATAAAAATGATTCCAACATCCTAAATTGGATTAATATATGTATAAGTTTTATAATTAAACTTTTAAACCATTTAAAAATATAATTTAACATTTTAAATTATATATTTGAAAAGTCAGTTTTCAATTAAAATTCAGTATTTTTGACTATTCATAAAAAAATAAAGCTTCTTAGAAAAATACCAAAAAAATAACCTCGGATATTTTTTATGTTATTATTTTAAAAAATAAGTTTTTTTTTCAAATAAAATTTATAAAAGTGTCAAAATTTAGTTTTATAAAAATTATGTCATTAGAAGGTGGCAAAACCGCCTTTTAGAAAAATAAAACTTTTATGCTTAAAATTGAGTTTGTTCTTATTTTATTCCTATAAAACTTATTGGATTAATTTAAAAATAATTTATTTAATATATAACATATAAATTTATTTAATATCATTCACTAATAGGGATTAGTTTAATTTATTAAGATAAAACCCCTTTGTGGGCATATAAATAGTTTTTTATAAAACACATCCTTTATATTTAATTGTTTTTATTTTAATTTATAATTAATAGGTAAAAAAATAATTTATTATATAAACATGTGTAAGACATATATTAATAATTTAGTTGATCATATTCATTCCCACCATTCCAAGAGCTAGGTGATAACTATCATGTTAAATAATAATATTAATAGTATATTGATGTTCGGTAAGACTCGACCTTGTGTGTAACAAAAATTATCAAAGAGAATCAATGTTACTTGAAACAAAATATAAACTTGGTGTGTCATATAATTAAATATAAACTATGCATTTCTTGTAACACAATTCACCAAATAATTTAAATTAATTTGAAAAAATATATTTCATAAAATCTCAGGATAATACATCCTACCCCCCTTTATAAATAAATTTTCCCTTGAAATTCATCCTCATTTTTGAAGGATTAACATTTTTAGAATTAATTTATTTAAATCCACATAGTAAAAATGAAATAAAAAAAATACCATAAAAAGGGAAATTGGGAAACATAAAGGTCACGTGAAGATACACAAAATTAGGATTCCACATAGGGTGAACATTGGTTGGAAATTGAAAGATGGATTTGGAAGGGAAAACTAATTACCATGGACTAATAGTGAGTGATAGAGAACATGGTCAATATTAAGTCAATAAAAACAAAAACAAAAACAAAAAAAGTTTGGAAAAGGTCATTGATATAATCAAAAAATATGGTAATAGGATAAAATTTTATTTCAAGATCATTTTCCTAAATTTGAAGGATTTCTTTCACTATTTAGATTGAAAGGATAATGAAATATACTTACTTGACAAGTGAATTTCATCCTTTAACCAATTTACACAAAAATATCATCTTTTTGTTCATATGACGAGTATTAAAGTTTAATTTTCTTATGCTTAAATCCCAAAAATCAACTTTTAAAACTACATAACCATAAAATAGATAGCTAATCTATTCCACATGTCTTTAGACATTAACCAAAACCAAAATGGTTAGAACATGGTAAGATAATTCGAAAAACATATAAACCTTAAAATCATACACTAATAATAAAAATTAAATAGTAATAACCAATGTTTAAACTAAATTATTCGATAAATAATTACCCTTAAATTTTTTCAAATGTTTTCCAACTAGTTTCAAAACCCAATGATCAGAAGGATTTATATATTCTTCTATGGTAAATAAACTGTTATTATTCAAATAAAATTACATATTTTTATATAATAAACATAATATTTACTTGTAAAAAAATCATGTTAACCAGTACATCATGTGGGCTAGTGGTAGTGCATAAAAACCTTATCATCATTCGGTCATGGGTTCAAGCCCCACCGCTACCCAGATACAACTGGTTATCACCCAACATATGGGTTGTCCCCTTTTTTTCTTTAATCTTGAAAAATAAATCCTCTATAAAAACTTTTCATGTTGATCATATGGGTTAAAAATAAATCAACCCAAAAAAGTCTCCAATAATGCCATTAATCACCTTAAGATATCATCACTTAAAAACTCAAAGGGGTGTCTAAGACTTTGAACTTATGATCATCCTTAATCTTATAGACCTATGATGGTTTCTATATCTCTTAAGATAAAAACACATAAAAACATTCTAATCTACAAAGTTATCTAAACTGACCTTTGATACCAACTATAATAGCCCAAGACTTGCACTCTTGGATCCTGTGCTGAAATCATAAACTTTAGATTCTCGGATATGATACTAATAATTGTGACCCATTTTTTTCCATCAAAACCTTACAAAATCAAAAGGAAAACCTAGATCAATTACATTATGTATAACCTTCTAGGCTAAGAGTTTTAGATAATTAGGACAAACTCCTACATAAATTGTTCACAAGTCATCAAATGAATATTTCTTCCATTTAACATAGCTTTTATCATTTCACATTAGGTCATCAATGTCATCATTTTGAAATCCTTTATATACATAAATTGATTAAAATAATTCTTTAAAACATGGGAAAAAGGATAGATAAGAAGGGTGAGTTCAAATTCTCAGTTTGGCTAAACATAAACATTAATAATTGAATGTAATCAAATAGCATAAAAGTGCATAAGGATATGATGAAATAATCAAAGATAATGAGTGAATCATAAAAGAACTCATAAACATCAATACCTAGATCATCAAATATGAAAACATGGAAGAGGAAATAGTTATTAGAATCAATAATAATGAACCATGTGATATCAATCTCAATCATGAGAAACATTATAAACCCATAAAAAGCATAGATAAAACATATTGGTATCTTAGAACATCATCTCATTGAACACTTATAAAACCATTGTATAATCCTTAAAATTGGAATAACCATATGGCCAACTTCTAATATAATTATCTGAATAACATAATCATTACCCAATGTATTGGAGCTCTATCTAGGCGCACCCATTATATAATCTATAACAGGATCAATAAACGCTATCTGGGCACACCCATCATTTATAATGTCCAAGAACCAATTAATGAACAAATCACATAGAGAATTTATTTCATTATAACTCATTGAAGCCACCTTTATTCTTTTCAAAGCATGATTATCCCATGGAAAGGAAATGGGTTCCAAAAAATCTCTTTGAGAGATGTTTAGCCCATAGAAAAGTAATAGATTATATAAAAATCTCATTGAAACATGGTTAACCCATGGAAAACAAATAGGTTCCATAGTAATATTATTGAAACATGATTAATCCATGGAAAGTAAATGGGATTCATAAAAATATCTTTGAAACAATATTAATCCATCCAAAAAATAATGAGGATGGCATCAATACAAAATACCCTCAACGGAGGATAAGTAACAATAATGGTTTTTCACATTTATGAATGGAAATACCATTAAAAATCATTAAAATATCCTTTTTCATTTTGAAAAACACTTTTTAAAACATAAAACATTTTGAAAATCATTTTCTTTGAAAATAACCTTTAAAAATTATAAAGGAAGATTTTAAAAATCATTTAAAAAATTTCTTAAGGAAGATATTCTTTTATCTTTGAAAAACTATTTTTAAATTTTTTATTATTTTTTAGAAAACATGGTATTGGAATAAAAATTCTTTTCAACCAAAAAGATGATTTTTCATTAAAAAATTATTTTGTAATCTTGAGTTCATAAAGAGAGAAAAATGAAGGGAAACATGTATTCTCATAACATAAAAAGAGGATAATAAAATTCACAATAATTATTTAGAGTTAGATCATAAGATTTCAATATTGGAGACTTAATCATAAAAAATATTAATAATCTATGGGATTGTAACATCAAACTCTTACTGCTTTGGTAACTTTGAATTGTAAAATTGTGATAAAAATCCATTACCACTTTGGTAACTTTGAAACCATAAAACCCATAAAATAGATATCATAAAAATAATATGTAATTCCCCATAAATTAATTTATAATATTCATACAATACATTCATGGGCATTCTATACACCACACAACAAAAATAAGTGGTGAATATGGCATGTATCTCACCGAAATAAAAGTGAGATGAGAAAAACCCTTAATACTTGAGTAACTTATGAATCATGACATATGTGAAAGAATAAAATCAATTGAAACTTTCAATATCATGAAATAAATTAAATTCATGATATAACATGTCATAGTTCAGTATATACACTATACAAAATAAACAAGTGGTGAGTATGTCATAAGTCTCACAGAAATAAAAGTGAGACTAGAAACCCCCTTACCATGAGTCAGATTAGTCGTAATTTTATTCTATATTCATGAATAATAAACTTATGTTAGTTATTTAATTTCTTTATAACCTTTTAAAATTTTATTATTACTTTTATTTCACTTATAAACAACTTATATATAACCACTTAATCAATAATATTTAAGTTGGATGTTTTGACCATATTCAACTTATGTGTCAAAATCGAATTTGATAGATCGACTAAGGTAAATGAGGTTATTATTTAAACATATATAGAATAATAATCATGAAATAATTATCATATTTATACATCAATTATACTTTTAAAACCAATCATGAAATATGGTTATAAAAAATGAGCCGATGTTACGATCATGAAGACAGTAGAACGTACATACACATGAGTAACATTTCCATTTTTCAATGATCATTATGGAAATAAGTTAAGTAATATTTTATCTTTAAATAGAGATAATTATATAATAAATACCATTATAGTTAATTATATATACTTATATATATCATTATTGTGAGGTAAAAGGAATCACATATCTTCGAGGAGGTGGTAGTCCGCACATCCACAAACGACGTTATCACTTTTACAGTGTGTGAAATGGTAAGAATAAAATGATATATTATATTTATATAAATATAATTATGTAATTAATATCATATATATTTAATGTATATCACATATTTTTATTAAACACATCCTTAATACATTTCATGTAATGCGTGAACGAATCACATCACTTTGAGGAGGTGGTAGTCCACACGTCCACAAATGATGTTATATTATTCCCACAAAATGGAAATCCTGATGGTATGTGTTATATAATAATTTAAGGAAAATAAAGAAATCATAAATATAATAAATATCATATAAAAATATTATGGCCATCATTATATCCAACCTTGATAGGTGGTAATGGAAGAAAAAACAATATCGGTTCGCGATGCAGTAGTCCGTTGTACACATGAACGATGATTGCATGTCCTATTTGATAGAAGTGTGTAAAGTTTCAGGTCATAAAATTAAAATAAGAACATATAAGTATATTTAATATATTTAGGTTATTATATAATCATGATATAAAAACAAATTATGGTGTTTGAGAAAGAAATAAAAAAGTGCTCATTGATGAACATTACGTCTTCTTCAGGTAAATCCTTTTGGTTTGAACCAAAAGACTTTATTGGTTTAATTTATACCCAAATTGAAGCTTATAGTATGATATTAGGTATGTCTATAATTCATTTGGTTAGAGTTTTTATAATACAACAGGCTTGAGAAGTGTGAATAAGTGGGTAGAGTGAATGCCCTTTTATAGGGGAGGAGGAATGTCATTCTTGTAAATATCAAAAGGTAAACACTATTGGGAGGTATCCCTTACATAATGTTTCTAAAATAATAAAAAATTTATATAATATAGGGTATATGGTATAAATATTTCCATAAAATGGGTTTTGGACAAGTGCCTAGTTTATTTTCCCCCTTAAGATTAAAGTTTAACCACTTAGTAAACTTGTTTTTACCTTAATCATTGTAATTAATTTTAATTAATTTCACTAATATTTTGGTCAAAAAATAAGTTAAAATTACTAGAAATTTTACATTATCCTGATTTAAAAATGGAATACATTTTTCCAAATTTAAATCACATAAGTGGCAGAATTTAATTAAAAACTAACCCCATAGATGCAATGATAAAGCGGTTTTTAAAGTGAAAATGTTCAAAAGTTTACTAAGTTTTTATATAAAAATTAAATATAAAAATGATTCTTATAATGACTTGGATTTTACCAATTTAATTTTTATAAAATTTATGGGAAAATTCCAAGACCAGGTGCTGAGACGACGTACGATTCTGAGGCCTGGTGTGCCTGGAATGGTTTGATGAAAAATGTTAAGTTTTTAATAGCATGTGGGAGTGATTTTAGAGAAAAAGTGAAATAACTCATAAATAGGTTCCTGGATCAGAAATCTGAGGGCACCATTGCGTTTAAGATGGCGGGTTTACCCTAGGTGGGACTTAACTTTAGTCGGTGTGAGTCTCCAGTGACAAAACCCGAAAAGGACGTAACCGTAAATAAAATAATTAAATTAAATTATTTTATTTTAAATTCTTAATAAATCATGAATGGTGACTCAAATTGGAAATTCAAGACCACCATTGAGTTCGTAATTTAGCGTTTTCCTTAGGCAGGGCCTAACACCGACCGACGTGGGTCAACTGTGAAAGTTAATTTTTGGACATTTTAAAGGAGAATAAAATAAACTTAAAGAAGTTTATTTTATTTCTTTTTAAATGTTTTGCAGTGATTCTATGATGTAGTGATGAGCCAGCTCGTTTCTTTTCTTAAATGAAATAGCATGGCGACGCTGCAATGCTGCAACGATCCGACACATTTTTCTTTTCTCCCTAATTAAACTGGAATTCAGGGTTAACACATAACCACATAATTCACTAGAAACTATGGAGAAAGGCATTGGAGGTTCCCTCTTTTGGGAGAATGAAAAATGACGAAGGACACCGGAGGATCACGGATCGCAGATCACAGATCGAGGATCGACAATACGACAGATCATGACAACTCTGAACAGATCGCCAATGATGATCAAACCCTGACATCGATCAATCTAAACTCAAGGTAGGGTGTGAGTTTTACTCTATTTTCCTTCCCCATTATTTATCCCTATGAATAATGTGGATTAATTGAATAACAGACTAATCCATGAGTCATGCGTATTGCAGGTTGGGTTTTACCTTGTAGGCTTTATTGGGGATTGTTTATCTGATATTGATTATCCTTTATTGTGGATTTTTTTAAACATAATGGCAACGAACCACGATCAAAATGAACATCGATCAAGATTCACTCCTCTTTGTTGGTTCATGCCTTTCTCCCTCCATTCTCCATTCTTCGACGACATTCTCTGTTTGGCCCACTGCTCAACAATTTGCGATTCATTGATCATTTTACAACTGATTCTTGGCACAAATATCTGATATCGTGGACTTGGGATAGATGCGGTATGATAGAGGTTCAACACCGATGATGAAAAATGGATCGAAGTAGTGTAGGATATATCACTGTTCAAATGTCTTTGCACTGGGATGGATCGTGGCATGGATATGATCCCACAGAAGTGAATGTGGAGACTCGGGGATCGTAGAACATATTTTGGATCAACAATCAGAGCACTAGAGTGAATCTGGTGGCCCACAACGGTGGCAACGTGACAGTGTGGTGGAGGATAGCTACCCATGGCAGCGGTCGTGGGAGCCTACGGTGGCTTCCAAGGGGATGGTGGGATGTAGTGGTTCACCGTGTTCCACACAGTGGAACTCATGTTGACCGACCACATTTGGCAGAGCCGTATGTGGGATTGCCAGTCCGTGTGAACATACCAGGCTAGATGGTGGTGGTGCACCCCAACAATCGATGTGACACGACAAACGACCGGGACACAAGCCAGATCGGTAGAACCAGGTTGGGTCCAATATCCGATTTGGCCCATCAGATTAGCCCAGCAGGCCATGCCCAATAGATCAGGCCGAAACTATCTTAGTGGGTTTGACCGGGTTGGGTCATCTGACCCGAGTCAGGTCAGGTCGGGTAGGACCCGACCCAGACCTAGATTGTCCCTTTTTTAGAAAAATGAACGTATCTTTCAAACGGAGCTTCCATTTGATGATCTGTTTATGGAATTAGGACCCTTGTGACAAGGATGTCCTTTTGAGATGGATTGGTGGGTTTTTAGTTTGACTATTAGGGGATGGTAGTGTTCTCTTTTTCTTTCCTATGAGGGGTCAATATAGGATCTTGATCCCATCATAGAGGGCGACAGTAGAGATTGATATTGTACCCTTGGTCTTTCCTATGAAAGTTCAATTAAGGAACCTGTTCCTATCATAGAGGATGAACCGTGTTCTAAAGTGATTTATCTCAGCCCAGATTCGACAGTGACTCATTGGGTTGGAGCATGTATCGCACTGAGAGGCCCTATCAATCCTCACTTCTCTTCGGGGTACCTTATATAGGGTTTGTGGAGAAGGAGTGAAAAATATTTACATGGGAACCTATCCCCTATCTAGTATTATGTTTCCAAATGTCCAGGAGTCCCCTAGTGAGCCTTGGGTGTAGGACCCCCTATCTGTGTATCGAGATCAGATTCTTTCCTTCATGAATTGACCTAACTAGTTTGCTTCAGGTAGTTATTAGTGTGTTATCTTTGGGAGGGGCCCAAATTAGTGGGACCTCTTTGTGAGGGTCTCCGATGACTTCATAACTCAATGAGTGAGTTCTCCCAAAAAGATAATGCCTTGAGTATAATCCCATGACCAAGGATTTGCTGTGATATCGAGACTACTTATCTTAGTGAGACCGAAAGTCTCATAGAAACTTCATGAAATATTGAGAACAAATGTTCTCTCAGATACTTATGGTATACTTCTTCTACATGATTACTTTCAGATAGGCCGAGGAGTGATATCTCCCAGAATCGAGCATGCTACAAGCAGAACCATTTGGATGGAAGTGGATGAGACCCTGAGTCTTGGAAATACTTTATGAGTATACCTTAATGTTCTTATTATATGTGTTTTTGACACATACCTGTGTTGAGATGAATGTATCTTCTTAGTGGTGTTTCTTTCATGGTATTTTACCTTGTGCTTTGGGGTGCCCTACTGAGTATTGTTTTACTCAGCCTTGCATGGGATTTTCCCGCATGTATCACATCTTGTGAAGATGATCGACACTTTGACGGAGTCCTTGGTGGACCGGGTCTAGGTGGTTCTTAGAGTGACCTAAAAGACGGCGTGTACTTCTATGGCTTGAGAAAACTATTTTTGTACCTACCCTTCTAGTAGGGTTTTCTATGGAGGAGTTCCAGAGACTTGTACTTTTAATTTTCTATTTTTTTGGGATTTTATTTGGGCCCCATTTACCTTTAGTTTTCTACTACCGTACCTTGGGTTTTTTTACTTAGTATTTTCACTTTCTAGAATATATGGCTTGGAGTTGTGTATGTATGTACAGTTACTTAGGAAAATTACTCCCATTTGTTTGGGATATTCCTACTCGGTGCTAGTTTCCAGCCCTTGGCCTATGGGAGGTGGGCTTGAGGTAGTCACGACATAGGCCTCGAGGGATGGGTCATAATAGAGTGGTATGAGAGTAGGTTGGTTCTACCTTAAGAACCCATAGTATAATATTTTGGTTTGGGGAAACATTGTTAAGTGTTTCGAGTTCATCTTTCAGAACAAGGTTTCTAGTGTTGGTGTGATGACCGATGTATCCATACACCAGGACCCTGAATTCTTCTTTTTGACTTGGCATGTGAAAACACTAGTTGTAGGAAAAAACAATGGTATATGCATCATATAGTATTGGGTTGTGTTTTCTATGTCTTTGTTGAGTCAACTCCACATGTATACTCTATTGGTCATGGTACATCTTGTTTTGTTTCAAGATGCTTCCACATAGACAACCATATAGGATTCCACTGCATGATCACAAGGATGATCCATGGGATGATGAGATCCGTACAGAGATTTGTACCGGAGATAGAAGGTGGTGTTCTAGTTATACCACCACATGTGGAGTAGCACATGGTACTCACAGTACCATCGGATTGGATTCATGGGTTGAGCGCACTTCATGAGTTTCAGTGATAGAGACCCCTTAGGTTCTTAGGAGAGACCAAATCACAGGCAGTTAAGGATTGACTTAAGGTGGTGAATGAGTTTTCTATCCAGTCAGGACACCATTAGATTAGATGACAGTTCTGGTGGTGATCCTTCTACGTGGCTCAGTAGGGCGATGGCGAGGTTTAGATTACCCGATCTTATGATGAGGTGACTATTCCATGGACAAAGTTTCAGAACCTTTCTCAAATAAGGGACTCTCACCATAAAAGCTAAGGGATATGCATGACTAAGAGATTCTACAGTTCCAATGGGATGACATGTCAGTATCTGAGTATTCATCGAGGCATACCAAACTTCCCAGGTACTCAATGGATATGATACACAACCAGTGTTTCAGGGCTTGAACCTTTGAGAAAGGTGTTCTTATGGAAATACGAGGCAACTTTATTAATCTATTAATTCCTACTTATGCTAGGGTTCTATAGAGAAACTTTTTGTTTAAAGGTCCCTTGGCTAAGTAGGTACAACCTGTGGATGTCAGCAGTGGGAAAGCATGAGCAGATACCTCAGGAACAAGAAGCCAACGTTAGTCTCAGAGACTTGGACGTGTGAGAAATTCTGATAGAACCTCCTAGGAAAGGGGATCTACAACTCATTGATAATAGGGTTATTCCAATAAACTTAAAGAGAGGAAATGCTTTTCATGAGATGACAGGGGACATCTTGCTAGAGATTGTCCAACCCATCGTACTTCTGATAGGGAAATGGTGGATGGGCCATCGAGGCACAAACAATGATAGGAACATATAGATCTATAGGGAGTCAGATGTGGTAGAGGAGTTGGGAGAGAAACAGAAGGTGGTATACATTTTGACATGTTACCACTACCACCCCCATGAGGTCCACACTAGGCTCGAGGAGCTGGAGGATAGGGGAAGGGGCAGCTCCATGCGGTCAAGGCATATGACCTGAGGGCTCTAGGAATGATTCGAGGTACGGTTTGTGTCTACTATTATCTGCCGTATTAATATAAATAGGTTCTAATAATTATTCCTTATCAAAGATCTTTTTTGAGACCTAGAGTTTACAGTTAAACTATTGACTTGACCCTTATGTATGGAGATACCGACCAAAGGAGAATCAATAATCACACTAGTTCCGACATTGTGATCTGAACCTTGAGGTGATATTTTTAGTTGGAACCTCTTGATGGTATCATCAAGGCCTTAAAACATAATTATTGGTATGGTTTGGTTATTGACAGTCTATGCTCAGATTGACTCTTTTAGAAAAAAGGGTGTGGTATGTTCACAATGATGGAACGAGGTTTTCCTTGGTCAGTGAAAAAGGAAACTGAGGCAACATGGGATGGACTCATGCATAAAAGGGTGCAACTGATCACTCATGAGTAATCTATCCTTACCCTCATAGTAGTAGATGTTATGAGTTTTAAAGTTTCCAGTATTAGTGGCAGAGTTCGAGGATGTATTCCCTAAAGATGTTCCAAGATTACTTCCCTATAGAGAGTTAGAATTATACATTGTTTTATACTCCATAATGGAAATGATATTAACATCAAAATATCAGATGGATTATTTAGAAATTTGTGAGCTAAGAGTGCAGTTGGAGGACTTTCAAAGGAAGGTCTTAGTAATACCAAGTGTTTGAGGTTATGTGTTCTTAGTAAGACCCAATGTTTTATGAGAACACCGATCTTGAGTTGTCCAGAGGAGGGATTCAAGTACATAGTGTTCTATGATGCATCAGGGACTGAACTAGGTTGTGTCCTAATGTATAGGAAAGAAGTAATTGCTAATGGTTCATGCCAGTTTAGACCACATAAGAAGAACTACAAAACCCATGATATTGATTTGGCAATGGTAGTCTTCTCATTGAAGATGTGGCAATACTACCTAATGGGAGGGAAATTTATCATCTAATTAGACTAAACAAATCTCAAGTATAACTTCTCTCAGTAAGTTCTAAACTTGAGATAGAGGAATTGGATAAAATTCCTCCAAGAATATGAGTTAGAAAGATTTTATACTCCTGGTAAGGGAAACGTGGTAGCAGATGCTTTGAGTAGGAGATCTATTTCATAGTTTCTGAATGAGGCAATAATGCAGTTGACCTCATTACAATTATCCTTCATGGGTAGATATGATGCAGCTTACCTCCAATTGGTGGTTTTTACCCCTCCACTCTTATAGTGAGTCAGGGAGGCATGACTTGGTGATACTGATGGTGAGACTTTACATGCTCATTTGTCTATAGGGAATGCCCCTGATGGATATTCGAATGGCAGGGAGCACAATATTCCTTTTAGGGGACACATAGTAGTATTAGTGGATGCCTAGAGTGGTGAGATGCATCAGGATACACATGTGGGTGTCAAGGAGGACACCAGGGATAATGAAACAGGTTACAGTTGGGATTACCTATTGATATAAAATCCAATCTCTTGTTTGAATTAGTTTCGTGGTTTGTCAACTCATCGTGTAATGCCCCTATGCTTGGAAGGGGTTGATTTTTTCTTCCTTGGGGTTCTAGGAAGGTAGTGAGAAAGGATATTGATAGACTTTGTGATGGGTTTACCACGCACATCTAGGAGACACAATACCATATGGGTGATCGTTGAATGACTCATCAAGTCAGCCACTTATTATCTTTTTGGGAGTAGAGTTCAATAGGGAGCTTGAGATGACTTTACATGCAGGAAATAACTTGACTCTATAGAATACCATAGATTATAGTTTCTGATTGGGATGCTTGCTTTGCACCCTAGTTATAGAGATAAAGTATTGGAAGGATAAGACCATCTGTGGGCAGTCTATTACTTTAGTGCATGCCTGATTACAACACGAGAATCTCTTGAAGAGCACATGGGAGAGGGGGGCTCAGGTTCATGATTGTACCCTCATTTGTTTGGATATCCATTGGTTTAGATTTTGGGGACAAAAAGCCATAAGGTTAGGATAATTCAATGACTTTTATTTTCCCAATTTTATTTTTATAAAATTCCTGGGAAAATTCAGAGATTAGGCACTGAGACGGTGTGCGATTCTGATGTCCGGTGAGCATAGAATGGTTCAATGAAATATT
Source organism: Viscum album (assembly GCA_963277665.1). Taxonomy (NCBI): domain Eukaryota; kingdom Viridiplantae; phylum Streptophyta; class Magnoliopsida; order Santalales; family Viscaceae; genus Viscum; species Viscum album. Next base: position 114,063,001 of record OY728125.1, on the reverse strand, counting down.
CTATGTTTTTAATATCACGTGTGAGTGGTTTTCATGAAAAAGTGGAATAACTATTAAATGGGTCCCCAGATCAAAAATTTGAGGGCACCATTGCATTCAAGATGGCGAGTTTACCCTAGGCTTGACTTAACTTTAGTTGGCACAAGTCTTCAGTGATAAAACCTGAAAAGGTCGTAACCGTAAATAAAATAATTAAATAAAATTATTTTATTTTAAAATATTAATAACTCATAAACGGTGACTCAGATTGGAAATCCAAGACCACCATTGAGTTCATAATTTGGTGTTTTCCTTAAGCGGGGCCTAACATTGATTGGCACAGGTCGACTGTAAAAGTTAATTTTTGGACGTTTTAAAGGAGAAAAAAATAAACTTAAAGAAGTTTATTTTATTTATTTTTAAATGTTTTGTAGAAATGCTGTGATGATGAAATTTAGCAATGAGTCAACCCATTTATTTTCTTAAATGAAACAACATGGCGATGCTGCAACACTACAATGGGCCAATGTGTTTTCTTTTATCCCTAATTAAACATGAATTTAGGGTTAGTGCATAACCACAGAATTCCCTGGAAACTCTAGAGAAATGCGTTGGATGTTACCTCCCATCGGCGAATGAAAAAAAATGATGAACACTAGTGGATCATGGATCACAAATCACAGATCATGAATCGAGGATTGAGGATAGATGAGATGACTAATCATGATGACTCTCAACGGATCACAAATGAAAATCGAACCCTAATGTCAAATGATCCAAAATCTAGGTAGGGTGTGAGTTTTAATCTGTTTTACTTCCCTGTTCTTTATCCCTATGATGAATATGGATTAACCAACCAGTGGATTAATCCACGGGTCATGTGTATTTTGGGTTGGGTTTTACCTTGCGTGGTTTATTATGGGTTGTTTATATAATATTGATTATCCTTTTTGGGGATTTTCATTAACTGTTCAAATGGAATTGAACTAAGATCAACAAGAAAATCAATTGAGGTTCGTTCCTCTTTGTTGGTTCATGCCTTTCTCCCTCCGTTCTTCGTTCGTCATGGGCATTCTTTGTTTAGCCTACATCTCGACAATTCGAAATCGATAGATCATTGCACAATTTATTCTTGGTGCAATGATATGATATCGTGGACCTGGGATGGATGTGGTATGACAGAGGTGTGATGATGACATTGGCAGATGGATCAAAGCGGTGCGAGAGATATCGCTGTTCAAAAAACTTTTCACCAGGATGGATCGTGGCATAGATCTGAGCCCACAATAGTAAAGGTGGAGACCTAAGGATTGATGAACATCTTTCAGATCAATAATCGGATCACAAGAGTGAATCTAGTGGCCCGTGTGCCAGTGCGGTGGAGGATAGTCACCCACGGCTACGACTGTGGGGCTGGTGGGACGCGACAACACCCACATTGACCGGATATAGGTGGCTAAGCTACATATGGGATTTTTGGTCTGCACGAGCGGACATAGCTGGAGGGTGATAGGGAGACTTGGTTCTCGGTGTGATGCAACACATGGCTAGACCGTGTGCTAGAGGAGGTCGGCCCGCATAACGCAGGTTGGATAGGCAGAACCTGGTTGCCGAGCAACCCGATGGGTTGGGTCCAATGTCCCAGTCATCCCATCAGGCCTGGCCCAATGGACTGGGTCATACCTGGCCTAGTGGAAAAAACTAGATCAGGTCAGTTCAGTTGGATCGAATCAGGTCAGAATGAATTGGGTCAGGTTGGGTCGGGCCCGACCCGGACACAGATCATCCCTTTTTCAGAAACAATGGACGTATCTTTCAAAAAGAGCATTTGTTTGATGAGCCATCTATGGTAATGAGACCCTTGTGATGAGGTGGTCCTTTTGAGATGGCTTGGTGGGGGTTTTAGTTGGACCAGTAGAGGATGGTGACATTCTATTTGTCTTTCCTTTGAGGGATCGATGTAGGATCCCGATCCCATCATAGAGGGTGATAGTAAAGATTGAGATCGTACCCTTGGTCTTTCCTATGAAGGTTCGATAGAGGATCCCATTCCTATCGTATAGAATGAACCATGTTTCGATTTGAGTTGTCGTAGCTCAAATTTTATAGTGACTTAGTAGGATAGAGCATGTATCACACCGAGATGCCCAATTGATCCTCACTTCTCTTCATGGTACCTTTGATTGGGTTTGTGGAGAAATTGTGACCAATATTTACATGGGAACCTATACCCTATCTTGGATGATGTTTCCAGTAGGTCCAGGAGTCCCCCAGTGAGCCCTGGGCATATGACCCCCAATCTGTGTATGAAGATCAGATTCTTTCCTTTGTAAATTGACCTGACCAATGTTCTTTGGGTAGTTCTCAGTGTGTTCTCTTTGGGTGGGGCCCAAATTAGAGAGACCTCTTTGAGAGGGTCTTAAATGAATTCATAGCTCTGGGAGTGAGTTCTCCTAGAACGAGTGTGCCTTGATCAAAATCCTGTGACCAAGGATTTGTTGTGATGTTGAGACTCCTTGTCTTAGTGAGACCGAATGTCTTAGGGAAACTTCATGACGTATAAAGACCATATGTTCTCTTGGATAATTTTGTTAGACTTGTTCTACATGATTACTTTCAGATAGCTTGAGGAGTGATATCTCCTGGTGTCAAGCATACTATGAGGGGAATCATATGGCTAGCAGTGGATGAGACCTTGAGTCTTGTAAATCCTTTACGAGTATACATGAATGTTCTTGTTCTATGTGTTGTTGACACATACCTATAGTGAGATGACTATATCTTCTTAGTGGTGTTTCCTTTTTGTTATTTTTCTTTGTGTTTCGAGGTACCCTATTGAGTATTGTTTTACTCACCCCTTCACGGGCTTTACCTGCACAAGTCATGTCTTGTGCAGACGATTGACACTTTGACGAAGTCTTTGGTGGACCAGGGCTTGGTGGTTCTTAGAGTGACCCAAAAAATGAGGTGTGATTATGTAGATTTAGACAAATATTTATGTACCTACCCTTTAGGTAGGGTTTTCTGCAGAGGAGTTATAGAGACTTATACTTATACTTTTATTTTTTGTCGGGATTATATTTTGGCCCCGTTTACCTTCAGTTTTTTACTGTCGTACCTTGGGTTTGTTTACTTAGTCTTTTCACTTTCCAGTATCTGTGGCTTGGAGTTGTGTGTGTGTACAGGTACTTAGTAAAATTCCTCCCATTTTTTTTGGGATATGCCTACTTAGTGCTAGCCTCCAGCACCTGGACTATGGGAGGCAAGCTTGGGGTGGTCATAACACGGGCATCAGTGGATGAGTTTTGATAATTCTAATGACATAAATTGGATTAATAGATGTATAATTTTTCTAATTTAACTTTAAAAAAATTAAAAATATAATTTATCATTATAAATTATTTAGATGAAATGTTAGTTTTTAATCAAAATTTAGTATTTTTCACTATTCATCAAAAAAATAAAACTTCTCACAAAAAAACAAAAATTCACCCTAAGATAATTCTGATGTTCAGATTACAAAAAAAATTATTTTATTAAATAAAATTTATTAAAGTGTCAAAATTTAGTTTTAAAACAAGTCTTCCAATAAAAGGGGGGAAAACTGACTTTTAGAAAAATACAACTTGTTAAACTTAAAGTTGGATTTGTTCTTATTTTATGCCTATAAAACTTATTGGCTAAATTTAAAAATATTTTATTTAATATATAAAATATTTTTTAAGATCATTCACTAATAGTGATTAGTTTAATTTATTAAGATAAAACAAATTTGTTGTAATAAAAATAGTTTTTCATAAAACACATCCTTCATATCAATTACTTTTTATTTTCATTTATAATTAATTGGTCGCCAAATAATTCCTTATATAAACATGTGTAAACCATATATTAATAATTTTTTTAATCATATTCATCACCACTATTCCAATATCTAGGTGATAACTATCATGTTAAATGATTCTATTAATAGTATATTATTGTTCGGTAAGACTCAACCCTATGTGTAACACAAGTTATCAAATAAACTTGATGTTACATGCAAAACAAGATAAAATTGGTGTTACATTTAATTCAATTTGAACTATTTATGATATATAACACAAGCTACCAAAGAATTTAAATTAATTTTAAAGAATATATTTCATAAAATCTCGAGATATTACACTCTTGACACTGAGATACATTTAAGCAACGCCCATCATCCACAAATCGATGGAAAATCTAAAAGAACTATCCAAAATTTGGAAGATATACTGAAATATTGTTCTCTTGGCATCTAAGGTATATTATATCAATATATATCTTTGGTGGTATTTCCATAAAAAAATAGCTTCCATTCGATCATTCAAATTACACCATACAAAGTATTGTTTAGTAATAGGTGTCTTACACCAACCTATTTGGAAGAAGTTAAAGAATGAATATTATTTGGTCCAAATCTTGGGGAGGGGATGACTGTTAAAGTATGAATTATTTAGGATCACATTATTTCATCCCAAAGTAAACAAAAGAGATATGCTAATAATCAGAAGAAAGTCTAAGAATTTTAACTTGGGGATCATATATTCTTAAAATTTTCACCATGTAATGGAGTTTTGAGGTTTGGTAGAAAGTAAAATCTAAGCCCTAGGTACATTGGTCCTTTTGAAATATTAGAAATAATTGGAGGTGTATCTTACCGATTGACTATACTACCGAACCATTCTAAAGTATACAACATCTTCGATGTTTCCTTACTGAGGAAATATATTCTAGATCCAATGAACGAGCTCACATATGATGGAATATATTTGGATCCTAAGTTCTCTTATAATAATGAACCTTTCCAGATTATTGACACTAGAGAGAAAATATTATGAAATTAGATCACTCATTTGGTGAAAGTCATTTGGAGAAACAAAAAATTAGAGGAGGAAACCTGAATACTTAAAGAATCTATAAGGAAGGATTACCCACATTTTTAATAGATGTTATATACCCCAATTTCATGGATGAAATTATTTAGGGGGGACAAAGTAACACCCAAGACTCTATTGGAGTAGGTGAACATCATATATTGAACTATCACACAATGTACCATTTAAAGTGAACCCGCTCATGAATTTATTTAAAATATTAAATTTAGAATTTTAAATTAACCAAACTAACTTCATTTTAAACTCATAATATAGAAATATCTCAGTATTAATTTTTAATCTTTTTCTTAGAAGTTCATTTTTTAGTTGAAAAATACAGTTTTCATGAAGCATATAATTTATATGATTTTGTTGATATATAAGAATGAACTAGAAATTTATAAAACCTTTTATGTAATCAAATAGGAATTTTAAGAATAAAATTATTCATTTTAAAACATTCTTCAAACTTATAAAACCTATGACAAACATTTTTATAATTAATTAAAATGTTACTTTAATATAAAAAACTGTTTTCAATATTTTCTTTGAATCAAGTATTTTTCAAGTGAGATTTGATTTTGTTTTTCACTAGAAGATTTATATACTTTATTTGTTTTATATTAATTTAATTTATTTCATTATAATTAGAATCCAAGATAATTTTACCTTATATATAAATTTAAGGCTTAAAAACACTATTTCTCTAAAAATTATTTTACATGTTTAAGTATTTATATTTTAAAATAAAATTTTCATTCTTGTAGAAAATTTATTTGATAAATTTTTTATAAAATTTTAAATCAAAATATTCAAATTAGGTAATCAGGTTAATTTTAATTTTATCCTTTTAAAATTAATTACTAAGGGTAAAAATTAGTCACCCGAGTAAAAAGTAAAAATGGTAAAATGTCTTTTACTAAGGTGGAAGGGAAACAAATTATTAAAAACACATTTCTAAATGGATGGTTGATGTGTGTATTGAAAAAAACTAACAATTATTCCTAATTTTTCCCTTTTTTAATCCCTTGACCATTTAATAGTAAAATTAAATTATTAAAATTCAATGGGTATTCCCAAAACTGCCTTTCTATTCAGTTTTAAAAGGGTAACATCTTCATGACTTAAATAATCACTTGTATTTTTATTTTATCCTTTAAATTACACTATTTTAATCTCCCTAGAACATTATCCCATAAACATAATCCACTAGTCACTCACATTTTCCATATTCTCTTCAAATTCAAGTCTCCGACATGAGTATTATCAACTACATAGATTTATTATTAATTATATTTATTAAAATTTATTCTATCCAAACTAATATGATGATAATATTCTAATTTATATACTATAATATTACTATATTAATGATAGTATCCTTATCTATTAACAAACCCCATCCATTAATAAAAACAAAATCATTATTCGTGTGTTGTGCGGACTACCGCCTCCATGACGTAACATGTTTCATTTTCCTTCACCGCCTCACAAGGATAGATATAAGAATGATATTAAAGAAAAAATATGGTTCTTATTATATCATTAAGTTCTATTATAAAAAATTAGAGAACCTATTAATGATATGATCAATAAATGGTCATTATTAATTTAATCATTTAAAATAAGCACACTAAGAGGATTACTATTTATTCAAATTGTGTAATATTTTCACATACATTACATATTATTATACATAATTATAATCCTAATGTATCACATTAATAAAAAATAAATAATTTCATTATTCTTCTGTTGTAATGATATTACAACCAAACCACCTCATAATCATTCATTAAACTAGAGTATGTTCATGTTTGGGTCGGTGTAGTTGGGGTTTGGCTTAGTGGTAAGAACCCCTTAATCCTACATGAAAAATGGGGGTTCAAAACCCATTGGGTGCAAGTAATATAGAAGAACTATAGCGTATTATAGCAGCAACGACACTATAGCAATAGCGGGAAATGTAGCGGTGGCAAGTCACTGTAGCAGTGGCGGGTACTGTGTAGTACTGTAGCAGTGCAGGTACTGTAGAAGTACTATTCACAGAATGGGTCTTTGCCCAAAAAATTGGGCCTACGGGCCATGTAATGGGATAAATTCCCACTGGGCCTTCGGGCTATGTAATGGGTCTCCCTCTACCCAGCTAAAGAGGTCTTTACTTTTCTTTAATAATAAATGAGGCTTCGGCCCCAACCTTTTAAAAAAATGTTTGGGTCGGTTTAACCACCAACTTGAAGAATACTATGAATTTATATTACGAATGACTATTAAAAGATAATTATTTGTATAATATGATATAAATGTCTATATAGATGTTTTATTTTTTGTTCTAGAGATGTTATATTAACATTTAATTCATTAATTAATAAAACACACTCTGATCATCAAGAATAATCAGGACATGCTTATTATCGATTTCATATTCATGGATAAAGATTAATACACCAATTAAAGGGATTTAAAACATCATAAATTATTAAAGTTAATACATAATATTAACTTTAATTAACTAGTAATTATGAACTTTAGAAGAAGAGATAATACAAACACTTTTATTATAAGGCCCCGACCTTAAACATTACATAAACTTGAGTTTTAAGTCAAGAATTAATTTTCTTACATTTGAGGATATTTTTAGGTTTATATTTTTAGATAAATAACTCATATATAACAAAAACATAAAATAAAATGTGGAAACTTCTGATTAGTATCCATTTTCCATAATATATCACTTTTAAAATAAAGCATGATTTCTTTTCATGGAAAATCTCAAAGACTTTCAACTTGAATTATTAATTTACCTTACCCATCCTTAAATCTTTAGGAAATCAATTAGAAATGTGGGATGAGAACCAAAAGATCAGTAATGTATAGAAAAAGGAGAAAAACCATTAGTCTAGTGAACATATGAAAACTCATATAACATTTACCTTATCTTCAAAGGTATTTGAGCATATCAAAATAAAACATTTTCACATGAAAAAGCACACATTTTTCTCAAATAAAATTATTTAAATCCATCAAAATAAATTAAAACCTCTTTTGGTGACTTAGAGAATCATATATACAAAACTCTTTTTAACCCTTTTAATTGTAATAACTATATGACTTACTTCCAATATTATTATTATCCAATGCATTGGAGAATTATCTAGGAACATCCATCATTTGATCTATAATGGGATCACCGAATGATATCTAGGACATACCATTTTAAGCTATAATGGGCTTACCCAGTTCTATCTAGGCCACCCCATGTTAAGCTATAATGGAATTACCCGATGCTATCTAGGCCACCCCATGTTAAGCTGTAATGGGATTACTCAGTACTATCTGGGAACACTCATTTCTCATGTATAATGATAAAGTAATATATAATTAATATTTTTTTATTCTTGTAAATTTCAATTTTAAAACATTTTAAAAAATCTTTTGAACTGTGAACAAATCACTTTTGGATGTCAAAATACCCCTTTCTTATAAAAACCCATTTTCAAAACAAAATACCCTTTTAATTTTGTAAACCATTTTCAATACCAAAATAAACAAAAAAATAAAATGGGGTTTCAATAAATAAAATATGAAATATTGAAAAGGAATCTGGAAATCAAGTAATAGTCACGGAGGAGAAAATTCATTGTCACTATCTATGTTTAGAATAGAACATCCCTTCTATCATTTGTCAAAACGTTCCATATAAAACAAGTAAAAAGATTTATTTTGATTTTTTTAAAATAAATTTAAAATATATAAGATATAATTTATAAATATTTAATTTTTATTAAAAACTTAATGAAATAATTTTAGAAACATATACGTGGAAATTGAAGAGTTTGAAGGAAAACATTAAAAGATAATTATTTTAAAGAAAAAGTCCCTTATCACTTCAGAAATATTTGGTTCTCAAGAACCATGAAATATTAACAATAAACAAAACTTTAAACATAATTATAATATATAAATTCAAGATATAATATTTCAAATTGGTTTTATATACACATTATAAAATAATATAGGTGCATAACATCAAAAAATGAACCAATGAAAGGAAATTGAGATGAAGTCCCTTACCTTGAGTTTGAATTGTCATGCATGTATTTATCTTCCCGAATAATAAAGTTATGTTAATTATTTACTTGATTGATAACCTTTTACATGGTTTTTACTTTTATTTCTTTTATTAAAAAGTTATATACATTTACTGAATCAATTAATTTTAAGTCAGATGTTTTGACCATATTCAGCTTATGTGTCAAAATAGGCTTTGGTAGGTTGGATAAGGTCAATGAGGTCATTATTTAAACATATACAAAATAATAATCCTAGAATAGTAATCGTATTTATATATAAATTATACTTTTAAAACCAATCATGAAAAATGGTTATGAAAAATGAACTAATGTTACGATCAAGGAGACGGTAGGCCATACGTACACATGAACAACATTTCCATTTTTCCAATGATCATTATAGTATGTAAGATTTATCTTTAGAATGATAATTATATCATAAATAACATATTATTAGATTATATATACTTATATATATATATAATTATTATGATGTGGTGAATAAAAAATAAGAATCACATCATTTCGAGGAGGTGGTAGCCCACACGTCCACGAACAATGTTATCACTTTTTCAGTGTGTTAAATGGTAAGAAGAAAATGATATATTATACTTACAGAAATATAATTATTTCATGAATATAATAATTATGTCATTTATATAATATATATTAATTATAGTTACCCTTATTATCTTTTATGTAACATGTTAGTGAAAAACGCTTCACATCGCTTCGTGAGGCGGTAGTCTGCCATACACAGGAGCAACGTTATCATATCCCATACAGTATGAAATATTAAAAGGGTGTATCTGATATAATGAATATATAGGTATAATTATGTTTTAATTTCAATAAATATCATTTATAAAAAATATTTACATCATTATTCCCAACCATGAGAGGTGGTAATGGAAAAATGAACAACATCGTTTCACGAGGTGGTAGTCCACCTTACACACAAACGATGATTTCATAACCATTTTGATGGAAGTGTTCATTGGTGTAGGTCATAAAATTAACATAAAATTATCTTATTATATTTATGATACTTATTTTATTATATGATCATGTTATAATAATAATTAAAGTGGGTGGAGAAATAAATAAAACAAAAACAAATGTTGACGAACATTACCTCTTCTTCAGGTAACTCCTTTTGGTTTGCACAAAAAGCCTTCCTCGTATAGATTTATTCTAAAATTAAGGATTATAGTATGATTTGAGGGAATTTTAGAATTTATTTGGTTAGGTATTTGATAACCAAAATTTCTTTATTTGTGTGAATAGAGGAGGATATGGGGATGACTTTTATAAGGGAGGTGAGTGGAAAAATTGTAAATTTTTGAAAGAGAGAATTCTACCCACATTTTTTCCATGTAATGTGGCTCTAATAATGAAAAATATATATAATATAATGTATAATATCTAAATATTTCCATAAAATGGGTTCTTTACAAGTTTATAGGTAATTTTTTCCCTTACGTTTAAAGTTTAGTCACTTGGTAATTCTCATTTTTACCTTAATCAATGTGATTAATTTTAATTATTTTCTCTAATCAATTTGGTCAAAATTTAAATTGAAATTATGATATATTATAAATTATTATTATTAAAAATATGGAATATATTTTTTCCAAATTCAAATCATATAAGTGGTAGAATTCAATTTAATATTAATCTAGTAGACGCACGCGGTGAGACAACGAGTTTTTAAGAAGAGTACTTATTAGAAAAAGATGATTCTATATTAACTCTATGAATAATAAAAAAACTTTTATGAAAATTAGTTAATATTTAATTATATTATATATATATATATAAACATTCCCTATAAGGTATTATTTTAATTAATTAAAAGGTGAAAAATTATGCATTTTAAAATAGTTTTTTGAAAAACCCATCTTTAAACCCAAAAACAAACTTATATAAAAAACAATATAAAGTTGATTGAAAAGTAATTAAGTGGATTAAATAAAAATAAATAATACTTAGGTTAATTTAAAACATAATCAAAAAATATTGTTACTCTTAAATTACATAATTTAAAAGATATTACTTTTTTTACAAAAAATCGGTATTTTTCACTATTCACTAAAAAATCAATATTTTCCAAAAAATACCAGACTTACACCCAAAGTAAATTTTAAAAAACTGATTTAAAAATTTATATCCATTTTATAAAATTAAAATTCTAAAATTTAGAAATTAATCTTAGTAAAACCGTATAATGAAAGAGTTTAATTAAAAAAAATTAATATTTTTATAACTAATGTAACTATATAGTTCATATGAAAATGATTTATTCTATCATTACCTGGGTTGTTAAATCCTTAATCTATTTTATAGATTGTTTCCTTGAAATTTTATTTACTTATTAAACAAGTGGGGATATATTTCCACCGTGGCATTTTCAGATTCTCATGTTGCCTCCTCAACCATATGGGTTTTCCATAAAACCTGAACCTAATGAATCACCTTATTCCAGAACACTTGTTATCTATAGTCAAGAACCTAAAATTTATGTTCCTTATATACAATAATATCTTCCAACTAAACTACTTAAGGTCAAAAAACATGAGATGAATCTGACACATATTTCCTTAATATTGAAACATGAAATACGTTGTGTACTTGAGATAAACTTGGATGTAAGGCCACTTGGTAGGCAATAGATCCAACTTTCTCCAGGATTTAATGTGGTATAATTAACAGTGGACTCAGATTATCCTTCTTAAAAAATTTATTATACCTTTATATGGATAAAATTTGAAAAATACATGATCACCTACTTCAAAAGAAATATATTTCTTGCAATTATCTACATAACTTTTCTGCTTTCTCTAAGCTATACTCATGTGGAAATGAATCAACTTAATATTCTATATTATTTCCTCTACCAACTCTGGTCCCATTAATCTCCTTTCTCCTAAATCATCCCAAAATTATGGTGTCCAACACCACTTTCCATATAACTCCTGAAATGGTTTCATCTGTATACTGGAATGAGAACTGTTATTATAAGAAAACTCAACCAAAGAAATATGTTGATCCCAACTTCCCTACTAATCCATCGAGTAAGAATGAAGTATATATTCCGAGGTATGAATTTTATTCTTAGAATATCCATTATAGTATGGATGAAAATCTATATATAAATTTAATTTAGTACATAATGACTTCTGAAGTCCTTTTTAAAAATTAGATGTGAACCTGAGATTATGGTCCAATAAAATAGAGAGAGGAACTCCATGTAACCTGACTATATTCTTTAGATATAATTGATAAATATTATCTAAAAACATTATATCTTAAATGGGATGGAGATGTTTAGATTTAGTTAATTGATCAACAATAACCCAAATCAAATTATTACCTTGAGAAGTATTTACCAATCCTTCTATGAAATCCATTGATATATTCTCCTATTTCCACTCCAGCACTGGAAAAGGTTTAATAATTCCATTTGACAATTTTCACTCTACTTTAACTTTCTAACAAGTAAAACACTTCATAGTAAATTCAACAATATCTCTTTTCATTCTATCCCATCAGTAATACACCCAAAGATCTCTGTACATCTTAGTGCTACCTAGATGAATGGAAAATGGAGAACTATGAGATTCAGTCAACAACTCTTTCTTTAACTAGGAATCATAAGGCACACATAATATTTTTCAAAATATTAAAGCACCTTATTAATAAATAAAAACAACCACAAACATATCCACGAACACATGAAAAAAATCTATTCACAAGGTCTATAAATACATAAGGTTCATTAGATAACCTAAATGACATAACTACAAACTCATAGTGCAAGAATCTAGTATGAAACATAGTCTCCAGAATATCATATTCCTTCACTTTAAATTCATGGTACCATAACCTCATGTCAACTTTTAAATCATATTGAGATCCGTGGAGCTATCACCACTTCATTTAATATCCCAACATCAATTTTAGTAGTATAAAATAACTTTTCTACACCTTTCTATTTCCGATCATGATAATTTTTATCCTGTGAAACTAAATTTAGACACGAATTAGCATAATTATCAAAATAATTAAAAATAAAACATCTTACCATTTTATGGTTATTAGTTAACCCATTATTTGGTTGATCATGGTTCTTTTCTTTACAATCAAAAATCCTATGACCAAATTGACTACACTAGAAACACTTCCTAGATACTATCAAACATTATTTGAAATTTCATTTCCCACACTTGGAACATTTTGGGGGTTTACCTACAGACTTATTAGCTAGATATTTATCCACTACCTTCCACCTTGAACATTTCTAGATATTTTTATCTTGAGGAATATATGTGTCAGTAGACTCCATCTTAATTTTCTCAACAAAATGAACCAATTTATCATAACTTTTAAATTCTTGCGCAACCAATACTCTTTGTAAACATGGTTTAAACCCTGAGAAAAACCTATTAATTTTGATATAAGTGTCTTGAATAAAATTTGGCACATACCTGGAAAATATTGTGAGGTTTTACTCACATGAAGCTAAAAAATATTTATCTTTTTTCCTCAATTCCCATAATTATTTTTACCATTTGGAGTTGAACAACCTTAGGGAACTATTTCTTAAAAAAAGTATCCTTAAATATTTCTCATTTCATGGAATCAAGATCATATTTATCTATGGTATTCTTAAATAAATACCACCCTCGATCGACTTCACCTTCAAAATGATAAATGGAAAGGGTTATACTTTGATGTTCCAAACATCCCATGCCATCAAATATCTTCTACAGATCATTGATCCATCCTTCGACTATCAGAAGGTCATATGATCCACTGAAAGATGGGGGATGTTGGATCATTGAATTCTCCAAAAAATAAATGTTCCTTCATGGTAGATTGGGTTCCACTCTAACATGGATACCACCACCATTTATCACTTGTGTCAACTAAAAAATCACTATAACAAAGTGCTCTATTCAGATTTCAACCATCTCGAGATATTGATTTGAAATGATATTATCCACTCAGTTCCTTTTGACTATAGATTCCCTATTTCCTCTGTAGAAAACCATTATGAATAGAAATAGCTTAGTCAAAACAACATCTTAATATTTAAATTCTGTATCATTTTAACTTAAACATAAGGTAAAATCTTTCAAGGGAAAGTTATTAACATTATCCCAACCTATAAAGTTATCTAAACCATCCTCTAATACCAACTATAAGGAACCGACCTTAAAATTTAAATAATCTTGAGTTTTAAGTTAAGAATTAATTTTATTAAATTTTAGGATCTTTTCAGGTTGAGAGTTTTAGATAATTAAGACATAAATCATACATAACAAAACCATAAAATACAAAGTGGACACTTCTAATTAGTATCCATTTTCCCCATAATATAAAACTTTTAAAATAAATCTTGATTTATTTTTATGGAAAATCTCAATGAATTTTAACTTGAATTATTACTTTCCCTTATTCATACTTAAATAATAATAAAATCAATTAAAAATGTGGGATGAGAATAAAAATCTAGTAAGGGATATAAAAAGGAGAAAAACTGTTAGTCTAGTGAACACATGAAAACTCATATAACGTTTAAATTATCTTCAAAGTTATTTGATAATATGAAATAAAACATTTTCACATGAAAAAACAAAATTTTCTCAAATAAATTCATTTAAAATCATAGAAAGAAATTAAAACCTCTTTTGGAGACTTAGATCAATATATATACAAAACCCTTTAAAACCCTTTTAATTGGAATAACCATATGGATTACTTCCAATATCATCATTACCCAATTCATTGGATTTATATCTGGGCACACACATAATTTGAGTTATAATGGGCTCACCTAACTCTATTTATTCCATCCCATGATAATATTTAATAAGATTATTCAGTTCTATCTAGTCCAATCCATGGTAAGATGTTATGGGCTTACCTGATACTATTTGGGCCACCCCATGTTAAGTAGTAACGGGATTACCCAACACTATCTAGATGAACCTATTTATCACATATAATGATCAAATACCATATCATGAATAATTTTTTTTATGCTTCAAAATTTCAATTGTAAAAAATTTGATAATTTTTTTTGGCCTCATGAAAAAATCACTTTTTGAAATCAAAATACCATTTTCTTTTAATAACCAATTTTCAATACAAAATACCCTTTTACTTTTGAAAACCATTTTCAATACAAAAAACAAAAAAAGGGTTTTCAATAAAGAAAACATGGAATATTTTAAAAGAATCAATAAATAAAGTAACAACCATGGTGGTGGAAAATTCATTATCTCCATATATGCTAAGAATAAAACATCTCTTTTATCATTTTTCAAAATGTTCCATATAAAACATCTAAAAAGATTCCTTTTGAAAAGAATTTAAAATAAATTAAAAATATATAAAATATAATTTATAAATATTTCATGCCAATTAAAAACTTCATGAAATCATTTTAGAAACACAGTCATTGAAAAGTAATAGTTGTAAGGAAAACATTAAAAGATATTTTTTTAAAGAAAAAGTCCTTTAACACTTTATAAATATTTAAATCATAAGAACCATGAATGATTAATATTAAAAAAACTTTAAGAATCTATATAATAAATAAATTAATGATATAAAATTTTAAAGGGGATATATAAACACCTTATAAAATAATATAGTTTCATAACATCAAAAAATGCCTCAATGAATAGAAATTGAGATGAAGTCCCTTAACTTCAGTCCGACTTGTCACATGTGTATATATATTATTTAATAATAAAATTATGTTAATTATTTAATTTCTAAGGACATTTTTAATGTTTATTATTACTTTTATTTCCCTTATTAACAATTTATATACAACTACATACTCAATTAATTTAAAGTTATATGTTTTGACCATATTCAGCTTCTGTGTCAAAACTGACTTTGGTAGGTCAACTAAGATTAATTAGGTAATTATTTAAACATATAAAAAAAAATAATAATTACCTAATAATAATATATATATATATAAATTATAATTTTAAAACCAATTATTAAATATGGTTATGAAAAATGAACTAATGTTATGATCATGGAGACAGTAGGCTATACGTACGAATGAGTAACATGTCTAATTTTCTAATGATCATTATAGAAAGAAGGTATGTATAATTTATCTTTATATAATTATCATTATAAAATAAAAAACATATTATTTAATTATATATACTTATATATGTATCATTATTGTGATGTGGTGATGAAAAAAGAAGAATCACATCGCTTCGAGGATAAGGTAGTCCATATGTCTACAAATAACGTTATCATTTTTTTCGTGTGTGAAATAGTAAGAGGAAAATGATATATTATAATAATATAAAGATAATTATTTAATTAATATGATAATTATTTCAATTATATATTATATATTCATTATATTTACCCTTATTACCATTCATGTAACATGTTAGTGAAAAATACTTCACATCGCTTTGTGAGACGATAGTCTCCCATACAAACGAGTGACGTTATCGTATCACATACGATATGAAATATAAAAAGTGTGAATATAATATAATGAATATAGAGGTATAATGGTGTTATAAATTTCATAAATATCATTTATAAATAGTATGTCCATAATTTTTCCCAACCGTGAGAGGTGATAATGGAAAACGAACAACATTAGTTTGCAAGGAAACAATCTTCTGTACACACGAATGATGATTTCATAACCCATTTGATAGAAGTGTGTGTTGGTGTAGGTAATAAACTTAACATAAAAAAATATCATTAAATTTAGGATAATTAGTTTATTATATAATCTTTGTATAATAATAATTGAAGGGTGGTGGATAAATAAATAAAACAAAAACACATGTTGATGAACATTACCTCTTCTTTGAGTAACCCCTTTTGGTTTGCACCAAAGGACTTATTTTGATGGATTTATGAAAAAATTAAGGATTATAGGATGATATATTGGAATTGAAAAATTTATTTCGGCAGGTATTGGCCAAACCAAAAGGATTTATAGGTTTTAAGATAAGAGGAGAGTGGAGGCCTTTTATAAGGGAGGTGAGTGACAACTTGTAAAGTTTTGAAATAGGAAATTCCACCCTCCTTTTTTCCATGTCAAGTGGTACAATAATGCACCCAAATATATACAAGAAGTTATAAGGTCTAAATATGTCCATATAGTGGTTTATTTAAAATTTTATAGGTTATTTGGACCCTTACATTTAAATTTTAGTCACTCGGTAATTCTAATTTTTACCTTAAGCACTGTGATTAAGTTTAATTGTTTTCACTAATAACTTTGGTCAAAAATTATTTTGACCTTATTAGAAAGTATAAATTATTATAATTAAGAATATTTAATCCATTTTTAAAAATTCAAATAACATAATTAGTATAATTCAACTTAATATTAATCCCGCATATGTGGCGAGAAGATGAGTTTTTAAGAAGATTATTTTTTAGAAAAATATGATTCTGTATTAACTCTATGAATAATAATACTATTTATATGAAAATTAATTAATATTTAATGATATATAGTCTATATATTTCACTTAAAACATTACCAATTAGTTATTATTTTATTTAATAAAAAAGGTCAAACATTATTCATTTTAAAATTGTTTTTAGAAAAACCTGTCTTTAAACCCAAAAACAAACTTATATAAAAAACAATATAAAGTTAATTAAAATGTAATTAAGTGGATTAAATATAAATAAATAATAATTATTCTACTTTAAAACATAATCAAATCATATTGGGACTCTTAAATTATTTAATTTAAAATAAATGATTTTTTTTTTCTAAAAATCAGTATTTTTCACTATTCACTAAAAAATCAATATTTTCCAAAAAAACCAAAATTTCACCCAAGGTAAAATTTTATAATATTATTTAAAAAGTGATATTTATTTTATTAAATTCAAATTCTAAAATTTAGAAATGAATATTTTTAATAAAACCTTATAAGAAAGGTGTTTAATTAACACAATTTCCTTTTTAAAAATTACTCATTATTTTTTTTAACTAAAATAACTACCCAGTTCATATGAAAATGATTTATTCTATCCTTACATGAGTTATTAAATCTATTATAAAACTAGTAAAAATGATCAAAACTATAATCTTCTGATGTGGAAAATCAGGAGAATTCATGCAGAGAATGACAATTTATGAAGAGTATGAATGAAAATGGTTATGAGTAAGGTTCTAAATTAATTGATTAAGATAGTTATGTTTATGATACATGTGGTTAAATTAAATTAAAGGAAGTCAAGAAAATATTTAAGGGTTTTTTGTCTCAAATACCTCTCGTTGATATATATTTTGTAGTATGTACCTAATTTCATTTATGAGGTATATATATTGCCTATTTGAGATGTTATATCATGAAATGAATTTATTCATGGTATTTTAAGATCAAGTTTAATAACTATATTTTAATAGGTTATGGTTTAATTTCTACCCAACCCATAAGTAGGGGTTTTCTATATCAATTATCATTCTTTGGGACTCATGTTATAACCAACATCTATTTTATTTTGTGTGGTGCTTACATTGGTATGAATGAATTTTTTCCATGTTACTCATTGAATTTAATGGATTTATAAGTCTATATTGCTATACTTCTCTCATATTATTTTTATTCAAGAGTTACGTACTCCATGGTATAAAATCATCCTATGTTTTGGTAAAGTAGAATTGTGTGTAATTTATTAGAAAATATATCCCTATCTGGATATTGGAAGGTGGATGTGGTTGTGGCTCAAATGTATATAGAGGAGATAAACCCAAAAAAGGCTGGTTGAGCATTGAATAAATCATCACCCTAGTTCATGGAGAGTGGGCCTAAGACTTCACACCTGACGAGACACTCCTAGGGGATATGATTTGGAATATTCACATGCTCTTTATGAACCATGGTGAAATAGTTTTATTACTATTTCCTTAGTATCCTACTAACAAAAGCTATTAAAATACTATTATTATATTCCATAGATAAACCAATACATTGAAAGTACCTCCACAACTATATTTCTTTGATAAGGGTACTACATAGTACTTTTATGATACCCCATAGATTCTAAGTTGATTATGGGGTTTCTCTCCCAGACATCCACATTATTCTATTCAATTGGGAAGTACTTGATTTCCATATTTATAATTATACAGATAACCATGTTTTTATTTAGAAATAGGTTCCTTTGGGAATTGTTTGAAATGGTTTGATGACTCTTATGGTGTATTCATTGTACTTAATTAGGTAACGGGTGAGGCCTAGAATTATACATTTCCTTGTTGCATTGATAGGTACTATAAGATAAAACAAGCGATGTTTTTGTGTATACCTCTTCCCATAACAAGATAAGGGTCCTAGATCAAGGCCTTAAAAACAAGTTTTTATGTACAAAATTTTTAATTTCATCATTATGAGATCAATGCTTATTCTTATCCATATTTTCATTTACTATTGTAGATATAACACGTCCTCAGTTTTAGTTGATTATGGATTCATGCTGTTCATTTATTATTTCTATATAACATATTCCATATTTATGTCATGTAAGCTTCTACTGTATTATACTCCTTACTAAGAATATGAGATCACCATTATTTTTTTTCGTTTCCCCTAGAAACCTAGAGGTGGACTATGTATAATTTTCATGGATATGATGAGAGGGATAATAATATTCTCACAGTTTTTTCTTGTTGTATATTATGTTTTACAATGTAATGTATGCATGTATCTAGTCTTTCAAGACTAGTAAGATGTTCAATATTTTATTAACTCTTGTACTTTATACCAATAATATAATATAACCACTAGTTATGGGATTATGGTTTTCGAGATGTGGAAGTGTGGGATGAACATCCACTGTCTAAGATCCATGGAATTTACCTTTTAGATGATTTAAGTGATATTTCCATAATTAAGGATTTATCCTTTCCTTTATTATTATTATTAAGAGGATTCTAATTATTGAAACTCATATTTTTTGGGATGGTAAAATTATAAGGAAATCATTAGCAATATAACCAAGTTTATCACACCTTCTACATACTTCAAATATATAAAACTTGTTCTATGATTTCTGTTTAGATTTAGTTGTTGAATATCCTTCTTTTGAGAGGAATGAATCACCATAAAAATATTCCTATCACACATTTTAGTCTGATTATGGTGTAGACAATTGAACCAAAACTTCTTTGTTTTATTCCCAAAGTCCCTAAAATTTAAACAATGACTATTGAAATCGTATTTATCATTCAAAGTAACATGCTGTCCATATTTTGTTGACTATTTTTCACCCTTCTTAGAGTCACCAATTTTAAATCATTTTTCTGAAATATAATTTTAATAAACTAAAAACTCTTTTAACTTCACATGAATATTATTTTAAGCTCTTTTATACACCCCATTTGTATTATATTTTCAATCAAGTTGGTGGTCCCAAAATTTCTAGATTTTGGAACATCACTTGATTTAGCCACACACTTGTTCTTCATGAATTGATTCTTATTCACTGAATTTTCACAAACATTTCCATCATTATTTTCATCCTTATATAATTATTTCTATTTTTCATCTTAAGATTCACACTTATTTAAACATTTTCCCACTCCTGAAATAGAATTCTAAAAATTGGATATTCACTTCTTTAAATATTTTTTTTATGATCAAGATTTTTGCTAAAGGATCGAACTCCTTTTCATTTTCCCTAAATATTTATTCCAACTTTTTGTTAAGAGTATTCTAATCATCAAAAAAATTATTCAAACCTTTAACTTATTCAGGTAACTTTGAATTTTATTTTACAAAGACATATTCATTGATGTTAAAATAATTATCATTTATCTTTAATTTTTTGATATACTTTTCCTATCTAGAAATATTTAAGATATTTTTTTAATTATCTTTTCAAATTGAATTACATATCAGTCACTTATTATTATTCATTTGAAAAACCAATTTATCACTTTATTTTCACCATTCACTTTATCAATGAGTAGTTTTTTAGAAACTTCACCACCTGATGAAAACTCATCTTCAACTTCATTCACATTGTATATACCCTCTTTAGACAAGAAGTTTCTCCTATGAAATTTAAAGAAATTATTACCCTTATCATTTTAAGAAACCTTTGTATTATTATGTTTATTATTTTAAAATATTATATATATATCATCTTCCTCTTCATTATCTTCATTGGTTTTGGATTTTAGACAATTTGTAGCAAAGTTCCTAAGATCTCCACACCTAAAAAATTTCAAGGGAATATTTACCTTGTAATTTTATTTCTATCTTATCATATTTTTTTGAGATAAGAGACATAAATTCATCAGACTTCTCCTAAAAATCTTAATATTATTCTAAACAACAATATTTTTCTTCAACAACAACCTTATTCTTCAACTTATCTTACTTTTTGGATTTAAAAAATATTTCTTTTTCAACCTTCACCTTCTTCTTGATAGTTTATGAAAATAATTAATTGCAATATCAATTGTATAATTTTATTCCAAATTATATACTTTATAAACAAAATTATTTGGTAAGATATGAAAAATATTTTCAACAATATCATCATCTTTCAACTTCTCACTATACCCTCAATTGTACTCACAACTTCATTCACCCTTGTAAAGAAACTATCAATAGCTTAATTTCTATGAATCTAAATATATCCATACTTAATTATAAATATTTTTAATTTATCTCACTTCACTTTGGACTTTAATTTATATATATCACAAAGTTTATCATAGATATATTTTATGGTTTTGAGTTCTTTTTCTTTAAAAACTCACTTTTTTGGGAGTGATGGTAGAATATCATTCTTTACATGACCATAATTTTCTAAATTCCTCTTATATATTTATATCATATAGACACCTTCATCCCGAGGAACAAACTCATAAGTTTCAACTTCCAAAATATCATAACTATTAGATATATGGTATGTCATCATCTTGTCTTTCCATATGTGATAGATTTTCCTATAAAATATAGGAACTATCTTTCTATTCACTGGATTTAAATTATCTATTATAAATAATAAAAATTAGTTAATTCTTCAAATTTTGAGAGAGATATGTAAAATGCTCACAACTTTATATAAGAAATCACTAATAAAGGCAACCTCCCTTTGATACCACTTGTAGAACCACTTTAAGATCAATGAAAGATCACTGAGAGGGGGATGAATTAGTGATCAATACTATTTTATATCTTTATTTATCTCAAAATAACCTTCTAAACATATTAAGATGTTGTGATGATTTATAAAACACACCTAAACAAATAACAACACAAGTGAACATGGAATATTTACAAGGTTTACCTATCAAAGTGAGAAGACAAGTCCTTGGTGTAATATGGATTCCTCTTGGATCCAACTACCCACTAAAATCATCATGTGAGTATAAATGAGTAGGGTATAAACATGAAACTCTTGTTTTCATGTATTCTAACTATTCTTATGTGCATCCCACACTCAATTTCACCCTGTAATTAACAATGATAAATGTTTGGGTAACAATAAAAAAATCTTCAAGTAAATAAACTTCCTCTAAGTTTTGTACTGTACTGAAATATCCCACTTCTCTTATTGAATAGAATAAAACAAGACAAACAAATTCTTTAAATTTTTACCAAAAAAAGTTTATTAGACACTTTTTAGTCATAGTACATGCACACAAAAACTTCAATATTCTTCTCATTCTTCTTATATTATACTTCTCTCTTCCTCTACTTATTTTTTCTGCACAATTCTCACACTTTTTTCTTCTCCAATTTGCTATGTATATAAAAATTACACGATTTCATTCTTCTTGTTTGACTTTGAATTTAAAATTCAAATTAAAATAATTAACTTCCTTAAAATTTAATTTCAATCTCAGGCCTGTGACCATCTTATACTTAATCTTGGCCATCCATAAAAATTTAATTTTCAATCATAGTTGACTGGAATGACCACCAAACCTCTTAGATGGGGCCAATTCATAAATTCAATCAAACTACCTTAATTTTAATTTAAAACCATTCATTATGGAATTGTATACTCTTCTACGAAACAAAACAACAGAACAAACCAATTGTTTTTTAACTTTTGGAACATTTTGAGATGTGATAGATCTCTATGACACGGAGGTATCAAATTTTATAATGCCACCAAAAAACTGGCATAACCTTCTCTGTGACATAACATATTCTTACGACATGGAGATCCTGAATTTTCTAAGTACACAAAATCCATTAAAATCAATAATTAAAATGAAGACACCTATTATACAACATAGAAAAAATTCTTTTTAACTGGATATGATGTAGACTATATTTACAGTGTAGGCACCTTCGAATTTCTAGAGATACCAAGAACAGTCTGATCCTCTACTTTGAAACATGGTATATTTATATGGATTTGGAATGTCACTAATCCATCCATTATGAATTATAATGACATTATGATGTAAGGGTATCAAATTTTCTAGAGCCACAACAAAAATTGATTGAACATACTCTACAATATAGCAACATTGTATGACATGGAGGTCCTCAAATTTCTAGGTCTAGCTAAAATTGACCCACCCACCTCTACTATGTTGCAATATTTTATGGCGTGGAGGTCCTAAAATTTATAGTGATACTAAAAATTGAACCATCCACCTATAATATGAAGTAACTTCTTACAAAACATGTCTTCTTCTTTAAACAATTTCTACGATGAAAACTCTATTTTGTGGTGTGAAACTCCTTTTACTGCTCCCTTTAATATGATAGCATGATGAAATCTTCTCACGATATATAATCACTTTGTAATGTATTAATCATTTTTAGAATTATATTTTTTCAAACACCTTTACCTCACAATAAATTTGATTTTGAATATTATTTTTTCATTGACAACAAAAACCAACACAAATAATCATATCCACTCTAAACATAAATAAATTCTTTACAAAAACATCTCAACACCTCTTGGTCTAAAAAATATACCACTTTAAATTTTATTGTCAAATAAGGAATATAAAGCACTACCAAAATCTGATATTCTAGAAATGGATCACCATTTAATAATTATATTTCTATGTGTTTGAATTATGTGTATGAAAAAATAACATTGAAAAAATAGTACCATGTTGTCGATAACATTGCAGTGATCCAGATTCAACTTCCATCAACCAAAAACTCATATATACTTCAATAAACTATTAGAACAGTTCAAAAACATGCAAAAATGTTGTATTAATATCTTTACCCTTTTAATAACTCTCTCAAAATATATGATATCCATCAATAAAAACCCATAGTAATGTAATATATCCCTATAAATATTCTCTTCCTTTTTACAAACTTCAAAGAGAAAGATATAAAGAAATATTAACGCTATCATTTTTTATCCCCATTTGACAACAATATAAAAAGAGAGAGAGAGAGGATAGAACAACCATAACTTACCCTTGATAAGTATGATTTTGAATTCCCAAAATCAACCTTATATTCTAAAATTATTCTTTTGACAATGGCTTGGTGATCACATCAGCAATGTGTTCCTTTATAGGAATAAATTCCACTTTTAACTCATTTATCACCCCAAGTGTTTTGATGAAATGATATTTATTATCAATTTTATTTCTTATTGAATGATAAATTTGATTCTTTGATAAATTTATAGTACTTTTATTATCACATCCTAAGAGAAGTGGTATCTTCACTTCAACCTTAAAATCTTCCAATTGTGTTTTTATCCACATTAATTGAGTCATGGCACGTGTTGTAGCCACATATTCTACTTTAACTATGATTAAAGTATCATAACTTTTTTTATTAGAGTGAAAAAAAACAAACATATCTACATGATATAAAACTCTACTGGATTTTGACCTCTTATCATTAACACAAATTCCATCTTTATCTAGTATTTCTTTAGTTTTTCCAACAAAATCGATATCATCACCACTTCTAGAATCTAATTTATTATAAATAATTTAATTCATTATATTTTACTGAATATTATAATATTATTTTTCAACAATTTATATAGTTTCATTGTTAAAAATATTTTATCCCCTTCCATTTAGAGGATAACCAAGAAAAATTATAGCAACTCTTCTTGGTTTGATCTTAACCAGTTTTTCACCTTTAACATTGGTTATACAAGTACTTCCAAACTCACAAAGATAATTAAAACTTTAAGATTTATAGTAATACATATAAAAAGGGTAAATATATACTCTTGGTCAATATAAACAATTATTTTTAATATGAACCATTACAAAAATAGCTTGCCTCCATAAATATCGAGAGGTATAATATTATACTAACATAGTTTGAGCCATCTCCACCAAACACCCATTCTCCCATTCAGCCACACCTTTTTTTAGTGTGTATAGTTTAATAATTTCATGTAAAATTCCATTTATATATTAGTAATATTTAAACTTTCCATTTGGAAACTCAGTTCTATTTTCTAGAACTTATTAAGAGAAAAATGACATTCTTTCTCTGCACTTCTTCGAAAAATTTAAGCTTTATTAAGGAATATGATTTTAGTTTCATAAAAATAACATAAGTAAAATGAGTGAAGTTATAAATTAAAGTAATAAAATACTTATATTAATTAGTTTATTTCTTCCTCATGACTCTATACAAATCTGAATGAATAAGCTCTAATGGTTGGGTATATTTAATCTCCACCTTCTTGTGTAAAGAGTTTACGATCTTACCCTTTTGACATATCAACCACATCCAATATCTTAATCTTTTTAGAAAAGAAACATCATGAAATTTTTTCATTGATTAATTATATATATATTATTTTGGAAAATATGGCCAAACATTTGATGTCAAAACTTATTCTCTTATTTCATATTTAGAAAACATGAATTTTCAGAATTACCCACTTGAAACAAATTTCCTCTTCCCCCTTTCACATATAGAGTGGATAAAATCTCTTTATATTTTTTGAAAAGGGAAATAATGGACATTATTTCCTTGATTAATTTTATTCATATTATATTTTCCAAAATTATCAAGAATTTTATTACGTAACTCATTCTATTTTTTTTATACTTAGATAGAATGAATTTTTATCATTACCCACTTTAAAAAATTTCCTCTTGTTTGTTATCCTATTTTCACCAAATTTCATTCTTCAAGGTTCTTGAAAAAGAACCTATATTTCTTAAAGAAAAATTTATTTTCTTCATCAAAATTTTATGAAACACTTAATAAACTATGTTTCAATACATAAACATATTAATTATTTTTATATTTTATCTTTTCTTTTCTAATGGACATTGAGAAAATTCATTCGATCTTGAGTGAACCATTATTTCCAAAAGTCACTGAGCCTTATATTCACTTTTCAAAACCATTAAAGTTTTTTAAATATCCTATCATTTAAGATGAGAATTATCTATCCAAGATCCATGGAATTTACATTTTTATGATTTAAGTGGTATTTCTACAATTAAGACCTTATACTTTCCCTTTTTATTCTTCTTACTAGGATTTTGAGTACTGGAAATTTAATTTTTTTGGGATGATAAAAGGATGAGGAAATCTTTAGAATTATTAAATAGTTAATCACACATTCCATAAAATTATTTAAATAGATCAAACTTTCTATATGATTCATGTTTAGAGTTCTTAAACAGTTTCTAAACTTCTTTCTTTCAAGAGGACTTACTACCCATCAACACTTTCCTATCAAAACTTCTAGTTTTATTATAATGTTTTTAATTATTTTTTTTGTATTTCCAAATCCTCCAAAATTCCAATAATAACCATAAAAATCATATTTAAATTTAAAATTAAAATGATTTCTATATTTTTTCAACTGTATTTCACCATTCCTAGAGTCTCTAATTTTAACTCATTTTTATAAAACAGAATTTTAGTGAACTCCCAAATCTTTACTCTTCACATAAATATTATTTTAAAATATTTCAAACACCCCAATTATAGCATATTTTTCACTAAATTTTGTCATGTCTTGGCTCAAATCACTCTATGAAAAGTAGTTAGACCGGTTTGCGACTTGGACTCAAGCGTGCCTTCACATTTTCTAGAGGCTTCCAGATAACATAAATGGCCTAGTCTATGTCCATGGGGAGACTATACCTTCATATTATAATAATAAAATAGTGGAAATAACTAGACATCATCCATGGTAGTAAATAACCAGAGCACATAAGTATTAAATATAAATAATTATATAATAAATGAAATGTAGTAAAGGAATGAACAACCATGTCATACATATAATAACTAATCTCACATTGGGAAGATCACATATACAAAAGAATTAAGGAAATAAATACATAAGGATTGTCAAGTACTCTAAACCAAATCACCAATCCCCAAATACTCTTCCTAGATGCTCCAGCTCAATCATAATAATCCACACAAGAGACTCTACTTGATCATGAAACCCTAGGACTCACTGTAACCATCATGCATCTTTATTTAACCTAAAAGAATACATAAGGTCTACATGAACATCAAGGTGTGTGCATAGGGGTTTTGAAATAATCTCAGTAAGCCAACCTCAATGATGAAACTATAACCTTCTATCATAAGTTCATGATCATGAAATATGACTAGCCTAGATGAGACATATCTAGGATAATAATAATAAAATAAAATCATCATCGATTCTTGGGTTTATGATCCTGATCAACCAAACCTTATTTGAACATTGTAAGAAATGTCTCTGAGCAAGCTATGTCATCACAAGGGGATATGAATCCTAGCTTTGAGATCACTAATAATCACCTCCAATAAATAAAGTATTCCATGTATCAACTGGAAATCCTATAAATAAGTCATAAATATGAACACCAGACCACTAAATTCGTGTGAAATTCAGTCTGATGTCGGATTCCTAGGTTCTAGTCCTTAATCAATCAAGAAATTACAACTAGATGGTTCCTAATGGGGATGAACCTTAGGAAATATGTAAAAAATACTATCCTATATCTAAGGTAATAACTCGATATACTTCAATAAATGGCTCACAATCACATTATTAGATATCTATGGGTAGTTCAACAAAGTGCGTCCACCCAATCCTGAGGAGTATCCTATCCATTATTAAGAAGATTTCCATAAATCCTATGGAATGTAACATGAATAAAGTTCTCAGGGATAGTATGGAAACCCAACAACCTCATCCATAATACTTGTATAGGTAAGTATCATAGTAACACTAGGTATCCTATTAAAGTAACATTTAATCACTAGCACTCATAAGTAGGATCTCAGGAAGTACCTCTGGGTATCCCCACCATACCATCACAACGCATCAGACCCATCGGCTGAGTTCCAAGAATCACATATGGAAATCATATATACATAAATAGTAACCGAGTGAAGACATAAATAAAAGAGTGGGGTTAGCTGAATGCCTAAAACCATCACTACTTCCACAACCCCTTGTGCATACTTGTTTGGTACGAGTTCAAAGGTGACATCTGCTACCATCTCTACCCAGACCCATAAAAAACTATCTCAAGGTCAATCAACAATCAGGGCACCCCTCATAAGGGATAATTCCTCAAGCCTATCCCATTTCCAAGTCACTATAGGTCGGTCTAAACACCCAATCTATCCATCTCCTCAAGTCATATCTCAGTTCCACTTACTAGGTACTGTCCCAAGTTACACTATTCAAGGACCCTAGCGATCCCATGCCCTATCCTACAACCATTCCCACAACCCTTATGTGGGAATCATCCAATTCCACACTCTTTGGATACCTCTGAATCCATTTAATAGAGGAAAAACCTCTCCTTTATAACTCTCTGAACCCAAAACGCCTCTCAAGAGTCCTCAAAATAACCCAAGGGTTATACCATTGCAATGTACATAGAAAAAATACTTGAAATGGTCTCCTATTTTGTCCAATTTAGACTCAAGGGTATAAAATTAGTAAAATAACTCAAATGGGTAATAAGTTAATTTTACATTATGTGAAATTCAAAAACTCCTAACGCCATGTACTTCTGCACCACTTAGCACACCTGGGGTCTGATCGTGTATTGCTATACAGTCAGGGCATACATGGGATCTAGCCGTGTATTACCACATGACTAGAACACACATGGGACCTGGATATGTTCTACTAACTAGATATTTATTCCTTATATGGGGTGCATTCCCAAGTTCCTAACCCCAAATCCATGTATGATGATACACCGTGTACTCCGAGTACATAGTGTGTAGTCCCAAAAACTCCATTTTCCCATGTACTCAGTTATATGTTTAAGTACCACTACATGACATGTTAAAAAATTATATAGTGTTTAGTTAAAAATATTACCCAAATAGGAAAAACACATGATGTTTGTTAATGGAACCATAAACCATGTGATCAGGATTTCCGAATGGGAAACCCCTCCAATCATCTCGAAACCCCCATTCCCCACCGATTAAGAATAGATTGATCCATAGGAGGTCTTTCACAACAATTATAGGGACTTAAAACTATAATGTGGTAAATATATGGTTATTTATGGAATAAAATCATAAAAGGACTACCTTTGGGTGGAATCCACTAAAACTTCACCCGTATCCACGTTCTGCAGCTGCTGCACAACGATCTGACTACTCTTGAGCTCTACAACATCACCTCCCTCTCCCTCTCCCTCTCTTTCTCTCGCTCTCCCTATACCTCTCACTATATCTCATCCAAAAATAAATAATACCCAAGTATAGTATGTGAGAATTCAGGGGAGAATAGGAGAAATGAAAAGGAAAAAGGAAAAGAAAAGGAAAAAAAGGAAAAAAGGGGCTCGAGCCCGACCCCATATCCTGATGTGATTTTATACATCATCTTGGAAAAGACCCCCATTACAGACTCAACATCAGATATATAATCAAAATTATAAAATTCATTAAAAATATATATTTTAAAGAATATTCACAAATAAATCAATATTTAATTAATTAAATATTAAATATTAATTATTCAGTGAAAATTTGAACAACTCAGATTTCCACCAAACTCCTATACTAGTATAAAGACCCTATTATGGGACCAATGAAGTGGTTATAAAAATTATCCAAGATCATATTCTAGGAAAAAATAAAATTTTATCCCTCACGATCTTCTCAAATAAAAAATTCAAATTTCTGCTCATTTCATAGTCCGAAAAAACATGGTTCTTTAAAACCTACCCACCATAACCCTTCTCATCCCTGATAATATTTGGTGGTCAAACAACAGCCATGACATAACCCTAATAATCTCCACACCTATGACATATTGACTATCTAATGACTAGTCTCACAGTTTCCACAACTCTCCCAACATGGGATACATTCAACAATGATTGGTCTGATACTACCCACCATAGAAATATCCTTATTGTAACCCCAAAAACCAAACATTAATTTCCAAAACTATTTCTATCATTGAATTAAATTATTTTCATGGTAAAAATTACACATTCCCAAGCGCCAACCTGAAACATCGCTTATTCCCACTTCCCATGAGTGCTTTCCATGGAAATCACCAAATTTGAACTTATAATGAGGGTAACCACCCTAAAACAGAAAAAGGAACACTCCCCACTACATGGATTAACTTACAACACTCCTCTAGAGAAAATATAATAGGTTTCACTATTGTTCATGTGTTTTTCTAATGATAAATTCTCATCATTCTATCAATACCTAACCAGGATTATGTTGGATTAATCATTCCACCACAATCGATCCATTTTTTATGTCTCCTATACCACAAAGAGATATTTATTATTTCATCACAACTCTTGGGTAACCATGCCCAAAATATTTATTTGAAAAAATTAGCCCTCAACTTGAACACAATCACTCACTGATTGACAATTTAAATAGTTACCATACACAACCTATGCATAACACTCCTATCTCACCAAAAATAGTGGGCGTAAAATCCCATACCACCTAGTCATGCTACTTGAATCACAATCCCATGAGTATAACATTAAAAAATCCAAGATGATCATACTCCACAGCATGTCGGTATTTTATTTATAGGATCTCTTTAGGAACTCCTCTTCAAAAACATTCACTCTACATATGCAATAATTTATCAAATATTGCACATCTCATAGTGTTATTTTAACATCACAACTGTGTATCCTCGGTCTGAAGCATGTTAACCACTTCTATGTGCTTAGCCACCACCCAAAACTATTTTATTTGAGAGCATCCACCCACACTTTGAAAACATTTGTAATCACACAACAACTGGTTAACATGGATAGACACCTAAATAATCTTTCCCATTGAAATCAGTCTCAATACCCAAGCACCCTAGGTTCTTTCTTAGAAACCAAAGGAATCACCTTTCCTATATCGCAAAACCTGAGAACATCATATGCATATGTATCTAAGTAAAAATACAACCAAGATCACTGCCTCTAAAGGCATATATAAACCTAGGCCAAAACCTCTCCCATGTTTCCCTTGATTAAACCAAATGCCGACTTACTAGGGTTAGGGTCAAAACCAAGGGCCTCTAGGTCTCCTACCTAGCCTTAATGATCCAAACTCATAACAGGGTGACTAGTTCTAACTACCTAGCCCAAAGGTATCTCACACAAGACACATAATATGGTAAAAAAGGGAAGGTAAAGATGAAATCATCTTAAGAAGATCAAAACCTCTCAACATGGTTTCAATTATACAGGTTTTCATTTCCAAATTATAGAGGGAACCACCCTTTAAGTTTTAATTGATGACCCATTTAACCCATTGATAACTCGTAACTAAGGTAGAATTCTGGATTCTTAAAAATTTAAGGAATCATAAGAAAAGAATTGACCTACTAGGCCTTAATCTTCTCTAAGAATCTTCATAAGTTTATGCTCCCTAAAGGGTTATGATATCAATTAGAAGGAAGGTAATGAACATATCCTTACTGGGTATCCATATATAGTAATACCCCCTTTAGGTTTTAGTTCACTATAATCATTCACGTACCTATCAGAATCTTGCTTGATGATCTGACTAGATAACCATAAATTGAGGTTGGTTAAGTAAAATATCATAGAAAGTTAGATGGTAAGACTCTATATAGGTTATTATGAATATTTAGTTAACTGCACCTAAAAAAGATACATCCATAGAGATGGTGTGTTAAAAAAGAATTAGATACCGAAATTGACCTATGAGGGTCAATATTACACATACAACATCATCTCAAATGATCTATGTCATATAAAACTCAAATGATTTATGTAATTATAATTTCATTTAAATCTATATGGTAAAAAACCATATAGGTTGTTACTAACACTTTAAATAACAAAACCTAAGTAACAATTTCTCATGAGCTGTCCAACACCTGGGAATCATGTGCCCTATCTACCCTGTAATGGCCTATAACTTTCTGAATAATTAATTTTCTATTTTTGGTGGTTGGAGGTGTTTAAGGGAGGTTTTGAGAGTTTTTTGTGGAGGATGGAGCTACAACAGAGCTACTGCATGAAGTTCACACTGTGTAAGTATAATTCACAATTTGTAATGTAAATTCACGACTTGTGTAGCTAGCTAGTTCATGGATTGTACATAGATGTGAGGGGGGGGGGCATGATATGGATTACACTTTGTGTGTGTGTAATTCATTATGTGTATTAAATAATGGATGATATGATGTGTTTTTAGTGAAAGTTTATTTTTTTAAATTCCCATGGAATTCACATCGTGTATATTTATTATATGATGTGAAATGGTGGGATCTAGGATTGAAAATCCTTTTATTGGATTATTCTCTTCATTTGGTTTTGGATTCTTCCCTTATCATTCTGGAAAAAACCTAGGCACCCTAAGAAGATATTTTATCCCCCTTCGCCTATCTTTGATTCTTTTGATTCTAGTGGTTGTTGGTTGGAGATCTATAGTGAGTGATTTATCCTTTCCACAATGTTTTCTATTATTCCTTTATTGAATATTCCCTATAGTAATGATGTATTGTTTTGGGGTGTGATTTGGGATGTGTTTTAATAATCCTTAGGTGTGGTGTGGGTTGATCTATGATTTAGTGTTTCATTTGTGGTTTATGGGCATTTATTCTTCACCCTATGGTGTACATTGAGTCGAAAAATATTCTTTGAGGTAGGAAATACCTCTTTTCTCTTCATTGTGTATCATTCATGAGGGGTTTACTCTTTTTTATCTATGGTTTATAGTAGTGCTGTATTAATCAAAGATAAATAATTGGTTAATTTAAATTGAATGTGTGAAGAGAAATGATTCACATAATTTTATAATTTTTATTTTATTATGATATTATGATTTTTATGGGCTTGATTATATGATGAAAATTGTGGTAGTTGGGGGATTTTTTTTTCACTGGATGATATGTGTTGTGACTATTGTTTCTATTGTTATTGTTGTGATATCACAATAAAATGAAAATTTCTTAACCGCTTATATTTGGATAATTAAATGGTTTCTTTATTATTATTTCTTGTGTAATGAAACCCCTAAAATAAAATGGAATGTGATAAAAGACTCTGTTAAAATTTTAAAATGATCTTTGATGTGTTGTGATGTGTGGATATGCTTCTAGGTGACAATGTGTGGTTGTGATGCGATGTGGGGTGTTATGTGGTTTTTTTTGTGCTTTTGGAGTGGAGAGGTAGTGGTTTTTTGTCTATGATTTTGGGTAAATGAGGTGGTGGTTTTTTGGCCATGGTTTTGAGGTACTGAGGTGGTGGTTGTTTGGATGTGCTTTTGGGGTGGTGAGGTGGTGGTTGTGCAGCTGTGCTTGTGGGGCAGTGAGGTGATGGTTCAATGGGGATGATGTCCTACATGTGATATGTGGTTGGTTTGTGTTAGATGATTGGGTAGTGATGAAATAACTGGTTAGTAGTGTTTGAAATAAATGGAATTTGGTTTGGTTAATGGGATGGAAATTATCAATGAAAAAATAAATGATGGGCTATGTGGTTAAATGTGGATGATTAATCATAATAAAATGAATGGGTTGGATAATGAAATTGGTTGGTGGTGTGATATGTGGCTTGTGACTTTTTGTGTGGTGTTATACATTTAGAGGTGGAAACATAAGTGGGGATGTTTTTAGTTGATTAGTGTTTGGTTGTGAATGCATAGGTTGGTCTTGTGTGTGGTTATATCTATATATTTGTACATTCCTTATGATTTCTATACACACCCCACCTACATTGTGCACTATGTGCTGAAACCTGTATATTCACACAGGGTTGTTTTTCCCAACATACTAATGACGAGGATCGATGGATGGATACCCACTCTTCCCCTATCTCTCTTCTAGGTGAGTATATATGCACATGTTGTGTTGGGAGGAGTTCTTTTAGAAAACTAAGTGATGGTCTTGGTGTCTTTAGGTAGGATGTGATATGACTATGCTGTGGGGAAGTGGCCCAAGTTTCTTTAGGCGAGTTTTAATGTAAAAATGCTATAGGGTGGTGGACTAGGTGTTTTCAGGTGTTATTTGATGTTACCGTTCTTGTGGGGCGGTGGTATATGTTATTCAGAAGAGATGGTAGCTTCCATATGCATGACGTTGGGTTGTGAGAGTAGAAAATTAGTGGGAAGTAGTGCGGGGTACCCTTTATCGATATGATTCTTATTATGTTACTATATTTAGCTTTCATTATTTGTAAAGCATGACTTTATGAAGTTTGGGATGGATAGTTGATATGTTTAGGTACTATTGGTTCTGTTTTTTTCTCATGTGTGCATTAGTATGCTTCTTTTACATGTGCATGAGAGACTTTAATTTTTCTACTGAGTATGCTTGTATACTTAGCCTATGTATATAAAACTGATATTTAGGTTTCCAAGAGGATTTCATGGACTGTTCTAGACATTACTATCTCAGATCTTTGGATAGCTGTTGTGCTGCTACTTTATCTTTTCTTTTGGGTATTTACTTTTGAGACTCAAATCTATATCAATTATATTTATTAAATTATGTAGTATAGTTTTGATTTATTTTTATATTATGTCATGGATTTTCTTGCGGATAACTCATATTATCTTGCAATTCTATATTATTATAGAGGGTAATGCCTCACATTTCATGATATTTTATAGCCTCGGTTCTAGTCACCAACCCGGGGCCTACTGGAGGTGGTAATCCTGGGTCATTATATCTCTCCCCTCATTTTGGTATCTTTAGAGGGAGGGGTCATGATAGATTAGTATCAGAGGTGATGGTTGAGAGATAGGATGGATTTTGGTGTTAGACACAATGAGGCTTGTATGGGTTGGTATGGAAATAGTTCTAGTTGACCTTGATAGATGACATAATCTAGGGTGAACAGCTAGGAAATAAGATTTTATCCCCCCCATGATCTAGTGCATAGACTCTGATCTTATTGAATGACCAAGTGAGGTGGACCTATTTGTAGGGTA
Organism: Viscum album; assembly: GCA_963277665.1. Classification (NCBI taxonomy): domain Eukaryota; kingdom Viridiplantae; phylum Streptophyta; class Magnoliopsida; order Santalales; family Viscaceae; genus Viscum; species Viscum album. Next base: position 114,027,664 of record OY728125.1, on the reverse strand, counting down.
GATACCTTGGTGAGGTACATGCATAATGATGACTTATGTTCTTATTTAAGTTGGGTTATTTTGGGAAGGTTAAAATGAATAAATTGAATTAATATGAATCTAAATAAAATTCCATGGTATTAGGCTTAGGATATTCTCCTTGTTTTCAGGAATGGATCTTGTTTTTCATTTTGTGAGTTTCTCTAGTAGTTAAGGTTTAGAAGGCTGATCCAATCAATCACCATAGGGTCGATTCAGTAAAGGAGGATGAGGCTTGGTAGTGGGTGTTTCATGATTTCTAGTGGCTGGATTTGGGGAAGTATGAGGGTAGTGTTTTAGATGTGGATATAGAGAGCTAGATGAAGGAGCTCAAGATCACTTTTAGTCTAATCCAAGTCACAATAGAGTACTGGGTCCATTTTACAACGAATGGGTAGTTTCACATCAGTGGTGGACACTGTATCTAGGTGAGCTAAAGGAGGCATATGTTTTTTGGGTCAAATTTTAGATGGATTTATACTGAGTTCCTTTAATCGACCATGAAGGAGGTGAAGATGCAGGAGCTTCTTTCTCTTTAGCAAGAGAGTACGTCAGTGTGGGATTTGAAAATCAAGTTCAAGTACCTTCTATGATTTTCCAAGATATTTTTATAGATGATAATTCTCATGAGAGACATATTGAGGAGACACTTAATCCATCTATCCAGTATATGGTTACTACTTTTACATTTCTGACAAATCTAGAGGATCAGAAGAAGGGGTCCGTGATAAAAAAGTTGCACTTGTGAGGAGGTTTTCCATGAGAGGGGAATCAACATGGTTTCTAAAGTAGTAGTTTTTCAATGGTAGGTCTCTGGAACTAGGACCTTTGAGCTTTCTACCTATGAGGAGTTTACCTCAGTAGTTTCCCTTTTAGACTTCTAGGGCTAGTGATTTCTATGATTTTTATAGAGATATCAGGCTAGTACTTTTTGGTTGTGGAGTTTGTGGCCATTTCAAAAACTAGTTCATAGTGGTTACCTAATCTCAGTTTAGTGGAGGTGGATAGATGCAACACTAGCCTCAATATCAGTTACCAGTGAGACTATTTCATCAGCAGGGGATACATGCTTATGCTCTATTGAGTAGAGATGGAGCAGGTAGAGGCCAACCTTAGGATATTCCTTGTATCCATAAACATTGACCTGGGTGTGTTTGTTGATGTATTTATTAGTAGATAGGTAGATGAGTTCGATAAGGTTGGTTTTATGTAGTGGAGGATGCAGTTCCATAGAGACCATAAATCATTAGAGGTACGATCAGTTTATTTAGAACCCTTGTTTGTGCCTTGTTTGATTTAGGATATTGAAACTCCTTTGTTTCACCCACTCTAGTTTGTTCTCTAGGACTATATGTATAGAGGATTTCCATGCCTCTAGCGTTTACAACACCAATCGGAGGCCAGACCAGCTTGTTTGATGTGTGCCGGGGGTGTAGACTGATGATGGAGCCATATCAGTCCCATGGGGATATTTTATTACTGTAGGTGAAACTATAAAATTTTATCCTAGGAATTTATTGGTTATATTCCATGCATGATATTATCAAATAATTTCATAGGAGATTCGTATTATCATATGTGGATGGATGGATCATGGTTTTCATTGGTGAGTGGGTTTATTAGGTGGGTAGTCAGTATAAAGATCCCCTTATTTACTTGTTGACTGAGTTTTTAGTGGAATTAGTGGATTATAGGATATTGGAGGTCCCTAGGGTCATTAGGGAGTTTCTAGATATTTTTACCGATGAGGTTGTGATGCTAACCCCTTGACATGATATTGAGTTCATGATAGAATTATAACCTGGTGCTTCTTCAATTTTGATGGATCCTTATCAGATGAAACCTTATAAGTTGCAGGAGTTGAAAATTAAAATCAATGATATGATGAAGAATGATTTTATCTTTCCTAGTGTGTCATTGTGGGGTGATCTAGTGTTGTTCTCCAAGAATGTGGATAATAGTTTGAGGTTGTGTATAAACTACTAGAGGTTGAACTAGGTGATGGTCAAGAAATGTTACCCTATTAGAAGGTTATAAAATATTTTCAACTAGCTGAGGGGGGCGATTTGGTATTCATATATCACCTTTTGTGGTAGAAACAAAAGTATCCATGATGTACCATGGTTTGAGGATGTAGTTTTGGTGGCCTGGGATGAAATGGGAAGTGGTAGAGTTGGTGGAAAAGTGTTTTGTTTTCCAGTAGGTAAAGGCTAAGCATCATGTCCTGGGTAGTTTTCTATATCATTTGGATGTTACTTAGTGGAAATGAGATGAAATATCAATGGATTTAATCATAGGGTTACCCTAATCTCATGTAGGTTGTGATTCTATCTGGGTGATCATGAATTAGTTGATGAAATCAGCCAACTTCTTAGCAATTAAGGAGTTAGGCATAGTGGATGATTTGGATAAGAGGTATGTGGATGGGGTGATATGGTTTCATAGAGTTATTAGGTGCATTGTCTTAGATTGGTATGAACATTTTACCTCACAAGTATATAGGGGATTACAATATTCTTTTGGAACTCATTTACATATTATAATTACTTTTCACCCTCAAATGAATGGGTAGAGAGAGAGGACTATCCAGGCGGTGAAGGATATGTTGTGGGTATGTATCTTGAAATTTAGTGGATCTTTGGTATGACCCCTTTATTTGTTTGAGTTTTCATAAAAAATATCTATCAATCATCAATTTTCATGGATACATTCGCGGAATTGTATAGGATATTGTTTCATTCTTCATTATGTTGGATAGAGGTTGGGGGGGAAATAGTTCTTGGACCTGATGTGGTGTAGAGAATAACAAAGAAGGTCTAGATTGTTCATAAGAGGATGAAAGAAAAACATGACCATAAAAATTCTTATGCCAATCATAGGAGGAGGCCCTTGTATTTTTAGGTTAGAGACCACATGTTCTTGAAGGTTTCCCCTTGATGTGGTAAGTAGTGGTTTGGTAGGGGGAGTAAACTTTCTACCAGATTTGTTGGCACCTTTGAGGGGCTAGGGTGAGTTAGAAATATGGTGTATCGGTTGGCATTTCCAACATGGTTGGAGAATATCCATGGTTTATTCCATGTCTCACAGCTTTATCAATATCTTCATGATGACTCCCATGTCATTGGATGGGTATATTTGGATATCGAGGATGATGTGATGTTTACGGAGCGACCAATAGAGATCTAGGATCATTTGATGAAAGTGTTGTGAGGATGAACTATCCCTTTGGTTCATGTGTTGTGGAGGCTTGTTAGTATGAAGGATATTACTTGGGAGTGAGATATTCAGATACGTTCCAAGTACTTGAAGTTGTTTTGAGTTTTTCTTTACTCATTTTTTCTTTGTGATATGATGTTTGGATCCTTCTGTTTTATGATATGAGCTATTTTCCTTGGTTTTTGATGTGTGATTCGTGATAAATTTATGACCTATGAACATGTGAGGACCTAATTCCTAATTGAGAGGCATTAACTATAATGTGATTAAACCCATACAGGTGAGTCAGTGCTACCTAGAGAATATAGTATCTTGGAATGGAGAATATAATTACCTAATTAGCATGTTTGGGGTGGTAAAATTTGTTTGTTATAGCGATTGTTGGTTTAGGCTGCCTGGGGGTTGAGATGGTTTATTGGTGGTTGTGATTTTTAGGCATTTATTCTTCTCTCTATGGTGTGTAGTGACTCAAAAAAGATTCTTTGAGGCATGAAATCCCTTACTTCTCTTTATTGTGTGTCATGTAGGAGGGGTATACTCTTATTTATCTATGGGTTATGAATGTTCTATCTTAATCAAAGATAAATAATAGGTTAATTAAAATTAAAGGGTGAAGTGGAATGATTCACATGTTTTTATGGATTTGATTTTATTATTATATGATGGTTTTTGGGGCTTGATGCCAGGCTGAAAATTTTGGCCATTCAGGGCTTTGTTTGTGCTAGATGATATGTTCTATGACTATTGTGTGTATTTCAATTATTATGATATCACCCTAAAATGAAAATTGGATAACCCCATATATTTAGCTAATGAAGTGTTTTCCCCATGATTATGGCTTGTTTGATGACACCCCTAAAATAAAGTTGAATGTTTTAAAATCCCCCTTTTAAAATATGTAAAATGATCTTTAATGTGTTGTGATTTGTGGTCATGTCATGGGGTAGCGATGTGTGGTTGCAATGTGATATGGGGTGTTATGTGGTTTTTTGGGCCATGCTTTTGGGTGGAAAGGTGGTGGTTGTTTGGATGTGCTTTTGGGGTGGTTAGGTGTTGGTTGTTTGGATGTGTTTTTGGGGTAGTGAGGTGGTGGTTATTTGGTTGTTCTTTTGGGGTGGAGAGGTGGTGGTTGTTTGTCCATTCTTGTGGGGCGTAGAGGCAATGGTTCTATGTGGGTGATGTGCTACTTTTTATGTGTGATTGCTTTGTGCTAGATTGCTGGGTAGTGATGAAATAAATGGTTAATAATGTTTGAAATGGATGGGGTTTGATTTGGTTAATGCGATGAAAATGATTAATGAACAAATAAATGATGGGATATGTGGTTAAATGCAGATAATGATTAATAACGAAATGAATAGACTAGATAAAGAAATTGGTTGGTGGTGTGATATTTTGATTTCAACTTGTTGCGTGGTGTTATGAATTTAGAGGTGGCATTGTAAGTGGGGATGTTGTGACTTGGTTAGTGTTTGGTTTTGAAGCCATAGGTTGGGATTGTGCATGGATATATGTATATACTTGTATATTCCTTGTGATTTCTATACACGCCCCACCCGCATCGAGCAATATGTGTCGACGCCCGTATATTCACATGAGGTTGTTTTTTCTAACATCCTAGTGATGAAGATTTATGGCTATCTACCCTCTCTTCCCTACTCCCTCTTATAGGTGAGTAGATATGAACATAATGAGATGGACAAAGGTTTGTTAGTGCACTAAGTGATGAATTTGGTGTCTTCGGGCGGGATGTGATATGACTGTGCTATAGGGTAGTGGCCCATGTGTTTTGGGGAGAGTTGTGATGTTACCATGATATGGGGTGGTGACAGAGGTTTTTTTGGGCATGATGTAATGTGACTATGCTTTTGGGATAGTGTTATATGTTATTCATAAGATATAGGAGTTCTAGAATGTACAACATTGGGGCGTAAGAGCGAAAAATTAGTGCGAAAGTGGTATGTGGTACCTTTTATCTACATGATTCTTATTATGTTACTATATTTGGATTGCGTTATTTGGTGGGAATGACTTGGTGATGTTTGGGATGGATAGATGTTCTGTTTAGGTGTTTTTGGTTCAGTTGTTTTCTCATGGGTGAATTAGTATGCTTCTTTCACATTTTCATGGGAGACTTTGGTTTTCCTACTATGGTTACTTGTATACTCACCCTACATATATAAAACTAATTTTTAGGTTTCTAGGAGGACTATATGGACCATTATGGATATTACTAGCTTGGATATTTGGATATCTATTGTGACATTGCTTTAGATTTGATTTTGGGTATTTAATTTGGATAATTTTATCTGTATCAGTTTTATTTATACATTCACAATGGATGGTTTTTTTTCTTTTGATATTATGTCATTGAGTTTCTTGTGAATGACTCATATTATCTCCTGATCCTATATTATTATAGAGGGTGATGCCTCTCATTTCATGAGATTTTTATACCCTCAGTGTTAGTCGCCAACCTGGGGCCTACTAGAGGCAGGACTCAGGGTTCATTATCTCACTCCCCTCATTACGGTATCTTTGGAGGGAGGGGGTTATGACAGACCAAGTAGTGTTTCTACACCTCCCATGCATGACGATAGAGTCATCATCCTCACCATCAAACATATCACTATAGATCCACATGACTTGATATAGAGAATGTGACCAAGGCGGTCTAACTAAATAGATTTACACTAAGAACCTATATGGGAAAGAACCATTTAGGTTATAGTTTAAAATTTAAATAGATGGCCTCAATCATCAGTAAAATCACACACTAGTGGGCCTATAACATGTGGAACCTACATGTCAAATATGATTCATGAAAAAGGCCTCTTACCTATCTAGATAAGGGTCAAAATAAATCAATGACCTCTCACCAATAGGTCGAGAGATAGAAATCCATAATAAATCATAAACTTCACACAACATATACATCACTCAAAGTAAAAATCATATACAATTGTAACAAGTCAAATCAAGAACAACAATCCCATAACCCTATCAACCAGGAATTCTTACCAGAATAAGTGTTCTCGATACACCAGTCCAATATCCATCATAGGTTCCAACACATTCCAAATAATTTTATATACCATGCCTTAAATAGTAAATCAATAGGAAAGGAACTTCTCTAACACAACCTTGTTATGTCCCAACCTGACCCACTCTATGAAAAGTAGATGGACTGGTTCATGTCCTATCCTCAAGCACACTTCCCCATACACCAGAGGCTACCGACTAGTATCAAGGGCCTAGGGTGTATACATGGGGATACTATGACCTCATATTAGAGTAAGAAAACAATATAAATAACTAAAAATAATCTATGACAATACATAACCATAGTGTAGAAGTAATAAATATAAATAAGGATGTAATGAATGAAATGAAATAAAGGCCTAAACATCCATTTCATACATAAAAAAATTGATCACTCATTGGTCCATTCACATATATATTAGAATAAAGTAAATAAATACACAAGGCTCCTATACTACTCAGAGTTGAACCACATACCCAGTCCCAAAGTCCCTACCGAGATTCCCCAGCCAAATAATAAGAATTTACATGGGCGGATCTCATCTATCATGCAAACATGGGTCATGCTATAACCATCATGCATCTATGACCAACCTGAATTTAGTTATAAGGTCTACATGCACACCGAGTTAGATACACATGGGGTGAGAAATAATCTCAGTAGGCCACCCTAATGGTGAAACTATAACCATTTTTCATAAGTTAATGCTCATGAAGTATTCCTAGAATAGCTGAGAAATAACTAGGATAATAATAATAAAATAAAATCATCATTGATCCTTGGGTCCATGATCTTGATCGATAAAACCTGCTTCATCCAGTGGTGGAAACGTTTCTCAGAAAGCTATATCCCCACAGGGGGATATAAGTCATAGCCTTAGGATCACTCATACTCACCACTAATAAATAGTGGATTATAGTTATAAAATATATATCCTATAAATAAGACATATATATTTATGTTATACCACTCAATCCATGTGTAATCTAGTCCAATGTCATATTCTTAGGTCCCAATCTGTAGGCAATCAAGATATTTCAACGTGGATAAATCCTAAGGGGAATGAAACCTATAATTTTTTTAAGGAATACTCTCCTAGATCCAATGTAATAACTCAGAATCCTTTAATAAATTTCTAAAAATACCATTCCTAGATAGAACTGGGTAATTCAATAAGGTGAGTCCACCCGATACTAAAGAGTATCCCAGGCATCGTCAAGGAGATCATCATAAATCCTCTAGAATGTCACAAGAATCCAGTGCTGAAGGGAAATATGACCATTTGTAAACCTCATCAGTAATCCCTATGCAATGAAATATCTAATTAACACTGGGAATCCTAGTAAAGTAACATTTAATCAATAGGGCTCATATAATGAATCCCAGAAAGTACCAAAGAGCATCCACACCAAACCATGACATCACATCAGGCCATAGTCTGAGTTCTATAAAGCACATATAGAAATAATATATGCATAAACAATAACTGAGTGAAGGTATAAATAAAATATTAAGGTTGACCAAACACTTAAAACTATCACTACTTCCACGGTCCCTTAGGATCACATGTTTGGTATGGGTTCTAAGGTGACACCTGCTACCATCTCTAGCCAGACCCATAACACACTAGCTCAGGTTCATTCAACCATTGGGGCACAGCTCATCAGAGATATGTCCTCAAGACCATCCCATTTAAAAGTAACTATAGGTTGGCCTAAACACCTAACCTATCTGTGTTCTCAAGTTGCATCTCAATCCCACTAACCAGGGACTTCACCATGTTACACTAGTCGAGGACCTAGGTGATCCCATGTCCTATCCTCCAACCATTCCGAAGCCCTGATCTTGGTCTCATCCTTTTTATCACTCTCTAGATACCTATGAATCCATTTAATGAAGTAAGAACCTCTCTAATATATCCCTCTCACCTCAAAATGCTTCTTAAGATTCCTCAAAACAACCCAAGGGTTCCACCATCATGATCTACATGGAAAAAATGCTCAAAATGGACTCTTCTTTAGTCCAATTAAGTCTTTGAGGCCTAAAATATCTTAAAAACATCAAATGGGTAATAGGGGCATAGTATATGGAATGTACACTAAGTACACAACATGTACTTCAAAACCTCTTATATGGTCGTGAACTTATACACAGCCTGACACACATGGGGTATGAATATGCACTGCTACACAGCTGAGACATACATGGGATCTGTCTATGAACTACTACATGACCATGTACTCCTTATATGGGGTGTCTACCCAAGTGCCTAACCACAAGGCCATGTATGACTACACGACATGCACTTTGAGTACGTAGTGTGTAGTCCCAAAAACTCTATCTACCCATGTAATCAGCTATATGGCCAAGTAACAATACATGGAGTATAATCAAATTACATGGTGTGTAGTTCTAAAAAATAATATTACCAAATAGGAATAAAACACGACATGTGTTCATGGAACCACACACCATGCGATCAGTATTTCTGAATGGTAAACCCTTGTAATTAGCCTGAAACCTCTTCCCCCCTATTAAGCATATATTGACCACATGGGTTCTTAAGAAGTCATTACAGGGCCTCAAAACTAGAAATAGGTAAATATATGGGGATTTATGAAAAAAACATAAAAATAACCTACCTTTGGGTGAAGTCCACTGAAGCTTTTCCTGTATCCACATTCCGTAACTATTTCACGATGATCTGATGCCTCCCAAGATCCATGGTGGCACCTCCCTCCCCTTATCCCTACCCCTCTCACTCATCCATGGAGAAGAAATCCATAAGGGTTTTACATGAGAATACACAAGATAATATGATAAAAAATTGAAAAAGGAAAAGAAAAGAAGAAAAAGGAAAAGAATAAGAAAAAGGGGCATGAGACTGGACCTGATTTTTGATGTGATTTTATGCCTTGGATAAAAAAACAACCCCATTAAGGACTCAACCATGAAGATAAAATCTGAATTTGAAACTCAGTTCAAAATATATTACTGAACAAACACACGTGAATAAATAAATATTTAATTAATTAAATATTAAATATTATTTTTTCTATGAAAATTTAAACGGCTCATATTTCCACCAAACTCATGTATTAGGGTAAAAAACCTATTCTAGGACTAACAAACTGTTAGAAAAATTATCCCAAATCATATACTAGGGGAAAAATACCATTTTACCTCTCATGAGTATCTGAAAGCAAAAATTAAAATTTCTTCTCATTTCATAGCCTAGAAAAACATCTGTGTTGAAAAATTTGGTGCTCCTATAATTTTCAAATTTTAAAAAATCATTTGATTTAGCTAAATATAACTAACTGTATAATTATGGGTTTTGAATTTTAGAGAAAACTTGAATGTTTCATTTGTTGGTAGGCTTGTTTAGAGAATAATGTATCGAACCAAGGTTTTTTAAGTTTGTATATATTAAATATATTCAGTTGATCTTGAATGGAATAATGAAGGGTGACTTAGAGATTAGAAGAATGATGGAGTATTGGGTAGGATAGATGGATTACCACAAAAAGAACTAGTTAGTTAGTGGGGTGGGAAGAACCCCATGCTACCTAGTAGGACTCACTGACTAGACGGTGGGGTGAGAAGAAGTCTATGCTACCTAGAAGGACTCACTGACCAGCTGGTGAGCCTACATCACCTAGCCGGTGAGGTAAGCAGTGGGTCCGCTATACAGTAGGGCTCACTAGTTAGTCAAGGATCTATAACCGGGTGGTTAGTGGGAAACTAACTAGCCGATAGAACCTTATTGGTGAGTCGGTGTGGGACACTGGGTGGGGTTAAGTAAGGTAATTTTGGTATTTTTGGTTGATGTCCCCCCTCATGTTTAATAGGGCTTGATCAAATTTGTGAGGTCTATTTGAACATGCACCTCCCTTATCGTCCCTCCAATAGTTTTCTTTAATCCATGTTTGTTCTAGATGTAATGTGTTGAATAATATGGGCGAAATAATCTATTTTTCTTTGATCTTTATCTTCTTATTCCTTGTATGGTGGTGGATCACTATGTCATTCATCATGGATGAATCCTCATGGTAAAACTTATCCCTTATGACCCATAGAAATCTTAATTATCCTTGGTTCATATCTCCTTTGATCATCTTGGTTTCTCATTGATCACTGGAATGATATTTCATAAGAATTAGATGATAATTCCATCATATCTTGATGGAGTTGTCTGAGAACCATGGATATTTGGATTGGCTTGTCTAGAGGATGTATTGTAATGATTAATCCATTCTGTTGATGATCATTTTGATGAAGTTATATCCATTTATAATCTCTTCATTGATTTGTAGTTAAATAGAGTTAAATTAACCATCCTATCATGGAATTGATTTGGGGATTTCAATCATCTTAGAATTAGGGGTATGATAAGAGTATATCAAACTTTGTTGGATGACATTTCAATTAAAGGTATGTTTCTTGGGTTGTTTCTTAAAAAGATACCAATTTAATTGTATTAAATTATACATTGTTATGTTACTACGTAATAGAGATTTTTCCTAGAATATAGTTGGAAATGTGTTATAGAACTTTCATGGATTTTTGGTCGAGGTTCCAACTAGGTGGTGATATTCGATAAGTCCTTTGACATTAATATATTTCAAATTTTAATGTGAATTTCCTTGTAATCATTTAATTAATTATAATTGAGCCATAATTAATTATTTGGAATGCTTGGGTGTGAGGAAGGACCTCATGGATATCAATGGAGGTCGAATAGAGTTGGATGACTCAAACAAAGCTACTGATTTTTTTTAGATAGGAGTTGACTTCATTGAGGTAAGTAGTCCCATATACTCTACCCTATGGTATTATGTACCATTTATTGGTATGTGATATGAGGTTTTCCACCTTAGGTGAATGATACTTAATTCATAATTGCGAGATGAAAAAAAAGGAATAAAATCTAATTTTTTTATATAATAAATTAAAATTAGAGACCAAGTTCCATGTTTAGTTAGTTAATAAATTACCTATATTAAATAATAAGTGAACATTCTTAATGAAATCACAATGTTCCAAGATCTACAACAGACCCTTGTGTGCCGACTTGTTTCCTATCCAACAAAGGCTGAGGCATGATCACATGCGTGAGTAGTTAATAAGACCATATTTGATGCCTTTATAGAATATATGTTTGTGTAACCATTAATAAATATTTTTTATGATTTATCACAAAAGGTGTTCATTTGAAGCCCATGTGACCTATGCTCGATGTTTTCTTGAATGTGAATTTATAATGGCTATGAATATTTCTTGTTATGACATGATGTTTGATCTTTCATCATGTATATATATATATGTATTTCATGTGACATTACTCTACATTCTATAGTTGAGAATATAGGTTAATCCATATGAACTATTTCCTTGAGAGGAATGTTCTAGACTTTGGTCAACATGTATATGAGTTGTCCTAACCTATATGATGTGTCAAACATTATTTGGACTATTCCATGAAGGGGGAGTGTGTCATGAGTCTGGTTGTAGGTCAATCCATGTGAACCATCCCTCATGAGTGGGATGTGTTAGACATTCAGTCATCATGTACATATATTATCCCTTATAGTAGGATGTGTCAAACATATTTTTGGACTATCCCATAGAGGTATGGATGTTTCATAAATGAATTATGTAGTATTTTTCTAGCATGAAGCCGAAGCAGGTATGACTGGGGTTCATTGTATCTTGGTAAGTGAACATCCTCTCAACATATGTAGGTTTTTATTATATGTGCATAGGTGATTGTAAGTTTTTATTGTGCAGTTTATGTATTTCCTATATACTTTATGCTAAGATTATCACATGCACACACACTTCATTTTACTGGTTGGATATAGGACCATGTAGGTGGTACCTTACTGAGTTGTACTAACACCCTAGTTGAGAGTTCATGGAACTTGGATACCTGATAAACCCTCATTTCTTATTGGTACTGGTTAGGTTGAGGCTCTAGTTTGATCAACTAGAAGGATATCTCACTATGAGTCTAGAGACTAGGATAATATGTGGCTTGGAGTAGGAACAAAGCCTCTTGTATATTTTTTTATTCTTTTCTTTCATGTATGTGATCAAACCGATGGGTGATTAGTGACTTGTTTTGAGTTGTGACTGTCAATTCTATTGTTTCAACATTCATACTTAATGATGGATTGTTATTGTTTTTTCATTTACTATAATTTTATTCTATTTACATGTTTGGTTATTTATTTTTTATTATTTACTCTGATTGAGGGTATATTCTCCCCACGATTCCACCTTAAACCTCATTTATTGTTAGTAGCCTTTGGAATTCAAGGAGGTGCGCCTGATGTCACGTGGCACTCTAGATCAAATTCGGCAATTCAGGTAGGAATGTTACAAAATGGTATCAAAGAACAAATTACCTTATTTTTAATATTTTAGTGGTTGATAGATATTCTATATAGAAATGTGTCAGATCTTGTGATGAAACTCAGTTTAGTGCATCATGAACACCTTTCTTGAGGGAAGTCCATATTATAATGGCATGAGATTGATGTTCTTAGTTTGTGCTATTATGATCATATATTTTAACCTTGTGTGAGGAAAATGGATTTTGAGGTTTTGATTTCATATTTATTTGAAAATTTTCCATATCCATAAGAGGCATCACATGAATCATTTTTGACACATAGGTTTCTCATGACATATATACTTCTTTTGTGTAATTGTACTGATGATGGAGGGCTTATATTCTTAGTGTTAACAACTTGTATTGTGTTTTCACATATGAGTTCTTAGTGAAACTTTATATGGATTAACCCCTATTTGAGTATGCTTTTGATATCAGATCATGTGATACTACGATGTGGTGAACCTGAGTGATGATGATAACGATGACGACGATGATGATGCTGCTGATGATGGTAATGATGGTGACAATGATGATGATGATGGTGGTGGTGGTGATGATAAAGGTGATGAAAATGTAGTCCTTATGTACATAAGGTGTAATGAACTTATTAGGTTGTTATCGAGCATTAATGGACTTAACAAGGAATCTTGTTCAAGTATCTATCAGATAGTTTCAGTTAATTATGGTGCCAACTATAACCTATGTGGAGTGATCCACATATCCTAGTGGAATTATTTTTAACCAAATCAGTCTTCCATGGTATCTCGGTGTGGTAAGTCTAAGGGTGAATATATCTTGGAATATCTAGAGATATGTTTCTAGATGATGTTGCATAGGTTTTAACCCTTAGCGAACCTTGTACTTGTTGTGTATAAGACCTTGTGGCCTTAATGGTGTGACTCTAGTTACTATTGATCCAGTGACTCATGTTGCATGAGTGTAACCCAATTGAGGACATTCCTTGTAAAGGGATAGTTAATGTTAATGAATTAGGTGAAGTTTTCATTGATTACATTCAATGTACATGTGATAAATCCTTGAAAGTATTAAAGGAAGATCTTTCTAGCTACTTCCAACCAGAGAGTATAGAGTGCCTCAAGTGTTTGTAATCAAGATACAAGGTTGGGGTTTAGATTGCTTTGATTCTTGTGTCATTAAGGGCTAGATCAGAGGTTGTTTGGCTATTGGTTTGGAATGAAACTTCTATTTAGTGTGAGTGAAAATACTTCATGGTCGAACCTAGAAGTATTAGAGCATGGCTGGATTTTCAATTGATTTAACTGAGACCCATGTGTCAGGTGGTGTGTGCTAATGAATCGCAGTAACAAGGAGTTTTACTTTCTAAAGAGGCACTGAGAGTGCTCTTGTTGGTGGAGTTTTCATATCATGGTGTAGACAACTAAAGAGGCATGTGAGTTAATCTTGGAGGTCCATGAATCATGGGGGAAATCCCTATGTTGGGAGTGAGAGTGTTATCATCATGACTTTCTAGGAAATGTATTAATATATGATCATTCATGTTCATGTATTACATGTAAAGCCAGTTGAACTAGTGGAAGTGGGGTGTTTAGTGGGTCGTTGAGAATGTTCATGATCTATTGATGAGCCTAGAAAATGTAGCAGAGGTAGGTCATTTACATTTTCATTTCAAAGTATCCATGCAGTATAAAACCAATGAGTTTTGGATGAATCTCATAGGTCTTAGCATGTTAAAGTTTTCTATGATATGTGATATTTCCATGGTGATAGATAACATGAAAAATGGATTGGGGTACAATTGTATGACCAAATCGAGTTTGTTGTTAGTGGAGATGCTGTGGCTTGAAATAGAGGCTTTCATGAGGGGATGAGACCTACTTGGTTTACAAGTCTTAAACCACACCTATGATGTTTATTGACATTATGTGCATTGATAATGGATTGTTGGATGTAGTGAACTACATTCTAAAAGTCCAATCATGTGTAGTTCTTGGTTCTTTCTTGACAATAAGGTATGATTGGATGATCATGGTTAGTCATTGCATTCAGTGATAGTCTAGTTGGGATTTTGGAAGACTGATGTAAGAACTATAAGGGGAATATAAGGATACTTATATGATGAAGAGAATTGAATTTTCACATGTTAAATGACCTCTCTTGTTGGATGGGACGTAGTATTTCATAAGACCGACCATTGAACAATCATGGAGACTCTAGAAGTTCAATTTTAGGTAGAACTGAGATAATCTAGTATCGTGTTGAATTCCTAATGTTTGATTCATATATAGATCTAAATGTAGACCATATGTGGGATTTTTACTTGGGAGAAATTAGTTCAAACTGAGGAGGAGTTAAATCATTAGTGTGTTTATGCATGGTTGAGATCCTTGGGACCGGTGTAAGCGGTTGGTGAACCAACTGGGGAAGAATCATTCAAATTCATTTCAAACTTTGATAGTGGTGTTATATTGATTTAATTATTCCTCCAAGGTTTAAGGAATCATAATATATGGCTTCATAGAGCATGAATTTTTAGTCCATTTACCTTTTAAGGTACTTGGATAGTAAAGTATCGGCAGGTGTTCCAGTATGAACCTGAATGTAGTGGGTCATAACCATATTGAGTTCAACATATCAGGTAAGACTACGATGGTTAAAAATAATTTGAGACCTTTCTATAAAGGAAAAAAATGACCGGGTTACATTTATTAGTGAATAATCATTGTTTCATATTATAACCATGAATGAGGTTTTGGTATCAATTTCAACCCATTATTTTTGTTAGAATCAGGCATGATTGAATTGAATCGCATTAGGAGTGTCATTAGAATACCAAAATATTGTTTCATATAATTATTCCTATGGTGATGATAACTATGATTATTTATAAGGAATCATTTCAAGACACTTCATCATATCGAGTTAAGCGGATGTAGTGACCACAATATTGATGTCTCAATAATAATGATCTTGTGGATCAACTTCTAATGTTTGTGAAATGAGTCATGTAGTGGGATCTTGGTGAATGTTCAGAGGGGATGATGACCTTGAGGTGATTATTTAGATTCCAAGAATGGAACATAGATAATATCCTTGGGTATGAAGTTAAAGGTTGATCGGGAGGTATGTTTTGAATGCTACCAAAACTTCTTGATGAAGATAAGTGATGTAGTGGCAATATTGTAATGACCCACATAATTATGTGTTCTAAATTTTAGAGGAAACTTAAACTTTTCATTTTTTGGAAATTTTTGTTGTCGAAGCTAGTGTTGGAATAAGGTGTTCCAAGTTTTTACATCTTAAAGATATACCTTTGGTCTTGAATGGAAGAACGAAGGGTGACTTAGATCACATAAGAAGAATTGAGTCTTGGATAGACCATCTAGGAAATAATAGTAGATCCAAATTTCTGGTGGGTTAGAAATAATCCCATACCTACTAGAAGGATACACCAGATATATGGTGAGGCTTACAGTGGTCCTGCAGCCCTATAAGGCGTACCGACCAACTAGGGATCCAACACCGGTGGCCAGTGGGGCATGTTGGTCGAGGGTTAAGTAAGGTGAATATTTGTCTTTTTGGTCATTTATCCCCATAAGGTTTAATATGATTTGATCATAATTTTTAGGGCTATTCGACTATGCACCTCCCTCTCCTCCCTTCAAGAGTTTCTATTATTTTGGGGTGGATCAAGATGCAATGTGTTGGAGAATCTGGATGAAATCCTCTATTCTTCTTTAATCATGGCCTCCTTATTCCTCATACAATGGTGGATTGGTATTTAATTTTTTGTGGATGAATAATCATGAAAATAATTATCCCTTATGATCCATTTATGCCTAAATTTTACTTAGATCATATATCCTTTTAATATCGGGGTTGTTGATTGACTGTTGGTGTGATCTTGCTTAAGAATCAGATCAAAATTCCCTCATATATTGATGTAATTATCTGAGAATGTTGTGGATTTGGATTGGTTTGTCTAGAGGATGTCTCTTAATGATTAAATCATGCACTTTATGGGTGTTTCTATGAATTTATATCCATTAATGATATCATATTTGGGTTTTTGTCAAATTAAATTAAATTGGCCATCATATCATGGAATTGATTTGGGGATTTTTCATGTATTAGAACTAGGAATATGCTGAGAGGGACTTGAAATCCATTGGATGACATTGTGGTTGAAGATAAATCACTTTTTTGGTTTCTTAAAAAGGTTCCAATTTAATTATATTAAATTAGTCATTTTTGTGTTGTTACATGATAGGGATTTTTCTTGGAATGAAGTTAGAAGCATGTTATAGACCTTCCAAGGATAGTTGGTCGAGGTTTTGGCTAGGCGGTGATATCCAATAATTCCTTCAACATGTATGTATTTCTCCATTGAATGTGAGTTTACTTGTAATCATTTAATAATTTATAATTGAGTGGCTATTAATTATTTTTAATTCTTGGGAATGAGGAAGGACCTTATGGTGATCGATGGAGGTCGACTGGACTTTCATGAATTAAACAAAGTTGTTGATATTTGTTTGGATGGTATTTGAGTCCGTTATGAATGGTGGTCTTACATACTCCACCCTGTATTATTATGCACCTTATATTGGCATGTGATATGAGGTTCACTACCTTGGGAGAATTATCCTTAATTCATGATTGTGAGATGAATAAAATGGAATACACATTAATTGATTGATATAATCAATTAAAATAAAATTCTTAGCACTAAGTTTAGTTAGTTAATGAATGTAATATCTTAACTAAAAAGTAAATATTCCTAATAAACTCACAATGTTCCAAGGGCCATGTAGGACCCTTATGTTCTAGCTTGTTGCATGGTCCCCGAAGGATGAGGCCTGATCACATGTGTCTGTGTATCTTGTGAAATCATATTGATGCCTTTATCCCATGTGTGTGTGTAAACTATGAAACCTATGATTGATGTTTGATCACATAAGGTGTGTATGTGTATCCTGTTAGACCTATTCTCAATGTTTTCAAGAAAGCGGTTTAATGATGGCTATGAATCTTGCTTCCTATGATGTGATGTTTGATCTTACATACTATATATATATATATATTTCATGTGATGTTCCTTAAACTTCTACAGTTGATCATGTAGGTTGATCCATATGGACTATTCCCTTAAAAAGAATGTTTTAGACTATAGCTAGCATGGACATGAGATATCCCAACCTGTGGGATGTGCCAAACTTGTTTTAGACTATTGTATTAAGGGGGAATGTGTTAGGTGGATAGTTGTAGGTTGATCCATGCATACAATCCCTATCAAGAGGGATGTGTCTGATGTTTGATTGGAATATGCATGGAATATCCCTTATAGATGGATGCATCAAATGTGTTTTGGACTATCCCATTGAGGGAGGGATGCATCAGACATGGTTGGTGCATTCTCTTTCTAGCATGGAGTTGAAACAAGTATGGATAGGGTTTATGTAGGCTTGGTAAGGGAACATTCTCTTGACATATGGGTGTTTTTTCTTATATGTTCATTGGTGATTACATGTTATGTCTATGAAGTTTATGTATTTTATATTTAATTTATGATTAGATTATCACATGCATGTATACTGAATTTTATTGGTTGGGTACAAGACTGTGTGGGTGGTACCCTACTAAGTTGTACTCACACCCTACTCAGGTGACCATGGTACTTGGGTCCCATAACAGACCCCATGCTTTGTAGGCACATGTTGGGTTGAGGCTTGAGTTTGATCATCTAGAGAGATAGCTCTCTATGACTCTAGAGACCAGGATGAGATGTGTCTTGTAGTGGGATAAGATTAAATTGTATTTTTTATTCTTTTATTTCATTTATATGATCATCCTGGTGAGAGATTAGCAACTTGTTTCTAATTATGACCATTGAGACCGTTTTTTCCACATTCAAACTTACTGATGGTATGTTATTGATTTCAAACTTACCCTGATTGTATATTGTTGAAATTTTTAGTGACCTATTAGTTATTTTTACTCTGGTCTAGGGTATAGTCTCCCCATGATTCCACCTTATACCCTCACTGCTAGTTGAAATCCTTTTGCATACGATGAGGTGCACTTGAGGTCATGTCTCACTCCAACTTGGACCTGGTGATTCAGGTTGGGATGTTACACCACAACATTATTCTTTATTAATTGATTATTACTCACTAATTTTTCACCAAAATTTTCATAATTCTTCAAACCATTAAGAAATTATTTATTTTGGTCTTATTGAGCTTCATACCTTGAACATTCTTGAAATTTTGAAATTGAATTTTGAACATTGGATCTTAACTTCTTGAATTCCCATTCTATTATGATCAATTTTTATTGTAAATGACCAAAATCCTTTTCTTTCTCCTTAAATATCTATTCCAAATTGATGTTAAGAGTCTTTTAATCATCTAGAAAAATTTTCAACCCTTTAAATCCTTCAAGAAACTTTGACTTTTCTTTTTCAAAGATAGATTAATTTTTGTTTAATGATTTATTATCTATCTTAAATTTTTTAACCTCCTTCTATAGTTTGGAAATATTTGATAGAAATTATTTTAATTATATCTTAAACATGAATTACATATCTATATCCTCCTTTACATCAATTTCAGAACTACTTTCATCAATTTAAATATTTTCATCATTCACTTTAGTAGTGAATTGTTTTTAAGCATCTTCACCACCCAATAAAAACACATAGTCATCTTCATTATCATTATCTATACTTTTTTTTAGAAAATAATTTTATCCTATAAAATTTAGAGAAATTATTACCATTATCATTGTAATAAACCATTGGATTATTGTGTTTATTCTTTGAAAATATTCTAGAAATATCATCTTCCTATTCACTATATTCATTGGTTTTGGATTTTAGAAAATTTGGAGCATAGTATCCAATAGATCCACAATTGAAAAATTTTCATGGAATATTTCCCTTGTACTTTACTTTCCCTCTTCTAATGTTTCTTGATATAATAGACACAAATTTATCAAAATTATCCTCCAAATATTCATCTAAATTAGAATATTTTTCTTTAACAATTACCTTCTTCTTCAACTTATATTACTTTGTAGCTTTGAAATAGATTTATTTTCAGACTTCACTTTCTTCTTGATAACACTATATTTTCTAAATTCATATGATATTAAAATTATTTGAAAATCATCAAGTGTAATATCACTTGGATCCTTTTCTTCTAAAGTAGATACTTTATAATCAAACTCATCTAGTAAGATATGAAAAATGATTTCAACAATATATATATTTTTTCAAATTCTTACCATAGATTATGATTATGATCAAAACTTCATTTATCATTGTTAAGAAAATATAAATAGTTTCATCATCATGAGTCTAAATATATTCATACTTAAATCTCCAATGCTATAATTTTTCTTGATTCACTTTGGTATTTATTTTATAAATATTCTGACATTTATCCATAATATATTTTTTTGGTTTAGGGTCCTTTAACTTTCAAAAAATTAATTTTTGAGAGTGATTAAAGGATAAAATTATTTTCATGACCATAAATTTCCAAATTCATTTTATCTTTTGTTGTCATAGTAACACTTTTAGCTTGGGAAACAAACCCATCAACTGCAATTTCAAAAAAAAACCACAATTGAAAAATAATAGGTATAAAGTCATTCCTTCTTTCCAAATGTGATATATTTTACCATCAAATATATGAATCCAATTTTCATTCAATGAATTTAAATTATCCATTGTAGATAATACATGTCATTGAATTCTTCTTAAAATCAAGAGATAGAGAGAGAGAAACTTCAAATTCCAATATCTTAAAATAGAAAATCACTAAGGAAGACAACCACACATTAACACCACTTATAAAAACTCTTCAGGATCAATGAAAGATCACTAATAGGGGGTGAATTATTGTTTAATATTGTTTTATATTTTTCCTAGAAAATAATCTTCTCCACCTGTTAGGATGTTTTGATGATTTTTTAAATACACCCACATACATACCAACACAAGAGAACACAAAATATTTATGAGGTTCACCTCTCAATGTGATAAGGATAGTCCTTGGTGTGATATGAATTCCTTCAATATCACACTACCCAATAGAATCAACATGTGAGTATAAACGAGAAGGTTATAAACTTGAAATGTGTATTTTCATATCTTCCGACAATACTTCAGTGGATCCCACACTCAATTGAATATCAAACCTCACAATGATAAATGTATGAGTAATAAAAGAAAATTATTCAACCAAATAGACTTCCTCTTGGTTGTTGAGTGTGAATAAATATTCCAATTCTCTATGTGCACAATAGAAAAGAAGCTGAACATATTCTTCAAACTTGTATATGAAGAATTTTCTTCTAACCTTGTATGCACACATGATCTTCTATAGTGAATCCTTAATTCCTTATGGGGCTAACCAAAATTAAAAATTTATAAAACTTATAAAAGTGTGGTTAATTAATTAAAATATTGATAGCTGTGAGTCAAAGTTTAACCCAAGAGATAACAAAAATAGTTTTTTAGGTTTTTAAAATAAAAAAATTAAATTGATTAATTTGAAGAAGTGAGAAATAAAGAATATTTATTTTGAAAATAGTTTGATAGGAGAGATAAATAAAAGTAGATTGGGGTTTTAAAAATAAGGTTTTAAAGGAATGTTGAGGTTTTGTAGATTTAGGGTTTGGGTGAAACTAGATTTAGAAATTAATGTGATTAATTCATGGTTGGTTTCAGAGTTGGGATAAGGTGGATTTGATGGTCATGGTATCCTCTCCTTAGTACAAAAATATCTTATTTCCTTTGTTTTGGTAATTTAGGGTGTTAATGCACTAAGTTTATCTAGATATCTTATTTAAACCAAACTACCCTAGACAATTAAATTTTCATGAAATAGATTGAGGTAATTAGTTGAGAAATTTAAAGATACTATTTTCTGATTCAAAAATTAGTGGTCATGATTTTAAGAAAAATAAAGAGATTTTAAATTGAAATTATAAATTACAGCAAACCAAAATGAATAAGAAAAAATGAAATACAATCTAGAAGAACCTTCCACCGTTCACTACAATACCCTATAATTGGGTGATAATTAACCCCTCATTATATTATTGAGGGATTAATAGGGAAGGATAAAAATATAATAAAACATGAAAGAAATGTTCAGATGAATAATAGTGGATGACCCTACACAACATTGCTACTCGCCCCATGCTTTGGTCCCCAGATCAATTCTAGAAGTAGGAGTTTGTTCCTATATTTAAAGATCTCCAAAGATGCTGGAGTTGAATTTAATTCACCCATAAATGAATCATAAAAGAGTCTATGGTCTTTAATGGTGGTCTCAGGCTGTTTCAGGTCATAAAAGGGGGTCTCTTGGTCATTTCTCATAAAACTTATCCATTTCAGGCCCTGTCATCACATTTTACATCATAGCCTTGGTTTTATGCCATACGATTTCGTGGATAAGCTCTTTATATAACAAGTTACACTATAAAAATAAGTTTGGTAATTTTTGGGGTCTTTCACAAATTAATGTTTATTTTTCACACTATGACACATGTGCTTCATCTCCTAGGTGGTCTTTCTCTTCCTATCTTGGTTTTATAGATTTTCATTCACAACTTTTATATTTTGAAATGAACATTTACGATATAAAACATGTTTTTCTTGTCCTGGAAGATTATTTTAATCCTAATTCTTTAGTTATAACCCCTTGGAAGCTCCTATGACCATCCTTTATTATGAAAATCCATCTTTTTATGGGAAAATTGATCAGTTTTTCTCATTTTCCACATTTTTCAAAAAATGTTGCTTCCTTCCAAATACAAACAATTCTATTAAATATCTTAAAAATAATTAATCATTTAATTAATAAAAGTGATGTATTTTTCTATTAAAAATTATGCATGAAATGTACATATCAATGAATCATGCAAAAAAAACTTTATTCTTTTTCTTATTTTCTTCACTTATTCTCTCTTCCTCTACTTATTTTTTTAATAGAATTATCACACTTTTTTTCTCTATTTTTCAATGTTTATAGAAATTGAAAAACATCATTCTTATTATTTTAATTTTAATTTTAAATTAAAATTTAAATAATCAAAATATTTCAACTTTGATTTCAAACTTAGCCCCTCGATCATCTTTTACTTAATATTGACCGTCCATAAAAATTAAATTATCAATTACAATAGAATGGAATAACCACCAATCCTATTAGATGGATATAGGTATTTAATTCTATCAAAACACCCATGTTTTCCTAGAAAAACATTTATTATGGAGTAATATACTCTTCTACAACCTATCATAGTAATTCAAAATTGTTTTTTTTAACTTATAGAAAATTCCGCAGTGTGATAGATCTCTACGACATGGAGGAGTCAAATTTTACAGGACAAAAGAAAAAATTAACCTAGCCTCCACTATGGCGTAACATATTCTTATGACCTGGAGATCCTGAATTTTACAAGAACACTAAATTACTAAAAATAGAGCATTATAATGTAGAAACCTCTTATATAGTGTAGAAAAAATTCCTGTCATCTAGCTATGATGTAGATAAACTTTACAGTGTAGGTACCTTAAAATTTCCAGAGATACCAATAATAGAATAATCCTCTCCTTTGAAACATGTTCTCATTCTATGACTTGAAAACCTCACCAATATACCCATTATAATATAGAATGAAATTACAACACAAGGGTATCTGATTTTGTAGGGCCACAAAAAAATTAGCCCATCCTCCACTATGGTGTAGCAACATTGTACGGTGTGGAGGTCGTCAAATTTATAGGGCCACTCAAACTTGACCCAACTTCCTCTATAGTGTAACAACATTATATGATTTAGAGTTCCTTAAATTTATAGGGCTACTGAAAATCAAACCATCCTCCTCTATGATGTAATAACTATTTTTGATGCAAGTATTTTTCCTTATACAACTTATATAGTGTAAACCATATTTCATGAAATGTAACTCCTACCACTCCCTTTAATCTTATAGCATAATAAACTCTTCTCAGGATATATAATTACTTTCAACTGGATAGGCATCGTTTAAATTATATTTCCAAAAACAAATTCACCTCACAATAAAATTGAGTTTGAATATGATTTATGAAATGACAATAAAAGCTAACAAAAAGAATCATATCTATTCCAAACATCAAAAAATTACTTATAAAAAAACCTCAACACCTTTTGGTCTCAACAAACTTGAAAATAATCAAGACATTTTTGGGTTTACTTGTGAAATAATGTTTTGGTAGAAATAAAATGGGGATGTTTAAAGATGATGAAATCTTGGAATCGATGGCCCGATACCGGTGATTTGAAATCTTGAATCTTTTTGGGAGAGTTCTCTAGGGTTTCATTGAAGCTAGATGTTAAATCACTATATAAAATAATCATTTACTAAATTTCACACACACGCACACACAGATATATATATATATATATATATGAAGTTTTACCTAGTTCAACCTATAATCCGACCCTTTCCCCATATCAACCTATCCTCTATCACTAATCACTACCCCACAATGTTGCCCCTTATTTTCCCTCTACTCTGTCTGAACTCATCTGATCTAACATCCCCCTTCACAACTGCTCTAGTGTTTGTATCTATAATTCATGGTGCTACAATTTTCTATTAATCATTGGCATATTTTTTTAATTATAATATATTTTTAATATTTATTAGAATTAAATATTTTTAATCCTTTTATTTTTATTTTAGTTTCAATTTTAATATTTTCTATTTTCTTATTTCCACCTATTTTTGTTAAAAATAATTTATTATTAAGTTAAATAATTTTTTAATTTATAATGAAATTGTTTTTTCATCAAGATTTATACATGAAATATTGGATGACTGTAAAATGTTAATGAAGTTAAAGTTAATTACATATATTTTTTTGGTAAGTTAAACATGTGTTATGTTGATGAAGAATTAACTCATAATATATTTTTTAAATTACAGATACATATGATTTGTTTTTATTTTAATCTAATAAAATAGAAACTTAATTCATAAACTATATATATATATATATATATAACATTCTCCATCTATTTTTGTTGTGTTTTTATGAAAAATTTATAAATTTTGACAATAAAAAAGTTGACATTTTTTATTTTTACAAGAATAAAATAAAATAACATAATATTAATAAAAACATTTTTAAATTGGTTATTTTTTTATTTGTATCTTAATAATTTTTATTTTTAATATTTTATAATACACAACATGTATTTTTAATAAATATATGTATTATGTTTACTTTTAAACCAGTTAACGTTTTAAAATTAAATATGTCTATTTTAATATTTTATAATAAGAAACTTGTGTTTTTTAAAATTATATTGAAAAAACGATTTTTTAATACAATTATTTTTCTTTGAAAATTTAATGAATTAATAAAAATCATTAATTCTTTATTATTGTTCATTTTACTTTAAAATTTTTAATATAAAGACCTGAATTCTATGTTAATTTTGTTCATTTTATGTAGTTTATTGATTTCATAAGTGAATTTCAAATGATTATTTCAATTGTTTATACAAAAAATTTGAAGACATATATCTTTTAAGAAACGACATTGTGGGAAAATACTTGTTGCAATTTTTTTAGAAAATTATAATAATTGGACTCATCATGATAAAGACTATATATCTTAACGATATACATAAAGTGTTTAGATGGACGTTGATTCAATGAAAATTTATCCAATGAACATAATTATATATAACATGGAACATATATTTTCTCCTAAAGGGGGTGATTTAAAAAAATGATGACATTTGGGACAGTAATCCCCACCATGGTGAAGATGAAAAAGAAATTAAGTTCTTTAAGATTATTGATGATGCATGTACTAAATTTTATCTTGTATGCACATGTTTTAGTAAATTTTTATTTATCATGGAGTTCTTGTACTCAAGGTATTTGAATCAATGGATAGACACCTATTTTGATATATTTTTTCGTGTTATTACAAAAGGTACTTTTTATTGGATTAATATCTCATAGTCATAATATTACACCTACAAGTTTACCGAGAACATGAGTTTCACATAAGAGACCACTGAGGCATATTCCAGAATTTTATCTTGTTAAAAAAAGAGAATATGAAAACTCATGAAAAATTATCCTAGTGTTAATCATTATTATTGTAGTCATTAAGGTTCCAGTTCGAGTATTTTTATGGATGGACATTTGCGTATGTAGTTAAAACTGGGCCTAGCCCCTTTGGGTATTTGGGTGCGTGTATTGGGATATGTGAGTTTAACATGGGAGAATTGAGATTACCCACCATTATACCCTAAAATGGTGCCCATTTGGTAGATTAGACATTGAATTTTCTAGAGGTTAGGGGTTTGATTGATGCTGGTTGGATCCAAGGTTTGTAATAAAACACTGAAAAGATTTAACCAATGCGTTGTGCAGGGGAGTGAGACATCATAACAGTTTTACCCAACCATCCATACCTATCACATGCAATATTAGGAGATTCTTATAAATAGGGGGGGGGGTCCAATCAATAGGAAACCGTGAATTTTAAAATAGGGGGATGAGGCTTCTGTTAAAAAAAATAAAGAGTGCACAACTAAATTCTTATACTTCATACAACTTTTCTTGGTGGAAGGACAATAAGGTAAACTAGAGATGTTAAATTTATCTAGGTCAAAGGATAAATTCACTAAATCCTATATGCCTATGATTATTTTAGGATATATTGTATGAGATGATATAATTATACCTTGATGAATGTTATAAGATAACATGCCACTACATTTGAGCAATCATAGGGTATGATTTAAGCATATCATAAGGAGAAATATAATATGTTACTACACTACCTTGGCCCATTGTATTGGGTGACTTGGGCATGTCATAGTGCTCTGGATCATATTATACAATACTCCTTTCACACTATGATTGAAGGATAATAATAATATTCCACATTGGCTGTCATTACTGCCAAGTATTTCATATGATAAAATGCATGAGGATCAAATGGCACATTCTTATGATAAATACATGAACCGATCACATGCATAACTCATACATTTCATAAAATTTGTTTTAATCCATGAAATGAATAGAGATATCATGATGGATATATAAGGAGGTAATAACCATGTGATAGTGATCATTCAATCTTGCCTTGAAAACTGCCAATATTCCATATCCGTGAGCTCTATTCTTCTTCTTTCTTTACTTTGAGAGGCATTATCATGCCGTGGAGGGAGGAATAATCTCTCAAATGGGATGGATGATTCACATGAGTTCATGCATACATCATGGAGGGAGGATTCCATTGGATTCTTCTAAGTTATCTTCATTAAGAATATTGATTGAAGGCATTTGTGGAGGCATCTTTGGTATAAGGTACATAAGTTGTTTTTCATTTTACATTTAGAATGTTTTCGGTTAGATGATTGGATGTTCTTGGAAATTTGGTCTTCTAATTCATTTATGATTCTTAGTTTAACTATTTAACTATTCTTAGAAACCAAAAAGTAACATTAGATATTTACCATAATCTTTGAATCTAAAAATGTTTATAAATAAAGAAAATACATTTCATATTGAAGTAGTATTCCATATCATCAAATAAGAATATAATTTTGAACTGTGGTTGGAATTATAATATATGATATTAGAAACAACAATATGATTATACCATGTGATATAATTTATCATAGGTAGTGACATGATGTGTTCCATTGGTTTTTTAGTATATCATAGCATATGATATGGGATATTTCACTAAAAAATAACATTGATCCATTTTCAAAACAAATTATTATATCGTCAATACGATACATGTGATATCGTGAAGAATGAAAAATAAAAATTCAAAGGGATATCACAACATTATGATACTTTATATAGGATAAACACTTAGTTTATCTTACATGGTGTATATCGTAAGCCACCATAGCCACCCTCGTAGAGTTATTCTTATGAAATGCACTGTGTTATTTTTCTTTATGAAAACCTTATCATAAACAATGATAAGCCCAAGTAGTCCTATTTATTCTTATTCACGTTATAGGTGCACAATGTTCATCCAAACCAAGCTTATATCTAAAATTGATTTGTCCGTACAATGTAGATTATTCATATATGGGCACCGAGCACACAATTTTAATCCTACACAGGTCTCTAATCATAGGTTAAAATTACCACAACTTTGAGATAATCCTACACAACCATCGTGACATACCTAAGGCCGTGTTATCAATCATAGAATACGATTGATAACACTAAAGGTTTTAGAGTGACAAGATATTTCATTCATAGACCACAATTTAGCTTATATTGTTAAAATTGATCAACATATTTTTTTGGATTTTTCTAGTTTTTGATTTAAAATTGAATAAAATGGTTTATAAATGATAATAAAAAAGGAATTTTTGTATATTTATTTATTTATAAAGGCATTTTTAAATCAATTAATTATAAATTCTTTTTTATTTAATTAATTAAATGTTTATGAAAAGTTTGTAAATTAAATATCCCATAATATTAATTTCTAATAATAAAATAACCTTTTCAAATTATATAACTTTCCTTTTAATTTGTAAATAAAATTTTTATTTATAATTTATATGAAAATTTATAAAATGTTCATAAATTTTAAAATTAGGCCAAAATATGTAGGCTTTATTTTTAAAATTATTAATTGTTCACAATTATTTAATTTAAATTATTAAAATTAAAAGCCTTACATGAATTTTTTATAAAACATATTAAAATGAGTTTTGATAATTAGAAAAATTCCAACATGAATTGGTCACCCAATTCATGTCGATATTTATTAAAATCAAAGAGATCAGTACAAGCACAAGGTGTAAATAACTTACACCAGTAGGGAGTGAAGGGGAAAAAAGAAAAAACCTGAACAACAAAAATAAGAACGACCAGCTCAAGGTCTTCAGAAAGTAAGTCATTGAGGTTGAAGTCCAAATTCAGAAGGCAACCAGGAAAACG
Source organism: Viscum album (assembly GCA_963277665.1). Classification (NCBI taxonomy): domain Eukaryota; kingdom Viridiplantae; phylum Streptophyta; class Magnoliopsida; order Santalales; family Viscaceae; genus Viscum; species Viscum album. The sequence continues at coordinate 113,998,997 of OY728125.1, read as the reverse complement.
CTGCAGTGCACCTCAACAAAAAAAAGCAAGAAGGGACCACCAGCTCGGCCTCGGTCAAGAATGGACAACACATGTTCCGCAAGACAGCTTCAAGTAAAACTTATCTTCATTGCAATACGCATGAAAAACTTTAGAGAAAACCTCAAAACAAGAAAGACCAAACATAACCCGGCTACATGGTACTCCCAAAAGAAAAGAAAAGTAGTGCACAACACCCCTCAAAGGACAAGAATAGGCATATATCATTAACCCAAAAGAATAAGCAGCTTTAAGTAGAACTTGATTTAAAGAAAGGAAGTCACTCCCGAGGTATAACCTTGAAGTCAAAATCCGGATTTTTTTTATACTCATCCAACATCCTAATAAACATGCGCTTTCTAATTTCAAGGTATTTCTCAACAGTAATGAAACCATCTTGATATTTCTGGAATGTGATTGAATCTTGTTCATCCATCCATTCGTCAGCTGCTTCTCCCACTGCCTCCTCATTACAGTAGGCATCCCTATATACTAGATAGGTAGTCCTTTAATCATATTATTCAACTGAACCAAATATTGCAATAGGTTGATAAACCATTGTTGGGATTGAATTCTCTTTCTTAGTGATGTCAAGAGATCATGTAACTATTGTTCTTTCAAGGTTAGAATAGTCTCTATGCTTCTTCGTTTTCTTAGGATATGGGGTAATGAAAGCATCAACGTCCACCATTGGTTTTTTCCATTTCTTAGCGCTTGAGTTGAGAATGTTTTCTTCAATCTAACTAGGATTGTCATCATCTACAAGCAAGGATTTACTAGCATCACAGAGTTCCCCTTGCTCCTTGTCTTTAGGTTCATATAATTCAATTTTATTCCCTTGCTCTTTCACCAGGGTGGGAGGAACATTGAAATCATCAGTGGCGTTAGGAAGAGAATTTAGAAATCCTAAAACATCTATAGGATGGATCACCTGTTGAGAAGAATGAGAATTAGGTCTCAAAGGCTCCTTATTGACATCATAATTCTTCTATGCATTATCTAAAGGGCCAACATTATCTACCTAACAATCATTGCTCACATCCTTTTCAGGATACAACATGACTTTTTCAATCCAATAAAATTTATTAGGCTCAGTATGCACATTTATGGAGTCACATTCTTTCTGGTCATGCTCGAGCCTAAGACAAGCATGGAAGTAATCAGGTAACCTTTCATAAACAACATCCTGGAAGAAACCAGACTCACCATTCTAAGTTAACCCTTGTTCAAGATTTGTTTAATGGGTTATACATTAATATGATTTATACATATTAATATGGTGGAAGGAGTAGATATTTAAAATTTAATCATTAGAAACTCTCATACTTGCAAAGTGAATACATGAGATAAGACGATGAGGTTAAATTCCCTTTAAAACACTAAGTGTTAGATCCATTCCAAAGTAAACATTTGTCATGATCTCGATCATCTAACCTGAAGTTCCCATATTCCCATTTTTATTTTCATTTTTTTCAATTGGAAAGGATATCATGATTATGAACAAGATATCAATATGTGTTTACTCTAGGGCATTGGATGCCAAGATTGATAAATAATCCATGTAAGAACATAATATGATTGAGCTACTACCATGGTTTATGGAAAAGGATTTGAGAGGATTCTATCATGAAGAACTTATTTGGATAAATCCAAGACTAAGTGGAATAATATTTAATGATTGATGTTGAAATATTCTTAATACTTAAATAAATGTGTTAATTGTGTTTGGTAACACATTAATTGCATAAATTAAAAAGTAAAGACGATTAATGAATTATTGAGGAATAAAGGTATTGAGATGATTTATAAGACCATGAAAAAATATATTATTTTTTAAATAAATAAATTTGATACAAATATTTGATATGGAGTTGAAATTATATAAATAAACTACTAACTATTTTTATAAGTGTTTAGAAAAAAATTAGCTATCCCTTAGCAATCCAAGAGGCTAGCTCAACCACACATAAAGGAGCTAGATTTTATGGATAACCTGAGGCGAGATGGATCATAGTGTAACTAGATAACCTATATAAAAAGATAGAGAATACACATAGTGTACATAGGAGTAGGAGGATCCACTGTGTGTGGAAACATGATGATGTGAGCGGAGGTTTGTGAGTGTATGTCGAGCCAACCTGCTTCTCATGATCAAAGTGATAATTCCACAAATTGGTTTATTAAATAGACAAAAAAACACACAAAACTATGATGTGAGAATGCTTAAATAATAAATCTGTTACCACATTAAGAATATGAAAACATAACACAAGCCATTTGATCACAAATTATCCAACATCGCTCAATATTCCACATCATTATGTTCATGATATCACGTGTGAGGTCCTATTGGGAACACTGTTTGATTTACCATGTGTATGTATGGGATAAATGGAAAATAAATCAATCACAAGAATAGTAGTGGATTGAATGCATGAGTTGTGAATGAGATCGACTACACACATATAAGCTATCTCATGAGTCACTTCATCAACCATATGATGTGAGGTGATCGTCAGCAAGAACCAAGAATAGTAGATGAGGCTACTATATTATGAATCATCCCTAAGTATAAATCTTGAGTACCACATGATTATAAATCTATTTATCATATAAATGATTTACTATATACCATGTGGATAAGAAGCCTCCATGAGGGTTGAGTAACACAAACCTTCCATGAGTGAGGATCTTTTGTGAATAATCAACCATGATTTCATGAAGAAAACAAAAATCAAAACACATATACTCTATGAGTGATACAAGTATTTTGTATAAGATCTCATGCTTTTCTTGTGGTTTCAAAAAAAAATCTTCTAAGAGAATGAAGCCTGTACAGAACATCCATGAGGAATGAAGGGAATAAATATTTCATGTATTGAGTAAAAGTGAGAATTATGCATTCAATTTATACCATTATCGAGCTGTGTCTACTTTCATGTTAAGTAAAATGATGAGGATAAAATGTTTCATGAATACTATCATGCATTCCACTTGTAAAAATTGCATAAATATGGTACATACAATATTCATGCATATGATCTTGCACGAATATAAAGAGAAACCATATAGAGGATGGATTTTATGGTGAAATTAAAATGGTAGAGTAATGAATCTTGAAATGAAGGTATATATCATGGTTATTTATTAACAATGTAGAGTAGAGAAGGATACCCATGCCTTTTAAGTATTTGAACTGGGACGATGCAATAAATCTAAGAGTTTAATGAAACAATATCACAATGCATGTATCAAGAATGATACAATGTTTAAAGTGGAAATATAATGAGATCTAATTCGTTTAGGTATTTTAAAAGGGAAGATAATATTCTGGATTATTCAAAAATACCACGTGAGAAAAAAGACCGAGTCTCCCTAGGATTAGAATGGAGATAATGCCTCATAATTTAAATGATAATTAAAAATAGAGAAATATCCTCTAGTTTTGAATATGAAGATTACCTACCATTGAGAATCAAGGGAATTTTATATTATGAATATATAAATATCAGTCAGAATATATTATTCTATGAGTATAAATATTTGATGTAGGTGACGAAGAATATAGTGAGTATTTGAGAACTCTTGTATATATTGAAAGATCAACCTGAGAGACTGATACATCAAGCATTAAATAAAGAAGAACGTGAGATTAATTCAAGAGTACCCGAAATATTTATACCTAAGTATTCTAGAATTTTTATAAGATCCATATCTCTCAAGATCTAAAGTGAAGTTTTGAGACCAATAGACACATTCAAGAAACTATTTAATATCTTAAGGGAGTACTCGAGGAAGACTAATCATATAGGCTCATTGAGGAAGATCACTCTAAAAAGAGGAATTTCTAATACTAGATCAGTAAATAATAAGATGAGATTGTAGATTATGTGTCTAACAAGTTTCTGAAGAGGTTCGTGGCTAGAATGTATAACCAGTTGAGAAGAATTGAGGTTGGGGGGTATAACAAACTGAGGAAAAAAAGTTGGTGGGCCATGTGGTATAACCAAATGAGGAAAAAGATTTGGTGGGCTAGGGAGGATAACCAGACACAACTGGAGGATAAACTATTGGGGAGTATAAATAAATTATTTCTAATATATGTGATGGGGGGTACAACCAATCACAATCTTATAGACTCTAAATCCATTGTAATTGATAATAATATTATAGTAGATAATCTATGTCGAGGGATATAACCAACATGGTAAGTAGTAGGAATTTTGGTCAAACCTTGTATATATCATGTGTTTCCTTCTTGTTTATTATGGCTACACATGAAGGTGAGATTGATATAAATAATTGAGAGGATTGAGAACCACAAAAATTTCACATGGTTTATTTAAGGGAATTCGTAAAAAGAGTGGACCAATAATTCACCCCTAGTGGTTCCTAACTAATTATTAGGATCTATAATTGGTATCAAACAAGGTTCCCTATATATATCCAAAGTTTTTCACTGATTTTTTTATTAGTTTTGATGAAGTGAATATTTCAAGAAGAGATTTAGATTCCTTAGATAAATAAAAATGGAGTTACTCATTAGGATAATAATTTAGATATTTTTTCCAACAATCAGAAAAATAGGAAGAAAGGAGAGTTAAGGAAGATTAAGAGGAATTCAAAAGTAAATGAAGAAACAAAACTAACTAAAGGTAATCAAATTAGTAAAAGTATAAATAATTATTTTGATTATGATTCTTTTAATGAATATTTTTTAAGATTTAATAATTATTTATCACTTAGTGATCTTCATTTTTATATTAAAGACCATATAGATAAAGTTCCCAAAGAAGTAGTGAATTGTTTTGTTAACACTATCAAGGATCTTCAAGATGATAAATTACAACTAGAAAAAATAAGCTAATATAATTAAAATGGAATTATCTGAAAAGGTTGGAATATGAAACACCCTAATTAAAATAATGAGAGAAAAGGATGAAATTGTATCACTTTTTATTGAAACATATGTTGAAGTTATTGAATAATTAAAAAGGGATGTTTATGAGAAATATGTTGCTGAGATTTTTTTATATAAAATTTCCATATACTTGAAAAATGGAATAAAATATTTATGGATATCAAAGATACTAAATTGAAAGTTAAGAAAAAAATAATCAAAGATCTGGGTAATTCTTCAAAAGAATATGAAATAGTGTATTAAGAAAGAACCAATAAGAAAAAAGAGGATTAGGATGACAACCTAATATTTGTTTAAGATGAGCATAACTTCCTTGACATGATATTCATTGAGCATAAGGTAAGGATGAGAAGTATTTAAATCACAGAAGATAGATCTTACCAAGTTATTGAGAAGAAATATGATGACACTTATATTTTAATTGAGAACCATGACTTAAGGAGGACTTATACTAGTTGTGAGAACTGCATGAGATCATCCTCTCATCAAATGGAAACATAATCCAAAAGGAAGGTATCCCATAACCTAAAAATTATATTTTTTTATAGTTTTGTTTCACTTGGTTGTAAAGGTTTAAAACCAAATTATGGAAAAATATGGATGGTGAAAACCTCTGAAAAATATGCCCCGTCATCAATGATGGATATAATAAAATGTATAAAGAACTGTTCCCTAAGGTGTGTTGAAATGGGTGGTGGATCCATTAAAAAATATCAAGGTTCAAAACCTATTATGTTTGGATATATTTAAAAAAAAACAAGATAAGGGAATTCATAGGTTATTTTTGTTGTTTCTAGAAGTTTAGACACAAAAAATTGTAATATAGGAATAGCATGTCAAGTCATGAAAATCATAGAAATACATAAGCAAGGGGGATAAAAGATGAAGAGAGGATAAAAAAATTTGATAAAAATCTAAAGAAAGAAAAGAAGCATGAGTATACCTTGAGGAGAAAACATAATAAAAGCAACGAACCAAATATTCTGAAGAAGATAAATAAAGATTAAACATGACAATGAGTGCAAAATTAAAGAAATATGGTGACTTGTGTGAATGTTTTGGTAAATCTGTACATGCTCCACACAACTATATAGAGATTCTACCTAAATAGAATGAGATATTTTTTAATAAAGTGAAAGAACATGAAACATATTATGCTCTAATGAATATAGTAAAAAAGGAGGTTTCACATAAAGGAAAGGTTGAGATTGAAAGAAAAGAGTTACCCAGGTTGAGAGAAAGGTATCAACCTCTGTTTTACATCTATGAAACCTAGAGGTCTCTCATTATTCCCATATTCTTATTATTTATTTGAACTAAAATACATTAAATTAAAGTATAAGAGTTAAGGCCTTCAATTTAGGACTGTAAATAAGATTACCTTCCTGGAATGTCTCAACTACCATTAAAAGGAGAATATAAGTGTATCCATTTAGGAAGAGATTACTTGATGAGTACCTATCATATTTGAAACATCCCATGGATTTGTAATTTCTAGGAAAATTTGAAAACCTAAGGAATATGTATCAAATCACACTAACATCCTTTTTTTTGATTATATTAAATACACTTATTAAGGGGGAGTGTTGGTTGATGAAATTATGAATCAAAGGGGGAGTTTATGATCTATATTTTAATTATTTTGATGTGTTTATTCAAGTGTGTGAAATATTATAACTTTTATTTATAAATATGTAATAAAGATCCCCTATATTGAGTTATATGAGCATGGTATCACATGCATGGTAGTGTATGAACAACATAGAAAACCTTGGTCATGTATATATTATTTTCTACATAGGGAGAGCCCACACAGACTTAGAGTTGGTGAATTAAAGGTTATTTTCCAAGAGACCCATGTGATATCATCCTTCACTTGGATCTGAAAAAGAGGAAATAATATATGAGTTCCTAGAAAGGAAAAATAAGAGATGAGAAGTCTGTCACATTGATCTTTGCATTTTATTGTCAATTAGGAGGATAAGAAATTCATAGTGACACACATATTGACATGGATGTGCATCAATATTGATAAAAAATACAAAGGGGGAGATTGAAGTGCTCATGTGTCTATGGGTAATTGCATTTATTTCCAATTGGAAGGTCCTTCATGATGTTGAAAAAGATATCAATATGTGTTGAAGATAGGGAATTGGGTTCTATACTTGATAAAGAATCCATGTAGGTTCATAAAATTATTGTGTTACTTCCATGGTTTATGGAAAAACATTTCTAAGGATGTTATCCAAAATAACTTTTTTAGATAATTAAAAGACTAAGTGGTTTAATATGTCATGATTTGTAGAGACTCAGGTTTTTATAATAAGACTTTGGAATATTTATGTATATATTTCCAGAGCTAAGAGCAGAGACGATGCACAATTTTGAGGCCCGGTGTGCCCAGAATTAATTTTATAATAATATTAAGCGTTTTTATACTATACATGTGTAGAAAACAAGTTATCTCCTAAACGATAACTTGGATCAAGAAACATGGGCACGATTGAGTTTAGAGTTTTCCATTTACCTTAGTAGGGGTATAAATTTTGAGGGTGAAAACCTTATTTGGAAAAAGTATTTTTGGGAATTTTTGTAAATAAAATAAATTAATTTATTTTGGATGTTGGATGGAATAAATAATGAACAGAATCTCAGATTGAAATTCTAAGGCTGTAGTTGGGTTCAAAATTTCATATTTACCCTAAGTGCAACATAAATATGTTCGTGATGAGTGTTTTGGATGGAGGTGTGTTGACATGGAGTTAAATGGGGAAATTGATTTAATAAAAACATTAAAATTAAAATCAATCAACCCTCCCCATCCCCCTTTACTGCGCATGCTAGGAGCCCCCTCCTCCTCCCCCCTTCGTCGATGGATGAACCAAGAAAGGAGGTGACTCCGAAGGTCATTTTTGATGCCAATCATCCCCAGATCAAGAATCAGTGCATCTCAGGTGTCGTTCAGCACCCGAAGCTTTGGCTTTTTACCCCCAAGGTAGGTAATTTGAGTTTTAAGCCCATTCCCCTCATTTTTTCTTCTAATTGCCAATAAACCTTAGATTTGAGATTATTGAAGTGTATATTGGGATCCGAGGATCCCATATCTAGTTTCTTATTTGAATTTGGAGCACCAAGGTGCTCCCTGTGTTCCACATAAGGTTTTATGGCAGCTGGAATCTCTGATAGTGGTCTGATAGGTGGCAGCTCCGACGATGGTCTGACAGATATCATTGGCGGTCCAGCCATGGGTGGTAGTGCCGGTCCGGCCACAGGGTAGAGGAGTTTCGGTGAGGGTGGTGGTGGCCTCTGGGAAGTAGAGTAGCATGGGTCACTACACAGGGGAGGGTTGGCCCGGGCAGGGGCGGACTGGCTAGTGTGGTCCGGTCCAGCCTTAATGGGCCGAGGGTTCTTTAAACCCATGTATATTGAAAATAGGGTGTCTAATTTGTGATACAACTATGTAGAAATTAATCTTTCATATAGAAGGAACCTTTGAGATAGATTTAGGAATTTAAATAATCATGTTTTTGGCCCAAGGCCACAAAACGTTGAACTAAAATAATATTTTATTATTATTTAGCTTCGACTTTCCATAACTTCTCCACAGAGTGTTCTATTGACGCGTCGTCAGTGGCATTATGACCCTAATGGTAAGACGGAAATTTATAGATAAATTTTGGGTGCTTAATTTTAAATTGGGGTGTGGGCCCCATGAGGCCCATTTTGTGGCGTTATCAGTGAATAGTTCCCTTTTCACCAGTTAACCATTTTAGGTGAGTAAATAGCCGATCCTAGGTGTTTTTCCATGTAGAATGCGATGGTGGGATCTGTTACATATTTTGGGACTCCCCACACTATGGGTGTGGGTATGTTACCTTTGGGTAGTTTCTTTTGGGGGTGTTACTCCCCTAATGGATTAGGGTATGGGTTTCCCCATGGCATTCTTGCAGTTGGACTGCTCCCCTGCCATGTTAGGGCATGGGCTCTCCAAAATCGTTAGATGGTAGAGTTGGTTCTCTTCTACTATGATAGGGAGAAGGCCCCCTATCCTTGCAATGATTCTCCCCTACTGTGTTAGGGTACGATCTCACATTCCATAGAGTGGTGCTCCCCTACCTTGGGTGTGGGACCACATCTCTCGTAGTGGTGCTCCCCTACCGTGGGTGCAGGCACACATTTTATGGAATAGTGATCTCCTACCATGTTAGGGTGAAGGAATATCTCAAGGTGGTACTCCCCCATCATACCAGGGTGCGAGTTCAGACCTGTAGAGTAGTGATCCCCCATGTTCATGCTGTAGTGGGGAGCAGGTCCCTCCACTTTTTATGCGTGATTCCTGGTTAAGAGTTAGCACTACCTCAATTTACTGAGGTGCGAGCCCCTCCAGACAGAAGTGGCAAAGATTTCACAAGTTGGTTTAAGAGCTAGTACTCCCTCAACTATGGGGCATTGGTGAGGTGCTGGACTCTCTGTAGTTCTTCCGAACTTTCACTAGGAAAGGGTCATCGTTGGTGTCATCTCTTGTGATGGGCACTAGAGCTGGGCTTAGTGCGTTTTTTCCAGTAAATCCTTGAGTAGGAACCTATTGTTGGCAATGAGGTCGTAACCTCACGAGTCTTAGTTCCTGAGACAATTATATATGGTGTTCTTTTTAAGTCTCCTTGTGGTGTTTTCACTTATGGGCTGACTCATTGTGTGGTTTTAGATGACTAGTCGTATTTAGATTAGGATGGTCTCGAGATGAATTTTCTCTCTCATTTGGGTTCCCTCTGTCCAGGATTAGCAGACTTTTCCTTTCAGTTTCTCCTTATATTTTGGGTTTTTTGGGACACCTACTGAGTATTCTTATACTCACCCTTACACAGGACTTTCCCACACATGTCTTGTGTCTTGTGCAGACCTCATGCCCTTCGATGGAGTCCTAGGAGGACCCAGAGTAGGCGAAGCTTAGTGAGTTGGATTGACCAGGGTTTTCACTAGAGCTTGGCTGAGGAGATTTATAGTGGGTGTTTGGTAGTGATCCAATCCTTCAGAGCAGGTTTGATGATTTTTTATTTTTTCTTTTAGTGGGACCTGTATTTTCCTTTTTTGCAGTTTTCCTGTACTCTAGTTTGGATCGATGTATGCATGCATTTATTTTCAGTTTATCTATATATCTCCACACTATTGCATGGAGGTGTATATGGGTACATTCCTACAGGTACCTTAGGCTAAGGAATACCATGTGTGTGATAGCCTACTCAGTGCTAGTTGCTAGCCCTCAACCTATTGAATGTGGGCTTGGGGAGTCACAACCCAATCCCCTTTGGGTTGGGTCGTGACATGATTAATGGTGAACTATTCTTAATGCGTAAAGACATGTGTTATTTTTTTGGTAGCACATTGTTTAAATCAATGAATAAGTAAATAATATTTAATAATTATTGAGTAATAAAGGTATTTAGAATATTGAGAAGTCCATGAGTAAATAAATAATTTTTCATTATAAATTCCAGAATAATATTTAACATGAAATAAGAATTATATAAATAATTTACTAACTCTTTTTATAAGTGTTTAGTAAAATTTATTTCCAGATCCCAGAAAGCGAAGGGGATAGCTTAACCACACATGTGGGAACTAGCCTGCATATCTAGTCTGAGGTGGCAAGGAGAATAGTGGAAGTAGAGAAATTGTATGGGTAGGAATAACATGCACATAGTGTACACAGAAGTGGGAGGATCCACTATGCAGGGTGACATGGTGTGTTGGGTGGAGGTGTGTGGGTGTATGTGGAGCCAACCCACTGCTCTTGGATGAAGAATTGATGTATAAAATTGGGTTATTACAAAGAGTACAAACACAAGAAACTACAATATAGAACGACTTAAAGCATGAAACTGTTAAAATGTTAAGAAGATGTAGATGTAATGAAATCCATATGATCATAGATAATATGACAACGCTTGATCTTCCATGTCATCACCTTCAATTTATTGTGTGTGCATGACTATATCACACACTATTTGACCTACTATGAGTATTTTGGGATAGTGTAGTAAATAAATCAACCACAAGACCAGAAGTAGATCAACCACATGAGTTGTGAATTATATTGACCGTATGCTTGTAAGACATCACATGAATCACTATATTGACCATATAATGTGTGGAAACTAATTGTAAGCACCAAGCATAGTAAACAAGTCTTCTGTATGATGAAGCATCCCTAAGTAAAAATCATGAGTATCATATGATTAGATATCGAGATACCATATGAAATATTTATGAGCTATCATGAGAATAAGTATCCTCAATGAGGGTTGAATAGCATGAAACTTCAATGAGTGAGGATCTCCTATAAATAATAAACCATTATTCTATAAAGAACACACATATCAGAACACATATCCTTCATAAGTGACAAAATATTCTATATGAGATAATAAACCTTTCGTAAGGTGTCATCATTTATCTTGTTTTAGAATGAGGCCTACATAGACCTTCCATGATGAATTAAGGGCACATTCCTTTCATGCATTGAGACAAGTCAATAATTATACATACAACATATCCCATGATCGAGCTGATTCTATCTGTATGTCAAGTACAACAATGAGGGAATTTTTTTTGCATGAATAATACCATGTAAGATGGGTTGAAAGACCACATAAATTCAGTTCATGTAATATTCATTCATACATAGATGCATGAACAAGAAGATAAATCACATAGATGATGAGTTTAATGTTACAATTATAATGGTGGTGGTATGCAGCTTGAAATAAAGGAGAATATCATGGTTATTTATTAACAGTTTAGAGAAGAGAAGGAGACCCAAACCTTTTGGGTATTTGAAATGTGATAATGTAATAAATATGAGCATTCAATGACTGAATATCATGATGAATTTATTCTAAGTCATACAGTGTTTAAAGTGGAATGATAATGAGATATGATTCCTTTAGGTATTTTAAAAGAGAAACTGTGATTATGGATTATTCAAAAATATAATATGAGAATAAAGACCGAGACTCTATGGTATTTTAATGAAGACAATGAATAAGAATTTAATTTAGTTTTAAATGAGGATTCAAAATGAAAAAATATCCTCTAGTTTTGAATACAAAGACTACCTACCATCGTGATTAAAGGAAATTCTATATTTTTAATATGGAAAATGTCATTCATGATATATTATTCTGTGAGTATAAATATATGATACATGTGATTAATAATATAGTGAGGATTTGAGAAATCTTATACAAATTGAAATCTTATTCCTAGATACTGATAAATCAAGTATTGAGGAAAGAAGAAGGTGAACCAAAGCCAGGAGTCCCTAAAGGAGTAATACTTGAGTATTCAAGAAATATAATAAGTTACAGGTCTCTCAATATATGTAGTGAAGTTTCATGACCAACATAATAATTTAATAATTTTTTTGTCTTGAATAAGTATGTTATAAATCCTAATCCGACAAGTTCATGGGGGAAATCCAATATGAAGAAGGAGGAATTTCTAATAATAGATCAATATAGAGGAATAGTATCTTGTAGACATAGAGTCTAATTAGTTTCTAAAGAGTCTCATATTTTGGGTGTATAACTAGTCGAGAAGAAGAAGTGTTTTTGGAGGTATAACCAACCATGGTAAAAGAGTTGGTGGGATGGGGAGGATAAACAGACAGAATTGAAGGATCAAATATTGGGGAGTATAATCAGTTTTTTTCTGAATATAGGTGATTATGGGGTATTAGAAATCAAAGTTCTAGGGACTCAATAGCCAATTTAATTCACAATAATATTATAATGGATAATCCATGTTGGGGGGGGGTTAACTAATATAGAAAGGAGTAGGATTTTAGGCTGAACCTTGTAAATAAATTATATTAATTTTTTGATTATTATTACAACACATGAAGGTGAGGTTTAAATAAATCTTTAAGTAGATCAAGAAATATAAGAGGTTCAAGAGGTATAATTAATGGAATTCCTAAAGAGTGGACCATGTATTCACCCCTAAGTGGTTTCCAACTAATACTTGGACTTTAAATAGGTATCAAAGTAGGGTTTATTTTAAAGATCCAATGTTTTCCCTAAATTTTTTAGTTATGATGATGTGTATATTTCAATATGAGTTTGAGCAATATGGGATAAATAAAAATGGAGTTACTAATGATGGTATAGATCTATATATTTTTACCAAGACTCATGAAAATAATAAGGAGAGAGTATAAAGGAAGATATAGAATAATTAAAATGTAAATGAAGAAACACCACTCAAATAAATTACTCAGATTGGTATAAGTATCAATAATTATTTTAATTATGATTCCTATAATGAAGCTTGTTTAATCTAAAATAATAATGTATCACCTAGTTATCTTCATTCTGATATTAAATATTGTATTGAGAAAGTTCCCAAATAAGTAGTGAATTGTTTTGTTAGAACTGTCAAGGGTATCTAGGATGATAAGATGAAATAAGAATTTTATGCAATGAAAGAGGAATTAGCTAAAAATTTTGGAATATGAAACAACTTCATAAAACTAGTGAGAGAAAAAATAAAATTGCCTCACTTTACAATGAAATATATATTGAATCTATTGATTAATTGCAAAGGAATGTCTTTGAGAAATTTGCCACTAAGATTGTCTTTATAGAAGATTTCCATGAACTTGAAAAATTAAATAAAATCTATATGGATCACAAAGATGATAAATTTAAATTTAAGGTAAAAATCATCAAAGATTTGGAAATTTTTTTTATATGAAATAAGAATAGTATATGAAGAACAAATCAAGAAGATAAATGAGGATCGGGAAGACAACCTAATATTGGTTGAGGATAAGAATAAATTTCTTAATAAGAAGATCCTTGAGCTTGAGGTAAGGCTAAGAAGTCTTGAATTCACACAAGCTCTACCTTCCAAAGTTATTAAGAAGAAATACATTTCAAATAAAATTTTAATTAGGAATCATGGATCCAAGAGGAATCATACTATTAATAATAAAAGAATGATATCATCCTCTAATAAAGTGAAAACATCCTCCAAAATAAATTCATCACATAACTCAAAAATTATCTTTTGTACCAATGATTCTTCACTTTTTGGTACTGGTTTTAAATTAAATTTTGGGAAATATGGATGGTGAAACCCTTTAAAAAATCCACCACATAATAAATGGTGGATATTAGAAAATTTATGAAGAATTGGTCCTCAAGGTGTTTCCAAAATTGTGGTGGATACACTCAAAAAAAGTAAGGTATAGAACATGTGCAATCTAGATATAATTCAACAGAAAAGAAGAGAATGAGGTTCATAAGTTATTGTAGGTGTTTCAGGAAGTTCAGAAACAAATTATGGGAATGTTGGCATAAAATTTCAATTCATGAAAATCATAGAAATCCAAAATTATGGGGGATAAAATTTTAAGTGAGGATAAAACCCACCAAGAAAAAGTATAATAAAGGATAGAATCATGATTATGAATTAAGGACAAAATATAAGAAAATTCCTAAACCAAATTTTCCCAAGTAGATAATGAAAGAAGTAAAGATGCTAGTTGGTGGAAAATTTAAGAAATATGGTGAATTGTGTGAAATGTGATGTAAATATGGACATGATTCACACAACTATATATAGATTCTACATAAATAGTGGGGGTAATTTTAAATAATTTGAAATCACATGAAACTTCTTGTGATAAAATGAATGTATTAGAAAATGAGGTTTCACCGAAAGTAAAGGTTGGGATTAGAAGGAAAGAGTGTCCCAAGTTGAGAAAAAGGTCTCATCCTTAATGTTACTTCTAATAAACCTATAGGCCCCTCCTTATTTCTATATTATTGTTATTTATTTGTGTTAACATACATGGAATTGAAGAACAAGAGTTAATGTTGTCACTTTAGAAAAACAATAAGATTACCTTCTTGAAGTTTCTCAACAACCATAAAGAGGAGTAGATAAGTACATCCCTTTAGGGGGAGTTAACTTAAGGAGTGGATTCCATATTTAAAACTTACAATGGATATGTAATTTCTAGATAAATTTTAAAATATATGGAATGAGGTATATAATCATAATTACATTGTTTTTTTATTATATTAATTTCACTTATTATGGGGGAGTGTTGGTTGATGAAAATATGAAACAAAGGTGGAGTTTATGATCTTCAATTGAATTATTTTTATGAGTTTATTGAATAGTCTATTGAATTATGCTTTTTATTGAAAAATATGTTATGAAAAACCCCAATTTTGAGTTTTCTGAGCATAATATCACATGCATGGTACTATATAGACATCATAGTCAACCTTGGTTACATATCTCTTATATTCTATCTCAGGAGAGCCCACATAGAATTATTATATAAAGTATCTTCACTGTGATAACCATATTGTATCATCCTTATCTTGGATCTAAAAAGGGGGAAGAGTATATGAGTTACTTGAAAGGAAAAAAGAAGATATGAGAAGTCCCTCACATTGCTCTTTTCATTTTATTTTCAATAAGGGGGAGAATAAATTCATAGTGAAAAACATATTGATATAGATGTGTATCAGTATTGACAAAAAACACAAAGAGGGAGATTGAAGTTCCCATGTACCCATGTGTAGTTGAATTATTTATCAACTGGTAGGGATCTTATAATTATGGGAAAGCTATCAATATGTGCTGAAGATAGAGCATTGCATGTCATGATTGATAAAGTATCCATGTTTTTTTAAAGGTGGTGGTGTCTCGGTCAAAACCCGAGACACAATTTATTATCAAAAGAAGAAAGAACTACATGAGTCTGAAATAAGGGATCTTATTACAATCATTAGCATAAGAAGAAAGAAGCTAAACTGGCAAGACATCCTTCCATGTAATGTCATGGATTATTCCTTTATTAGTAAGACCATCAGCTACCATGTTCGCTACCCGAAAGGCATGCGTGGAAATGTAATTGGTCCCTATAAGTGAATCAAGGAAGCTCATCCATCGTGTGGTTAGAGGCCATGAAAGATGAACCACACCCTCCCAAATAGCATGTATAATAGTGGTTGAGTCGCTTTCAATCCAAATATTGTTCCAACCCTTTTTCTTGGCAAAGATGACAACATGTATCACACCTCTCATTTCCATCTCAAGAGCCGAAACAGTACCACAACTTCCATAGCAGCATCCCAGACACTAACCGAGGTAGTCTTTGAAAATCACACCCCATCCCACAGGTCCCAGATTTCCTTTAGAAGCACCATCCACATTAACTTTTATCCATCCTGGAATTGGATCTTTCCAAAAGACTTCAAAATTGCGCTTCAACTATTTTTAGATACCATAAATCTTAAACCACAGGAGAATCTCAAAATCACCAACAGTGTTATCAAAAGTCACTGTTTATATCAAAGCAACATCCCTAATGGCAATGAGAATTTGTATCTTACCTGCATTGAGATTAGAAGAGGAGTTATTGTGAATAAGAGCATTTCTATCATACCAAATCACATGAAGTAGTTCAGCAACTGCAATGTGGAAGAGGTTCTTGATTTGTTGTGAGCAATCAAGATCCACACATATTCCTAATTGCAGGTTGAGGGAGTCAGTAAGAATCCATCTGCAGCCAAAAATGTCAGAAGTATTATTCCATAGGGCAGAGGCAATAGCACAAGATAAGAAAAAATTATTAGTATCTTCTCTATAATGGTGGCAGAAAGGGCACCTGGAGCCAAGATGGATTCCAAAAGACTGGAGACACACCTCAGTTGGGATATGATTGTAGGCAAGTCTCCACATTTGATTAAGTCTTGAGGGTTTAATCCATGGTTTATCAAATGATTTCATCCAATAAAAATCAATATCAGAATTATTAACCTTGTGCTTATAGAAATTTTTTGAATCAAGAATACCATTATAGGCGGGCTCCCAACAAAGGAATTCATTAGAAGTCGCAAAGACGTAGCTATCCACCACTTTCATAATGTTTGTAGGCAAATTGGAGATACAAGAATGAGTGATGTCTTTTATAGTAGTGTTAGTGTTATCCGGTAAAGAATTAGGAGAGACCATGGAGATTAGGAGGGTTCCAGTCCCATTATCAAGCCAAAAATTCAGAGTAGAGTCCATACTAACCATCCATCTAGAATTTTCCATAATATTGGAAAAATATTTCCTTATCAAGGGCCAGATAGAGGAATTCATGTAGCTCAAACTAACCTTTTTTAACTTAGAGAGAAATATCTTTTTTAAAAAGACAATGGAATCAGAGTTAATATGAATAATCTTCCATGTGAGGTTGGCTTGGAGGGCATCATTAAAAAGACTTATATTTTTTATGCCAAGACCACCTTTTTCAAGAGGTTTGAAGAAAGTGGTCTAGGGGATGGTAACAAGTTTCCTTTCATGAATATTTCTAGACCAAACAAAGTTCTTGATGTAAGTATTGATTTTTTTAAAAGACTAGTAGGACATTAGTAAATCATCAACGAATAGACCATCTTGGAAACAATGGTGGATTTCACAAGGTAGATTCTGACCACCATCAAAAGGGACTTTCCTTTCCATGAGGATAGCTACTTTATGATCTGATCCATCACGTTGGTAAAGTACATGGATTTAGGACTTTCCCAGAAAATAGGAACTCCAAGGTAGGTAAAAGGGAAAGAACCTTGTTTAATTCTTAGACTGTCTATAATACTATTTTTTCTAGAAGAAGAAATATTTTCCAAAAAGAGACATAGGACTTGTTCCAGTTAATAGATTGACCAGAAACATCTTCATAGTGATACATGATATCTTTTAAAATTTGAATATTCCTTTTGTCTCCATTTATTAATATAATTATGTCATCCACATATAGCAGATGCATAGGAACAAATAAGTTTCTAGCAGCATGAATGGGGATTATCTTGTTTTGATTCACAAGGAGAGAGAGTAGCCTACTAAGATAATCTTCAGCAATGGCAAAGAGAATGGTCAAAAGAGGATCAACTTTCCTTACACCTTTTGTGCATTTGAAGTAACCCTTAGGGGAACCATTGACTAGTACTGGGATGGATGCCAAATTGAATAAAGAATTTGTTCTATTGATGAAAGAAATGTTGAAACCAAAGGACTGAAGCACTTTGAAAATGAATCCCCAATCAATGGTATCAAAATCTTTTCTATTATCAAGTTTAATGGAAATGTTTCCTCCTCCGATAGCTTTATTGAGGGTGTTGGTACATTCAGACAGAAAGCAGATGCAGTCTTGTATATTTCTCCCCTTGATAAAACCAAATTGATTTCAAGAAACAATTTTATTACATAAAGCTGAAAGTCTATTCGCAAGCAGTTTAGTAATGATTTTGTAATTGGTATTTAGAAGATCAATAGGATGAAAAACATGAATTTCAGAGGCATTGTCCACTTTAGGAATTAGAGTGAGGAATTGAGCATTTAGCCCATATGGGAGGTGACCATTAGCAAAAAGGCTCGTACAAACTTTAAAACATTAGTGTGAATCACCTCCCAGTATTGTTGAAAGAAACCATTGTTGAATCCATCAGGGCCCGGGGCACTATCAGAGTTGAGACTAAAAACTATAGCTTTGATTTCATGGTCGGAAGGGATGCTAAGAAGATAGATATTGTCTTCATCAGTAACCATATTCAGAATGACTTTAGGTAATAGGTATTTGGTGGTATTTGGACCATTGAAGATATTCTCAAAGTACGAGACTACATGGTTCGCAATGCCCTCCTCCGAGTCAATGAGAACGTCCTCACTTCTGAGAAGAGAAAGGGGCCTACAGGCTTTTCTGATTATTTATAGCGAGTTATAGAACTTGGTATTTCTATCCCCATTAGAGAGCCATTTAGCTTTGAAACTTTGTTTATGAAGGTTATCCTTAAGAGTGAGAAGAGTGTTTAATTTCATGGAAATATTAAGTTCATTCTGGCGGTCTAAAGAGAAATCGGAACTAGTGGAGGATATTTGAATTTGAATAAGCTCATACTCAAGGTTCGAAATATCTTTGTCCATTTGTTAATATTTTTCATTACACCAATTTTTGAGATAGAATTTAAGGTGATTTATCTTGGTAACACAAGAAAATAGATCATTGAGATGATTCATAGAGTTCCAACACTTTTTTATAATGTTAGAAAATTCTAGATCAGTAGAGAAAACATTGTTGAATCTGAAAGGAAGAAATTTTTTAGCCCGTTTAGTAAAAAAATTTATAATAATATGACGATGGTCTGAATTAAGTCTGGGAAGGGTGGTGCTAGAAATGGTGTCCCAGGTGTCCAGAGTAGACATATTTGTGAAGGCCCTATCCAATTTACTAGCTACTATTCTATTATAGTGCCTTCTATACCAAGTGTACTTGGCCCCAGTAAGGTTAACCTCTATAAGATTACAATTGTCAATTGCAGTTCTAAATTCTTTAGAGGAAATGGATGAGTGGGACGAACCAAGTTTTTCACTAGGTGAAAGAATAGCGTTAAAGTCTCCCAACACAAACCAGGGGTCCTGAATTGTGTTAGATAGACCATAAAATCATTCCATAGGGGCATTCTCTCTTGATATCTATTTTTGGCATAAATCATGGTACAAAAAATATGAGTGTAATTTAGAAAAAAATCACAAGTTAGCATCTGCTCAGTATTGTTAAAAATATTAACATTCTGTAAAGAGTCATGATAAAAAACCCACAGAGAATCCACACTATTACCCTCCTTACAAGCACCCAAAAAGATATATACATGAGTACACATGTGCCTATTTATCAAGGAGAAATTGGTTTTTTCTTCAGCAATGGAAAAAAATTTTGGACGATAAGTTAATAGTAATCTTTTCAAAACATTAACAGTCTCAGGATTAAAAATTCACTGAAAATTCCAGAAAAATAAATCCATTAAAACCTGTTTTTGGAGGCAGAACATCCCTTTTTCTTTTTAGCTCCATCGAGGCCTTCTTCTTCTTGGATTTAGTGACAATGCGTGAAGTAGCCGGAGTAGTTTTAATTTCCTACTTCTCTATAACAGAAATAGAAGAGATGTAAGTAGAAACATCACCCAATGTGGGCAGTATAGTTTCCATTTTTCATCATTTATTAAGGTTTCTATGGGGTTGTCCCATAAATCTGTAAAAGGGGGTACCTTATAAGAGGCATTGTCCAAAATAGGATCTAGTGGGTGCTGAACAACCGACGTCTCCTATATTTTCATTTCCACACATTTTTCTTTGGATGAATCCTTACAAGAATGGAGGATCATACCTAAGCTTTCACCTTGGAGAGGTATGCTCTACTCAGACCCGTAGAATAATTCCTTCTGGTGTTCATTAGAATTTCCAGCGCCCAAGACAGGATCAACATCAACTGTATCACCTCCCTCAATAGTATGAACCTCATTCACAGGGTGGTCCTTGCATGGGGAAATGTCCATAGCAGTTTCCGTCTATGGCTCCAACAGTTTCACTGAAACACATTTTTCTTTGATTGAGTTTTTGCAAGAAAGAGTAGTCATACACATGGTATCCGTATGCAGAGTTATATTCTCCTCAGACCCGCAAACAACTGCCTTCTTGTGAGTCTTGTCTTGGGGAATGAATTTTTCAATATAATGTCCAATGCCCCTAATAGATACAACATCAACAGGAAGAATTCCCTCAACAACATGTCCATTATTTATGGTTTCTTCAGGTTGATCATGTTGCTTTCCATCGGTGGAATTACTGGGTAGAATAGGTCGAGCGGTATCACATTGAGTAGCAGCATTTTCATGTCCAGATTCTAATGGAATCAATTTCCCACATCCCACCACAGCCAATGCTTCATGTACCTAATCACCAGCATCAAGGACTGAATTGTCAAATTGTTCCAAGTTGTTTGCCTGCTCTTCCTCCACCATCATAGCCCAGGACAAACTTGAAGAATCCCCAACCTGGGCTGTCTTTTTTACCCATTTTTCCATTTTCTTCTAGGGGGTTTAGATCTCTTGACACCAGTACCCTTCCCTTTCTTATCTCTTTGAATTTCAGTCCATCCATCATCCTTGGGCTTAGAAATATGACTTTTCATAACTCTACAATTCATCAAAGTAGTGACCCACTATTTTACAGAGGTCACAAAACGGTGGTTTGTGCTCAAACTCAATCTGAACCTCTATTTTGTAATCTTTGGCATTGAATAAGATGACCTCCAATAGCTTTGAGTCCAAATCAACCTCAACCATAACATGAGAATACAAGCCAATCTCCGCATTTAAGGTATGCTGGTCGATTTTGAGAGGAGTACCAATGCAGGATACCAAATCGTTTAGTATCTTTGGGTGCCAAAAAAACTAGATCAAATCGTGAAGTCTAACCCAAATTTGAGCTGAATTGTTCCTAAAATTATGGGGGTTGAAGGTGTAGTTCCATTCAAAAATTCTAAGAACACTAGGCTTAAGCTGCAAACTTCCTAAGCTCCCGACCCGATCATGATATTCCTGTTATTTAAGTAACATATGAAAATATCCTCTTTTGATTGGAACTATTTTCCAGTCAGATAAACCCCATAGGTGCATAATCCTATTCTTTAATTCATCAGTCGACCAGGATTTATCTACTTTAATGTATGAGATTCGACCCATCACTGAGAACTTACACATTTACGATCTCTGTTATAGGGCTTCTGGATCAGCTTCCACTGTAAATCTTCCATCATCAAGCCATTTGCATAGAGTGGATTTTGTTGAAGAATTTGTGTAGTGTTACGATCCTTTGAGCGCTTTGGAAAAGGTTATTCCTCAATTTCTTTCGACCGGAAAGACCTCTTCATTTTGAGCTTTGAAATCACGAGCTTGGTATGCTCTTTCCCATTCCGGATCAAAAGCCGCCATACCAAATTATATTCAAGAAAGACCGAGACAAGAAGTTCTGCATATGGGTGTAAACCCTAGTCACCACGAGGAGAGCTCTGCCATCATATTTTTCTTTTTTCCAAGTCTCCATGTAAGTCTATAAGAAGATTGAGCTTCTTCTATGGTTTTTTATAAAGGATTTTTGAGGTTGTTTGTTTGAATAAATTATTTAGAGAAGTCTAAGAATAAGTGGCATAATATATAATGATTTATGGAGAAATATTATTAATGCTTAAATACATGTGTTAATTTTGTTTGGTAACACATTTTTTTCATCAATTAATAAGTAAATAAGATTGAATAATTTTTTCGGAATAATGGTATTTAGATGACTGATAAGGAAATGAAAAAATATATTATTTTTCATAATGAAATTAAAGAATAATATTTCATATGGAATTGGAATTATATGAATAATTTACTATATTTTCATACATTTTAGTAAAAAAAATTATCCATCCCCTAGCAAGTCATGGGACCAGCTCAACCGCACATGTGGGAGTTAGCTTGTATAGCCAACCTGAGGTGTCATAGAGCATTGTAGAAACTAAGATCCTATATAGGTGGACATATCATATGCATAGTGAACACTAGATCAAGATGATTCACCATGCAATGTCACACGATGGCATGAGAAGAGGTGTGTGAGTGTATGTGGAGCCAACCTACTTCTCATGGATGAGGTTCTGGTGCCACAAATTGGGTCATTAAGTGGAGGCTAAACACATGATACTCAAACATGAGACAACCTAAATCACACCAATGTTACCACATTAAGAATATTTATGTGACACCCTAATGTCAGTTTTATTTGTGGATATTTTTTTTATGGTTTATCCCCTCAGTTTAAAGGCATTTTAGGCTGAAAAGATGAAAACTTGGGGTATTTTTCCATGTCTCAAAACTAAGGTTCATGGTTAAAATAACCATGTAGCCTAAGTGTGTATCTCGTGTAGAAATTAACATAAGAAATTTGTTTGGTTACCACAGGGTTTGGTAAAATGTGTAGGTAAATCATTTAACCCACTCATTGATGGTTTTTTTTCTTTTTTCCTTCTTTTTAATTTGGGTTTCACCCAAAGCCTCACCCATTTAAAACCCATAACCCAAATTCATTCCAAGGGGGTTTACCTCCATATTCAATCTTATACAAGGTGATTTCAAGTTTGTTTCTTGGTGATTCTTCACATTTTTTAAGAGGTTAGGGTCTCTTTAACCCTCCTCTTTGGGTTTCTCCAATTTTCCCAATATCCTCTAACCCTAGTGGCCATGATTGGTTGATATTATTATTTTTGGATTTCTAGAAATTGGGAATTTTAGTTTTTCATAGTTGTGAGCTATCCTAAGAGTTCCTTTCCGATGTATTTCATCAAAGTCGATAAGATTCCACTACATGAGGTATGTGTTTCCATTTAATTAACTTTTATTTAAGAGTTACATGAGTGATTGGATATTTAAAATCAATTCTAATCTTGATAATGATGGTGTGGGATATCTAAGTTTGGTTTATAAATGTTTTCCATAATGTCACTTGGTTTTTATATGGCTTAAAGGTTGGAATTTCTTATTTAAATAGTAATTTGATATAAATTTGTATTTTATGAATTATATATATTTTATTAAGTTCTAATAATAGTTTTATATAAGAAAAAAACTTTTTCATTGTGTCTTAATAAAAATAATATTTTTAAAGTGGGTTTCCTTTTTGGTTGAAGGGGTTTTCTTGATTTAAAAATGGGTGGTATTGTTTTGTAAAATGAAATGGAGTTTACCTTGGGTTGTTTATTTATGATTAATAATAATAATAATTTTATTTATAATTTTTTTTGGATTTCAAATTGTTTAAAAAATTATTTAAAAATATTTATAATATTTATGATAAGATAAAGGCCCAGTTGGTTGATTGATTGTTTTCCCTTATTTAGCCCCCATTTTCTTATTGACTATGTTATGATAATCTATGTGATGGATGTTGTTGATGTGATTTTTGTTGTTTTTTTGTGTTGTGGATATTTACAATGGAAATATACGAGGTGGGAAGGATGTGATTATGGTGTTAGAACTCAAAGATTTGTTATTGTCTTGTGAGGCAATGTTATTTTTTCATGGCCCACCTCCTTTAGTTATTCAATAGGGATACCTAGTTTACTAAGTGGGAAGTAGTGGGACATTTATAGGCTAGTTGAAATTATGAATTTGATAGTATCCCCAAGTTGTACATAACACTTGGCTAGTGGAAAGTCGTCAATGGGACTAGGTAATAGTGTTTTAGTTGATAGATGTGTGACCATTAACCTACTGTAAGTAAGTATAACTTTGTAACATCCCAGTATTCCATGTGGTGTTTCCTAATGATATGTATCATATATTATTCATTTCATTATTTATTGTCATGCATGTTGATTATGTTTGGATGAAATTTCTTGATGTGTTGATTCTCTTGTATTTTAGCCTTGATATTAGATAATTCTATTCCATCTCTTTATTTTCATTATTTATGAACTACTATGGTTGTGTTTTCATTATTGTTTCCCTTATTTCCTTTCTTACCTTTGAGTTAGGTGTGTAAAATATTTTTAAGAAAAAATGGAGAAATGGTTTCAAAGTGCCAGTTTTTTTGGAAATGATTTTGAAGTATTTTAAACCTTTCGTGGGCTTATTTATAAAAGTTTAGTGTTTTAAAGATAAATTATTGGTTTCTAAAATGGATTTTTTGGTAAAACCTATTTATGGTATGTTTTATAAGTGTGTCCTTTGATAAAGTGCATGTTATGTATTTTAGTTTATTACTATATCTTGTAAAAGGAAATGGAAACCTATTCGCCTATATTACCGTTGAACCAGAAAAATTGGTTTCTTTTATAAAAGGAATGAATTGGAATCATGGTGGTATCCTATTTGATTTGGAGCAAACCCTACATACTCATGATGGTGGATATGTAGTCTTTTTGTCTTATTCATGTTTCTTATGGTCTTGTAATTTGGATTTTATTTGGTGTTGTATTCCATAGGAAGTAGTTGGTTATTGGGATTATGGTGGTGAATTGAGTGCCACATGGAGATAGTGATCAATACTTTAGTTTCATGGAACTGTTTGGCTAAAGTTTTTTTCATAATATTTGGTCTTCCATTTTCTTTTCTTTTAGATTATTTTTTAGTTTTGAAACATTGTATAAATGGTTGTTTTATAAATTTGATCTTATTGGACCTTGTTTTGTTTTATTTACCATTATTACATGTTTTTATGTTATGTTTTTTATGGATTATTAAGGGTGAATCCATATACAATGGTTATTTTCGATACCCTTGATGCTTATCGTTAGCCTAGGGGGATCAAGAACGCTCCTTAGGTATGTGGTAGGTTAGTTTGGGCACCAATCTAGATAGAATCTTAGGATGGTTTGATGAAAAATATTTTTAGATACAAGATTTATAAAAATGGGACTAGATTTGTGAGATTCACCTACTTTATATTTGGGTTTTAGTGGTATAAAGGATATAGTACCATCGGGACTTGGGTGGTTGGTTCTGGGAAGTGCTTGACCCTCTCTTTCTTATGTTGGATCTTGAGTTTCCATGGGTTGTCGGGTGTTTTATTTGGAGTTTTAATTTTTTAATTTTTTTTTTCTGTTGTTTTAATGTGTTTTGTTATTACATGAATTTGTGTGGAGATTCCAAGAGACGTCTTGGGAAATTCCTTGTTTCATAGTAAAATTGGAAGGGTTTTAGGGGGTGTGTAGTTAAGAAACATGGTTTGTTAAACCATGAATAGGACATACAGAACATACAAGAGGACTTCTTGAGTATCATTCATGGTTAGTGCACAGTCTTAAAAACCTTGCACCCAAACCATGTGCAATGGAGAAAGTTCAGATGTTTTTTTAATTCCACTCATTTGTTTCTTTTGGATTCTTCTCTGGTTGATGGTGTTTATTATGGTTGTTTGATTATAATTTCTTGGAGAGTGAAGTTTTAAAAATAATGTTTTATAAATAAATGTTTTATGGTTTATTAGTTGGTATATTTTGAAAAACTATGTCTTGGTTGAGTTAAGGCATTATTATGAAACGTTTTTAACCTTGTTACAAGATATTTGAGAAAAAGGAAGTGATTTTCATGTTGTGTTAGTTTTAAAATGATTTGGGTGTGTAGTATAAAATTCTTCCAAATATTTTGAGAAATATTTTGAAATGGGTTGGTGACCTTGATTTGTTTTCTTTTAGATTTTGTTCCCTTGTGTAAAATTTTGAGATGGTTTTGTAATTTGGATTGTTTTTTCTTATGTCTAATCCATTTTTATTGGATTTTAAATAAGGTTTATTGCATGGTTTGTTTTTTTGGTGTTTTAGAATGTGACCCCTAGAAAAAGACCAAAAAGTAAAGAAGGGAATACCCCAGGTAGTTTTCCTAGTGATCTAGGAGTTATCTTTCCAGTCTCTGACCCTACCTAGACTCACAATGTAGTGGAAGTTCCATGTTCTTATCAGCTCATGGATTATGCATAAGAGTTTTTTAAATGATATCATCCATTATTCTATGGTGATTGAGGATATCATGATGTGATTGAGTGGATATCGAAGTTTGAAGTGATTTTTGGCTTGTTGTGCACTCCTAAAGCCTCTAGGGTGAGGTGAACCATTCCTTTTTTCAAATTATTGGGTTCAAAGTAGTGGAAGATCTGTATTCAAACCCAAATATTCAGGGATCTATCTTTTGGATATTTTAAGTATAAGGCCCCAAACTTAAACCTTACTTAATCTTGAGTTATTACAAGATTACACATTGAGGATCTTTTCAGGTTTAGAGTTTTAGAGAATTAGATCATAAAACATTCATTACATTCAACATTTAAACAAAGTGGTTAAATAAATATAGTATTCATTTTTTCCATCAATGGAAACATATTTAAAAAATAAAGCATGGATTCTTTCTTGACACTTCCTTGACACTATCATCATATCATGTACCTTTCCCTTGACCTGTGAAAAACATTTCAAAAAAACTTGGGATGAGCATAAAAAGCTCAGTAAGGGTTATAAAAATTATGGAAAGGAAACATGAGTTCATATATACATAAGAATGAAATCATACTTTACCCATAAAACATAGGCACTTTAACATACCTCATCAAATCATGAATAAATCATAGAAATCATAAGACATAAAAGGTAACTTGAGGCATTCATTACATTCTTACGTAGGGAGTAACCCTCTTGGTTATGTTTGGAATACCCACCACAGTATATTCCCTAAATCTCTTTCGAGAAACCTTAATGTTTCACTCCTTCGCGTTACCCAATGCATTGGAGAGCTATATCGGGCTCACCCGCCCTTAGTTTATCACAAAACCACCCGTATTCATAAACAATGCCCAAGAACCATAAAATAATCATAGAAAATAACTTAAGCACAAAAAAAAGATAACATTCCCACATTGTAATAACAATATAACATTTTAAGATATTGAAATAATGAATCCATTATAAAAACCATTTTCCAAACCATATAAAAAATTTAATAAATATATTTTTGAATAAAAGTGTCCCATACCACTTTGAAGATTTTAACATTTTAAACCATTAATATCCATATAAATAAATCCTTAAAACCATTTTGAAAACATGGATATTAATGAGAAATATTTATAACAATAAATCATTAAAACATTTAAAATGATATTTTAGTTAAAGTGTTTTTAACAAAATGAGAGACACTTGAATACAATAATTGAGGAATAAAATTTAATTATAACTTTATAATATCATGAGAATATAGGTATTCATGATATAATATTCCAAAGAATATTATACACACCATATAAGAGTGAACTGGTGCATAAAAACAATGAAGTCTCAATAGAAATGTAAAATGAGATGAAATCCATAATAAAGAAGGTATCCTTAAATCAAGGATAAATCAATCTCATAATTATGTGTGAAAAATATAAATACACCCAATATAAGTGGATATTGAGTGTAAAACAATAAAAGGTCATTCACACATATTCAAAGGATGACATATTCAATAACTACATGTTGAACCCAAAGAAATCGAAATTGGGTTAAGAAGTTCCCTTGGTAAAATTCGACAGCCTAACGACGTCACATAAACTTTTAGAAAAAGAGTTGATGAGAGAGGTAAAGGGTATCTAATAACTTGGACATAAAATTTACATCAATAAGGATATAGAAGAACATATCCCAACATTACAATATGTAAATTAAAAGACCCAACAAAAGAAGTCTTTTAAAAAGAGGAGGGTGAAAGGTTCCCTTACCGACTTTGGTATCTTTCGAAACATACACCCCATGAAAGAAGGACAATACAAAATTTATGTAAATACTCATAAAAAAAGTATATTACACAAATAGTAGAATAATGGGAAGTACATATACCACTCAAAGGAAATGGTGGAAACTGTAGCACAAATCTCACGGGAATAAAAGTGAGATGAAAAATCCCTTACGAAAACTCGGTAGCCTATTGGCGCCACTTAAAACTTACAAAAATGGATTGATGAGATAAAATAGGGTCTCTCATCATATTAAAATAAAATTTACAGCAAGAGGAATATGAAAGAACATCCCCCAACATAACAAAGAGGATCTTAAAAGAAGTGACATAAAGGAGAGTACTTAAAAAGAAAGAGAGAGGTTAGAACTCTTACGAAAATTCGGCAGCCTAACGGCGCCACTCAAAACTTACAAAATGGATTGATGAGGGGAAATATGGTATCTCATAAAATTAACATAAGAATTATAGTAGGATTAATATAAAATAACATCCCAATCATAAGAAATATGAGCTTAAAATGAATGACATAAAAGAGTGCACTTAAAAAGAAAGAGAGGAGTATGATCCCTTACCTCGGGTCCGACTTGACTCGATCGTTATTTAATCTCCCGAATAATAAACTTGAGTTAATTTCTACTTCCTTAAGAACCATTTTCAAGTTCATTATTCATTTTATATCACTTATTTCCATGTTATAAACATTATGTAATCATTTAAGTTAATAATGTTTGTTTTGTTGATATTTGGTTCTTAAGTCGAAAGTGGACTTCTTATAATTACATGTTGTTCATGTGGTCAAAGGTTAATTATATCCAGAATGATATTAATGATTTGGATATCATATATATCATATATATCCAGAATATAAATGTATTTATAATATTACATAACCTTTAGAGTTAAGAAATGAAATGCACTGTTCATGGAGACGGTAAGCCGTACGTACGCATGAACGCTACTTCCATTTCTATTTCATATTTAATGGAATTAAAACATAATGATACATAATAGTATTTTCATTCCAGTATGGTATCATATATAATATAATTAATTATATCCTTTATACGTACCACATATGGTATTAACGAATCAAATCACTTTGAGGGGGTGGTAGTCCACACTTCATAAAATAAAGATATCGCGTATACCCATAATGGAAACCATAAAGGTATGACATAAATTAAAAATACAGAAGCTTAAGTAAAACATAAACATATTATATATCATATATAAATATAGTGACATCTTAATGGCCACCTTTGAAGGTGTTAAAAGAATGTTGAACAATCATCGTTTCGGGAGGCAGAAATTCACCATCCACGGAAACAATAGGTTCTTTAACCATTAGATGTAGGTGTGTGTAATTGTAGCTCAAATACTTCTTATAAAAACATCCTAGTATATTTAATATTCTTTATTTGTTACCAAATAAATTAATAAAAAGAGTTTATGGGGTTGGAGAAGCAACATAAAACAAAAGGACACAAGTGAAGACATTACCTTTAAATCGGGTAACTTCCTTTAATTTGAGCTCAAAGGCTTCCTTGGAAAGGATTATGCCCAAAGTGAGGCTTCAAGGAGTTAGATATGGATGTGTAGAGATGAAATGGGAAGGGGTTGGCTGAGCCAAAGGCTTTGGAAGTGTGGGTAAAGAGGTAGAGGTGGGGGCCTTTTATAAGAGGAGAGGAGGGGCACTCTTGGAAAGTAAAGAAATGTTACTTTATTTGAAAATGAGTTTCGGATTTAAAAGGTCCCACATTGATATAATTCTAGGATAAGGTGATACGGTTTCGAAATCCACCAATACAATAGGTTTTGGACATGTGTAGGTCATATATTTTACATTATCCTTTCATTTTATTTAAATCATAGAATAATGAGGTCATTGCTGCAATATCATGATGTCATAAATAATTTAATTTATTTAATGTCTAAAAATTATAAAAAAACGATCATGATGTATTAAATCTTTTTAGCTTTCTAATGAATATTTATAGTAAAAAATCTGACTTTTATAACCCCATGTAAAAATTGTTTTAGTAAACCAACTCTTGTTTGTGTCATTTTAATTTTAACATTAAATAAAAAGGTATTTATGTCCTTTTCCAACCAAAGTGGCTCCATGGGGTCCCCAAGTTGACCCATGGATTGTCTTGGTCGGCCATGACTCATCCAATGAGGGTAGGACATGTGTCTAAGTCATTTAAATTTATTAAAACATTATTCTTACCTTAAACTACACTAATTACCTCTAATTGCGATTAAAAACTTAATAAGTTACTATTCACCAAAAAATATTTTAATCCCATTGAATCACATTTTACTTCTTAATGACAACCATATATGTTGGATTTTTGAAATTCAAAACACAAAGATGTAAAAATTTCATTTAAACGGAAAATCAGTTTTTATAAGTACCACTTAGTGGTTTCACTATTCATCAAAAATTGAAGTTTATCTGAGAATTACCAAAAATTCACCCTAAGCTATATTTGATATTACAAATTCAAAAATGATGTCTATTTTAAAAAATTCAAAACATATAAGTTTCATTAATTAATTTAATAATTAATTCCCGCTGTCAAAACAAATAGCGTGTTTTTATGAAATAATAAGTATCAAAAGATTGACAGTAGTTTAAGTCCAATTTCAAGATGAAATTAATTCCAACGACCCCTATTGGATTAAATGGTAAAAATATATTATAATTTTACTTTAAAACCAATTCAAAATATAATCTAATCATATAAATAAATTATATTAAAAAGAGGTTTTGAATTAAAATACAACATTTTTCACTATTCATTAAGAAAATGAACTTTATCGGAAAAATACCAAAAATTTACACAAAGTAAATTTTGATGTCCCGATTCTAAAGAAGAATTTTATTTTTTCAAATATAACACATAAAATTGTCAAAAAGTGGATTTAAAATAGGTTCTTCATCGAAAGGTAGTTAATCGAAATATTAGATTGTTTACGCTTATAATTAGATTCATTAACATTTTAAGCCTCTAACATTTATTGGATAAAAGTAAAAATATTTGAAAAACATATATAATCATATTGTAGTTAGTTCTGTTCATTCCCTCCATTAAAACGGCTAGGGGTTAACTACCATTTAAAATAATATTATTTTATTATTAGAGTGCAACGTAAGATTCCCAAGAAACTCGTTGTTGTGTATTGGGTACGCCATCGAGCATAGCGTCCCCTTTAAAGTAATATTAATATTTTATTCACAAATATGGGTAAATATAAAAATGTCATATTCTTTATTTACCTGGGGTGTTACATCCTTCCCCCCTTTTGGGAATTGCGTCCTCACAATTTTAAAATTGGGCTCGGAAACATCCTTGAAAGTTCCACATCGAAACAAGAGTCGGTAAAACAATCACTTTAAAATAAATAATGAGAAGTACAAAGGTCACCCGAGTTAACCCATACTAGGATTCCAAGTATGAAAATATGGACATGGAGGAAAAAAAGGGTCATATTCTGATGGAGAGTGATAGAAAACATGTTTAGGAGAAAGTTAACTACAAGAAAATCACAAACTTGTGATGGGTTAAACAGTATTCGATTCCCCAGTAGGAAAAGTTAATAGACAAAATTTTTGTTTTAAGTTACTTTTTATTGAGGAATTTATTCATAAGGAAACATAATCACTTATCATGTTGACTTTCAAATTTTATTAGATTCCTTACACAAACTCATATTTTCTAAAAAAGACGAGTATTTAGGAAGACTTGTTCACATTAAGAGTACTATAATCAACTTCTAGAGAATCACCTAATCCACAAAAGAGAACTATATACTTCCCATGTCTTTAGACTCTAACCAAAACCAAAACCAAAAAGGTTAGTACAAGATCAGATAATCCAGAAAAGGATAACCCTTTATAAAAAGAAAATCTATTCTTAATCTCCAAAATTTGTCCAACAAAACCCAAAGTTCAAAGAGGACCATTCGATAATCAATTTGTCCATAAAATTATTCAAAGTAAACCAAACTAAGATTGAAACCCAAATATTTGAAGGATTTAGTCACACAGTCTTCCAAGTTAAATCGTAACATTTATCTCCAAACAACATTAGTTGCTCTTAATGTCTCGTATTGAAAAGTAATTAACCTAATCACATATCCTCCAAGATAGGTTAATAAATATACATAGATAACCCAAAATAAACTTACTCTTAATTCATAAAATCATCTAACTAAAAATAATCATTCAAAATAACCAGGGACTTCACGTAGTCCAGTGGTAGGCGATAAATACCAGTTGCACTTTGGTTGTGGGTTCGATTCCCGCAACTTTGTCCGACGCGACGGGTTGTCACACGGTCTGCGTGTTGTCCTTTTTCCAAAACTATATAATTTTAAAACATTCCCCAAAATGAGATAAAATCTTCAAAAATAATCATAACATATTTTAACCTCAAGTTTATCTCATCCCTTTCATTTTCCAGCATATCATATAATAACCCATAATTACCTGAAAGGTAAGGATCATATAAACTCTAATGGTTACCTTTATAATTATTACCTGAACTTCCACATCGATTGGTCATCTCGTACATGATGCATTACAGAACATACCAAGGTTCAAGTGGTTGATCATGACTCCTTGATAGTTGGTTTAGAACAACCATGAGTTTCCTAATTGAATCCCCCATTTTATCTAGTATCTTAAACAGAGAACCACCACAGTTTCCTTCAAACCTGTTGTCTCTTTGGTGCCTACTAGATCCATCCATTCACTAAAAACAGAAAGGTCAGTGTGAGTATATCAACAAAACCATCATGTACTAATGAGGAAGATAAACACTATTATATACTTACTTATTCACTTTATCTAAAACTAGGACTCTTTTTGAAATCCTAACCATTATGGTAATGTCACTTATGCTTAGAGAATACCCTAACCTATAAAGTTATCTAAACCGACCTCTGATACCAACTATAAGGCCCCAGCCTTAAACCTTACTTAATCTTGAGTTATTACAAGATTACACATTGAGGATATTTTCAGGTTTAGAGTTTTAGAGAATTATATCATAAAACATTCATTACATTCCACATTTAAACAAAGTGGTTACATAAAGATAGTATTCATTTTTTTCCATCAATGGAAACATTTTTAAAAAATAAAGCATGGATTCTTTCTTGACACTTCCTTGACACTATCATCATATCATGTACCTTTCCCTTGACCTGTGAAAAACATTTCAAAAAAACTTGGGATGATCATAAAAAGCTTAGTAAGGGTTATAAAAATTATGGAAAGGAAACATGAGTTCATATATACATAAGAATGAAATCATACTTTACCCATAAAACATAGGCACTTTAACATACCTCATAAAATCATGAATAAATCATAGAAATAATAATAGATAAAAGGTAACTTGAGGCATTCATAGCATTCTTAAATAGGGAGTAACCATCTTGGTTACGTTTTGAATACCCACCATTGTATATTCCCTAAATCTCTTCAGAGAAACCTTAATGTTTCACTCCTTCGCGTTACCCAATGCATTGGAGAGCTATATCGGGCTCACCCGCCCTTAGTTTATCACGGAACCACCCGTATTCATAAAAAATTCCCAAGAACCATAAAATAATCATAGAATATAACTTAATCACAAAAAAAAGATAACATTACCACATTGTAATAACAATATAACATTTTAAGATATTGAAATAATGAATCCATTCTAAAAACCATTTTCCAAAACATATAAAACATTTAATAAAGAGATTTTTGAATCAAAGTGTCCCATACCACTTTGAAGCTTTTAACATTTTAAACAATTAATATCCATATAAATAAATCATTAAAACCATTTTTAAAACATGGATATTAATGAGAAATATTTATAACAACAAATCATTAAAATATTTAAAACGATATTTTAGTTAAAGTGTTTTTAACAAAATGAGAGACACTTGAATACAATAATTGAGGAATAACATTTAATTAGAACTTTATAATATCATGAGAATAGATGTATTCATGATATAATATTCCAAAGGATAGTATATACACCATATAAGAGTGAACTGGTGCATAAAAACAATGAAGTCTCAATAGAAATGTAAAATGAGATGAAATCCATAATAAAGAAGGTATCCTTAAATCAAGGATAAATCAATCTCATAATTATGTGTGAAAAATATAAATACACCCAATATAAGTGGATATTGAGTGTAAAACAATAAAAGGTCATTCACACATATTCAAAGGATGACATATTCAATAACTACATGTTGAACCTAAAGAAATCGAAATTGGGTTAAGAAGTTCCCTTGGTAAAATTCGACAGCCTAACGGCGTCACATAAAATTTTAGAAAAAGAGTTGATGAGAGAGATAAAGGGTATCTCATAACTTGGACATAAAATTTACATCAATAAGGATATATAATAACATATACCAACATTACAATATGTAAATTAAAAGACCCAACAAAAGAAGTCTTTTAAAAAGAGGAGGGTGAAAGGTTCCCTTACCGACTTGGGTATCTTTCGAAACATACACCCCATGAAAGAAGTAAAATACAAAATTGATGTAAATACTCATAAATAAAATTATATTACACAAAGAGTAGAATAATGGGCAGTACATATACCACTCAAAGGAAATGGTGGCAACTGTAGCACAAATCTCACGAGAATAAAAGTGAGATGAAAAATCCCTTACGAAAACTCGGCAGCCTATCAGCGCCACTTAAAACTTCCAAAAATGGATTGATGAGATCAAATAGGGTATCTCATCATATTAAAATAAAATTTACAGCAAGAGGAATATGAAATAACATCCCCCAACATAACAAAGAGGATCTTAAAAGAAGTGACATAAAGGAGAGTACTTAAAAAGAAAGAGAGAGGTTAGATCTCTTATGAAAATTCGGCAGCCTAACAGCGCCACTCAAAACTTCCAAAATGGATCGATGAGAGGAAATATGGTCTCTCATCAAATGAAAATAATAATTACAGTAGGAGTAATAATAAAAGAACATCCCAATCATAAGAAATATGAGCTTAAAAGGAATGACATAAAAGAGTTCACTTAAAAAGAAAGAGAGGAGTAGGATCCCTTATCTCGGGCCCGACTTGACTCGATCGTTCTTTAATCTCCTGAATAATAAACTTGAGTTAATTTATACTTCCTTAAGAACCATTTTCAAGTTCATTATTCCTTTTATATCACTTATTGCCATGTTATAAACATTATGTAATCATTTAAGTTAATAATGTTTGTTTTGTCGATATTTGGTTCTTAAGTCGAAAGTGGACTTCTTATAATTACATGTTGTTCATGTGGTCAAAGGTTCATTATATCCAGAATGATATTCATGATTTGGATATCATATATATCATATATATCCAGAATATACATGTATTTATAATATTACATAACCTTTAGAGTTAAGAAATGAAATGCACCGTTCATAGAGACGGTAAGCCGTATGTACGCATGAACGCTACTTCCATTTCTATTTCATATTTAATGGAATTAAAACATAATGATACATAATAGTATTTTAATTCCATTATGGTATCATATATAATATCATTAATTATATCCTTTATACATACCACATATGGTATTAATGAATCAAATCACTTTGAGGGGGCGGTAGTCCACACTTCCTAAAAAGAAGATATCGCGTATACCCATAATGGAAACCATAAATGTATGCAATAAATTAAAAATACAGAAGATTAAGTAAAACATAAACATATTATATATCATATATAAATATAGTGACATCTTAATGGCCACCTTTGAAGGTGTTAAAAGAATTTTGAACAATCATCGTTTCAGGAGGCAGAAATTCGCCATCCACGGAAATAGTATGTTCTTTAATCATTAGATGTAGGTGTGTGTAAGTGTAGCTCGAGTACTTCTTATAAAAACATCCTAGTATATTTAATATAATGGATTTGTTACCAAATAAATGAATAAAAAGAGTTTAGGGGGTTGTAGAAGCAACATAAAACAAAAGGACACAAGTGAAGACATTACCTTTAAATCGGGTAACTTCCTTTGATTTGAGCTCAAAGGCCTCCTTGGAAAGGATTATGACCAATGTGAGGCTTCAAGGAGTTAGATAGGGATGTGGAGAGATTAAATGGGCAGGGTTTGGCCGAGCCAAAGGCTTTGGATGTGTGGGTAAAGAGGTAGAGGTGGGGGCCTTTTATAAGAGGAGAGGAGGGGCACTCTTGGGAAGTAAAGAAATGTTACTTTATTTGGAAATGAGTTTCGGATTTAAAAGGTCCCACATTGATATAATTCTAGGATAAGGTGATAAGGTTTCTAAATCCACAAATCTAATAGGTTTTAGACATGTTTAGGTTATAGATTTTACATTATCCTTTCATTTTATTTAAATCGTAGAATAATGAGGTCATCACTGCATCATCATGATGTCATAAATAATTTAATTTATTTAGTGTCTAAAAATTATAAAAAAAAATCATGATGTAGGAAATATTTTTATCTTTATAATGAATATTTATAGTAAAAAATATGACTTTTATAACCCCATGTAAAAATTGTTTTAGTAAACCAACTCTTGTTTGTATCATTTTAAT
The DNA here is from genome assembly GCA_963277665.1 of Viscum album. Classification (NCBI taxonomy): domain Eukaryota; kingdom Viridiplantae; phylum Streptophyta; class Magnoliopsida; order Santalales; family Viscaceae; genus Viscum; species Viscum album. The sequence continues at coordinate 113,962,308 of OY728125.1, read as the reverse complement.
TTTAACATTAAATAAAAAGGTATTTATGTCCTTTTCCAACCAAAGTGGCTCCATGGGGTCCCCAAGTTGACCCATGGATTGTCTTGGTCTTAAATGACTCATAAAATGAGGGTAGTACATGTGTCTAGGTCATTTCAATTTATTAAAACCTTATTCTTACCTTAAACTACATTAATTACCTCTAATCGCGATTAAAAACATAATAAGTTACTATTCACCAAAAAAATATTTTAATCCCATTGAACCATATTTTACTTCTTAATGACGACCATGTATGTCGGATTTTTGAAATTCAAAACACAAAGATGGCAAAATTTCATTTAAACAGAAAATCAGTTTTTATAAGTACCACTTAGTGGTTTCACTATTCATCAAAAATTGAAGTTTATCTGAGAATTACCAAAAATTCACCCTAAGCTATATTTGATATTCCGAATTCAAAAATGATGTCTATTTTAAAAAATTGAAAACATATAAGTTGCATTAATTAATTTAATAATTAATTCCCGCTGTCAAAACAAATAGCGTGTTTTTATGAAATAATAAGTATCAAAAGATTGACAATAGTTTAAGTCCAATTTCAAAATGAAATTAATTCCAACGACCACTATTGGATTAAATGGTAAAAATATATTCTAATTTTACTTTAAAACCAATTCAAAAGATAATGTAATCATATAAATAAATTAGATTAAAAAGAGGTTTTGAATTAAAATACAACATTTTTCACTATTCATTAAGAAAATGAACTTTATCGGAAAAATACCAAAAATTTACACAAAGTAAATTTTGATGTCTCGATTCTAAAGAAGAATATTATTTTTTCAAATATAACACATAAAATCGTCAAAAAGTGGATTTAAAAGAGGTTCTTCATCAAAAGGCGGTTAATCGAAATATTAGATTGTTTACACTTAAAATTTGATTCATTCACATTTTAAGCCTCTAACATTTATTGGATAAAAGTAAAAATATTTGACAAACATATATAATCATATTGTAGTTAGTTCTGTTCATTCCATCCATTACAATGGCTAGGCATTAACTACCATTTAAAATAATATTATTTTATTATTAGAGTGCAACGTAAGATTCCCAAGAAACTCGTTGTTGTGTATTGGGTACGCCATCGAGCATAGCGTCCCCTTTAAAGTAATATTAATATTTTATTCACAAATATGGGTAAATATAAAAATGTCATATTCTTTATTTACCTGGGGTGTTACATTAAGGATGTATTCATTCAGAAGTTTTATACTAAATAATTGAGAGTTGAGGTGGTGATGAAGTTTTTGGGTATCCTCTAGTGTGATCAGTTAGTAAAATACTATGTTGAACATTTTAGTGGCTTGGTAGCTTTCTTGCCAGAGTTGGATGATGAGGATTAAAATAAGGTGTGGTTCTTTTTAAAATACCTTCATCCAAAACTATGTTCATTTTGTTTTAGTTTAGTATGAAAAACTATGAGTAAAGGGTTTATAAGTCCATCATTATTGAGGAAATCTTAGTAGTGAAAACTATGGCAGGAGATTCTATGAACCCAACTGGAGCTAGTAAATATGATCTGGGTAGTGAGAAGAGGAAATAGAGAAGTGATGAGGATGGGAAGCCATCTTCTCAACATACCATTCCCTTTTCAATAAAGTGGAATCTATTGGTGTTTTTCTAGTACGGGAATCCTTGACATGTTAAGGCCTCATGTTTGTTAGCTCTTAAGACCTTTCATTTGTTTGGATGCCTTGGTCACATTAAGGGATTTTCTAAGATTGTCACACATTAAAATAAAAATCCTCATCCCTAGCTCAAATATAAAATATTTTTTTTCATTTTATCTTCCATCAGAGAGTTATAAGCTGAGATTTTTTGGATCCATCCTCTTTTGTAATTGTTTTTTTATTTTAGGACTTATAACATCATTTGTGTACATAGTTTCTTTGTATGTAATGGATGAAATGTATTTTGACCATTTTTTCATATCTTTTGAGATGTTCATGCCTCGTTAATTCTTGATGTTTATTTTATTCCATGAATGATGTGGACCATGTATTGAGGTTTGTTTTATGGATGACTTGGGGATGCATTGGGTATGAGTTACGATAACAAGGATAAATTGTTATTTTCCAGGTAGACTGTGAGATCTACTGGATCAATATTTACTTTAGGATCATCATGAGTGGGGTTCTGTGAGTTTATCCTTGAGTTATCCTCTACATATTTTCATGACCCGAGTTTAGAACCATTCCATTACATGTTGAGGCATGTGCATATTGGGGTGTTCCTTTTGTTTCTTGGAGTGCCTTTCCTTGGTGATCGGGTCCAGATACCTCTTGGTTGTTCTCAAGTATGTACTCTCTTTTGGTGTTTTAATATGGTTATCATGGTTAGTGTAATTGTGTCTCTTTAGTGATGATATTATTTTTGGGTGCACTGACCTTATATATTACTACTATATATAAATTCAAAATGGTAGAGAGACCTATTCCATCTTTCCATATGTTTTTTATATTCCTATGGAGTGATACTTTTGGATTTTCTTGGTTGGGAGGTGCAATCATTTGTCTCTAGTGTCCTTAGATTTTCTATAGGTGGTTTTTATGTTTTGTCTTGTGATATGGTTTTGGTTTTGGGAAACTCTTAAGAGTAGTGGTGGAAATATTGATATAAAAAACTTTAAATAATATAATAGGAGTGGATATCCCAACACCATATTTTATTTCCTCTTCACTTTTATTCAGTGAAGGGTCATCTTATTAGGACTCATAGTTAATTTTTGGTTAGTGAATTCCTAATAATTCTGTAGTGGTCTTCCAAAGGAATGGGTTTTTCCTGTCTTGTGACTTTGGTTTCAAGGTTTGGGATTTTTTAGTGATTAAGACCTTGTTATAGGGAAGGTAGTCTGGAAATTATTGATTTTCTTAAGTTTCCTATGAATTTATGAGTGTATAAAGTTATATGGTAGGGATTTTGTGACATCCTATTGTAAATTTTTTGTGTGGGTATTTGTTTTATGGTTTAACCCCTCAGGTTAGAGGTGTTTTTGGATGAAAAGATGAAAATTTGGGATCTTTTTATATGTTTTATGGTTAAGGTGCGTAGTTAAACTAACTACACAACCTAAGCATGAAAACCATAAATCTATTAATATAAGTTATTTGAATAATTACAAAATGTTTTGGTAAACCATATGGAAAAAATGTGCAACCCACTTGAAGAGGAGTATTTTTTCCCCTTTTCTTCTTTTTAATTATGGTTTCTACCCCTATATCCCCCCATTAGAATCACATGACCCAAACACCTTCCAAGGGGTTCTCCCTCCTTTTTCAAGATCCTATAAGGTGATTTCAAGGTGGATTATTAGTGATTATTGATAAGGTTAAATAGTTTAGGGTCTCCTTCTCCTTCCTCTTTGGTTTTATCTAATTTTTACCTTCTCTACTAACCATTATGGCTATGATTGGATTATTTTCATGGTTAGGGTTGGTGAAAATTGGGGATTTTGGTTTGTAATGGGTTTGAGTCATCTTAGGAGTTCCATTTTTATGTATTTTATAAAAGGAGGAATGATTCCACCACATAAGGTAGGTGTTTTTATTTCATTAAATCAGATTTCCATGGGTTCTTACATTTATAAATTATTTTCTAATCTAGATAATGATGGTTTGGGTTATCTAGGTTTGGTTTATAAAGGGTTTCCATAATGTTAATTGTTTTTTATATGCCTTAAAGGTTTGAATTTCATGTTTAAATGCTAATTTGATATAAATTGGTATTTTATACATCCTACATATTTTATAAAAATCTAAGAATGGTTTTATATAATAAAACACTTGTTCATTGCTTTTTAAACCAAATGTGATTTTCAAAGTGGGTTTTGTTTTTGGTTTAAGGATTTTTCTTGATTTAAAAAGGGGTTGGTATTGTTTTATAAAATGAAATAGAGTTTCCCTTGGGTTGTTTTTTATTATTATTGATAATCATGATTCCATTTGGAATTGTGTTTGGATTCCTAATTGTTTTAAAAATTTATTTCCAAATATATATGATATATGTGACAAGATAATGCCTGACCTGCACTTTATTATGTTTTTCTTGATTGATTGGTGTTGTTACCTTGTTGACCCCACTTATTCTTATTGATGATGTTATTTTAATACATGTGATGAATGTTTATTCATGTTATTTTTATGTATTTTGGATATTTCCAAGGGAAGTTTATGAGGTGGTAAGGATGTGATTATAGTGTTAGTACTTGGGGTTTTGTTATTGTCATGTGAAAAAAAGTTCTTTGTTCATGGACCACATAATTTACTTATTCCATAAGGATACCTAGGTTACAAAGTCGGAAGTATTGGTAAATTTATAGGATAGTTGAGATTACACACTCACCAGTTATCTTAAGTTTTACGTAATACCTAGCTAGTGGGGTGTCACTAATGAGACTAGGTAAGAGTGATTTAGTAAACAAATTTGTGACTGTTAACCTGCTGATAATAGGTCTATCTTTTCATGTATTCTACTATAAAATTATTCTATATGTTGTTTCCTAATGCTATGTATCATAGGTTATTCCTTTAATTATTTATTTTCACTTGTGTTGATTATTTTTTGGATGGGCTTGCTTGATGTGTTGATTCTCTTGTGTTTTAGTCTTGATGTTGGCTAGTCTCGTTTCATTTGTTAATTGGAATTATTTTCAATCTTATATGGTTTTGTTTTCATTATTATTTCCCATATTTTATTTATTACCTTTGAGTTTTTTTTTGTGTAAAATATTTTAAAGTAAAAGGGGGTAAGTGTTTTGAAAGTGCTAGTTTTGTTGGAAATGATTTTGAAAAGTTTTAAACCATGCGTGGGTTTAATTTCAAATGTTTTATGTTTTAAAGATAGATAAATGGTTCATAAAATTGAATTATTTTGGTAAAACCTATTTATGTAATTATTTATAAATATATCCTTAAAGAAAGTGCATGTTCTGTGTTTTGGTTTATTTTTATATCATATAAAAGGAAACAGAAACCTATTTGTATATATTAAATTTAAACTAAAAAAATTGAATTATTTTATAAAAGGAATGAATTTGACTCATGATGGTATCATAATAGCTTTGGATCACAACCTACATATTCATGATGGTGGGTATGTATTCTTCATGTATTATAAAGGTTTCATCAGGTCTTGGTGTTTGAGTTTGATCTGGTACCATCATTATTAGGAAGTAGTTGGTTGCTGGGATCATGGTTGTGAATTAAGTGTCACATGGAGATGGTGAATAGTCTTTTAGTTTCATATAATTGTTTTGATCTAGTTTTTTTGTTTACCTATTTGGTATTCTGTTTTATTTTATTTTAGATTATGTTATAGTTTTTCAACCTTGTATTAAATGGTTGTTTTATTGAGATGATATTATTAGCCCTTGTTTTGTTTCAGTTACTATTATTATTTGTTTGTATGTTATGTTTTGTTTGTACTATTGAAGGTGAAACCATCCCCAAAGGATATGTTTAGTACCCTTGATTATTTTTGTCATCCCAGGGGGATTATAGATTCTCCTAGGTTATATGGCGGGTCAGTTTGGGAACCGGTCCAGATGGTGTCCCGGGCCAGTTCGTGACAATACAAACATAATACGATCCATCCGATCATATATGATTTGAAACCTCTTGATCTTACACATAATCATCTTCAAGTTACCATGTGGGAGGGCCTTTTATGCACATCGTTTGACCTACCATGAGTATGTTTGGGCTACATTGTTGATAAATCATCCACACAATGAGAAGTAGATGGACCACATGAGGTATGAATGAGATAAACCGCATGCCTATAATCTACCATTTGAGTCAATTAATTGACCATATAAAGTTATATGATAGACCGCAAGAACTAAAATGTTAGATAAATCTTTTATATAATGAAATTCCCCTAATAATAAATCTCAAGTACCGTATAAGTAAATCTAAAGATACCATATAATGGATTTTTGAGCTATAGTTAAGATAATAATTATCCATGAGTGTTTAAAAGTATATAAATTCCATTCATGGGGATGTTACATGAAGAATAAAACTTTATTTTTTTGAGGAACACATAGATCAAAATGTAGATCTTTTATGAGTGACACAAATATTTCATACAAGAACACAAACCTTTCATGTGGTATCCACATAGATCTTCTATGAGAATGAGGCCTGCACAAACCATTCATGTGGAAAAGGGTAAAAAACTTCCATACATCAAGAAAAATCCATAATTATTCATGTATCTTCTTCCATACTCGAGCCGTATCTACTTGAATTTAAAGTACAATGATGAGGATAAAATCTTGTATGAATAATACCATGAATGCCACATGGAAAAAAACACATAAATATGGTTCATGTGATATTCATGAATACAACCATGTATAAACATAAATATAATCCATCGATAGGATGATTTTAATACTAAAATTATAATGGTGTAGTTATACATCTTGAAATGAAGGATAATATTGGGTTATTTATTAACAACGTGCAATAGAGAAGAAGACTTGAGCCTTTTAGGTATTTAAAGTGTGAGGATGCAATAAATTTTAGAATTTAATGATAAAATAGCATAATTATGTACTTTGATTCATGAAATGTTTAAAGTGGAAGGATAATGGGATTTGATTCCTTTGTGTATTTTAAAAGAGAAACTGAGATTGTGGATTATTCAAAAATACCATGTGAGAATAAAGACTGATTCTCCATGGGATTTAAAAAGAGATAATAATTAAGATAATATTTTTTAACATTATATAATATAATTAAATGTTTTTAATCCCATTATAGTGTATTTTATGGGTAATTATAATTTTTTAGGTTTTAGTAATAACATGATCTTAATTGAAAAAATGTCCAAATTTTGGATTTTAAATTGTTTTAATTTACTTTTATATTTCAGATAGAATTTTTTTAACACTGATTGAAGTTGTGAAATTCCTTTCTTTATGCTTACATAAATAGTGTTCTTCATTTTATTCAACTATACCCAAAGCCTAATCTAATATTTTGAGGCCCAAATCAAGCTCATAAGTTAATCCTTAGAATTTATGCATATAATGGATTAATTTTAAAGGTGATACCATATATCAAAATTTACTAACTAAAATGGGTTTAAAATTCACATAGAGATATAAAACCGAATGAGTAACATTTTTCATAACTATGGAAACCTATGATTCTACCTCTTTCAAGGCCATAAATTCATGGAAACTTGGTGAATGGGAATTTGAAATGTCACCAGGGTAGAAATATTTTTCAGAGAAAATCTATTATAAAATTTGATCCAATTTTTCAAATAGGCTGAAATTTTGTGGTATAAAGAAAAATAAAATATAAAAAAACTTTTAAGAATAACTATTTTACAAAAATAGACCATTTAATAACTTTACTAGGTGATAAATGTTTGCAGATAGATTTTAGAGTGAAAATGAGAACCCCTCTCCATATAAATGTATACCACACATCTATTTCAAAGGGTTGAGAAAATTAGTTAAAAATTTTCAGTATCTTTATGGGGTTTTATTTTATTGTAATAATCTTCTACATATTTAATATATATAATTTCTTCTTCCTCTTATTCTCTCATTTTATTTTATTTTTTGTGTTTCTAGCACTATTTTCCATTCTCAACCCCATTAAAAATAGATAAATATCCTTGGAATTTGTTTGAGGGAGGTATTAGTGATTATAATGAGTTTTATGTGATTTAATTACGTTTATTTATTCAATTACAATAATATTTATGATGTTTAAATCTTTTATGATGAGATTTTTCCCCATTTTCTCCATAATTTGAGTTCTTCTTCTCCTTTATCAATAATCATTCCCTTTACTATCTATGTCATGAATATGGTAGATTATGGATTGGATAGTGATAGTCAGTAAATAAGTATCATAGTTTAATTTAGGAAAATAATTTCCCCATATACAAAGGTCTTGGTATGGGGTGATGATAATTCAAATGAGAAGGTGTAGTGTGATAGTTCTCGGTCACTATATTGAATTGAAAATTGAGAACCCTTTGATAATAATGATTTAAATCATTTTGAAATCCTGATAATATTTTCCTTATTTATTATAACTTAATTATATTTTTCATTTAATTTATATATATATTTATATTAATATTACATACATCTTTCAACCCTCCCTAGTTATATAATTTAGTATTATATTTATTAGAATATAAATAGTGAAATAAGAAATTTAGTACATGTAAGTGGACTCCATGTGAGATTGACCCTAGGCATGAACTATATAACATTATTATGTAAATAAAATATTGATCTAGAATCCATGAAAAATCATCAATCATTAATTTGTAACCATTTATGGTGATATGAAGAGCTTACACACATTTGTTTTCATAAAAAAATCAAACATTTTTAAAACTAAAAAAGATATTAATTTCATACATTTCATTTCATAGGTCAAGATGTATTTTTATTTTGATGTTTTATATTCTTGGATTGATATTGATTTTATTCGGGAATAATATTTAAAGTTTCAAATTCAAGAGAATTTTATGATGTTGGAAGAATCAAGAAAGAAAATAGAATCGCTGACCACCAAAATTGAAGAAGTTAAAGTTCTACAGATGGAATGAAAATAAATAAAGATAAATTGAATGAAATACCTATTACACCTGCATTTCAAGAAAAAATTCGTAATATTGCAGTAATACTTTAATATATATGTACTTTTCTAGTATATAAATTCCTAGCAACCCTACTTTAGGGAAATGAGTTTAAAGTTTAAAGTTTTGAGGGAGATTCAATTTCTTAGCATTACTTTAATTCAAAAATTATTAATTTTAAATTGAAAAATGATATACCTTTTACTGATTTTTTAGATTCATTACCACTATTATAGACTCTGGTTGAAGAAGATGAATAAGTTTCTTGTATTGAGGATATAATGGAGGATCCAATCGAGTTGTACACTAGTGCATATGAGGACGATAGAAAAATAATAATAAATCATTACAAAATGATTTTCAAAAAAAAACTATAAGAGAAGACACATAATATTATAATATATTAACCATTAGTGGAAACCACTCCTTGAGATGAATAAAACAAGGAGAACCCCTATATTATTTTCCTCCCCTTATAAAACCTCAAATTATCTCTTTCATCCCTTTTGGGGGTTTCAGAATTTTTTATTTTCTTTGGGGTTCCTCCATATTGTAATCTACTTATGGATATTGGGAGAAATAATATCTAGTTTTTAATTAGAAAAAATCAACACCCACCTTTTGATTGAGGATAACCCAATGAAATTGTCTAACTAGGATAGAGCCTTATTAACTGCCCATCATCTCTCTGCGCGTGGGTACTCCGTGCCAAATACTTTCCCCACACAGACTTCCTTGGTTCCTCTCTTGGCCCCCGACCTAGCTTCATCTGGAGAAGTATTTGGGGGGGCCCAGAATCTCCTAGAAAAAGGGATGGGCTGAAGGATTGGAAATGGCTGATCTGTCAACATTTGGACCGATCCCTGGCTTATCGACAAATATGGTATGCGGACCACATCCCCCGCCCAACCAGGTCTTGAAAACACCACTGTTGACTGCCTCTTTTCAGACCAGGGTTTGGGGTGGTGAGTAGAAAAGATCCAGGAATGGTTTAATGAAAGAGACCAAATAATTATCCTTAGTATCCCCTGGGTCCCTAATGCAGGCCCCGAGCATCTTTTTTGGACAAATGATATCTCAGGCGATTACATGGTGAGATCCGGGTGCAGACTGGCTCTTGGAATACACTCTATCGACCGTGATTAGGGACCATGGAATGCAGTTTGGAATCTCAACGTCCCCCCAACAATCCGCTATTTCTGGTGGCAGGTATGCATGGGAACCCTCCCTAAAATGAGCCTTCTCTCTTTTCGACATATGGCCGATGCCGAGTCCTGTCCTTTCTGCCCGAATATCCCAGAAATTCTTTGGAACGCCATCAGTCACTGCCCGGGAGCTAAGGAAATTTGGAATAAATTGGGCCCGACTTCGGATGCATCACTGTACATCGCATCTGACATCCCCGATATTCTGATGTGCTGGTGTTCCTCTCTTTCATCGTCTAATGTCGGTTCTCTTTGCACCCTGTCCTGGATCATTTGGGTTCGGCGTAACAATTCGGTTTTCCACCACATCCATAAAAACCATGAATTCTGGATTGACTGATCCATTTCGTGGATTGAGGGCTGGAAGGTCCAAAAAGGACACTTTACGCCAGGTGTTACCCCCTCTTGTTCCCCTCATTGGACCCCCAAAATAAGGGAGTCTTAAGCTTAACGTGGATGCTTCTCTCCCCAAGGATGGGCCTATTGCTCTCGGCCTCCTGGCTCGAAATCATCTGGGGCTGATCATTGAAGTAAAAGATGAATTACATCATGCCCTCTAGGAAGCTACAGTTGCGGAGGCCTATGCCATCCTTGCTGGTATGACGCTCGCTGTGGAACGTGGATGGGATGATATCATTATTGAGTCTGACTGCCTTACTGTTATCAATGATATTAACCACAATGATACCAGACTCCAGCCATTGGGCTTCATCATCAGGACAATCCGCTCACTTTTCCAAGACTTCTCTTACTGCAACTTCTCCTTTACCAAAAGGGAAGGAAACAATGCAGCCCATCAGCTAGCGGCCTCATGCCCCTTCGATGTAAACCAGTTGTGGCTAGACAATTTCCCTTCATGGATCTGCTTATGTACGACTTCTGATCTTTATCATTAATATTAATATTATCTTTCTTTCAAAAAAACCCTAGCACATAGATGGGGGTACAAACCATGTCATATACTATTTTTTCCTTTATTTTTCTTTTTATTTTTCCTTTTTTTTGTTATATATAAACCCATACTTTTTTATAAATAATTATTAAATCTTATTATATGAATATTCATTACATAACATTATGATCCATGCTATAATATTTTAAGTTTAGTGTCTTTGGAAACATGGATACAAAAATAACTTGTTCATAAGAGATCTGCATCATCTTCTACTTAGTTATTCACAAATAGAACCCTTCTTATACATATCATACTTAAAATCATTCTTTATATCCTATGGAAAGGAAATATAAGAAAGGATGATCTTAGATGCTTAGTAAGGGTAAATAGTGGAGATATCAGTGGTCACTTAAACCTAACATGAACAAAAGGGTATAATAACATGAGAAAAACATTTGAAAACAATATCTTGCATATCATAGATCATAATATTGAGTTATTGAATAAATATTGGTTATTCATAAGACATGAATCATAAATTAATTAAATAACATTAGCCATGATATCATAACATTGGCATAAGACATAAATTTTTGGCATACACATAAGCATAGAAAATCATTTCCTTAGTAGTCAAGGATCACTACCAATACTACCATAGTAGATTGGGTTAACTCCCAAAACCATTGTATCCTTATTCAAGGTTCACTCCCAAGACTATCATAGTGGATAAATCCCCTTAATGAACTTTGTTTACACCCCATTCCAGTGTTTATCATCTCATGAGATATCTATATTTACTCAATGCATTGTAGGGACATATAATTGTGGTCCCACCCATCATATATAGAAAATCATACATATGTGTGACACATGATTATAAAAAATTCATCATATCATAACCCGTTAAAAGTAAATAGGTTTTTTAAACATTTCATCATTTCGTAATAGCATAACCCATGTAAATGAAATGGGTTTCATAACATATTTAACCAATGGGAAAGAAATGGTTTTTATAGAATCATCCTTAAATAATCATTATCATAATACATCTAAATAATGAAATTGTATGGCATCATTGGATCATATCCCTACTTAAACATAAGTAACATTAAAGGATTTCATCATAGATGAAAATTCCTTAAAATATCATGTAGAAAATTTCTTGAGGAAAATACCATTTTCACATTAAAATCACTTAAAATACAAAACATTTCACAAATATTAAAGAAAATATTTTATTTTAAAATAACATTATAAAATTTTAAATTAAGTTTCAAATAATTTAGTGATAATGATAATGAGAAATTTCATTTATGTTGTGTATAAAAAAAGAAATATTCCTTTCAAATTTTAGGTAAAAATTCAAAACTAAATCATTTAGAAAATGATAGAAAGAATTATTAATCAATTTTTTAAAACATTAAAAATGTGTAAAATAAATTTAAACAATAATATAATAATATTAAAAATGTTCTTTAAAACATTTAAAAAAACATGGATTTGGATGAAAAAGATTCCTGACCGAATAGTAAAACATAGTTGGTTTTCTTTAAAAATATTCTTTAAGTATCTTGATTACTTAAAGAGAGAAAAATAAAATAAAATATGTAATATACATAAATAACTAATGTATAATAAAATTCATGAGATTCTTAAGAGTTATATTAAGAAATTTCATCATCATAAACATAATCATAAACAACCCTTATAAAGTATGAGATTTTGACATAAAACCCCTACCACTTTGGTAACATTTGAATCATAAGCCCCATGAAAAAATAACATCAAATGAAACTTTAAATATCATTAAATTAAGGATATTAATGAAATAACATGTTAAATATGTGGTATATACATCTCATAAAATAACAAATGTGCATAACAAAACATAATTCCCAAAGAAGACAATTTGAGATGATAAATCCCTGCCTCAAGTTTGACATGCTTTAAAGGTGCTATAACATCATGTATAATAAATTTAAATTTATTTTAATACTATAAAATAATTATTTATATACTTATAATATCGTATATTGTCTACTTATAATATTTTAACACCCATTTATTAATAATTCATTATTATATTCGTCATTTCCAAGGGTTAACTATTTCATTTTTATGAGAATTTCGGTTTGGTAGTTATGATGCTTGTAATAATATCATGGTTCCATAATCTCTAAAATTTTAATCATTCTATATATATAATATATATTCAGGATATATATATTTAGATTCATCATAAATTATATATATATATATGAATTACATCGTTTATAGAGACGGTAAACTGTACATAAGCATGAACGCTGTTTTCAATTTTTGGCGGATGGAATGAAATAAAGGTAAATAATAATTCAAATTTATAGAGACATTATTATATCATATATATAATATATATTCATTAAATATTTTCTTATTACCATCCATGTAAATATAAACTGAAAAACAAATCACATCACTTCGTGGAGGTGGTAGTCCACACGTACACACAAGTGACATTCTCTTTTTCCAAAAGATTAGAAGGTAAGAAATTAAGTATGATATTATAATTATAGAAGAATAATTATGTCATAAATATAATATATAAACTTTAAATACATCATAATAACCATAAATGAAATATGGTGATGAGAAATGAATTGTATCACTATGTAGAGGCAGTAGTCCATATGTACGCATGAGTGATAATTTCAATTCCAATTTGATGAAAAAGAGGTGGATATTTTTGTTGAAATAATAATAATAATCTTTAATTATATTTATGATACTTAATTTATTATTTTATGAATAATACCACATATTTAGAGGATGTAGAAGAATAAATAATTTGAAAGAGGTTGGGTAAGACGATTACCTATCCTTCGATTGACCTCCTTTAAATACTTTCTTAAAGACCCTCAGAATGGTATTTTAAGAATAAAATAAGAAATAATATAAGGATAGGGAATTTTATGAGATATTTGGGTAGGTATTAGTCAATATAGAAGTCTCAAAGTGGGTTAAAGAGGATAAATAAGTGGTGTCCTTTTATAAGTGGGGGAGAGGACACACTTGGAATTTATTAAAAGAATAAAATATAATAAAGTAATACTCCAGAAAAATGATTCAAAATTGATAGAGGTCCAAAATTTTAATATTATGAGGTATAAATATGTCTATATAATATTATTTAGACAATTTTAATTAGAAATTTCACTCTTATCTCTTGGTTTAACCATCTTAGTAAACCCATTTTAACCTTAACTGTGGTGATAAATTTTCACTATTTTTACGATTCATTATGACCAAAAATGTAATTGGAATCATTAAAAAAATTAAACTCTGATTAAAAATATTTAATATATTTTATGAAATTCAATCTCTAATTTTTTTAAAATTACTTTTAAAATAAACTCACAAAACGCGATAAAAACAGTTTTCAATAAGAAATGTTTTCTTAAGTATACAAAGTTTCCATACCAAAATCCACATAAAATTAATTAAAATGAGAATAATGTGATTATTAACAATATAAAGTGAATTATTTTTCTTTTTAAACAATTTAAAACAAAATATAACTTTTTAAATGATTTAAATAAAAATGCAGTTTTCAATAAAAATCAGTATTTTTAACTATTCATGGAAATATTATTCTTTTCAGAAAATTATCAAAAATTACCTCTAAGATAATTTTGACATGATGATTTAAAAATTAAGTTCATTTATCAAATAAATTTTCTAAAAGTGTTAAAAATTAATTATATTATTTTTTCACAAAAACATTAAAAACTGCTTTTGAGGAAAAATTTATTTTTAAAACATAAAATTACTTCATTTAAAATTAAGTAATTATTTATAAATATATACGATTTATATAAAAAATGTTTACATATTTTTTAAATGTGATTATTCCTATTAATACCACCAATTTAATTTATAGTTTATAAAAGTATACTATATTATGGTTCATTAAGACCCGAGGTTGCGTGTATCATAAACTACCAAAGAAAGTAAATTTATTTAAGGAGAAAGTTATGCTATAATATTAGGGTGATACATTATAACCCCATAAAAAATAATTTAAACCATGAAATTATATTACAATGATAAAAATAAATTATTATATCTTAGTTTCATCACATCCTCAGGTTCTGATGTAGCTTCTTTGAATTTTTGATTTCTCCAAAGAACTTTAACCAGTTGAGTAATTTTTTTAGTAGAAATTTATATATATGATACAATATTTATACTAGTTATTATTTATAGTAAATGTAATTCTAAATTAGTAATACCTATGATTTAAGTACATGTGATGGACCATGTATGTGATTCCTTAGGATAGATACATGGAACACATCATGAACATGAGAGAGGTTCAGCGAAAACACCAAGTGACAAGCTACCGCCCATACTTGAATAAGAATATTTAAGGGTGAAATATAACTAGGGATAATAATTACCTTATTTTAAAATATAATAACCTTCTTCCATGGAGAAATTAATTGGAATACCCTCTAAAAAAATTCAAATTCTATATTTTATTAATGGTTGTCGACATAAATTTTCTATTAACTCTAGGCTATCTTAATGTGTTGATGAGTGGTTATAAATTTCTATAATGTTTAATTATCTAGATCCATTCCTAATAGATTTATATCTAAAAATTAATCCCAAAACATTTTATTACTACACTTCTTTCCATAGAGAAATTCATAAAGAGCCATCTGAATGCTTGAGTGAAAGCTATTGTTGTAAGAAAACTAGACCAGAAGAAGGTATTGATCCCATAAAACCTTGAAATACATAGAGTAAGACCTAGACATATCCTCTAGGGTTTAAATGGTTCTCATATAATGAACATCTATTGGAGGATGATAAGTATTACTAAAACACAACTCTAAATCAAGATCTTGCTGAAGAATTTACTAGAACTTTGAGGTAAACCTCAGATCTTGATTAGATGTAATAGAATGTGGAACCCCATGAAACCTTACCACTTATTTAATTCATATTATAGAAATATTCTCTGATATAAATTAATGGTTTTGAATTAATAAGGTGACTGACTATAACCCAAATAACATTATTGACTTTAGATTTTTTGGGGAGTCTGACGACAAAATCCATTGTGATGTTTTACTATTTCCATTATGGTATGGGTAATGGTTATAAAACCCCTTAGAATTTTGTATCTAATAATTAACATGCTAAAATACCAAGTAATGAGATAAATTCTTGGTAATATATCTTTTTCATGTTGTCCCATTATAAATACACTTTTAGATCTCTATATATTTTTATACTTTCAGGATGAATAGAGAATGATGAACTATGAGCATCAATCAATTGGTCCTTTTTCAATTCTGGTATTTACAGTCCCTGAACCTTATAATTCCATCGTAATCTAGGTTGAACTCTGGAACATTTCTCACCTTATTTTGGAGTTCTACATCTTCCTTTTGCACCTCTTTAATATTTACCTAGATAGATTATTGAACACTCATTTTAGTAAGATACAATTCTCCCCTTTCTTCAAGATTTCCATATCCATCCTTTAAAAATCCATAAATATTGGATATTTTTTTATCCCCATAATTGATAAGCTAGAATGATCCTTTCAACTCAAAGCATCATCCACCTTTCTCACCTTCCTAGGGCGATAATGTATTGAGCAGTCATAATCTTTAATAAAATCCAACCATATTCTTTGGTGTATATTTATATCTTTGTAAGTGAATATATACTTTAAACATTTATTATCAGAATATATATAACACCTATCTCTGTAAAAAAAATCCTCTATATATTTAATAAAAAAATTACCACAACTAACTCTAAATCATGAGTTGGGTAATTTTTCACATGAACATTTAATTGTCATGAGACAAAATCTATCATCATATCATTCTTCATGAGGAAGCATACTTATAACTTATTCAATGTATAAATATAGATCATGAATCCTTATCCACCACATGGTAGTGTAATAATATGTGAACTTACTAATTTTTTCTTCAGATCCATGTAATTTTCCTAACATTCATTTATAAAAAGTAATTTGGATATTTTTTTGTGTTAACTCAGTGAGTGGATCTGGTAGTAATTAGAAATTTTCCAAAAAGAATTGATAATTTCCATCCAAACTAAGAAAAATAAGTATCTCAATCATAGTGGTTGGTGTGGGCCAATGTTCAATAACTCCCATCTTTGATGGATCCACAGATATACCCTCACTTGGGATTATATGACCCAAAAATAAAATTTTTTATACCCAAAATCTACACTTGGTAAAATTTTTATGAAAATTATTTTTTCTTATGGTCTTTAGTACAATACTCATGTGATATTAATTCTCTTCATCACTATTTGAAATATAATAATATCATCTATAAAGACTACCACAAATTAATCAAGGTAATCTATAAAGACTTTATTTATTAAACTCATGAAGATAGTGGGGTCATTAGTAAGACCAAATGGAATCACTATACATTAATAGTATATATACCTCATACATATTGTTTTCTGGGGTATATCCTCCTTATTTACCCTTAAATAATGATATCTAGAACAAAGTTCAATCTTGGAAAATTATTGAGGTCCATATAGTTGATCAAAAAAGTCATCAATATAGAGTAGAGGATAATTTTTCTGTATTTTGATCGTATTAAGTTCCCTATAATCAATGTATATTCACATTGATCCACATCTATTCTTATAAAAAAAGAATGGTTCAATCCAAGGTGATGCACTTTTCGGAATGAATACATTTTCAAGATTCCTCTAGATTTTATTCTTCAATTCCTGAAAATTAATACAAGCTATTCTATATAGAGTTTTTGAAATATATGTATCATTATATATGAGTTATATTGAAAAATAAACTTCATGATTTAGTGGAAGACTAGGAAACTCTTCCATAAAATATAAAAAACTCCCAAAAAATAGGTATATCTTCGATATTAAGTTTCCCCCAACCATCTGAGATAAGAACCCATTTTGAATGGAAATCAATACCTATATAATGGGTGTAATTTCCATTAGATGTTTATATTTATAATTACCCTTATAGATGATCATATGTTAGTTAAGAATATCATACATTAATTTTCTTATTCATCAATTTATGTTGGATTTATGTAAATAAATCCAATCAATACCTATGATAACATAAAATTCAACCATAGGGAGAATAACAAGATTTATAAGAATCAAATTCCCACAAAATTCAATCTGAGAATAATTATATACTTGATATTAAATCATCATACAATTAGGGATTTTAATTTCTAATTCAACATCTAATCGTTGAGGTCTTATTGTAACACCCTTAGTAAAGTTTTTAAATATAAAAGAGTTGGTAGATCCAGAATCAAATAAGACCTTAGCAGTTCTAGAGTGGATGGTAAGTGTACCTTTCATCACATCATTATCATACCCCTAATAAATAATAATGATCACATGAGATCTCTATTTTTATGATATTAAGAGGTTTTTGACATCAATTACCATCATTAACCTTTTTATTTGAGCATTGGTTATCATAATTCCAATACTCCTTGCATTTGAGACACTAGAGTGTGGGTGGTGCATTATGTGTTTCTTTTTAATTATTCCTTTAATTGAATGTTCTATTCAAATCACTTTTATATTTGAATACCTAATGAAATTCCTTTCCAAAAATAAAACATTTACCATTCCCCTTAATGAAATTTCCTCCATATTTCCTTCCACACTTTGAGCATAAATAAAATCTCATCTTCTTCTCTCTATGGTTTTTATAATTTCCTTTGAATTAAATCTTTCTTTACTTATAAATTCCATGAGATTGATGGGTACCTCAATCTCTATTTCTACCTTTAAATAACATATAATGATTTATTCATATCTACTAAAGTCTCTTATGGATAACTCCCTTAAGAGACATTGTTTTAATCCATTGAATAATTGGTCAACTATAATTTCATGTTATATGATAATACCATAAGAATACCTCACAAGTATTGTAAAATTATCCTTATAGGTACCAAAAAATTCCCCATCCTTCATCTTTAGATTAAGGAAATCGTTCTCCATTTTCTCATAAAGAATATAAGGAAAGCACTTGTTGAAGAACAAGATCTTAAACTCATCCCACTTCATGGACTAAATTTTTTCCCATTGCCTTATGTTATTGATAAGAGTCCAGCATTGATATGATTATCCTTAAAAAAAATAGAAAACTAAAATAAAATTTTCATGTTATGAACATTAGAGAATAGAAAATATATTTTTAGTGGTACTGATCTACTACTCAACATCTAGTGCATTAATAGACCCACTAAAAGAATTTGGATGTTGCCTCATGAAAAACTCAACAAAAATGTTCTCCCTCATTTTCTTATTTGTAATATAAATATGATTTATAACTTGAGAAATTTATATAATCATAAATATAATATTTTTAATTCTTAATCCTATAAAATTTTGTTTCTCAAGAGTAAAATCATTGAATTTTACATCACATTTAGAATTAACATGGCTTCTTTGGGTTTTGGTCATTGGCTAAAACAAAAAATCATGGTGTGATCAATAGTAATAATAGTGGGAAACCACATAATCATGAAAAATAATTTATAGGATATCTAAATCATGACAAATTATTTTAATCCTATGACCATTAGGTTTAACCTAGGTCATTCATGATCATCATCTATTCAAATCCTTTATTATGGTTCATAAATAAAATTTGAGTTATATAAGAATATCCCCTAGGAGTGTAAAACTAGGTGCACAGTAATAGAACACTCACTATCCACCAAAATGATGACCAAGTTATACTCAAAAAACTCTTTTTGGGGTTATTACCTCTAGGTTCATATATTCTAAAACCACATACACTTGTAATATCTAGAAATGGATTTTTTTTCTAGGAAAACCACACTTCTTTATTTTAAAAAACTTAAGATATTCTCCTATACATAAGAATTTCCCCAGGGTTCCCACTAATGTTATCTCATCCTAGTTTACAAAGGTAACTAAACCTTACTCTGATAAAAAATATAATGAAAAATACTTTTCATACATAAATACCACATCTTGTTAGATATGTATTCATTATATAACATTACTATCCATGCTAGAAATTTATAGGTTTAGTGTATTTGGAAATTTGGATACATAAATAACTTGTTCATAAGATATATACATTATTTACTACTTATTTTTTCATAAATTCAACCCTTCTTAAACATATCATGCATAAAATATTTCTTCATATTATAAGGAAAGTAAATATAAGAAATAATGACCTCAAATGATCAGTAAGGGTAAACAAGGGAGATATCAATGATCACTTAAACAAAACATGAGAATAAAGGAATGCGAACATGAACATAACATTTTAAAATAATACCATTTATATCATAGATCATAATATTGAGTAATTAAATAAATCATTACTATTGATAAGACATGAATCATAAAGTAATCAAAGAACATGAGCTATGAGAGTATAAAATTAGAGCAAGACATAAATTTATAGCATACACATAAGAATAGAAAATAGTTTCACTAGTAGTCAAGGCTAACTACCAAGACTATCCTAGGGGATTGGGTTCACTCCCGTAACCATCATATCCTTATTCAAGGTTCACTTATAAGACTATCATAGTAGATAGACACCATAATAAACTAAGTTCACTCCCTATTCTAGTTCTTATTATCTCATGAGGCATCCATATTCACCTAATTCATTGGAGGGATATATAATTCTGAGACCACCCATAACCTAGTGAAAATCATACATATTTATAATATAATATCATAAAACATTCATCATATCATAACCCATGAGAAGGATACATGTTTTATAAATATTTTATCATTTCATCATAGGATAACCCATGGAAAATAAATAGGTTTCATAACACAATCAACCCATGGGAAAGAAATGAGTTTCATAGAACTACCCTCAATTAATCATCATAATAATCCATATAAATAATTAAATTGGATGTTATCATTGGATAATATACTTAGTAAATTATAATAATCATAAAATGATTTTATTAATGATGAAAATACCTTTAAAAGACCACTCAGAACATTTCTTGAGGGAAATACCCTTTCACTTTGAAATCACTTATTTAAAATATAATAAATTTCCCAAAATATTAATATTTTTTTTATCTAAAACGAAAATTGGAAACATATAAATTGATTTTCAAATAATTGAGCATTTTTGATGATAAGAAATTTATTTCATGCTGTGTATGTAAAAACAAATATTCCTTTCACATTTTCTGAAAAACGTTGAAAGTATAGTAAAAACATTCTTGAAAACATTTTTATAAAAAATGGACATGAAATAAAAATATTCCTGACAGAATAGTAAAATATAGTTGGTTTTCCTTAAAAATTTTCTTTTAGTCTCTTATGTACTTAAAGAGAGAAAAATAAAGGAAAAAAATGCAATATCTTGAAATAAATATAATATAAAAAAATTCATGTTATTTTTGATAGTTTTATCATGAAATTTCATCATCATAAACTTAATCATAAACAACCCTATTAAATAATGAGATTTTAACATACAACCCTTACAACTTTGGTAACTTTTGAATCATAAGCCCTGCGAAATAGTAACAAAAAATGAAACATTAAATATCATGAACATAATTATATTAATGATATAACATGTAAAAGGGGATTTATATACACTTTATAAAATAATATAGTTTCATAGCATAACATATGTCCCAAAGAAGACAATTTGAGATGCTAAACCCTTACCTCAAGTTCAACTTGATTTGAAGACACTCTAAACTACTGTATAATAAATTAAAATTTATTATAATACTATAAAATATTAATTTAAATACTTATAATATCATATATGATTAACCTATATTATTTCAAAACTCATTTATTAATATTTTTTATTAAAATATTTATTTTTAGGTGTTAACTGTTTCATTTTTCATGAGAATTTTGGTTCGTTAGTTATAGTCCTTATAGTTTAATAATGGTTCAATAATCTAAAGAAATTTAATCATAATATAAATAAAATATATATTAATTATATATATATATAGTTATTCATAAAGTATGGATATGGAAAAATTAATTACACCGTTTATGGAGATAGTAAATCGTACGTATGCATGAACACTGTTTTCAATTTTTGAAAGATGGAATGAAAGAAAGATAAATAACAATTCACATTTATTGAAGAATTATTATATAATATATATAATATATATTCATTAAATATATCATTATTACAATCTTTTTAAAGTATAATAAAAAATAAATTCACACCACTTTATGGAGGTTGTAGTCCACGCGTATGCATGAGCGACGTTATCATTTTCCAATGGATTGGAAGGTAAGAATGTAGATATGATATTATAATATCAGAAGAATAATTATTTCATACATATAATAAATATTATATATAAACTTTAAACCTATAATAATAAATATCCATGAAATATGGTGATGGAAAATGAATTGTATCGCTACGTAGAGGTGGTTGTCCACATGTACGCATGAGTGATATTTAACTAACCATTTGATTGAAAATAGGTGCATATTAGTGGTTAAATAATCATAATAAAATTTAAATATATTTAGGATAATTAATTTATGATTTTATGAAAAATAACATAGATTTAAAGGCTGTATAATAAAAAATAAATTGAAAGAGGTCATGTAAGATAATTATCTCTCCTTCGGCTGGCCTCCTTTAGATATTTCTTAAGGACCCTTGTAATGGTCATTTAATTAGAAAAAAATAACTAATTAATTTATAGGTAATTTGATAAGAGATTTTGGTAGGTTTTTGTTGATATATAAGGCTCAAAGTGGTATAAAGAAGATAAAAGAGGGGTGTCCTTTTATAAGTGGGGGAGAGGACACACTTGGAATTTCTTAAAAGAGTAAAATATATTAAATCCATACTAAAAAAATGATTCCAAATAGATAGTGGTATGGATTTTGATAGTATGGTTTCAAAATATTTTAATATAATATTATTTATATAATTTAATTTTCAATTTAATCCCTTTATATTGGTTCGACTCTCTTAGTAAACCCATTTTAACCTTAACCATGGTGACAAATCTTGTGTGTGTTTACTGTTAAATATGAAAAAAATTAACTTAGTCTCATTAAAATATTTGTAAATTATAATTCCAAATATTTAATCCATTTTATCAAATTCAATATCTAAAAATTTTCGGAATTACTTTTAAAATAAACTTGAAAAACACGATGAAAATGGGTTTAAAGAAAAAATATTTCCTTATGTATATAATGTTTTTCAGCCCAAATCCAGATAAAATTAATTTGATAAAAATAATTGGATTATTAAGAATTTAAATTAACTAATTTTATCTTTAAAACCATTTTAAAATAATATTTAACCTTTTAAATTCCTTAAACAAAAAATAGTTTTCAATATGTTTTTTTTTATTTTTGACTATTCATAAAAAAATTAATCTTTTTTAAAAATTATCACAAATTTACACTAAGATAATTTTGATATTTTGATTTCAAAAATAAAGTTAATTTTTTAAAATAAATTTTTTAAAAGTGGAAGAAATTAATTATATTATTTAATCAAAAAAGGAAAATAACCATTTTTGAAGAAAAATGTATTTTTAAAACAATAATGACTTTATTAAAAGATAAGTACTTATTTATCAATATATTTTATTTATCTAAAACCTTTATATATTTTTTTTAAATTTTATTATGATAATCCATACCACAAATTTAACTTCTAGGTTATAATGGTATACTATATTCTGATTCATTTAGACTTGGGGTTTCATGTATCGTAAGGTATCAAATAAATTAAATTTTTTAAAGATGAAGTTATCATAAAATATCTAGGTGTTATATATTATATTTTAGTTTTTATATCTTGGTATAAATTGGTTGTAGCTAATAGATTAAATCAATTATACCATTGGAAGATAAACACAAGTTATGTCTTTCCTTCCCCTTAGATTTTTCCATTATCTTTTTATTTTGTCGAGATAACATAAAGGGTAGTAAAATATAAGTGCGGGGGAGTGTCAAACAACTTAGTTGTTTTTTTATATTTTTTATTTATTTTTTTATTTTTTGGAACATTAAACTTAAATGAATATTCCTCTCATTTTTTACAATCCAATTGATTTTGAGAGAGTTAACATGATTTTAAAAAAAATGAATTTCAAATGATTTTTGACATGAGAACTATTTCCTTGTATTTAATTTTCAATTATTTTTATGTGTTTGAAATAATGTATTTTAAATGATTTTCATCTCATCCTCCATGAAAAAATGAAAAAAATGGAAAAAACTAAAATAAAAATAAATTGAAAAAATGGAAAAAATGGGGATAAGATCAAAATTTTTATTATTATTAATTTTATGACTCATGTAACTCTAAAAAATCAGGAGTATGAATTTTAATTCATTCATTGTATTCAATTTTCACCCCATACTTAATGAAAAAAATAAAAAAACCAAAAAAAAAAAATGAAAAGAAGAGAATTTAGATGAAATCATTCATTATAATTACTATGTGAATCATGTAAAATATCATAAAGGGTGGTGGTGTGTTTTAAAATTTTAAGTGACATTTTTTGAGTAATTTACTTGATTTTCACTTGAATATTCATGCATTGTAATTAAAACATCAGCCTCCTCTTTTTGGCCATAAAATTTAAAATTATTTTAACATATAACCCTAATCCCTAAAAAACCCTTGGAAATGAACTCATGATTGAATTATTTTTTATGTCTCGTAGTGTAAAGATATTATAATTATCATAAGCTAATGGTAACACATGAATTTTTCTAGTATGAGTATTACTCCAGATTTAATCTCTCTCGGGGGAAGAGTGACATGAAATTCAATGTGAGGTAGGTTTTGATTAGGTCATGGATGAATTTTTGAAGATAAATGAATTTAAATATGAGGGATTAAAATGAAAGGAATTTTTTTTTCATAAAGGTAACATGATATAATTCTATTTTTAAAAGATCATGAATATTTTCTCATTTTTTTTCTTGTGTGGATTTTGTTTCAGATATTTGACAATTTCATGAGAGTGTAATGGTTATATGTGAAGGAGTGATTAAGATATAATTTTCACACATTTTATACAATAATTAACTATTTTTAATCTCATTATAGTGTTAGTTTATGAGAAATGTTCCCATTTTTATGTTTTAGTAATATCTTGATCTTAATTGGAAAAAATACATAGTTTTGATTTTTAAACTATTTTAATTTAATTTTTATTTTATTTAGAAAATTTTATACACTTTTAAAAATTATAAAATTCCTTTTTTTATTCTTCCATACATGTTGGTATTCATTTCATTATACAATACCCAAAAAAATTAATATTTTGAGGCCCAAATCAATCTCACAAGGAAGGACTTGGAATCCTTGCATAGAATTGATTAATTTTAAATACTACCAAATATCGCACAATGTATTAACCTAAATGAGCTTAAAATTCACATTAATATATACAAAATTATGAGGAACTTTTTTCATAACCATAGACACACGTTATTATTCCTCTTTTAAGGCCATACATGCATGAGAACTCGATGTATAGGTATTCAAACAATCACCAAGGAATAAATAGTTTCCAGAGTAAAACTGTCATAACGTTTTATCCAAGTGTCCAAATTTTATGAAATTTTTTGTTGAATGATAAAGAAAATGTAGAAAAACTTTTAATAAGAACTATTATTCAAATCTGGCCATTATTATGGACAAAAGTTGGGAACTTCTAATGAATAATGTTTTTAGAGAAAATGAACAACCCTATCTATATAAATCTATACTCCAACTCTATTTAAAAGGGTTGGAAACTTTAGTTTTCCATTTTCAGTACCCATGTATGCTATTTTTTGTAATTCTATTCTACAATTTTAATATATATGAGTTCTTATTCCTCTCATTACACTGTTTTCTTTTCTTTGTTGTGTTTGTCCCATAGTTTTTCCTTCTCAACACCACTAAAAATAAAGAACTAACCTCAATGATTGTTTAATGAAGGGGTAGTGATTTGAATGAGTTTCCTATGATTTAATTACATTTCCTTATTCAATTCTAATAATTTTTTTGCTGGTTAGTGATGTGAATCTAGAGTTTCAATTTTTTTCATTATTCATTGAAAATACCCCATAATTTTATGTAATTCTAGAGTAAATCAGTGTTTTGTTGATTTTGAGAATTAAAAATTTAATTGATAAATGTATTAAAATGATTATTTTAACATGTTTATACATTTTTGGAATTATCTAATATGTAAAGACCCGAAAATTCCATGTAATTGTTTTTAATTATATGGGAATTTTATAAGTCCATAAAAATTGATGGCACATGATTCTGAGGCCTGATGTGCCCGGAATGAATTTATGAACATCTTTTTAAGTACGTTTAGTAAATGTGCGAGCATGTTTTTTGTAACTTTTGAACCGATGCTCAGAATTGAAATTTGAGGGCATCATTGAACTCACAACGCCGATATTTTCTTAAGGAGACTTTAACCTCGACCACATTAGGTCGAGGGTAGAAGATAGTTTTTCAGTTTTTTCATGGAAAAAGAAAAATAAAATATTTAACATTTTACTTTTCTTTTGAAACCCCTCCTTTTCAGTTATGGGGGTGGGGACCACCTGAACTAGAAAACCCCCATTTTGAATTATAGTGGTGGGGACCACCTGAAACCCTCTTTAATGTGGGGAAGTCCCATGGAATCCTTTCATTTAATTGTGTCAATGCGATACAATTATTTGTTCCATTTAATTGTTCCAACACAATATAATTAATTGTGCCATTTAATTGTGCCAACTTTAATTGTGCCAACTTAAATTAAATTAATAAAAATATTTTAATTTGTTGGCTCCTCATTTCCTTGGGGAAATCGTTGGCTAATGGGAGGCTTGGGGAGAACTTTGTAGAAATTCTTTCTCCAATGAAGAACACCCTCTCCAATGAAGAACATACTTCGGAATGAAGAATGAGGACGACACATGAGCCCGACTTCAGAAACCTGTTGTGGAAGTGATGATCGTTGGCACCCTCATCAACTTTACGGACTTCTTCTGGAGACACCTCTAATGAGAAATCGAGGTAGGTATTGTTGTTTGTTTATCCCTTTCCTTTTTCTTGACGTTCATATTGATTTAATAACATTTATATTCTTCTTGATTCACGAACAAATAAGATGCTTTCTACCGTTCTAATGCAGAGGGTCCGAGCCGAACTAACATGGACCTACCTCTATGCAACCTTTGTTGGATTCTGATGGTCTTGAATCGACGGTGAAATTCTAAGGCCAGTGTGAGTGTCTACGGAATAAAGAACGGGCCACCGGGGCGCGCCCGGTGACTTGAGGAATGTCGCTAGAAGGGATCGGGAGCGGTGGCCGGTACCCCGGCCGGCAGCAAAGACGGTGGCAGTGAAACCACGCCACCGGAGAAGGGTCACGACCTGTCGGACATGGCGGTTTGAGGGCAGAGGCCAGCGTACGACCGGCCACATGACGGTGATGGCGGCGCGCGTCTGTGTCGCTCAACGTGCAGGTGTCACGGTGCAAGGCCGTAGCGGCGGTGGAAGGGCGGCCGACACACTGCCAACTGCTGGGGGTGGCACAGCGCACGACCACGTAGTCGAGGACAACTGGCCTTCCGGACAGCCGTAGCCTGTGCACCGCAAGCCACCTTGTGCGGGCCGCGCCGGTGGGTCGGGCCGGGTCGGTCCAACCGGGTGAGACCGGACCCAGACCAACTTTGAACCTTTTCACTCTTTCGGCCATAACATGAGCAACATGCATCCATTTGAAGAACCATCTAAGGCACCAGAAACCTTATATCAAGATTGTCCTTTTGGTATAGCCCACCTGAGTTTTGGATAAAGTTTGGGTATAACCATGTTGAATTGAACACGAATCCAACCGGGCCCTCGGGACTAAAAGTCCAATAACTTACAGACTGGGTGTCCGATTGATGCACCGTCTATTGTGTTGAGACCCCTATCACGTGGCAGTCCTTTGGGTACTTCTTCGTGGGACTTTTTGTTAGTTGGAGTATCGACTTGTGGCTTGAGGAGTGGACCCTCCTGGAATCAAGCGAGCTTAGTGCGGGAACCCTGTGGATGGCTGTAATATGAGAAAGGGATCCTATGTGGGTATGTGCTTTGTGATCCTATGTGGGTATATGATTTGGGATCCTATGTGGGTCTATGTTCGAGAGTCCCACTTGGATCTGATCTAGGAAATCCATGTGGGACTACTCTAGGATCTTACATGGGTCTGCTGTATTAGGATCCTACGTGGGTTTGATGATTTAGGATCCTATGTGGGTCTACCTCTAAACAGAGTAAGATGATTTAATAGTTACATCTAATCCTCTTTACTACCATACCTATGTTAAACCTGGTGTGATATGAGTCTTTATCTTTGTGGTAATCTTCTATGTGGTGCACCTTTGTGGTACTTACCTTCCTGGTGATACCTTTGTGGTATTCTTCTGTGCGGTGTTACCTATGTGGTACTTACCTTTATGGTTGTACCTTCATGGTACTTACCTTCATGGTGATACCTTTGTGGTATTCTTCTGTGTGTACTTACCTTTGTGGTACTTACCTTTATAGTGTTACCTTTGTGGTATTTTTTTCTTCGTGGAACATTTTTAATTTGGCTAAGGATTTGGGCCTTGAGTTTCCTCATGAATGAGATGGGTATACTTGATAACTTAGGTATATGTATGGGCATTTACCTAAGTAGGGTTGTCAGTTGTTTTCATGCTTTGTGGTTTATCCTTTGTGGATTTTGTGAGACCTTTGAGGGTCTCAGGGTCCCTAATGAGTATCTTTATACTCACCCCTTCACGGGCTATGCCCGCACCTTGTTGTGTTTGGTGTAGACGACGGACGACGCTGATTGAGGACAAGGGTACTAGGACTAGAGGTAGCTTGTAGGTGGACCTTAGACGAGGCATACCCTAGAGATGACCGTTCGAGAGCTGTACCTACCCTTCTGGTAGGATCCTTGGCGGGAGTTCACAGGAGCTTTCCAGTTTTCTTATACTTTCCAATTGGGCTTGTATTATGGCCCCTTTTTACTTACTACAAACACTATTTTAAATATACAGTTTACTTGTGTTAATATCTTGTTGTGTGCTTGGTTGAGTGTGTTTAAAGGATATAAAGGAAATTACTTCCCGATTTTAGGGAATATGACTTTCGGTGCTAGTCACCAACCCCTGGCCTATGGAAGCTGGGCTTGGGGTAGTCACGACACAGGCCCCGAGGGAAGGGTCATGACGAATTGGTATCAAAGGAGTCGTTTCTACTGTATAACATTGGACTCTGATATTTTTAATGAAAATAGTGTTAAGTGTAGTGAGTGTGGGTATTAGTTTAGGGAATCCAGTGTTGGTGTGGCGACCAATGTATCCATACACTAGGACCCTGACTTCTAATTTATGACTCAGTGCATGAAAACACTCATTGTGTGTGTGTTTTGAAAAGTTTTCTTTGTGAACTTGTTGAGTCAGCTCCCCAGGTATAACTTATTGACAGTGGTGCACATGACCCTTTTTAGGATGCCTCTACACAGATAGCCAGTTAGGGTTCTGGGTATAGTACGCGGTGATAGCTCACCGAGCGATGGGGCCTCAGTGCAGGGTCCTTTATCAGTAGGGGCACCATTGGAGGTTCCAGCAGTACCATTACCCATTGGGCCACCGATACAACCAGCCCTAGCATCAGAGGGTGCACACCGCTTGAGCGTTTTGCACGAGTTCTAGTGCCAGAGGCCACCCAGGTTTAGGGGTGAGACAGACCCACAGGCAGCTGAGGATTGGCTAGAGGTCGTGGTGAGAGTCTTTCGACTAGTGGGGACACTAGCTGATCTCATGGTGATCCTTGCCGCCAGTCTTCTATAGGCAGCAATAGGTAGATGGTGGAGCTTGATGTTCTAGGTTCATGAAGAGGTGACACTTCTCTGGGAAGACTTTGAGAGCCTATTTCAGGCAGAGTTTGTCCCAGTGACCCTTCGTGCAGTGCGCATACATGAGCTTCTTCATCTGTAGTAGGGAAGCATGATTGTGGCTCAATACTCAGCGAGGTTCACCGACCTCTCACGCTACTCCACTGATATGGTGAATGACCCATTCTTTAGGACCCAGAACTTTGATCAGGTACTCAGGTGGGAGATCAGGGCTTCGATGATTTCTCTCAGCATCTCAACGCTGGTGGGGGTGTTAGAGCGGGCCCTCTTAGTGGAGAGTTTTCTTACTGAGCAATCACCAGCAGCGAGACCCACCACTAGGCGTCACATAGCAGAGTCTTCTATAGCTAGCAACAAACATATGTCACAGATGTCCAAGAGAACTGGAGATATAGGTGGACGACCACATGATTCAGGGTGAGTTGTGTGGGGCACCTGAGATAGAGCCAGTCATACGAGGAACAGGAAGTGTTATTCATGCGGAAGGTTGGGTCACATGGCTCGAGACTGCCCGAACCGCCGTATGAATGATCAGAATACGGTCAAAGGAACACCCAGGAAGATACATAGGTTTGACCGAGGAGGTCCGCAGGGAGCAGGCAGACGTGGAAGAGGAGCTAGCTATGAAGCTAGAGGAGGGTGATGATTCGAGATGTTACCGCCACCACCACCAGGTGGTCCACCCCAACCACAAGGAGTAGGTGGACATGGGCGAGCTCAACTCCAGGTAGCTGAGGCCTATGACCATAGAGCTCCGGAGATGATACGAGGTATGATATGCATCTAATCCACCTTAGTTATAGTAATTATAGACATAGGTGCCAATCATTCTTTTATTTCCACAACCCTCGTTCAAAGCTCAAAGATTCTGACGGAGCCATTTGTTCGATCCTTATGGATAGAGACTCCTATGGGAGAAAATTCGATGATTACGCACTCATGCATACAGTGTGAGCTTACTCTAGGAGGTGAGATATTCGACTAGGATCTCCTAGTAGTGGCGTCGAGGCCTTACGACGTCATCTTGAGTATGTACTAGTTATCTATAGTCCATTCTCATATTGACTGTATTAGGAGAAAAGTGCGGTGTGTCTGTGAGGATGGGACTAGTTTTACCTTCACTGGTGAGAAGGGAACCTTTTCAGTACAGGATGGATTTACCTAGAGGAGAGTACAGTCGATCACTCATCAGTTGGCTAGACTTACCCTTGGAGCAGTTGATGTGGAGAGTCTGAGTTATCCTATAGTGGTGGACCAGTACATAGATGTCTTCCCTGATGATGTATTGAGTCTAACTCCATGCAGAGAGGTGGAATTTTACATTGACTTGTACCCCAGGATGACACCAATATCTACACCAGCGTATCGGATGTCTCCCGTGGAGCTTCGTGAGCTGCGAGTACAACTAGAGGACTTGTAGGGGAAGGGATTCATCCGGCCCAATTTTTCTCCTTGGGCATCCCTAATTTTGTTCGCCAAGAAGGAGGATAGGAGCTTGAGACTATATGTTGACTATCGGTACCTAAACCAGGTGACCATGATTAGTAAGTACCCACTCTCAAGGATTTATGACCTCTTTGATCAGCTGAAGGGAGCACAATGGTTCTTGAAGATAGAACTTAGGTC
The DNA here is from genome assembly GCA_963277665.1 of Viscum album. Classification (NCBI taxonomy): domain Eukaryota; kingdom Viridiplantae; phylum Streptophyta; class Magnoliopsida; order Santalales; family Viscaceae; genus Viscum; species Viscum album. The sequence continues at coordinate 113,930,926 of OY728125.1, read as the reverse complement.
AGGCTATCACCAGCTCAGAGTACGAGACGAGGATGTGCAGAAGAAAGCTTTCAGATGATGGTTTGGCCACTACAAGTTCTTGGTCATGCCATTTGGCATGACCAATGCTCTAGCAGTGTTCATGGGACTCATGAACAGGATATTCCAGCCATACCTTGATCGCTTTGTATTAGTCTTCATTGACGACATTCTGATCTACTCGGCTACCGAGGAGGAGCACGCCTATCATTTTCAAATAGTTCTAGATAAACTCCGAGAGTACCATATTTATGGTAAGATCTCGAAGTGCCAGTTGTGGATCTGAGAGGTTCACTTCCTAGGACATGTCATCTCAGAGGCTAGAGTTGCTGTGGATCCAGCAAAGATTGATGTGGTACTTGCTTGGGATCCACCCAAGAGTGTGACAGAGGTATGAAGTTTCCTAGGTTTTTCCAGATACTATCTGAGGTTTGTGCCATATTTCTCTAGAGTTGAAGCACCTTTATCAGCATTGATGAAGAATGGTAAACCCTTCGAGTGGTTGGAGAGATGCTAGCAGAGTTTTCAAGAGCTAAGGCAGAGGCTGACTAGTGCCCCCCATCTTGAGTCTTCTGGAGGAGTGCATTGGGTACGTAGTCTACTACGATGCATCTGGGACTGGGCTCGTATGTATCCTGATGTAGGAGAGAGCAATTATCATGTATGGTTCTTGATAGCTGAGACAACATGAGAAGAAATATGCTACTCATGACCTAGAGTTAGCAGTAGTGGTCTTCACCTTGAAGATATGGCTACATTAATTGATGGGTGAACATTTTACAATCTACTTAGATCATAAGAGTCTCAGGTATATCTTCTCGCACAAGAACCTAAAACTGAGACAACGACATTGGTTTGAGTTCCTCCAGGACTATGACTTCGAGATAGTCTATACTCCAAGGAAGGGAAACGTTGTGACAAATGCACTCAGCAGAAGATCTGGTATACAACTACTAGGTGAGGTGACGAAGCAGCTGGCTTCTTTACAGATATCCTTTGTGAAACAATATGGATAAGATTCCCTTCGATCTCTTACAGTCACACCCCCACTTCTTCAACAATTCAGGGAGGCACAACGTGGGGACACTAACTGCGAGGCTCAACGTGTTCAGATATCCACAGGGTAGGCACCTAATGGATTTTCTGAAGGTGGGTAGCATGTCATCCTTTTCAAAGGACGTACCATGGTACCAGAGTCTCTTTGGGAGGAATTGTTGAGGGAGTTCCACACATCCTCTTTAGAGGTACATCCAGGAGTGGAGAAGATGTACCAGGACCACCGATGACAACACTGGTGGCTGAGAATGAAGAAAGCAGTAGCAGAGTTTGTCTCTCAGTGCCTCACTTGTCAGCAAGTGAAGGAATAACATCAAGTACCAGCAGGCTTAGTTCAACCTTTAGAGGTCCTAGAGTGAAAGTGGGATAGGATATCCATGGACTTCATGACATGCATTCCTTGAACATACAAGTATCATGATTCTATTTTGGTGATCGTCAACCGACTCACCAAGTCGGCCCACTTCCTACTGATTAGAGAGCAGGGTTCAGTAGAGATCTTGTGATGCCTCTATGTGTAGGAGATTTTGAAACTACATAGAGTACCCTCGACGATTGTCTCCGATCGTGATGCACGTTTCACTTCTCAGCTATGGAAGGGGTTTCATGAGGCTTTTGAGACGCAACTTCGTTTGAGAAACGCCTTCTATCCTCAGACAGATGGCTAGACTGAGCGGACCATTCAGACCCTCAAGGACATGTTGTGTGCTTGCGTCCTCGACTTCGGTCGCAGCTGGGAGGATCACTTTCCCTTGGTGGAGTTCGCATACAACAATTGTTATCACTCCACCATTGGGATGGAACATTTCAAGGCTCTGTATGGCCAACCTTGCAGATCACCTTTGTGCTAGACTGACCCAGGGGAGTCATTAATTATGGGACCAGAGATGGTACATTCTACCACAGAGAAGGTACATATCATCCAGGAGCAGATGAAGACTGCACAAAGCAGGCATAAGTCTTATGCTGACAGGAGACGGAGACCTCTAGAGTTCGAGGATGGTGACCTTGTCTTTCTACGGGTCTCACCTCGATGAAGTTTGTGGAGATTTGGCTGGGGCGGCAAGTTATCTCCGAGGTTCATCAGACCTTTTCAGGTCCTCATTTGAGTTGGCAAAGTAGCTTACAGCTTAGCTCTTCCACCTCAGCTACACCGGGTGCATGACGTCTTCCATGTATCCCATATGAGGAGATACGTGCACGACCCTTCACACATCATTGACTGGGGAGAGATGAACATCGAAGATGGGGAAACATTTACGGAGGTTCCAGTGGAGATTGAGGATCGAAATGAGAGAGTACTTCATGGGTGATCGATACCTTTGGTGCGTGTACGTTGGAAAAATGGGAACCTCATGGAGAGCACATGAAAGCGGGAGGCTCAAATTCGTGCTCAGTACCCCCACTTATTTTCCTAGTTTTTGTAATGTGGCTTTTGGGGAAGCAAAGCCCCGAGGTGGGGAGAATGTAAAGACCTAGAAACACCATGTATTTTTTTTAATTATATGGGAATTTTATGAGTCCACAAAAATTGACGGCATGTGATTCCGAGGCCGGTGTGTTCGAAATGAATTTCTGAACTGTTTTTTAGGTACGTTTAGAAAATGTGAGAGCGGGTTTTTGTAACTTTTGAACCAGTGCTCGGAATTGAAATATAAGGGCACCGTTGAACTCAAAGCACTGATATTCTCTTAAGGAGACTTTCACCTCAACCACAGTAGGTCGAGGTTAGAAGATAGTTTTTCAGTTTTTTGTGGAAGAAGAAAAATAAAATATTTAACATTTTGTTTTTCTTTTGAAACCCCTCCTTTTGAGTTATGGGGGTGGGGACCACCCGAACTAGAAAACCCCCATTTTAAATTCTAGTGGTGGGGACCACCCAAATGCATCTTTAATGTGGGGAAGTCCCTTGGAATCCTCCCATTTAATTGTGTCAATGCAATATAATTAATTGTGCCAACACAATACAATTAATTGTGCCAACTATAATTGTGCCAACGTAAATTAAATTGATAAACCTATTTTAATTTTGTGGCTCCTAATTTACTAGGGGAAATAGTTGGGGAAAAAGAGGCTTAGGGAGAACTTTGGAGAAACTCTTTCTCCAACGATGAACACCCTCTCCAACTAAGAACATACTTCGGAATCAAGAATGAGGACGACGCACGAGCCTGACTTAGGAAGCGTGTTGCGGAAGCGATGATCGTTGTCACCCTCATCGCCTTCACTGACTTCTTCTCGCGACACCTCCAACTAGAAATTGAGGTAGGTATTGTTGTTTGTTTATCTCTTTCCCCGTTCTTGATGTTCATCTTGATTTAAGAACATTTATATTCTTCTTGATTAAAGAACAAATAAGATGCTTGCTACTGTTCTAACATGGAGGGTGTGGGCCCAATAAACACGGCCCAACCTCTCTACAAACTTTGTGAGATTTTTATGGTCTTGAATCGATAAATACATTCCGAGGTGAGTGCGGGAGTCTACGGAATGAAGAATGGGCCACCGGGGCGCGCCTGGTGACCCGAGGAACGTAGCGTCGCCTGAAGGGCTTGGGAGCGGCGGCTGGCACCTCGGCTGGCCGTGAAGATGGAGGTGGCGCAACTGCGCCACCAGAGAAGGGCTGTAGTGGAGTGAGGGAGGTAAATGGTGTAGGGCCGGCTGCGTAATGGTGATGGCGGCGCGTGTCCACGCCGCCTAGCGTGTAGGTGTCGCGACGCAAGGCCACGACGGCGGCAGAAGGGTGGCCGGCTCACTACCGGCCGCCAGTGGTGGCGTGGCGTGTGACCGTGCCATGGAGTATGGCTGGCCATCCAGCCATCCGCGGGCCGCCCAGCGGGCTGCACACCGCAGGCCACCCAGCGGGCTGGGCCGGACCCGGACCAATTTCGACCCTTTTCGCTCTTTCGGCCATAACTTGAGCTACGAGCATCCATTTGATGAACCGTCTATGGCGCTAGAAACCTTGGATCGAGATATTACTTTTGGTATACCCCACTTGAGTTTTGGATAATGTTGGTCTACGACCGGGTTGGATCAAACATGAATCCAATCAGGCACTCTGGACTAAAATACCAATAACTTACAAACCAGACATCTGATTGACACACCGTCTATTACGTTGAGACCCCTATCACGTGGCGGTACTTTGGGATACTTCTTCGTGGGAATTCATGGCATTTGGAGTATTGACCTATGGCTTAAGGAGCGGACCCTCCCGGAATCAAGCAAGCTTTGTGCGGGAACCTTGTGGCTGGGTGTAACATGTGAAAGGAATCCTATGTGGGTATGTACTTTGGGATCCTATGTGGATCTGTGATTTGGGATCCTATGTGGGTCTATGTTTGAGAGTCCCACTTGGATCCTCCCTAGGAAGTCCATGTGGGACTACTCTAGGATCCTACGTGGGTATGCTATATTAGGATCCTATGTGGGTCTGATGATTTAGGATCCTACGTGGGTTTGCCTCTTAATAGAGTAAGATGATTCAGTAGTTACATATAATCATCTTTACTACCATACTTATGTTATACATGGTGTGAGCTGAGTGTTTACCTTTGTGGTAATCTTCTGTGTGGTGTACCTTTGTGGTACTTACCTTCGTGGTGATACCTTTGTGGTATTCCTTTGTGTGGAATTACCTATGTGGTGCTTACCTTTGTGGTATTACCTTCATGGTGATACCTTTGTGGTATTATTCTATATGGAGTTACCTTTGTGGTGTTACCTTCATTGTATTATTTCCTTGGTGGAACAATTGTACTTTGGCAAAGGATTTGGGCCTTGATTTTCCTCATGAATGAGATGGGTATACTTGATAACTTAGGTATATGTATGAGCATATACCTAAGTAGGGTTTTCAATTGTTTTCATACTTTATGGTTTATACTTTGTGGATTTTGTGAGACCTTTGAGGGTCTCGAGGTCCCTACTGAGTATCATTATACTCACCCCTGCACAGGCTACGCCCGCACCTTGTTGTGTTTAGTGCAGATGACAGACATCACTGACTGAGGATGAGGGTACCAGGACTAGAGGTATCTCAGAGGTGGACCTTAGATGAGGCGTACCGTAGAGACGATCGTTTGAGAGCTATACCTACCCTTCTGGTAGGATCCTTGGAGGGTGTTCATAGGAGCTTTCTAGTTTTCTTGTACTTTTCAGTTGTGCTTGTATTCTGGCCCCTTTTTACTTATTGTACACACTGTTTTTACTATATAGTTTACTTGTGGTCATATCTTTCTATGTTCTTGGTTGAGTGTGTTTATAGGATATAAAGGCAATGCCTTCCCGGTTTTAGGGATTATGCCTTTCGGTGCTAGTCACCAGCCCCTGACCTATGGAAGGTGGGCTTGGTGTAGTCACGGCACATGCCCCGGGGGATAGGTTGTAACATGAGAAACCATAATTGTTTTTGGAATTTATTTTTGATATATTAATTTTGAACTGTGAAAATAATGGTTCGATTTCAATCTAGAATTAAAACTATTCAATGGATTAATCTTATGAATTTTAATATTTTGATATATTTTTAATTAAATAAAATCTATAAATTAAAATCATAAAAAATAATTGTGAATTTTTAATTTAAAGTTTGTAAATGAATGTGATTTTGATAAAAATGTTTATAAATTATATGTTTTAGAAAAAATAGTTTTTTAATTGATTAAATGTATTGATTTTGAAATTATTTTTTCCAAGAATGAAAGTAGTATTTTAAGTGTTTTATTTTTATTGGAGAATTAATTCTTTGCTGAAATCAATTTTTTTTGTTTTGAATGTTGAAAAAAAATTATTAAGTGTCGAAGTGACTATGGGTGGTTGAAGTGACCACACATGTTCTCACAATCATTATACTAACCACACAGTCATTTAAGTGACCACATGAAGATGTTCTAATTGAACGTGCATGCTGATTTAAGGTTTCCATGTGCTACTAAATAAATTAAAATGCATGATATATTTAACATGATCCACCCTTATCACGGTAAGTATATTGACTATAAAAACCCCCCTCCACACCTAACATGCAGTCATATCCCAACCTACTGTAAACATCCTCTTCACGGTCACTTCCAAATTTCTGTGTGACCACCCTCATCAGACCATACAACCTCCCACTTTAAGTGACCTTGATCATGATCAATCCATTTTTTAAGCTTTGGTAAAGATAAATTCAACTGATAGTGTGCCTCTACCCATGATCACTTATCTAACTTACTGCACCACCACACTTGTCAAGATATGGATGAATAATGACATTGAAGATCCTACACCCAAACCAAATTTGAATCATGTCTGATGAAACCATCCCCAACACCAGATCCGAACCACTACACTACCAAACTAACCCCTTGCATGCCACCCTATGAAATTGAACCCTGATAAATATTCCATTAGAATCCATCAATCCCACCACTATTAAGAGATGAACTTGTTAGAAAGTTTCCACCACACACCCCACTAGTTTAAGCTTACTGATGAATTTAAAAACCTCAATTCACCACTGGAGATGGTTACCAAGGAAGATTTACCTCCAGTTAAAGGAGATGAAGCCGTAATATCCATTGACCACTAAATAATCTCAAACATGTAGATCTGAGATTTCTATTGAAGATTTCCCAAAACCTAGGAACACTGCTGCACCAAACCTCACTAGAAATATGGATATGATGAGATTTGGAGACACCTAATGAATATTTCACCACTACACTTAATCTGGTGCTCACCCAGGATAAATCACCTGATTCAAACCACCCTGAGGCCATTAGAAATGCTCCTCTCTATCAAAACTATCCCTCCTACCAAGGGATATTGAGGAGACCCAAATCGTGCACTGCCTCCCTATTGATAAAACTTTCACCACACCCTCCTCGAAGAAGATATATGAAACTGATACAAATAAGACCTCCATATGATGAAATAAGAATAATGATGATGGAAATATAAAAAAAAAGAAAAAGAAAAAAAAGATGGAATAAAAAATATATTAATGATAAAATTAGAACAAAAAAAAGATGAAACCAAATCAATCGAGGTTGAATTTATGATATAATTAATTGTTTTATTTTTGACACTATTTGTAGGTTCAAATATAAATCCCAATTAGAAAGGGACAATTATAGTGACATCTATGCTAATTTTATAAGGCTCAATATCTAAATACATATCCTGTGTGTCCATGGTCTTCCTCCAAACATATTTCAAAATAAAATATACTATGAATCCCTAAATTAATTTTCCTATGAAGAAATGTATAGAGATTTACCATGGTAGGAATGTGAACCAGTTAGGGAAGCTTCTCGATTCCATGAAAAAGACACTGTATCCCTCAACTAGACATGTTTCGAGAATCTAAATTGACTTCTCAAAAAAAAATCAAATAACATTCCAAAAGCAGTTAAAGATGTCATGTTCTACTCTTGTAGATAATTTCTATATGTTATAGGGATTCCTAATAATTATTTTATAAATATTTCACTATGATGAGTCCCTGTATACTCACTTGAACTCACTCATTTTTTTAGGATCACTCATTGCTATTGATTTCTTGATTTCTTTTATTCCATGTTGCAATAACTCTAGTGATGGAACACTAATCCCTTAGTGTCTTCACCATTGAGATTTATCATATCCCCCATGTTAATTAATTCCACAATTAAACTATTCAATTTCTTCTATTTATCTCTATGGATTTATTCAAACTTTATAGGAAATAGGTAATTTATTATTCCTCACATTCGGAATTAATCTTATATTATTCACTGGGTCTCACACATAGGCTAATTAGGTATTCTCCATTGATTATGATCATGATTAGTGGGTTGATTTAAGGGAAATCATAAATTTTTAATACTAGGCTAGGTAATATTAGAGATTTCAGTGATTATTGTATCCCTCCAGTTAAACCAAAAATTAAAAGAGATATTTCAATTGGTTATAGAGAAAATAGAGTAAATAAATAATAATGATTTAACAAGGTAATTAAGGGGATATCTGAGGTTTGGAAATTTTTTTATTTAATTGATTTTAAAACTAGTAAAATTCAATATTCAAAATATTTTCAATAATTAATCCATAAAACAAAAGTGAAACACACCCATATCTTTATCTTATAAAGAGAAAAAATTGAGGCCACCTAATACTACATTTAATTTTGGTTGAAAAATAATTTTTCTGAGCACCCTATGATATGTTAGCATAAAACATAGTGAAATTTTCTGGGAATCCAATGTTTTTTTCAAATGATGAGATCCAGTTCTTCTAGCCTCATTGGTTTTGGTCACGAGGTTGAGAGAACTGTTCTTGCTAGACTTCAAACTCTAAAAATCATAGAAATAGAGGAAATGGATTTTTTTACCCTTCTATTGAGTAAATATACTCCATATGATTCTTCCTCTATAAATGTTACATTAGGAAGTGAAAAAATGGAATATAATCTTACTCAATTAGATAGGACTATGAGGGAAATGTATGCACCAAATTTCAACATTAATAATTAACTTACAATTATAATTGAATGAAAAATTTTGTTAACTCAAAACTAGAATGATTGGAATACATTTTAAGTTTTATGGATTATCATATGAAGACCCCAATAATAATTTTAGAATGTTTAAAGAAGTATAAAATGGATTAAAAGTAAGAGGAGTCACTAAGGATCAAATCAACTGGAAGGTTTTCCACTTCTCTATTAAAGGGGAATCCATGGAGTGGCTCTACAATATACAAGATAGAGAATTCACCTTATGGGGTGAGATATAGAGAGAATTACTCCATAAGTTCTTGTCTTCTTTAAGGAGTTATCAACTTATGAAGGAGATATATGGAATCAAACATGAAACTGGAGAAACTCTCTATGAGTTTCAGGAAAGGTTCAAGAAACTTACTAAATCCTTCCCACACTAGCCCTATGAAGAACATAATTTCTTGGTATTATTTTACCAATGATTTATGGAAAATGATCATAACCTACTGAACACTTATTTGGGAGGATAAGTAATTTATAAGTCACCTGTTGAAGTTAGAGAACTAATTGAAATAATCTCTCAAAATTCTCAACAATTTGGTATGAGAAATGAAAACAGAGGCATACATGAGGTTAATAGTTCTAATTCAATATTATTAGAAAATAAAATTGAATAAATAATATCTCTTATGAGATAGAATACTGTGAAAAAGGTGCATGAGTCATCACCCACTACACCACTTCAGGACTTCCAGCTCTTCTTTTCTCAAGAGCATTTCACTAATGGATTCCATCTTGTTCAAGGGACTAAAATATGTGATGATATATTATAGTGGTAGTTCTAGAACCACCAAAATGGAACCCAAGGATTCATATATTTTATTAATAATCAATTTTGAGATGGGATCCAATAGCAATAAAGGAAATTATTCCAGTAAGCATTGCAACAAGCATCTTAACAGCCATTCCAACCCTCACCATTACAGTGGAAAAGTTTCAAAAAATACGCAAGCTAATGGAAATAGAAATATCAATATCATTACATGAATGAAATGTTGATATAGGTAATAGAATCTAAAAAAATTTAAAGGACCACTCTCACTCCTCATGGATCAAAACTGAAGGAATTAAATGGGTGGTTTGGCAAGATCATTACCACCCTAAATAATATGGTAAATCAAGGAATATGTAATATTCCTTCTGAACCAATTACAGAAACTAAATTAAATGTAAGTTCTATTACATTAAAGAGTGGAAATGACCTAGAAAATAGTGAAGTATCACCTTTAGAGATCGATGTTCGAAGTGAACATCAACATGTACCCGATGAAACAACCTAAGAAAAATAACTTGAGGAGAAAGCAATGAAGGCATAATAAAAGAAAGGAAAAGGGAAATTTAAGATGTATGGACCACATTACCCCCACCCTCTTACATTAAATGATAAAATAACCCAATAAAACCATTGAAGAGTCACTACAACAAGATATGGTGGAAGTGCTCAAAAAATTAGAAATCATCAGGATTCCATTCACCAAATACCCTAGTATGAAAAATAAATTAAATACATGAGCAATGTTAGAATGATATTATGAAGAAATGAAGGGGTAAGATGGGTAAGAATTTTTATTCTCTTGTTACCCCTAAAATACCTCATAAATTCCAAGATCTAGGTACTTTATGAATCCCGTACATAAATGATAAAATTACTTTTTCTAATGAATTGTGTGATTTAGAAGATTCAATTAATGTAATTCCCTTTTCCATTTATTCTTCTCTGTAGATAAGAGTTCTCAAATCCACCAAAGTGGTTGTAAAACTAATTAATCAAGCCATTGCATACCTGATAGTTTTTCTTGAGGTTATCTTGGTAAGTGGACAAGGTTACCCATTCCCTGGTGACTTATATATTCTCAATATAGATGAATGAAAAGATAAAGATCAATCCCCCATAATTCTAGGTATTTCATTCCTCAAGACCACTAAAATAATATTTAATGTCAATGAAGTCACAATTTCTATGAATTTTGGTGAGGAAAAAATGATTTCAAATATGCTTGACTCGTTGAAACACCCACATCAAGATAAATATATTTTTACATTAAAAAATATAGAATTACCTTGTTCTTCGAGGGAAGAAACTAAAATATTTGATGATATAATCATATTTGGTGAAGACTCGGAAAAACCCAACCTATTTGATAAATATTTTTTTGAAAATGAACTTAATTTAGAGAAAGTTTCGAGTGTTGATCAATTTGAAGAAATTAATGAAAGTAATTTTAATAACTTACCAAAATTTTCCACTAATTTTCTACCTTACATGTGTAGGTTTCTGACATGGAGAACATTGAGATAGAAAAATTTCTTAAAAAACCCCCTAAGATAAAATTAAAACGACTTCCATCAAATTTAAAATATTTTTTTAAAAGGAAAATATAAAACTTCCAATTGTAATATAAAATAATTTAGATTCTAACCAAGAACACTAACTGATGAAAATTCTAAAACATAATTCTAGGGAAAGAGGATAAACACTATGTGAAATTTTATGGATTATCCCTAACACCTACAGGCATAGGATTTTATTGGAAGATGAATATAAACCAATGAGAAAACCACAAATGAGGATTAACCCAACCATGATATAGGTAATAAAAAAATAGGGAGAAATACTTTTAGGAGCTAGAATAATCTACCCTATCCCAAAATTCTAATTGGTGAGTCCCATTCAAATTGTACCAAATAAAACTAGATACATGAATGTGAAAAATTATAATAATGAACTAGTTACCATAAAAATCTAGAATAGTTAGGGAGTCTACATAGATTATAGGATATTGAACAATTTAATCATAAAAGCTTTCCCCCCCATACCCTTTGTAGAGAAAATGTAAGATATACTAGATGGGAAATTTCATTATTATTTCCTTGATAATATTTCTAGGTACTTTTAGGTCCCAATAGATCCTAAGGACCAATACAAGACTAAATTCACATATCCCTTTGGTATGTATTTCTATTTATTGATTCATTTTTATCTTTGAAATTCCACAGGTACCTTTTTTCACTGTATGGGGAGTATTTTCCTAGACCTGATTGAGAAATTTCTAGTGGCATTCCTTAATGACTTCACTATTTATGGAAATTGTTTTCAAAGCTTTCTGGAGAGTCTGAAAAAGTTTTTAAAAATATGTATTGGAAAAAACTTGGCTTTAAATTTTAAAAAGTTTCATTTTATGGTAGAAAAAGGAATTTTTTGGGTCATTTAATTTCTAAATATGGAATTGAAGTTGATAAATCCAAAGTTGATGTTATTTTCACACCACATTACCCCACCACTATGAGACAAATTAGATCATTTCTAGGCCACATTGGATTTTATAGAAGTTTTATTAGGGACATTAGAAAAATGTATTTACCCCTAAATAAACTACTCAAGAAGGAAAATAATTTTGTTTTTGGTAATTCATACAGAATATATTTTGACAGATTGAAAGAGTTCTTGACCACTGCCCCTATAATCTATCCAATAAAATAGAGTTACCCATTTGAGATTTTTTACAATACCTCCAACAGATATGTTAAGGATATGCTTTCCCAAAATATTGATAGACTTCCATAAGTGATATCCTACACTTCATAGACCTTATACACTTCCCAGATTAACTACACAACAATAAAAAATTATTTTTTGTTTATTGTTGTAGTTTTATAAAAAATTCATTATTATCTTTTAGTGAAATACGTTAATGTTTATTTTGATCATATAGAATTGAGAAATTTAATCAAGAAAACTAATGCAAAGACTAAACTAGTGGATGGATGTTGCTGCTACAATATTTTTTCTTAGATATTAAGGACAAGAAGGGATATGAAAATATAGTGTAAAACCAAATGATCTGAATACCTCACACTTCCGAGGTAGAACTAATCCCTATAACCAATCTAGATGATTAATTCCCAGGTGAGAAATTATACTACCTCATCTAAGATCCTTGGTACACTGACATAGTAAAGTTTATGTTCATAGAAAATGAAACCTCCTTCTTTTCTAAATATTAAACTCATAAACTAAAATATATATCAAAATATAATTTCTAGGAGGATCATTATTTATGAAAAATATACAATGCTAAAGTCATTAGAAGATACATCCCTGAAGAGGAAATGAACTATGTTCTTTCTTTTTATCATACACTTGCATGTGGAGGCCATTTTGGACCTCAAAGAACTGCTAGAAAAATTTTAGAATCTAGATTGTTTTGGCCCTCAATTTTTACAAATTCACATGATTTTTTTAAAAAAATTCAAAAAATGCCAATTTATTGGTTTATTTTCTAAAATACATGAAATTCCCCCAAAAAATTGATTTTATATGATATATTAGATGTTTGGTGAATTGAATTAAAGGGACCATTTCCTATTTCATTTGAATTTTACTACATTTTTTTGTAGTGGAGTATGTCTCTAAGTGGAGTGACGCAAAAGATAGTATAACAAATTATTCAAAAACAATAATTTATTTTCTAAAATCATTTTTTTTGGTTTTTAATGCCTTGATATGGTGACTAAGGAACCCAATTCTACAATAAGAACATGGAGGCCCTCCTAAAGAAATATGGGGTACACCATAATACCTATAGTGCCTCCCACCCACAGATAAATGGACTGGATGAGGTGTCCAATAGAGAAGTAAAAAAGAATTTTGTAGAAAATAGTGCAGCCCAACCATAGAGACTAGAGTAAGAAATTAGAGGATGCACTGTGGGAATACAGAACTAACTAAAAAAATCCTTTTAGCTATGTCACCATACATATTTATTTATGGTAAACACTTCCACTTACCTTTTGATCTTCAATAAAATGCTTACTAGGTTGTCAAAAAAAGTGAACCTATAGTTTGGGAAGGCTAGAGAAAAAAAGGATACTACCGATGATAGAGCTTAAAGAGTTTAGAGTGGAAGTATATGAGAACTCACTATTGTACAGAGATAAAACTAAATATACTCATGGAAATTTGATCTAGAAAAGAGAATTCCAAGTTGGAGAAAATGCATTTTTATTTTCTTCAAGGTTAAAGCTCTTTCCTAGTAAGATTCATTCCAATTGGATTGGGATATAAATAATAACTAATACATTTCCTTTTGGTGCATTTGATATTCAAGGAGAAGGTTCAATATATCCATTCAAGGTTAATGACCAAAAACTAAATAATTACCAAGAGGATTTACAAAAAGATCCTATAGAGGAGTCCAAACTCCTCTCTATTTTTGATAAATAGAGCACCATCTGGTAGTCTCTTTCCTTCATATTGGTCTACTTTCCTATTTTATTTTAAACTATTTTTCTTGAACAAATTCATGATGTAATTCAATTGGAAGTATGTTAGAACCAAGTGTGGGGGAGAGGGACAAAGTAGTTTTAGTATGTAAATACCCCTTTTCTATTTTAAACTTAGTTTATATATTAAAACTAAAGAAAATCCCAAATTTATTTTTTGTAATCTATATATAATTTCTATAGGTTTCTATTTTTTGATTCTTGGAGTGTAATTAATAAAAAAAATTGAATTTTCAATGTGTTGTGCCTAATTAAGGTACCACGCTAAATTTGAGGATTTAAGTGATTATAAAATTACTGAATGAGAGTAATTTTTAAATGAATACAATCCCTATCATATGGAAATTCTATTTCAAGACTAGGTAAATAAAGTTAAAAATGAAAGATTATTTTAGAATAAAAATTATAAAATGCGGTCACTGGAATTTCAAATTCAATCTTTAGTGACCTAGCTTTATTAATTAAGAAACACCTTAGGGAGCCTCCCTAAAATAAATTCATTTTATTCTTTTAAACAAATATTAAAATGGAAAATTAGCAACCAAAAATTAATTTCTAAGATAATGAAACTATGTGTATGAGTATCCATTTTTTACATGTTCAAATAAGTTCTTTTATATAGTGATCTTCACATACATGACTGTGAATTTTTTTAAAAAATGAATAAATTTTCCATATGTTAAAAATGAGTTCATTTAGGTTAGGGTAATTTTGAACCCATGAAGGTGATAATTGACTTATAAAAATATCATTTAGTAAGTATCAATGTGGTTTGAAAATGAACTTTGGTTTAGGAAGCTTTGAAATGAGTGAAAGATGGAAGTGTTACTTATTAAAATTTTAATACTAATTAAATCTATCACATTCACTCATGGAAACAGAATTTGGATTTGAATTAAAGTTAGAAAGTTTGTAAAAGTCATATAGGAGTCATGACCATTTAGTTGATAAATTATTTGATTTCTTCCAATTTTGGATGTGTATTTAAGTTAGGTAGAATAATCAAAATATTTGAAATTCAATGATAAAATTGTTTTGGAGTGAAATATTTCAAGTGTAGGGGAGTGATGTGTACCAAAATTTTCAAAAAAATGTTTATTTTTCATTGAAAATAAACCATAATTTTATCTAATTCTTATATTTTAATTGTTTTATTTTTTATTGGATAATTAATTCTACACAGAAATCAAAATTTTGTTGTTTCACAGGTTTAATTTTTTTATAAAGTGACAAAGTGACCTTGGGAGCTGGGAAGTGACCATGTGAATTATCACAATCACTATATCGACCACATGATCAATTAAGTGACCAGATTAAGATATTGAAACTAACTGCACATATTGATTTAATGTCACCATGTTCTACTGACCGAACCATGCTGTGAAAGATCCTACATCAAAACTAGATCTAGATGACAATCGATGAAACCATACTCACTGCTAGATACAAACCCTAGTTCCACAACACTACCCTCGTGTGTGCCTCCCTATGAAACCAAAACCCTATTAAGCATCCATTGGAAGCCATCAATCCAACCACCATTGAGAGACAAATTTTTTGGATATTCTCCCATACACACCCCACTAGTTCGAGCTTGCTGATGAAGCTCAAACCCTCACTGCACCACTGGATCTGGTTATTGAGGATGAGTCATTATTGGTCAAAGGAAGAGTTTTTAAATATGTTTTTTGATTTTTTTGAAAAATTACTTAGGTTATTTTTTTTAAAAACATGCTACAAAGGTGGAATATGCAATTCCTCCTTTGTATTAGTGTGCAAAGGCAGCATCAGTGATGCCGCCTTTTCTCCCCTGTGCCGCCTTTGGCCCGGATTGATGACATGGAAAAGGCAGCCAGGGGGAGGCCGCCTTTCGTATCTGGGTAAGGCGAAAGGCGGCTTTTGCGATGTCGCCTTTGGACTTACGCAGAGGTGAAAGGCGGCCTCCACGATGCCGCCTTGGCCTGAACTCCCTATAAAAGGGCGGCCACCCCCACTCTCCTCACTTGATCCTAACCTTCATCTCTCCTAAATACTCTAATTCTCTCTAAAAAATTCATTTGTTGTGTGGGTTTTTATAAAGCGTCATTTAGAGGTATGTTTCTTTATTTAATTTAATGTTTTTATTTAATTAATTTACTTTATTTTAGTTTTCAATATTTCATTTTTGAAGTAGTTTACGTAGTTCTTAATATTTGGTTATTTAGTTTCTATAATTAGTTATATATAGTTTGAAATAATTATTGTTAGGTAGTATAGATTAAGTATAGATTAACTTAGGATTAAGTATTTTGAAATTTTGGTATCTTAAAGATTATGTGGTTATCTAAGCAATTAAATTCCTGTCTGGATACAAACAAGTGGATGTGGATCTGGCACAAATGTATATAAGGGTAAAACCCAAAAACACCGCTTTGAGATAGACTCGAATGGAAACTGGTGCACGATAATGGGCCTTGCTGCATCCTTGTTTGACACTCCCATGGAATATGCTTAAGATGATTCATATTTTATTTATAAACTACTAAAATATCTAAGAGGAGAAAAATCAAATAAGTATATTTATCAATGATAAAATGATAAATATAATGTTATAGAATCAAATAAGGACACAAGAATTAAAAAATTAGAGTTATTATTAGTTAATTATAATTAACTAATGAATATAATATGATTAACTATTAAATAATAAATAATTAAAGAACAACTTAATAATAATCAAATAGCGATTAAAGAATTATTGATTAGTTAAAAACTATATGAAGAAAATTAGTTTAAAATGACAATTATAATTATTTAAAATGAAATGGAGAAGAAAATGTTTTAAAATGTAAATATTATATCGTTTAGAAATAATAGTTACTATTAGACATAATTAATTATAGAATAATTAATAAATAATATATGATTAAAACATGGATCCATATAATTATTATCTAATGATACTGATGAACATATAAAGTGAAATAAAGAAGAACAAACACATTAAATAAAAAGGTGCCCTAAAATTACATTCTAATAAATATAATATGGTCAAACATCAGTAGCTTAGTTTAGGGTATAGAAAAATGCCCTAAAATTACATTCTAATAGACATCATATGGTCAAAAAAAATTGTTAATATTTGTTACACTATCACAATTTTGATGAAAGAAACATTTTTAACGTAGAGAGTCATGTTTCCCTCTGTGTACAACTATGGGGAGATTATTCAAACTGAGTAAGGAGATTCTTACAGTACACAACCAATTATGGTGGTTAGTACAGTTGATTGTGTACCCATTAGTGACCTTCAAGAGATAATTTGTGTTTCCTTAAATCTGGGACCCGATCAAGAGATCATGTCAATGAGCTATAGACATTTGCAATTTCTGACAACTCTGTGGCATCTAGCTTGTCCATTGGTTGCTGATGCGTAGTGGGTCAAAACAATTAGTTTATTTTCTCAATGGTCAGATGGTACCATGATGGAGTTATACGTTGATGTTTCTACTGTACAACAACAACGTTCACCTATACGAAGACATAGAATTACAAGAGTGGTTGAAGACAATCCACCCCATGAAATTGAGTGTATTATAAATGATTCACCAGAAGAGGACAACCTAAATGATCTCCCAGATATAAATTTCAATTCGAATTCCGATGAGGAGTTTCATAATGATAGATTATATGGTGACAACAATGCTGATGAGGAGGGACCAATGGAAGATAGATAGGAGGTTTTGAGAAATGCAGTATTTGTACATCAACCTCGACCTACAATAAATCATTCACCACTATTTTCATCTTAGTCAGAAGAAATGAAACGCATGCCTGAATTCAAAAATACTGTTCTCACACTAGCTACTGAGTTACCTGGAGTTGTATCAGATAGGTATAGTGAGGTGGAAAAAACCTTATATATTGGAAGGAATTTTCCTAGTAAAGACAACTTAAAAAGCATGTTAAAGAGATTTCATATTGAGAGAAACTTCAACTATGTAGTTCACGAATCATGCCATAGTAAATATGTTATATAGTGTGAGAAGTATGGGGATGATTGTATATTTCACTTAAGGGTGATTCCAGACATTACATTTGGAGGTTGGAGAACCTCAAGGATTGAGGCGGCTCATACTTGCGTTCAGCCAAGCCTCAAACAAGATCATACCTCATTGGATGCAAATTTTGTGTCATCTATTATTGTTAAGATGATTAGGACATGTCAAGATGTTCCAATATCCCTTTTTCAAGAAAGGATTCAACATACATTCGGTTATAATATTTCCTATAATAAGGCATAGATGGCGAAACAGAAGGCAATTGTGAAGGTATATAGTGATTGGGATGACTCATATCAGGTATTTCCACAATTACTAGCCATACTAAGGCATCATAACCAAGTTGTGTTCCATCTAGATACAAATGAACATGTGTCTCATGATAACCGACTTGATCCATCTTGGGTTCAATTTCATTGGTTGTTCTGCGCATTCCTTCCCTGTATCTCTGCATTTCATTTCTGCAAACAATTTATTCAGATTAATGAAACATTTTTGTATGGAAAATAAAATGGCATATTGTTTTTTGCAGCAAACCAAGATGAAAACCGTTCACCTCTTCCGCTTTCCTTTTCCATTGTAGAGAAAGAAAACTATGAATCACAGAGTTGGTTTCTGGCATGTATCAGCAACCATTTCACCAACATTCAGGGTGTTTATTTGATATATGATCACCATAGAGCAATTAATGAGGAAATCAATGTAGTTCCTAATACATGGAGATACCCAAATGCACATCATTGGTTCTATATTAGACACATTTCTAGCAGTGTGCATAAAAAATCCACAACGAACTAATGAAGAAGGAAATCACGAGGCTTGGTACTCATTCTATTCGTTCTATTTTACTATTTCAATATAAAGATAAAATCAATTTATATGAAATAGCATATATGATTTGTAGCATATGAGTTGGACCAATGATGGTTTGAATAATGTTTTGAACAAATTCGTCAGGCTAATCAAGAAGTTTATGATTATATGATGCGGATTCCAAAAGAGAAATGGACATTAGAATACAATGGGGGGAAGAGGTACGGACACATGACGAAAAAAATTGTGTACATCAATTGTATCTTCAAAGGGATTCACAATATACCTATAACCACCTTAGTTCAACAGAAATTATATCGATGCGTGAAGTATTTTGTGGATAGACAAAAACTAGCATCATACGGAATACAATAGGGGCTAAAACATAGAAGACACTTTCAACGAGAGATTGAAATGAATATTGAAGAAGCTTCTGGTTATCACGTCTGTCTCTTTCAAAGAGAAGACTCCCGATTAGAAGTTCAAGAGCATTTAGACCCCATTAGAAATCGTGTTGGTGAAAAAAAGTGGTATTACTGCAAACAAGGAAATGTCAATGTGGAAACTTTCAGGCCTTATGATTTCCATGTACACACGCCATCGCAGCATGTGCCTCTGTGAACATCTCATGGGAAGAATATGTTGATCCAGTGTATTGGATGGATACCATTTCTAACTATTATGCTTCACCATGGACACCTATCAGGGAGTATCGTTATTTCCCAATGCCTGAAGGCCATCCGATAGTGATACCTGACATGAATCAGTTACGTCCTCATGGGATACTGAAGGCGAGTAGGATGCGTAATGAGATGGACTAGCTCAAGAACAACGACAGAGTTTGGGATGCACGATATGTCATAAAAAAGGCCATAACTGGAAACAATTCCCCAACGTTGTTGGGTCGAGTTCACAGTCTCATTCATAATGATGTACTGTCTTCATTATGACATTCCCATATTGTAAACTAAATTTTGTTATCTCTTCATTACTAATTGACCTATTTTATCTTAATCCAATCCATAAGTATTTAATGATAAATCTCCCCCAAAATATGTGTAACCAAATTCAAGACTCAATATATTAGATAATAGAACTTATTTCATATTAAAATTCTTGCTTTCAAGAAATAACATTAAATCTGAGATAAAAGAATTTATTTCATAAATCCAAAAGCGGAACACTTAAGCCACATTGTAAAGTAAAAGTTATTAACCTAGAAACATGATTCCTGAATGTTAATATTAATATATTTAACCCTAAACCCTCAAACCTAAACCCCAACCTAAACATGTAGGATATTTTAGTAAAATATTCTGTAACAAAATTATAGTATCATAATTATTAGCACAAGTTATTGAATACATAAAATTAGATAAATTCCAAAAACATCATTAGTAATTGACATGGTTTATCTTAATCCAATCCATAAGTAGTTAATCATAAAGCTCCCCCAAAATACGTGTAACCAAATTCAAGACTCAATATATTAGATAATAGAACTTATTTCATATCAATATTCTTTCTTTCAAGAAATAACTTTAAATCTGAGATAAAAGAATTTATTTCATAAATATGAAAGCAAAACACTTAACCCACACTGTAAAGTAAAAGTTATTAACCAAGAAACATGTTTCCTAAACGTTAATATTAAAATTTTTAACCCTAAACCCTCAAACTTAAACCCCAACCTAAATAAGTAGGATATTTTAGTAAACTATTCTATAAAGAAATTATAGTATCATAATGATTATCACAAGTTATTGAATACATACAATTAGATAAATTCCAGAAACATCATTACTAATTGACATGGTTTATCTTAATCCAATCCATAAGTAGTTAATCATAAATCTCTCCAAAAATATGTGTAACCAAATTCAAGACTCAATATATTAGATAATAGAACTTATTTCATATTAATATTATTACTTTCAAGAAATAACGTTAAATCTGAGATGGAAGAATTCATTTCATAAATCCGAAAGCGGAACACTTAACCCACATTGTAAAGTAAAAGTTATTAACCTAGAAACATGTTTCCTGAACGTTAATATTAAAAATTTTAACCCTAAACCCTGAAACCTAAACCCCAACCTAAACATGTAGGATATTTTAGTAAACTATTCTATAATGAAATTATTGTATCATAATGATTAAAAAAAGTTATTGAATACATACACTTAGATAAATTCCAAAAACATCATTACTAATTGATATGGTTTATCTTAATCCAATCCATAAGTAGTTAATCATAAAGCTCCCCCAAAATATGTGTAACTAAATTCAAGACTCAATATTTTTGATAATAGAACTTATTTTATATTAATATTATTTATTTCAAGAAATAACTTTAAATCTGAGATAAAATAATTTATCTCATAAATTTGAAAGCGGAACACTTAACCCACATTGTAAAGTAAATGTTATTAACCCAGAAACATATTTCCTGAACGTTAATATTAAAATTTTTAACCCTAAAACCACAAACCTAAACCCCAACCTAAACATGTAGGATATTTTAGTAAACTATTCTATAACGAAATTATAGTATCATAATGATTATCACAACTTATTGAATGCACACACTTAGATAAATTCCAAAAACATCATTACTAATTGACATGGTTTATCTTAATCCAATCTATAAGTAGTTAATCATAAAGCTCCCCCAAAATATGTGTAACCAAATTCAAGACTCAATATTAATGACAATAGAACTTATTTCATATTAATATTCTTTCTTTCAAGAAATAACTTTAAATATGAGTTAAAAGAATTTATCTCATAAATCCGAAAGCAGAACACTTAACCCACATTGTAAAGTAAATGTTATTAACCCATAAAAATGTTTCCTGAATGTTAATATTAAAATTTTTAACCCTAAACCCTCAAACCTAAACCCCAACCTAAACATGTAGGATATTTTAGTAAACTCTTCTCTAACTAAATTATTGTATCATAATGATTATCACAAGTTAATGAATACATAAACATAGATATATTCCAAAAACATCATTACTAATTGACATGGTTTATCTTAATCCAATCCATAACGTTATATTTAAATTTTACAATTATGACCCATTTTATTTGTTTATATGTAGATGGATGATACCATACTACTCACTCAGCAGCATACCCATATTTTGCAGGTCATGTTAGAGGGTCGTCCAGATCGATTGGTGAAAGTGCGTCGAGTGCACCATTTTCATCACATGGATCCTCTACATGCCATTAGACCTTACTTGCACTGTGCTGGCTTCTATGGTCTTGCCGTATGAGATTTCACATTTGTAGACCATCACCTACTTGCTATCCTCGTTGAGAGATGGAGACCAGATACACACACATTCCACCTACCTGAGGGAGATATGACCATCACCCTCGAGGATTTCGTTGTGCTTCTCGGTCTTCCTATCTAGGGGAGACCTGTTATTGGACTCACTTGTGCATCTTGGCCAGACCTTGCTTAGTGCTTGTTAGGAATTGATATTTTTTCTGATCGTAGGGCTAAAGATGGATCATCCATATCTATTCCTTGGTTGGAGTCGCAGATTCCACATTTACAGGATGATGAAAATGAGTAGAACGTCATGCGTTACGCCCGTGCATATATCTTACGACTCATTGGTGGGACCATGTGTACTGATCACTCGGGGATTCACGTGCATATGATGTATCTACCCCTATTATAGGACTTTGATTGGGCTGGGACGTATAGTTGGGGATCATCCTTCTTGGCATACACGTACAGATCATTATGCAGGCAATACCATAGGGACCGTACATGTCTCGGAGGATGCATCATCCTTATTCAGATGTGGGCATGGGAGCATATCCCAGCATTCTGCCCTGACCTTGCTGGTCCGCCGGTCGAGATGGAGGATCTCCATGATGCTCCGCGTAGAAACTGGTATGATAAGTCATTTCTATTGGTTTCTGATTCTACTATGAGTTATTGACTATAATTTCTCATTTTTTTTCACTATCGTTGATTTATTTTACAGGTGGTGTCAGCAACACAATTTTGACTTGGTTTCAAGATAGAATTTGGGCGTATATCAGCTACAGTTGGACTGTCTCTTACCTGACTAGGTATGTATATACTCACTATCTAAAATATTTAACAATAACATCAATTTTGGTTTTTAGTTAGGTGTTTTTTTTTGACAAAATCACTTGTCATTTTAGATTTCATGGCTTCCATACTTGAGTATTATGGACTAGTTGCCAGCATACTGCACTGTTGGTCTTGAGGATGATATGGTTGTAGTATCCCTCATTCAATTCCATATTATTGAGTGGCAGCAGCCTGACAGGGTCATGCGCCAGTGTTTTTGTACTCAGCCAATTCCATTACCATCGAGACAGACAGACCGACTTCATGGGATGACGCTGACAGGGAGGCAGGATGATGACTGGTCCCAAGTACATTCCAGTTTTCTCGACTGCTAGTACAGACATGCAAAGTTATGTATTCAGGGTGTTCCTACGAATCAATTCTCTCTATCAAAGCAGGTTGACTATGCGTCGTGATATAGAATGAAGTCTATACTGTATCTTACCGATGCCAGCATAGAGATGCAAAGGATGGTAAGTTAATAAACTTTCATTAGTTTGTTTATTGAATTATATTCTCATTCCATTTGAATCTATTTATAGGGCTGTAACCAAGATCAGCTTATTCGCATGAGCGATGAAGATGAGGAGGGGGTCTTTAGCTGGGAAGCCATCCATGCTACAACGTTGGAGGCGAGCGCATCTTTTCATGCGATTTCTGGGAGCATCTTCACGCGTCTGGATCAGAAAGAGGAGGTTCATGCCCTAGAGGCACATCCTATGGATACTGTTGGTACTGAGGAGCCACAACCACGACGACGCAGACAGCGTCGTGCTTCATGTGAGGCCTCACCAGTTCCACAGGCATAGGTCGACCCTCTAGTAGTCTAGGATCATTCGATTCCAAATGTGACTCAGGTGGAATGGGATCCATCTTTCCTGAAAGGATATCCATAGTTCTCTCTATCTTGGGTTCCAGATCCTGCACAACTATGGATTATAGAGCCATCTCCATCTTGGGGTATAGCTCCATCGCAGGCTTTGTTCCCCACCGCGATGGAGGCAGGTCCTTCTACCACCCTAGTGGGAGAAGGATCAGGATGGCCATACGAGATGCAATTGAAAACTCCTCCCACTAACATACAAATGGAGGATGCGACAGTCAATGTTCCAGTGCCCAGGGATCATCCTTCTCTAGGTCATCAAACTCCACTGCACACTCAACACGGGCGTCCTATTCATAGACCTCCATGTGGGATGGAATCTCCTCGCCACAGACATAGGCATTGATTGTACACTATTGTTTACATGTTTTATGTCTACAAAAATCAAAATACTATTATTACTTGTTGGTCAGAGTGGAATATAAAGAGGCGGGTGAATTGAGTTCCAATTTAAGAATTTATTTAAAATTTCATTCATATCGGTCTTATAGTTTATATTATATAGGTCAGCAAAGTCATGTACTTGAAACATTTTTAAGTTTCAAGTAAGTGGATATGATAAGTTATAAATAAATTTTCACCATGATTTTTTAAGAAATTATTTTTATTTTGGACTAATAGTTATATGTTTAAGCAATGTTTAAATTTTCATTCATATCGCTCTTATAGTTTATATTATATAGGCCAGCAAAGTCATGTACTAGAAACATTTTTAAGTTTTAAATAGGTGGATATGATAGGTTATAAATAAATTTTCACCAAGATTTTTTAAGAAATTATATTTATTTTATACTATTAGATATATGTTTAAGAAATATTTAAAATTTCATTTATATCGGTATTATAGTTTATATTATATAGTTCAACAAAGTCACGTACTTGAAACATTTTTAAGTTTCAAGTAGGTGGATATGATAGGTTATAAATAAATTTTCACCATGATTTTTTAGGAAATTATTTTTACTTTGGACTACTAGTTATATGTTTAAGAAATGTTTAAAATTTCATTCATATCGATCTTCTAGTTTATATTATATAGGCCAACAAAGTCACGTACTTGAAAAATTTTTAAGTTTCAAATAGGTGGATATGATAGGTTATAAATAAATTTTCACCAAGATTTTTTAAGAAAATATTTTTATTTTGGACTATTAGTTATATCTTTAAGCAATGTTTAAAATTTTATTAATATCGGTCTTATAGTTTATATTATATAGGTCAGCAAAGTCACATACTTGAAGCATTTTTATGTTTCAAGTAGGTGGATATGATAGGTTATAAATAAATTTCCCCAAGATTTTTTAAGAAATTATTTTTATTTTGGACTACTAGTTATATGTTTAAGCAAAGTTTAAAATTTCATTCATATCGCTCTTATAGTTTATATTATATAGGCCAGCAAAGTCACATACTTGAAACATTTTTAACTTTCAAATAGGTGGATATGATAGGTTATAAATAATTTTTCACCAACATTTTTTAAGAAATTATTTTTATTTTGTACTGTTAGTTATATGTTTAAGAAATGTTTAAAATTTCATTCATATCGGTTTTATAGTTTATATTATATAGGTCAGTAAAGTCACGTAATTGAAACATTTTTAAGTTTCAAGTAGGTGGATATGATAGGTTATAAATACATTTTCACCAAGATTTTTTAAGAAATTATTTTTATTTTGGACTACTAGTTATATGTTTAAGAAATGTTTAAAATTTCATTCATATCGCTCTTATAGTTTATATTATATAGGCCAAAAAAGTCACATACTTGAAACATTTTTAAGTTTCAAATAGGTGGATATGATGGGTTATAAATAAATTTTCACCAAGATTTTTTAAGAAATTATTTTGATTTTGGACTATTAGTTATATGTTTAAGCAATGTTTAAAATTTCATTCATATTAGTCTTATAGTTTATATTATATAGGCCAGAAAAGTAACACACTTGAAACATTTTTAAGTTTCAAGTAGGTGGATATGATATGTTATAAATAAATTTTCACCAAGTAACTAATTAATTATTAAATAGTTAATAATTACATTACCAATTAACTAATTATATTACTATTTAACTAATCAATTATTATATAATTAATTATTAATAATTACTAATTAAGTAACTAATTATTATACAAATAATAGTTATATAATTAATAATTATATTAATAATTAATAATTAATAATTAATAATTATAATTAGTAATTATAATGAATAATTATAATTAGTAATTATAATAAATAATTAGAATTAATAATTATAATGAATAATCATAATTTTTAATTATATTACTAATTATCTAATTAACTATTATATAATTAATAATTATATTACCAATTAACTAATTAATTATCATATAATAATTTTTAATAATATCTAATTATTTCATCATCATATACTTGAATCATTTTTAAGTTTCAAGTAGGTGGTTTTGAAAGCATATAAATTATTTTCCTTGAGCATTTTTTACAATATTATTTTTATTTTAAACTATTTTTTATATTTTTAATACATGTTTTAAGTTTCATTTATATCGGTTTTATAGTTTATATTTTATAGGATTTCAAAGTCACGCGCTTAAATTTTTTTTAAGTTTCATGCACGTGTCTTTGAAAACTTATAAATTATTTCCCATCAACATTTTTTACGAAATTATTTTTATTTTCAGCAATTTGTTATATGTTTAATCCATGTATTAAGTTTTATTTATATTGGTCTTGTAGTTTATATTTTATAGGCTTCTAAAGTCATGTACTTGAAACTTTTTAAGTTTCAAGTGTGTGGTTTTGAAAGCTTATAAATTATTTTTATCATCATTTTTTATGAAATTATTTTTGTTTTCAACTATTTTTTTATGTTTAATCCATGTTTTAAGTTTCATTTATATTGATCTTATAGTTTACATTTTAGATTCTTTCAATGTCACGTACTTGAAACAGAATCTCACATCGGAAATGCAGAATGTTCTGCGCAGGAAATAGAGAACCAGAATCCCACAGAATGTATATATATATATATATATATAAACAAAATAAAATAAAAAATAAAATAAAAATTTTGAAAACAAAAAAATAGTTTTTTTGTTGGTTTTAGTAGAAAGGTGGCAACTGGGTTGCCGCCTTTCCACTTAACCTCAAAGGCAGCATCTGCGATGCTGCCTTTGTAGCGTATTTTTTTTAAAAAAATTAACCTAAGCATTTTTTCATTTTTTTTAAAAACGTATTTAAAAAAATCCTCAAAGGAAACAAAGCCCTAATTTTAATTACACACTAAATAATTTCTATGAAACATATCCAAGCTTTCTGGTGAAGCTTCCTAAAAAAATAGTCACACCAATGCACCAAACCTCACTAGAAATCTGTAGAATACAAGATTTGTGGATTCCGGTTAAATAACACACCATCGCATCCAATTTGGTGCTCACCTAGGATGAAGACACCCGATCTGGATTACCCCGAGTTCACTAAATTTTATCCTCTCCATCTAAACCATCGTGCCTACTAAGGGAGGCTGAGGAGACCCAAGTCACCTGCTACCTCCCTTTTGAGAAACCTACAGCCGCACCTTCCTTGAAGAATCTCTCCACAGCTATCATGAATAATACCGAGGAACAATAATGATGATGTAAAATAAAATAATAAAAAAGGGAAAAATATGAAAGAAAAAATATATTAATACAAAAATTAAAATAATAAAAGAAGAAACCAAATCAAATGAGTGAAAATTTATTTTAAAATTAATTATTGTATTTTTGTCTCTATTTGTAGGTTTGTAGATACATCCCAATCCGAACGGGCCAATTTTAGTGACATCCAAACCCACATTCCAAGTACAAATATCCAAATCTATGTCCAATATTTCCATCATCTTCCTCTGAATAGATACAATGAAAAAACTATCATAGCCTTCAACTGGAAACATGTATAAATCAACTACTTAGCACTAAAATCAAAGTACATTCCCGAAAACGTTAATGACAATGTGTGATAATATTATAGATAATTTCAACATGGGATAAGGAAACTAGAGCATTCTTCTATAAATATCACAATGTTTCACTATGATGAGTCTTTGGAAGCTCACTCACACTCACTCATTATCATAGGATCACTCAATATTGCTACTTTATCATTTATTTAATTCTTTATTATAGTAACTTTGGTGATTAAACACTAAGACATTAGCGACTACACCTAGGAGATTCCCCATATCCCCCTTGTACATGAATTATACATTTTAACTATTCAATTTATTTGTTTATTTGTTTAGATTTACTCAAACTATATAGGAAATATGATATTTTTATTCCTTGAATTTTGAATTAATCTTTTCTTCTTCAATAGATCACACAAAGAGGTAACTTTGGTATTCTCTATTACTTGCAATCATAAGAATTGGGTTAAGTTAAGTGTAATAAAAAATTTACGATTACTAATATAGGTGATATTGGAGGTTTTATTAATCATTGAGTCCCTCCAGTTAAACAAAAAAATATAGGAGAGAGTAACAAGTTGATATTTCACTCATTTAAAGAGAAAACAAAGAGTAAAGATAGAATAATGATTTAAAATGGTAGGTAAGGGGATATATGAGGTTATGCTACTTTAAATTTAATTGATTTTAAAACCAATCAAATTTAATCTTCCAAACTATTTTAAAAAACTGATCCCAAAAAAATTGAAATACACCCATAGCTCCGTTCTATCTAGATAAAAACCTGAGTCCCACTAATACTAAATATAATACAGGTTCAAAAATCATTTTACTGAGTTCCACATGGAAGGAGCACATGAGTTAAATCGATTGTGGTAAGCGGTCACCCCATTTTCTCTATCATTTAGTTTCTTCTCCTCATTTATCAATTATCCTCCCATTCACTATCTAATTCATCCATATAATAGAGTATGTTTTGGGTAGTGATAGTTAGTGAAGATTTATCCTAGATTACTTTAGTAAGAGAATTTCCCTTTATGTAGAGGTCTTTTCATGGGGGAATGACAATTCTATAGGGAAAGTATTGTCTAAAAAAGTACTCTATAATTAATATTGATTTTGATGCTCATAAATACCCTTATTTGTTTTAAAAAATGAAATTATATTAAGTGAATTTATAGAAATTAATATTTTTTTAAATGTTTAATCTGTAATTATATTCAATTCATTGATCTATGGGGAATATTTGTTAAAGTATTATGAACATGTTTTAACATGTTATAGAAACACTGTTCATACCCTACACGTGAAAGCATAATGTAAGGAATCAACCCTATGTCTGGAACAACACATATAGATCATATACCCAATGCTGTCAAAAAAGTATGGTTAATCAACTCTATGTTTGGATGGAACATTACATCTGAGAAAACGGAAAGTATGGATACATAACCCTATGTAAGAAAGGAACCCTATATTTGAGGAAACAAACAAAGGGTTCATCAATCCTACTTTTGTAATCAACCATATATTGTCAACCACGTGTTTGGTGTTTTTTCATCACATAAAGTAAATCTATATTTGACTATTCCAAGATAGTGTTTTTAAATACATGATATGATCTATGATTTATGAAATGGTATTAAAAAAAATAAAGACTGATTCAAAGTTTTTTTAGAGCTGATTTAAAGGCCCATATTCAATGGAATAAATCATTCATATTTATAAGGGAAGTTACAACTCTCTTGAATGATTAAAAATTTGAATGATAGCAGTCTATTAGGATATATTATTGGATCTTCTCAAAACTAAAGGAAGTTGTGAATTCTATATATATGGCCAGAGTATTTGCACCCAAAAAATAAGATATATGACTGCATATTTTTTGAAATATATTTTTGAATATATAACTATTGAAAAGAAACAAAATATCAAGCAACTCTACTATTTTCTAAAGAGGATACACTTTGGAAGATATACATATTTCGACCTCGTACTACTATGTAACTTCTACTGCTTCTTTTTTATATTCTTATTGAAGATCATTCATAACCAAGATCCTTTAAAATCTATTATTAATTGAATATATTAATCTTTGAAGAGGAAGATCCATAATATGTCAGTTTCTACATCAAATGTGATTAAGAACCTATTAATTCAATGAAATCAAACTCTTTTGATTTATTATAGTTTTGGATACTCAAAATCAGTCATGGAAGAGTATCACCTTCTTGGATTATGTTGTGGAGAAACCAATTCCTTGTAAAAGAACTAGAAGCCTTTGTTTAGCCTTATTGTAAAAGGTGTCAACTGCCTCCACTCAATTGTGAAGGTCTTATGATAATAAGACCTTGTTGAGTGAAAATCACCAAGCTCACAAAGATAGAATTGATGGAGTGTACTAGGGTATATTTGTTCCCCAAAACACTATAAAAATTATTGTGTTCTTCTATACTACATATCCACTATTCAATTTATTTACAGAATAGAACACCACATATCTGTATAAATCACAAGGAAAGTTAAAAGCTAAATCTATCAAGATTATTGAAAAGAAACAATTCACCCCTCCAATTTTGTATCTTTGTACTATCCCGACCTAAAAATTGGTATCATAAGTGAGCTTTTGTGATAAATCTCTAGCAGGATTAAAATTATATGATCTATATAAAAGAATATTTCAATGGATGATACTAGAGAAGGTGTGTATATGATTCGTACTCCATACTTCAATGGTTATAACTATGGATGTTTGACATCTCATATGATCATATATCTAAATAATCTTATTTTTAAAGTGTATATGAAAATTATCACTCCTTATGAAATTCTGGAGAAACTAGAATCATGAGATTCTACAAAATAAGATGAGTATGACATCAAATGAAAAGTAATGAATGCTATCATATGTAGACTTGGTCCTTATGAATTTAATCGAGTATCACAATGTCCTTCTGCTTATGAATTGTGGAATACAATCATTTTTTCATGTGAAAGAATTGATATTTTTATACAAATAAGGTATTATGATGAAGAAATAAAGTTTGAAACTTTAGAAGGTATGATGGTGAAAGAATAACCAAAATGAGTGGATGATTGATATAAATTGTCAACAATATTGTTTCCTTGGGAGATCCAATTACTCAATCAGATTAAGCAATAAAATTACTTAAAGTACTACCCTTAAAATGGAAGGGGGTATCTATTTCTATAAGACAACCACCATTGGTCAAAAACCCGACAACGAAAGAATTTATTGGAAATCTGATTATGTATGAAGAAAAAATGAAAGTTGAAGCTAAAGATCATAAGATAGTAAAAAGGAAAAACACTACCCTTAATGTTACATCACAGAATCATGAAAGGAAATAAATAAGAGATGTTACAATCTTAAAATATTTAGACTACTCAAAATCTAAAATGGAATTGGATGAGTTAGCCTAAAAATTTAGCAAATTCTATAAGAAGAAGAGAGACATAAAAAATCATTCAAGAAATATGAGGAAGGATCCAAATAAGTAAGATGCTATAAATGTAATAATATGGGTCATATTAGACCTGATTAACCTTGTCTAAAAGAAGAAAGAAGAAATATTAAGAATAAAAAATAGAAGAAAACTGATTATGAGCATAAAGGGAAAAGAGTGATGAAAGCTACATGGAGTGTATCTAAAGACTCCAGCATCTCTTCCAAATATTAATTAGAAAAAAACCAAAAAATATGAAACAAATATGTGCTTTATGAAAAAATAATAAGATTTGGTAAAAACCTATTACTCTTCTTCTTCTAACACTGATAGCTATTCAAATATAAAAATAGCTACTTACTACTCAATTATTAAAGAAAAATATAATTCTTTAATAAAATAGGAAAAGAACCTTAAAAATATTCACAATGTTGTTTTGAGTGAAAAAAATGAAATTCTAAAACAACATGAAGAATTGATAGAAAAATTTAATACATCTATATAAAATTTTAATATTAATTAAACTAAAATAAAATAATTACATGATGAGTTAGAATCGTTTAAAATTAATGCTATTATTTTAACTATAGGAGGAAAAACTCAAAATGATATTCTTAGAAAAAATGTTATTAAAAGTGAAAAATATGGAATAATAATAAAGGGGTAAAAATAAAAGATATATAAAAATTAATTTTTCCAATTTATAAAAATGATACATGCTTCTATTGTGGAATGAAAGGACATTATTATAACAACTATTTTTTACGAAATCCTCATATAAGAAGAATTAAAAAGGATTTTATTTCCAAAAAAATGTCTGAAAAAAGTAATATAAACTTTGTAAAAATAAGGAAAATATGGATTCTTATATCTTTTCTTACTGACATAGCTGTACCCAAGAAAATATGGGTACCAAAACAAAGTTTTGTTTAAATGTGTTTGCAGGAAAAAGACGATAAGAACAAAATTTATATGTGGTATATGGAAAGTGGATGCTCAAGATACACGAGTAGAGATTCTAACAATTTCTATACATTGGAAAAAATGGATGGAGGACTAGTCACCTTTGGAGATAATGCTAAAGGGAAGATATTCGGAGTTGGATCAGTTGGGGATCCAAAGACAATATGAATAAACAAAGTATTATATATACAAGGGATAAAGAAAAAACTAATAAATATTTCTAAACAATTTTATGATGTATTTTATATTGATTTCTCTAACAATTCTTACTCAGTTTTCAAACAGCTTAAAATTAAAGCACCTAGAACTGAAAAAGTTTATTCTTTGGATCTTAGTTTCTCATGTAAACAAAAAGTGAATTTCTTAACTACTAAGAAAAATGAGTCTTCGATCTAGCATAGAATACTTGGACACTATAATATATTTTCTTTATATAAATTGTCTTAGAAACACTTATTTTTTGATTTTCCTAGTCATAAATTTGAAAATTATAGATTTTGTGATGCATTCCAAATCATCAAACAACACAAATCATATTTCAAATCAATAAAAAATATATATACATCTAAACCTCTAGAACTTATCATCTTGGATTTTTTTGGACCATTAATGATATTAAGTTTGGTGGAAAAACTATATGTTTATATTTTAGTTGATGATTTTTCAAGACTTATTTGGGTTTATTTTCTAAAACTAAAAAGTAAAGTATTCACTATTTTTGATATTTTTTGTAAAATTATTCAAAAAGAAAAAGATATTAAAATAATTTCATTAAGAAGTAATCCTGGTAGAGAATTTGAGTAATAAGAATTTAATTACTTTTTCTTAAATTTAGGTATTAAACCCAACTTCTCTACAACAAGAACTCCTAAAAAATGGAATTGTTGAAAGAAGAAATAGAACTATTTAAGAAATGGTAAGGGATATATTAAATGAATAAAACCTTCCAACCTATTTTTGGGTAGAATCTGTAAGCACAACATTCTATATCATGAATAGAGTTTTAATAAGATTAATCATAAAAAGGCAACTTATGAAATTTGGAATACTATAAACCCTAAAGTAAAGTAATTTAAATTATTTTTATACAAGGAATACATCTTGAATACTAAGGAAAACCTTGGTAAATTTTATCCAAAGTCTATTAAAGGAATATTTATAATATAGTTTTCTATTTATAAAGACAATAGAGTGTATAATATGAAGTCAAGGATTATTAAAGAAATAGTTCATTTGAAGTTTTATGAAAGTGACCCATTCAGTAAAAGGAAAGATCAAACAAATGAAATTATTAACTCTTTTAATAGCATAAGGCCTGAATCACCTAAAATTGATTTTGAAAATAAAATAAATAAAATTTATTCCATTCAAGAAGAAAATGAGGTAAAATAAAATGATAGTTTCTTTTCTAGATATTCTAGAACTTTTAAAGACCATCCTTTAGAAACTGTAATAGGAAATATAGATATAGGAGTAACAACTAGAAAAGATGTAGGAAAATTAGATGAAATTTCTGTCTTACTATCACAGTTAGAACCTAAGACAATATAAAAATATTTAAATGATGAAATTAACTTATAATCCATTACAAATAACTTAACCAATTTAGTATAAATAAAGTTTGGGAGTTAGTAGACAGACCAATCAATTATCTAGTAATAGGAACCAAATGAGTTTTGAGAAATAAACAGGATGGTCATGGGATCATAACAAGAAACAAATATAGATTAGTAGGAAAATGTTACAACCAGGAAGAAGGAATAGATTATGATGAAACCTTTTCACATATTTCTATATTGGAAGAAATTAGAAATTTTCTAGCTTATTCATCTCATATGAATTTTAAAATATATAAAATTTAAGTAAAATATGTATTTTTAAATTGATATTTAATGGATAAACTTTATATTGAACAACCACTAGGTTTTGAAAATCCTCCTCTACCAAATTATGTTTTTAAAAATTTTAAAGCCCTTTATGACTTTAAATAAGCACTTAGAGATTAGAATAAAAGATAAATATCATTTTTATTGGAAAATGGAATTTCTATGGGATTGGAAGATCTTACTCCTTTTAAGAAAATCATTTCCTCTAATATACTATTAATGTAATTTTTTTTTGATGATGTTATTTTCAGATCAATAAATTAAAATATTTAGCATGATTTATCAATTTTTTTTCAAAAATAATTTGAAATTACTATGATGGTAGAATTAATTTTTTTTAGGATTTCAAATTTATCAAAAAGTTTATGGAAGTATTTTAAATATAAGTAAATAAATTCTTTATTTATTGAAAAAATTTGGACTAGAAAATAATAAGACCTATACAACTCCCATGTGTACTAATATAAAACTTGATTTGGATGAAGTTGGAAAAATAGTTGACAAAAAGTTATAGAGAGGTATGATTGGTAGTTTATTATATCTTAGTTTTAAAAGACTATACATAATGTTTTCTATGTATCTATATGGTATATTTTAGTCAAACCCAAAATAATCTCATCATACTACTGTTAAAAGATTTTTTAGATATTTAAAAGGAACTATTTTTCAATCTCCACTTTACCCAAAAACCTTTGATTTTAATTTAATTTCATATTCAGGTGTTTATTTTTAATGATGTATATTAGATAGAAAAAGAAAATTATTTACCTATCACTTTTTAGAGAAATATTTAGTTTGATGGTTGAGTAAGAAACAAAATTTAGTTACTCTATCAACAATCGAGGTAAAATATATATCTGATGGTAGTTTTTGTGTACAAGTGTTCTTGATGAAACACACCTTACAAGACTTTGGACTTAATTTTAATGATATACCTATTTTATCTGATAATACTAGTGCCATTAATATTTCAAAAAATCCTATAATTCATTCAAGAACCAAGAATATTGATATAAGGCATCATTTTATAATAGACCATGTTCTTTAAAAAGTTATATATTTAGAATTTGTAAATACCAAATATCAAGTTACTGATATTTTTACTTAACCACTTCCCACTACAAGTTTTGATTTTATCAAGAGGGGTTAGGAATATTTAATTTTAAATAAATGTTTATTAATTTATTTCATTAATTTATATATTGATCATTTTATTTTATTTAGTAATTATTCATTTACTATTATTTAAATTAAATCAAGAATATATTTTAATTATTGAAAAAGTAAATCTTTTCAAAATAAATAATTAATGATAATACTATATAATTGGATAGATAAACCATACCTCTTCATCAAAACCATCAGAAAACCCTTCCTCTTTATATTCTTGTTCTTACCGTATGATTTCAAACACTTTTGGCTTCCAAATGTCTCGTTAATCTTTTGAAACCCTAGAATCTGAAACTTTCAACTCTCAGATTCTTAGAAATATCGATGAAAAAAGTAGGAGAACAAAGTGGAATAAATAAATGTGTTACCTATCGAATTTTTTTAAGTAAAGGTAATAGAATTCTTTTGGCTCAATCATAAAAAACTTCTTCTAAATAATTATCTATATTATCAAGGTCTAGAAAGTATTTTTACTGAAGGAAAAACTATGTTTATTTTTGATAGAGAAGTAAAATAGTTCTTCAGAAATTCTCAGTACAGTTTCAGTGACACTGAGGATGTCATCATATCTAAAAAATATTATAGGGATTTTTTAATCTTTTATGTAAAAATATCAAAAGTTTGTAGGTTCCCCTATGACAGGGTTTTTAATTTTGATCTTCATTCAATAAAAAACAAATAATATAAGTCAAATGAAATTATTTCATTTCTCTTTAGCTCTACCCAGATAACAAAAATGTTTTTAAGGATCTTAATAATGACCAGAAAGTGCTAGTCAAGTTTATTCAGTCATTTATAATTCTAAGAACTACTAAAATTGAAAACATTCTTTATTTATACATGTATATACAGTTTTTTATAGTGATGTAAAGTTTAATTTCCCAAGGTAAATGTTAAGGTACATGAACCATTATTTATAAGAGGAGGCATAGATGCATTTTTATCCTTATGGAAGGATAATTTCACTACTGGTACATTAAAAAGGCCTGATTAGGGATGTAACAATAAACTCTAAATGTCATCACACCAACCTTCTCAATACTAGAACACTCAGGAAGATATGTTATTTCTAGAGTAAAATACAAGGGAAGATTTTACTTGTTGGCATAGAAGCTCAAAAAGTACCTGGTCCTACTTCTTAGGGGGGAGAAAGAATTTTGGGATCAGCAGCTGTGATCCAAATTTAAGAAGAATAAGTTGCTAAATCAATAATCGATGATTAAGTTAAACAAAAATAACACAAAATCATATTTAATGTCTCTGACCCAAAATCTACAAGAGATGTCCCTTAATCTCTTGAAGAAAATTTGGAAGAAGCAATCGATGAGGCCCTTGTCATCTGGCTTAGAAATAGGGATGAACCTATAGTTCAAGAAATTGTAATTCGAGCACTAGAATTAGAAGTTGCTGCATCTGGTGAAGTTTCCCCACCATAAAATAAACCTATCAACAAATAATAGAAAGAGGTTCTTAATTAAGATGAAAATAAGATTCAATAAACTCTTGAGGAAGAACAAGTCCAAGAAAATTCTCAAAGAAATGAGCAATGTCAACAAGTAGTGACTATTACTATATGGTTAGTCCAGAATCAATTGATTTAAATTATAGTTGATTCCCTAGACAAGGAAACATTTGAACCTACTGAGATCACATAGGTTCTTGAAGATTAATTGTTTTCCTATAGTGAAAACAACAAAGAAAAATATTTATCCTTGGTTGAAAGAGGCCATCCATCTCAAGTTCATAAAGCAGAATCTTTAAATTCTTTAAAAAATAAACATGAAGGATTTTTTGTTCAATTAAATATAATAATAGAAGAAAATTCAAGTTTTCAAGGTGAGTTATAGGCTCTAATAAAATATTTGGAAGATTTAATAATTTCAATTATTTCTAGAGAGGAATTAGAAACTATTCAGACTCAACTAGATAATCTCGGAGAACATTATATTTCAAGAATAGATTTTGATTATTTTCATAGAGAAATGACTGGTTAGTGTGGAAAGCTTCAAACAGAATCTGTTTCTGAAACATAATTCTTATATTTAAGAAGATTTTTGGAAATTCAGTTTGATTTTGTTATAAGTAGTGCACAATAGTATACAACACATACATTATCACCTCAAACTTCTCCATATTTAATTAGATGATTTGAAGAAATCACTATTGTTATGTCTAGTTTCAATGATCATATTAATACTCTATAATGTGATAGTGAACCCCTCAATGTGCTTCTGGACAACCAATGAGATCTTATTTAGAATCTAACTTTTGAATATCCAAGAATCATGACTCTACTAAATTAGTTTGAATCAATGTTATATAAGTTTTTCACTTAGAAGAAACAATTCTTGAATTTATCAAAGTGAATTTGGTAGAAATTTTAATGGTTGTCCAAGATTTGAAGGTTTTGATGAGATAGTTAGCAGAAAATATCACTAAAAATATAAGAGGAAAAATAGAAGAATTGAAATAAGTTGTTCAAGCTAATCAAGATTCATCAGAATCCAAAACCTCTTCTCAAATAACCCTTTCACCTTCAGCCAACCCTTATATTTAAAAATTTCCCAGCCAACATTATTCTTGTAATCATAAACATCTTTTTCAATATTTTTTTTCTTATTATATATAATTTTATCTTATTTATGTTCATCTCTACTACCAAAATACATATCTATTTTTATCTTACCCAAAATTTAGCATTCATTTATAGTTATGAGCTACGTTGAATGTGTTTTAATCCCTTTTCATCTTCTTTATTTTTTATATCACAAAAGGGGGAGAAAAATGTGTAAACACAATATTCTCTACTATAAATTTATGTTACCAATACATTAAAATAATACTGTGAAAAATAAATTTTTAAATAACAATTAATCACAATATCTTTTTAAAATATTATTTCATTTTTTACAATTACTATATTTTATGTATGATATATTATGTGTTTTTTGATCATAAAAAAGGTGGATTTTGTTTAGAATATATTGTCTCAACAATAATATATAAATATTATTTATTTTGATGCTCAAAAAATACCCTTGTTTTTTTACTAATGAAATTACTTTAAGTGAATTTTTAGAAATTAATTTTTATTGAAATATTTATTCTAGAATTATATTTAAGTATTTGATCCATAGGGAATATTTATTAAAGTATTATTAATATTTTTTAATGTATTTTAAAAACACTATTTATACCATAAGAGAGAAAGCATAATGTAAGGAATCAACCCTGTATTTAGAACAACATGTATGGATCTTATACCCGACACAGTTAACAAAATATGGTTAATCAACTCTATGTTTGGATGGAACCCTATTTCTGAGAAAAAGAAAAGTATAGATAAAGAACCCTACATAATTAAGGAACCCTACATTTGATGTAAAAAAACATGGTACATCAACCCTACTTTTATAATCAACCACACGTTGTCAACCCTATGTTTGGTGTTTTTCATCACATGAAGGAACCCTACATTTGACTATTCAACTGCGGAGTTTTTAAATACATGATATTATCCATGATTTCTACAATGGTCTCAATGGAAGTAAAGATCAATTCAGAGTTATTTTATGAAAAATTAAAAGTCATGTATTCAGCAAAATAAATCATTCCTATTTCTAAGAGAAGTTATGACTCTATTTAAGGATTTAAAATTTGAATGATAATGATCTATCAGGGGATATTCTTGGATATTCTCAAACTAAAGAAAACCTTGTGTTCTATATAAATGAATAGAGTCTTTATGACCAAAAAATAATATATATAACTGTATATATTTTTCAATATCTTTTTGAATATAAATCTGCTGTAAAGAAACAAAAGATCAAGCGACTCTACTATTTTTGAAGAGGATACACATTGAAGATATACATATTTTGACCACATACTATTGTTTAACTTATACTATTTGTTTTTTAGCTTCTTATTGAAGATAACTCACAAAAATATCCCTTAAAATCTATTCTTACTTAAAGACATTCATCTTTAAAGAAGAAGATCTGTAATTTGTCAGTTGATGTTACAACTATGATCAAGAATCTGTTAATTCAATCAAATCAAAATCTTTTGATTTATCAGAGTTTCAGCTACTCAAAATCAGTCATGGAAGAGTATCAACTTCTCAGAATAAGTTGGGGAGAAACCAGTTCCTTTTAAAAGAACTAAAATGATCTGTTTGGCCTTATTGTAAAAGGTGTCAACTGCTTGAACTCAATTTTAAAGGTCTTATGATAAGAGGACCTTTTCTAGTGAAAATCATTAAGCTCACAGAGGGAGAATTGGTGGAGTGTACTAAAGGATCTTTCTTCTCCAAACCACTATAAAAATTGTTGATTTCTTCTTTACTATTTATCCACTGCTCAATTTATTTACATAATAGAACACTGCATATCTGCATAAATAACAAAGAAAGTTAAAAACTAGGAATCTATCAATATTATTGAAAAAAATAATTCATCATCCTATTGTGTATCTTTGTATTATTACTACATAAATATTCAAATTATAGGGTGTAGTGTGAGAGTTATCAATCACTAAATTGAGTTGAATATTGAGAACCTTTTGAGAATAATTATTTTAATCAATGTGAACTCCTAATAATCATTTTATTCCTTCATCCTTTAAACTTAATTCTATTTTGAATTATATATATATATATATATATTTTAATATTACATTCATAATTCAAAACTCCATTTTTATATAAGTTGGTATTTTATTAGTTTGAATATAAAGAGCGATAATAGAAATTTAGTGTGGGAAAGTGACCTCCATTTGAGATCAACCCTAGGCATGCACTATATTGCATGCATAGGTAAATAAAATATTAATTGGGGATCCATGTAAAATTTTCATGAAATATATAATGACTAAAAATTTAAATTATTTATAAATGATCATTAAAAATAGAAAAATTTCCTCTAGTTTTGAATTCAATGTTTACCTACCATCGAGATTCAAGAAACTTTCGTATTTTGAATATAGAAAATATTTTTCAAGATATATTATTCTATGTGTACAAATATATAATGTTGGATATTAAGAATATATTGAGGATTTTAGAACTCTTTTTTATATTTAAATATTATTCTGAGAGACCGATACATAAAGCAGCAGGGTATAAAGAAGGTGTTCTAAATCCATAAGTCCCTGAAGGAGATGGACCTGAGTATTCGAGAAAGATGAGAAGATCCAAATATCTAAAGATTTGGAGTAAATTTTAGAGACTAAAAAAATCATTCCAGAAGTTTCTGAAGATCTTGAATAAGTACATGAGCAACCCTAATCCTATAGGCTCATGGATAAGTATTACTCTGAAGAAGAAAGAGGACTTTCCAATACTATATCATTACATAAGAACAATAGCCTGTAGCTAGAGTGTATAACGTGTTGCTGCAGAGGCTCATGGATGGGGTGTATATCCATTTAAGAAGAATATGTGTGGTTAGGGGGGGTACCAACTGATGTAGAATAGTTTTTGGGAGGGGGAGTATAACTACATATAACTAGAGAATCAAATACCAGGGAGTATAACCATTTTCTTCCAAAGAGAGATGATTGGGGGGTATAAAAAATTACACTCTTATGGATCTAGGAGCCACTGTAATTAATTATAATATTATAGTTGAGATGCAACACCCTGATATTTTAAAATAAGAACATTATATTTGATAGTGTATATGACATGTAACACAATGTTGAAATGACCTATGAAATATATTATTTAAGTATGTCCATTATAACCTAACCTTTAAATTGAAGGGTAAAAATAGGATCAACCATAATAATATATATATATATATATATATAAGTATCCTAATCAATAAAAATTAATTGATTATTTCTTAGGAAATAAGAACACAATTTTTAGTAAAGTAATTTTATTCTTCATAAATAAAT
The DNA here is from genome assembly GCA_963277665.1 of Viscum album. Classification (NCBI taxonomy): domain Eukaryota; kingdom Viridiplantae; phylum Streptophyta; class Magnoliopsida; order Santalales; family Viscaceae; genus Viscum; species Viscum album. Next base: position 113,889,863 of record OY728125.1, on the reverse strand, counting down.
TTTATTCAAAAATGTTTTTTTGTTGCTTCTTATGGATGAATAACATAATTAATTTCTTACATGTTATAAAATGTAATTTATGAAATGAAAGTCATTTTTAAAATCATAATATGAAATTTATGTTAGGATTATTTTTTTGGGATTTTTCTGAAAAGTTTGAGTTTTTAATGAATAGTGAAAATAATGTTTTTTATTGAAAATTGTTTTTAAATGTATAATGTCTATCAATTTTTATTTATTAAAACAATATTTACAAATTAATAATTTAAATGAAATATATAGAATATATATAACTATATGATTTTATATCTATATAATGATGATCACTTGTCACAGAGTTACACTATTAAAAATTAGAAAATTTGTGAAGGGGCATTTGCGATGGGACCCCGTCGCAAATGCCCCGTTGCAGAAAAGGGCATCGCAAATAGTTTCATCAAGATTATTTAAAAAATAGAATTTGCAACAAACCATCGCGAAAGGGACCATCATAAATAGCTTAAAAAATATAAAAAATAAAATAAAATAATATTATTAATAAAAATAAAATAATATTAGAAAATAATAATAAAATAATATTAGAAATTAATAATAATAATACTAATATTAATAATATTAATAATATTAATGTAATAATAATAATAATAATAATAATAATAATAAAATAATATTAATACTATTAATATTAATGAAATAATAATATTAATATTAGTAAAATAAAAAAATAAAAAAATAAAAAAATAAAAAAATAAATAAAATAATAATAATATTATTAATAATATTAATATAATAATAATATTAATATAATAATAATAACAAAATAATAATAATAAAATAATGATAATATTATTATTATTATTAATGAAATAATAATATTAGTATTTGTAAAATAATAAAAAATTATAAAAATAATAAAAACCTCAATATTCTTAAAAATATAAAAAATAATAAAACAAAATAATAAAAATTAATAAAATAATAAAATAATAAAAATAATAAAAAATTAAATAAAGTAATAAAATAACAAAAAATTAAATAAATAATAAAAATGCAACATTTTTAACAATATAAAAAAACACACTATATAGAAATGTAAATATTTAATATTAAAAAAAATTCATTCAAATGTTTTATAAAAAAAACAAATATATCACTGAGGTGGATGGTCCACTAGAGGAGTTGGAGGAGATGGTGGAGGGAACTTCATCCCTAAACCACAACTCCAACGTTGCATGTACTTCCTCTACTCGTGCTACTACTATTTCCATCGATGCATCTCCTCATGCTACTCCTGTAGTCGTTAGAGCTCTTCCTGCTGCTGCTTCTTCCATTGTTGCATCTCTTGTTGCTTCCATTGACACATCTCCTCCTGCTCCCTACGCATACTCTCTATAAGCTCACTTTGAGCTCACAATTTCTCCTGATATTGTGCAGTAGATGACGATGACTCTCCATGAGAACCTCTCAAGTTGGACGCCGACATCGTAGTGATACCATAATAACTCTTAGGCATCAATTGAGAGTTGATACAAAAAACTCAGCCTTTCTTGAAGGAATACTCAGCCGCCTGCATTCATGTTGCCTCATCAAATCGATGGGCACTGTTCTAATCCGCAGTCTCGGTCTGACTCTCAGTCTATGTCAGAGATATCGTAGTCTCTTACGACTCCTTCAATTGTAATTTAAAATTAAAATAGTTAAAATATTATTTTTAGTTAATTTTAAAACTAAAAAAAACTATACTAACCACAATCTGACAGTGGTGATCATCTCTAATCTCTCCAATGACCAGATCACTATACATCCTCCTATAAACATCGAACTTCATAACATTAGACTGTTCAACTTCCCATTTGAATATAAGTAAACTGTTATATTTAAAGTGATATAAATTATTTTTAAAAAGTACTTAAAATATGTTCCATGTACATACTGAATGTAAGACTATCGACTCGATATGTCACCTCTTGTCTCCCCTAGTTTTTTCAACCTACAGATGATATCCTATGAAAAAGTCCACCCAACCAGTGTGAACATAATCCATACCAAACTTGAGATGAAATGTAATCAGGTCGGTGGGCATGACAAGACTCATCAAACTCTGTCACTCATGCTTTCATCATTGCTTTGCTTCTCAAATTGTGCAAAAATTGATTGCAATACCCACACATAAACCCCTACCATTCTTTCCAGATAGCATCACACATGCTCTCATAGATGGGATACCATAAACCCTAAAAATAATTTATAATATCAAGCTATAAATTAAATAAATTTGAAAATAAATATTATTTATTTATGTACCAACAAATGATCGAACATGTGGTGTTGAACATCACTAGGAATCTCATCCCATGTGACCCATGATTCATAAAAATTATTGCGCAATATAGGGATCCCCTGTCCAATAGTTATATGTGAAAAGCTACAAAAAAAGAACAAATAATCAAACAATTAGTATATAAATAAATTAATGAAATCTAACTAAAATAAATAGGTAATCATACCTCTAGATGCATGGATCAAAACCAAGATGTGGATGCCGCTTGGGGATAGGGTGATGAATCATCAATCGTGCAAGACCACGCCCCTCTGAGTACTCCCTAGACCTCCAGTAGTCTGAGGGTTAGATGATCTAACATCCTAATCATCCAAAGGTTGATCATCCTCCAACAATAGATGAAATAAACCCTCATCCATCTGAAACATAAAATAACTGTTGTTAGTAAATAGTTAAAAACAACTATTATATATAGATATATATTATATATGATTATAATCAGCATTTAACTTTTTGAATGATAATCTTTATAATCATATTCCTATCTAACGATGTCAATGTCTTCATATTCCTCCTCAGCATCATCAATTTTCATATGAGTTTTAGTTTTATCATCTCTTATCATTTCAAATTCATTTGTAACATCATTAACATCATCGTCACCATCAACCCTTAACTTTAGGGTGTCATCATCGATATTCATGTCTCTTCGGGAAAAAAGATGAATTTGGAGTAGTCTCTGGAAAAAATTCAATTCCTTTTACTTCAGTGGAACCACATTCACTTTGAGTAAACTAATTTTCCTAAGATTTAATTTTTATTATGCTTCACTGATCACCCAAATCTTTTGAAGTACCATAGTAACTTGAATAATAAATTTTATGTACCTGATGAGCCAATAAAAATGGTTCATTTACAGCAAGGTATAGTGTATTTGGGGCTTAGAAACATTACATAACAACTTAAAACATGAAATACACATCTTTATTTAAAACTTCTTTTACATGACCACACACATTCCTTCGTATTTAACATTGCATGGGATAACCTGAGGACATGCGTAAGAAAAGGGTGAGAAATAAATCCCAGTAAGGGAGTAAAAAAGTCATAAAATGAAGCTATAGTAATGTTAGGAAATAGTCATATCAATGGATAATATAATAAACATGAACATAAATTCTTGATATAGCATGATTATCATAACATGGAAACATGACAACAACATTTAACATGATATTAGCATGATCCAAGGCTCATTGCACATGGAGCATGAGTAAACCCTCATTAAACTTGAATTATCATGAGTAAAACCTCATTGTACTTGAATTATCATTAGTATGACCTCATTTAACTTGAATTATAATGATACTAATCTTTACCCAATGCATTGGAGTGCTATCAGGCCACACCCTTCTTAATCATTTTATTTCATGCATAAGTGTGCCACATGGATCATACAACATGGAATCATTCAACACCATCATTTATTCCATGATAAAGGAATGGGGAATATTTAAACGAAACTATATAAAAAATAAGTAAATGTGTATAAAGGAGAATACCCTTAATAGAAAATGGGAATGGTATTCACTACACAATGACTTTGGGTTGGAAAATCGCAGTGCAATTTCGGCAGCATAACGGCGTGAAATAAGAATTTATAAAAATAGTTGACGAGAGATAAAGGAGTATCTCATCATATTTACATGAAATTTACTACAAGGTAATCATATAGATACATTTCCTAACATATTTAATGAAATTTATATTCATAATATAAAATAATTTCTTGAATGTAAATGAGAAGAGAGAAATTTATTACGGAATTTCAGCATGGTAACAGGTGTACATGGGATGTATTAATGAGAGATAAAGGGATATATCATCATTCAAACATAAGGAGGGAAGTATAGGGGAGGTTTTTAAATCATACCCCAACATTTTTAATTGAAATTAAAATGGTATAACAACATTAAGATACATGGACAAAAATGAGAACGGAAGAAATCCCATACTTGGACGTGTGATCCCAAAGGCTTGGGAGAGGCTTGAGAGAGGCTTATTGGGAGTTTGGGGCACCTTGGTAGGATTATATATAGAGTAGGGTAGGGGTTGGTTGAGCTAAAAAGGATTTTAGTGAAGAGGAATTGGGATCTTGGGTGGTTTTATATAGGAAAAGAGTGGAAATTATTTATTAATTAGGTTTTGGACACCACACATTAAACCAATCCAAATGACAAACAAACCCATGGTTTTTGCCCATGGTTTTTGAAAACGGGGAGTGTAAAAAATTATTTTATAAGGGAAATGTCTGAACGTCTTAAAATATTAGGATTTCTTATGTGGAAGTGATTTACACTCTCAAGGAAAATATTTTAAAAGGTTAAAATATTTTATAAGCCTTGGAGAGTCCACTAAAGCTTTTCTAAAATAAATTAAACAAATCTAAAATCACATTATTTTAAAGGTAAAACATATATTGGAATAAAATAACATTTATAGTATTTTATTACATCACTATTGGGTAATTATGATGTTATAAAACACATTATATATTAAAACAATATTTAATTTTTACCCAAAAATTCAACTATCTCGAAAAATTATGAAAAATTCACCATTGGATAATATAGATTTCCTGATTAAAAAATTAATATTCATTTTATCTAAATAATTTTCTAAATATGTTATTTTTTACTTTTAAAATAAAAACCGACATTTATAAAAAATTCATGGGTTTTGACAAAAACAACTTTCCCGAATGGCCCGAAGGCCTTCATTTTTATTTGTTTTTGACAAGCCCCATTTCAAGGGATGAGGGGGAACCCTTAAAAGTCCAATAGGTTCAGAGATTACATGAACCATAGGCTTAAGAGATTACATGACCCGAAGGTCTTAGGGAATTCAACTAGACTATCTACAAGGAACTGCCCCTCCCCAACATCAGCATCATGATAGTATATCTCCACCTTCAGATGGCCATATGGCTAGGCTTCCCATGCAAGCATAGGCTGGTCCTGATGGCATAGACATACCCTCTCATTCTGAAAAATCCATTTGGCACTGCTCTAGTGAGTGCACCTGCTCTAAATCCTCTTCTGGGGCTGCTCCTTTTTTGTAGAGTCTATTTGAGGCAACTGCATGTGGCCCGAAGGCCCTGAGGTGGCCTGAAGGCATTAAAGGTGGCCCAAAAGCCCTGCTGACCCAAAGGCCTTGGTGGCCTGAAATCATTAAGGACTCCAAACCCAAACCGGTGGCCCAAGGTGAATAGTTCCAGCTGCTACAATACCGAGCATTACCTGCTACAGTAATTGATATAGTGCCTGCTACAGTACCACACAATGTACAACTCTGCTACAGTACCTGTACAGTGTACATTCTACTACAGTACCTGCACGGTGTACAGTTCTACTACAGTACCTTCTACAGTATCTGCTATAGTACTGCTACAGCCCCCCCAGAAATATGTGTCTACCTGGTTTTGAACTTGGGTCTCGTGGATTCACTTAAGGATACCTCACCAACTGGGCTGAGTCTCATGTGCAACAAAAACAACTTTCAAACCTTAATAAAAATTATAATTGTATTCATGAAAAAATTATATGATCATTTATATTTAATAAAAACTAATTTAGTAATAATATTTTATTAATATATTATTTAATTCAAAAATCCATTAATTCATCAAAATTGATATCATAATTGAATATTAACTAAAAAAACTATTTTTTTATTTAAAAACCATTTACAATAATAAAATGAATGTATATTCTTTATAAAAAATAAAGCACATAATCACAGTGCTAGGGGCTTGTAATAACCCCTTATAACACATCCATAAGACTTAAGGGTAAGGTTCACATTGGTGACAGACTCTTGGGGTGGATCAGATAACATCGCTCGGGTGGTAATCTCTATCAACTTCCACTTATCTCGTAGGTGTTTCCGTTTGAGCTTAACATGTTGAATATCAGCTTGGTCTTGGTCAAGAGCGAAGCCTAGTACGCCACCTCCTTTTTGAACTCTGAAAAATGGGTTTTGTATGGATAAATTCTACTGGATGAGGTCATCGCTTCCTTTTTCTGAGTAAATTGGATTTGTTAAAGCCCTATATTTATACTAATCAAGTCATCATTGTTCAATGACTATATTAACAATGGTTACAATTCTTAACATTAATTTAAAATCGAAAAACATAAAACCAAGTAAGTGAATATGTTTTATATAACTATTTTAGATAATAATACATTTAATTAGACCAAGATTAATTTTTATTAATAAAATTTTGGGTCATTAAAATCTTCCCCCATTAAGAAAATTTTCCCTCGAATGTTTCTTTTCCCACACTAAAATAGATGTGGGTAACTCTACTTCATTACTTCCTCTAATTCCCATGTTGCCTCTTCAAACTTGTGGTTTCTCCACAACACCGTGATGAGTGGGCATTGTCTTATTTCGTAGAACTTTTTCCCTATGATCTAATATCTTCACTAAATTATCTTTATAGGAGAGGTCATTCTACAATGGTACCACCTCTAGATTGAGTACATGTGATAGATCAAGTATGTACTTTCTCAAGAGATACATGGAATACATCATGTACTTGAGATAGGTTTGGTGGGAGTGCTAGTCGATAGACCACTGTTCCAATGCGATCAAGGATCTCAAAAGGGCAGATGTACCTTGGAATAAGATTTCCCTTCTTCCCAAATCTCATAACTCTATTCCATGGTGATATATGAAGGAATACCATGTATCCAACATCAAAATCTAGGTCTCGTAGACAATTATCAGCGTAGCTCTTTTGTCGACGCTGAGCAGTTTTAATGTGCTGCTGGATAGTATTAACCTTCCCCACAATTTCTTCGACCATTTTTGGACCTAAGAGTTTTCACTCCCCAAATTCATCCCAACATGCTGGTGTTCTACACCTCTTCCCATAAAGGGATTCATAAGAATCCATTTGGATTCTTGAGTGGGAACTTTTGTTGAAATAGAACTCAAATAGAGGGATATGTTGATCCCATCCTCCTTTGAAGTACATTGAGCCTGCTCTCAACATATCCTCAAGTGTTTGGATATTCCGATCAGATTGGACATCAGTTTGAGGATGATAAGTTGTACTGAAGTTCATCTCAGTATTCAGAGCATGTTGAAGATTCTTCTAGAACATAGAGGGGAATTTTATATCTCAATCAGATACAATAGATAACGATAGTCCATGAAGCCTTACCACTTCTCTGATATATATCTATGCCAGTTAATCCAATGAGAAATTATCTTTAATTGCAATGAAGTGAAAATCCTTTGTAAGATGACCCACAACAACCCAGATAGCTTTTTTTCCTTTGGATTTCTTCAGAAGTCTGGTGACAAAGTCCATGGTTATGTTCTCCCATTAACATCCTGGCATGGGTAATGGTTGCATCATCCCCTTAGACTTCTACCTCTCAGCCTTCCCTTACTGACATACCAAGCACTTTGATGTATACCCAGTGATCTCCTTCATCATGTTATTCCACCAATAAAGATCTTAGAAATATTGATACATCTTTGTGTTTTCTGGGAGAATGGAAAAATTCGAACTATGTGCATCATCCAAAAGATCTTTATTTAACTCAGGATTTGATGGAACACATAGTCTTGAACCAAATCTCACAATTAATTCTTCATTAACATTGAACTCCAAGGATTTCACTTTTCTGATAGTTTCCACTTTCTTCTGAATTATCACATCATCCTTTTGATCATCCTTTAACCTTTCCAAAATAGACGATTGAACAATCATTTGTGAAAGGATTTATGATGTTCACTTCTTTATGATTACCATTTCATCTTCATCAAATCTAAGAAGATTGGATCCTTTTCAATTCTCATCAATGATTTAACTACTGGGTCCTTTTTACTTAGAGCATTATCCACCTTGTTCTCTTTCCTAGGGTAGTAATGGATTGAGAAGTTAAAGTCTTTGATCAGCTCTATATATCTTCGTTGTTGCATATTAAACTCTATCTGTGTGAATATATACTTGAGGCTTTTGTGGTCCGTGTATATTTCACACTTTTCCCCAAAGAGGTAATGCCACCAAATTTTCAAAGCAAAGATTACTACATCCAACTTCAGATCTTGTGTTGGATAGTTTTTCTCATGAACTTTCAATTTCCTTAAAGCATAGGCAATTAATTTTTTATTTTGCATCAACACATAGCCCATACCCTTATTTGAAACATCACTAGATACCACCAAAGATCTACACTTGTGGGTAATGTGTGCACGATCACAGTGATAAGACACATTTTCAAATCCTTGAAGAAATCTCCACATTCATCACTCCAAGAAAACTTGAATCCCTTCTTAGTTATCTTGGTAAGATGGTTTTACAATTGTGAGAAATTTCTCACAAATCAGCGATAATATCTAGATAACCTTAGGAAGCTCCAGATATCTGTTACTGATATTGGCCTCAACCATCCCTTAATTACAGCTATCTTGGAGGGATCCAAATTTATCCCATTTTTTATGATGATATGACCCAATAATGGGACCTATTTCAACGAAAAATCACATTTGTTGTACATTGCATAAATATTCTCCTGTCGCAAGGTCCCTAGTATAGTTCTTAGATTCTCCTCATGCTCTTCCTTGGTTTTGGAGTATATTAGAATATCATCTATAAAGACTACCACAAATCTGTCGAGGTAATCTCTAAAGACTCTATTAATCAAGTCTGTGAATATTTTTGGAGCATTAGTGAGTCTGAAAGGCATTACTATGAATTCATAGCGCCTGTACCTTGTATGAAAAGTAGTCTTGGAGATATCCTCCTTTTTCACCCTTACTTGGTAATATCCCAACCGAAAATCCACCATGAAGACGTATTATTCTCCACCTAGATGATTGAAAAATTCATCAATTCATGGAAGAGGATACTTGTTCTTTATCATGATTTTTTTGATCTCATGATAATCAATACAAAGGTGCATTGGCCTATCCTTCTTCTTGATGAAGAGGACTGGTGTACCCCATGGTGAAACACTTGGGTATATAAAACCTTTATCCAAATTCTCCTACAGTTGTTTCTTTAGCTTCTCAAGCTCCACAACAACCAATCTATATAGATTCTTGGATATTGGAAATGCCCCAAGTATAATATCAATTGAGAATTCAACATATCTTATAGGAGGAAGAACAAGAAATTCCACAAGAAAAACTTCAGCGAATTCCCTCACAATAGGCATGTCTTCAAGGATGATTTCTTCCTTAGACTCAGTCATCTGAGCCAGATATGTGTGCTCATAGGGCAGTAATATCCACACTTGAGATGATGATGCTAAAGAAGATTCATCCTCCCCCTTGCACTTGTACAGAATCGGGGGTCGATTCACCATATGGAGAGTGATTTACCTCTCATGTCAATTTATGTTGGATCTATATTAGGAAAGACAATCCATGCCAAGAATTGTTTCAAATTACACCAAAGGGAGTATGACAAGGTTTTTTGGGAAGTTCCATCCAGAAATTATGATAGGGGAGGAGTTATATTCATGGGATGAAATGATTTTACCATTTTTCATTCTCACTAACATCTTTACTTCCATAACTTGTGGTGGTGTTGAGATTGTTTTACTAAACTTTTGGGATATAAAAGAATTCTTAGAAATAGAATAAAAAAGTAAGTTTATTATTATTGAATGAATAACTAGAGTACCTATCACCACTTCGTTTTTGGGGTTCACTTCGACAGTAGTGATGAAAAAATATCTCCCTTACTTCCTTGGATGTTGTTGGTTACCTTCGAAAACCCTTGGATTAGGGAACTAGTTTGTAAAGTGTCCTGGTTATTTATAGTTGAAGAAATTAACAATGCATTGAGGGTCGAACAGAGCATTCATCTCCTATGTCGTAGCTGTAGGGTTTTTTTGTCAGTAGTTAATGGCCATATTCCGTTCTCTTCTACACACTAATATATTTCCTCATCTCCTTCAGGAAATTTCTAGGGTGATTCTTTCTGTACCTTTGGCAAGTGGGGTTTTGGATTTTCTTAGCACCGTTGGATTTATCCATCAGACTACCAGAATTGAATTCCAACTTATGCTTCTTATCCCCATGATAATTCTATTATTAACTGATCTCTATTTCAACTTTGAGGGTAAATTATACAATTTCATCCTAGCTCTTGAAGTCACAGATTTCTAGGGATTTTTGTAGGCTAGGTTTTAGCTCACCAAAGAAGCGATCAACCTTGCATTCAGGGGTAATGACAAAGCCAGAGGCATATCGTGAAATCCTTGTAAAATTTTCCTTGTACGCTTCAATGGATTAGTAGTCTTTTTTTCTTGAGGGCAAGGAAGTCCCTTTCTATCTTAATTCAGAAGGTGCGAGGAAAATATTTGTCGAAAAATATTTTTCCGAAATCCTTACATTCCAACACCTCAATCTACTCCTTAGGATTCATATTTTTGATCAATGTACACCATTGATCATCTTCACCCTCGATAAAATAAGTAACTAGAAGTACCTTCTCCTGTTCATAACATTGAAGTATGGAGAAGATCTTCTCAATGGAGTTGATCCATTGTTCAGAGATTGAGGGATCAGATGATCCATTAAAAGTAGGAGGCCTTTGTCTCATGAAGCTCTAGATTGAGACTTGTTCATTCTTAGGGTGGGTTGAATGTTCCTCTTGAACCATGTTTTTATTCAAAATATGAGTTAACTGAGAGAGTATCATGACAACATTCGTGATTCTATCTCCCATTAGATTTGGCATCTCATTAGAAGAATCATCACATTGATCCTCGCATTTGTTGTTTGCCCAAGTCCTCCTATTACAGGCCATCAGATGGAATAAAAGGAAAGTTAGGGGTAACACATAAATGGTAATCCAAAGAAAAAAAAATGGATGAATGATAAATTACTTTTATTTCCTTAACTTATGAATTTATCAGCTTTAATCTATGTTATCCATGATCTACTTACCAACATATATTCTTAGGATTTTTTCCCTTAATAATGGTTCATACTAAGATCATGAATTTACCAAAGCATATCCCCTAGGAGTGTCAAAACCAAGAGTTCATCAAGACCCGTGTTCATGCATCCGTTCTCATTTGAGTCTAGCTCAAAGCAGTGTTTTCGAGTTTTACCTCTAGATACATATGTTACAGAGCCACCTCTACCTGCTCGTATCTAGATAGGGATGAATTTGCTTGATAAAACACTTACTCAATACTCACCATAATTTAGGGATTTTTTTATTATGCCTAGTCTTATCCCTAAGGCTTTCAATAGGGTTTTCTTATCCTAATCCCAAAAATAACTAAACCTATCCTTTGATACCAACTATAACAACCATGCTCTTTATTACACACTTAAATAAGATTTATTATATAAAATATTCACTTGATACATCGTTGAAGATCTAGAGGTATAGTGTCTTTAGGTATGAGGAACATTACATAACAACTTAAAACATGAAACACACATATTTATTTAAAACTTCTTTTACAGACCACACACATTCCTTTGTACTTAATATTGCATGAGATAACATGAGGACATGCATAAGAAAAGGGTGAGCTCTAAAGCATAGTAAGGGAGTAAAAAAAGTCAAAACATGAAGAATACAGTACATGTTAGAAAATATTCATATCAATGGAGCATAATAGAAACATGAACATAAAGGCATGATATAGCATGATTATCATAACATGCAAATGTAGCAACAACATTTAACTTGATATTAGCATGAGCCAAGGATCACTGCACATGGGGCATGAGTAAACCCTCATTGTACTTGAATTATAATGATTAAACACTAATTTCAATTGAATTATAATGATTAAACCCTAATTTAACTTGATGTATCATGATACTAATCTTTACCTAATGAATTGGAGCGCTATCAGGGCACACCCTTCTTAATCATTTCATTTCATGCATAAGTGTGCCACATGGATCATACAATATGGAATGATTCAAAATAATAATTTATTACATGATAAAGGAAAGTGTAATAAATTAATTAAACTCTATAATAAATAAGTCAATATTCATAAATATGAATACCCTTGATAGAAAAATGGTCATGGTATTCACTACACTATGATTTTGGCTTGGAAAATCACTGTGCAATTTTGGCAGCATAACGACGTGAAATAAAAATTAATAAAAATGATTGATGAAATAGAATGGGGTATATAATCATATTTACCTGAAATTAATAGTAAATAGGGTCATATAGATACATTTACCAACATATTTAATGGAATTTAGATTCATAAAACAAAATAATTGTTTGAAAATGAGAAGAGAGAAATTCCTTACAGAATTTCGGCATGGAAATGGGTGTACATGGGAGACATTAATGAGAGAGAAAGAGGTATATCATCATTCAAACATAATTAGGTAAGTATAGGTGAGGTATTAAATCATACACCAACATTTTTAATTGAAATTAAAAGGGTATAACAACATTAAGAAACTTGGGAAAAAAACGAGAAAGGAAGAAATCCCTTACTTGGAAGTGTGATTCCAAAGGCTTGGGAGAGGCTTGAGAGACGCTTATTGGAATTTTTGGGAACCTTTGGGGAATTATAGAGAGAGGATTTTAGGGGTTGGTAGAGCTCAAAAGACTTTGAGTGAAGTGGAATTAGGAGATTGGGTGAGTTTATATAGGAAAAGAGAGAGAATTATTTATTATTTAGGTTTTAGACACCACACATCAAACTAATCAAAACCAAAAACCAAACCATGGTGTTTTTCCATAGTTTTTTTCCAAAGGGGAGTGGAAAACATTATTTTATAAGTCAAATTTCCAAACATATTAAAATATTAGTCTTTCTTATGTGGAGGTGAGTCACACTCTCAAGGAAAACATTTTAAAAGGATAAAATATTTTATAAGCCTTGGAGGGTCCATTGAAGCATTGTAAAATAAATAAAAAAAACATTAAATCAAATTATTTTAAAGGTAAAACATATATTGTCCAAAAATACCATTTATGTTATTTTATTACATCACTATTGGGTCATTATGATTTCATAAAACACATTATATATTAAAACGGTATTTAAATTTTACCCAAAAACTCAATTATCTCAGAAAAATTATGAAAAATTCACCATTGGATAATTTCGACTTCCTGATTCCAAAAATAATATTAATTTTATCTAAATAATTTTCTAAATATGCGAATTTTTACTTTTAAAATAAAAAACAGATATTTATAAAAAATTCATGGGTTTTGACAAAAAACAGCTTTCAAACCTTAATAAAAATTACAATTGTATTCATAAAAATTATACGATCATTTATATTTAATAAAAATTAATTTAGTAATAATATTTTATCAAATATTATTTAATTTAAAAATTAATTAATTCATTAAAATTGAATTCTTAATTTAATATTAACTAAAAATACTATTTGTTCTTTAAAAACCATTTACAATATTAAAAACAATGTATATTCTTTATACAAATAATAAAACACATAATCATAGTGCTAGGGGCTTTTCATAACGCCTTATAACACCCGCATAAGACCTAAGGGTAAGGTGTGTGATGGCGACAAACTCATGGGGTGGCTCAGATAACATCGCTTGGGTGGTAGTCTCTATCAACTTCCACTTATCCCGTAGGCAGTTTCATTTTAGCTTAATGTGTTGAAGCCCAGCTTGGTCTTGGTTAAGAGCGAAGCCCAGTGATGCCACCTCCTTTCCAAGCTTCGACAAATGGGCTTGGTATGGATAAATTATACTATATGAGTTCATCGATTCCTTCTTCTGAGTAAATTGGATTTGTTAAAGCCCTATATTTATACTAATCAAGTGATCACTGTTCAATGTATATATTAGCAACAATAACAATTGTTAACAATAATTTAAAATAAAAAAACATAAAACCAAGGAAGTGTATATGTTTTATGTCACCATATTAGATAATAATACATTTAATTATATCAAGTGGAATTTTCATTAATAAAATTTTGGGTCGTTAACATTTATATTTAATACCAATGATTCCATGGGTTGGATGAACACACAAACCTCTCTTAGTATCCAACTATTGAAATTTAAACCTTTTTATATAATTCTATCCCAGATAACATAATTCAATAATTTTTTCCAGCATGCTGTAAAAGTAAACTTTAGTTTCTCTATGATGATATCCTCTAAAGAAAACACCACTATTTATTGTTATTTTGATTCCCCATATAAACGTTTATGAAATCAAAAACCATTCATCACATATGAATTATAAGATTTAACCATTTTTGATGGTGGGTTACTCATGACACACAATCGATTATCAATTTTATCTGCATGTTGAGATACATAAAAATTAGTAAAACAATTATCAATATAACAAGTAATAAATTGATTTTATATGTTAAACCATAAATAATTTATTTTACTAGTTTTTGAAACTAGTAGGAAAAATTATTTTGCCGACGTTTTTCAAGAGCTGCTGTTGTAATTTGTGAAAACTGTTTCTTGATATTATTATCATATAACCTACAAATAAAATAAGATTAATTTACTATAAAAAAGATTATAGAATAAGTGTTAGGATCAATCATAGTACAAATGGTTTCATTTCTTCACAGTTGAGTAGAACATATATATGAGCTCTATAATGTTCATCATCTTAAAGGCATCGTTAATGAACTCCACTGAAGCCAAGTTTAGGATGATTAAAAATTGATAATTTATTAATCATTTCATCATCAACATTTCCCTAATTATATCCCATGTGGATGTGTTTTGATGTATATTGAGATTCAAAATAATGGGAGCATAAAAAATAAATTTCTTCTTGCAAATAAGCTTTTACAATTGACCCTTAAACCGATTATTTTTTATGTGCTATTTTCTTCAATTTTTGCATTAATATCTCAAATGGGTACATCCATCATAATTTTACTAGACCTACACATTTTTATTCATGAGAAAATTTTAATATAAAATGTTCCATTGAGTCAAAGAAATCCAGCGGGAAGATTTTTTCCAGTTCACAAAAAATTAAAACAACATCTTCTTGTAGTGTGCTTAGTGCATTACAGTATGTTGTCGCTACAAAAATGTCTTAGAAAAAATATAATATGTCTATTATCACATCCCAAATAATATAATTCAACAAATATATTAATCCAATCAACGAAATTATTTACATTATAACATGAAAGCCATGGCTTTTTAATCTAGTAATATGACCATTTCTGACACATCTACCCGAATTGGAAGTATAACTATATGGAAGAATCAAATATTAAATACACTAAAAAAATAATAATCTATTTTATTTATAATGTGTATAAGATTATTTTGGCTTCATAAACTTATGTGATTTGACATTTTCAAATAGTTCAAGTTCTGGTTGCCTGAAAATTTGGGAAAGATCTTATCGTGCTTTTATATTATCTCTGGTCATACCTGGTGTATCCAAATCTGTATGAAATAAATTATCAAAATAGTTCTTCTTAATATTCATGACATCCAATATTTTGTGGACCAAAAAATCAGACCAATATGGAATATCTTAAAAAATTCTCCGTTTTATCCAATTATGTTCTTTCCTAAAGCCATCAATTTTATGTTGGTTTATTGTTGGTCTAAATGTGATAGGAGGTAATGAACACACAATTGATTTTAACTTTGTACCTAAGATCATTGTTGGAGATTCATATCATTCAATTGTACCTTTTCTAAAATGATATTTGTTCCTCTGAAAAGGATGATCAGTTGGAAGGAATCTGCGATGAAAGTAGAAAAAAAGGTTTTTTTCATTGACAAGCATACACGTTTATATGTCCCTTATACAATATAGACTTGATTTTTTACCATGTGTACTCTAGCCAGATAACATGCCATATGCTGGGAAGTCACTAATTGTCCACATCAATGCATCTTTTATTAGGAAATTCTATTTCGCCTCAACTCATATGTACTGACACCATTACTCCATAAGGAATTTAACCGATCAATCAATGGTTTCAAATAAATATCAATATTTTTGAGGATGTCTTATAATTAATAAGTTCAAAAAGATATATGGATCCTTCATCAACATCCAAATAGGTAAATTGTATGGAGTTATAAAGACAAGAAAACATGAATATGGACTACCGTAAGAACTAAATAGACATAAACCATTAGTATAAAGACCCAATCGCACATTTCAAGATTCTATAGAAAAAGGAGAATGCACTTGGTCAAAATGTTTCCATGAATCACCATTAGAGGGATGATTTAAGATTTTACCAGTTGAAATATTTGTTTTGTTCCATGACATCTATGTTGTTGAGTTCTGAGACATAAATAAACACTGCAATATGGGTGTAAATGGGAAATATATCAACTATTTTACCGGAATCAATCCAAACTTTTTTATTTGAACCTCTTTATACCTTGATTTTCCACATGCGGGGAAACTATCCAATGAATCATTTTCTCTATAATATAAGATGTGATATTATGAACCAACCTCTTACTCTCATAGAAATTTGTAGGCAACACATTTCCTTTAGGTAATAGGGTTTTAAACAAAGAGAATATCTGATCAAAACAAATATTTGACATTTTGTTATCTGATTTAATAGCCATACAATTTTCAACCATTTCAAATTTTCTTATCTTGCATCAAGGATAAAATGATTCTTCATCGGACCTCAATAACTCTTAAAATTGATTTGGTTCCAAATCAAGAGTTAAATCAATATCATCATGAGTTTTATTTTATTAAAAAGATAGACCTTCCACATCACGTACTAAATTATGAAATCGTGCTAGATCCAGAACCGAATTATTAGTATCTTCTCTAGAACCATGTTCACTATATTGATGCTAAAAACATAATCTGTTTGAAAACCAAAAACACAATAGATGACCTCCAACGTTGTTAAATTTGTCAAAAATCCCCAGAGCACATTTTTTACAAAGACACTTAATTGTCCCTTCTGAAAAAAATTCTGGTTTTGATGATGAAAATGATAAGAAAGATTTAACACCCCCAATATATATAGGATTTAAACCAGAACTATTTGGATTTCTATGTAGATTTATCCAAGTGTGATCATCTGATAATATTTTTTTTCGACTTACTTGTTCCATATTTCTCTAAAAATATAAAACAATTAGTCTTTTTAAATGATTTGATATAAGAAAAACACTATCCAAAAAAGAGAAGATATTTAAATTCACTTTTCTAGAAATTTAAAATAATTTATATTATTTCATAGTTATCTATAGTATTTGTTTTAAAAATTATACTAATATACACTAATTTATAGTAATTTATACTAATTGCCCCTAATTATTTTTAATTATATCTTATTTATACTAATTACTGCTAATTATGCAAGACATAATTTCATGTGGATTGGTGGAAACTCTTTTTCCCAACGGCTCATCTCCTTCCAACTTTCTCTAACTAAAATAACTATGAAAAATCTGCTCAGACATACGAATATCCATTTTCATATGCACAAAAATGGAGAGTAGAGTGGCCTTGACACACTACTTTTCATTCTCATGCATATAAAAATGGATATTCGTACGTCATTGTATATTTTTCATAGTGATTTCAGTTAGATAAAGTTTCAAGAAGATGTATTTTCACGCAAAAAAAATCATTTTCCTGAATGCTCATTTCATTGCAAATTTCTCTCACTAAAATCAGTATGAAAATTCTGCTCCACTGTATGCATATCCATTCTCATGAATACAAAAATGGATATCTATACGTTGGAGGAGATTTTTTATTGTGATTTTAGTGAGAGAAAGTTTCAAGGAGATAAGCCGTCGAGTAAAAGGAATGCTGCCAATCCGCTAGAATTTATGCTAATTTATTATGAAATATTATTATTTATTGGTAATTATTGGTAATTATTGGTAATTATTGGTAATTATTGCTATTTATTTCTATTTATTGATATTTATTGATATTTGTTGTAATTATTACTAATTATTACTAATTATTGCTAATTATTCCTAATTATTGCAAATTATTGATAATTATTCATAATTGTTCACAATTATTGCTAATTATTTGTAGTTATTATTAATTATCCCTAATTATTCCTAATTATTCCTAAATATTCCTAATTATTTGTAATTATTTCAAATTATACCTAATTATTCCTAATTATTCCTAATTACTCCTAATTATTCATAATCATTCTTATTTATTACCATTTATTAATAGTTATTACAAATTATTAGTAATTATTACCAATTATTACTAATTATTACTATTTAATATTATTTATTACTATTTATTACTAATTATTACTAATTATTACTAATTATTACTAATTATAACTATTTATTACAAATTATTACAAATTATTACTAATTATTACTAATTTTTATTAATTTTTACTAATTATTGTTAATTATTACTAATTATTACTAATTATTGCTAATTATTACTAATTATTGCTAATTAATCTTAATTATTTCTAATTATTACTAATTATTGCTAATTAATCCTAATTATTTCTAATTAATCCAAATTATTCTAATTAATCCAAATTATTGCTAATTATTGATAATTATTGCTAATTATTGCTAATTATTCCTAATTATTGCTAATAATTACTATTTATTACTAATTATTAAAAATTATTGCTAATTATTACTATTTATTACTATTTATTACTAATTATTACTAATTATTTCTAATTATTACTAATTATTACTAGTTATTACTAATTATTAATAATTATTAATAATTATTACTAATTATTACTAATTAATCCTAATTATTACCAATCATTCCTAATTAGTGCTAATTATTACTAATTATTGTTAATTATTCCAAATTGTTGCTAATTATTACTAATTATTTCTAATTATTCACAATTATTGCTAAATATTACTAATTAATCCTATTTATTCCTAATTAATACTAATTAATCATATTTAATCCTAATTATTTCTAATTAATCCTAATTTTTAGTAAATAATCCTAATTATTATTAATTATTCCTAATTATTATTAATTAATCATAATTATTACTAATTAATCCTAATTATTACTAATTAATCCTAATTATTACTAATTAATCTTAATTATTACCAATTAATCATAATTATTACTAATTATTCCTAATTATTACTATTTATTACTATTTATTACCAATTATTCCTCATTATTTCTAATTATTACTAATTATTACTAATTATTATTATTTATTCCTAATTACACCTAATTGTTCCTAATTATAACTAATTATTACTAATTACTCTTAATTATTCCTAATTATTCCTAATTATTTCTAATTAATCATATTTATTACTAATTATTACTAATTATTACTACTTATTTTTCATTATCACTAATTATAACCTATTATGACTAATTATGACTAATTATTATTATTTATAAATATTTATTTCATTTTACTACTTATTAACGCTAATTTTTACTAATTATTGCTAATTATTACTAATTATGACTAATTTTTAATAATTTTTCTAAATAATACTAATGACTACTAATTAATAATAATTAATACAACTATAAATTAATACTAATCACACTTATTTGTAAAAAAATAATGCAAAATAATACGATCTAATTCTAATTTAATTTAATTGTAGCTAATTAACAATAATTATAACTAATATCAAATAAAATGAATTAATTAAAAAATAAAAGAAATAGAAAAATACCTCAAAACTGAATCTTTCATGGGATTTAAGCTACAAATATTGCTCTGATTTAGAATTTTAAACTTAGAAAAATTTTGAGAGAGAAAATGTAAGTATGGAGGGAGAGAGGATTAGAGAAAGGAGTTGAATGAGAGAAAAAACTGATGGGTTATATATTGGTTAGATTAGTTGCGATGAGTCCTGTCGCAAATACTAACCCCCTATTAATTAGGAGCAGTGATTAAAAAGGTATTTGCGATGAGCCTCGTCGCAAATACCAACCTTCTGACAGACTATTTGTGACGAGAGATAAATCCCGTCAGAAACAGTAAAGAGTACCGTCAGGTATTTGCGACGTGTTTTTATACCCATCGCAAACACCCTTCCAGCAGTTTGGCGCGCAACTCACACCAAACCTTTTGCGATGGGAATCGTCTTCCCATCGTAAATAACTAATTTTTTTCTGATGGGAAGTGGGTCTCATCACAAATAGTCCCTCCCGACATACTATTTGCAACAGGACCATTCCCTGTCGCAAATACCCATTTTCCCGTAGTGTTAATGTATGATCATCTTATGCTTGAAAAATGAATTCCTTGAAAAACTGTTTTTTGACACATTTTGTGAGTTTATTTTTAAATTAAATTCTTCCACTTCTATGAATTGAATTTGATAAAATAGATTTCATATTAGTAATTATCATAATTAATATTAGCTAACAAGGGCAACTTAATTTTGGTCATGATGAATAGTAAAAATAGTAAAAATCCGTTACCACGGTTAAAGGTAAAACCGGTTTATTGGGGGTTAGACTAAAGAGATAAGGGTTATAATGATCTAAACACTTGTCTAATATCTACTGTATTGACATATATCCATCCTATATCATCTAAGTTTAGGAAATTTTCCATTTTGGATCCATATGTCCATGATCATGACCTTTATAATAATTCAAGTAAAGAAAAGGAAAAATGTCATTCTCTTAATTTTAAAACACTCTTATGTGTTCACATAAAAATAATAAGGAGGAATGTTTGGTTATAAATATTAGTTTTAAGGATAATTTTTTTTCTTTATCTTGGTAATTTATTTCTAATTTTTAGTGATGAAATAATTATCTTAAATGCTTACGAAATGCCAACACAATAATTATTTAATTAAAAAGAAAATATAATAAATGATTTGAAAAGTATTAAAAGTAATATAATTTGAATAAATTATTGTGTTAATTTATTTGTATATAATTATATCATTTTAGTGAAGTGTGAAAGTTTTATATTTGTAGGGTTTTGAAAACTTTGCAATGGGAAAGTAAATACTCCCATAAATTTGGAAAAGGAAAGAAAATAAATTGGATGAAGGATTTAGAGAAATTTTTTGAAGAATCCAAATTCGACGATGGACCTAAAATGGTCCACGTACTGAATCTCAAGAAGGATTTTTGGAAGGCATTCCATGCGAACTGAGTTGTATGCTGAAAAAAGACAACGACGTCGACTTCTTCCACGAACAGTGTTGTTGGTGAAAAATGAGACGGAGTGGTACGCCACCGCGAACCATCCCCGTGAACCAAAATGGTTCGTGGGTGAGGTGAAGCCGAAGGTGTCATGTGAACAAGACAAGTCATTTGCGGGATTGGGGCTGTGATTACCGCTGTCGCCACGAACCGTAGCTGCCGCAAACCTCAGCCATGCAAACCTTGGTTGACTGAGTAATCAGCTTGCTGAATGATTTCACCACGGGCTTCTGCAAAACGCGTCGTACACCCCATATATCTAGCTTCCTCTACACTCTATTAAAGGATCCCAAGGGGGAACCGAGAAGGGGGATCAGATTTTTGGGGAGCAAGGAGTTTACAGACAGAAGACTTTGAAGGCCAATGATCGATGAAGTACAGAACCACAAACATTTTCCAGCATGTATAAACCTGTCACATACCATGAAAGGAAGGAAACATAATAATAATAACCATAATGAACCAGACGCGAACCAAATTAGCGAACCACAAACCATATGCCCTTCATAGATGAACTTCCCACGAATTGTAGGGTCAATGCCCCTTCGTCAATTCGATGTACCACATAGTGCATCGCTATACGGACGAAACCCTACATCGCGTAGCGCTTCGCTACACAAATGGAATCCAGCACCGTGTAGCACCATCCTATGTGGATGAAACCTATGGTGGCGTGCCACTAGGGAATGCAGACCACATCCAAGTCCCCGTATCACCTTAGTATGTGAACAATCCTTCCACTCGTATAGCAATACACCATACAGAGGATACCCCACCCCACATGAACAAATGGTATATAGAATGTGGTACCTTAAGGCTTTCCACCTTCTGGTCCCAATCAAACCCTTTCGTTTCCACCCTATACTCTAAATCCTCTCTGCTAACCAATCCATCAGAATTAGGCCAAAGCCTCTTCCAATACCACCAGGCCCGTATGATAAAACCATCAGGAGCATCAACATGTCCTTCTGAGTTTACACACCCATGGTAAGCAGAGTCGCATGGGCAATCCTCACAATAGTACGGACCTCCATAATGTATTTAAGTTTACATTTCCATGGTAACTCGGGGCCCAACCTTGGAATACTCATGTGAACCTCCCCATTATAGGGTTCAAGAGTATTCACTGGATTTTTCTTTCAATGTGGAATATTGAAAAGTCAAAGGGATCATGCAAGCTTTTCCCTTTAATGAAGAGAAAAGCTTCTCTCCTTTCCCATAACTCATTACAGGACACTCCCTCTAAGGTAAGTCCATAACCTTTTCCACAGGAGGTGGAGATCTTTCTCCTCTTAGGCTTATCCCGAGAAACATCTGAATAGACCATTAGATGTGGCTATCCCAGATATCAACATGGGAGAGGAAATTGTCACATTCAAAGCCCCCCTCTCTCCCTCTGGGATCCAATACCATCTATTGAAAGATGATGTGGGACACATGATCTTCAGATCCACTGCCTCCACTTGTTTCTCACACTGAGCATGAATCATGAGGGTTTAGAGGTTGGTGGTGATCATGACATCCACATATCCCCAAAGCATGGGTATCCTCCTAATTGTAAGCCACAACAAAACCTCCAAATCATCATGAGTTGAGATCCTCCTCACGGTTCCAGAAATATGGTCCTCCTCTTAGGTATAAGCCCCAAATAGAATGAACTATGAGAACTCTGATTCCTACTCTAATCAGGATATATAGGACACCTGCCTAAGGCTTAAGCTCAAGGGATGTTCTCCTTAAAAGTAAACCCCAATAAAATTCCCCCAAACTCTCTAGGGAATCCTCTTCAAGAGTAAGTCTCGAATTATTTCTCTCAAATTGGTAGCTCCTATGTGTGATCCCCAATAATGTCCCCCACAAACTGGCTGCCTCAAGGGTGTAAGTCCCAACTCGTACCCAATTGCGAGGGCTTTGATTCCTAACTAACTAGGATATGTAAGAATCCACCCTGAGGTCCAAACCTGATAATAGAAATTACCCTAGTATTTCCTGATCCATATCCCTGGAAGGGTCAAATCTACCCAGGAGACCATATCTATTTTGGGCATTTTGGACTGCTTTGGCATAAGTCTATCATGAAATATTGACTAGGCATCTTCTACCTAGACATCCTAGCCGCATGACAATAAATAGCATGGATGAGTCCTTGTAACATGACCTTAAAAGGTGATGTATTCAGTAAAGAGACACCAAACTATGTGGGATCTGAATCCTCTTATGAGTATATATAGGAAGCCAATTTAGTGGGTTTTATCCCGATATCAAAATAATATTCTTCCCCCTGAATGACGATAAACTCTAGAGTGCCTCATTACATGGCTTAAGCTAGTGTTGTCACAGTAATCCCCGACCCATGTATATCCCTGATTTATTTTGCGTCCTAAGGGTAATCCATGGACACATGATTGGTAAAGAACTAAATATTCACGAACATAGGAACATTGCTTAAATCTATAAGTGAGTCCCAGAGTAGGAAATAATTCCCTCTAAAAGGTTGTGATGAGGCCAACCTCCTATCTTCTCGACCAATGGAGTCTGTAAGTGTCGTTGGACAAATCATCCAATGAGCAGTTGCCTTTGGAAAGTATGTTCATGAATCATGGATAAAAGGGACTTTGGGTGTTTTTGGCTCTGTGAATAAACCCATTGAAGACCATACCAGGACATTGTACCCAACATGGGTTGATTGTACAAACACTGAACCCCCTAAAATCACCAGTCAGGACCACTCAACTGTGGAACCTCCTTCACTACACAAGAAGGATATACTACCTAGTTCTGGTGTGACCATATTTCCCACAAAAATGGTCACAACGCGAATCAGGCCAAAATAAAAATGGAAAAACCAAAACAAAACTATCTACAACAACATACAATTAATATCTATCCATCAGTCCATTTTTTGACTCCCACACACGCACATTGGGTAAAAAATGGTGAACCCAATGTGAAACTCTCTATAACAATAAGCAATTAATTTCTATCTATCGGTCTATTTTGTTCTCTCCCACACATGCACCACAAGTCGAAACAAAAATGGTGAACCCGATGTGAAACCATCTACAATAATATACAATTGGTTATTATCCATCAGGACATTTTCTTTTCCATGGTACGACGTGAATCAGGAAAAAAATGGTAAAACTAATGTGAAACCATCTAAAGTAACAGACAAT
This sequence comes from Viscum album, assembly GCA_963277665.1. Classification (NCBI taxonomy): domain Eukaryota; kingdom Viridiplantae; phylum Streptophyta; class Magnoliopsida; order Santalales; family Viscaceae; genus Viscum; species Viscum album. The sequence continues at coordinate 113,865,234 of OY728125.1, read as the reverse complement.
TGGTTACTATTTGTCAAGACCATTTTTTCCCTGGTATGACGCGAATTGGGTCGAAACAAAAATGGTGAACCTGATGTGGATCCTTAACCAAGGTGGTGGGTCACCCCACCTCAAGTCCCTTTCACATTACAAAGGAATAGGGACAATCAAGATCATCAATTTTATTTATGATCATGAGATGCTACTTGACAGGGTTATTTTGTTTGTGTATATCATCTATATATTGTAGGCAATCAACAGAGAAACCTTCAATCCAATTGGTATCCTGAAAATTGGCTTAGACACGCGCGTCAGTGATCACATGGGCGACCGGGTCCCCAATAAAGAATATGACCCCATCGCCTACCCAACGTCTTCAACGCTGGGTTTCAAATGCGCTGATCAAAGAGTATCACCAAAATGGTACTCTCCCCATGGTGGAGGCTACACAGTTAGACCTCCAATCGGTGAAGGCTCAACAGTCACCCCTTCAGCCGGGGTAGACAATCCGGAAAAGGACGACCCCACTAGCCATCTCAAATCATTTTGGGAGTATGTCCCCAGAACACAACAATAAACACCTCCCTTATCTGAGGTAGGAAGATGAATTTGACACCAATGAATTCATCCCAGTAGCATAGAAACCCCGATCCAGGTCTTCTACTTGAGGGAATCGCCACCAGCGTCGTACACCACAATATCCTCACTATAAAGAGCATATCATGATTAGGGAACTTGTTGAAGTCTAATGGACACGAGCCCCTCGGGCTACCCGCCAAGGGAGGAAAATGAAAAATCAAGAGAAATTAATTACCTTGGTTTCCGAGGAAGAGATTATTCGTACAAACACAGAGGCATACCATATGAATACATAAAACAATACCTCATCTTCTAAATGCCATCATGGAAATACAGCAACAACCTATGAGTGGACGCATATTCCCGCTCCCTCTTATGAATCCCAACACAGATATATGTTGGAACAATATGACCTGGTGAAAATCCCCACCAATGCTCACTGGTCCTATCATGCAGAAGGAGTGGAAAATTATAGATAGATGCGAATCTATGCCTATGAACAAGAAGAATTTCAGAAAAATATGGTGGAAACTATCTACTAGAAGGCGCAAATTCCTGTTGACAGCCACCAAGTCTGCCATCTAAATAGAGCAACAAACTATAGGTATCCATACAACACTTCTAGTGCATATGAAGCCTACCAGTAAAATATGGAGAAAATTAATAGGTAGATGTAAATTCCTGTAAACCACAATGAATCCCACCAGTCAAATATGGTGACAAGAAAATATAAGAAGATTCAAATTCCTACGGATGCAAACCAATCCCGTGAGATAAATACAACAAAAAATGAGCAAACACAAATTCCTGCTCATAACTATAAATCCCACCAGTCAAATATAGTGGAAAATAAAGAAATTAGTTGGCATATCCCAGCTATGAGTCGGAGGAAGACTCATTCCTCTGCCCCGACATAGGATAACTCCCAATACCCACTGGCAACATATGGAGGACTGGAGTAGGCACAAAATCTTTCTCTGACATTAGAATGTGCATTTATACCTATTCCAGCCAAAGATTTATCTCATCACATATTGGAAATGATGGATGATCAAACGTTGATTCCAGACCATATCCTCTAAACCTGTCAAGACATCATCGCTTCAGTGGAAAAATCAAGGAGTCGGGCCCATGATCCTGTCTCCTTGGGTAGGGGGATTCATCCACAAAATAAGACGGTTACTCCAGAGAAAAATTGCATCCCTACTCTAGTCCAGGAGGGTCAAAGATTATATTAGGCGATACAGGGACAACCAGATCAAGAAAAAACACTCGCTCGTTCCAACTGGGGGACATCGGTCTAATGTGGTGGCCTCTCAAGGGTATACATATATCCTTTCCATAACTCAATATTCTTTTTGGAATATCCCAGAGACATCATAGAAAATAACCAAATAGGGACCTGTATATGAAGGTCGTTATCAACAGCAGGCAGCCACAATTTCCTATAAGAGAGTGCCCAAATATGAGAGGCTCCAAAGGTAGCTAAAAATGGAGAGTATATTCATGATTATACTCTTATGGAAGATGAAGTTTCTGATTCCATAAGACATCTATTAATAGAATCTCAAGATCCATCTGATTCATTACCAAATTATGGATGTGGCAGTAGAATTTGCGAAGGTCCTCCCCATAATTTTTCTACTAGAAGCTCTGAAGGTCCTCCCCAGAACACCCATGGAGTATTAATCTGTGGGCCAAAAATGATTAATCACGAGAACCTCTCTCCTGATGAGTTCTAGGGTAGCCCTCCCCTTGACTGGATGATCGTAAAGAAAGAAGGACCTCCCCTTGCTATTATCAACCCTGATAGTCGTCCCCAGGGTATATGTTGTAGATATGTTTCTACCTATAGTTATACATCAATATATCATGGTAGTCCTTGCCATGATGGAAGTCACTAGAAGGGACCTCCCCTAGTGACACCAAGAAACAAGAAGGTCCTCCCCTCATTTTAGTACATCCTGAAGGTCCTCCCCAAAATGTACACTGTAGATATTCTCCCTACATCAAGAGATATGATGTTAGTCCTCACCATAATAATAGTCATTGTGAAGGCTCTCCCCTCAATGGCATTGGGAAAAAAGAAGGTCCTCCCCTTACTGCAGTCCACCCAGAAGTTCCTCCCCAGGGTATATGCTATAGATACTCTGTCTACGGCCGAACACTAAGTCACGATGGCAGTCCTCTCCATCACGACACAAATTGTGAAGTCCCTCCCCATAATCAAAATTCACACTAGTAAGAAGGTCCTCCCCCTGCCGGTCTAAATATGAGAAAGACCTCATATTCAGAGGTGCTTGGAAGTACATGGTCAGATATTCTAGAAACTCTGTTAATGATAAGTGATACCCTTTATTAGCTGGGAGATGTCCTAGGGCCATGCTCATCCATTGATCTCCCCCACACCATTCACACATAAATGAAATATTCACTAGCCTCGCTACTCATGATGAAATCATCAAAAAACATCCAACATGGGAACAAAAAGTAGAGGAAACCCTAGTAGAAGAACAAAATAATATGTTTCTCATGAGAAGATATCTAGACAGGGATGACATATCAGTTATGTTCTGGCCCAAAGACACTTATCCGTTTCGCATTCCAAAAGAGTTATCAGAAGAATGTATGCACGCCATTCACCATAATGTCTGGAAAACTCTTGACCAGTTGAAAATGAAATTTATACCATATGATGGGTATACAGACTTTGTCAGTATATTGGGGGAACTTAATAAAAAAATTGACCTTGAAGACCTTTCGTATACATGAAAACCACTATCCGAAAGGAAAAAGAAAATCCATGTGTTGGATTTCCTCCATGCGCTTCATAAATTGAGTTGCCTCATCGGTGACACCCTTTCTGGTGTTCAAATACGAGGATGGGGAGAACATAGATTTATACACTTTACCCCTTGTCCCATCCAGAAAAAACCATTTAGAATGGAATCCTAAAATTTCATCATCCCAAGATGACAACCAAATTAAGTACCTGTTCGGGAAAGATGGAATGCTAGACAAGAACCTTCCTTGAGTAAGTCTCAAAGCGTTGGGCCCAAGGAGCGAAAGCCATCGAGAAGCTCCATAACCAAGCCAATGAAAACATTCAATAGGATTCTCACCTAAGGGAAGACAATCAATGAGTACTAATAATGTTCTCAGAAGAAAATGATTCATGTGTAGATTTGGCACCATATCCGACTCATGCCTGCATTGGGATGCATGAAATCAAGAAGACGATGATAGTAGAAGAAACAACCACAGTATGAGAGCAAACCTAGCCCTCAGGGATGGAGGAATTTTTAACACAAAAACTTCCCTATAAGACCGACAAATTTGGGATGCGACATGATGATAATGGAATGAGATCAACCCTAGCCCATTGGTTTGGGGTCATTTTTTCCTCAAATTCTCACCCAGCGGACATCTAACTTCTACCATATGGGGACAAAAACTAATATAAAGGTCTCCCATTCTACCCTATCTCGTGATTCATGTACCCCAGGATGAAGGCATATTGTAAGGTTAGATTAGGGATCCCTTGAAGTCACTCTTCTCTAAGAAACCTGAAGGGTACCATAGAATGGAAGGAGAAAATACGACAAAGGGAGCAAGGAGATCTCCAACTATTCAGCACCTGGTATGCCACCCGCAATGCGGTATGCATTAGTGAATGTTGTGGATTTCACTATCATATATCTCACAGAAAATAATAAAAAATATGAGGATGAAGGAGAATATGGTTCCCTCCCAGAGGCGGTCCCCATCGATCATGAAGGTGTGCACACCCAGAACCAAAGAGCATCCCTAAATTTGGGATCTCCCTCATCCAATCCATCATGCCTCCCTCATGAATCTCTAATAGGGAGAAGCATAAGAGCATGGTTTACGACCCATATTCTCCACCAAATGAAAATGTTTCCCTGAAACTCAACAAGATATTCACTCGACCAGATGATGAAATGAAAGAGCTAAGATGAATCAATACTGAGAGGCTACAAGATATCCATCCTACCAGATATGTTCCTTAGGTAGGTCATCAACACACACTTCAAATAAAGGTGCCTCTTCCACTAGGGCTCATTTTAATAGATGAAACAAGGTCAAAAATATCATTCATGGTAGAATCAGGACCATCAGTCTACTTGAACCCAGTTCTGGAAGGATATCAATATTTTCCTCCACATGGGAATCAACCAGAACAAATTCATGAAAATCTGTAAAGGATTCCCCCAACTGGGTATCTAAATCAAGTTCTAGCAGCACTGGCACATCCAGTCTTTCCCCCTGATTCGTATGCCAATGGTCAAGTCCAACAAGATAGGAAACAAGGGCTTATGAGTACCATTAAGTCATAGATGACTTGATTAAAATCCATGGATTGGCGTGCTCTAATACAATTGGAACGAAAGCCCTACCCCAACTGGGTAAGCAACATTCTGCTGCCGCCAAATTTATGGAACCCTGTATTCTCAGTTTTCAACAGCTCAGGTGACCTAGAAAAGAATCTAATGAATGACACATATTACTGTGATCCCATGATTGGAACCCCAAAGCAATAAGAAGTTGTGAAGCTAAGATGTTTTGTGTGAACTTTGCAAGGTTCATCCTTTGTGTGGTACACCAGTTTTCCAGCTAACTCAATAATAGGATCGAAGGATCTCCAACACCATTTCCTATTATAGTTCGTATCGAAGTTTCCAAAAACAATAGTTAGTGACCTTATGAACTACAGACAAAGAGATAATTATAGAGTTTCATAATTCATTTCCAAATTGAAAGGTATGATTTACTCCCTTAACCGGCCACTCCCCCAAGATGAGATGCTTTCTATGTACATCGATAATCTCCATGAAGAGCTGAAAATATCGCTCATTCCGGTGAAGTATACAAGTGGGTTATTGGACTTTTCCTCCATATTTAAAAGGATAGAAGATTACTTGCAACAGACTAATCTCCAGTTCCGAGAATCCCCATCAGACCTAGTCAAAAATAGCGAGAAGAGCTGAAGCAACTTCTATCATGCTTAAGCCACCACCTGCACCAGCTCCATCCCCAAGGCTTGCACCAACACTGCGGGGCCCCTGGACATCACCAGACTCCCCTGTATCATCAATATGATTGAATAGGAGACAAGAAGAATCAATTCAAGGAATGAAGAAATAAAGTATAATTGTTATGGGATGACCAAATCTGTGGATATTTTGTAGCCGCTATGAATTTCAATTTTATTTGGATACCAGAACCAAAGTGGGCTGATGAAGTAGGTCTTGGTGATCAGCCATATTACTATCCCTTCCACTGGATACTAAGGCACAACATCCAAGAGTGATTTGTCTTCAAGGACCTTTTAAAAAATATGATATATTCTGGAAAATTCAAGTTGGGACCATCACCAGTGCAAGTGGCATATGTTTTCACCACTGACTCAGATGAAGGAGGGGAGTGGAAGAAAGTTGTTAACAAAAAGGAGAAATTTTTTTATAGTTGGATGAATCATAAAATAATCAACTGAGACCACAAGATCCTCCAAGAACAGTTAAAGTAACCAAATATGCCTCCAACAGCTCCTAATGTAACACAACCAACATCCTCTCCCCCATAATCCTTCAGGGGATGACTTCCCAAAAACAAGTCCAATCAGAAGGGTGGAAAACAAGTGTAGGAAGATAAACTTTCACCAAAGCAGAAGTTTCCTTTTACACAATTATATTTCATTCCTTTTAATCTGATAGTATGGGAACCACCCCACTAAATGAAACAACGACAAACACCCCACAAAATGGTACCACCTAAGCTAGATGATAAGGCAAAGTCCTCATCAGAAGAGGAGATGATTTTTGGCACTATCAATGTCATCCACTTGATGGATACCTTCTCTAATGATGAATATGATTATCAACCAGAATTCCCCAAACCTAATTAGGGGCCTAACGAAGAATCCACATAAGCTAGGGACATCAAGGGAGACACAACCAGGACAGAAATCAAGCTTATGGCCACACCCCCTCTCAAACCGTTAATGTTGCGGAAACCCATGGAAGGACCCTTTGGTGGATCCGACAAGGAAATGAAAATTCTCCAAACACCACAATAATCCACCCCAGTACAATCAGTTTGGAACATCCATCAGAGGAAGTGCATATGGCTAATTAACCTCAAAAGGCGATCAGACCTACCCAACCCAATCTACTAAGGATGGAAGCTTCTTAATCTCCAATTCTAAGGGATGAAATGTCATCATCAAATGATCAAGCCCCTAAAGGAACTATGAAACAAAACCCCCGATCTGGGAAGCACCAACCTTTAGAACATAAATATGATATTCTAAAGTAGTTAGCTTTGTTACCATCTAAGTTTTCAATTTTGGATTTGCCTAATCAATTGGTAGATCTCAGGGAGGCACTTATCAAAGTCTTACTAAGTCCCAAGGAGTTTGAAGCCGAGGTAGACATCACTGAAATATATCGAACAGAGACCAATCCTATAGAATTAAATGTAGTTATCTCTTTCATGGATCAAGATGAATATGCCGTCATACAAGGACACATTGAACCCTTATATGTATTTGGTAGGATAAATAGTGTCGATATCCAACTGGTCTTCATTAAAAATGGATATGGAGTTAATCTCCTCCCGCTGCGGAAACTTTGTTGGTTGGGCTATAGTGAGGATGATCTTAAGCCCTACACCATGACGCTGTTGGGATATGAAAAAATTAAGCAGAAGCTGTTAGGATAGATTAAGCTCGAAACCCAATTTAGTTATCTTGTAGCTCACCTATAATTCATGGTAGTCCAAAATAATATGTCCTTCAACAACTTGTTAGGAAGGCCCTGATTGTATCAATATGCAACAATCCCATCCTCTTACCATAAATGCCTCAAATATAGCATTAATGAATATAGTGGGACACTACATGCCGATAATGCCCCATTAAACCTTTGTGAATCACACTATATTGATGCATGGTTCTATGAAACAAAGGGGAAGTGACTTATAGTCAATCGTGTTGATTAGATTTCCACCCAAAAGGTTTGGAAATGGTTCTCACTGATCCCCTAAAGTAGCTCCGAAGAATAATAAATACTTCCAATCAATCATATTAAGTAGATAAGTCCAAATTCAAACATGTATTCAGCATTCCTCATGATTTTGGTCACAACCACCGAGCCTGATAATGTTGAAAAGATCACTTAATTTGAAGAAAAATTAGAGGGATCAGATAGAAATGTCTTTGAACCACCATCAAAACCCTATAAAATCTTTGCCTCACCCACTGAGGTAAGAGGATGTGTCTCGTCACTAAAAAATGTAAGAAAAATATTCTACCCCTCACTTCATCTTTTCAAGAGAACCCCCCACCGACAGATAAGGCAGAAGAGGAGACCTCACCTTATAGACACCAAAATTGAATCTTTTCCCTCAACTATGGAGTAATTATCTCACGAATTGTTTCCCCGTCATAAGATGAAGAGGAATATGGTGAGGCTGCATAGGAGGAAGGGGAATACCTAAGGAATTACCCTCAAACATTTGAGGAAGGTGTCTCTACCACAATTTATGAACTCAAGGAAATCAACTTGGGTATGGAAGAAGACCCAAGAACCACTACGAATAGTGTGGCCATTTCTTCTGAAGAGAAAGAGGTATATACCTATTTTATAAGGAAGAATCAATATGTTTTTTCCTAGAACTATACAAAAATTCTTGTCCTCAACACTGGGGTGGCCACTCACCACCAAGGTCAACCAGAAGACCACCGTGGTTACAAGCAAGCTTCCTGAAGGACACACCTGACCCATATTGCCAAAATAGAGTCTGAAGTTGACAAGATCATGAGAGACAACTTCATTGCAAAAGTCCAATACCCCATATGGCTAGAAAATATTATCCCCTTTAAAAAAATGGGAAGATCAGAGTCTGCATTGTCTTTAGGGATCTCAATCAGCATTTTCCAAAAGTTTACTTCCCAATCCCGATCACATAATTGCTGATCAATGCAACTTCTGTATTTGAGGCTCTCTCTTTCATAGAAGACTATTCAGGATATAACCAATTCCAAATGGACCAAGAGGATGAATAATCCACCACCTTTAGCAATCCACAAGGGGTGTTTTCCTATAAAGTGATGCCTTTCAGTTTGAAAAATTCCATCTCCACATATCAACATGCCATGTTCAGCATTTTCAAACCCTTATTAGGAAAGTGCATCCAATGCTATGTGGATGATCTTGTGGTTAATAAGAAACAATTCTTAGACCACCTAGAATATATTGAAATATTATTCACCAAACTATATAAATACAGTCTAAAAATGACCCCCTAAAGTGTGTTTTCAGTGTTACATTGAGAAAATTCATTGGCTCTTTCATACGCCACCATGGCATCGAGGTCGACCTTGAGAAGACAAAGGCTATCCTTGAAATGTCACATCCTGGAAACCTAACTAAGGTTATAGGACTTCAATGTAACTTATCCTACATTAGGCTCCTCATATTCAACCTCAAAGGAAAATGTTTGTTATTCACCAAGTTGATGAAAAAAGTAGTAGAATAACAATGGACTGAAGATTTTCAGGAAGCATTTGAAAATATCAAGAGATATATCTTTAGACCACTAGTTCTAATGATGCATGTAGATGGAAGACCACTCATCCTATATGTGACCTCCTTGGAGAGATACATAGGTACCTTAATCACATATAAAAATGATGTTGGTAGAGATAATATCCTTGATTACCTCAATCGTACCATGATCGATGCTAAGAATCGTTATTCAAATATCGAGAAGAGCTACCTTGCATTAATATTTTCAGTCCAAAAGCGTAGGAATTACTTTAATCGCCATGAGGTCCATTTGGTCTCATGTATCAAATCTATCAAGTATATTCTTAGCCATCCAATGTTATGTGGACGCCTATCGTGGTGGGGTGTCATCCTACAATAGTTTTACATACGGTTCATACCGCAGAAAACTGTCAAAGTCTATGAATTAGCAGATTTATTGGAAGAGTATCCCTCAACAGAGGTAACCTTGTTAAATGCTAAATTACCTGATGGGGAAGTGTTCTCTATTCAATAAAACCCCATATGTTGGAAATTCACTTTGATGATGCCTCTAGAAGCCCAACAGGAAAAATAATGGAAGACCCCAGACTCAATAGAGTGGGGCTGGGAGTCATACTGATATCCCCAAAAGTTAGTTCTACCCTATTCCTTCCTACTCCCAGAAGTATTCACAAATAATGAAGCATATTTCCAAGCCCTCATTATAGGCCTAGATTCAGCACCCTAAGTGTAAAAAGAAAACCAAAAGATTAAAGTCGATTCATAACTGGTCATTAAGTAAGTCAATGGTGACTATGCTATCAAGAAAGAGGAGCTGATCCATTTGATGAAACATGTTCGAGAATTGATGGTATAATTCATGTCAGATCCAAGAATGAGATATGTCCCCCAGTTTTAAAATGCACAAGGTGATGTATTGGAAATTGCAGCCACAATTTTGATCGACCCAGATTGGAATGAGATAGTTATCAGTATTACCCATATTCAAATGGTCCTTTCATTCATTCAGACCAATATGGAGGAAATCAATGAGATTAGTCCCATAACCAAACCCTATGGTCATACTACTAGATGGATGAATCCAATTGAAAATTACCTCCAAAAAAGAGAACTCCCACCAGATAGGGATGGAAGGGAAAAAAATACAATGATGGGAAATCAACTTCATTATGTACAATGGAACGAAGAAGTAGAAGATCCTTTGTAAGCGAGGCCTTGGCATGATCTTCCTCAAGTAAATATATGGAGAAGAAACTGATGCCCTCATAAACACAGTACCTTCTAGGACATACAGAGTATATAAATCAATTCCCAATCTCTCATAGCAGATTCAAAGGCTTGGGTACTATTGGCCCACCATGATGCAATATTCCACCACATTCACCAATAATCTCTATTCCTACTAAGGGTCATGAAAATTTAGTCCAGAAACCCTCAGAGTTACTCCACATAGGAAAATACTTCCGACCATTTTCTATATGGGGAATTGATTTCATGGGTCCCTATCCTCCTACTACGGATAGACAATTCAAATATATTCTCTTAGTAACTGAATTACTTTACAAATGGTAATAATTTTCACCCCTCAAAGAAGTCAGGGAAAGAATCATGATTAGATTTGTGAAAGCCAACATCATCACTATATTTGGTGTCCCTCATACAATACTGACATACAATGTCACCAATTTCTTCTCTATTGAATTAGAAAAGATATAATAGGAGTATGTAATCAAGGCCAACCATTCATCTTGTTACCATACAATAACCAACAGACAGATAGAGGCCTCCAACAAGACCCTATCCAATATACTTCATAAAATCGTAGACAAGGACAAGAAACCATGGTCAGATAAGCTCCTCTATGCTTTGTGGGCTTACCAGACCACGAATCGTACCACAACACAAGAATCCCCATACTAATTAGTATATGAAATAGAGGCAGTTATACCAATTGAAGTTAAAATACCATCACTCTTCATTTCCATCTATGATCAATTGTCCACAAATGAGTAGTCCTAGGAATAGTTTGATGAGTTGGAGTGGTTGGATGATAAAATATTGCACACTCTACACCATTTTGAATTTTACCAGAATCAGATCACACAAGCCTTCAATAAATAGTCCCACCTTTGATCTTTCCTTAATAGAGAGCTGGTATTGGTCCTTAATACTCCAATAATACTCAGAAATAAACCTCAAAAATTGGATCCAAAATGGGAAGGACCATATGTCATACACAAGGTCTACTCCAACAGAGCATATTTTTTAATTTCAATGGATGGACATCTCACCACTACTCCCACCAATGCGAGGTTCCTAAAGAAATAATTTGTGTAATTATACAATAATCGTCTTAGCTTCATGATGTTAAACTATATAGAACCACCTACGTCCATGATACATGATGTTAAACTATATGGGAATCATCTTACCTAAATGATTTTAAATTTCATGGAAAAATTGTCCTAAGCACACGATGTTAAATTATATAAAGATCATTGTGTCCTGAACAATGATTCATTTCACATGGGTCAGATCTATGTGAAGATAGATAAAAACGAACCCTTCCTATGTATGGGTCAGACCAAAACATGGATTGTATATTATAACTACATATAGATTTATTACTTTCCTCACAGGAAATGTAGTGACACCTAGATCATTCATTCTGGTCCAGCCACCACAAAAAATTACCCCCTCCTTATGTATAGCTTGAGCCTATGCAGGGAGGGAATTTTCTAGAACTATGTGTGCCTTGATTCATGCCCTTATGGGATACGTAGTGACACACAAATCCTATATCCTAGTCTAGCCTCCATGGAAAGAATTCCCCTTCCTTCACATGAGTTAAACCTGCATAGGAAAATTTATAAGTCTTAACCACATGATGTTAAACTACAAGGTATCCCAAAAACTACATATGGATTGATTTATGCCCTCACAAGATATGTAAAGACACCTTGACCTTAAGTCTTGGTCTAGCCATCACATGACATGTAATGCCTCTGTTATATCCTCTGTTTCCCCAACATTACAGGTGATATCCTCGTCTCTCCTTGTTTCTCACACCGAGTATTACTCACGTGATCTTAAGAATGGTGGTAAAATTTTACCTACTTGGACAAAGCATAAAGGAATATGATAATCCCATCATCTCGAAAGAATGGTATAAAATTACCCTCCCTGTGCATGAGTCCTACTGGTACAAGGAACCTCAAAACTATGTAAGTCTTGATTACCATAAATCAATGGGATACATAGTGACACTTGGATCATACATCTAGGTCCAACCACTATCCAAATTCAACAATTCCCGTTTCCCTACATATAGATCATAATTTCCTAGGGTAATCCATAAGAAGTTATAAACATATGATGTTAAACTATAAGGTACCTCAAGAATTATGTATGGCATGATGCCTTCCCTCGCATGATATATAGAGACACCTTGACTCTAAGTCTTGGTCTAGGAACCACATGATGAAAATTCCCCTCTCTATATAAAGGTCATATTGGCATGAAGAGTCATCAAGAACTACGTATGGATTGATTCCTGCCATCGCAGGATATGTAGTGACACCCTAATTCTTCATCCTAGTCTATCCACCATTAAAAAAATTCCCCTCCCTTTATATGAGTCAGAATGGTATAGAGAACGTGTTGTCATAACTACACAGACTTTGATTCCCATCTAACTGGGATATGTAGGAAACCTCCCTAAGGTTCAAGCCTAAAACATAACCCACCTCATCCTTTTCACACAAGTTAACTCTCATCCTTACCACATGATGTTAAACTACATGGGATAACAGAACTAAATGTGTCTTGATTTATTCCTTTATAGGATATATAGTGACACCTGGATCCCATGTCCTGGTCCAGTTTCCATGGGAAAAAATGCCTCCCCCAACATATAAGCCAGACTTGTATAGGGAAATTCATGAGTCCTAACCTCATGACATTAAACATCATGAACAAATAAGTCCTAACCACTCGACATTAAACTATATGGTATTTCAAGAACTACGTGTGGATTGATTCTCGGTATGACATGATACATAGAAACACTTGGAATGGAAATACCATGTCAATCTACACCCAATAAAACAACAATTCCCCCAATATCATGCATGTGAAATGAAAATAGATGTAGGAGATTCAAAATCTATATTCCTATATCTGGAAAATGTCTAAATACCATGATTCTCCTTACATACAAATCATATATATATAGAGGATATAGCACCTAATAAATAGTCACAGTTTGGATATTTCTCATGTACCCAGATATCCCATTTTCATCCACCAAACTCCATGACCTGGGAAATCTTGAATTCCCATAATCACCCATGGCTATCAGATATAGGAGGCCAATGTTCTATGGACACCTTTGCTTGACTATGCACACAATGCCCCGACGGATCTGCATATATTGCCCACAAAAATGGCATGTCAAATAAAGGAAAATTCATCCTTAGGAGAGGATTTTCTTACTTCTGTATGCCCATTGGCTCATAAGACTCACATCAAACTTTCTGATTCAAGGGCACCCAGAATCATGGTTTACATATTTGTCCCCCACTCACATTCGGGGCATACCAAGGATATCCCGACCTGATTATCCCATATTTATACATGGTTAATTTGATATTTTTTTTCCCGAAACATGACGTTAAACTTTTTTGTAAACATCCTTTCCGTAAGTCTTAAAACTACATGAACCCACAACAGCTAGTTCATTCATGTCGAGTCACCCACATCCTCACCACATGATGTTAAACAACATGGCCCAATAATGATCTTTTCTTTGATCATTCCATCCCAAGGTGGTCGAGTGAAACCCTTGCCTCCCCTTATTTATCACACTAACCATAGCTCACGTGGGCTTAGGAATTTTAGAAGGGAATTTCCCATAAAACTAGGGTAAACCAATCCACTGGTCCTGTTTTCATGAATTTAAAAGGCATGTTAAAGTTTTCCCTATCAATATGTGGAAACCAAGTCCTAACTGTATGAAATCAAACTACAAAGTGTACCCCAAAATGTGGTTGGATAAGTTACCACACTCCCTACACATGGTTCATACCTATGTTGGTATCCGGATTTCGGGGCACCTCAATCTTCAAAATCGGACCCTTCCCCACTAAGGGAATCAAAATGTCTCACCCTACATGCAAGCTAAATCTATGTAGGAGAGTTCCCAACTCTATGGGTGATCAAGGCCAAAATTTTTCTAACATATCCAAACACATCTTTTCCACCTATCAAAATATATTCTTCAAGTGATTTCAAATCCTCATATACCTCCAAGGTCATAAGAAATAGAAGGCAAGTGTCCTGTGGACACCTTTGCTTAACTATGCACATCATGCCCTAGTGGCTCTGCATATGTTGCACACAAAAATGGCCTATCAACCAAAGGAAAATTCGTCCTAGGGAGTGGATTTTCCTGTTTTCATAAACTTAACATCTCCCAAGCCCCATATCATCTCTCTTGATCTAAGATCCCTTGAAACCACAACTTACACTTTCCATCCTATCTATGTCTGGGACATGTTGGAATACTTCATCCCGATCATCCTCTAGTGAATCGAAGATTCTACTTGAACGTCCTCATCACATGACATTAGAACTCCATGATGATTAACAATCAATGTTAATTCTTGGGTCCGGACATGCCAAAGAATACTCCCCCATGTTTCTATGCATGAAAGGAATCTTCATAGGAACATTTTATGAGGGTCTCGATTCATTGATAACCCCATGTAAAAACAAAAAATGCCCCATTCATATGTGTGGACCCTCTGTATATGGATAAACCTTAAAAGAACTATGCTTATCTTTATTACTATTATCATAGTATACATATTTACACTTGAGTCTCATATTTTGAGTACATCCAGAAAAGTGTATTGTCCCATTATTTCCCACAAAAGGGTCAGACCTGCATGGGGATCCTACTAACACTTGTATAGGAAGCACATAATCACTTATTCCTAATAGATTTTATCCTACAATTCCCCATTTTCATGTTCAAGAACCACCTTGCATACACCATAATTTTTGAACAAAAAGGTCCAAATCCCCATAACCATCCATGGCCATCAGAAATGGACATCTAGTGTCTTACAGACACCTTTGTTTGGATATATACATAATACCCTAGCAGACCTGCATATGTTTCCCAAAAAAATGTCATGTCAACCAAAGGACAATTCATCCTTAGTATAGTATTTTCCTATCCTCGTACAACCCTATGACATTTATGTCTCACCTCATTCCCCTATTTTAGAATCCCCCAAGATTACACTTTACATTTTTCTTCTTTACTCATACCTAAAGGTAATAAAACATTGTTGGTCAGACTATCAAGGAAAATGAAAATTGTGTACCCCCTTTGGTTAGAGTAAAAAGGAATTTAGACCATAATTCTCAAAAGTCCTGATTGTACGACATTATACTACACAATGCACTAGCCCTCCTTTTCACAATTCAAATTCATGTGGGAGATGTTTCTAGAATATAACAAATATAAATTCCCCCATACTTTTATACATCATTCCCTCAATAATCCTCCCACTATGGTCTTCAACAAATAAAAAAACTTGAATTTCCATCAAAATTTCCTGGCCATCTTAAACGAGAGGCCATTATCTTAATGAAACCTTTTTTAACTATGAACACAATACCCCGACGACTCTGCATAAATGGCATAGAAAAATGGCCTCTTAACCAAAGGAAAACTTGTCTTCAAGAGAGTATTTTCCTACTTATATATTCCCAATGGCTTCCATTCCATATTTCATATCCCATTATTCAGAAAACATAAGTTAGGGTCAAGAAAAATTCTTTATCCATGTCTAAAAGTGGTTGAGACATTCTCAGCTAATGAGTCCTAAGTTGGGGCCCTTGCCTTGAAAATCATGGTCAAAGATGTTCGATGTGAAACATAAGTAATGATGGTCCGATTGGAAAGAATTTAAATTTCCCATAAAGGAGAAAAAACTCACTAATATGAAAACCCTCGAAGGACATCTTGAAAAAATTCAAGTGCCAGCTCGCTAAACCTATGGTACGTATGGTTTAAAAAAAATGTTGAGAATCCAAAAATCCAGAGACAAAAATTGTCATGGTGAAAACCCAAAATGGGAAACCTAATAAAAAATAAAGTTATACCCACTAATCCCACACCAAATTTCATTTAGAAAAACTTTAGTGTAATAATAGAAAAGGCACAAAGGTTGTGAGGTTTTCCATGAAACCCTAGTAAAAGCTAAACTAGGATCGCTGAGCCCCTTGGATCTGGAAAAAAATAGATCATGATTTGATTATTTTAGTCATCCCATATTGTTATTCAAATTTATATCTAGTTGAGATTACTATTTAAGTATAGTTAATCATAAATGATTGACATTGTAGGAAAAGATGAAGGAGAGGAACTGGAGTGAAAATTGTTTTCATTCAATGTTGGTATGGAAGGCATGCACAACTCAGAGCCTCTAAATATGGGTAGGGAATGACCATTAAAAAGGATGTTCAGATGACTTGTATAGTTGTATCAAGGCCTGATTTGAATCTTCAATGTCTTGGTGGATCCTTAATAAGGTCTCTGTTTCAACCTCCGCACCTACCCACAATGCCTTGACCTCCTACACTGCGTCAAGGCTAGCCTTTTCCCCTTCCTCCACTAGCTATTTCCCCTCATCAACTACAACTGTGATGCGGGCCCATTATTGTTTAAGACACTCCAGTTCTATTCTCCATTTCTCCACTTTCTAATCGAGCTGCTCTACCAAGGTCCTTTTTTTTGTGAGTTTGTTCTTCAGCCTCACAATTACTTGAACTTGGTCAACATACTCATAGATAAAAATATATCTAGCAACAGTAAGATGAACCCCTAACTCTATAGAAAAAATATGGGACTTGAGCATGCCAACCTTATCCCTATCCATGAACACCTGCTTAACTATGTCATAAATAACATGGATTGGTGGATCCTTAATAAGGTTGTGGTGTTGGCCTCCACACAAATCCACAATTCCTCTGCCTCTTGCACTGCATCAAGGCTAGCCTTTTACCCTTCCTCCACTTGATGTTTCCCCTCATCAACTATAGATGTGACGCGAGCTTGTTCTTGTTTAAGCTACTCCAATTCACTACTCCTCTACTCCACTTGCTGATCAAACTGATCTTCCAAGGACCTTTGTTTCATGAGTTTGTTCTGCAGTCTCTTAACCACTCCATCTTGGTCAACATCCTCATCCATAAGAATCTATCTAGCTGCAACAAGATGGGCCCTAGACTCTACAGCAAAAATATGGTACTTTAGCATGCCATCTTTCTCCCTAGCCATGGAAACCCACTTAAAAATTTCATAAATACCATTTTAGTCAAATACTATAAAACCCAGAACCACAAATTGGTTATGTAGTTTGGGTAGATTCATCAGCATATCGGTAAGTGGTGTTTGAAAATCAATCTCCAAATATTTTTACATGACCTTTAGCGGCTGGGATGAAGGCTGGCCAAGCCCCCTCATTCAGTCTTAGAATGGCTCCCAGATGATGGAATTAATTTAGGAATTAAATTCAAAAGGAAGGGTATTGATTTGATGTTTGCGACACTACTTGACCCCTTAACAGCCTCATCCTTAATAGTTGCAATAGAAGGAAGGTTCAAAGTATCTACTATAATCATTAATGCTTGTGGATGTGATCCTGAAGTTAGAAGTGAATCAAGTAAACACTCTCTCTTCTTAAAAGTAGATGAAAATAAAAAAAGAATGGTTGTGATAGAAGGATTGGGAAACTAACCTCCACTTGTCGAAGCATCGATGCCTTTAACTTCCTTAGTGGAATCACTACCCGGTAAAGATGGTACTTCATCCTCAGTAAGAGACTAAGTCCCAAATCCACTCAAAGGAACCCATGGCTCAGGACCATGCTCAACCATGCCAAAAACCTCTAGAAGATCAATCATATAAATTAGGATTGTAGGGATAATCAGTCTGAAAAAAGGTATGATGGCCAGTTCTGAGTATCTGGGATCCAGGATCATGACTTCTCTAGTGGTTGCGGAAAAAGGAACAATGTCCCTCTGTAAATTTTTGGGAACCGGGGTAACAAAACCCTATGATTGTGACTTCTAGGGGAACATGATAAACAAACTCAGTTGGGGTTTCAACCTCTAAATGCTCCTCCCATATCGGGGAAGAAGTTGTATGATTTGGGGAAGGTATGTCCAGAGCACTGAGAGTACCCCTGATCTCCTCAGCTATCCCTGTATCTCTTCCCTGTTCAATCACAACTGCTGGTGGTCCTTCTTCTACTATATAAGGAAAAGGAGATGCCGACACTTGGATAACTGCCACTTGATTACTTATTGGTTCTACATCAGAATATGAACATGATAATTGATGAACAAAATAAAATCACTTGGTATGATGACTAGGTAAACGTGCATGATAGTTACTTATAATCCCTTTTTGGATGTGTTTTGATAGTTTGGATGCCTGTTGGAATTTTCTGGTATTCCATGGGGATGGATCCCTAATGGGAATATCAAGTGAATCTAGAGGATGGAATGCCTCTATAGGATTTGAAATAACTGCCTCTAGATGTTCGGAAGCACTAGGAGAACCTTCCCCATCAATCCTCACTTTTTTAAGGGACATGTTCCCCAATAGCAGTGCCCCTACGAGTGTGTACTAGAGTAATAACCGTACCTTGAGACTCTTCAGGTCCCTATAGATGTAAAGATGACAAGTTTTATAACCTTTACAATGAATGAAATTAAAGTCAAGGTTAGTAAATTGAACAATATTTCCTTTGATATTAATTAGATCTTAGAGTACTTCCATCCATGCCACCCAGTCAGACTAGTGAATCCTATTTTTGGAAGCATGGAGGCACCTATTCATCTCTCTCAGGTATGTAGCTACCTCATCTGGCTATTCTTCAACATAAATACATGTGGAAACAATGATTTACCCAAAAACCGGAAGATTAAAGTGCCCCCTTGAGTAGTTTCTAAATGTCTTCATCGGAAGCGTTCTCCCTTAATCCATCACATACCCTCCAAGTGCTTGAAAACACAATTGTAATGGGAATGGATAGTGTTAGAGGATCAGTCTGGGGATGTGAAGTAGGTTTCATCAACCGTGATTGATTCCTAGGTGCCTTTGTAACCCAGGGACCCTCAGGGGCTGGACATTTTTGGGGCCCCGGGCGCAAGTGATAAAATTTACCTGCTCCATCTAAAGTAGGTAAATCGGCAATACCATCACCCTCAAATGATTAATCATCATCATTATCATATTTTTCAGCCTCTGATATCATCATGACAGATACTTGATGTGTAACGCCCCTACCCTAGTTACTCAGAGTCGGTGTATTATTTTAATACATTGGCATGATAAAAATAAATCATGTCCCAAAAGACCGATAGGTTTATCAGTCTTAGAAATATATTACATACATCAACTTCACATTACAATTTCAAACATAAAATACAGCATAAATAGTTCTTTGAGAATGCCATTATTCCCTTTTATATTAACCCTGCATATCAGTCATAATACACTTTTTGGAAATCTTGGGAAAATAAAACATAAGAAAGGGGTGATCTTAGATGCTCAGTAAGGGTATACAATTTAGTGGAAGATAACATAAAAAATAGGCATGGTGAATAATTGAAAACACATACCTTTACAAATTATAAACATGAACACTTTATGGTAGAAATATGAGTTGAGTAAATAATGACATAATAAAAGATAGTCATGGGTATTCTACTAGTCGAATAACAACATAAACCATCAATATTATTTTCATAATGAGGTAATGTATAATGCCAGAAATTCTTAACATTTTGTTAAGGCCTCGTCCACGACATCTAAAAATGATAAAGGCCTCAGCCAAAACCATATATCTAATTGGGAAAGGCCTCAACCAATTCCATGTCTAATTGTCTCATGAGACCTACCGATGCATCAAGGAGCTATAGTGGGCTCCACCCGCCACATACTAAGTCCAATACATTCTTCATATGAAAAGTTTGAAATATAACATAAACATTTGTATTAAAAATAGAATAAAAAATGTTAATACTTTAACCCTAAACCATGAATGGTATAAAAATAACACATCCACAATCAAATATATCACGAAACCTTCAATATAATATGGAATATTTGTATCACAATAAATCAACCTTGATCAAGGATAATATCCCGTAAAGGATGTTGGCATAGTTGAAAATGATCAGTAAAAATCTTTGAGAGAAATAAACCCTTTTCATGAAATCATTTAAAAGTCACATAATTTATAAAGGAATTCATTTAAAATATAGTTTTGAATCAAAGTGTCCCATACCACTTTGAAACATTTTAAAGGAATTATCATTTTAAAAAATTCATGTCCATATAAATAAATCCTTTAAACCATTTTGAAAACATGGAAATTAATGAGAAAGGTTTAGAAGAATAAATCTTTAAAACATTTAAAATGATGTTTTAGTAAAAAAGCACCTTAAAAATAATCCCCGTTTAAAACACTTTTATTAAACATGGACATGGATAATAAATATTTCCCAGTATATACTTACATAAAAACAACCTCAGATAATAAAGAGATTGTGAAATTAACCCTTACCTTATACTTTCCTTTGGCCGAGGGTACGTTTAAACTCTTGTATAATGAACATAGTATGTTATTAAATTATACCATAACTATATTAATAATTATTATATCATACATGATTCATTTATGACTTTATATTACCCATTTAATAATGATTTCCATGTTAAATTAACATTTCGGGTAATAATCGCTTTCTTTATCGTATGTGTTTTAACTTGTATCATTTAGATCATGATTTAAATACTTCCAAAATATAAACCTTGATTTATATATCATATATATTTAGAATATAAATATTTATAATAGATAGTTATATGAAATTGAAGGAACCATTTATGAAGATGGTAGGCCATACGTATGCATAAATGTTGTTTCTGTTTTCATATCGTATTGAACGAAAGTAAGTGAATAAGATATATTTAAGTACATACATACATATATATATATATATATATATATATATATATTCAGTAGCATTATTATGTAATATATTACATACTTATTAATAATATATATTTTTATAATCATCGTTGAATGGTGAACGTGGAAATGAATCTAATCGCGTCGTGGAGACGGTAATCCGTACGTACGCACGAGCGACAATATCATTATATTGATGGTGAAATAGTATGTAAGTGGATGGTATATCATATATAAGAAATCATTAAAAAGTTATATTTATTATTTAAATCAGTTATACTCATTATTATACCCATCCAAATAATGAAGTTTTTGAATAACAAACTACACCACGACGTGGAGATGGTAAGCTGTACGTACGCACGTATGGTGACTTTGTCATTCATATGATGGATTGAATAATGAATATGGTTGTACCATTTTTATAATAACATCACATTATATATAATATACTGGAGTTATTATTTTAGAATGGAAACAACAGAGAAATAGGAAGTGGAAGAAGAAAAGAACTTGAAAGAGGTGATGAAATATTTACCTCTTCTTCGGGTTCTTCTTTTTGATTTGTCCAAAAGGGTTCCTTAGGTTGGATTTATGATAAAATTAAGGCTTCTATGTTTAAGTTAAGATATTTGATAAGGTATTTGGGTAGGGTTTGACCGATCCAAAAGGCTTTGGAGGTGTGAAATTAAGAGAAGGAGAAGTTCCCTTTTATAAGAGAGGTGAGGGTCACTTTAGGAAAAAATTGAAATATTATTTTATAATAAAATTATTTTCGGTTTCTACTGGATAAAAATGAATTTATTTCTATCCTCAGGTGGTTATGGGTCTAAATACTCTTAACGAATAGGTTTTAGACAAGTTTAGGTTACCATTTTAATCTTATCTTTTAGATTTAACTCTTAGTTAAATAGTTTAACATTTACCATGTCTCTTTGTATTTTTATATTATATGGTCAATAAACATACTATAACAAGACAATAGAACCAAATGTGGTTCATTATTAATATATATAACCCTATATAAGTATTTTGGCCGAACCTTATATTTTTAAGAATATTATATCAATTAATAATATAATATTTCTTCTAAAAAACTCATTTATGTCATTTTGACACTATTTAGTATTTGGTTTTTTTGAAAGTCATCACAACTTGATTAATTAAAACCAAATAAATTTAATCAATAATAGAATATAATATTCACCTATAAATTTCGTGTATGGCATCAAAACATTCAAATTATATTTATTTTAATATTTTCAATATCATTTATTTGATTCCTTAATTAATAAGGTAATTATTGCATCATCATTGTGTCATCAATAAATTTAATTATCTAAGGTATAAAAATTATAAATAAAATAACATTATGTAGGAAATAGTTTTATCTTTCTAATTAATATTTATAGTCGAAATTATAACTTATATAACACCTTGTAAACATTGTTTTACTAGACAATATATGTTTATGTCATTTTTGTTTTAACTTTAAATTAATTAATATAAAGTGTCATTATCACTCTCAAGTGGCTCCATGTGGTCCTAAAATCGACCCAAGGATTCCCATGGTCGGACATGTATCATCCAATAAGGTTGATACATGTGTTAGTGTAATTTAATATTATTTTAATATTATTTCTTTACCCATATTTAAGGAATTTACCCTTTAACCATGGTAAATAAAATATTTACCGAAGTAATTATTCATAATGTATAAAAATAAAAGTTACCTATTTACACAATTTGGACCTCATGATTCCAAATATGGAATCTATTTTTCCAAATTCAAAACATATAAGTGGTATAAATTAATTCAAAATTAATTCTCGTTGTCAAAACAAAAAAGCGTGTTTTTAAGAAATAATAACTATCAAAAGATTGACACTTGTTTATGTCCAATTTAAATGTGAAATTATATCAAATGACCTAAATTATATTAAATGATAAAAATATAATATAATTATACTTAAAAACCATTCAAATTTATAATTTAACACTATAAATTATTTCTATTAAAAAAGTTTTTTTAATTAAACTTTAGTATTTTTCACAATTCATCAAAAAATGAAAGTTATGAGGAAAGTACCAAAAATTTATCCAAACTAAATTTTTATGTCCCTATTATAAAGATGAATTTAATTTCACTAAATTTAATATATAAAATTGTCGAATATTGGATTTAAAAAGTGTTCATAATTAAAAGGCATAAAACTGCATTTTTTGAAAAATACCTCTTTTATATTAAAAATTGAATTTTTCTTATATTATGTCTAAGAAACACAAAATATGAATGTTAAAATTATATAGGATATATAGAATTTAAAATTTGGTTAATACAATTCATAACCTCTTTTTTTAATGGCTAGTTTGGTAAGTTGTGGTGCGCTCGAACTTAGTGTTGCATGTAGCGCAAGTTATTGAAATACTTTGAAGAAATAAAATTTTATGAAATATTAGGGTGTTACATGATGAGAGTATATAAAATGTTTTTTCCAAGCATGAATCAAGGATTCAAAGTCATGAAGATAACAGTTTACCCTCTCCGGCTCATCATCATAGGAAATGTCAGCAGGTGATAACATGTAACCAAGTTTGGTAAGGGAAACCTTCCTCTCTTGGAGAAACCACCACTAGGTGTGAGAGGACTGATCATAAAAGGATTGGAAACTCCTAAAACTATCCCATTGCCTCTAGGCCACTGGAAATGAAGCACTAGATAGAATGGGTGGTTGGATCTCAAAGGAAGCCTCAACAGCTTTTGAGGTCACACCCCAGTATCTCAGGACCTTTCTTGAGGGTTCAGAACCAAGAGTCTTCTGAAGGGAATTCCTTGTTCAGGAATACTCAGAAATTTCATTTTGTTTCCCTTTATCCCTATATTCCTTTGGGTTCGTAAAAATTGGAACCAGTTTATCCAGGTATCCATTTGTATATGATTAAACCTAAGCATCAACATAACCTTTTGTGAGGAAGGGTACATAACCCTCAGAATCTGGAAGATTGATCTTTCATTGAGTATCCTCTCAGGTAAACATTAGCCACAACTGTTGAGATATCATAAGATGTTATTACTGGCAGGCCCTATTGAGAGAAGGAGGACATAGAATTTGAACATAGTTAAACTGACGACTAAATCTTCAAGAAACATACCCCTCACAGATAAGTTCCCCATCAATGTGGGAAACAAAAATACCCTCTCTTAAACAAAATAGGTAGATTTGGTTAATAAAGTCTATTGATTCATTATTTATAATGATACCAGTAGGGGAAGTGTAAGGATGATAAGTATAGCATTCAAGATAGTTGATTCAGGACAACAATTCCCATTCATTTTGTTTGGTCTAGTCTTCCTACTTATATTGTGTAGCCCAACCCATCGGTATAACCCCACTAATACCCAGATAATATAGTTGAAGAACAACATATGGAATTGGGAGGGGATTGATAAAAGTATACCCTCTACGTGGGCTCCTATCCATCCCCAGAGGACTTGTATTGGTCCAATCACTCAATGAGGTGGCCTCCCCTCACCAACCCGACCTAGTAAGCAGTAGATTTTGGAAAATAACAGAATGACTAGGTTAATTCATTTTCCAATGGCTAGTTCAGCCACCATGACAAAGGTTGTGACTCTCAAACTACCAGAGTCTCATACGGGTAAAATCTAGCCACTCAAAGACATGGAAAATAAGGTCACCAACCAGAACAATCAATCGACATTGGGGAAAAGTTCCCATCCCCACTCGTGAAACTAGACCTCCTCCAAGGTAGGCCAGTAGGAAACTACTCACCTTTAGGTTTCCTTAGTTGGGAATGACCTGGGTCTGTGCACACCAGGCTCTCATCCACTTCACTTAGCCAGAGGAGGAGTCCTCTCATAGTCATCCTAGGTGGAAGGAGGATGAAGAAACTCATCATACATATCCATGACAATGGGGACCCATGAAATTAGTCAAATATCCTAGAGGATAATGTCGACCTCCACATGGACTAAATGAAAGGTATTGGTATCTAAAATCCATCTAATCAGAAGCTATGGGGTAAGGGAACTAGTTTGATGGGAAGAGGTCTAGGATACCCAAGTAGCCTCATATAACCCCACAGTCTGCAATTCAACCTAGAATTATTGATAGATTTGAAGAACATAGAAAGGATACCCCCAATCCAAACCAAATGAACAACCAGAATGAAGGTCTCGATTTGATAACTTGCTAATTTGTTCATTTTATATGGACCTTAATGCAATGAAATTGTAGAAATGGGCCGTTTCATTTAGCTTCTACCGTGAAACCTCAAAATATGGAGGGGCATAGTTCAATAAGGAACCAACATAAGTATCCTTTTTGTATGAATTATTCTTTTACTAAAATAAGGGCCTTAGAAATGGTTCTATAAAATATCCAGACATCAGGTTGGTCAGCCCAACATGGTGCTGGAATCACTGTATCAAACAGTAGACCAAATACATAAATGGGCAGTCTGTTTGAAATCAGATACTCCCTCTGATCCGCAGTAATATGATTTTCTACGGATTGATGCAGTGAGAAAACATGGATATTTTCATCAACATAGTTCTCCATATTCTTATGATTTTCATCAATAGCTGAAAGGGGAGTGGTGACAGCACCAACAAACAAAATATCATTAGTAACATCCTTTGGAAGATCCATCTCTTTTCTATGCAAAAAGACCATACAAAACTTCATTGCAATAAAAATATTTGGGAAAAAGAAAAAAAACCGGCAAAGAAATAAAGAGGTCCGAAAAAAATCTCCGCGTATTGAACCTCGAAAACGGTTTGCAGAAGGAATTCCTCACAAACTAACTGTTAGAGGAACCCATGAGGTGCTGACCAGTGAGGCATTGTCCAGCAAACCAAATAGTTTTTGGATCAAGAAAACCACATACAACCCTCAGTATGTGGAAGTTTGAGCTCACAATTTGTAAATTTCAGGTTCAATTTGAGAGTTCAAAATTATGTTCACAGATAGAGATGTCCTGCATATGGCACTCACTACATAGAAGCTCGAACTCACCATTCGAAGAATTAAAGTTTAGTTCATAGATTTATAAGTTAGTTCATGGATGAGATTGAATGTGAATGGTTTTCAGTTTGTGGAATGCAAATCACTTTTCATAGTTTAAGGATTTTGTGAAGGGAGCAGTATGCAGAAGCAGAGCGTCCAAGGGTAAAATAAAGAGTACAGAGTTCACTAAAAATCCAATAAATGAAAAATGAACTGGAACTCCCCATATATAGGTGTTTTCCCCCACCAGGTCCAAATTTCTATTGTAAACCAGTTTAGTTCAGGACTGCTTTATACATCGAAATAGCCTCTTTTTCATCCTAATCAGAACCCATTCTAGTGGGAGGAATTTGTAGTGTCCTGAAAAAAATTGAAAATAGAATGTAAATACTCCCATAGTTTTGGAAAAGGAAAGAAAACCAATTGGATGATGGATTTAGAGATTTGTTTTGAAGAATCCAAATTTGGAGAAGGAACCAAAATGGTCCTCATAATGAATCCCATGAATAGTTTGCAAAAGGAATTCCCCAAAAACTGAGTATCACGTGGAACGAAGACAACAATTCCAACTTCTTCCACGAACATTATCATTGGTGAAAATGAGATGGAGCAGTATGACACCACAAACCGCCCCCTGAAAACCAAAATAGTTCACTAGTGAGGTGAATCTAAAGGCATCTTGCGAACAAGAAAATCCATTTGTGGGATTAAGGCAATGATTACTACCACCACTAAGAACCACCACAACTAAAAACCGAAATCTTTGTGAACCTCAGCCCTTAAAACCTTGGTTTACCAAGTCATCTACATGCCAAATGATTTCCCCATGGGATTCCAAAAAAAGTTTATTGAGGCCTATAGATCCAGCTTCCTTGGCACTCTATAAAAGAACCCTAAAAGGACCCAAGAAGGGGGAACATATTTTTGGGGAACTTGGAGTTTACATTCAAAAGACTTCAAAGACAAATGATCAATGAAGTATGGAACTGCAAACGGTTTCTAGTAGGTATAAACCCTCCGTGTACCATGAAAGGAAGTAAACATAATAATAATAATAATACTGAACTGGCCGTGAACCTAATTGGCGAACCACGAACCATATGCCCTTCATGGATGAACTTCCCATGAACTGCAAGGTCATTTCCCCTTATTAAATATGGAATACCACATATCCCATCACTATATGAACTAAACCCTGTACTGTGTAGCGCTTCACTACGTGGATGGAATCCAACACCACATAACACCACCCTATGCAAATGAAACCTGGGGTCATGTACCACTATGATACATTAACCACATCCAGGTCTGCGTAGTACCTCATTATGTGAATGAAAAATCCACCCACATATCAATATGACATGTGCAGGGTACCCCACCCTGCATGAAAAATGGTACACAAAACGGTGTACCTTCAAGCTTTCCACCTTCCAGTCCTGATCATGCCCTTCTGTTTCCATCCCATCCTTTGAATCTCCTCTGATAACAAGTCCATATGCCTCGAGACAAAGCCTATTCTAAATCTACCATACCCATATGATAAAACCATTGGGTGCATCAATGTGTCCTTATCAGTTTATATACCCATGGTAAGCAGAGTCACGTGAGTAATCCTCGTAATAGTGTGAATCCCTAGAATGTATTTAAATTTACATTCCCATGGTAACCCAGGGCCCATCCTTGGAATACTCATGTGAACCTCCCCATTATATGGATAAAGGGTAATCATTGTCTTTTCTATTAAATGAGGGACATTGACAAGTCAAAGAGATCATGCCTGCTTCTCCCTTTGATGAGGAGCAATGCTTATCCCCTTTCCCAGAACTCATTTTTGGGCACTCCCCATGAGGAAAGTCCCTAACCTTTTCCATAGTAGGTGGTGATCTAGCTCCTCTTAGGCTCAACCCGAGACATGTTCGGATAGACCATATAACACTTCTATCCTAGATATCATCATGGGAGAGGAGATCATCTCATTCAAAGCCCCCCTCTCCCTTTAGGATCCAGTACCATCTATCAACAAATTATGTGGGATATTATATCTTCAGATCCACTACCTCCTCTTGTTTCTCACATGGAGCATAAATCACATGAGATTAGAAGTTTATGGTGATCATGAAATCCACCTAACCCCAAATAATGGGCATCCTCCTTAGTGTAAGCCCCAACCAAACCTCCAAATCATCATGAGTTGAGATGCTCTTCATGGTTCCAGAAATATGGGCCTCCTCTTAGGTATAATACCCAAATGAAATGTACTATAAGAACTTTGATTATTTCTCTGATCATAATAAATAAGAAACCTTTATAAGGCTCGAGCTCAAGGGACATTCTCCTTAAAATCTAGTCCTAATAAAATACCCCCAAAATCGATAGGGCATCCTCTTTAGAAGTAAGTCCTGACTTATTTCTCTCAAATGGGCAGCTTATATGTGTGATACCCAATCATGTCCCCCAAAAATGGGCCGACACAATGGTTTAAGTACCCACTCTTACCGAACTACTAGGTTTTTTATTTCTAACTATCTGGGATATATAGGAAGCCACCTTGAGTTTCGAACCCGATACCCAAAATTACCATAGTATTTCCTAGGCCACATCCCCGGTAGGGTCATATCTACCCAATATACCATATATATTTTTGGAATCCTGGCCCTATTTTTCATAATTCCCTCACAAAATCTTGAATAGGAATCTGCCGCCTAGATGTTCTAGCAGCATGATAGTAAACTACATGGATGGGTCCTTATCACATGACCTTAAAAGGTGATGTGTCCAGTAAATCAACAATGAAGTACATGGAATCTAATTCTACTCATGAGGATACAAAATAATCCCATTTATTGGGATCTATACAAACAAAAAAAACAATCTCTGTCCCTTGGATGATGATAAACTCTAGAGCGCCTCATTACATGGATTAAGCTAGCACTGTCTCAGTAATCCCCAACCCATGTATATACCTGATTGATATTGCTTCCTAAGGGTAATCTATAGACACATTCTTAGGAAAAAACCAATGATTTAGGATCATATTAATATTTCTTAAATTTATAAGAGAGTCCCAGAGTAGGCCCTAATTCTCCCCAAAAGGGTTTGATGAGACCGACCTCCCATCCTCTCGACCAATTAATTCCTTAAGTGTCATTGGAAAAGTCATCCAATGAGTTACTACCATTGGAAAATAGGTCCATGAATCATGGATAAAAGGGTCTTTGGGTATTTCAAGATCAATGAATAAAACAAATGGAGACTATCCAAGGACATCATTCCCCACATGGGCTGATTTCACAAACACTGAACCCCCTAAAATCACCCACCGGGACCACTCAACTATGGCACTTGCTTCATGACACAAGAATGATATACTACCCAGTTTTGATGAAACCTCTCTCCCTCAAAAAATGGTCACAACACGAATCGATCTAAAATAAAAATGGTAAAACCCACATGAAACCATCTTCAATAACAAACAATTAATTTCTATCTCTCAGTCCATTTTGTTCACTCCCACACACGCACCTCGGGTCAAAACAAAAATAGTGAACCTAATGTGAAACTTTCTATAACTGCATCCAATTAATTACTATCCATCAGTTCATTTTTTTCATTCCACACATGCACCTTAGGTCGAAACAATATTTGAATTCCATCTTTTTCTTGAGGTTTTTAAAGTCAAATTAAATAAATAATGTCTAAAATGACCTTAATGATATTTTATGTTTAATAATATTTTCTTAAATTATTTTAAATTCATAAAAATATTTAAATAGAAAATTTTGGATGATAAATGGTTTAAAATTCCATCTCTTTTCTATTTATGATACAATTTTTATCTTATAAGTAAAATTATAAACCTTTTAGTTGAAAAAGTTGTTACCATAGTTATAGTTAAAATGTGATTTTGTGCATTGCATGCACTTGTGTTAAATTTAATTTCCCATGATCATAGGATTTTTATTTGATAAATTGGATTTTATATTTTGAATAAGTGGGTCCAAATTATCTACTAAGGTTTTTTTATTTTTAGGTTTAAAAGATTAATTACATAGGTAAAAAACTAGTTACTGTGGTGAAAACTAAATTGGTAAAAGTGAGTTATCTTAGAGGTTAAGGGAATAAAATGTTTATTTTTTTGTTTTGGTGGTGTGGATCAAAGTAATATTCCATAAAATCCTTTATTTATAAATTTTATAGGTACTTTGGTAGATTGAGTTCTCATTATTGAATAGTTTTTCATATTTACAAATATGTCACCCTTCATAAATTATAAAAGGGAACCTCCTAATCTCACTTCATCACACCAATTAGGCCATTTATAATGACCAAAACATATAAACATATCTCCCAAAAATCCTTATCCATGTTATATAGCTACTGGTATTTTTTAAAGACCAACCATATTGTCCATATTAAGAGATCCAAGGGAGGTTTTTCTATGGAAAGGTAATTGTCTTTACTAAGATCTTTATTTTTTACTTATTATCATACCACATTAATTCATGTATTAATAATTATAATATAATAACATAAATACCTACCATATATTAATATGTTATTATTTTTATGGAATAACCAATAACCTTCCCTCTTCTATCAAATTGGAAATGAAACTATTGATCGTGTGTGCGGCGGACTACCGTCTCATGAACAAATGTACTTGATTTTCCGTCAACAAAGTTCATGGATAGTTTTAATGAAGGATTTAATATATATATATATATATAAAATATCCATTACATATTTATTATTATGAAATGATAATATATCATTTAATTTGTTACCTCCCCATTCACTAAAAAATGATGATGTTGTTTGCATGTGCGTGTGGACTGCCACCTTCATGAAGAGATGTGATTCATTCTTTATCACCATATCACTTGAATTATATATATAATTATGATCAAATAAATATTATGGTATTTAATATATATATATATATATAATTTCTTAATGATAAAATAATACTTACCTTCTGTCCATAATGATCATTGAAAAATGGAAATGTTATTCATGTGTACGTATTGGTTACTGTCCCCATGATTGTAATGTAGTTAATTTTTCATAACATTTTTTCATGGTAATTTTAAAAAGATAAATTGATTCATATAAATGATAATTATTTGATTATTATTATTCTGTATATGATTGATCAATTAACACTTTTATCATAGTCAATCCACCAGTTATTTTGGACATATGAACTGAATATTGTCAAAACATCTGACGTGAAATTAATTGATTAAGTAATTAAATATAACTTGTTAATAAATTAAATAAAAGGAATAATATACTTTAAAAATTTTCTTAAGAAAATAAATTATTAACATAAGTTTATTATTCAATAAGATAAATAATATATGTGACGAGTTAGACTGTAGGTAAGGGATTCCATCTCAATTTCCTTTAATTAAGGCATATTTGAAAGTTATAAACCAATTTATTTTATATGGTGTATATACTTTTAATTTTACATTTTATATCATGAATGATTAATACTACATGTTATTTTAACTTTAAATTTGAATTATTTCATTCAAGGGTATTTAACCTGAAAGTTACCAAGTGGTAAGGGATTTTCTAACTCAATTTATTTTCATTGGGTTATATTACTTATTCATTGTCTTTAATATTATATGATTATGTATATAATTACACATTATTATTCTATGTTTTATTTCTACTTTTTTATGTGGATTTATGTTTGATGCACAAAATCAATTCATTTATTAATTATTACTTCAATGTTACGATCATTGTAAGGGTTCTTCATCTAAAATTGTCTTCTTTAGGATATTTTTTATGTTATACACATATATTATTTTATGAGGTGTATATACTAAAAATTTTATATGTTTTCTTATGAAAATATTTTCATTCATGGTATTTGATGTTTTATTTGAAGTTATTTATTTCATGGGGGTTATGATGAAAATGTTAACAAAGTAGAAAGGGCTTATTTCAAAATCTAAGGTTTATTTGGGTTTGTTTTTGTTCCAGTATCCACTAGGGGATTATAAGATCTTTATATCTTAAACCTGATATATTCTTATATTATTTAGTTATTTTTTTAAAATTAGATTTTTACTTTCATTTTACTATTTTAAGTACTCGAGAGATTGAAATAATGCTTTTAAGTAAAACTGACATGTTTTTTCTCAAATAAGAGTATTTCTATTATATTTCTATTTATTACTTAAAATGATTTAAAAAATATTTTTAATGTTATGAAATGATTTATTAAATAAATTTTTACCCATGAATTCTTACAAATTTTTTAAAAATGAATCTTCTTTTCATTTCCTGAATAAGGTATTTTTTGACTTTTTAGCATAAATATGAAAGGAATATTTGCTTCAATGTACTCAAAATGGATAGAATTTACTATTTTCATAAAGAATAAATGATTAGAATCTTAATAAAAAAGTTTATTGAGTTCTTTTAAATGAATACTGTTTTTTAATATTTTTGAAACTTTTAGTTTTCAAAATTGGATTTCAAAATTAAAACGGTAGTTTCCTCAAGAATATTTTTAATGATTTTTCTATAGTATTTCAATTCATCAATGACAAACATTAATTTACTTATACTACATTTTGGATATTTTGTAATGAGAAAATCCTTATTATTACACTAGATGGTTTATGATCAGTTTGACTGAGGATGTACTATTTTTATACCATTCTAGATATTACTCCGGATGGTTAATGATTGTGTTTATTGATTGGGGAAATTATTAACATTTAATATAATAGTATTTTTTTAAATGTTTACATTGATTATTATTCACCACTTTCATATGAGGAAAGCATTGGACTTAGTAACTGATATGCGAGGGATGCTATAGCCACTCAATGCATCGGTAGGTCTAGTGAGAAAAACTAGTTTGAGTATTTCGGTGAGGCCTTACCCATTTATATGAGATGTTTTTGCATGAGGCCTTAATGATAGGTTTATGATGACTGTAATTATGAATTCCACCATTATTAGATTAGTTATTGATTTATATGTGATTATTTGATTAGTTATGATATCCATGGAAACTTTTCATGCTCATGTGATTAGTTATATATAATTGTTTAATCAATATTTTTTCCCAACATATTATTCTTCATGTTCAAGTTTTTTTGTTAGATGAAATGAGTTTTCAATTATTCACCATTCCATATTGATTATTACTTATTCACTCATGATAGTTTTCACTATACATAACCCTTACCAAGTATTTGAGATCTACCCTTATTTTTTTCCTTTCACCAGGGTATAAAGTAGGGATATTTAAACGAGTTTAAGGGAGAAAAATATTTACCTTCACTATGTTGTATTTTTATGTTTTCAAATGAAATGTGTGATTCAAGTATGTATCTAGTTTACCAGGACTACTAAAATATTTGGTCCTTTATGATGTTATCACCTATATCTTATGTCAAAAAAGTAAAGTAACCACTGACTTTGGGATACTTGGGTTGGGGTCTTTACAGTCTGTATTAGATTAAGTTTAGTAGAAATATTGTAAATTAGATTTATAAAAACATAGATTAGGGAACATAACTCTATGATAGACTTGAAAGAAATTCCAAAAGACAATATGTTTATGATTCAGATGTAGATAGTTTAAGATTTTTATGTACTATGATGGGTTAATAAGTATACATTTGATTGTAAGTTTAAGGTAATGGATAACCTTTTAAGGTTCTATGCAATGGGAGTTTATCATGATAAAGGATATTTTTAGAGAAATTTATTTGAATAGAACCATTTAGTTTATTATATGTTTTTGTGAGATATTTATCCAAGGAATAATGCATTGTTTAGAAATATGTTTAAGGTTATTGATAATATTTAGGGTTAATATAATCATTGATGTTAAGTTAATAATAATTAATTAAGATTATTTTTTTTGAAAAAAATTCACGTAGAAAACCTTTATGGTCAAAAAATGGTTTCATGACTATTATTATTTAAGAGTATGTTCATCATATTTTTGGGAATGTTATAGGAATTTGTATTAATATAATTTTGTAAAAAGTAAAACCAACATGTCTGATGATAATCCATCACATCTGAAAAGGTCGTGGGGCTTAAACCCACAACTGAAGGGTGATAAAGGTGTAGTGCCTACCACTGGCTTAAGTCATGCCTTGGTCAGTAAGGAATTTTTTTTAATTAAAATTGGTTGATGGTTAAATATTAATTTGATTTTGGGAAACATACTATAGGATCAAATATTTTTTAATTTTTTATTCTTTTGAAGTGATTAATGATATTTCAGGTGATATTTTATTATGTAGAGATATATATAACCATTAGGTTTAACACAAAGGATTATTTGTGAATAATGCTATTATTTTTTGGAGATTTTTTGATAAAGGGTATGAGATAAACTTTGATGTTAAAACATTATTTAATTTTGATGTTATTAGTGTTATTTGGGATATAGTTATATTTATTTAAGGAAGGATCTATGTTAAAAATTTGGTTTTATTGCTGAATTTGGAGATCAATGTATTATTTATTTATATAAAGTTTTATTCATTTTGGATATAATCTTACCTTGTGGTAACCATTTTAGTTTGGTTATGATTTTAAAATAGGAGGAATAGATTTTTATCCTTTTCTGGATTATGTGATCCGTTAGAAGTTTATTTAAGTTCTTCAAGCACAAAAAATTCATCTTAGAAATTCATTTATTAGAGTAAGGAATGAAATTGAGATTAATTAAAGCACAAACAAAGGATGAAATTATGCTTATAAAATGATATCAAATAAGTATATTTTTTGGTTTTATCTATCTTGATAGTAAAAAAATCCATCCAATTTATTAAAAAGGATCTTGAAATAGAACATTTATACGTTCACCTAAATTTTCAATGAATTATTATTATTTTCACCCATCACCTATTTATGGATTTTTGGTCGTTAACATTCTCTTAATAATTCTCTTCCTTGTGATCAATAATCCATATAACTTTTCATAATTATTTTGGAATTACAATTCTCTTCCATGTCTATATTTTTTACTTCCCACTAATTTTTCTAACATGGAATCCTCGTTTTTTTTTGTTTTTATAGTTAACCTTAAAATTTACCTCTCTCTCTTATCAAGAGGAATTTTTATTATCCCTTTGTACTGTGTGATATTTCAACAATAGTATTTTTAGATGGAAAACCTATGATTACTGAGATAAAGTTAAAATTATAAGGATGAAATTTATTAAATGTTGGGAGAATGTAACACCCTAATATTTTAAAAGAATAACATTATGTTTGATAGCGTATACGACACACAACAATGATCTTAAATGACCTGTGAAATATATTATTTAAATTTTTTCATTATAACCTAGTCATTAAATTAGTAGGTATAAATAGGGTTACTTAAATTATGATATATATATATATATATAAAGATCATAATAATTAAAAATGTATTGATTAATTATTAGTAAAAACCATAATATTTTTTGTAAAATCATTTTATGTTTTAAAAATATATTTTCTTCAAAACTGATTTTTATTTCCTTTTATGCAAGAATAATATTATTCATTTATACCAATTTCAGAAAATGTATTTCATAAAATTACCTTAATTTTAGAAATCAGAATATAAAAATTAACTATGGGTGATTTTTTTTATTTTTTTAAAAAAATTTATTTTTCAATGAATTGTGAAAAATACTGCTTTTTATTGAATTTTTTAATTTCATAATGTATTTAAATTTTGATTTATTAAAATAATATTAAAAAAAATGAACAATTTAAATGAAATATATAGATTATATATCTAACTATATGAATTTAAATCTAAATCACTTGTTATATAGTTAATATAAGATCAACTTATGCTTGAAAAATGCATTCCCTAACAAACTATTTTTTGACATGTTTTGTGGGTTTATTTTTATAATAAATACTAAAAATTAGGTGAATTGAATTTTTAAAAATGTATTCTATATTTGGAATCAGAATAATTAATATTAGGTAATAATTTCAACATATGATTTTTGTCATATTGAATAGTAAAAATATGTTACCACAATTGAGGGGAAAATAGGTTTACCGGGGGTTAAACTAGAGATAAAAGAGTTTTAATGACCTAAATTTTTTTCTAATTTTTATTACCTGGACATATTTCAACTCTATCTCATCTCAGTCCTATAAATGTTCTATTTTGGAGCCATATAGACATGATTATAACCTTTATAATAATTTATGTAAAGAAACATACAAATGCCACTCTCTTACTTTTAAAAATCTCTCATGTGTTCACATAATAATAAAAAAGAGGCATGTTAGGTTCTAAATATTAATTTTAATGATACTTTTTTTCTTTATCATGGTAATTTATTTCTAATTTTTAGTGTTAAAATAATTGTCTTAAATTCTTACACAACATCAATGCAATAATTATTTAATTACAAGAAAAATAAAGCAATGGTTTTAAAAATATTAAAAGTAATATAATTTGAATAAATTATTGTTTTAAATTTTTTTAGAGAACTATAATATTTTAGGGATGTTTTAAAGGTATATATTTTAATTCTCTCTTTCTATTGATGTTTTTAAGATCAAATTAAATGAATACTATCAAAAATGATATTAATGATATTTTATGTTAAATAATATTTTATTAAATTATTTGAAAATACTAAAAATAATGAAATAGGATTACAAATGTTCTAAAATTTCATCCATTTTCCATTTATGATTAATGTAAAGACCAAGAAATTTCAGGGAATTTTTTTTCTTAATTTCTTTGGAATTTTACGAGTCCGCAGTTTCTGACGGCACCTGATTCCAAGGCCCGGTGTACCCGGAATTAGTTTCTGAAGTTTGGCTCGGGTATGTTCAGTGAACGAACGAGCGGGTTTTTCTATGTTTTTAACCAGTGCTCAGAATTGAAATCCAAGGGTACCGATGAAACCGCAGCGCCGATAATTGCTTAAGGGGACCTTTGTTGTAGTTGTATTCTGAGCGGGTTGAGGTTTAATATTTGGGGATTAGTTGATTTAAATAAAAAAAATTGTGCACAAATTTTATTCATGGAAGGTGGTTTTTTTCAACAAAGGGGGATTTAGGTGTGGTCCCACACCCACATAACCTCCCATGGGAGAGTTTAGTGTGGTAGGGCCCACACGAGACCCTAACTCCTCACCTCCCCCATAACCCCCTTAACCTCCCCATAACTCACCCCCCCTTGTTTAAATGAATGGAAACTCCACACATTTATTGTGGGTAAAACGGAATTTAAACATACATGATTTTTTTAGAAAACATGGGCGTGGATGATAATAATAACCCCAGTAAATATATACAAATAAACAATCTCAGATAAAAACGAGATTGGAAAAGTTATCTCTTACCTTAGGTCCGATATGATTCGTACGTATCCGAACCTCCTGTATAATGATTTAAATAATTTCATTTACTTATTAAAAAATCATATTCACTGTTATGATATAATATATGGTTCACTTATGACTTTATATTACCCGTTCCTTTGTAAATTCCATGTTAAAACATCATTTTGGGTAAAATCGTTTTATTTATCGTAAGTGTTTGGACATGTTGTTATTGATATTATTATTACTTATATCATGATTTAATTACTTCCGGAATGTAAATAATGATTTATATATCATATATATTCAATTTATATATATATATATATATAAAAGATAGATAAATGAAATGAAATACACCGTTCATGGAGACGGTAGGTCGTACGTACGCATGAACGCTGTTTTCCTTTCCTTATTGACATGAATGGAAGTAAGTAGATGACATATATATACATAAATCCAGTAGATTTATCATGTAATATATTTTATTATTATTCATTATATATACTTTATAATCATTCTTGAATGGTTAACATGGTGAATGAATCTCATCGCATCGTGGATACGGTAATCCATACGTACGCACGAGCGATGATATCGTTCTCATAATTATTGAATTAAATTGGAGTGGAAAATATAATATATCAGAATCAGTATTATGTTATAATAACTATATATAGTTATTCTTTACCCCATTATACCCATCCAAGTAAGGTGGTGGTGTAAAAACAGATTACACCACGACATGGAGACGGTATTCTGTATGTATGCACGCGCGGTGATTTCGTTTTCCATAGGATGGATAGAAGGTGAAATGGGGTTGTTTCATATTTATAATAACATATAATTATATTATTTATACTGATGTTATTACTTTATAATGAAACAA
Source organism: Viscum album (assembly GCA_963277665.1). Lineage (NCBI taxonomy): Eukaryota > Viridiplantae > Streptophyta > Magnoliopsida > Santalales > Viscaceae > Viscum > Viscum album. The sequence continues at coordinate 113,826,786 of OY728125.1, read as the reverse complement.
CTAAATAAGAAGAATTTGAAGAAGAAAGAAACTTGAAAGAATCGGTAGAAGAGATTACCTCTTCTTCGACGCACCTCTTTTAAACTTCCTCTTAAGGCACTAGAGTTGGTATTTTGAGGAGACCAGAACCTCTATAATGTTTATAGAGAAGTTTATAAGTTAAATGGGAATGTTTTTTCCAAGCATGAAGGCTCAAAATTGTGTGAAGAGAAGAGGGAGGAGGTTCTCTTTTATAAGGGAGGAGAGGGTCACCTTACGAAAAACTTAAAATATTATTTTATAATAAAGTCATATTCGGTTTATAATAGTTCAAAATTGATTTATTTAGAATATAAAGTGGTTAGGGGTCGAAATAATCTTAACCAATAGGTTTTAGACAAGTTTAGGTTACTATGTTAACCTTATCATTTAGATTTAACTCTAAGTTGAATAATTTAACTTTTACCGTGTCTTCTTTTTTTCTTACACTGTATGCTTAATAAACTTACTATAACAAACCCAAAGAACCAAAAGTGGTTCATTATTAATATATATAACCATATATAAGTCATTTTTCAGAACCTTATATTTTTAGGAATATAATAACAATTAATAATATAATATTTATTTTAAAAACTATTTTATGTTAATTTTGACACTACTTGGTAATTGATTTTTTTGAAAATCATAACAGAATTATTAGTTCTCATAAAATTAATTAAAACAATAAAAACATGTCATATTAACCTATAAAATTATTTTAATTCATTAAAAGTCTAAAATTACATTTATTTGGGTATTTATAACATCAATTATGTTAATATTTCATTAATAATGTAATTACTGCATCATCATTGTGTCATAAATATATTTAATTTTTTAATTTATGAAAATTATAAATAAAATACAATTATGTATTAAATATCTTTATCTTTCTAATGAATATTTATAGTCAAATTTACCTTATGTATAAACCTATATTAAAAATGTTTTATTTATTAAACTTTGATTTTAACTCTTTCAACTCTTCTTTAAATAAAATAATAATAAGTGTCCTAATCTAATCCAAGTAGACCTAAAGGGTAATATTTTATTCTTAAGGTTGTTTTTGGTCTAATTACACTTATCCAATAGAATTAGGACATGTTTTAGGGTAATAATAATATACTTTTTACCCTTAATTACCCTATTTACTTTTAACCGTAGTAAATAAAAGTAAAAAGTTACTATTCACAAAAAATTATTTTTATCTTGTTGAACCACATTTTACTCCTTGATATTAACCGTGTCTCTTGGAGTTTCGAAATTCCACTCAAAAAATCGGTAAAATTAAGTTTTATGTAAATTTTCAAATTCTCCTATGAGGTGGGTAAAAGACGGTTAAAAGTTCAATAAAATTTTTATATATCTAAAATTACTATAAAATGACTTCAATGAATTACATTGAACTTATATAGGTATTATTTATCAATTTTTACCTAAAATATATTTAATTAAAATAAATAATTATTTAAATAAAAAGTTTTTTTAAATTGTCTCCCAATGTTTTCACTATTCATCAAAAATTGAATGTTTTACGAAAAATACCAAAAATTCACCCTAGGATAATTTCAAAATTCTGAATCCAAAAATGAAGTCCATTTTGAAAGATAAAATTTATAAAATTTCAAAAAGTGGGTATTACTATTCATAACGGCTAGTTCATAATAATATTATAGTAATATCTTGTTTAGTGAAACTCAGTATTGCGTATAACACACGCTATCGAGGAAGGTTGCTCTGGCGTGTAACACAAGCCTAGAACAGTGTTTGCATATACTGCAAGCTAATATGGTGTTGCGTATAGCTTAATTTAATCTTGGTGTAGCGTATAAGACATCAATGAAATTAAAAAAAATATTTCTCATAAAATCTCGTTGTGTTACATTCTACCCCCCTTAAAATGAATTTCGCCCTCGAAATTCATCGGGGTTATAAATCGTTTACTACTTGAAAGTTTCTTTCATATAAACCCACATCGTAAAAAGGAATTCTAAAACTTAATTTTAAAAACTAATGTATGAAATGTAATGGTTACCCAAATTAACTCATCATTGGGTTTCCACATAGAAGAACATATGTGAAAATATTGATATGGAAGAGAAATATAACCATCAAGTTCTGATGGAGAGTGGTAGAGAACATGGATATGAAAAATCCAACAATCACAAAGCCATAAATTTGTGATGATTTACGGTACCATCTAATTCATTTAATATAAGGACACTAGGACAACATTTTTGGTTTTCAAGATCATTTCCCTAAAGTTGAAGAATTGTTGAATTAATAGAAATACTTACTTTATTTTGGTACAATCTCACCATTCTTCGTGCCTTGAACAATTTCCACTTCATCTTTTAAAGAAATGAAGTTTAATTTGTCATTCTTGAAGCATTAGAAGATCATGTGATAGAACGGTGGGTCATTCTATCTATCTCAAATAAAAGGTTAGAAAACGTTATTAAATATATATAAGTCCATATAAGGTGAGATTAATCGAATATGGTTCCTAAAATGGATGTATAATTCATATATCATACCACATAATAAATTGAAACTAATTTATACTAACCAGGGGCTTCCTGTAGGCTAGTGGTATGTGATAAAGGCTTGTCGCACTTTGGTTGTGGGTTCGATTCCCGCATCCCTGTCCGACGCGGCGGGTCGTCGCCCATCCTATGGGTTGTCCTTTTTCTAAAACTATACTATTATAACATTCCAAAAAATAATATCAAAAAGTTCTAGCCTTAAACAATACTATCTAATGTCTAACTTAATCTATTCCAATCTTTAGGATTACCTAAACTCACAGTATAAGGAAAAATATTGATAGAGAGGTCATCTACCAAGCATGTAAATACCGTCATTTATCTCCATATATCATAAGATTTGTCTTGTTTGTCACATTATAAACATTTGAATGCCTTAATCATATATTCTCTTGAAAAATGAATACCCATTGAACCTTAGTGAAAACATGAATGTAGTTAAAAGTTAACTCTTTTAACATACCAAAATCTCCTAAATTCTATATACTCAAACCATGATATCACTTAGTCCTTATATCAATCATGATCTCATGAATTTATCCTTATCCATTCATTATGCGCATATCATCTACTTTCCAAAAAATATTTCAATCACTTTTCATGGTTACCTGTACCATATAATTATCGAAAACCACAATAAACCATTACATAGATATTCTAATGTTCCACAATACTATAAATGAGATTCCAGAACATTATTTTGGAATCCCTTTACATAAACACATAATCATTCCACCACATCGTTTTCATACTCAACATTGCTAATAGTGATCGCATGTGACTTCCCTTTGTCCTTTTCCTTAAGATGTTTTTGATGTCGATCATCATTAACCCTTGGATTAGGGCATTGGTTAGCATAATGCCATATTTCCTTCCAATTGTAGCATTGAAGTGTTGGTGGAGCGTTCTCTGTAATATTTTCTCTATCCAAATCATTATATACCTTTTTCCCATTACTTCGACAATCAACTGCTTGATGACCTTCTTTTCTATACTTAAAACATTTTCTAGTACCTTTTAGACAATCTACACCATGATTCTTTCTACACTATGAGCATAAATAAACATTCATCTTCGTTTCACCATTGTTATGAGATTTCTCATTGAACTCCATATTTCATTTCTTTTCAAAACCATGAGATGGATTTGTAACACCAACTTCTAGTTCTACCTTGATAGCACAACGCACAGTTTCTTCATAGCTACTAAAGTCTCTTATTTCTAATGCACTTCAAAGACTTGGTTTTAATCCACTGAATAATTGATCAACTTTACTATCAACTTGGATGATAAATCCAGATGCATACCTTGAAAGCCTTGTAAAATTCATTTCGTATATACCAATAGATTCATCATCCATTTTCTTAATCTCAAGTAACTCCTTTTCCATTTTTGTTCGAAGAATACGAGGGAAGTACTTATTGAAAAACAAGTTCTTAAACTCATCCCATTCCATGGATTCAATTTCATCTTGGGGACTTGTATTCTTAATTAGAGTCCACCACTGGTCTTCTTCAACTTCTAATTGGTAAACAAATAAAATGACTTCTTCATGTTCTGAAAAAAGAAGTATGGAAAATATCTTTTCAGTGGTACTGATCCATTGTTCAACAACAAGTGGATCCGAAGACCCATTAAAAGAAGGTGGGTGTTGCCTCATGAAGGACTCAATAGAATATTATTCCCTTATCTACTCATTTGGAAGTCTAGAATGATTCATAGATTGTGTAAGTATAACAATAAGATTTTTAACTCCATCTCCCATAATGTTGGTTTGTTCAGGAGGACAATCGCTGCATCGTCCATTACATTGATCAACACGGTTCCTTTGGGTTCCAGCCATCGTCTAAAACCCAAGAAGAATAGTGTGAGAGGAAAAATCATGCTAGGAAAACAACATAATAAAGGGGGAGTACCTTAAATATCTAACATCTTAGGTTTAATTCTAATATCGTTACCATAATTCTAGGACAATAACCTATACTTATACTTAACATTAGGGATATCCCTAGACATACCTTAGAAATATCTCTAGGGATCTCACTAAAGTTTTCGCATCCTAGTTTCCAAAGGTTAACTAAACCTTTCGTCTGATACCAAATATAGAGACCCGTACTTGACATACATAGACATTACATTACTTTTATGGAATACTTAGTACATAACAAAAACAGACACTAAAGGACCGTAATAGTTTAGTGTCTTTGGAAACTCGGAATATAATCTTCTAATCTTGGTGAAAGATCTTCAACATCTCCCATAAAGATCTTCCCTTTTTTTTCATACCTAAAACCTTTATTTATATCCTGGGTAAAAGAAAACATATAAAGGGTGATCTCAAATGCTCAGTAAGGGTAAACATAGATAACATAAAACAATCCATAAACATTTGAATGCAAAAACTTGAACATAAAATCTAAACATCAAAATCTCGAGCAAAGACATAAATCTTGGAAGTACGTAAGGCATATATCATAAAAGAACATAATTCATGATAAAATATCATGGGAATAAAACATTTAATTGTGGAAAACCGTTAATCACATGATATGATTTCTATAGTATCCAAGGCATTGCTGCCAAGACCATCTTAGTGGACAAAGTCCCTTTCTGAATCGAGTTCACTCCTCGTTCCAGTCCTATATCACTGAACCATATTAACTTACCATTCCAGCCATGTCTATCTCATGAGATATAAATCTTTACCCAATGCATTGGATGGAGATATAGGTCCCACCCTTCTCATAATTAAATCATTCTTTCGTGTGCCACAAAATAAATATACATCATTCATAATGACCCAACGAATAAAATGGGTTTCATAAACATCATTCCATCATAACATAATCCATATAAAACAAATGGATATCATTTCATCATAAGAAAAGTGAAACCATGTAAATCATAGAGACATTATACTTGAAACATAGACATACGAAATAATGTCATCTTAAATGGAAAATGGTTTTGATAAAACACTTGAAATGAATTCTTGATGAAAATATCCTTTCTTCTTCAAAATCATTTTCTTTTCACAAAATTCCATGCAATTTTAAAAGAGAAGGATTTTGTTGAAAATAGTCATGAAATCTTGTAGAGGAAGCTTCATGAAAATTAGGAATTATGAAACCATAAAAATCCATTCACGCCATATAAGTTAAAAAACATTCTCCTCGTACTTTTGTCAGAAAAGTCAAAAAGTTCCTCGTGTGGTAAACAAAAGTAAAATTCCTTTCATAACATGTGGTAAATTTCAAAAATGGGTAAAAAGGACTTTAATAAATGATTCAGAAGATGGGGAGGGGCAGTTCTAGTGGGCTGGGCCAACGGGTCATGTATTGGGCATGGTATGCCTATGTGCCTTCAGGTCAAGTATTATGGGTAATGTCGAGCCTTGTGCCTTGGGCCTGCGGGTCATGTACGAGTTCCCCTTCAACCCTTAAAAGGGGGATTATCTATAATAAAATAAAAAATAAGGTCTTAGGGCCATTTGGGGGGTAAAAAGGACTTTAAAAATACATGAAAATATTTTTAGAAAACATGGGCATGGATGATAACAATAACCCTAGTAAATACTTATGAATAAACAATCTCGGATAAAAACGAGATTGGAAAAGTAATCCCTTACTTTAGGTCCGATATGCTTCGTAGGTATCCGATCCTCCTGTATAATGATTTAAATAATGTCATTTACTTATTACAGAATCATATTCATTGTTATGATATCATATTCACGGGTTCATTTACTTTATCATGTCATATATTTCATTATTATTCATTATATATACTTTATAATCATTCTTGAATGGTTAACATGGTGAATGAATCTCATCGCGTCGTGGAGACAGTAATCCGTGCGTACACACGAGCGATGATATCGTTCCCATAATTATTGAATTGAATTGAAGTGGATGATATAATATATCAGAATAAGTATGATGTTATAATAACTATATATAGTTATTCTTTACACCATTATACCCATCCAAGTAAGGTGGTGGTGGAAAAACAGATTACACCATGGCGTGGAGACGGTATTCTATACGTACGCACATGCCGAGATTTTGTTTTCCGTAGGATGGATAGAAGGTGAAATGGGGTTGTTTCATATTTATAATAACATATCAGTATATTATTGATACTTATGTTACTACTTTATAATGAAACAACAAAATAATAAGAAGTTGAAGAAGAAAGAAACCTGAAAGAATAAGTAGAAGAGATTACCTCTTCTTCGACGCACCTCTTTTAAGCTTCCTCTTAAGGCACTAGAGTTGGTATTTTGAGGAGACCAGAACCTATATAATGTTTCTAGGAAAGTTGATAAGGGAAATTGGCAGGGGTTTTTTGATCTTGAAGGCTCAAATTGTGTGAAGGGAAGAGGGAGGAGGTGCCCTTTTATATGATAGGAGAGGGGTACCTTAGGAAAAACTTAAAATATTATTTTATAATAAAGTCATATTCGGTTTATAATAGCTCCAAATTGATTTATTTAGAAGATAAAGTGGGTAAGGGTCTCAATACTCTTAACCAATAGGTTTTAGACAAGTTTAGGATACTATTTTAACCTTATCATTTAGATTTAACTCTAAGTTGAATAATTTAACTTTTACCATGTCTTCTTTTTTTCTTACACTATATGGTTAATAAAATTACTATAACAAGCCAAAAGAACCCCAAGTAGTTAATTATTAATATATATAACCTTATCTAAGTCATTTGTCCGAACCTTATATTTTTAGGAATATAATAACAATTAATAATATAATAGTTGTTTTAAAAACTATTTTATGTCAATTTTGACACTATTTGGTAATTAATTTTTGTGAAAATAATATCAGCATGATTAGTTCGAAAAAAATTAATTAAATCAATACTAACATGTCATATTAACCCAGAAACTTAGTGGGATTCATAAAAAGTCTCAAATTACATTTATTTGGGTATTTATAACATCAATTATGTTAATGTTTTATTAATAAGGTAATTACTACATCATCAGTGTGTTATAAGTAAATTAAATTATTTAATGTCTAAAAATTATAAATAAAATAACATTATGTAGGAACTATTTTTATATATCTAATGAATATTTATAGTCGAATTTACCTTATGAATAACCCTATTTTAAATTTTATTTATATATTAAACTTTGATTTTAACTATTTCAACTCTTCTTTAAATAAAATAATAATAAGTGTCCTAATCTAATCCAAGTGGACCTAAAGGGTAATATTTTATTCCTAAGGCTGTTTTTGGTCAAATTAAACTTATCCAATAGAATTAGGACATGTGTTAGGGTAATAATAATATCATTTTTACCCTTAATTACCCTATTTACTTTTAACCGTGGTAAATAAAAGTAAAAAGTTACTATTCACCAAAAATTATTTTTATCTTATTGAACCACATTTTACTCCTTGATATTAACCGTGTCTCTCAGATTTTTGAAATTCTACTCAAAAGTGGTAAAATTATGTTTTATGTAAATTTTCGAATTCTCCTAGGAGGTGGGTAAGAGACGGTGAAAAGTTCAATAAAATATTTATATATCTAAAATTATTATAAAATGACATCAATGAATTACATTGAACTTATATAGGTATTATGTATCAATTTTTACCTAAAATAAATTTAATTAAATTAAATAATTATTTAAATAAAAAGTCAGTTTTTAAATAGTATCCCAGTGTTTTCACTATTCATAAAAAATTGAATGTTTTCAGAAAAATACCAAAATTTCACCCTAGGCTAATTTCAAAATTCTAAATCCAAAAATGAAGTCCATTTTGAAAGATAAAATTTTTAAAAATTCAAAAAGTGGGTAGTACTATTCATAACGGCTAGTTTATAATAATATTATAGTAATATATTGTCTAGTAAAACTCAGTATTGCGTATAATACATGCTATCGAGGAAGGTTACTCTGGCATGCAACACAAGCCTAGAATAGTGTTTGCATATACTACAAGCTAATACTGTGTTGTGTATAGAGCAAGTTAATCTTGATGTAGCGTACCAGACATCAATGAAATTAAAAAAAAAATATGTCTCATAAAATCTCAGGGTGTTACAGATATAATATATCAAAAGGTGCAGCAGGTACACCACACAAAATTAGTATGCGGTTAATATGACATTTATCTCATAGATTTAAAAAGTGAGGTGAATATCCCTTACCTTGTGTCTAACTTGTCTCATGTGTCTTTATATTCCTAAATAAAAAATTTATCCTAATAATTTAATTGATTTATAACCTTTTTAATTTTTATCATTAATTTTATTTCACTTATTACCATTTCGTATAAAACTACTTAAACAATTATGTTTACAACAAGTGTTTTGTATAAATTTGTTTGATAAGTCAAAAATAATTTTTGTATGTAAAATATGGTCAATGGACTCATTATATAACATCTCAAAATAATTAAAATGAAATAATTATCATTTTACACATAAATTATAATTTTAATACCAATCATTAATATGGTTAATAAAAATAAACTAACATTACAATCTTGGAGATGATAGGTTGTACGTATACATGGGTAGCATTCCCATTTTTCAATGATTATTGTGGAAATAAGGTAAGTAACTTCAATATTTCTAGAATGATCATTATATCATATATAATTAAATATATATTTCTTTTTATGTAAAAGTAATCACATCATGTCGAGGAGGCGGTAGTCCACATGTCCACCATCGACGTTATCACTTTTTAGTGGGAAAAGGGTAATAAAGAAAATGCTATATATATATATATTATATTTGAAGAAAGGTAATTATGTCATTAATATCATATATAGGTTTTTTATGTCACATATGTTTAATTAAAACCATCCTTTATACATTAATTGTATCATGTGAATGAATCACATCGCTTTTAGGAGGGGGTAGACCACACTTCCACAAACAACGTTATCACATTTACACAAAATAGAAAGAATAATGTCATATTTTATAAAATAATTAAATAATAATAAATACGTTATTTATATAATAAATATTATTTATAAATAGAGTTCCAATCATAATTCCTTACCCTAAATGGTGGTAAAGGAAAAATGAACAACTTCGTTTTATGAGGATGTAGTTCACCATACACATAAATGGTAAGTTCATTACCCATTGGATGGAAGTGTGTATAAGTGTAGATCTAAACCATAACAAAAAAACATACTAGTATATTCAGGATAATTTTTTATATATAATCATGGAATAATAAGTGTTTAGGAGGTGTAGAATGGAAATAAATCTAAAGAGCTTAAGAAAAGATGTTACCTTTTATTTGGGTAACTTCAATTCATTTGCACCAAAGGGATTACTTGGATGGTTTTATACCCAAGGGTAGAGTTCTAGGATTATAGGATTGATTTTTATGAGATATTTGGGTAGAGTTTTGTTCAGAAAATGTGGTTTTACATGTGTGAGGAGGTGGGAGGAGAGGAGACCTTTTTATAATGGATGAGGAGTGGCACTATTGTAAATTTTGGGAAATGGAATCCCACCCATGTTTTTACCATTTAGAGTTGATAAAATAATGGTAAAAATTAGATAAAATGGAGTATTGGGACTAAATATGTCCATAAAATAGATTTTGGGCAAGTGTATAGGTCATTTTGGCCCGTAAGTTTAAGGTTTAGTCCCATATTAAGCTTAATTTCACCTCAATCGTTGTAATTAATTTTAATTACTTTCACTAATAGTTTTCCGTCAAAAACTAATTTTACCCAATTATAAATTATAAATTATTCTAATTACAAATATGGAATCCCTTTTTTTTGAAATTCTAATAAAAAAAGTGGTAGAAATTGATTTAAATTAAATCCTATAGATGGGATAATAATGGAGGTTTCGAAAGTAAAAACGTCCTAAAGTTTGATAAGTTTTTATATTAAATTTCAATGTGAAATTGATTAAAATTATGTAAATTTAATTAATTGATAAAAGATTTATCCAATTAAACTTTAAAAACAATTTAAAATACGATGTAATATTATAAATAAATTATATTAAAAAATAGTTTTGAATTAAAATTCAGTATTTTTCATTATTCATTAAAAAATGAAACATCACAGACTAATTCCAAAAATTATCCCTAACATAATTTTTATGTTTAAATTAAAAATATTATGTTTATTTTTACATATAGTATTTATTAATGTTCTAAAAATTGGATTTCAAATAGGCTCTCAATTAAAAGGCAGTAAAAGCACCTTAATAAAAATATAGTATTTTGTGTTTAATATTGGATTTGTTCTTATCTTGTGTCTATCAAATATATTGGATGAATATGATTTTTTTAATATATATTATATATATTAAAATAATATCACTCACTAATTGTAACTAATCTAATTTATTTGGATAAAATAAAATTTTGTGTATAAAAAAAATTCGATAAAAACATTCCCTTGATATATTATTGGTTCTTATATTCATTTCTAATTAATTTGTTACCAATGAATTCATTTCATATTTGTGTAAACCATTTATTTTTAGAATTTACTTAACACTATTCATATCCAATAATTTAACAGCTAGGTTATATCTTATTATATTAAATAATAATATTTTAATAATATATTGTTGTTCAGTAAAATTCAGTGATGTGTGTAACGCAAGCCATTGAGGAGACTCGTTGTTGCGTGCGACATACGATAAATTAGTGTCGTGTGCATTGAAGTCTATAAAATATATTTAATTTATTTTAAAAAATAAATATATTATAATGTCTCATGATATTATATTCTCTTACGCGCTTGGTGTTGCGTGTCATACACGCTATAGAATATAATGTTCCTACTTTATATTTTCGAGGTGTTACAGGTGGGGGCATGTGATGTGATTTTCCATAAAGGTGAATAAAATGTAATGCATTCATTGACCCAACCAGTCTATACTTAAAGAATTGAGAATGTATGAGTTGTTCATATGGTATTGACAGACATCATATCCACTGGTCAACTGGTGTCTTGGACTAAGAGATCATATGAAAATTCATTCTTGCATATGATGCATCTAGTCGACCTAGGTATAGAGATACATGTATTTGATAGAGATCATGACCAATCTATTTTTATATCAAGTAACACTAATTCTTTTCTAAAGGCCCCCCTTTAATTTCTTTTATGAATTTTGTAATTTATATTTATTATTAATTCTAAAAAGGCTCGTGAGGTCACACTTTGTGGTCGAATGAATGGGGAATGAGTTTGAATGAGAGAGATGTTTTAAAATAATTTTAGAGTTTATCCAAAAGTAGTTTTTGATGGGTATTCACAAGTTATTATATACAGTGTGATACAAGGTGAAATAGATGAAAAATTTACAAATATTTTTTGGAAGATATCCAACAGGAGTTTTTGGTATGGATTCACAAGTTATTATATATGATAAAATATAAGGAAAAATAACACAAAGCCAATGAGGCTTTAGTACAAGTGGGATATTAAAGGATATATAACCAAAATCCTATATGCATATGATGCTTTTAGGATATATCATATAAGACGACATGGGTATATCATAAGTCATGTTATAAGATAACATATCACTACCTTCAAAAAATCATAATATATGATTTAGGTATATCATAAATATCAATATAATTTGTTTCTTCTCTACCATATCCTATTGTCTTGGAAAAAATGGGCATCTCATATTTCACTAGATTGTATTTTAAAATTCATCTTGCACACTATGATTGATGATATTTTATAATCTTCCACATTAGCTATCATTAATATTAAACATTTCATATGATGAAATGAATGAGAGGTTCAAATGATAAATTCATATGATGAATGAATGAAATGAACACATGCATAACTCATACATTTCATAAGTTATGAGTTAATTCACACAATGATCTCGGATATATCAATGGATATATAAGAACTTAATCACTATAAGCTGTTGATCATTCAATTCTGACTTTCTTCCTATCGATCCTTCTAACCCATAAACTCTATATTCTTCCTAATTTACCTTTATAGGAACTAGAATGTTGTGGACTGAAGGATAATCGCCCTATCTGATAGGTGATTCACATCAATTGGTGGATACACCATCAAGGTAGGAGTCTATAAGATTCTTATAAGGGATATTCGTCAAGGATATTTATTGAAAGATATTATAGAGGAATCTTTAGTTTAAGTTACACAAGTCATTATTCAATTTCGTTTTAGCATGGTTTTTGTTCCATGCATGGTAGATATTTGGAATTTGGGTTCATTTCCACTTCTTAGTTTAAGTGTTATAATATCCTTAGAAACAGAACATCAGTTGGGTCTTAAACCATGTAAAGTAGATCACCATGAAATAAATGTGTTACTTCCCCCCGAAATTGATACTGAAGAAATTATTCCTGTAATCTAAAATCATTTAATTGATGAAATGATGTACAGGGAAAAATAATAAAAATTATAAAATAATTAACTTGAAAAATTATTTGGCCCCAAAAGTATTTTATGATAGGAATTTTAATATATTTGTAATGTCTAACTAGGCTTAACAATATTTTTTAACCCATTCGAGTATATAGTTTTTCAACACATAGTACGCTCACTACAACAAAATAGGGAAAATCCTCTATCTTTGTTTTCAATTTTACTTGTAGTGCTGATAAATCCTACTTATATATTAACCTAACATGACCCCATATTCTTCCTAAAATTTTCAATATCACATTGTTTCTTCAAATTGCTACTAATAAATATTTGATATTTAATTTTCTTCTTCAAATAAATATAAAATCTAATGTATAAGAACAAAAAATCATTGTTTATGCTATGGATATGTATTTTGTTTAATGAAAATCCTGATATGTTTTTTTATTTTATTCAATCCTAAATTTCTTTGATAATTAGTATTATTCTTTACTATTATTTATATATACGAATAGATATATGTATATGTATATATCTGGCTATATATGTATATGACAAAAACACATATTAAATATATATATATACATATTAGAAACACAATATACATATATTTATATAACATAATATATTTTATAACACAAACAAACACACACACTAGAAGAAAGATATGAACAACAGAATATACATATAGGTATATTTTTATGTATATATTTATGTGTTTATACATATGTTTGTATAAATTTATACATGTGTGTGTGTGTGTTTTTTATGTTTCTTCATACCTGATCCCATGTTTGGATGTGTCGAGGTATGAATTTATTGAAACCAAGAGTATGGGAGGAAAACTCAGCCCACAATGGAGATTTATATCTAGTTTGAGACTCTTTTATAGATTTAAGTACATTTATGAAATCCTCCCCAATAACAATACTGGTTACCTTTTGATGAAAGTGAATGATTGAAATTGATACATTTGAAATAACACTACATAATGAATTATATTATCCTAAATTTAATTTATATAGTAAAGTTAAATATTAGTGACACTAAGGTTTTAAGACATATAGTAAGACACTATAGAATTTGACATCATCCATAATATAAAGTGATTTTATGGAGAAGTGGGGGGGGGGGGGGGTACCAAGGTGTTGGGATTAGTCCAGTTGATGGATTTATATATATCCCTAATAAGTGGAATTAAAACCTATATAGTTGAAGTCATAGTTTAAATCCATGTGATAGGGCTTGGAACCTGCCCTTGAAAAAAATATATTGTACGTTTCTGCCTTGAAGAAATGAAAAACATGATGTTTAAAATCTTATGATCAGGGAATGACATGAAATTTAACATCATATGGTAAGGATGATATTCCATAAAGTTTATGTTCATGTGGTAAGGACAAATATAGTTCATTTTAAGTTCATGTAACATACTTTAATTTTTTATTATATCCTAGAATTATATGACTATGATTAGTAGGTGAAAGATTCCTAGAAATGGTATGATTGTGATACTTATGCATAAAAAACCCCACACAAAAAAACCCTAGAATCAGACAAGGTAAGAGAAATAAGAGTTCCAATAAGATGGGGATCTCATTGCCTAAATCCAAAAAAAGAGTACTTATATATGGAAAATTAGCCATGGAATATAGTTATCTACCTCAATAGTCATGTAGGTATTCTAGGCTGTGAGTCATGCCATGATCTTCTAAATAAGAAGGATCCTTATTATCAAGGGGGTGGACAATTGACCCTTATTTAAGGGCCTATTGTTGTAAGAGGAATCCCATAGGGAAATTATTTTATTGGATACAAATATCCAATTATCAAATGAGTACATGATCATATTATTCTTACACATGTATAAAATGATAAAATTATGGATGTAGAGTTGTGGTTTAAAAGAGAGAGGAAATGTTTCCAACTTAGAGTAATAACCTTAGAAAAATTGATCGACTATGGTAAAAAAGCACACTTGGGAGAAATGAATGGGCATTTCCTAGGTGGTTGATCATAGAAAACATTGAGGAATTAGATATTCATGGGAATTTAGTGAAATTATCCTTATATGAAGGGGGAATAAAACCAGTGACCTTCAATCAACCTTATTTAAAATCCTTCTCGAAGGGTGACATTATTTCATTACCAAATTCAAGGACTTGATGAATTGATCTTTAATGAAGTTGAAATATATGAAATATTCAGATAACCCAAATTCACCAATATTTTATGTAATGTTTTAGACCTAAACCTCCAAATGGTTCTTAGATCAAATCATCAAAAAACTTTAGGCACACCTTCTAATTTTTATAGGTAGAAAATAATTCTAGGGAATATATAACAAATGTGTAAGAGATGTTTTTTATCCTCTAAAATAAAAATTACAACCTGAAGGTGTCAAATAAAAATTCCAACATGACGCTGGGGATAATGAATATAAGAATCTAAAAATAGATATCCACTAGTAGAAGTTGTTTCAAACATATTACCAGGACAACAATGATGAAACTATTATTTATACATACATTTACACCAAAAAGGCTAAAAACCACCATAATGTTAACAAAAGCATGAAAATAAATAAAAACCCATATGTATATATATATATATATCATTATAAATATATCCTAAGGTGTAAAATAGAGGGTTCCATGTAAGTGATAACCCATGGAAGATTCTTAGGATAAACTCATTTCATCTAATACATATGTAGGGTAAAATAATAAAAGTGGATCCACTGAGTCTCTAGACTCCAAGTATGGCCAAATCACATACCCTGAGACTTTATCCTTTCCTGGATCACTGATAAAATAATTTTCATACATCCTTTATGGGAACCTATGGGGTGTGATTATGGAATAATTAGTAGGTGGTCAACACCCCACCCCACTTAAATACCATAAAATCAAGTGCATGAAATGAAAATAAAAGGCTCGATTGAATCATAGAAAAGAAAAGAATAGGTGTAATTTTTTCCTTTAAACACTACATGTATTACTAAAATAAGTAACTCCCTATACCAGGATGGTCTATACATATACTCTTCGACTTTAGGATTAGATTGGTATCATTATTGTGACTAGATATAGGTAAATATTATAACACATCCCATCTAGGAGAATACTTGTACTATAGGATATAAAAAACATCTTGTGGAAAGAGGAATGGGTATACTAGAGTTTAGAAAATATTTCATCCCATGTCATCTAAAAAAGGAGAAGGGGTATACAAGAGTTAGGTAATTTTGATCCCATTCCATGTTTCATACTCTAAATCAAAGTTTTACCTGATTAAAATTTATACTATAGCTATACCCATTATGATATGATAATTAATCCTCATATAACATTTATTACAAGAAAATGATACATGAAGTTACATTTCAAAACACCCTAATAGAACAAATGAAACATACTGGACATGATCATTTTATTAACTAAGAAAAAATTGAATTAGAATAATTTAATCAACATATATAATGAAAATTTAATATAATAACCATAACATGTCCCGAGAAGCTAACATGATCAAAGAAAACAAAATGGAATCCTAAAATATATTTTTAATCCTACACATTCAAAATAAAAACCAAATCATCCTTTAAACAACATGGAAAATATTTTAAAAGTTCAATTACTTTTGAAAACATTTATTTTATTAAATTTACTCAATCATGTATCATTGCTAGAAAATCTATTTAAGAGTATGGGGGAAATAGGGGTTCAACACTAAAAATAAATATATAACCTTCCTTGATCTCCCAGAGGAGAGATGACATCACCTTATGATTACTTGAGCAACCAAAAATATGTAAGATGAGCTTACACTATATTCATAAAAGAAGAGGGATCATGGTAAGTGGAATATGGGTATTACCTATGATTCTCTTAGGTGAAATCATAGAGGTAGGTAGACAAAAATAACACTATGAGATTTGAGGAGATTCATAAGACCAAATTTAGATAAAGATAAGATTATACACATGACCATGTGAAAAAACTAAAATGAGGGAGATTGGAGGAGGTCATTATCCTTACCTCACTTCCATCACACTACCTTGACCAATCAATTGAACTTGGATCAAGGTTAAAAGATGGATTAATTTAGAGTGTATTAGAAGAGAAAAAGATATCTCATAGGGTTTATAAGAAACTAGTACTCCACCCATGTGATGCACATAACTATAAAATAATTCTTATTATTAAGTATATAATACTATTTTTAAAACATAATAGTTCATATTAATATTGAAAATATTTGAAAAGAAAATGACACACATAATAAAGGAATAAAAGTTACATAAATTGCGGAAAAAAAGTTACATAGTGAAGGAACAATAGTTACATAAATGATTAATGTATAAGAATAGAAATTACAAAAATTGAGGAATAAAAAATGCTGTCTATAGATAGAAGATATTTTGATTTCTCAAATAGAAGAGCTTTCGAATCCTCCTTGGCATACAAGAACGTCGTAGCTTCTATATCCGCTCCTAGTTCTTCAAAGTTGAATCCTTAAGTCACTTAAATGGGTATAGTGACTAAGTTTATTACATGAGATATGAGAGGAATCCATCCCCCCACAAACATCTCAAAGAACTCTTTGAAAGAAAATATGTTTTCTATTCTTTTGTTGTTTGACATATTAGTGCAGGATTCATGACCATATACTTATTATAAAATGTCTGGTATGATCTATATAGATATAAACTTGAAAAACATTTCAATCAAAACTACAAGCCCATAAATCATGGTCAAAGAGTTCCAAATATCATCAGTTAATATTAGAATTATACAATCAATATAGGGTTATACACACGTAAAAACAAACAAAAACATAATAAAAAACTAAAGCAGCCTGTGCATGCCTCATGGAATTAGAAAGTAGTGACATTTCCCCTCATCTGAATGTTTACCTTCTTCAGTCAATGTAATGAGTGTTGGATTTTGGGTTTTAAACCCCACATGAACTTAGACAAATCAAGGGTAAATGGAGCCTTCAACCACTTCAGAAGACCTGTAAAAATGAAATTGAATAAAAAAATAGATGAAAACAAAATGAATCTTGATATATCATGAGTCAGTATCACCATTCTATATAAACTCGAAGATGTATAAAGTATAAGTGAATATAGAACATGCAGACACATAAGTGATACAGATTCTAGAAACATTTCTTTGGTGTTCAATAGAAAATAATGAATAGATGGAAGGGGAATAGTATAATGACTAAAAACATTTACACAAACACCATACCTGATATATAGAGACATCATTCTTGAACATTGTTATTAAAGGTGATGTTTTAATAAAGGAACATCCATATTTAACAATTATTGAACATCTAAGAAAAATTATATGTAATTACAAAATATCTTAAGATAAAAGTAAAAGAATGTTCAGATTTTGAATCTACAATGGATACTAAAATAATATTATTAAACAATTGTTTCAGTTTAGCATTAAAATAAATATGTACAGTAAGAAAAAAACCTTGGTAATTGATACAGATCTTACTTTTCATCAGTTCTGTATATATATGGATGTCATGTCCCATATTTGAATTAGAAGTTTGGTTTGGAAAACATAAGGTAAGGTAGTTGAGGTAATAGGAAATTCTGTAATGAGGGTGATACATTAAACCAATAATATTTCATGCAGACAAGAACATGAAAAAAAAATAAGATACATACCTATGGATAGTAATGATACACTTTTTAGCCTACTCTTCATGAAGCATGATTTAATGTTGGAAGGTGTGTGTTCCATCTCTACACTCATATGTTAAATATTCAATAATAATAACTTACTGTGAAGAATATACTATTAAAAACAATAGTTAAAATGTGTTCTGTTTTTAGTGTACGTGTATAGTGGTGTTAAAACTGTAGCTCCATCACATGTTTTATAACCTTAACTACCAAATATGGACCCCTTATAACAGTAAATGTTTCCAAAGATTGAACATTATGGAATTATAGAGGCAGAGTGTCATACAATTCAAATAAGAAATATAAATAATAAAGATTAGAAAATGATAATTGAAATCCTAACTCTTAACATAGTAGATATTGCTTTGAAACAATTGAAAATTAACAAAAATTATATAGAGAATGATTTGTTTGATAAAAAACTGTTAAAACTGAAATAATAATAGTAGTTTTTTACTGTATCTGGTGTGCCAGTCAAACTTACGTTTATAGGTACTTCCATCTTACTTCAAGCCTTCCATATGTGTGAATGTAGGATACATTGTATGACCACTTCTGGATAGTGGTTAAAAGTAATGACATACCCTACAACTAAATAATTTAACTAATATAAAATAAATTTAGAAAACATTACACTGTATAGCCTATAATAATTAGATCATATTGGATCAGTGTGTGCATTATATGTGTTAGTACACGAAAACTACATTCTTTAATAAAAGTAATATTAAAATTTTAAGTATAAATGTATAAGATAATTTAAAAAAAATTAGGTTCAATTAGGATGTTACAGTACCTTTAAAATGCACCACCTAAATGGAAATGTCATTCATTTTCATGGTTTGTTAATGACACGTCATCTTGAGACATTGAAATTATTCATTAGACTCCATAGAAAAAAACCAAACTCATTCAACATATTTTTTTACATGAATAGATGAATTAAATTAATAAGTAGAAAAAAACCCAAGCATCATAATCATTTTCATTATAATCTGGTGTTTACAAATTGAGAAATGAGATAAAAAATGCAGAGTGTTTTAATGATTCACTGTTGATCCCATGCATTTTTATATCCTAATGAAAAGTTTAATCAATCACGGTTATACAATGCGGGGGAAAATTGCCTTGATTATTAAATGCTCTATTGACGATATGAAAACATTTCTAGAAAACTATGTTGTTTTTGTACCTAATTTTTTTGTTGTGAGAAGGATTTATAGTGGTTGAAGAATAAGAAATAATCCATGTGCTGATCAACTACACATTCATCTAATTTGTTTACCTGCAGATATATTAATGTTTCAGAATAGAAGATTATATGTATGACCAAAATGGAAACACTGAAATAATCAATCCATAGATATATAGAAGATATATGTAGAAACACAATGTTTTCACAATTTGAATACACTTAAATAAAGAATATATAAATATAAATATATAACTAATATTGAAGAACTTACATATAACTAATCTGGAATATGTTAAGATTCAATAACCTGTAAGATATTCTGTAAACTTAAGTCCACTTTGAATGTAGGTGCACTAAGATGATACTTCCAAGAACTTCATTGACATATTGTCTAGAACAATATGGAGAAGTAAGTGGGGATATAGACATATCAAATACATTAAGTTCCACTGAATGAAATTCCATGAGAGATTATTTTTTTGGATAAGATTCATATTTTCCAATATAGTATAGTTGGCATCCCCACAATGCCCAAAATATCCCCCCATAATAAAAGAGAAATCAATTTCTGGAAATAATGATAGCTCACAGACACCTAAATTCAGGATAAAGTATAAAAACATGAAAATATTAAAATAATTGAACATCATTTATTACCAAAAGAACAGAACCATAATTTATAAATAATAAAATTAGATGTATTGTAATAACCCATGAAACGATTATAATAAAAAGTCAATACAAAATATTTTAAAGTGGGAAAATTAATTCAGAAGGTATAAAGAATGGACATTATGCAGTGTATAGTAGATTTATGGAACATAGAGGTAATCAAGAACATGGATGAAGGGTATTTTTGTTTGGTAAAATTAAAAACGTGATTCCTACAAATCTACTTAACCAGGGTACCTTGACTGCATAACATTGACTGCATTTCCCTTGGATAATTTCATAACTGATTATATGATAAAAGCAAACCAGCAACACTCTTCTTCTTCTTGTTGATGGAGAAAGCACCAATTTAAATAGATTACATGAAAGGAAACAATTTAGCAATATTTTAATGTAAATATGCATCATTTAGTTGGGAAAATTTTTTCATTATATTAGGGGCATACCATCTCACTTCTAAAACCAGATAAATCTTCCATTTGAAAAAGAAATGTTCATTATATAGTGAATAAACATGTTACTTCCAAGAACTTCATTGAAATTATATTTAGAAAAACATAGATAAATCAGTGAGGATGGATACATATCCAAAATAAATACATGGTGTAATATTAAACGGAAATACATATTCTACTGAAATTAATAATTCTTGGAGAGAAGGGAAAAAATTTCTAGAAATTGTGAAGAACACACCTTTTTCTTACCTCTTGATCTATAGTGTCTCTGAAGACTCACAATCATATAAAAATAGTGGATGACCGAACATCATGGATCCCTATTTTATGATTTTTGAATGTAGATGTATCGTAGTGAGAACAAAGACATCCAACAAAACAGTAAAAATTAAAAGCACCTCTTTTTGACGATTGTGTTTTTTCTTGACTTCATGAAATGTTCCTGAAAAAACAAGGAAATCACATAAGGACTTTTTGAATCAAAGAGTGAAAATGAATCTCAATCATTAGTCTCCATAATGCCAAATGTATCTGAGAGGTTGGAACTTCAATGCACAAATGATAATATTTGATAGTTTCTTAGAAGAACATGACACAAACAAAGAGTCATCTTTGGATTAAGCATGCACCTAAAGGCTAAAAATGATACTACAAGGACAAAGGACATGTAGCGGGCAGTAATAATCAAAAACTAGGAAGGCCCAAGACATTAACATGGATTGGGGAAGTAATGGTAACATATAATTAAAAATCTTCCCACGGATCATATTATCTGGAAAAGGCATAGCTCTAAGTTAAAAATAATAATTATTCCCACAAAATTAGGATTTCCTAATCCTAATAAATTGATTCATACATGATAGAATGAAAAAAGGCGACAAGAGTAGAACTCAGAGACTTAAAACAGATATTAAAATAAGCCCAACGGGATTATGAGAATATCAAGTCCTAACAAATATATTAGAAACAGATGCAACATAGACTACAAAAAAAATTAACATCGAGAGAAATATAGTAGAGAATAAGAAAATCATAGGGATGGGGGAGACCTAGATACAAGAGACTTTCTACAGTCTCATCAAGATTCATGTTGCACTCTTTGAGCACCCCATATACATTCTCATCCCTGTGATTCCCAGTGATCTCCTTGGTGTCCTGGATTGTCCTCCAATCACTCTTGGATCATATGGTCCACAAACCTAGAATCCATGTTCCTATAACACAACATATATTTCATGTTTATAATTTAATAAATGGAATTTGAGTTGAAATAAAATGGTGTGATTGTCCAACATCACTAAAAGTAGAGATAAGACAGATCTGAAATCAATACAACCTTTACTTTCATAATCATCTCTCAATGATGTCTTGCCTACTTGCAGATACTGAAAAGAAGAAATTAAGAGGATAAAAGTTCTGACCATGAATTCAAACAGCCAAGAAGATAGCCATCTCACTTTCCCAAACATGAACGACATGATTAAATCAATCACATAGAGAGATGAAAAGATCAAAAAAATAATCTTTCTAGTAGTATGAATAAGCTGTCATGGAATTTGAGTTTAAATCAAATGGTGTGATAGTACAACATCACTAAAAGTAGAGATAAGATAGACCTGAAATCAATACAACCTTCACTTTCATAATAATATTTCAATGATGTCTTTCCTACTTACAGATACTGAAAATAATACATTAAGAGGATAAATGTTTTGACCATGAATTCAAACAGCCAAGCAGATAAACATCTCACATTCCCAAACATGAACGACATGATTAAATCAAGCACATAGAGAGATGAAAAGCTCAAAAATAATAATCTTTATAGTAGTATGAATAAGCTGTCATAGAAAGTAGTCTAGATTTTCTTGGTACAGACTTCTTGTGAAACATCACATTCCCATTCCAAAAATTGTTCTCACATGCAAACCAATCTCCTGAAATCAATAGAATCCATACATTAGAAACCAGAAAGGGGTAAAATTCTTATTAAGTCAATAGATTCTTATTTACATAAAAACCAGAATCAAAGTAAATAGTGGCGGAGGTCAGCAATATCTTCTGAGAGAAGCTTGACAATGGATAAGGGTCAATCTCTATTGAAAGGGAAATCAATATATCCACCATTTATGTATGAAAAATATGAAGGATGATAAAAAACTAACATGGAGCTATCTATATGATTTGATTTCATATAGAACCAGAGTTGTGAATCACCAATATTATATTTTCTGAGGACAATTTTTCATAGAATAATCCAACCTAGGGATTTTTTCAGGAGCACATAGGAGTCCAAGGCGGAGCAAGCGTAAGTAGGGATGGTGGATGTGGAGGAGACAGAGGTAGTAGAGGCCAAGTAGGTGGATCCATAGGCGTGGGATCCGGAGGTATGGGAGCTGATCAACTACGATTTTGAAGGGATGCAAATTAAAGAGGAACAATGCCTAGGAGGTTGTGGGATTACGAAATTGCAATTGCATAGAGAGAAGCATCAGAGGATTGGATAGAAATCAGGACAGGTATAATGACGTCGACGTTGGTATTCAGAAACCCTACATCGAGAAGAGATAAATCACAAGCAGGGAAGTGGAACTCTAATATGGAGTTAAAACCTGACGACCCGCGTGGGGTAATGGGGTCGCGGGGGATGGAACCCCAATATTGGAGGGAATACTTTATTTTTCTGGGTGATGTGGCAGCATAGGAAGGTGACACGTAAGCTGGAAGAATCCTATTTTAGTATAGATAATAGATAATAGATAATAGATAATAGATTTATATGTGGGTAAATCTTTAGCATATAAAATTTTAGGGGTTTTATTTTTAGGTAATAATTAAAATTCATCCACATAATTTTCCAAAAAAAACAACTCTAATAGGTACCTGATATAGACTATAGGGTACTCAGTGGTGCTAATAGTACTGCGACAACTATTGTATTGTAATTGGTCACCTCATGCTACCACCACTTGGGTACCACCCCCTTACTCCTGCCATTTTTTACTAAGAATCTCCAAATTCATTTCAATATTGAATTGCACTTGAAAATAGAGAGATGATGAAAATTAAGGAGGAAACTAACAAGAAAGGTTAGGGTATTTAAAACCTCCTCACCATCAAGCTTTTTATTCATGAGAATCTTCAACCGGCTTCACATGGGAACAAGTTTGGGCATTGAGCCTTCATTTTAGATTCCCTCTCCCAGGTTTTTTCATAGCGATCTCTATCCTACTACAGGACCTGAA
Organism: Viscum album; assembly: GCA_963277665.1. NCBI lineage: Eukaryota > Viridiplantae > Streptophyta > Magnoliopsida > Santalales > Viscaceae > Viscum > Viscum album. Next base: position 113,802,545 of record OY728125.1, on the reverse strand, counting down.
CAAGTGGTATCAAATTTCCTTACAACACCTTTTCACTATGATTGATGATGTAAATAGGATGATCCATAGATGATGCATCAGATTCTAAATCAATGATCTCATATCGAATTACATATGAAGGATTGGGAACATACTTCCTCAATTGAGACACATGAAAGTTTTTATTAATGGTTCTGAATTTCATAGGAAAATACAACCGATCAATTATTATTTTTGACTCAACCCAATATTTCGAAAGGCTCGAGGAACCATAGAGCCAATTTTCCTTGCTTACCCATTTTTCATTGACCTAATAATGGTGAAAGCATAAAAAATACATGATGAACAATGTTGAATTCCTAGGTCTCACTTAGATGACCGATATAATAATGTTTTCCTATCTTTGAGTAGTCATTAACAATTTTTTGATAAATTTAACCTATTCAATTATCTCTTGAACAATACTAGTCCCAATTATAGAGGGATACATTTGAAAATAAGACTAAGATTTATTTTTATAAGATAATTCCACCAATAAAAGGTAATCATCCTACAATAAACCAAAATCAAGAACAAAAACCTACAATATATCATCCAATATCTGGATATTCCACTTAGACTAACCATCAGTTTGAGGGTGAAAATCAGTACTTAATTTTACATGGGAACCCAAAACTCATTGGAAACTTTTATAGAATCGATATGTGTACCTAAGATCATTTTAATAAATAATATTGTCTTATAAACCATGAACATTTAAAATATATTTGATTTATAATATCCTAATATGATCAATTGAATATGTTTCCTTAATTGAAAAAAAGTGAGTTGTTTTAGTCAGATGATCCATAATCACCCAAACCATATACTAATCTTTGGAGGATTTGGGATGAATAGTTACAAAGTCCATGGTGATCCCATCCCATTTCTAAACTAGTAAATGATGTGGATAAAGATTTCATATAGGTCTTTGGTGTTCTATTTTTACCTTCTTACAAGTGAAACATCTAGCCGCGGACCTAGTGATATCCTTTTTCATGGAAAACCACTAAAATTAGCGATGAAATTCCAGATACATATTCTCAATTCAAGGGTATATAACCCATCTAAATGAATGAAATTATTTCATAAACCATTCTATAATATCAATAGGGACTATTAATATTCCATGTATAGATAATAAAGATTGTGTATAATGACCCAAGACTTTTACACATATTATTACATGATTTTTAAGCATAAATAACCAATTAGAAAAACCTAAAGATCACGAGGCATAGTTTCATTAGAAGACTAGGTTTATAATAAAAATAATGGAAACAAAAACATGAAATACTATTTTTCATACTCCATAATGATATCATAAATCCATTGGATCTCCTAAAACTACATAGGATAACCTGGAGAATAAAAATAATAAAGGGGTGATCTAAAATCATATTAAGGGAATAAAGATGATAATTAAATATAACGTGTGAATAAAAGGTATAATATAATATCATAAAAGAGAATTCTCATGAGTAATCACATGAAATAAAAACATACAGAAACTTGTATTAAAAGATCATAGACATATAGGTAAGTAGTAAAAACATATAACATGACATAAGAATAAGTCAAGGATAACTACAAAGACAATATTACTTAGTGTACAAAGTCCCATAATAGATTAGGTTCACTCCCTAATACCATACATAACATCTCATGAGACAAAAGCTTTACCCAATGAATTTGAGCGCTATTTGGGTGCCCCCATCATAACATATACATGATTATGTGTGCCAAAAATGGAAATCAATCTTAAGGAATAGAAATTATAATTTCCCATGGAAATAAATGGGTTACATAATCTTTACTCATGATATAATAAAAGGATATTTCATAAATAAGTCATTTGATAAATGAATATAAGGCATGTATTACCCCATCAATGGAAGGTAAAATGATGCTGATATATATATAAGAGAAATATATACAAAATTTTAATTTATTAATTAACATTAAATATAGAAAGTCAGTGATCTATATAAATAATGTTCATAACCAAAAATGGGTGGTTTAAATAGATCTCATAAACGCACAAGAAAAACATTTCCAAATATAAAAATATCTATTCTATTTAAAACCATTTTTGAAAATAAATTGAAAAATAGGAAATAGGGTTTTTATTTGAATAAAACAAGGATTCATATGAAGAAATCAGAATATAAAATTATGGTTTTTGTGGATGAAAAAACCATTGATGTAACATAGTTAAAATAAAACATTTCATTTATCTTTTGTAAATAAAGTCAAAACATTCCATATAAAATGTATAAAACGATTCCTTATGATTTTTTTATGAAGAGAATCAAAAGAGACATGAAATTTCCTTTATAATTAATTTATTTCTATATAATTACATTAATAAAATTATTTTAATAATATTTATATGGAAGATAGAGATTTATAAACTAAATCTTAAAAACTTTTAAAATGAGGTTATTAAAATAAAGTGTCCTTTATATAAAATAATAGAGATTCCTTTTCAAAAATGTTATAAATAAATCTTGATGTGGTCAAAAAAATACTTTATCCTCTATTAAATCATAAATAAGAGTTTTCTTGAAACATTTAGAATAACATTAACATGGGAAAAAAGAGTTATAAGAGAAACATTAAAAGAGTATTTTTTAGAAGAAAGACCCTTACCATGAGTCTGACTCATCACGTACGTTATTTATATTCATAAATAAAAAAATTATGTTGATTATATTTCTTCTAAAAGAGCCTTTTCATGTTTATTATTAATTTTATTTTATTCATTATCATGTGATATTTTATTACTTAATCAAGTATGTTCACATTAGATGTCTTGATGATATCCAGTTCATATGTCCAAAATGACTTCGGTAAGTTGAATATAGTCGAAGTTTCATTATTAGAACATATAAAGAATAATAAAATTGAAATAATAATCATTTTATTAAATTATATATACTTTTAAAAACAATCATGAAATATATTTAGGAAAAATGAACTACACTTCAATAAAAGAGATGGTAAGTCATACGTACACATGAATAACATTTCAATTTTTCAATGATAATTATGGAAAGAAGGTAACTGTTACTTTATACTACCATTATGATCATAATATAATAAATACCATATTATTTCTTTAAATATAATTATATATATCATCCATGTGATGTGGTGATGAAGAACGAATCACATCACTTCATGGATGTGGTAGTCTACACATATGCATGAATAACATTATCATCATTCAATGAATAGAAAGGTAATAAAATATATGATATATTATTTATTTTACAGAATTAAAAATAATACACAAATATTATATATATAAATTAAATCCATAATTATAAATATCAATGATATATGATGATGGAAAACAAATTACATCGGTTCATAAGGTAGTTGTCCGTCGTACACATAAATGACATTTTAGTTTCCCATTTGATGGAAGAGGAGATGGATGTAGGTTATGAAATTAACATAATGAAATATCTATATATTTTATATACTTATTTAATTATATCATCATTGTTTAATAATATTTAAAGTAGGTGGGAGAATAAGGAGTACAAAAATGATTGGTTAAGAGCGATCCTCTTGTTTGGACAACCTGTTTAAGCTTACACCAAAATCATTAAAAAGAGTTTTTTATAATAAAAGAAGGCCTCTAGGATGTGGTAAATGGAATTAAGTAAGGTATTTTTTTATTTTACAAACCACAAGGTTCTTGAAGTTTGGATAAGAGAGGAGAGGTGGTTCCCTTTTTATAAGTGAGAAGGAGTGAAATTGTTGTCAATACCTAAAACTATTAAATAATGGGAATTCACTCTAACTTAAAGTGTCTAAAAAATGTATAAATAATATAGTGGAGGGAATATAAGGTCAAAAATAAATTACAATATAAAAATAAAACATTTTTTTAACAATTCTATTTCTTTTACCTTTATAGTTACACTATTTTACCATTTTAGTTTTCACCATGACTACTTGATTTACCAAGGTAATTTATCCACAAATCCTAAAAATAAAATGATACATATTATATAAATTTAACCCAAGGCTTATAAATATGAAATCAAAATTTTCAAATAAAAATACTATGTATTTTGAAAATTTATTTTTACACAAGCACATGTAATGCGCAAAAACCTATTTTAATCTAAACCATGGTAATAAATGTTTTTAATTATTTTTTTTATTATTTATGAAAAAAAATTAATTTGAACATATTTAATAATATTAATTATTCTAATTAAAAAAATGTAATCCATTTTATCATATTAAATATTTATAAATAGTGTAATTTTATTTAAAATTAAACCTCTAAAACACGAGAAAATACATTTTTTAGGAAAATGCATTTAAAAAAAATAAATGATCTTATATTAAATCTATGCATAAATATCATATTTATTTCAATTTAAATTAATATAAATAGATATATAATCTAATTTTTTTATTTAAATCTTTCTATAATAGGTGTTTTTTTCTATTTATTTAAAATTCATAAACTTTATTCACTTAAAAACAGATTGAAGAAAACTACGTTTTAAGAATAAAAAATAAAATTATACAGAAATAAATAGATTTTATTATTAAAATAAAATTAATCAGATTATTCTAGATAAAATAGTTCATATTAAACATTAATACCAAGTCAAAAATATAATTTTACTTTTAAATTAAATTATTTAATGGAAAGAAATGACAATATTTGAAAAATTGGTAATTTTTACTACTCAATGAAAAATCAATCATCTCTATAAAAATACTAAAATTTCAACTTAAGTTAATTTGGATATTATGATTTAAAAAATTAATTTTCTGTTATAGAATACATTTTTTAAATATTTTAGAAATTAGTTATAATTTAATTCTCACCAAAATAAAAAAAATCATTTTTGAAGGAAACATATCTTTTTGAAGAAGAAAATGTCTTTATTAAAAATTGAGTGCTTTTTTATTTGAATTTATCAATATATTTGTATTTAGTAATATATTTATATATATATTTCATAAATTAGTTAATTCTATTCATACCCACCAGTTTAAAATCTAGGTTATAATAATCATATATAAATAATAATATTTCATGGTTCATTATCGCTATGTGTTTCATGTTGTATACACTATCAAACATTGTGTTATTTTTAAAAAATTTGGGTGTTTCATTCTCTCACATTTAATAAATTTCTTCCTCATAATTTAAACTTAGACTTGGTAATAAAATGTTTTAAATTTTAAAATAACTTTTTTGAAATGTCCCATCATAAAAGGGGATAAAAAATCAATCTATTGAAAAGAGGGATAAAGAAATATGAAGGTCATCACATAACTAGGTTTCCAAATAGGAGAACATTAGTTGGAAGTGAAAATGTTAACATAGAGAAAATATGTGATTTCCAAATAATCATTGAGGGTGATAGAGGACTTTGATAATATGAATATAAATGATCATGATAAAGTTAACAACCATAAAACCACAAACTGAATAGCTACGGAAAAGACCATTGATTGATAAAAAAATTGAAGGTAATCAAAAAACAGTTTTTAATATTAAGATCCTTTTACTAGATTTGGAGAATCATTTTATCATATATAATAATAAAATCATGAAATATACTATCTTGATAGGTAGAATTTCATACTTTAATCAATTTCAACCACAATCTCACCATTTTTCTTCAAATTATGAGTATTTAAGTTAAATTTTTTTATTCTTGAAGAAATAAAATCATCTTTTAACATACCACATTATCCATAAAATGATAACATAATATTCATTCTGTATTAATACACTAACTAAAACCAAAATGGTTTAAAAAAGGTAAGAAAATTCCCAAACTGAATAAGCCTTCATAAGATAACTATCTAAAGCCTCAATAATAACACAAATAGTTCAACTTAGACTATTTGATAAATAATTGAAATTAAAAGTATTCAAAATATTTCAAACTAAGATTGAAACCCAAATATTAGAATGATTTGATCATATATTATTCCATGATAATTTTAACACTTATCACCAAATAACATGAAAGATAAGATAAAACATAAAGGTTACCAATACCTTTAAAATTGTGTCCAAAACATTTAAAGGAATTCTTTCCCAAATAACATTTTCTACTAAAAAAATACTAAACCCAGTGGTTACTTTTAACATAACTGTCACCCAAAATACTCTTAATAAACTTATACTTTGATAAATAAAAACCTAAAAAGGGGTATATATGCCTTTAAATTTATGATCAATCTTATATTATCGACCCAAAACACTTTAGGTTTATCACATATCACTATGAAATATTATAGGTTTCCATAGGTTTTATTCTCTCATCCATAATAATTAATTTATTTCAATATAAATACATTAATAAAATGATTTTATTAATATGTACATTAAGGGAAATATTTATAAAATAAATCTTTATAATATTTAAAATGAGGTTTTTAGAGTAAAGTGTCCCTTACATAAAAACATAAAATGATTAATTTTCAAAAAAATTATAAATAAAGTTAAATATGGTTAAAAATGAAATTTATCATCAATTAAATCATAAATAAAAGGTTTTTTTTGAAACATTTAGAATAAAGTTATCATGAAATAAAAAGAGTTGTGAGGGAACTTTATAACAAGAATTTAATAAAAATAAAGTCCCTTACCTTGAGTTTGACTCATCACGTATGTTATTTATCTTCCTAAATAATAAAATTATGTTAAATATTTACTTTCTTAAGAACATTTTTTATTTTTATCATTAATTTTATTTTATTTAATACCATGTTGTATTTAATTACTTAATCAATTGTGTTCACATCAAATGTTTTGAATATATTCAATTCATATGTTCAAAATGACTTCGGTAAGTTGACTGTGGTCAAATAGGTCATTTTAAAAACATATAAATAATAATAATCATGAAATAATTATCATTTATATACATAAATTTTACTTTTAAAACCAATCATGAAATATATTTTATGAAAAATCAACAACGTTACAATCATAGAGACGGTAGCCCATACGTACACATAAGTAACGTTTCCATTATTCAACAATCATTATAGAAATAAGGTAAGTGTTATTTTATATTTATACATTGATTATAATATCATAATACCTTTTAATTTGTTTTTAATATACTTATATATATCATCCATGTGATGTGGTTATGAATAATGAATAACATCTCTTCGTGGAGGTGGTAGTCCACACATAAGCACAAATGAAGTTATCGTCTTGCAATGAATGGAGAGGTAAGAAAATATATGATATATTAATTTTTCATAATGATAAATATGTAATTAATATATTATATGTAAATTAAATTTGTTATCATAAATACATATGAGAGGTGAGTATGGAAACTGAATTACATCGGGTCACTAGATAGTAGTCCCCTGTACACATGAATGATGGGTTTGTTTCCCATTTGAATGAAGAATAGATAAATATGAGTTATGAAATTAATATAAAAACATATTAGTATATGGTCAATATTGATTTTATTATATCATCATGGTTGAATAATATTTCGATGAGGTCATAGAAGAAATAAAATAAAAATGTTCAGTTGAGAAAAATACCTCTTCTTTAGAAAAAAACTTTTGGTTTGCACAAAAAGCCTTCCAAAGGGGATTTTATAATAAAAAACGACTATTTGATGTGGTTAGGGAATTATGGAAGGGTTTTATTAGTTATTTTACAAAATAAAATGCCCTTGAAGTGTGGATAATATAGGATAGGGGGTTGCCTTTTATAAGTGAGAAGGAGTGACGTTTTTGTAAATACCTGAAGCTATTCAATAATGGGAAGTCAATATCAACACAACTGCCTCAAAAATTTATAAATGATGAGTCATAGGGAATATAAGGTTGATAAAAACCTATGAAATTTAAATTAAACTAGTTTGAAACATTTTATTACCTTTTATCTTTTATGGTTACTCTATTTTACCATTTTAGTTTTTACAATAATAACTGATTTTTTACCCAGGGAATTTATCCTTAAAGAAAAAAAATAAAATGATATTATTAGATATTTTAGACCCAGTGATTTGAAATTTAAAATTAAATTTATCAAATAAAAATTCAATATGTGTGGAAAATTAATTTATCACAAGCACATGAGACGTACAAAACCCCATTTTAACCTTAACTACAATAATAAAGTTTTACTGTTTTTACTTTTCATTATGAATAAAAATTAAGCTTACCTTATTAAATCATATTAATTATGATGAATAAAAATATAGAATTAATTTTTTCAAATTTAATTTATATAATTGGCATAATTCCATTTTAAATTTAACCAGCAAGATAAGAGGAAATGAGGGTTTTTTGGAAAATGCATTTTTCAGGCAATATACAATCTTATAAGAAATCTATGACTAAACACAATACTTATTTGAATTTAAATTAATATAAATAGATATGTGATATAATAATTTCATTTAAATACTACCTTACTAGGGGTTATTTTAATTAATTAAAATGTATAAATTTTATTCACTTAAATATAGTTTTTAGAAAACTGTTTTATTAAGAAAAAAAATAAACTTATGAAAAAATCATGATAATTATCCAATTTAATGGATAAAATGGTAGTATTTGAAAAATTGGTAATATTCACTATTCTATAATAATTCAACCATTTAAAAAAATCCCAAAATTTCACACAAAGTTAATTTTGAAATGATGATTTTTAAAATGAATTTATTTTATCAAATAAATTTTATAAAATTTATAAAAATTAATTATAATTTTTGCTCACAAAAAACAATAAAAATCATTTTTGAAGAAAAAATATTTTTTTAGAGAATAAAATTTATTAATTAAAAATTGAGTGCTTATTTCCTAAGAATTTAGCAATATATTTATATTTAGAAATATATATATATATATATCCTAAAGTGGTTAATCCTACTCATACCTACCAATTTAAAAACTAGGTTATAATGGTATTTTTTAAATAATAATATTTCATAGTTCATTCAGGCTTGATGATTCGTGTAATATACACCATCAAAAATAGTTTTATTTTAAAAAATTTATGGTGGTACATTAAGAATCCAAAAATAATCAATCAAGGATCTCCCCACCATTGAGTCTCTCTCGAATAATGATAAAATTATAACTAGATATTTTTAAGTCCTTGATGCAATCCAAAAAAAATGATGTAAGATAAATGTGGTGTAAATTCACTCCACTCCAATACCTAATCACATCTAAGTGAACTTCAACTAGTAATGATATAAATAACCATTTATCATTTTCGTTGTGAAATTTTTATGGCCAAAACATTCTATCGAGAGCATCATAAACCATGTTATCTTTACTAAGTGCATACTCAAAATAGAAATCAAAATACTAGAGATATTCCACCCAATGAAACTATTATATATTTAATCCCTACTATGAAAAGTTAAACTTCAATCCCTTAGGGATTGTAAATACTATAAATAATTTGGGCAATATATTGTCTCTAGAACTTAAGAGCATTATCAATGGTGGCCAAATCCAAATCATGGTTATGATAACTCTATTTATGAGGATGCAATTATCTATAACCATTAATCACTTCCGGATGACCCTTTGAAATAACGTAACCAAGGGCCACTAATGATGCGTCACAATACACCTAAAACCCCTCACATAGTTGAGGTCGAATAAGGGTAGAAGATTTGGTCAACTATTTATTTGGCTCTTGGAAAGAAACTTCAGCATTGTCAAACCATATGAATTTAGACCCTTTCTTTATCAAATCTATTATATGAGTAGTTAACTTATAAAAATATTTTATAAGTTGTGATTATATATCATGAGTCCAGAGAAACTCTAGATTTCAATTTTTTTAAAGAAATATCTAAGATATTATTGAATCTATATTTTGAGGATCTATTGAAATGAAAAATTTAAAAATTATATGCTTGATGAATTTCACTTATTGTATCTAAAGATATAACTTTAATAGCTTGGTGTACAATTGGTGTTCTGACATTATCTCCACGACAAGGGGAATATAACAACCATTCTCATCCCGAGACATAGAATATAAAAGGATGTCATCCAAAAATACTTTAATGATAAATTCTAGGTATAAATGAAAGATAATATTCATTATATCCATAAATATCATTGAGGAATTGTTTAGATCAAAAGGAATTACCAGATACTAAAAAAATACCACATAGTCTCATAAAAGCAGTCTTTGGAATTCCATCTTATCTTGGAGCTGATGATAACCGGAACATTGGTTAATTTGTAGTGAACCACTTTTCTCCATTTAACTAATCAAAGAGATTTTCAATTTTGGGTAGTACAGAGAGAATGTTTCCTAGTTCAACTTTGGATAGTTTACAAACAAGTATAAACTCCCATTGTCCTTTTTGGAAAAAATAAGTGAATAAACCTAAAGAGAAGTGATCAGTCTAATAAACCCTATTTTCTCTAGCTCCTCCAATTTTTTATTTGATTTTCATAAATCTATTGGATATATATGATGTAAAAGAATTAAAATGGGTTCAATTCTAGTTATCAAGTAAATGGAGAACTCTATTTCTCACTTTATATTAAATCTTGAAAAATATTTAGGGAACACATCAGGATTGAGATCCACCTTAGGAGGTAGTGTTTTAAACTTCTTAGATTCAATATATCTAAGTATTAGAATACTTATTTCAGATATAATAGCCTTCAACTACCTCCAATCAGGACCTTCTCTACTAGCTTAAAGCTCCCACTCTTTAATTAGTGTGTATTGAGTACCAACTAATATGAGAACAATACTCTTCTATTGTAACAATTGATACAGGATCGGAATTGCGTTAACTAATCCATTCATAGAATGAAAAAATGGTCCCATATTTAAAACCAAAAGAAACTAGAAATTACTATAAAAATACATAAAAAAGGCAAAAAATTATTACTTTTTTGTTTTATCAATATTATTTCCTAATAGGGTATTAAGGCTCATATATAAAGGTAATAACATGTTCAAAATAAATCAAATTAAATATTAAATAATACAAAGACAGTTATGCTATGAGTATAAGGCCCTAAATTGATATCAATTTTAGATTTCTATATAGTAACACCCCACTTTAACCCTCATGTAAAATCTAAAGAGGAATTAATTACACAGAATAATTCAAAAATTATAAAAGGTATTTATTGAAACACCAAATTCCATGACATGGTCTCTTATAGGGTGATTGAATATCTATAGTAAACTGTACAACTAATCATGCTTGCGATTCTTGGGACGCTTGAGGTTATTTCTCGACACTTTAAGATAAAAATCATTAACATAATCTCTAAATATATCCATAATAACAATAAGAATGGCATTGTTTTTCCTTGAAGGTAAATTTTGGTTTTATGTGACCTTTGCACCCTCAATGAAGACATTGAATATGGGTCTTCCCAAACCAGGTGATTTAGGAACTCCACTCCTCTAACTTTCCTAGTGAGATCCAACTCCACAATAATGAACCTAATTTTTATCCTTAAATAAAAATTGTGTTCTATGGTTTTCTTCACATAAAATACCAAAGGAAAATACCAGCATCAAGGTATCCATAAAATTACCAGGTATAAATAGTGGTAACATAATTGTGATATATATATATATAAGAACAAAAAAAATAAAATTATCCTTAAATATAAAACTCAATTAGCACAACTATGAAGCAAATAAAATGAATTTTATTATTAAAATTTATTTTATGAGTTATATATGTAGACCCTGGAAAACGAATTCCTGAAATTTTCCAAATGCTTCCATACACGATCCAAGATCGTAGAACTTTTCTTAAGCTTCGATTTGGTAGGTCGTAGGGCCCGAACGGAGTTACGGATTAGGAGTTATGGACGTTTAAAGTTTGGATGGAAATCTGGTTTGCGAAGCCCATTCGCGAAGCCCCCCTCCGTGATCGCGGAGCGCCGCCGCGAAGTAATGAGGCGAGAGGCTCCGCGAACCCGTTTGAAATTCACGATGCACCGCAAAGACCCCTTGCGAAGCACGGACGCGAATCACCGATGCAAAGCACCCGAGCATCGCGGTCCCGTGAAGCTCAGGAGGCGGTAACTCTCCGTGAATGAATTTGACATTCGTGAGCCCGCCGCGAAGCTCCGGAGGCGGTACCTCTCCGCGAACGAATTTGACGTTCGCGAGCGCGCCGCGAAGCACTTGAGGCGGCGCGGGAGTTCTGCGTCGCGGTTCCCCTTGCCTATAAATACCCAGCTCACCCCCCTTCTTCAGAGGACGGACGACGACAGCCACTTCGCCCATTGGGCGGCTGAGCGGAGCTCCGCATTGCGGCTCCGCGAGGCCATGCTCCGCGAGAAGCTTCCTTCACATTGCTGCTCCGCGAGCCGAGACTCCGTGAGAGCCCTTTTCTTTGCGATCCCATGCTCCGCGATGCTGCTCCGCGAGACCAAGCTCCGCGAGACCCCTTTGCTCCGCGAGAGACCATTGCTTCGCGAGACCTTTGCTCGGCGAAGCTACTTCGCGAGACATTTGCTCCACGAAGCTACTTCGCGAAGACCTATCCTTCGCGAGGATCCCACCTTCGCACACACCGGTCCATACCGCGGGGGCTGCGCCCCCACACCCCCACACTGGGTCAGTGCCGGGCTGCGGTCCCGGCCCTCCGGGCCGGTCCCTTCGCAACCATCACAGACCCCCATGAAAAATGGAGAGTCGCACCGCGAACTTTTCGGGCCGGGATGCCGGGATTTTCCATTGCACCCTTATGCGCTCCCACCTTCAACCTATGGAATACCATGATTTGATACACTCCTCCACACACCATGAAACACCTTGAGTTGATGTATTCCTCTTGGTTTGTTTCCTATTTCGTGAGTTGAGGTTCTCATCATCAGTTCCCCGAGTACCTTGAGTCGAACCATTCCTCAGGCAACTCCTCCAAACCCAATCACTTGGCTCCTATGCCAGGTTGAACCAGAAAGGGCCGCCCTTGCGTAAGTCCCAACACCATCCATTGCTAGGCGCCTTATGCCTAATAGTCCTATCTACAAGACTATAAACTGTAGTACTCCCTAACTAACAAACGATAGGTTGCCTCTCGCCCTATACGAGAGATGCCTCATGCCCCAAGCCTGAGATGCCAATAGTCCTATCTACAAGACTATAAACTGTAGTAATCCCTATCTAACAAACGATAGGATGCCTCTCACCCTATACGAGAGATGCCTCATGCCCCAAGCCTGAGATGCCAATAGTTCTATCTACAAGACTATAAATTGTAGTACTCCCTATCTAACAAACGATAGGATGCCTCTCGCCCTATACGAGAGATGCCTCATGCCCCAAGTCTGAGATGCCAATAGTCCTATCTACATGACTATAAACTATAGCACTCCCTATCTAACAAATGATAGGATGCCTCTTGCCCTATACGAGAGATACCTCATGCTCCTAGCATGATATGCCAGTAGTCCTATCTATATGACTATAAACTGTAGTAATCCCTATGTTCCAAACAAATGATGCCTCTTGCCCTATACGAGAGATGCCTTATGATCCTAGCATGAGATGTATTATGCCATGCTCACAGTGGCGTAATATCAAGAGCGTTGGAATCCATTCAAACATTCCATCACTCCACCCCACGCTTTGCGTGTCCTTCATTCAGATCGTCACTCACTTCCAAGTCTAATGGGACCCCCTAACAGTATGGATTATAGACCTTTCGTCCGCCTGCTGTCCTGGGCCAACGCCCCGGAAGACTTTGGGCGACACTTTGAGTCAGGTCCTGTGTTTCGAACACCGTCAACAGTCGACCCTCATTTGTCTGTCCTCATTTTTGGCTAACGTGATATGGATGATGCGTTTCCTCCACGGTCAATAGTTATCCTCCATCACCACGCCACTCTCACGACGTTCTGAATATTGGTCATGTGATTCACACTTTTCATCTCCCTTTGTTCAGATAGATTCCAATGCCCTTGGCGTTATCCCGCTTGTGCACTAGTGTATAGGTGATTACCTCGACCCGCTAGTGAGTTGGGATGCCCTCATGGATAGATATGAGGAAGGCACTGTGGGTTGCCTCAGAGCGTAAGCCCCATACACTGTGGGCAGCTTCCTATCATAAGCCCCATTCACCATTGCCGCTCTATAGTAGCACTCGGGCAGCTCCTTGCATAAGCCCCATTCACCATTGTCGTTCCATAGCGGCACCTGGGAGGCTTCCTAGCGTAAGCCCCATTCACCATTGCCGCTCCATAGCGGCACCCGGGCAGCTCCTTGCATAAGCCCCATTCACCATTGCCGCTCCACAGCGGCACCCGGGCAGCTCCTTGCATAATCCCCATTCACTGTTGCCGCTCCTTAGCAGCACTCGGGCAACTCCTAGCGTAAGCCCCATTCACCATTTCCGCTTCATAGCGGCACCCGGGCATCTCCTTGCATAAGCCCCATTCACTATTTCCGCTCCATAGCGGCACACGGGCAGCTTCCCAGCGTAAGCCCCATTCACCGATGCCTCTCCTTAGCAGAACCCGGGCAGCTCCTTGCGTAAGCCCCATTCACCATTGCCACTCCATAGCGGCACCCGGGCAACATCCTTGCATAAGCCACATTCACCATTGCCGCTCCTTAGCAGCACTCGGGCAGCTCCTAGCATAAGCCCCATTCACCATTGCTGCTCCCTAGCGGCACCCGGGCAACTTCCTAGCATAAGCCCCATTCACCATTGCCGCTCCTTAGCGGCACCTAGGCAGCTTCCTCGCATAAGCCCCATCCACTATTGTGATCCCAACCAGCGGTAAGCCGGTGTGACCCCATTTAGCGGTAAGTCATTCACATCCTTATCCAGCGGTAAGCCGTTGTGACCCAATCCAGCGGTAAGCCGTTGAAACCCCCGATCGGTGGTAAGCCGTCATCAGAAGAACTACGTGATCTTTGATCCATGTCAAGGCATGGTACGTAGGAAGCCTCTTCAAGGATCAAGCCCGAAACTATCACCATCCTTTTCTATGGGCCTCCATCCTGGAGTAAGTCCCATCACCATGGGCCGCCTAATGCATAAGCCCCTCTTCGCTTCTCACAGATGCATCCTTCACGACGTGATCATCAGGTCCTTGAAACCTCTTGTTTCTCACACCGAGCATGACTCACGTGGGCTTAGAGTGAGCACCGACCCTGACCCCCATCCATTTGAACTACGAGGACTTTGATCCATGTCAAGGCATGGTACGTAGGAATCCTCCATGAGGTTAAAGCCACATTACTCAGTCGTTCATTCATGTCGACTTTCGCCCTCGTCCAGTATGACTTTAAAATGCATTCCAGTCCGACGGCAAGCCGTTGCGACCATCCCGAACTACGAGGAATTTGATCTATGTCAAGGCATGGTACATAGGAAGCCTCCCAGAGGTTCAAGCCCATCTCTCATTGGACCAAGGTCCCTCATTTACGTCGGTTCGCCGACACCCACCACTCGGTCGTCCCGACCTCTCCATGTCTGTTCCCCGACCACCTTGGGCCGCCTCAGAGCGTAAGCCCCAAGTATTCTGTCCCGCATGACGTTAAATTGTATCGCGTCCTGCATGACGTTAAACTGTATCCCGTCCCGCATAACGTTAAACTGTATCCCGTCCCGCATGACGTTAAACTGTATCGCGTCCCGCATGACGTTAAACTGTATCGCGTCCCGCATGACGTTAAACTGTATTCCGTCCCACATGACGTTAAACTGTATCCCCCCTCTTGGGCCGCCTTAGAGCGTAAGCCCCATCCCAGCGAACTACGAGGAATTTGATCCATGTCAAGGCATGGTATGTAGGAAACCTTCCCAAGGTTCAAGCCCACCACTAGTGGACCCATGGGTCTACTTTCACGTCGGTTCACCGATGAAACCCTTTGAACTATGAGGACTTTGATCCATGTCAAGGCATGGTACGTAGGAAGCCTCCACGAGGTCCAAGCCCACCACCACTAGGACCCTCCTGGTCCTCCCCCTTCACGTCAGCTTGCTGATGATGCCCATCGCGCCAAGGTCCACCCTCGTGCCGGTCCACCGACACCTTTCCGAACTACGCGGACTTTGATTCCCTGTCACGGGGATACGTAGGAAGCCTCTCCAAGGCTCAAGCCCATGTTCACTGTTGCCCCTGCGATGGTCCCATTTCATTCCTCCTCCACTTCACTCATCCATCCATCGCCCATCCTGATTCTCACCCGGGCCGCCACATCCTGGTGGGATCATTCCATCCACCTCCTCACTGCTCCTAGCGGCGCATGGGCCGCTTTCCACGTGTGAGCCCCAGTAAATATCCGGGTCGTTTTTCTCTGTGTACACCCCGATTCATCACCCTGAACTACGTGGGTTTTGATCCCTGTCCTCTACACAGGGTATGTAGGAAACCTCCAAGAGGTTCAATCCCAACTAATGGTAATCCGTGGTGTACCCCATCCTTGGGTTCACTTCCCCTGATCCGCCCTCAGTGGTGTTCAGATCAGCCATTACGGTGTGACATCTCCCCTCCATGGGGCGCATCACCTCAGACCCGTCCTCATTGGGCGTTCTAATCCATCCCCTTGGTAAACCTTCCAGGTGTTCCCTCCTAGGGATATACCAATTCGATCCGTCTCTATGGGACGTTCTGATCACCCTCATTCCATCTCCGCAATATGTTAAACCTGCGGCCTACCTTGTGACAAACACGAGATTCCTGAGGAAAACCTCAGATGACACGCCTTTGGTGTAACCATCTCTGCTAGACGTTAATCTTGCAACATACCCTGTGTTAAACATGGGAAGCTGAGAAAAACCTCAGGCACATGCCTATGGCATATGATTCCCCGCACTCGACGTGGGATGCCTCGGGTTATGCACCCCTGTGCACTAGTTTATAGGTGATTACCTCGACCCGCTAGTGAGTTGGGATGCCCTCATGGCTAGATATGAGGAAGGCACTGTGGGTTGCCTCAGAGCATAAGCCCCATACACTGTGGGTAGCTTCCTATCATAAGCCTCATTCACCATTGCCTCTCCATAGCGGCACTCGGGCAGCTCCTTGCATAAGCCCCATTCACCGTTGTCGTTCCATAGCGGCACCCGGGAGGCTTCCTAGCGTAAGCCCCATTCACCATTGCCGCTCCATAGCGGCACCCGGGCAGCTCCTTCCATAAGCCCCATTCACCATTGCCGCTCCATAGCGGCACCCAGGCAGCTCCTTGCATAATCCCCATTCACTGTTGCCGCTCCTTAGCAGCACTCGGGAAGCTCCTAGCATAAGCCCCATTCACCATTTCCGCTTCATAGCGGCACCCGGGCAGCTCCTTGCATAAGCCCCATTCACCATTTCCGCTCCATAGCGGCACCCGGGTAGCTTCCCAGCGTAAGCCCCATTCACCGATGCCTCTCCTTAGCAGGACCCGGGCATCTCCTTGCGTAAGCCCCATTCACCATTGCCACTCCATAGCGGAACCCGGGCAACATCCTTGCATAAGCCCCATTCACCATTGCCTCTCCTTAGAAGCACTCGGGCAGCTCCTAGCATAATCCCCATTCACCATTGCCACTCCCTAGCGGCACCCGGGCAGCTTCCTAGCGTAATCCCCATTCACCATTGCTGCTCCTTAGCGGCACCCGGGCAGCTTCCTCGCATAATCCCCATCCACTGTTGTGATCCCAACCAGCGGTAAGCCGGTGTGACCCCATTTAGCGGTAAGCCGTTCACATCCTTATCCAGCGGTAAGCCGTTGTGACCCAATCCAGCAGTAAGCCGTTGAAACCCCCGATCGGCGGTAAGCCGTCATCAGAAGAACTACGTGGTCTTTGATCCATGTCAAGGCATGGTACGTAGGAAGCCTCTTCAAGGCTCAAGCCCGAAACTATCACTATCCTTTTCCATGGGCCTCCATCCTGAAGTAAGTCCCAGCACCATGGGCCGCCTAATGCGTAAGACCCTCTTCGCTTCTCACAGATTCATCCTTCACGACGTGATCATCAGGTCCTTGCAACCTCTTGTTTCTCACATCGAGCATGACTCACATGGGCTTAGAGTGAGCACCGACCCTGACCCCCAACCATTTGAACTACGAGGACTTTGATCCATGTCAAGGCATGGTACGTAGGAAGCCTCCATGAGGTTCAAGCCACATTACTCGGTCGTTCATTCATGTCGAGTTTCGCCCTCATCCATCATGACTTTAAACTGCATTCCAGTCCGACGGCAAGCCGTTGCGACCATCCTGAACTACGAGGACTTTGATCTATGTCAAGGCATGGTACATAGGAAGCTTCCCAGAGGTTCATGCCCATCTCTCATTGGACCAAGGTCCCTCATTTACGTCGGTTCACCGACACCCACCACTCGGTCGTCCCGACCTCTCCATGTCAGTTCCCCGACCACCTTGGGCCGCCTCAGAGCGTAAGCCCCAAGTATTCCATCCCGCATGACGTTAAACTGTATCGCGTCCCGCATGACATTAAACTGTATCCCGTCCTGCATGACGTTAAACTGTATCCTATCCTGCATGACGTTAAACTGTATCGCGTCCCGCATGAAGTTAAACTGTATCGCGTCCCGCATGACGTTAAACTGTATTCCGTCCCACATGACGTTAAACTGTATCCCCCCTCTTGGGCTGCCTCAGAGCGTAAGCCCTATCCCAGCGAACTACGAGGACTTTGATCCATGTCAAGGCATGGTACATAGGAAACCTTCCCAAGGTTCAAGCCCACCACTAGTGGACCCACGGGTCTACTTTCACGTCGGTTCACTGATGAAACCCTTTGAACTACGAGGTCTTTGATCCATGTCAAGGCATGGTACGTAGGAAGCCTCCACGAGGTCCACGCCCACCACCACTAGGACCCTCCTGGTCCTCCCCATTCGCGTCAGCTCGCTGATGATGCCCATCGGACCAAGGTCCACCCTCGTGCCGGTCCACCGGCACCTTCCCGAACTACGCGGACTTTGATTCCCTGTCACGGGGATACGTAGGAAGACTCTCCAAGGCTCAAGACCAAGTTCACTGTCGCCCCTACGATGGTCCCATTTCATTCCTCCTCCACTTCACTCATCCATCCATCGCCCATCCTGATTCTCACCTAGGCCGCCACTTCCCAGTGGGATCATGCCATCCACCTCCTCGCTGCTCCTAGCGGCGCATGGGCCGCTTTCCACGTGTGAGCCCCAATAAATCTTCGGGTCGTTTTCCTCTATGTACACCCCGATTCATCACCCTGAACTACGTGGGTTTTGATCCCTGTCCTCTACACAGGGTACATAGGAAACCTCTAAGAGGTTCAATCCCAACTAATGGTAATCCGTGGTGTACCCCATCCTCGGGTGCACTTCCCCTGATCCGCCCTCAGCGGTGTTCAGATCAGCCATTACGGTGTGACATCTCCCCTCCATGGGGCGCATCACCTCAGACCCGTCCTCATTGGGCGTTCTAATCCATCCCCTTGGTAAACCTTCCAGGTGTTCCCTCCTAGGGATATACCAATTCGATCCGTCTATATGGGACGTTCTGATCACCCTCATTCCATCTCCGTAAGATGTTAAACCTGCGGCCTACCTCGTGACAAACACGAGATGCCCGAGGAAAACCTCAGATGACACGCCTTTGGTGTAACCGTCTCTACTAGACGTTAATCTTGCAACATACCCTGTGTTAAACATGGGAAGCTGAGAAAAACCTCAGGCACATGCCTATGGCATATGATTCCCCGCACTCGATGTGGGATGCCTCAGGTTATGCACCCTTGAGATGCCCTCTCATGAGGAAGAATATAGGTTCCCCAATGTCCAAGCACCCAGAGATGCCCTGACATGCCTGATGTTGCCGTCTACTCCGACCGAAGGTCGCTACCATGTCAAGACCCCATGGAATGTCTTGACAGAAGTAGTGTAATTAACCGGCGTCCATGACGATATGGCACCGGGAATGAGATTCACGAACAACATATTAAATCTATGAGGGAGACCCGGACTAGGTGACGAGTTTTGAGGAGGAATCCCCAGAAGGAAGAACCAACATCCCATCATCCCATTTCGATCAAGGAGCAGACGTCCCTGAATAAGGAGCGAATACCGCCCGCCTTTGGAAAGCGGGAATGCGGGGCAACTGCAGCGCGTCCTCCGGCGGACGGATGCGCGCGCCCCGGTGAAAGCGTCGGGAAAAAATATATTTTTCCAAGTTTTATATATTTAGGATTCACACTAATTTTAGAATAACAGTTAATATACTAAAAAATGACTCTTGATAAAAAATGTTTTTATGATATTTAATTATTTTTTATTAATGTTATATTTATCAATTTTAAGATTTTAATTTGAAAATTTTAATAAAATTTTTAGATTTATCAAATTCATATTATCTTAATATTAATTTTTGGACTTTTTTTAAATAACTTATTTTGAGGTGAATAGTAAAAAATTTAGTTTTTTCAAAATAATGACATTTATCACTTTATCAGTATTTGTACAATGCATAAAATTCTATACTTTTTTTAATTGATAAAAAACAAATTTTAATGGAATAATTATGAAATATAAAATATTATTTTTAGCTGATAACTTAATTTTTAATATTTTAAGACTTAAACATACATTTTATTAGAATTTAAAAACTGTTTTTTTTTAATTCAATATTTTCATTGTGAAATTCATTTTAGAATTATTTTTAAAGCCACATAAATTTTATCTATTTTATAATAAACTAATTAATATCATGAAAATTAGTAAGCATTAAAAATTTATTTTATACATAAGTTTAATGTTTAAAACTACTCTTTTATTTAAAAACAATTTTTATATGTTATGTAAGTTTAAATTAAAATAAAATTTTCACATATTTGAAAAATTAATTAGGTTAAATGGATCACAAATTAAGATTCATAATGCAAAACGTTTTTAATATGGGTGATCTATTTTTTTACTAATAAAATAATTGATAATATTAATATTTAATTAAGAGTAAAAACTATTTAAAAGACTAATTGAGGGTGGCTCAGATTTTCTTCAATTGAAATGACCTTTATATCATAAAAAATAAATTTTTATATTCTAAAGTGTATCCTATATTTCATGAAAATATTCCATCACCTAATTCACCTAACTACCATGCCTTTCTATTCTTACCCCTTACTTAAGATTTGTTTGCCTGGAAAAGTCCCTCTTATTCACTTATAAAAGGGGGATCAATTCCACCCTTTCAATAACCCAATATTATTTTAAACATTCCTTGCAACCCTTACCAAATTTACTCTAATATAATTCTTTTACACTCCCTAAATCCATTGGTCACAACAAATTAGCCTAAGTCCCTCAAATTTAATGCCTTCACCAAGAGGAACTTCAAGGTCTCAACGTAGGTATCACATCATAATTAAAATTTATTTTCCATTATTTACTTTTAAAAAAAATAATAAATATACAATAAAAAAATTATTAGTTTGTTTGTTTTATAATAATGATACATCCATTATTTATTCTCTTCTATATACTAAAAAACAAGAATTATTTGTAGTGTGTGCACATGGATTACCGCCTCAACGAAGTGACACTTTCAGTTTTTCAACACCTTTAATAGATGGTCTTAATGATGGTATTTGTTATTAAATATTATTTATATGATTTATTAATTATTTTTATATTATCACTTACTATCCATCCCTATCATTTTTTGAGTAATATAAATGCTAATCGTGCATTGTGCAGACTACCGCCTCCACGAAGAATTGTTTTCATCATTTTTCATCTAGTTTTTTATAATTTATCCAAAAATATTCAAATATGTTTAAACATAATAAAAATATAAAAAAATATAATTATGATATTATTTCAATAGAAACACCTCTTTAAACATACTCATCATTCGAGTTAAAGCATGTTCAAGACTGGGACAGTTTGAGCACCTATTTGAAAAATGATATGAAATTATACCAGGGATGATTATGAAAACATAATTTATGTTATAATATGAAATAAATATTTAATTAATTATTTTTTATTTTTTATTTTAAGGATACAATAACATTTATCTCCTTAATTAAGAAAACTACCTTTATAGGTTGAAAATCACCGAAAAATGTTTGTTGTCAATTTCAAACTCTAGGATAAAGATTAAAGAACTCATGGAATGAAATTTAAAAATTATAAAAGTTTATAATTAATGAATTGTAGTAACTTTAATGATTTTTTAATGATGAACCATTTATATTGAATAAATACCAATATTGATCCTACAAAACTACTATAAACCATCAAAACTATAAACAACTGATATGGGAAAATAGAAAAAAGTAACTAATATACATATAAACAATGATTATGAATGAAGATTATAAATAGTGTTTGGTATGAATATGGTTATTAATTATTATATTAATATAGTTATGTTTTTTATAGAAGGTCAAAGAGAATTCAACTAAGTGGGGAAACATGGTAAGAGTTTCTGTCTCAATTTCCTTTTGTTAAGACATGTTTATGTTATACACCATGTTTTCATTTGTATGGTGTAATTACTTCCTAAGTATAATTTTTATATAATTAGTATATTATATTTCATAAAATTCAATGTTTGGTTTCTTGTTAACATTCATATGGTGTTTTGGTTCAAATATTTCAAAAGATGTAAGGTATTTTCTCTCCCATTTCCTCTTCATTGAGACATGTTTTAATGCTACACACCACTTTCTTATTTCTATAATATATATACTAAAAAATAATGTATTTTGGAATACACCATGATTTAATTCTTGGTACTTAGAAAATCATAGTAATTTAACAATTCCAATGACTTTTTATTCAAAAATTACTAAAGCTATTATGGTTTCTTTGTCTCAAATATGAATCCCATGAGACATTTTTAACTTACACACCATGTTTCCTTTAAAATGGTGTAAAAAATAACTATTTTAATTTTTGATAATGATACTCTTATAATACATAATACTAAATGTTCTATTCAAAATTTATACCTCTTAGGGGGTTTTTAATCAAAAGTTACAATGGTTCTAAAGAGTTTTCATGACTCAAATATCTTACTTGGACCATAATCACACTTCATTGTCTATTGTCTTTAATGATTGATCTATTCTAACCTATAATGATTTTAATATTTATTACAACTTCTTTTATGGTAACATCATTCTTAAAACCAATTTATTCTTCTTAAATGTTTTTAATCTTTCATTAAAATTCATTTTGTTAAGAAAAAATCCTATTTCTTTTAATTGATTTTTATTACATATCCTTATTTTTAATTCACACCAATGTTCAATTTTCCAGAGTAGAAAATAAATTTTTCTTTATCTTAAATGAACCTTTTATTCTACTTATTTAATTTTAAATCAAAGTTTCATTATCCTTTTTAAATATGTAGAGTTTCCACAAGGTTATTTCAAAATGATAAAAAACTTTTTTCGTCCTTTAAAAATTAAATGTTTTATCATACACACCACATTTTATTTTAAAAATGTTTATGTATTTTTAATGGTTCCATTTTTAAATATTATTTTTTTAATTAAATATTTTGAAAGTATTTTTAATTCCCTTTTTGAAAACCTTTTATCTTTTTCAATTCTCCTTTATTAAATATACTTTTAAAAGTACAAGTTTTCAAAATATTTTAACATATCTGTTATGATAACCTTTAAATATTTTCAAGGATTTTTTATTTGGAAGTATTTATGTTAATATTTTCAAAATTATTCCGTTACATTCAATGTTTTTTAAAATTATTTTTTTTATTTCAATGTTTTAAAAGGTTTGGAAAGACTTTTTATTTTCACATCTATGTACACTCCAAGTTTTATATTTCATGAAGTGAATTTTTGATCACTCTATATATGTTATTAGGACTTGTTTCTGTTTGGAAAATGAGATTTTTTATATCTTATGATATATTATGTTCATGATATGTTATATTTTGAAAGGTTACAAAAACCCATTATTTTTTATGGGTTCTATCTATAATGAATTTGAAATTTCATAAAACCCATATTCTTTATATGTGTTACTTTATGTTATAATGATTATTTTAAATATGAACATAAATGTATGGATTATGAGATCGGTGGTACATATATCTCCATCCAATGAATTATGTAAAAGATTATATCTCATGAGATAAAAATGTTACTTGAATGGGTTTGAAGTATCTAGGTTCACAAAGGGTGAGCGTGATGACATTGAGCTCTACTCACCATTTATGAGTGAATGGGTTAGCAGGTGGCATTGTCAATAAGGTTAATAAATCCAATGTTTATGATGATTCCACTTTATATCTATGGCTCATACTTTATTTTTCAAGTTTTATTTTTCAAATTTGACAGTAAAAGTGTTATTGTTTAGGAAGTTATGTCTATCTTCCATGCTTATAGATAAAACATATTATTTTATGTCATTTTAAATATGATATTTATTATTATTCATGATTTTCCATATGTTTATGATTGAACTATTATGTTATTTTAAGTGTTATCCCTTCTTAATTGTTCAAACTCACCCCTTTTTATCTTTCCCCTTCTCTAGGATTTGAGGATGATTATGTCCCATGGAATGTCTAATAATGGATTTAGATTTATAGAGAAATAACAATAACATATGAAATAAGTGTTTTTATGTTTCTAATATATAAGAAACCAAACATTTCGTTCTTTGGGTTGTGATAATTTTTATGAGATGTATAATTTAAATCATGGGATTGATGTATTATTTATGTCATGTTTAGATTACATCTCTTTTGTTGGTATTAGAGCTAAGTGGAGAGTAGTTTAGTTATTTTTAGGAAAAATTTTGAGAACCTCAGTTAAAACCCTAGAGACATGTCTATGAATATAATTATATCCTGAAACATTGGTAAAGACTTGAGTAGATGGTTTTACCTAGAAATTAATCCCTATCTGGATACTACAAATGGATACATTCTTTGACACAAATGTACCTAGGGGTAGCAACCCCGAAAAGGGTATGTGGGGAATTAACTCAATCATAACCAGGTGAATGAAAAAGTAAACTAACTTCACAACTACATTGATACTCCAAAGGGATATGATTGGGTTAATAATATCCTCTTTATGAAACTACAATCCCTTTTTTGGTATTTTTTAAAAATCCACTTTTTGGTTAAAGTGAGAACCAACATGAGGGACCATCTTGAGACATGAAAACCGTCCCAGAGAACCACAAATTGAAGAATTAAAAATTCAAAAATACAGGTTCAAAAAACACCCATCATCACCTCCCGAGCCTCTTGTCGTGTTCCCACCTCAAGCTATGAACCATGAGTCATGCACCCAAACACCACGCAAACCCATCACCAGCGAGACCAATGTAGACGTGATCCTCTGGCCATCAAACCATCACATCATCAAACCACCCTCACGAGTGATCACACCACATAAATGTGCCAGAAACCATGGTTGTATTATAAAGTGATAAATATCCATGTTAAATTACCCTTTAGTTGTCTAGGATACTTCTATTATAATTATAATTTTTATTCATTCATGTTAACCCCTTTTTGGTTTTAGTGATGGTTGGAAATTATAGGAACTGAGTTAACCATGGTTATAAGACACAATGTGATGATTACCTTAATAATCATCCCATTGTAATGGGATATATATTGAGAAATCTATTGATTGTGTAAAACCAACTATCATGAATAATGATTAATAGTGTAACCATAGTTGAAATCCTAAGTGTACCTAAGAAGATATGGATGAAGACTCGGGAAAATCCAGTCAATGAAGATGATGAAAGAATGGATATTCAACCACCAATATGTAAAAATGTGGGAAGAATCATCAAGGTAATTTCTTCAAGGGGACTAGAAGGTTATTTACTTGTGGAAAAGATGGAATCAAGTAATAACCTATTGATTGAAAATAAAGGATACAATAAATGAAGATAATTTTATTCTTAAGGATCAACTAACGATTCAATATTTTAGATGTGTGGAATTTGGTGATTATGAAACCCAATGCACCAATCGAAGTGTTAAAGTTGATAAATGACACCAACCACCTCCTAGTTCATTACAATAAGGAAAATCCTACACAAAGACATTTACTAAGGTAAATAGTGAATTTTTAATCTATACTTATTAATGTATTTTTTCATGTAAGGTTTCACCTATTATGTATTGTGAAATAAATAAAATAGCTTTTGGTTTTATAATTATTATATCTATGGTACATGAAAATTCTTTATGGTTTGAAGAAAATTATGCTTTATAGGTTTACCACCTCTTCACTTATTAGGATTCTATTAGGAATGGATTATCTCTTTAAATTTATTATAGGGAAATATAACTTATTATCCAAAATTTTCCCTTGATTAAATACCAATGCACGGTTTTTTAGGTTTTTCTTATAGTAGTTAGTCTCATTGTATGAGTTTTAAAATTGCGAGGATGCAATTTATTTAACGGGGGAGAATGTAATGACTTTAATTTTTCCCCTTAAATAAAAATTTTGTTATATTGTTTTCACCACACACAACACCAAAACCCAAAAAAATTTATAACAGCATATGTTATATATTTAATTATCTAGTATAAATAGTGGTTACAAAATTTTGAAATATATATATACATATAATAACAAAACACAATGAAATTTTCCTTAAAAATTAAATTCAATTAGTATAGTTAAGAAAATAATATAATATATTTTTATGTTTCAAATGTATTTTATAAATTTATAATTTTCCAAGTTTGATATATTTATTATTTTCACTAAATTTAGAATAATAATTAAAATAACAAAAATAATTCCCTATAAAAAACTCTTTTTCATGATATTCTATGATTTTATTTTAAAGTTAAATTTATAAATTCTTGGATTTTAATTTTAAAAAATTTACATAATTTTTTTGTATTTTTCATGGAAATATTATCATAATACTTTTTTTTGAAATTTTTCTAAAATAATTGATTTTTTAGGTGAATAGTGAAAAATAATGTTTTTTTTCTAAAATGATGACCTTTATCACCTTATCAATGTATATGTGTAAGGAGTAAAATTTATAAAATATTCTAATTGATCTAATATATATTTTAAGGTTATAGTTATTAAATAAAAAATATTATTTTTATCATTAAAATTATAACTTTAATATTTTAGGACTTAAGAAAACACTTTATTAGAATTTAAAAAATGTTTTTATTTGTTTATTTCAATAAAATATTTTCTTGGTGAAATTTTGTTGTGGATTATTTTTAAAGAAAAATAAACTATTTTTTTAATATTTTCATTAATATCATGAAAATCACTAATCATAAAAAAATTATCATATAAATAAGTTTAAATTTTAAAAAATATATATTTTTTAAAAAATATTTATTATGTGTTATTCATATTTAATTTAAAATTGACTTTTCTCATAAATTTTAAATGATTTAGGTTAAATGGATCCAAAATTAATATTTAAACCTTCAAAATTTGTAAATAAGGTTCATCTTATATTTTTAGTAATAAAATAAATGATGTGATTAATATTTAATTAAGAGGAATAACTATTTAAAAGACTGATCTAATGCAGATCAAATTTCCCTAAATTAATATGACCTTTAGACCTTCCAAAAATAATTTTTTTTATGTTTTAAAGTCTTAAATACATGTCTTACCAACCTTAATTTACCTAAATCACCTAACTTTCATTCCTTTCCATTCTTACCCCTCAGTTGCCATTCTTCTCCATAGAAAAGTTACTCTTCATCCATTATAAAAGGGGGATCAATTCCACTCTTTCAATAATAATAAAATACTTTAAAATTTCTATGAAACTCTACCCAAATTTACTCTTATTTAACCCCTTTACACTTCATAATACCCCTGATCACCATAAATTATCCTAAGTTCCTCAAATCTAATGCCTTCATCAAAAGGATGTTCAAGGTTTAAACTTAGTTATCACATTTTTCTTAATTTTTATTTCTTATTATTTCCTTTCTAAAACAACCATAACAGTAGAACAATAAAAAAATAATTAGTTCATTTATATTTTATTGTAATAATGTTATAACTATTATTTATTCTCTTCTATATACTAAAAAACATGAATCGCCATAGTGCATGTGCACAGATAACTACCTCTATAAAGTGATGCTTTCAGGTTTTCACCACATATCATAGATGGTATTAATGCTGGTATTGGTGAATAAATAAGATTTATATAACTTATTAATGATTCTAAAATTATAAATCACTATCCATCTTCATCCCTCCCATTCATGGAGTAATAAAAATGAGAATCATGCATTGTGCGGACTACCGCCTCCACAAAGAATGATTTTTTATTTTTCTTATAGTCTATCATTATTTATCCAAAAATCATCAAATATGGTTTAACATAAAAAAAATAAAAAAATTAAAATATTTAATTGTTATTCCTTTATAATAATATTATTTTAAAAGAAACACCTCATCGACCATATTCACAAATCGAGTTAAAGTATGTTCAAGATTAGGTCGGGTTGACCACAAACTTGAATAATGATGTGAAATTATATCATAGATGATTATGAAAACATAATTTTGGGTATAATGTGAAATAAATATTTAAATAATTTTTTTATTCCTTATTTATAGGATAAAAAAATTATTTAACTCATTAATTGATAAAACACCATTAATAGGTTTAAAATCACTGAAAAATGTTTTTTGTCTATTTCATATTATAGAAAAGAGATTAAAGTACCAATAGAAATAAATTTAAACATATTATATAATTATAATTAATCAATTATAATAAATTTAATGATATTCAAATTATAAACATTAGAAGAGGAGTGAATAAAAACACAACTTCTAATAAACTAATAACATATTAAAAAAATATAGACATATGATGTGGAAAAATATAGAAAACTAGCTAATATAAATATATATAATGATTATGAATGAAAATTATATATAGTTTTAGGTATTAATATGGTTCTTAAATAGTATATTAAGATATTTAATCTTTTTACAAGAGTTTATAGTGCATCGTACTAAGCGAGGAAACATGGTAATAATTCCTGTCTCAATTTCATTTCATTTAGTCACTTTATTTTATACACATTATTAAAATTTTTAAGGTGAAATTAATTCCCCATTATAAGTTTTTACTACAGTTATATTATATTTAATGATATTAAATTTCAATTTCCCTTTATCATTATCATGGTGTTTAGTTCAAATGTTTCAAAAGTTGTAAGGTTTTTTCTGTCTCAATTCATCATTCATTCAGACATGTTTTAATGTTATACATAACTTTCTTATGTTCCATTAGTATTTTATGAGGTAAATAAAATCTAGTGATTATGTTGTATTTCATTAAGATTAAAATGTTCATTGCCCTGACTTCTTTGAGGGATATAGATTTGGACCACTTGGAGAAAAAGTCAGTTGCATTAAGAATTTACATAAACTACTTGGCCATAGTAGGAGAATATGGTCCCCTGATATTAATTCCCCATATGGAAAATGTTAAGGAGTACTTGGTTTTGCAAAGAAACTTCATGGGTTGGTGAATGAAGTTGGTGTCAACCTAAAAGGAATGAAACTTTTTGGTGAATTTAGTGTAGTCATGTTTTAGAGTGGGCCAATAGTATCAAAGACTTCAGATTTGATGGAAAAGCTTGATTTATAGTTTGTGAGTGCCATAGGCTCTAGAGTTTAAATTCTTGTTAATAGTAGTGTTATCTTCTCTATCATGAACTTGAGAATAAACCCATTAATTCTCTTCTTATAGAGGACCTTTGGGTGATTTGTTCCATCATATAGAAAAAAATTAATTGCTCGCTATTGGGTTTTCTCTCTCTCAGCTATGTCAGGTGGGAGTTATTTATTTTAAAGGAAGTACATAATGGGTTTCATATAGCCGGTAGTAGGACTATACAGTTCTGAAATGGTACTAATATCATTAATTTCTTCTATGTTGGTTTTAATGAATGGTGAAACCATCCAGCGGTGCATAATGCTAATGACTATTCCATCCCACTTTGGATCGGCTTGGGATGTGGCTACATTTTCAAGTGCATTGCCTTGGGAATTCTGTGACTGTGGTACATGATTCAATGTCAAATCCAAAGGTAATTCCACCATTATTCATCCTATATGGTTTAGTAAGGGTATTAACTCTTCATTTTTGATAGCACAATCATCATTAACCTACTTAATGACCATTTCCAAATCACCCTTTATCTTCAAGTGATTGAATTGTACCTAAAGTGATAGCTCTATCCCTACAATGAGAGCCTAATATTCTATTTCATTATTCATTCATCCCTCCTATAACAGGAATGAGTAAGGAAAAACTACCTTTTCCAAATATTTGAGTATGACTCCCATCCCCACTTTGTTGAGCCTGGGGTCTTTTATCCTATTCCACATCATAATTCTGAATGCACCATCGTAATACATCTCCCATATATGGGGGCTCTCTTAAACATATAAAACCTATTCATCCAATAATTTGGTATCTAATGAAGTCATTACTGTTATGGGATGCTCAACCATTAAATCTACTAATTTCTAGCCTTTGACCAATTTCTGAGGCATGAACTAAATATAAAATTGGTATAGGATGACAACCCACCATGGTAAAAATATGTTCAACATTAGATGGATGAGAATGTATTTGAGTGTGTTTGTATGTGATACCAAATATAACTCATGATACTACATGTAGTGCCTTATTTTTAGAAATATAAATATTGAAACTAGAAAAATATTCTTAATATCTGAATATTGATTCTTAGCATCGATCATGTCTAGACAGATATAATAAAATATTTTGTCATAGTAAAAGTAATTATTTTGTTCAAGGAAAGAACTTGATGATCTCTCTAAGTTTATCACACACAAAATTAGTGGCCTTCCTTCGATAGGTGGAATCATCATTGATGAGGTTAAGAGATATCCCTTGATACTATTGAATTCTTCATAACAATCATCTATCCACCAATATATTACCCCCTTTTTCATCAACCTAGTAAAGGGAATACATTTTCCTGTTATGTTGGATATGAAGCACCAGGTCTAGGCCAAGTTTCCTTGAATACCTCTCAACTATTTTAGGTTTTTAGGAGGTTGAATTCCAATTATAGTATTTGTTTTCTTGGGGTTGACTTCGATGACACAAAGGCATACGATGAAACTGAGAAGTTTCCCTAAGTTAATGCTGAAAGAACATTTCTAGGGGTTTATTTTCAAGTTATTTTTCACATTTTTTAAAGACGGTTTCAAGGTCCTCCAGGTGGTCAAATCATTGTTGAGATTTAACTTCTATATTATCAATATATAATTCAGAACACATTCCCAATATGGGTTTGAAGATGCGATTCAAGACATGAGGGTTTGTGGAACCAATATTCTTCAAGCCAAAGGGCATTAACAGATATAAAAACAATCCCTAGGGTTTCATGAAGGTAGTGGATTCATCATATTTATGGGACATTCTGATATGATAATATCCAAAATAGAAATCCATGAAGGAGAGGTCACATTGTCTGACTGTTGCATAAATCTGTAGTTCTATGATTGGGACTGAGAAATCACCATTTAAAAAATTCTGGTTTAGAACCCTGAAGTTGATAGAGACTCTAATTTTAAATTTTTTCTTCTTGACGGGGATGATATTGGCCAACCATTTGGGATATTGGACCTCCTGAGTGAAGCTAGATCTTATGAGATTTTCAACCTAAGCCTTAATTTTGGTAGTATGTGTCGGTTGTGTCCTTCTTCTTGCCTATTTCTAGCCCCATTATCCCTCTAGTTAGCCTAGGTGATGAGTGGATACCTCAAGATTGAGGTCTGGTATTTTTGTGTAGTTCCAGGTGAACACATATTGATTCTTCTTCAAGAAGGAGGTATATACCTCTTGTTCTTTGGAAGATATGGATATACTAATCAAGGAGGGCTGTGAGACATCTTCTGCAACCATATTTATTTCCCTGAGCTCATCAATGGTGCTATATGTTCCCTCCTTAAATGCTATAGGGATATCCATAACGTCATCCTCCTCTTCTTCTTTCTCCTATTCATCATCTTCCTCTTGTTTCATTGAGGAAGCATGTCTATAGACAAGCTCTCTAGAGTTGTTGGAGGAGTCGATATCTTGGAATTTTGTAGATGCATCTTCCTCTAACATAATTGAGAAATTAGTATTTTCATGATACTTTGGATAGGATGGAGTGAGAGATGGAGAAGGAGTGTCTTCATCCTATTTGGGTGATGAGACAACCTCTTTTTTCTTAGCCAATGAGGTAAGAATTTTTGAGAGTTCTATGGATGTAATGAAGGCATTTTCATATGAGATTTTACCACTTTCTGGGTATTCAATAACCATTAAACACTACTAGACTTATTAGTTATGACTGAAACCATAAATATTTCAAAAAATACGCACGTATTTTGGATCATATAGTCAAACTGATTTATGGTCAAGACATGCTCTTTATTGACCTGTTTAAAGTGGTTGGATATGATCATTTATAGACTATTCATGGCAGTGAACCAGGTAACACCATCAACCAAGTTTTGTTTCCCTTTCCTCTAATAGAATCCCACATCTATATAATGCGACTCATAGGATTCGAATGGGGCCTTATCAGCATACAACATCCCAATTTTTATATTAATGCAATATTTGATGCATTGACGGTACAATAAGGGGATTACAATATGTTGAAAAAAACAGGTCCTTCTTAGCATGCCTTTGAAGGTCACATTCTGCCGAACAACCTGAAATTATGAGTCATCTACGAGGTGTCAAAATTGTTCCATGAACTTGATTTGGACCAATGGATTTTTCTAACTTTTTTCATAGACTTGAAATGTTGTGGCGGAAGGCGATATTTTATCCTCATTGTAGACCATACGATGAAGTGTTCATACTGGAATGAGGATAGCTCTAGAGCCATTTCTAATGAGGAATTTTTGAACATTGACACCATTTATCCTATCAGACACATAAAAGGGTATAATGTTTCCATGTATAATAGGATCTTAATCTTGATCTATGCAGGAACCACGTGGAATTATATAGAATTAGTCTCTATCTGATATACCTCAGTAGCGACAACCTCAACTTCAAACTCTCAAGGGTTGAGCATAGCCTCTACGAGTGATTCTGTAGGTCTTTTGACAAGATCAATATATCTAACATTTATTTATTGGATGGTACTAAGGCTAAGTATTTTTGGATTTCTTATTTCAAGTCTAAAGGAATATTCTTCCATGTGGGGGGATGCTCTTTCCTAGGTTCTTTAGGGGATTCATTATTTGTTATATATGGATCAACCCTCAAGAAATGATTTGGAGGTGCTTCTATCTTTGGCGGGTTGAGTCAGACTTATCCTACGTCCCATCCAGGGTGATCTGACACATGTTACTCATTGGATTGTTATTCTAGAGTGATAAAGTTATGGCGCCTTTTGGTTGATCAATGAGGATTTTAGTACTACAGTCTAACTCACAGAAGTTCTCTTCCACTAGTTTCTATTACATTGATAGTGTGAGTAGGGAAGTGGCTAGAATTATGGTTTCCGTCACGGCTTTGCCTTCCCATGTATCCTCAGATCTGGAAACCTCTTACATCGGCTCCCCAATTTGGTGTAGGGAACTTTTGTTCATAGCCTTAATCATCATCAGATAATAGACTCATAAAATGAATGACATTAATGGAACCGAAGATCAACTCCTCATATAATGACGACTTATCCAGAATGATCATTTATAGTGGTTTTGTTTTATGGTTCAGTGCCCATTGTTTCAAATATGAGGGCATAAAGTATGAGATAGTCAAATCCAACATTAGACATGGTGAAAGTTTATCCTCCCACACCTCCTCCTTGTATTTGTTTCTAGGACTCCATTTGAAAGGATCAATTTTTAGGTCTTGTTGGAATGATAACATTGGATGTGTTGTCGTAGAAGTGGATGGGGGCAGAGTTGGTTGTTTCAAATGAGCTTTAAGAATACCATGAGTATGATTGATTTTATTCCGAGTCATCCAACTATCAATCTTTTGTTCCATCTTGCTAAAAAATTATTTCCACTCAAATCCTTCCTCAAGGGTAGTGCTGGATACATACAACAATTGTAATGGTGGACTTTTCAACTATACTTTCCCAGAATATATCATTTTATACAGAATTCCTTTGAAGATAAAGCATTCTTGAATGGTGTGTCGCAGTATCCAGTGAAAGTGGAAATGCTATGGTCAATTTTCAAGACCTACCTGGTCGGGTCTCTTGGGTTATGGTTGTCAGAGAAACTCATTTTCTGAAGAAACTATAAAATTTCCCTTATCTTGGTCATCTCATAATGATTAAACTTTATTCCTTCACTCACAGAATTGATTTTTCCTAGGTACCCTTCATTCGTCTTGGAACGGTGGGGGTTTTTGTTGATACCCAGGGGTGATATATGATATGGTGTAGGTTTTGTAGATGTATCAGGAACATATGTTGGCTTAAGTGTGACAGACGAAGCCTTTTCCTTTGCTTTAATTTTCCCCGGGATTGGTGGAGTTATCCCGAGATTAATAATGGTCCGCCGTATGGAGTATTCCATTCATTGGAAAATGGAGGAGAAATCTCGAAAGCCACCTATATATTTCACTAGTATAATAGGTGTTTAAAACTCATTGTGGAGGTTATAAATGCATAGGGAGAACATATCCTCCTTAATAAGTGGTCAGTTCAGGGAGTAGGTTACCACTTTCTATATGGAAATGAAATCTGAAACTCTCATTTTTTTCACATTGTTCACAATTAGAGAGGTCACTCATTGTTGTCTTATATAGTGTTGAGATGAACTAAAGTAGGATTTCCCAATGAAGATCCTACCATCCTGTTATCGACTAAGATGGAAAGCTGTTACACTATAGGAAGGTTGTCCCTTGAAAGGTTCGTACAAAGCATCTAATTTTCACTGCTTCATGTTGCTTGGAAGTTCCCATAATGGGATCAAAATGAGATTCATAATGAATAAAATGTTGTTTTAGGTCACCCGAGCCATTGGATATCAGAAATTTGGGAAACCCAAAGTTTTATGGGGGTGCAGTGTTTCTCACCCACTTGGGGTATGGTTTATGTTCCGACTCCACTGGAGTACACCACTCCTCCATGGTATCCAACCGAGCTGTCAATGACTCGATGGTGTTGATAATATTTTGATAACCATTTCACTGGACACGAGCCTGAATAGGCACTACAATTAGAAGGGTCCGATCTATTGGTTCTTCCATCATTTGAGGTTTTTCTTCAGTTAGAGACATTTTTGAAGGTTTTACTAGTCCCGTTCTAGCCATCTTTTTAATGGATGAAAATTTTGATATCCTTAATGATCATGTCTAGGTAAACCGAGGGTACATGTTTTGAGTTAGGAAGATGTCCTAAAAATTCTTCAGTCTTTAGGATGAACCCTTGTTATTGAGGTACACACGCTAGAAGAGTACGTTGAGGCTATTCCTGGAGAGCATCTTCAATATGAATGCTTCTTTGGAGTAACTCATCGATCCATTGCCTCAAATATATCATTTCTTCCTCCTTCTGAGAAGATATTTATTTGAGTATAGGGAGATCATCCTCATTGATAGGAGGTGGTAGATTGTATATGGCCTTGAATTCATTCTTCTTATAGATTTTATGAGGATGTAGTATGAGATTGACTGAGGGAGAACCCAAATTTAGGGTGATTGTACAGTTCTTGGTACACACACCTTTTTTATTGATCTCGGTGTAGACCATGTTTCCTATAAAACCATCCCCTCCCAGATCCTCTTTATTTTCATCATTCCTAGTGCTATTTTCAAGGTTTACGTCAATGGAATTTATTGATGAATAATGTATTGTAGGCATCTTTCTAGATATTTAATGATAATAGGGTTGTTTTCATCTTTTTTTGATCTCTCCCTTACTTTCTAGGATCTTCTTTAAGCTTCACGGAGAAGGGAGACTCAAAGAGAACCTCTATAAAGCATGGTCATATCCCTACATTCTAGAAGAAATTGGTCATGATACTGGAAAAAATGGGAGTCCTCACCACTTTTCATCCTTCCTAGATATGAAAATACTAATTTTTATTGACTGGTCATTGAGGTAAAAATCCCCCCATCCTTATGGGACAAGGTTTCTCCAATTCTCTTATTTTTGTGCCTTGGTCTAGATTTTTGGGTCTTATAGGGGAATTTTGTGTTAAACATTCCCTCAACCCTACCAGATGGGGATGATCCCATA
Organism: Viscum album; assembly: GCA_963277665.1. Lineage (NCBI taxonomy): Eukaryota > Viridiplantae > Streptophyta > Magnoliopsida > Santalales > Viscaceae > Viscum > Viscum album. The sequence goes on along the minus strand of OY728125.1, from coordinate 113,766,319 downwards.
CTACGGAAGCATATGCTATTGTCTCAACTTTTTTATCTCACACATCCTTATTTTTTTATGATCCAGGTGTAATTCTGAGTCTACATGCGAACTAATTTCCTTTGAGGACATTAGAAATGCATGATGATTGGATATCATTTGGATAAAATCTAGTTGAATGTTCTTAATTTCCTAGTTCAAGAGTTTTTTATGGATTTATCTCTTTTGGTCTGGCACTTTTGAGACTTATTTAAGGATGATTCTTTTTTAGTGTGTCATCTTTCTTGAGGGGAGGTTTTTCTTAATGTCTTCCTTGGAGTAATAAAATTATTGAAGGTCCTTTCTAATGGATTCTACTGAATATGATGTGAGGTGAAATTAAAATATCCATTCTCCACCCATACCCAGATATGAACACCAGATGGGTAATCGAAAATTATATGATGCAACTTATGAAATGCATTGAGGCATAATGATTGATGATCATTTTTCGGCTTCTCTAATCGTGGTCACTGTGTAGAATAAAGGGTTCCAAGTTGTGTTTTTAATGAATATATCCCAATATTTTGACAGGGTATGCATACCCATTGTAAGGTAGGAATTATTATTTGTAATGGCTCAGACCTCTCTGGCCCATTCCTTTGTCAAAAAGAAGGTCACGAAGTGTTCTGGAGGGTAAAATGGACTTTTCCCACACTTTGTAGAATTTTTAAACTACACGCCGTGTATTATGAGTACACGCCATGTACCCCCTCACCAGGTATACCCCGTGTTCAAGCCCATTCCCTTGTCGTGTGAAATAAATGGGTACACACCGTGTACCCCTTACTACACGTCGTGTAGTCCCTCCCCGCGTACGCGTTACCCTCAGACTGTGTGTTGACCAGTCAATGGACGTGTGCCGTGTTGGAGCCGTGTCCTTTCCGTGTGAAATAAATGGGTACACACCGTGTACCCAGTACTACATGTCGTGTTGTCCCTCCCCACGTATGCGTTACCCTCAAGCCGTGTGTTGACTAGTCAATGGGCGCGTGCCGCGTTGAAGGCCATGTTGGAAGCTGCAAGGTGACTGTGTGAAATGGCCGAGTACACGCCATGTACAATAAAGTACATGACGTGCACTTTTGTTTTTCTCACCTATAAAAGGAGGGGTCCTCTCCTCCTTTTCAACTCACTCCTCTCCTCCCCATTCCTCTGAGAAGAGCTCTCCCAAGAGACTCGAAGGATCCTTTTCTTCCATAACTTCTTCGTCCGTGCTCCGATTTACGATCCATCAGCGGCCACGAGATCGTAACAACGAGGCGGAACTTCTGATCTTGGATCTGTTGTTTTCCTTTGGCCTTTACTTTCCAACTTCCACCCGAGGAGGCTTTGCCGGGACTCGACAGAAGGGAAAAACGCCGATGGACGTCTTCTAAAGTTGATCCGGGGGAGCATTGCGATCAGAACCTATTGAGGTAGGGAATCTTACCATAGTCTCCCTAAATTGTGCATCATGTGGGGTGGGTGTCCTCTTGTTTACGTGAAACACTTTTGAACTGGTTTAATAAAGATAATAACTATCTTATATAATGGGGTTGGGAAGTTTGTGAATGCAGTTACTTTTTATATCTTGTGATGTTATGTTGTGAATTGAATAGACTTATGCCTACTGAAAATCACAGTCGTTGGGGGACTTTGATTGCGCAATTAAATGTTGCCCTATCTTTATAGACTATTTTTGTAGATGGAAACTTCGTTGAATGTGGAATTTTGGTTACTCACGTAAAGTTGGATGAATTAAAATCTGGAACCCTTGTGTGATCACCCCGGTTGAACAGAATGGAATAATGAACATGTGGGTGTTGGCTTGGACGCGTGGCATGTGATGGGGGTGTTTTGTGGGTTTTTGTGTATCAGGTGAGTAGCAGGGCTGCGATTGGATTGGTTGTGGTATGGTGTGAATGCTATGTTGGTGATGGGAAGCAGGGCTGCGATAAATGGTTAAAGGGATAACGACGTACGAGTTTCGGTGTGTTTGTGGTTATGTTGGTTAGAATAAGGGATGCAGGGATGGGCTTGAATGTGAATGAACTATGGGTGGTGAATAATAAGTAAAATTATAAGAGTTAATGAATGGTGCGGCACGGTAATGGAACGAGAATAATAATCAATGGGTTGGTTAATAAGAAGGGACTTGGTTGTTTTGCTTGTGTTTTCCTAACTTGATTTGTGGATGGTAGAGATATGTTTCACGAACGATTGACATGGTTGGTTGTGGATAGTTTCCCAATAGTTAAGGAACTAATAAAATGATTCTGTTGAAACATGAAAACCTAAATGGGGTTGGGGTTGTTTGTTGTATGCATGCTTCGTAGTAGTAGTGCTGAGGCACATGCTCGGTTTCTATGTTTAGAAGCTATAGGTTGGGCTGAGTGTTTGGTATATATATTTATCTGTATCTTTTGTGTTTTATCACACCCCACCCATGTTGAGAACTTAGTGACGAACACTCCCAATTCATGGGATAGGGTGTTTTCCCCTTAGTTACTAGCTCCTTCCTGCTCCTTATTCCCTTGCATGTGATGGATTAAGGCGACCTTACACCCAAGACCCTTCGGGTAGGTTTCGATTGGGGTGGCTTTAGCCCAAGACTCTTCGGGCAGGTTTTACTGTTTCCCATGAATATTCAGGATGAGGCCCAGGTTTGTGCGGGTGGGATACGTGGTTGTGAGGCCCAGGTGTGCGCGGGAGGGATACGTCGTTGTGAGGCCCAAGTGTGTGCGGGCAGGATACGTGGTTATGAGGCCCAGGTGTGTGAGGGCAGGATGTGTGGTTTGTGAGGCCCAGGTGTGTGCGGGCGGGGAGAGTTTGGCAGCGTCAGAACGTTCGCCATTAGGAAGAGCAACTAACTAATGGGGAATAGTGCAGGGTACCCAATACTCTTGTTCTTATATACTACTACTACCTGTTGTGATTGTGTTTTTGGTGAGTGTGGCTGGTGAGGTTGGGTGGATAGATTTCCCTGCTAGGTTTCTTCTGTTGTTCTCACGGGACATTAGGATGTCTCCCCCACCTGTGCACGAGAGCTTTAGGTTTCCCTACTGAGTATACTTGTATGCTCACCCTACGTTTACTTTCAGGTTTCCAGGAGGACTACCAGGGCCTTGTGGGACCATACTAGTCGGGACAGTTGGAGTTGTTGCAGTTGTTGTACACTTGTTTCTTTTGGTATTGTACTTTTGAGCATTCTTTTAATTGTACCTTATTTCAGAACTATTTAAACATGCATGTGGTATTGGTTTGGGTTTATTTCTATACACTTGTTATTTTCCTTTTTGGTGGTTGACTTGTCCTATTTCCCGTTCTTAAATAATAAAAAGGGTAATGCCTCCCATATTTGTGAAAAATCATACCCTTGGTGCTAGTCGCCAACCCGGGGCCTACTGGAGGTGGGACTCGGGGGTCATTATCTCCCTTTCACCATTGCCAGCTCAGGAGGGGCATCTTTGGTGGGAGGGGGTCATGACATAATGGTATCAAAGGTGATGGTTGAGAGATAGGATGGAGTCTGGAGTTAGGCACAGTGAGGATTGCATGGGATGGTAGGGCAACAATGTTGGTTAATCTTGGTGCGTGACATAGTCCAGGGAATACTGGCTAGGACACAGGATTTTAGGGCCCCTCTTGATCCAATGCAAGGACTCTGAGCCTACTGAATGACCAATTGAGACTACATTGATTATAGGGTAGAGATCCTAGGGAAGTTACTTGCATCATCATAATTGTGTTTTAATTGATTTGGGTGTTCTGGGAAAGAAATTGAAATAAAATGATAAAATGAAACCCTTAGAAAATTTTCCTTACTACTTGGGCTTAGGCGATCTTTGTTTACCGTACAAATATAGAACCTGGACGTCATCCCCGGGTAGCTCAGACGGCCTAGGCCTAGCAGATTCAGGCGGTCGATCAGTTGAGGATTGACAGAGAGGAGGAAGATAGCTAGTGGTAGAAGACTCTCTGTTCTTTCCAGTGGAAAACCCTCAAGAAGTATGAGGGTAGTACTTCAGATAAGGAGATGGAGGGGTGTCTTGAGGATCTAGGGATCGCTTTTACCTTGATCCGTGCTCCGAGGGAGTATTGGGTTCCCCTAGCAGTCAGTCAGCTGAGAGGTGCGACACGATAGTGGTGGAAGCTCTACCTCGGAGAGAGGATAGAGGCAGAGGTTCCATCGGCTGACTTTGAGAAGGAATTCTGAGAGGAATTCCTTTCTTCCATGATCAAGGTGGAGAAGTGGCGGGAGTTACTCTCCCTTCAGCAGGGGAGTATGTCAGTACGAGAGTTGGGGATCAAGTTCAAGGATCTCTTGTGCTTTGATCTGGATCTCTTTCTGGATGAGGAGTCTCAGGCGAGACGTTTGGAGGAGGCGTTTCGTCCTTCTCTCCAGTATGTTGTCACCCCCTTCACCCTTCCGATGTACTTGGACGTACAGAAGAAGGCAGAGGTTGTAGAGAGGATGCACTCTCAAGGAGGTGCACCATGTGAGGGGATCCAGCTAGGTTCGTCGAAGGGGAAGGCAGTCAGCAGCAGGTCTCCTGCGACGGGACCTTCTAGGTTCAGGCTAGTGGGGAGTAGGCCCCAGCAGTTCCAGTTTAGATATTCAGGTTCTCGTCCCTTTTTCACGAGCCCAGGACCAAAGTGTTTTTCTTGTGGGGGTTTTGGGCACTTTCAGAGTCGGTGCCCGAACCGAGCTCAGTATGGTGGAGGTGGGCCGGTTCAGCGCCCACCTCATCAGCACCAGTTTCCGGTGAGGCCCTTCCAACAGCAGCAGGACCATGCTCCTCCGAGGGCAGACTTTGCTGGAGGAGGCCGACCTCAGGGTGCTCCTCAGGGACCTCGACCAGGGCATGGTCGGGGAGGTGGACAACATCAGAGAGGCAGAGGAGATGGGCGTGGATAGTAGCACACAGCAGAGTTGGGAGCTCTGGCAGGACCAGAGGTGGTGCGACGTATGATTTGTTTGTTCAGCACTCTCGTTTCTGCTTTGTTCGGTTCAGGTGCTTCACACTCCTTTATTTCACCTGGTCTAGCCAATGATTTGGGACTAAACGTAGAGAGACTTTCCATACCACTGGTGCTGAATACACCATTTGGAGTCCAGACCAGTTTATTTTGTGTTTTCCGAGGATGTGGGATGACGTTGGGACCACATCGATCTAGTGGGGACCTTCTTCTATTACAGATGCAGCCATACGATGTCATCTTAGGCATCGATTGGTTTTTTTACGGTAGTGCCATTATCGAATGCTTCCGAAGAAGGGTTGTGTTATCCGACGTGGATGGGAAACATGTAGCTTTTGTTGGCGAGATGAGCTATCAGGTGGGAATCCGGCGTGTGGAGCCTCTCCTTTTCTTGTTAGGCGGGCTATTAGTGGTTCCAGCTGATACAGAGATAATGGATGTCCCAAAAGTTGTTAGGGAGTTCCTCGATGTTTTTCCTAATGAGGTTGTGACTCTACCCCCCCCCCCCGACGTGACATTGTGTTCAGGATAGACTTACAGCCTGATTCCTGCCCGATTTCGATGGCCCCTTATCAGATGGGACTTTGGAGTTGCAGATTCATATTGATGATCTGATGGAGAAGGGTTTTGTCTGACCCAGCGTGTCACCATGGGGTGCTCCAGTTTTGTTCGTGAAGAAGGAAGATGGTGGTATCAGGATATGAATAGACTACCGAAGGTTGAACCAGGTAACGTTCAAGAACCGTTACTCCCTTCCAAGGATAGATGATCTCTTCGACCAACTAAGGGGAGCCAGTTGGTTTTCTAAGATTGATCTACGATCTGGATATCATCAGATGAGGGTAAAGGACAGTGAGATCTCGAAGATGGCTTTTAGGTGAAGGTATGGGAACTTCGAGTTTTTAGTGATGCCGTTTGGAGTTACGAATGCACCAACTGTGTTCATGGGACTTATGAACTTTGTCTTCTGAGAGTTTCTGGACCGGTTCATCATTGTGTTTATCGATGACATCCTGATCAACTCAAGATTAGAGGAGGAGCACGTTGATCATCTCAGGGGAGTCTTGGAAGTCCTTCGACACCACCAGCTTTATGGTAAATTGTCAAAGTGTAAGTTCTTGACACAAGAAGTACACTTCCTTGGGCAAGTAGTGTATTAGCATGGAGTGTCAGTGGACCCATCGAAGGTGGAGGTAGTTGTTTCTTGGGAAGCACCCAAGAGCGTGGCAGAAGTTCGTAGATTCTTGGGGTTAGTAGTTTACTATCATAGGTTCATTTCAGACTTCTCTCGAGTTGCTACTCTATTGACGACTTTGACTAGGAAGAACCAGGTCTTCCTATGGAGCGAGCAGTGCCAGAAATATTTCGACTACCTGAAGGAGAAGTTGGTTAGTGCTCCCATACTCAGGTTTCTAGAGGAAGGGTTGTTGTATGAGGTGTTATTTGATGCTTCTGGCCTTGGTCTGGGGTGCGTACTAATGCAGAAGAAGGGAGTGATCTGTTTTGGGTCTAGGTAGTTACGCCCTCAAGAACGTAACTATGCCACCCATGACCTAGAGCTTGCAGCAGTAGTGTTCGGACTGATGTTTTGGCGACATTACCTCTTTGGGGAGTGCTTTGTGGTCTTCTTAGATCGCAAGATCCCGCATTATATCTTCTTTTAGCGTGACCTGAACATACGATAGCGGAGATGGGTAGAGTTCCTCCAAGACTATGAATTCGAGATCTCTTACACTGAAGGTAAGGGTAACATTGTGACTGATGCCCTGAGCAGGAAGTCACATAAGGAAGTGGTTCGGGAATCCACTGATGCATGGAAAGCGATGGGAGAGATAGCCGCCTTGCACTTGGATGAAAGGGTACAAGGTGTTAGAGGCCATTTGTTTTAGATGACGGTGCAGTCCTCCTTGTTGCAGCAGGTGGAAGAGTCTCAGTGGGGGGACTCTGAGGTGGAAGTAATACGGGATCGTGTCGATCAGGGAAACGCTCGAGAAGTATGGTTAGAGGATAGCCGACATCGGATGCTTTTCCATGGAAGGTTGTTTGTTCCGGAGGCGATGCGTGAGGGAGTTCTCCATGAGTTCCATAGATCAGCCTTGGCGGTACATCCAGGAGTTTAAAAAATGTACCGAGGCTTGAGGGAACAGTTTTGGTGGCCCAGGGTGAAACGGGCAGTGGCGGAGTTTATGGCTAAATGCCTAGTGTGTCAGCACGTGAAGGATAAAAATCGTGTTCCCAGTGGTTTGTTGCATCCTTTAGATGTCCCCGAGTTGAAGTGGGATGACATCTCAATGGACTTCGTCACAGGACTACCCAGAGCTCAGGGTGGTTATGATTCTATCTGGGTAGTGGTGGATCGACTGACGAAATCAGCTCACTTCTTAGAAATTAAGGAGTCGGGCCCAGTGAGTACCTTATCACAGAGGTACGTGGACGAGGTGGTGCATTTTCATGGAGTCTAGAAGACTATCGTCTCAGATTGGGATACTCGGTTTACATCACGATTTTGGAGGGGGTTCCAACATGCTTTTGGCACCCAGATACGCCTTAGCACTGCTTTCCACCCCTAGACCGATGGGCAGACAGAGCAGACTATCCAGACGTTGGAGGAAATACTGCGAGCATGCGTTCTGGATTTCAGAGGATCATGAGTACGACACTTGCCTTTAGTAGAGTTTTCCTACAACAAAATCTTCCACTTTACTATTGGCATGGCACCATTTGAGGCTTTTTATGGAAGACCATGTCGTTCACCCATTTGCTGGGTAGAGGTTGGTGAGACAGGTGCTCTTGGGCCAGAGGTAGTGTAGAGCACCACAGAGAAAGTCCAGCTTGTACGTGAGAGGATGAAATCAGCTCAGAACCGACATAAGTCTTATGCTAATCGTCAGAGGAGGCCCTTGGAGTTCTAGGTGGGAGATCATGTTTTCTTGAAGGTTTCCCCTCGACGGGGGCAGCAGAGGTTTGGGAAAGGGAGCAAGCTCTCACCTAGGTTCATCGGACCTTTTGTGGTGCTGAGGCGAGTGGGCGAGGTTGCATATCAGCTAGCCCTGCCACCCTAGTTGGAGAAGGTTCATGACGTCTTCCACGTCTCCTGGCTACATCGATACTTACACGACGACTCCTACGTTATCGACTGGGGAGAGTTAGATATGGGAGACGACTCGACCTTCAAGGAATGACCAGTCAGAATCAAGGATCGTAAGGAGAAGGTGCTCCGTGGATGAACCATTCCATTGGTTCGTGTGTTGTGGAGGCATGGCGGCCTCAAGGAGATCACTTGGGAGCAGGAGGCCTAGATGCACGCTTAGTACCCGGAGTTTTTTTGACTTGTGTTTTTCCTTGATCTTCTGAGCTTTGTGTTGATGTTATACTCTGTACCTTTGATATTGAATGCTTGTTTTGTCGGTTATGAGACCTTTTGTTTCCTTATTCTATGGAAGTGTGTAGCATGTATGCATGTGTGGGGAAAGCGAAAAACCTGATCCTTAATCAAGACGCATTAATGCAGATGTGATTGAACCTGTGCGGGCGAGTCAGTGCCGCCTAAAGCGGATAATATCTTGACATAGGAGAATGAATTTCCCCAAACCACATGTTCAGTGTAACGAACCAAAGTTTCATTAATAGAAATACCTCTTGATCTAATTAAATGTCTCTTTATGTGTATATAAAATGTCAAATTCTTTTGTTTTATGTTAAGAATTTTGACCGTTGCTAATATAGTCGTTGAACAATGATCACATGATTAGTATAAATATAGGACTTTAACAAATTCAATTTACTCAGAAAAAAGAAGTGATGGCCTCATCCATTAGAATTTCTCCATACGAAGCCCATTTGTCGAAGCTCAAAAAAGAGATGGCATCCTTGTGTTTCACTCTTGACCAAGCCCAATCTGAGCTTCATCATGTCATTCTCGAACGGGACTGTCTACGGGAAAAGTAGAAATTGATAGAAATTACCACTCGAGCGATGTTATCTGAGTCACCCCAAGAGTCTGTCACCATCGCACACCTTACCCTTAGGTCTTATGCAGCTGTTTTAAGGGGTTATATAACAAATAAGTAGTAATATGTTCATGTACATTATTTTTATATAATAATGAATATAATATCTAGTCATTATTGATACATTGTAAATAGTTTTTAAAGTACAAATAGTGTTTTTAGTTATTATTTAATTAAGAAATATATTTTATTAAATTAAGGGATTTTTGAATTAAATAATATTTTATGAATATAATATTATTATTAGTAAATTAATTTTTATTAAATATAAATGATCTTATAATTTTATGAATGCAATTATAATTTTTATTAAGGTTTGAAAGCGATTTCTGTCAAAACCCATGAATTTTCTATAAATGTCGGTTTTTATTTTAAAAGTAAAAATTAACATATTTAGAAAATTATTTAGATAAAATAAATGTTATTTCTGGAATCAGGATGTTGAAATTATCCAACGGTGAATTTTTTAAAATTTTCTACGACAGTCAAATTTTTGGGGAAAAATTAAATACCGTTTAAATATATAATGTGTTTTATGACATCCTAATGAACCAATAGTCATGTAATAAAATACTATAATATTTATTTTCGGCCAATATATTTTTTACCATTAAAATAATGTGATTTTGGATTTGTTTGACTTACTTTTCAAAGCATTAATGGACCCCTCAAGACTTATTAAACACCTTACCTTTTTAAATCAATTTCCATGGGAGTGTGACTCACCTCCACATAAGCAACCTTATTATTTTAAGAAGTTTGGACTTTGGCCTTATAAAATATTTTTTTCCTATTCCCTTTTCCAAAAACCATGGGCAAAAACCATGGGATGGTTTGTGGTTTGGATTAATTTAATGTAAGGGGACCCAAACCTAAATAATAAAGAATTCCCTCACCTTTCCTATATAAACCCACCCAAGCTCCCACTTCCTCCTCCCAAAAATCCTTTGGAGTTCTTCCATCCTCTGCCCTACTCTCTCTAGATTACTCCCAAGGTTCCTCACTCTCCCAAGAAGCCTCTCACAAGCCTCTCTCTAGCCTTTGGAAGCACACTTCCAAGTAAGGGTTTTTCTTCATTTCTCATTTTTGTCAATTTTCTTTAAGTTGTATTGCCATTTTAATTTAAATTATGAATGTTGGGGTATGGTTTCACACCTTCCCCGTACTACCCTCTTATTTTTTGAATGATGGGAGACCCCTTTCTCTCTCATTAAATTCCTCCCATGTACACCTATTACTATGCCGAAATTCCGAAAGGAACTCTCTTCTTTTACATTCAAGCAATAATCTTGTATCATGAATCTAAATTCCATTACAATTGTTCGGAAATGTATCTATAAGACCTCCTTACTTTTAATTACATTTAAATATGATTAGGAAGCCCTTTCTCTCTCATCAACCATTTTTATGAATTCTTATGTCATGCCGTTACGCAGCCGAAATTGCACCGATTTTCTAAGCCAATGCCATTGTGTAGTGGATACCATGCCCATTTCTCCATCATGGGTATTCACCTTTATACAAATTTACTTATTTATTACAAAGTTTAATTTATGAATTCCACATTCCTTTATCGTGGAATAAATTATTATGTTTTATGAATCCATGTTTTATGATCCATGTGGCACACTTATGCATGAAATGAAATTTTTAAGAAGGGTGCACCCTTATTGCGCTCCAATGCATTGGGTAAAGTATAGTATCATGATACGTCATGTGAAATGAGTGTTGACTCATTATAATTCAAGTGCAACTAGGGTTTACTCGTGCTTTTTGTGCAATGAGTATTTACTCGTGCTCCATGTGTAATGATCCTTGGCTCATGCTAATTCCATGATAAGTGTTGTTGCCGCATTTCCATGTTATGATTATCATGCATTATCATGCCTTTATGTTCATGTTTCTTTTATTCTCTATTGATATACCTATTGTATAACATGTATGGTACTCCTCATGTTATTCCATGTGTAATCCCTTACTGGGCTTTATAGCTCACCCTTTTCTTATACATGTCCTCAGGTTATCCCATGCAATGCTAAGTACGAGGGAATGTAGTGGTCATGTGAAGGAAGTTTTCAATAAAGATGTTGTATTTCATGTTTCAAGTTTTTATGTAATGATCCTAATCCCCAAAGACACTAAACCTCTCCATCATCTTTGTTTTATCAAGTGAAGTTTTATGTAATAAATCATGTTTAAGTTTGTAATAAAAGTAGTGTTGTCATAGTTGGTATTAGAGGATAGGTTTAGTAATTTTTGGGATTAGGATTAGGATTAGAAAACCTTAGTAAATCCTTAGAGACAAGACTATGTATAATAAAAACATCCTTAAGTTTTGGTAAGTACCGAGTAAGTGGTTTATCAAACAAATACATCCATGTCTGGGTACGAGCAGGTAGAGGCAGCTCTGGCACAGATGTATCCCTGGGGTAAAACCCGAAAACACCGCTTTGAGATAGACTCGAATGGGAACTGGTGAACAAAAATGGGCCTTGTTGCACTCTTGGTTACGAAACTCCCGGGGGATATGTTTTGATAAATTCACAAGCTTAGTATGAACCCTTATTAAGGGAATTAAAAAAAATACCCCTAAGAATATATGTTGGAAGGTAGATCATGAAAAGACTAGATTGAAGCATATAGACTCATGAGTTAAAGAAATAAAATTTTATTTATAAGTCATAAACTTTTGTCTTTTGATTACCCTATATGTGTTACCCCTAACTTTCCTTTTATTCCAACCAATGACCAGTAATAAGAGGACTTGGGCTAACAACCGTTGTGAAGATCAGTGTGATGACTGTACTAATGAGATGCCCAATCCAATGGGAGCGGGAATCAAAAAAAATTTCATGCTTCTCTCTCAGATAACTCATGTTTTGAATAGAAACATAGGTCAAGAGGAATGTTCAACCCCCCCCCCCCGCCTAATAAAGAACAAGTCACTATCGAGAGCTTCATGAGACAAAGGCCTCCTACTTTTAGTGGATCATCCGATCCCACAATCGCTGAACAATGGATCAACTCCATTGAAAAGATCTTCTCCATCCTTAAATGTTATGAACAAGAGAGGGTTATCCTGGAGGATTATCGTATGGAGGGTGAAGATGATCAATGGTGGACGTTGATCAAAAATACGAATCCTGAGGAGGAGATCGTGGCGTTGGAATGGAAGGATTTCTGAAAGATGTTTTTCGATAAATATTTTACGCGCACCCTCCAGCTTAAGATGGAAAGGGACTTCCATTACCTCAAGAAAAAATAAGAAGAATCTGTTGGAGCATACGAGGAAAACTTCACAAGGCTTTCACGATACACTTCCGGCTTTGTCGTCACCCCCAAATGCAAATTTGACCGCTTCTTTGGTGGGCTGAAGCCTAGCCTGCAGAAAGCATTAGCGATCCATGACTTCGACAGCTATGAGGAAATTGTACAATGTGCCCTCAAGGTCGAAATGGAGATCGGGGAATCATAGGGGTATCATGGGGACAAGAAGTATAATTTGGACTTCAATGCTGGTGGTCATATGGATAAATCCAATGGTGATAAGAAGATCCAGCACCCCACTTGCTAAAAGTGCGGAAAGAAGCACCCTGGAAATTACCTTAAGGGGACAAGAAAATGCTTCAGGTGTGAAAGAGAAGGGAACCTAGCTGTTAACTATCGGCAAGAAAGACCCGCAGCTGCGACAGAGGAGAGGAACACTCCGTTCGAACCTCAATTCATTGTTCAATGCTACAAATGAAAAGAACCGGGTCATTTTGAAAATCAGTGCCCTAATCCAAGGGGTTTCAGAGACAACCAATAACCTCCAAGGCAGAAAGGAAGATCTTTTTCCATCACTTCTGCCGATGTGAACCCTGACAACAAAGTGGTGACAGTTACTCTAGTTATTCATTCAAGAATAGCGAACATACTTTTTGATTTAGGTTCTACGCATTCTTTTATATCTCAAAAGTTTAGTAGAACAATCGCAGCACCAACACAAATCATGAAAGTAAAGATGTCGGTGAGTAAGGAAAATGGGGAAATCATTTCATCCCATGAATATAAGTCCTCCCCTACTATAGTCTATAGATTGAATTTCCCGGAAAACCTCATCATACTCCCTCTGGTGGAATTTGATGCAATTCTTGGCATGGATTGGATTTCCTTATATAGAGCCAACATAAATTTTCGGGAGAGGAAAATCACATTCCATATGGAGAATCGTCCCCCGATTCTTTACAAGTGTAAGGAGGAAGATGAATATCCTTTAGCTCCATCATCTCAAGCATGGATATTACTGCCTTATGAGCATGTGTATCTGGCTCAGATTATTGAGTCCAAAGAAGAAACTATCCTTGAAGAAATTCCTATTGTGAGGGAATTCGCTGAAGTGTTTCCCGGGGAACTGCCTGGTCTTCCTCCTAGAAGAGATGTTGAGTTCTAAATTGAACTTATACCTGGGGCACTACCAATATACAAAACTCCATATAGAATGGTTGTTGTTGAGATTGAAGAGCTGAAGAAACAACTATATGAGAATCTGGATAAAGGGTTTATATGCCCAAATGCTTCACCATGGGGTGCAGCAGTCCTCTTCATCAAGAAGAAGGATGGGTCAATGCGGCTTTGCATCGATTATCGTGAACTTAAATTAAATCACAATAAAGATCAAGTATCCTCTCCCAAGAATCGATGACTTGTTTGATCAGCTGCGTGGAGCACAATACTTCTCGAAGGTGGATTTTTGGTTGGGATATTATCAAGTAAGGGTGAAGAAGGAAGATGTCCCCAGGACTGCTTTTCATACAAGATACATGCACTATGAATTCATATCAATGCCTTTCGGACTCACCAATGCTCCAACAATATTCATGGACTTGATGAATAGAGTCTTTACTAATTACCTTGACAAATTTGTGGTAGTCTTTATAGATTATATTCTAATATACTCCAAAACCAAGGAGGATCATGAGGAGAATTATAAACTGTACTATAGACTTTGTGCAAGGAGAAGCTCTATGAAAAGTACAACAAGTGTGAGTTCTGGTTGAAGGAGGTCTCATTCTTGGGCCATATCATCACAAACAATGGGATATCTATGGACCCCTCCAAAATAGATACAATTGAGGGATGGACGAGGCCAACATTGGTAACAGATATCCGTAGCTTCTTGGGGTTAACTGGATATTATCGACGATTTGTGAGAAATTTCTCATGATTTTCCAACCCTCTTAACAAGCTAACTCGAAAGGGAGTAAAGTTTTTTTTGGAGTGATGAATGCGAAGAAAGTATTAAGGAGTTGAAAAGGAGGCTTATCACTGTGCCCGTGCTCACTTTACCCATAAGTGGGGAACTTTTTGTGGTATTTAGTGATGCTTTGAAGAAGGGCTTAGGCTGTGTGATGATGCAGAATGATAAAGTTATATCCTATGCCTCAAGGTAGTTGAAAATCCATGAGCGAAACTATCCAACGCATGATCTCGAGTTGGCGGTGGTGATCTTTGCCTTGAAAATCTGGCAGCATTATCTCTATAGAGAGAAATGTGAGATATATACTGACCACAAGAGTCTTAAATATATATTCACACAGAAAGAGATTAATATGCGCCAGAGAAGATGGATAGAGCTCATCAAGGATTATGACTATTCAATACATTACCACCCTGGGAAAGCGAACAAGGTGGCAGATGCCCTAAGTAGAAAGTACCCAACAATTCTATCAATGATGAGAATTGAGAAGGATCCAATCTTCTTAGACTTGATGAAGATGGATGTTGGAATCATAAAGAAGGTAACATCATTAATCCTTTCACAAATGATTGATCAACCCTCTCCTTTCGAAAGGTTAAAGGACGCTCAAAAGGATGATGTGGGAATTCAGGAAAAAGTGGAAGCTATCAAAAAAGGGAAATCCTCAGAGTTTAATGTTAATGAAGAAGGAATTGTGCGTTTTGGGAAAAGAATATGTGTTCCATCAAGTACGGAGTTGAAGAAAGAACTTTTGGATGATTCACATAGTTTAAATTTATCAATTCACCCCGGGAGCACAAAGATGTATCGAGATCTCTGAGAAAACTTTTGGTGGGATAATATGAAGAAGGAGATCGCAGAATATACATCAAAGTGACTAGTGTGTCAGCAAGTGAAGGAAGAGAGGTATAAGTCTAAGGGGATGATGCAACCATTGCCCATACCAGAATGGAAATGGGAGAACATCACCATGGACGTTGTCACCAGACTTCCAAGGACATCCAAAGGCAACAATGAAATCTGGGTTGTTGTGGATCGTCTTACAAAGACTGCACACTTCATTTATATTTGGGAGGATTTCTCTTTGGATCAACTGGCACAGATATATATCAGGGAAGTGTTAAGGTTTCATGGAGTACCACTATCTATTGTGTCTGATCGAGATCCAAGATTCACCTCTAAGTTTTGGAAGAGTCTTCAACATGCTCTGAATACAGAACTGAACTTCAGTACGGCCTATCATCCACAAACTGATGGCCAATCTGAGTGGACTATCCAAACACTTGAGGACATGTTGAGAGCATTCTCAATGGACTTTAAAGGATGATGGGATCAACATCTTCCTCTGGTTGAGTTCTCTTATAATAACAGTTTCCACTCGAGTATCCAAATGTCACCATATAAAGCCCTATATGGGAAAAGGTGCAGAACACCGGCATGTTGGGATGAGGTTGGTGAACATAAGCTGCTTGGACCAGAAATGGTCGAGTAAATGGTGGAGAAGGTGAAAAAAATTCAGCAGCATATCAAGGCAGCCCAGAGTCGATAGAATAGTTATACAGATAATCGTGGATGAGGCCTTGAGTTTAAAGTTGGAGACATGTTTTTTCTACACATATCTTTGTGGAATAAGGTCATGAGGTTTGTAAAGAAAGGGAAGTAAAGTCCAAGGTACATCGGCCCCTTCGAGATTCTTGATCGTGTCGGGGCTGTGGCCTATCGACTAGAACTTCCACCTTCCATGGCCAAAGTACATGATGTCTTTCATGTATCCCTATTAAGGAAGTAAATACCAGACCCTTCACATGTACTCTCTTCCGAGGTGTTACAATTGGAAGATGATCTTTCTTATGAGGAGCAACCGGTGAAGATCATAGATCATAGAGAAAAAGTTCTATGAAATAATACAATGCCCCTCGTCAAGGTGTTGTGGAGAAACCAAAAGTTCAAAGAAGTGACTTGGGAATTAGAGGAAATGATGAAGCTGAGTTACCCACATTTGTTTTAGTGTGGGAAAAAGAAAATTTCGAGGGCGAAATTTCTTAAGGGGGGAATATTGTAACGACCCAAAGTTTCATTAATGGAAATCCCTATTTATCTAATTAAATGTCTCTTTATGTTTATATAAAATGTCAACTTCTTTGGTTTTATGTTAAGAATTTTGACCATTACTAATATAGACTTTGAACAGTGATCACATGATTAGTATAAATATAGGACTTTAACAAATCCAATTTACTCAGAAAAAAGAAGCGATGACCTCATCCAGTAGAATCGCTCCATACGAAGCCCATTTGTCGGAGCGTGGAAAAGAGGTGGCATCCTTGGGCTTTGCTCTTGACCAATCCCAAGATGAGATTTATCATTTCAAGTTCGAACGGGGCCATCTACGGGAAAAGTGGAAATTGATAGAAATTACCACTCAAGCGATGTTATCCTAGCCACCCCAAGAGTCTTTCACCATCACACACCTTACCCTTAGGTCTTATGCGGCTGTTTTAAGGGGTTATGTAACAAATAAGTAGTACTATGTTCATGTACATTATTTTTATTTAATAATGAATATAATTTCTAGTCATTATTGATACATTGTAAATAGTTTTTAAAGTACAAATGGTGTTTTTAGTTATTATTTAATTAAGAAATATATTTTATTAAATTAAGGGATTTTTGAATTAAATAATCTTTTATGAAAATAATATTATTAATAAATTAATTTTTATTAAATATAAATGATCTTATAATTTTATGAATGCATTTATAATTTTCATTAAGGTTTGAAATCCATTTCTGCCAAAACCCGTGAATTTTTTATAAATGTCGGTTTTTATATTAAAAGTAGAAATTAAAATATTTCGAAAATTATTTAGATAAAATAAATGTTATTTCTGGAATCAGGATGTTGAAATTATTTAATGGTGAATTTTTCATAATTTTCTGAGATAGTCAATTTTTTGGGTAAAAATTAAATACCGTTTAAATATATAATGTGTTTTATGACATCCTAATGACCCAATAGTGATGTAATAAAATACTATAATATTTATTTTCGGCCAATATATGTTTTACCATTAAAATAATGTGATTTTGGGTTTTTTTGACTTACTTTTCAAAGCATTAATGGACCCCTCAAGACTTATTAAACACCTTGTCTTTTTAAATCAATTTCCATGGGAGTGTGACTCACCTCTACATAAGCAACCTTATTATTTTAAGAAGTTTGGACTTTGTCCTTATAAAATATTTTTTTCCTCTTCCCTTTTCCAAAAACCATGGGCAAAAACCATGGGATGGTTTGTGGTTTGGATTAATTTAATGTAAGGGGACCCAAACCTAAATAATAAAGAATTCCCTCACCTTTCCTATATAAACCCACCCAAGATTCCACTTCCTCCTCACTCAAATCCTTTGGGGTTCGTCCAACCTCTTCCCTACTCTGTCTAGAATCCTCCCAAGGTTCCCCAAGCTCCCAAGAATCCTCTCACAAGCCTCTCTCTAGCCTTTGGAAGCACACATCCAAGTAAGGGTTTTTATTCCTTTCTCATTTTTGTCAATATTATTTAAGTTGTATTGCCCTTTTAATTTAAATTATGAATGTTGTGGTATGGTTTTGAACCTCCCCCATACCTCCCTCTCATTAAATTCCTCCCATGTACACCCGTTACTATGCCAAAATTCCGAAAGGAACTTCTCTCTCTTCTTTTACATTCAAGCAATAATCTTGTATCATGAATCTAAATTCCATTACAATTGTTGGGACATGTATCTATATGACCTCCTTATTTTCCATTACATGTAAATATGATGAGTAACCCATTTCTCTCTCATCAACCATTTTTATGAATTCTTATGTCACGACGTTACGCTGCCGAAATTGCACTGATTTTCTAAGCCAATGCCATTGTGGAGTGGATACCATGCCCATTTCTCCATCATGGGTATTCACCTTTATACACGTTTACTTATTGATTACAAAGTTTCATGTATGAATTGCACATTCCTTTATCGTGGAATAAATGATTATGTTTTATGAATTCATGTTTTATGATCCATGTGGCACACTTATGCATGAAATGAAATTTTGAAGAAGGGTGCGCCCTTATAGCGCTCCAATGGATTGGGTAAAGTATATTATCATGATACGTCATGTGAAATGATTGTTGACTCATGATAATTCAAGTGCAATGAGGGTTTACTCGTGATTTTTCTGCAATGAGGATTTACTCATGCTCCACGTGCAATGAGCCTTGGCTCATGCTAATTCCATGATAAGTGTTGCTACCACATTTATATGTTATGATTATCATGAATTATCATGACTTTATGTTCATGTTTCTTTTATGCTCTATTGATATATCTATTGTCTAACATGTATGGTACTCCTCATGTTATTCCATGTGTACTCCCTTACTGGGCTTTATAGCTCATTCTTTTCTTATGCTTGTCCTCAGGTTATCCCATGCAATGCTAAGTACGATGGAATGTAGTGGTCATGTAAAGGAAGTTTTCAATAAAGATGTTGTATTTCATGTTTCAAGTATTTATGTAATGATCCTAATACCCAAAGACACTAAACCTCTTGATCTTCTTTGTTGTATCAAGTGTAGTTTTATGTAATAAATCATGTTTAAGTTTGTAATAAAAGCAGGGTTGTCATATTCGGGCAGTGTGTTGGTTGTGTGGTGTTGGGGGCAGTGCAAGTTGAAAAATCCTAATGTATGAAAGTGGGAAGACCAAATTCTTAATCGAGACACATTAATGAGGATGCAAATAAACCCGTACAGGCCAGTTAGTGCCACCTAAAGCAGATAATATCTCGACATAGGAGAAGGAATTCCTAACACATATGATTAGGGTTGTTGGTTGGGGTCCTGTTATAAGGAGAACCCTAAAAGGTTTCTTGTTGGGTTTCCACTGGGTTTGTTTTTGAATTATAGAGGATGAGAATTTTTTAAGAGGTATCTGATGTAATGGTCTGGACCTCTCCGGCCCATTCCTTTTTCAAAAAGAAGGTCATGAAGTGTTCTGGAGGGTAAAATGGACTCTTCCCACACTTTCCAGAATTTTGAAACTACACGCCATGTAGTATGAGTACACTCTGTGTACCCCCTCACCGGGTATACCCCGTGTTCAAGGACATGCCCTTGCCGTGTGAAATAAATGGGTACATGTCGTGTACCCCTTACTACACGCTGTGTAGTCCCTCCCCACGTATGTGTTACCCTCAGACCGTGTGTTGACCAGTCAACTATCGTGTGCCATGTTAGAGTTGTGTCCATGCCGTGTGAAATTAATGGGTACACGTCGTGTACCCAGTAGTACATTCCGTGTAGTCCCTCACCGTGTATGCGTTACCCTCAAGCTGTGTGTTGACCAGTCAATGGCTGCGTGCCGCGTTGAAGGCCGTGTTGGAAGCCGCATGGTGACCATGTGAAATGGCCGAGTACACGTCGTGTACTATAAAGTACACACCGTGTACTTTTTTTCTCTCCTATAAAAGGAGGGGTCCCCTCCTCCTTTTCCACTCACTCCTCTACTCCCCATTCCTCTGAGCAGAGCTCTCCCAAGAGACTCGAAGGCTCCTTTTCTTCCATAACTTCTTCGTCCGAGCTCCGATTTATGATCTGTCAGCGGCCACGGGATCGTAACAATGAGGCGGAACATCTGAGCTTTGATCCGTTGTTTTCCTTCGGCCTTTCCTTTCCAACTTCCACCTGAGGAGGTTTTTCCAGGACTCGACAGAAGTGATGGACGCCGGCGGACATCTTCTAAAGTTGATCCGGGGGAGCGTTGCGATCAGAACCTGTTGAGGTAGGGAATCTTACCTTCGTCTCTCTAAATTGTGCATCATGCGGGGTGGGTGTCCTATTGTTTATGTTAAACACTTTTGGACCAGTTTAATGAAGATAATAACATGCTTATATAACGGGGTTGGGAAGTTTGTGATTGCAGTTACTTTTTATATCCTATGATGTTATGTTGTGAATTGAATAGACTTATGCATACTAAAAATCACAGTCGTTGGGGGCCTTTGCTTGCACAATTAAATGTTGCCCTATCTTTATAGACTGTTTTTGTGGACGGAAACTTCGTTTAATGTGGAATGTTGGATAATCATGTAAATTTGGCTGAATTAAAATCTGGAACCCTTGTGTGATCACCCCAGTTGAACAGAATGGAGTAATGAACATGTGGGTGTTGGCTTGGATGCATGGCATGTGATGGGGGTGTCTTGAGGGTTGTTGTGGATCGGGTGAGTAGCGTGGTTGCGGTTGGATTGGTTGTGGGATGGTGTGAATGCTATGTTGGTGATGGGAAATGAGGCTGCAATAAATGGTTAAAGGGATAACGATGTACGAGGTTCGGTGTATTTGTGGTTATGGTGGTTGGCAGAAGGGCTACAGGGATGGGCTTGAATGTGAATGAACTATGGGTTGTGAATAATAAATAAAAGTAGAAGAGTTAATGAATGGTGGGGCATGGTAATGGAACGGGAATAATAATCATTGGGTTGGTTAATAAGAAGTGACTTGGTTGTGTTGCTTGTGTTTTCCTAACTTGATTTGTGGATGGCAGGGATATGTTTCACGAACGATTGATGTGGTTGGTTGTGGATAGTTTCCCAGTAGTTAAGGAACTAACAAACTGATTCTGTTGAAACATGAAAATTTAAATGGGGTTGGGGTTGTTTGTTGTATGCATACTTCGTAGTAGCAGTGTCGAGGCACATGCTCAGTTTCTCGGTTTAGAATCCATAGATTGGGCTGAGTGTTTGGTATATATATATATATATATATGTATCTTTTGTGTTTAATCGCACCCCACCCATGTTTAGCACTTAGTGTCGAATATTCCCATTTCATGGGAGAGGGTGTTTTCCCCTTAGTTACTAGCTCCTTCCTGCTCCTTCTTCCCTAGGTTGTGATGGCTTGAGGTGACCTTACACCCAAGACCCTTCGGGTAGGTTTCTATTGATGTGGCTTTAGCCCAAGACTCTTCGGGCAGGTTTTACTGTTTCCCAAGAATCTTCGGGATGAGGCCCAGGTGTGGGTGTGTGGGATACATGGTTGTGAGGCCGAGGTGTGTGGGGGCGGGATACGTAGTTGTGAGGCCCAGGTGTGTGCGGGTGGGATACATGGTTGTGAGGCCCAGGTGTGTGCAGGCAGGATGTGTGGTTTGTGAGGCCCATGTGTGTGCGGGTGGGGAGAGTGTGGCAGCATCAGGATTTTCTCCATTAGGAAGAGTAGCTAACTAATGGGGAATGGTGTGGGGTACCCAATACTCTTGATTTTATATACTATTACTACCTGTTGTGATTGTGTTTTTGTTGAGTGTGGCTGGTGAGGTTGGGTGGATAGATTTCCCTGCTAGGTTTCTTCTGTTGTCCTCACGGGACATTAGGATGTCTCCCCCACATGTGCATGAGAGCTTTAGGTTTCCCTACTGAGTATACCTGTATGCTCACCCTACATTTACTTTCAGGTTTCCAGGAGGACTACCAGGGCCGTACGGGACCCACTAGTCAGGATAGTTGGAGTTGTTTCAGTTACTGTACACTTGTTTCTTTTGGTATTTTACTTTTGAGCTTTCTTTTACTTGTACCCTGTTTCATAAATATTTAAACATGCATGTGGGATTGGTTTGGGTTTATTTCTATACACTTGTTCTTTTCCTTTTTGGTGGTTGACTTGTCCTATCTCCCGATCTTAAATAATAAAAAGGGTAATGCCTCCCATATTTGTGAAAACTCATACCCTTGGTGCTAGTCACCTCCCCGGGTCCTACTGGAGGCGTGACTCGGTGGTCATTATCTCCCTTTCACCATTTATAGCTCTGGAGAAGCATCTTTGGTGGGAGGGGTTCATGACATTATTTTTGGTGGAAGATACTTTTCCCGAGATTTAGATGGATTTTGTGTATGCAGTCTTCTGATAGTGCCTTTGGAATGTCGAACAGAGAAGTGGATGAGAGCCAAAACCTGATGGGTATGTCATCCCTGTCCAGTTTCCTTCTAAAAAACAACCCACCCATTTGTTCTTCTTCTAGAGACTTATCTACTTGATCTTCCAACATGGGGGCTTCATGACTAGTTTTTCACAAGTAGTAGGGCTAGTAGGGGTCTTGTTGGTATTGGAATGGTCTAGGGGTGGGCCAAAGGATGATAATTTCCCCAGTCCATCTTATAGTTGAGAAAATATATAACTTTTCATTGAAATAGTTCTTAATACGTTTGGTCCATCTTTCCAAGAACCTCAGAATATGAGGTTTTTCTCATATTTGATGCAACAAGGGGAGCGTATTCTTGTAGAAATGAGATGTCATTGTTGGAAGGATATTCACAATGAATTCCATCATGTATAGGACAACCATAATAGCTCGATGTCCAACTACATGGATTGTTTCTACATAATATACCCTTGGGAGGATATTCAGGGAGGACTTCAACAAGGGGAGGACCTTATTTCTATTTGATATTCTATTCATAAATATGGTTATCAGGACTCTCATCAGGATATATTCTCTAGTTATTGATCATATTATACCCACAAAGGAAGTATTCATGGTATGTGATATTGGTAGGAACTTTATAACTGTTGGTAATAGTGTTGCAGGGAGGACCTTCGCAAATTCTACTTCCACTTTTGTAATTTGGTAATAGATCTGTAGGATCCTGAGCCACCATTGATAGATGATCGATGGCTTCAAGAAGTTTATCTTCTATAAAATAATGGCAATGAGTCTGCTCTTCATTTTCTAGTTTAATTTGGTGTTATTTATGTTTAGGTGCTCTCTTGTAGGTGACCGAGGCTACTTTCTATAAGTGAAAACCTTTATATATGGGTGCCTGTTCAAGTTTTTCCCACATTTTTGTTGGTATATTCTAGTAAGATTTAAAAAATTTGGTAGGTATATATGCCTTACCTAGATGCCACCAAAGTGTAATGGTGTCCTATAGTTGGAATGGGTATTTATACCCGATCATGTTGTCCATTTATCAAAGAATACTGTTGAATAACATCCTAGACAGGAGTAGGGATGCATGTATACTCCAGAGTGATCACCCCATTGTGTGGATGAGTCATCCCACTTGAGGAGGAAGGGTTGTGGGCCCAACTCCTAACCATTTCCATGGAAACTATTACATGCTGGAAAGTCTATAGGATATGTCCAGATATTGGTATCTAATCCTCCACCATTGCTAATATAGACTGAGAAATATCCTTGGTAGGAATAAAAATATATGCACATTCTGGTATTAGAGTAGAAATATGTGCCTACTCTGGTCCTCTATTTCCTGCTTGAAAGTACTCATAGTCCTCCTATGTCGGGATAGTGAAATGAGTGTACCCCTAATTTAAAATTAGGATATTTTCACTACTTTCTCAAATTGTTTGTTTATTTTTAAGGAGAGATTCATATGAATGAATATGAATTTTCATGTTCTCATAGTTTGCCTTTGTATTTGTATGTAGATATTTGTATGTATCGGCATGAATTTTCATATTCTCATAGTATATTTCCAACATATTTTCCTGGGGCGAATGGTATGAAAGAGCAGAAATTTATGTCTACTCATAGTAGTTTATCGTCATATTTGGATGACGAGCATGATATGAACGAGTCACAATTTTCATCTACCTATAGTTGGTTTCCACCATATTTACCTATTGGGATTCATGTTCATTAGCAGGGATATGCATAATATCATAGTTTTTCACTGTATTTTTATGATAGTCTTCATATTGGAGAGCATGGATTTGAATCTTCACGTTTTCCATCATATTTACAAGGCATGATTCATGAGAGTGAGAAGGAATATACATCTTCCCATAGGTTGCCACTTTATTTACATAGAGGGGTTATTTAGAAATAATAAGGATGCTTTTTTGTTCCTGATTTTTTGAACATCACTCTTCATGATCCAACATGGGTACCTGAATCCATTTGACTTTAAGTGGATCCCTTGAGGTAGTATCTTCTACATGGTGAGGATACTGAGATATATGGCATTGAAAAGGACAATTAATAGTAGAATACCTTGAGCGAGACCTTGTATTGATGGGATGAAGTTGTTAGTGATCATTTCATTAGCCTAACTAAGGTAATAGAGGAACTCATTACCACATCCTGAGGATAGGATCCTGAAATTGTTTGAGATGGCTATTGGGGTCATCTAGTTTTGGACACTGATCATTAATGGCTGGATGGTGGGTGGGGATTCATAGACTGGAGGGCCTACCAAGCTACCTATATGGTTTAGAGAGTACCATTCTAGTGGTACTCCTGGACCAATTCATTTGAAATCCAGCATTGAAGATGCTGGTTTGGTGATGACATCCTATGTTTGGTCGAGGACATGACCTGTTCAGTGGCTGATGAGAGTGTTTGTGAGAACTTGTGAGATGCCAATGGATTAAAGAGGGTTATGGTGAAGAGTTCCTATAATATATTTGAAAAATATAGAAAAAATAATCTTTTCAAAGTAACATATCATGAATACATGGATATTGGATAGTTTTTTTGGAACTCATCCAGTTTGGATGTGAAAGAGGCCTAATGTGGGGTAACACTACCACCTTGGCTACGGATTCACGTTGGGTTCACCATTTTGCTTCTGATTAAAGACTCATGGAACCAGGTGGTTGATTGTATGGGTTTAAATTATGTGCAATAACTCATGTCAGGTTCATCATCTTTGAACAGTCTCCAACATGTTTTGTTTGGGGAGTTGGAAACACCGAAATACTCTCATATACATGAAGAATAACGTGCCTACATTCTAAAGGCAGGATTTTGTTGGGAAACTTTTCCAAGGACACTTGAGAAATTAAATTGGTTGATACGATGAGAATTAGGGATCATCACACCCTTTTAGAGAGAATTATTTCCTATTTAGGGACTCTATTATTGATTTAAGATATGTTTGAGAATCCTTTGTTCATTACCAATTATGTATATGTAGATCATCATGAATTAATGATCAATTATTAATAAGCATGGTTATGGAATCATCTGTATGTATCCAAGGTTCTTAGTTGAAAGGTATATTTTTATGTACATGAGGATTTCCATCAATGGTACCCTTTTATTGGTAGATTAAGATGATTCTGGTTTAATCCACGCAGTGAGGCATTCTAGAGTTTACCATCATCTAGGGGGATGAGTGTTGTTTTGATGTAAGGATAAAACCCATAATAGGGCTTCCAACTTATCGTCACGAGAGGAATCAAAACCCACATATTTCAGTGCCACCTAATTAGAAACATCGCCTTTTAAGGTTGTGTGATGAGGACTGAACAATGTAGTTTAACGTCATGCATCAAGGACATCCAGGAAAAATGTGTCTAACCAACGATGTTGTCGAACTTACACCAAGTTGTGCTGAGGTAACTAAAAGAGATGTGGTCTTCCATATGGATATGACCCTATCAGGAATGTGTCCTGGAGAACATTAGGGTGAATTTATATGTTGGGTTTATACCTTAGGGAGGCTTCCTATGTATCCCAGTTAGTTGGAAATAAAATCATATCTAGTTCAGTTAATTTAGGGATGAGACCTTTAGAGGAGGCCCATTTGAGGGGACATGATTGGGTATTACAGCTATGGTAAGTCTTGTAAGGTTACAATTCATTGGGAATATGACCCTTTGAAGGTTGAGGCATGGGTTTAATGACTGTTCCATATAGGAGTTACCATTAAGTGGATATTTTTGGGGATTACACTCCGGGGATTTCTATTCAAGGATTTAGCATTGTACAGATGTCATGATCATAAATACCCTCTAAGACCATTTGATTCATGATTTGTGTGAGAAACAAGAGGATTCATTGAATTTGAAGATCACTCAATCCACTTTTTTCCACTGATGGATGGATGCAAGAGCCTAAAGATAGATAGAGAGAGATTTGAATGTTTTAGTCTCAAATTTTATTTTGGTAGCCAAGATAGTCACATATAGTGACCCATCCGGCTACGTCTTGGGTTGGAGAATAGAATCCAGAGTGCCACCTACCACAATAACGAATAGGGTCTTAATCTGGGAGGGATTTTGTAACACCCCGAGCTTCCATGATACGCTTCTCATTCAATAATACAATAGCTTGCATTGTACGCAACTTCGAGTTCTAACACACCGCAACTAATCAAAGTAGCCGTTATGAATAGTAATAACCACTTTTTAAATTTATAGAAATTTTATATTTCAAAATGGACTTCATTTTTGTATTTCTAATATTGAAATTAGCCTATTTTGATTTTTTTGTAATTTTCTGAGAACTTCCAAATTTTTATGAATAGTGAAAAATACTTAAAACAACTTTTTTAATCAAAATAATTTATAGTGATAAGTTATACTATTTAGTGGTTTTAAAGTATAATTAGAATATATTTTTACCATTTTATCCAATGGTGGTCATTATAATTAATTTAACATTGAAATTGGATATAAACAATTGCCAATCTTTTGATATAAATTGTTTCTTAAAAACACGCTATTTGTTGTAACAACGGGAATTAATTATAAAATTAATTAATGCAACTTATATGTTTGGAATTTTTTAAAATAGACATTATTTTTGAATTAGGAATATCAATTATAGCTTAGGGTGAAATTTTGGCCTTATTATGAAAAACTTCAATTTTTGATGAATAGTGAAACCACTAAGTGGTTGTTAAAAACTGATTTTTCGTTAAAATGAAATATTACCACTTCTGTGATTTGATTTTCAAAAATCCGACATACATGGTTGTCATTAAGAAGTAAAATGTGGTTCAATGAGATTAAAATAATTTTTTGGTGAATAGTAATTTTTAAGTTCTTAATCGCGATTAGAGGTAATTAGTGTAGTTTAAGGTAAAAATAATGTTTTAATAATATGAGATGAGCTTGACACTTGTCCTACTCCTATTGGATGAGTCATGGCCGACCAAGACAACCCATGGGTCAACTTGGGGACCCCATGGAGCCACTTTAGTTGGAAAATGACATTAATATATATTTATTTAATGTTAAAAGTAAATTGACACAAACATGAGTTGTCTTACTAAAACAGTTTTTTAGTGGGGTTACACAAGTCCAAATTTTGACTATAAATATTCATTAGAAAGATAAAAAGATTTTATACATCATAGTATTTTTTTTAGAATTTTTAGACATCAAATAAATTAATTTATTTATGACATCATTATGATGCAGTGATGACCTCATTATTTAACGATTTAAATAAAATGAGAAGATAATGAAACATCCAAGGCTTACACTTGTCCAAAGCCTATTGTATGAGGAGATTTCGAAACCTTATCACCTTAGCCTCGAATTATATAAGTGTGGGACCTTTAGAATCCGAAAAGCATTGTGAAATAATGTAACATTTCAATCTTTCCAAAAGTGCCCCTCCTCTCCACTTATAAAAGGCCCCCACCTCTCCCACCTCATTTACACTTTCAAGCCATTTGGCTCGGCCAACCTCTGCCCAAATACTCTCCCAAAATTCCTCCCTTACTCCTAGAAGCCTCACTTTGGGCAGAACTCTTCCCAAGGAAGCCTTTAGCTCAAATCAAAAAGAGTTTCCCGATTTTGAGGTAATGTCTTCTCTAATGTTGTTTTGTTTTATTTTTCTTCTCCAACCCCCTAAACTCTTTTTATTCATTTATTTTGTAACAACACCAGTATCCTAAATATACTAGGATGTTGTTATAAGAAGGATGTGAGCTACACTTACACACACCTACATCTAATGGTTAAAGAACATATGGTTTATGTGGATGGAAAATTTCTGCCTCACAAAACGATGATTGTTCAACACTCATATAACACCTTCAAAGGTGGCCATTAAGATGTCACTATTTTTATATATGATATATAATATGTTTATGTTTTACTTATGTTTCTGTATTTCTCATTTATGGCATACTTTATGATTTCCATTATGGGTAAAACGCGATAAATTCATTTTAGGAAGTGCGGACTACCGCCCCCTCAAAGTGATTTGAATCGTTAATGCCATATGTGGGATGTATAAAGGATGGATTAAATGGTATTATACACTATATTATATTTTAATTATATTATAAATTTATATCATTATGATTTCATTCCATTAAATACGAAATAGAAATGAAAGTAGCGTTCATGCGTACGTACGGCTTACCGTCTCCATGAACGGTGCATTTCATTTCTTACCTCTAAATGTTACGTGACATTATGAATGAATGTATATACTGTATATATGATATATATGATATCTACATCATGAATATAATTCTGGATATAATGGATATTTCACCACATGAACAACTTGTAATTATAAGAAGTTTATTTTTGACTCAAGTACCAAAGATCGACAAAACGACCGTTATTAACTTAAATAATTACATAATGTTCATAACATTGTAATAAGTGATATAAAAAGGATAATGAAATTGAAAATGGTTCTTAATAAGGTAGATATTAACTCTAGTTTATTATTCAGGAGGTTAAAGAACGGTTAAGTCAAGTCGGACATGAGGTAAGGGAACTTCTTAACCCAACTTCCATTCTTTGGGTTAATCTCCTACTTTCAAATTATGTCATGATATTATTATGTCCTATTTTGTATTTTTACTTTCTTTATGTGTAACTATAGTGAATAAACATAATAGATATATTTTATTTTAAAAATGATCTTTTAAGGACTTCGTCTCAATCTCCTTTCATTGAGGCATATTTGGTTTTATACACAACTTTCTTTTATACGGTGTATAAACCCCTTTGACTTTTACGTTTATGCAAAAGGAATCTTTTTTATACGAAGCATTTTACTAAACGACAAAAAGGGAATGTTTTTATTTCCGTACTTATGCGGCGACAACGACTTCTCCGCCGCCGTGACCATTATTTGAGTTTCAGCTTCCTCTACAAGCCATCACTTTTTTAATGAAAAATAAATACAAAGTTTTAACTTTCTTTTATTTTGGTTTTGAAAATGGTTTTGAAAACGTTTTTATTATATCAATGAGTTGTATTGATATCTTATGATTGAAATGTGGAAATTTTATGTTTCCTTTATGCATGTTTTATGTGATACGATTATGTTATGGTTTATGATATGTTTAAACCTATTCATATGAGGAATGCATTGGACTTAATAAGTGACGGGTGGAGCCCGCTATAGCTCCTCGATGCATCGGTAGGTCTCGTGAGACAAACTAGTGTCTTGGCATGAGGCCTTGACAAAATCTTATTTGTGGTCTTGGCACGAGGCCTTGACTACGTGGTTATGATAGTCTGGCATTATGCATTCCATCATTATGAAAGTGGTTATTGATATTGCATGTGATTATTTGACCAGTAGAATATCCATGTGAATAAGTGAATGGCATTATCTCATTTTACTTTTGCCATATTATGTTGAAGTTCATGTTTAAAAGGCTTGTGTTTTAGTTATACATTGCCTTAAATGTTAATGTTTATTTATGAAAGCTTCCGCTATATTGTTAACCTTACTGAGCATCTGAGCTCACCCCTTTCAATGTTTTAATATTTTCCAGGATGTGAAGAAGTATTTTATGAATGACCTGTAGGGATAGTCAGAAGAGGATATGAGTGTGGACTATGAAGACCATGTTATTGTAGTTTGTTTACTTTTTGATGTAATGAAAGACTTATGAATGTATCTAGTGTTTCCAAGGCTACTAAACTAATCGGTCTTTCGAGACTTGATCTTTTGAGATCATGCCAATGTTACGAAGTAATGCACCAACTCTGGGTAGCTGGGGTCGGGGCGTTACAGTTGGTATCAGAGGCAGTTTAGTACTAACCTTGGAAGCTAGATTTAGATAAACTCTGATTAGAGCACATAGCCCAATGATAGACTTTGAGGATTAGTATAGAAGAACTTCCTAGAATTTTGTTATTGTAGAGATTTTGTGAGTTTTCCGAGCAATACATCCCTGTCTGGATACGAGCAGGTAGAGGCAGCTCTGGCACAGATGTACCTAGGGGTAAAACCCGAAAACACCACTTTGAGCTAGACTCAAACGGGAACTGGTGCACGACAACGGGCCTTGCTGTACTCTTGGTTACGACGCTCCCAGGGGATATGCTTAGGATAATTCTCATTTTCATTACAAACCACTATGAAGGGTTATGAGTACATACTTCCTCAAAGAAATTTTTTTTATGATTATGGATTATATCCATAAATAGTTCAATTTATGTAAAGTGTTTTATAAGTATGGAATTATGTATTTTGATTCATAAACTAATCTAGTTTATTTCATTGTTTGGAAATGGCGCCTAGTGGAAGGAATGGAAACCGTATCAATACACGAACTCCGTGTAGGGATTGCCCTCCTGCTCAAGATAATTATTGTGGATCTGGAGATACAACTGGTGCTGATCAACTTATTACCATACTGGGACAACTCACTCAGGTTATGAATAATAACCTTACTCGTATGGAGAACCCTGATCCGCAACGTGGAGGATCAATGTTAGACCGCTTCTTGAGGCAACAACAACCAACCTTCAATGGGAGTACAAATCCTATAGTAGCTGAGCAATGGATAAATTCCTTAGAGAAAATATTCCATGCCTTGGGGAGTAGTGAAAGGGAGAAGGTTGTCATGGTAGTTTACCGCCTCACTGGAGATGCCGATCAGTGGTGGTCGCTGATTCAAAACACAAAGGAAGATGATGACGTATCGAATATGGAATGGAGGGAGTTCAAAGATCTGTTTTTAGAAAAATATTTTCCTTGTGACCATCGAGAAGATATGGAAAGGCAATTTCTGAGTTTGAGGCAGAAGGAGGATGAGAATGTCGCAAAGTATGAGGCTAACTTTACAAGGATAGCGAGGCATGCTACCGATTATATACGTAACCCAAGGAGTAAGATTGATCGTTTCTTTGATGGGTTAAAACCATTTCTCCGTCGAGCTTTAGTATCACAATCCTTCTCATCATACGAAGATATTGTCTCATGTGCTATCAAGACAGAAAAGGAATTCTCTAAGTCTTATGACAACAAAGTAAAGCAAGAGAAGAAGAGAACGGTGGAACAAGAGACAGATAAAGGGAAAAAGGGAAAGAAGGATTTTCCATTATGAGATAATTGTGGGAAGAATCACCCTGGTACTTGCCTAAAAGGAATGGGAGTTTGTTATAAATGTGGAGAAAAGGGTCACCAGGCTCGTGATTGCAAGGGAAAGAAAGAGGCTATCAAAGTTGAATGATACAATTGTAGAGAAATGGGTCATTATGCAAATGAATGTCCTAAGCATCAGGGAAACTTACCTCAGAAAAGGCCAAGGGATCAAGGACAATCTTATGCTGTTACTACAGTTGAAGCAGAATAACTAATGTATTGGTGCTTTTGGACTCATGGATTATATTCTGGTTATTAGAATAATGTGATATATATATAAGGATTGTACTGCAGTACTTGTTGATTTCAGTAAGGTTTAAATATGATTAAGGTAATCATATTTTTAGTATGTGACAATAAGATAAACTTTTCCTTGTTTGGGGAATCTGATGTTACAATTGATTTTGGAATTTAGAGACCTTTTAGAGAAAGTCTGGATGGAGGTATTTTGGATAACTATTAAGGTTGTAATGGATTAAGTTGAACCACGAATAGTATTGTTTAAGGATAAAGAATTTCTGAAGAATATTTTTGGAATATTATAATACTATAGTTTTAGGAAAAGGACAACCTGAAGGGTGGGGAATAACCCGTCACGTCGGACAGAGCTGCAGGAATCGAACCCACAACCATAGTGCGACAAGCCTTTATTTCCTACCACTAGCCTACAGGAAGTCCCTGGTTATTAAAAAATAGTTTTACTAATCTAAATGGTATGTGTTAACATTTTGAACCTTATACAATTAGGATAAATAGAATATTTTTGAGTTCTGTTACCATTTGGAGTAAAAGTTGGGTTTGTGGTAAAAATTTATTAACGAATGAAAGTATACATAACAAGTATGTATATTCCCTTACGTTCTTAGTAAATCTCCTAAATAAATTCCTCAACATTATAAAAGGTAACTTAAAACAAAAATTTTGTCGGTTAACTTTTCCAACTGGGGATTCAATGACCGTTTAACCAATCACAAGTTTGTGATTTTGTTGTGGTTAAACTTTCTCCTAATCCTGTTTTGTATAACTCTCCATCAGACCTTGATGGTTTGTTTCTCCTCCATATCCATATTTTCATATAATCCTAGAATGGGATATATCGGGTGACCTTTGTACTTATCCTGCTTTCTTTTAATGTTATATATTTATTAACCTTATTTCCGATGTGGGTTTTCCTCAATGGTATTTTCTCTTTTCAACCTTTTATTTTCAAAGAAAAATTTCAAATTGCGAGGACGCAATTTATTGAAGGAGGGGAGAATGTAACACCCCGAGCTTCCATGATACGCTTCTCATTCAATAATGCAATAGCTTGCATTGTACGCAACTTCGAGTTCTAACACACCACAACTAATCAAAGTAGCCGTTATGAATAGTAATAACCACTTTTTAAATTTATAGAAATTTTATATTTCAAAATGGACTTCATTTTTGTATTTCTAATATTGAAATTAGCCTATGTTGAATTTTTTGTAATTTTCTGAGAACTTCCAAATTTTTATAAATAGTGAAAAATACTTAAAACAACTTTTTTAATCAAAATAATTTATAGTGATAAGTTATACTATTTAGTGGTTTTAAAGTATAATTAGAATATATTTTTACCATTTTATCCAATGGTGGTCATTAGAATTAATTTAACATTGAAATTGGATATAAACAATTGCCAATCTTTTGATATAAATTGTTTCTTAAAAAAACGCTATTTGTTGTAACAGCGGGAATTAATTATAAAATTAATTAATGCAACTTATATGTTTGGAATTTTGTAAAATAGACATTATTTTTGAATTCAGAATATCAATTATAGCTTAGGGTGAAATTTTGGCCTTATTCTGAAAAACTTCAATTTTTGATGAATAGTGAAACCACTAAGTGGTTGTTAAAAACTGATTTTTCGTTAAAATGAAATATTACCACTTCTGTGATTTGATTTTCAAAAATCCAACATACATGGTTGTCATTAAGAAATAAAATGTGGTTCAATGAGATTAAAATAATTTTTTGGTGAATAGTAATTTTTAAGTTCTTAATCGCGATTAGAGGTAATTAGTGTATTTTAAGGTAAAAATAATGTTTTAATAATATGAGATGAGCTTGAAACTTGTCCTACTCCTATTGGATGAGTCATGGCCGACCAAGACAACCCATGGGTCAACTTGGGGACCCCATGGAGCCACTTTAGTTGGAAAATTACATTAATATATATTTATTTAATGTTAAAAGTAAATTGACACAAACATGCGTTGTCTTACTAAAACAGTTTTTTAGTGGGGTTACACAAGTCCAAATTTTGACTATAAATATTCATTAGAAAACTAAAAAGATTTTATACATCATAGTATTTTTTTTAGAATTTTTAGACATCAAATAAATTAATTTATTTATGACATCATTATGATGCAGCGATGACCTCATTATTTAACGATTTAAATAAAATGAGAAGATAATGCAAAATCCAAGGCTTACACTTGTCAAAAGCCTATTGTATGAGGAGATTTCGAAACCTTATCACCTTAGCCTCGAATTATATAAGTGTGGGACCTTTAGAATCCGAAACGCATTGTGAAATAATGTAACATTTCAATCTTTCCAAAAGTGCCCCTCCTCTCCACTTATAAAAGGCCCCCACCTCTCCCACCTCATTTACACTTTCAAGCCATTTGGCTCAGCCAAAATCTGCCCAAATACTCTCCCAAAATTCCTCCCTTACTCCTAGAAGCCTCACTTTGGGCAGAACGCTTCCCATGGAAGCCTTTAGCTCAAATCAAAAAGAGTTACCCGATTTTGAGGTAATGTCTTCTCTAATGTTGTTTTGTTTTATTTTTCTTCTCCAACCCCCTAAACTCTTTTTATTCATTTATTTTGTAACAACACCAGTGTCCTCAATATACTAGTATGTTGTTATAAGAAGGATTTGAGCTACACTTACACACACCTACATCTAATGGTTAAAGAACATATGGTTTCTTTGGATGGAAAATTTCTGCCTCACGAAACGATGATTGTTCAACACTCATATAACACCTTCAAAGGTGGCCATTAAGATGTCACTATTTTTATATATGATATATAATATGTTTATGTTTTACTTATGTTTCTGTATTTCTCATTTATGGCATACTTTATGATTTCCATTATGGGTAAAACGCGATAATTTCATTTTAGGAAGTGCGGACTACCGCCCCCTCAAAGTGATTTGAATCGTTAATGCCATATGTGGGATGTATAAAGGATGGATTAAATGGTATTATACATTATATTATATTGTAATTATATTATAAATTTATATCATTATGATTTCATTCCATTAAATACGAAATAGAAATGAAAGTAGCATTCATGCGTACGCACGGCTTACCGTCTCCATGAACGGTGCATTTCATTTCTTACCTCTAAATGTTACGTGACATTATGAATGAATGTATATACTGTATATATGATATATATGATATCTACATCATGAATATAATTCTGGATATAATGGATATTTCACCACATGAACAACTTGTAATTATAAGAAGTTTATTTTTGACTCAAGTACCAAAGATCGACAAAACGACCGTTATTAACTTAAATAATTACATAATGTTCATAACATTGTAATAAGTGATATAAAAAGGATAATGAAATTTAAAATGGTTCTTAATAAGGTAGATATTAACTATAGTTTATTATTCAAGAGGTTAAAGAACGGTTGAGTCAAGTCGGACATGAGGTAAGGGAACTTCTTAACCCAACTTCCATTCTTTGGGTTAATCTCCTACTTTCAAATTATGTCATGATATTATTATGTCCTATTTTGTATTTTTACTTTCTTTATGTGTAACTATAGTGAATACACATAATAGATATATTTTATTTTAAAAATGATCTTTTAAGGACTTCGTCTCAATCTCCTTTCATTGAGGCATATTTGGTTTTATACACAACTTTCTTTTATACGGTGTATAAACCCCTTTGACTTTTACGTTTATGCAAAAGGAATCTTTTTTATACGAAGCGTTTTACTAAACGACAAAAAGGGAATGTTTTTATTTCCGTACTTATGCGGTGACAATGACTTCTCCGCCGCCGTGACCATTATTTGAGTTTCGGCTTCTTCTACAAGCCATCACTTTTTTAATGAAAAATAAATACAAAGTTTTAACTTTCTTTTATTTTTGTTTTGAAAATGGTTTTGAAAACGTTTTTATTATATCAATGAGTTTTATTGATATCTTATGATTGAAATGTGGAAATGTTATGTTTCCTTTATGCATGTTTTATGTGATACGATTATGTTATGGTTTATGATATGTTTAAACCTATTCATATGAGGAATGCATTGGACTTAATAAGTGACGGGTGGAGCCCGCTATAGCTCCTCGATGCATCGGCAGGTCTCATGAGACAAACTAGTGTCTTGGCACGAGGCCTTGAAAAAATCTTATTTGTGGTCTTGGCACGAGGCCTTGACTACGTGGTTATGATAGTCTGGCATTATGCATTCCATCATTATGAAAGTGGTTATTGATATTGCATGTGATTATTCGACCAGTAGAATATCCACGTGAATAAGTGAATGGCATTATCTCATTTTACTTTTGCCATATTATGTTGAAGTTCATGTTTAAAAGGCTTGTGTTTTAGTTATACATTGCCTTAAATGTTAATGTTTATTTATGAAAGCTTCCGCTATATTGTTAACCTTACTGAGCATCTGAGCTCACCCCTTTCAATGTTTTAATATTTTCCAGGATGTGAAGAAGTATTTTATGAATGACCTGCAGGGATAGTCAGAAGAGGATATGAGTGTGGACTATGAAGACCTTGTTATTGTAGTTTGTTTACTTTTTGATGTAATGAAAGACTTATGAATGTATCTAGTGTTTCCAAGGCTACTAAACTAATCGGTCTTTCGAGACTTGATCTTTTGTGATCATGCCAATGTTACGAAGTAATGCACCGACTCTGGGTAGCTGGGGTCGGGGCGTTACAGTTTCAATGCTGGTCCCTTGAGTAGAGAGGAATGTTTAGAACTCAAACCCATTAAAGGGACATGCCAGGGGTTCCCCTCATTCTCTAGAATGAGGAGGTTAACATGAGTACCTCCATGGTCAGAACCTTCATTAACATGATAATGTAGATTTGAAGAAATGATTTGGGCCCCCATGTTAAGAATGTTTCACATGTGATTCCATTTACCACATGTATATAGACCCAAGAATACATGTTGATGTGCTCGATGATCTGATCATTAATATTAGGTGGCTTTAGAAGATTCCTTGGATCGATGACATTAGACTGGATCATGGAGGGGACAATATGGGGCTTGATGAGATGAAATAAGAGAGTGATGGGATCCAGAGCACAAAACACCCTAAGAGGCCCTAGTCTGCATATCAGGTTCTTATGTGGGATGGGGTCCCTCCGTGTAGCATGTTGCTACACAAGTGAGGGTACTGTCCATGTAGCATTGTGCTACGTGGACTAGGGGTATACCCTTGTTGCTTGATGATAAGAGGGACTAGGTTACACCCCATAGCGATTTTCTACGCTGGGTCAGATTCTTCCCACATAGAATTTTACTACACTAGTCATGGTTTCACCTGCATAGAATTTTCTCATGTTGGGTGTTGGGTTGTGAAGGGGGAATCCGTTTTTCCCCACTGAATGGTGTCTGAAAAATTTATTTTATGTTTTACGGATGGATATCTAATTTATTATTTTTACAATAATTATATTATGTGAATTTTTACCTACTAGGAATATAAATCTCTATGTTTCAGCTCTCATCTAGGCTCTCCTCCTAACATCTCCATCTTTCAATTCTTTTCTCTCAGTTCCCCTTATGATTCTTTAAGGAATGGAGTGATCAAATACCTACATGTATGATCATCCATGGTGGGCTATGGGGATTCTTTTATGGGAGGCCACGGAGGATGCCCTGACCCACGAATGAAATCATTTACGGGGGTCATTATTCGTGGGGGCATAAATCAGAATCCATACCCACAAATTATTTGGTTCCATTTGTGGGGTCTGGAGGTACCCTCCCATCCCACAAACTATTTCATTCATGGGGGACTATCATTCTCGGGGTTAGAAATCACCATCCATCCGCACAAAAAAATGTGGTTATGATTAACGACATTGACAATCCTTCTAATCCTATAAACTATTTCATTCGTGGGGAACTTTGTGAAGCGAGGGAATTCCATGTAGAGTGGTGGTCTATGAAGTAATTTGCGCTTCAGAGGACCAATTCGTCCTTCATGGCTTCACCGATTTGACCATTTTTATTCAAAATATTCTTTAGGTTAATTATTTTACCCCATTTCTGAATTCATGGAACTCCTTCCTCCTTGCATGTAGACTTTTTAGGTCCCAAAAACCACATAAAATAAATAAGTAGAGAATATGGCATGTGTCCCATTGAAATAAAAGTGACATAAAAATACCTTACCCTAGGCCTCAAATTTATTCATAAACATTAAAAACCCTAATATAATAAATATATCTTTATTATAAATATATTACAGAACCATAATCATATATTTCATACCATATATGATTTACTTATAACTTTTTATTACCAATTTTTTAACAATCCTGGGTTAAAATCATATTTCGGGTAATAACTAATTCGTTTTTCATGTATGTTTTGGTTTGATATTTTTGGTCCTTATACATTGATCATGGATAAATCATCTCCAAAATCCAACCATGATATAAATATCATTTATATTCCTTATACATATAATTAGATTAATCCATTAATGATTGATATAGAAAATGATTTACACCCTTCATGGAAATCAGAGGCTATACGTGCGCATAAACGTTGTTTCCATTTTCTCGATGGACAGAACAAGAGAAAGGTAAATATTAATTAAAAATTGAAAAATAAATCTTATATCATAGATATAATATATATTAATTAAATATTCCCTTATTATCGTACTTTTCAAAATGAAATAAAAACATATCAAATCATATTATAGAGGCAGTAGTCCACACGTACACATGAGTGACGTTATCATTTTCTAATGGATTGGAAGGTAAGAAGGTAGATGTGATTAAGTAATTAAATAAGTATAATCACATCATGAATATAATATATATATATATATATATCTTAAATAAATCATTATATCTAGTCTTGATAGGTGGTGATGGAAAATGAATTACATCGGTTTGTGAGGCTGTAGTCTTCCATACACATGATCGACAGTGTCCTTTCCCATTTTATGAAAGTTGAGATTTATATAGGTTATGTAATTTACATAATAACATCTCATTATATTCTATAAACTGATGTTTTTATATTATCAAAGTTGAAAAATATTTTTATGAGATGGAAGAAGAAATATAAAAATGATTGATTAAGAATGATACATCTTCTTCAGAAAAAATCCTTAGGATTTTACCAAGATCCTTATTAGGAGGGTTTAACAATCACAATAAGGTCACTAAGACTTGGGTAAGGAATTAAAAAAGTTATTTTGTTTTGTATTTTATGAATAAAAATGTTTTATAATTGTGAAAAGAAGGTGAGATGGGGTTCCCTTTTATAAGCGGGGGAGAGGACACACTTGGATTATTTGAGAAGAAAAAGGTATACCCATATTTTAAAAATTAAAAATATCTCCAAAATGTATCATTATTAAACCATATATTATATAAGGTCAAAATATATACAAAAATAGTATTTTTACATGTTTTTAGGTTATTTAAACCCTTATGTTTTTAGTTTAAACCCCCAGTAAATCAGTTTTAACCTTAACTATGGTAATTAATATTTACTATTTTAACTGTTCATTACAACAAAAATTTAAGTTGAGGTCATTATAAAATATTTACTATGATAATTGAAAATATGGAATTTATTTTTCCAAATTCTGTTCACATAAGTGGAATATTTTAATTTTATATTAAACCCACAAATGTGATAAAAAATAAGTTTTCCAAATAAAATATTTCCATGAGTGTAGGATGTTGTTATATAAAGATTGAACATAAAATTGATTCCTGATAATTTAATTTCATGAATATATTTTAGGGTATTTTAGTAAGTTAATTTGAATAATATAATAAATATTATTTCATATATTTGGACTATTTATCGTGATTTGTGATTTATGGAAGCATACAACCAATAATAAAAAAAGGAACAAAAAGCAGCGAATTTGAGAATAAAAAGAAACTTCGCGTTACTGTACTTCATGGAGCGACGCGACACTAAAAATTTGAAATTAAAATATATATGGGAAGATTTTAAGAATCTTGAAAAAATTATTTTTATAACATAAAAAACCTCCCATGATAATGGAATATCACAAGATACTTTTGGTGGTCAAAAGTGACGAATTAAGACATTCTAGAGGTTCCAACACTAAAAATTGAAGATTAAAGTCCTATAAATATTACAAAACATGAAACATTACAAAAAATGAACCAATTAAATAATTTAAAGTGGAAAAAAATAATTTTTAGGAGGGTTTCATACTTTTTTGTTGTGAAATCAATACATATCATGAATGTCCAGGGACAGACCCAGATAGCTTGCATGTCATGAAACATTATACAGTGTGAACCAAGTACAAGACATGAATTAGTGAAAAATCATTTGGAAGAGGGGTTTATTATTTCATGTCATGAAATTAATACACATCAAGAATGTATCATGACATAACCATATATCCTATAAGTAATGAATTCATTTCATGTGGTGAAACACTTACTCACTGTGAATAATATACATGATGTGAAAGTGTAAGATAGATCCAATTATGATATTTTTATGTGATTCTCAATGGTGACTCAATATTTAAATCCATGAAACAATAATCTACCAAAAAGGATAAACCTGAGTCTCTATTATGGGTTATATTAATGGATACCTAAATGAAACAAGATCCACATTGGAGTTTATAAATATAGCGATGAGCTACTACTTATAGGGGAGATCTAAAGACCAATGCTTGGAGTGAGAAACGACGATGTGAGAGGTCCTCACCAGTTTCATATCATTATATCATTTATTATTTTATTTTATTTATTTTCTTACATCTTTCTCTCTCATCCCTAGGATGTGGTGGTGAAACTAGCCTTGTGATAGGATTCTGTATCCAAATGGGGATGGTGTCATTGGATCTATTTCTTATTCTTATTAATGTATTTGGTTTGCTATAATATATTTGTCTAATTATAATCTCTTTATTATTTTAATCATGACCATTGGTTAATTAATATGAAATAAGCCTTTTAATAGTGAAACTGGGTACCCAAAATTAATACATGGCCATTATCACATTCATGGTAACCACTTTTAAAAATTGTATTAAGAGAAACTCGATTTCAAAAAAACCCTAAATTACCAGACCAAGGGAAATTGAGGATTTTTGTGTTGAGGAGGGGATGTTATGACCATTTTATCCACCTCATATCAAATTTGACTCAAAAAATGGATTAATAAATTTATTTCCTAAAATCCAAATTCACATAAACCCTAAAACGAATTAACTCTAACATTCCTTTGAAATATAATCTCAATACAAACAAACTATTTTTCCTTTCTTTCTTCTTTCATTTTCCTAAAACCATTTCGAAAACCCAAACTACTCCTTTATTTTCGTCACCACTTTATTCAAACCAAATTATATAACAAAATTATTTTAAAACCCTAATAAAACTAATTTTATCATCTCCATGGAATCAATCATAACCTACAACTATATTCATTTTAATTAATTAAGTGTCATTGATATAATTTTTATAAATTTTTATTTTGATTAGACCTGAGGTAAATAATGGTTCCCTTTAATTCATTAAATTCCAAAGGCATAAATTTTAATAATAATTATATAACTGAACTAATTTTAATTTTATAACCATCTTAAAACAAAATGGAAATTTTAAATTAATGAAAAGAAATGACAGTTCTAAATAAAAAATAGTTTTTTTCTATTAATCAAAACTTTAATATTTTTATAAAATTCCTAAAAAATCACTCCAAGATAATTTTAACTTTCTGATTTCAAAGTTTAATTTAATATTTTTCAAATAAATTTCGAAAAAATAAAAATAAAAATATTATTTTTTCACAAAATGCTGTAAAAACATTTTTATAAGAAAAATTATTTTAAAAGTATCTAAAGGCATTACTAAAAATTAATTAATTATTTTATCTATATGTTTTATTTATATAAATCCATTATAAATTATTTTCAAAAAAACATTATTCCTACTCATATCGCCAAGTTGAAGGTCTAGGTTTTAACATTCATGTTTAAATAATAATTTTAATTGTATATCGTGGTTTGTTAAATCTCAGTGTTGAATGTAACATAAGATATCAATAAAGTTAAATCTATTTGAAAAAATATATTTCATAAATTATCATACTGCTAGAACCTCCCCATTATATTATTATGAATTATGTGTCTTAAATCTCATATTTTTAGAAATACATGTCATATACTTCATAAGTCATCAGTTTGGATTAGTTGGAGTTAGACTAAAAAATGAGCTTTGTATAGGAACCCATTTGTATTGTTGAATAAATAGAAAATAAAATGTGGGGTCATGAAAATTTATTGATATGTATACTTTGGAAATATGTAAACATGAATGTGTTGAATAGTAGTGGAATCATTGATGCATTAAAAATAGTGCATGATTTTTTCTAATAAAGAAGAACTCTAACTTCCCAAGGATGAGAAAGAAATGATGGGGAGTATTTTCAGGGCCCATTTGAAGTATTATAGTTCAATGAAGTTGTATATATATATTGAATTATTGGATGTTTATTGGTGAAAGGTGGTGTTTTCGAAGGGTTTTTTGAAGCTACATGGGTGGGTATATGTTTACCATTTTGTAAATTATCCTCAGGTGGGTCTAAAAGTTTGTTTTCATTATCCAGTAGTAAATGCATGTATGAATATAGGAGTCTTTTGGGACCATGAAAATATACTATAAATGTTTAAATTATATTCAAATAAGTATTTCATGGTCATCCACACTATCATTGAGACCATGTATATGGGTAATTAATTCCCGTAAAAATCAATGAAACCTTTATTTTAAATCTATTTTGGGTTATTTACAACCCATTATTTCTATCTCACTCAGATTTCTTGACCTAGGGTGATCTTGTGGAGAATTTTAGACATATATTTTCTAAATTACTTAGACCTTATAAAATTTTATTTATAGATCTAATGGGTTTGAGATGGGTGAGGATACCATGGATCTTGTGTTTGGAGACATAAGTCTTCCCTATCATTAGGTTGAGGTAGGTATCCTCTACTAGAATCCATTATCACACAAGTCTTATAAGGTTTAATATTATATTTTTAATGGAATTATATTATGTATTTAAAATGATTTATGGTTATTTAATGATTTTGGTGAAAGAGATTGAGGTGGAGGTGATTTTGTGAAATGGGGGAATGGTGGATTTCATAATGTGTGTAATTTATAAAAAAATTAGGGAATATTTTAATGCAATATTTGAAATGTATGTGTTGTTAAATTATTGTATTTATGTATATTTTTATATGTGTTTTTATATTGAAATTGTGGATTGGGTTTGGGTGAGGGTTTGGACATGGGTAGAATTCTCAATTAAGTATGGGTGACTTATCGGGTGTGATAAGGATGATGTAATTATTACTATAATGTAGGTTCTTATCTTGAACTAAAAAATTCATTTGTTCATTCATGGGTAATTAATTTCATTTTAAATGGTTTCAAACAGGGTTTATTCTTGGATTTAGAAACACCCAATGACTACCACATCTGTAATGAGTAATAGGTTAACCTTCGAAAGGCCAGAGGTCATTAGGGTTTCTTATAAACGACACTTAGGAACTCACATTGGTCAAGAGGGTGAAAGTTTAGGCTCATCGCACCCTATTGTGGGGAATTATTTCCTACTTCAAGGATCTCTTATAAATTTATGTCATTTTAATGAATCCTTCCCAAATCCCAGTATGGTACTGATTGTTGGGACCATGTTGGTTAAAGGT
This sequence comes from Viscum album, assembly GCA_963277665.1. NCBI lineage: Eukaryota > Viridiplantae > Streptophyta > Magnoliopsida > Santalales > Viscaceae > Viscum > Viscum album. Next base: position 113,722,952 of record OY728125.1, on the reverse strand, counting down.
ATTTTGAAGATACTTGAAGTTGTTAATAAATTTTTTTAGGTTAGTTTTGTATTTTATTTTCCAATATAAAATCACCTTACTTTATCTTGTTCTCCAAAAAAGGTAATCATATAAAGATGATTGAATTGAAATTTCTAGATAGAGTCCACCATAAATAGGGTTTTAGATGACGTTTTGCACAGAATGTTTGATCCTATGATACCTAAAAGTTTTATCAGATAGAGTGTTTGATAAAATAAACATAGAGATGATTTTTCCCTTTAATTTTTTTAACATCATGATTAATGAATGATTTAATAATACAAGTGTATTTAGAAAGGTATATAAAGTCATTTGTATATAAAAAGTTCATACTGTGATGTTCTATGGATGTTTATCGGATAAAAGCTATCAAATAGAGGTTTGGATAAGAAGAGTTTTTTTGGAAGTTTTTGTGCGTCTTTGATTAAAGGTTGTTGAGCATGGTGTATTTGGGTAACAAACAATTTCAGAATAATTTGTATGGGTTCATTCGATGATATAAAGATTTTGTATGATGTTTTCAATATTTTCTAGAAAAATTAATGTTTTTTAAGTATAAGTAGAATATACCAAGTAATTTAATCAGATAAAGTCTAATCGAATGAAGCCTATCATACAATCTCTTTCAATATCATCAAACAGATTCTATTAGATAAAACCTTTATACAAAGTCTATCACATGGACATGTATTAAGTTAATAAGATAAGTTTTTATAGGTATATTAGATAGAAGTCTCTGGTTCATCAAATGGAATGATTGGTTAAAGCAATTGTGTAGATGGTTTTATATAAAGTTCATCATTTAGAGGATGGTTTTTGAAGGCAATGATTGAATTGTTCTAATACAATTCATTGGATAATTAAAGTGTCTAGGGGAAGAATACCAAGCTCATCCTATGATTTTTTGATGGAAAATTGAAATGATTGTCATTGTATGAAAGTAATAATATAATGTTTTCCCAAATATATGGATGGTATAATGTGTTACCAATTTGATGTTCTTTTAAAAAATTTCATTAATCTCTCAAATGAAAAAATGATGAGTTGTTTGTTCAACATTCATATTATCATGATTGAATATTATGGTCCTTTCCCAGAGTTAAGAAAGTATGATTAAGTTCCTTAAAACCTAGGTTAAGGATGATTGAGTAAAGTCACTTATTTTGATATTTCAATAAGCTTCAAGAACAATCTTGATGTATTGAGAATAAGATAGAAAAAAATTTCAGTAGGATATTCAAAATCTAAGTTTTTTAAAGAGGGAAAATAAATTGTAGTTCTATCTTGTTCTACTTCAAGAATTAATATATAAATAAGGTGTTTGTACAACATGATAGGTATATTTTTCACACATGAAGAAGTAAGAAAAAGAACCACAGAAGTGGAAAGTTGATCAGATAGAATTTGCTAAAAATCATAGGAAATAAATTACTAGATTAGTTTTTAACAAAAATTGGTATTATATTGATGGTTTTTAGAAATGATAAGACTAAGAGGGTTATAAAGGAAGCAACCAAATAGTGGTAAGAAGAATCAATATAACTCCATAAAATGTTTCATAACAGGTGGGATTAGATAAACTGTATGAAAATATGAACAGATGGAAAGAGTGTAAGAAAGTGGTATTTGTTTTTAGAAGACATCAAACAATTTTTTCTAGATGGACTAATAATGGGTAAATTAGAAAAATAGGCAATCAGATGAATTTTTTATAAATAAGCCCTAGGGGAATGTTCTAACCTATTACTGGGAAGGAAAGTGAACAAGAAGTACTTTCAAAGAGAGAAAGTGTAAAGAAGTAAAGTACACACACTAATAATATATTTAATCATATTAGTGATGGTTTCTAATAGTTGTTACGATTCTTTTTACATCTTATGCCTATGAGAAGATCATATGCACTTCTATTTGATCATAGGGCAATGAAAGTGTAAGGATATTCTCTTTTTGTTTTAACAACATAAAAAGGATTGTTTTCTAGTAGATTTTGTGGTATGATACTATTTCCAAACAATTCTGTAACACCCCAAGCTTCCACTGTCCATTTCCCTTTGAATAATGCAATAGGTTGCGTTGTACGCAATTTGGAGTTTTAACACACCATGACCAATCAAACTAACCATTATGAATAGTATTACCCACTTTTTAAAATTTTATAAATTTTATTTTACAAAATTGTCTTCATTTTTGAATTCGTAATCTCAAAATTATCTCGGGGTGAATTTTTGGTATTTTTCTGAAAACTTTTAATTTTTGATGAATAGTGAAAAACAATGCGTTATTGTTTAAAACTGACTTTTTATTTAAATAATTAGTTATTTTATTTAAATTTATATTAGTTAAAAATAGATACATAATAACTATATATGTTCAATTTAATTTATTGGAGTAATTTTAGTATAATATTAGATATATAAAATTTTATTGATCTTTTTTACTATCTTTTACCCACCTTATAGGAACATTTGCAAATTTGCATAAAACTTAATTTTACCTCTTCTATGAATTGAATTTCTAAAATCTGAGAGACACATTTGATATTAGTACGTAAAATTTGGTTCAATAGGATGAAAATAGTTTTTGGTGAATAGTAACTTTTGACTTTAATTTACCATGGTTATTATTGAATAGGGTAATTAAAGGTAAAAATGATATTATTATTACCCTAACACATGTAATAATTCTATTTGATAAGTTTATTTCGACCCAAATCAACCTCAAGAATAAAATATGATTCTTTTCGTCCACTTGGATTAGATTAAGACATTTATTATTATTTTATTTAAAGAAGAGTTAAAAGTGTTAAATTCAACTTTTTTATAAATAAAACATTTTTAATATAGGGATATAAATAATATAAATTCAACTATAAATATTCATTATAAATTTAAAAATATTTCCTATATAATGGTATTTTACTTATAATTTTTAGACATTAAATAATTAAATTTATTTATCACACAATTATGATGCAGTAATTACATTTTTAATGAAATGTTTAAATAACTGATATTATAAATATCCAAATAAATCTAAGTTGAGACTTTTTATGAATTACACTAATTTTTAGATTCATATGACATTTTAGGGTTGATTAAATGAATATTTTTGTAGTAATAATTCTGTTATGACTTCCACAAAAAATCAATTACTAAATTGTGTCAAATTGACATAAATGAGTTTTTAAAACAAATACTATATTATTAAATGATATAATAGTCTTAAAAATATAAGGTTCAAACAAAGGACTTATATAATAATAGATATATCATTAATGAACCACTTGGGGTTATCTTGGAATTTTATATTAATATTATTAACCATATAGTATAATAATACAAGAAAACATGGTAAAAGTTAAACTATTTAACTAAAAGTTAAATTTAAATGATAAGGTTAATATGGTGACCTAAACCTATATAAAACCTATATAAAACTTTTTTTTTGAGATTTTTTAGACCCATCCCCACCTTACCTTCTAAAAAAATTATTTTAGAGCCATTATAAACCGAATTTGATTGTATAATAAAATAATATTTCAGGCTTTACCTAAAGTGACCCTCACCTCTCTTATAAAATGGTACTTCCTATTCTCACAAAATAACACCACCAAAGCCATTTATATCAGCCAAAAACTACTCAAATATCCTCCCAAATACCCTCCGTTTTACTTAGATTCCTTACTTTGATCTGAAAGCCAACCTATGGAGCCCTTTTGATCAACTCAAAAGGAAACACCCGAAGAAGAGGTAATAATTTCACCACCTCTTTCATAGTTATTCTCTTCTTCCACTTCCTCTTTCATTATTGTTTCTATACCAAAATAATAAATCCAGTACCTTATATATTTTCTGATGTTATTATAAATATCTTACAACCACATTCATTATTCTATCCATTCTATGAATGACATGTAACCATACGTGCGTACGTACAGCTTACCGTCTCCACGTCGTGATGTAGTCTTTTATTCATACACTTCATCATTTGGATGATTATAATAATGAGTATAAATGATTTAAATAATAAATATAACATGTTAATTATTATATATATATATGATATACCATGTAATTACATACTATTTCAGCCTCTATATAATGATATGGTCGCTCATGCGTACGTACGGATTACCGTCTCCATGAAAACGATGAAATTCATTCTCCATCCTAATCATTCAAGAATATTTTTAATTTTATGATTAAATTTTTTTTTTAAAAACTTAATATAATTACTTATATGAATCAAATACATCCTATCTATAAAAATTATGGCTTACAAAACCAAGAATATAAGGAAAAATGAATCAGTTAATACCCAAAAAAATGATATGACTAAAGTATTATTAACAAAGAAATATTAGAAGATCATATATGATATCATATTTATGTATTTGGTTATTTTATAATTTAATAATAATTATTTAACTATTATACAGGATGTTAACATACCATAGATCAAGGAAAAGTACATTTTAAGAGTTAATTCTACAGTCTCTTCATTATCCGAGGTTGTTTATAAATGAGTATCTACTAGGACCTCTTTATCATCCACATCCGTGTTTCTTGAAAATGAATTTCAGAACATTTTTATTATTTCCTAGTATATGGTTCAAAGTCATTTAAACCCTTGTTTGACTTTTTATGATATGTTTATAAAGGAATCTTTCCGTATTTTTCCAAATAAGATCCTTTACAACCTTTTCGAAAAAATTTAGGAAAGAATTTTTTTTAATTATACGGCGAGTGTGGCTATTTTCTACAATTGTAAGAACTTCAAAGCTTCCCTTACAAGATTATAATAATATTTTAAAAACAATTCTTTTCTTTTATAATTATGTGAATTTTAAATTATTTCGAAATAAAAAAGTTATATTTATCTGAAATAGTTTTGCTTTCATCTATGCCAACATCCTTTGATGGATTTTACACTTGTTTGAAGTTGATTTATTATGATAAAATATTTCATATTGTATTGATGGTTTTGTGATATGTTTGACTGTGGATGTGTTATTTTTATACCATTCATGTTTTCTAGATAATGTATTGACATTTCATATTCTATTTTTAATACTAATGTTTATGTTATGTTTCAACCTTTTCATATGAGGAATTCATTGGACTTAGTAAGTGATGGGTGGAGATCGCAAGATCTCCTCGATGCATCGGTAGGCCTCATGAGAAAAACTAGTATCTTGGCACAAGGCCTTGAAAAAATATTATTTGTATTCTTGGCACGATGCCTTGAATATGTGGTTATGATATCCTACATTATGCATTCCATCATTATTAAATTGGCTAATGATATTACATGTGATTATTCGACTAATAGAATATCCATGTGAATAAGTAAATCAAATTATTTGATTTATCTTTGAGATATTATGATTAAGTTTTTGTTTAAAAGGCTTGTGTTTTAGTCTTATACATTGCCTTAAATGTTTATACTTATTTAATAAATTTTCTACTATATTGTTATCCTTACTGAGCATCTGAGCTCACCCATTTCTGTGTTTTATTTTTCCTAGGATGTGAAGAATTATTTTATGGTTGACCAGAAAGGATAGGATAAGAAATATAAGTGTGTTCAAAGGGGAAAAAATGTTATTGTTGTTTTATTTCTCGATTTAATGTAAGACTTATGTATGTATCTAGTACTTCAAAGGCTACAAAACTAATCAGTCTTTCGAGACATGATTCCTTGTATCATGCCAATGTTATGTAATAATGCACCGACTATGGGAAACAAGGGTCGGGACATTACAGTTGGTATGAGAGGATGTTTAGTACAAACCTTGGAAGCTAGATTTAGAAAAAATCTGATTAGAAAACATTATGCTAAGATAATCATTGAGGATTAGTATTGAAGAACATCCTAGAATTTTGGTAATATGGAGATTTTTTGTATTTTTCAAGTAATATATCCATGTCTGGATACGACCTAGTAGAGGTGGCTCTGGCACATATGTACTCATGAGTAAACACTCCCACAAAGAGTTTTGTGTTTGAACTGGGGTATCCTAGTACACGATAATGGGCCTTGCTGCACTCTTGGTAATGACACTCCTGGGGGATATGCTTAGGATAATTCACATTTTCTCTACAAACTGTTATGAATGATTTATGAGTATATACCTCCTCAAAGAAAACATTTTATGATTATGGATTATATCTATAAACTGTTCAATTTATGTTAAGTGTTTTACAAGTTTGAAATTATGTATTGTGATTCATAGACTAATCTAGTGTATGTCATTGTTTAGAAATAGTGCCTAGTGGAAGGAATGGAAACCATATCAATGTATGTAATATATATAGGGATTTCCCTCCTACTCAAGATAATTATAGTGGAGCTGGTGATGCAGCTGGTTCTGATCATCTTATCACCATACTGGGACAACTCACTCAAGTTATGAACAATAACCTTACCTATGTAGAGCATCTTGACCCACAACATAGAGGATCAATGTTTGACTGCTTTATAATAAAAAAACCACCAACAATAAATTGTACAACAAATACATTTGTAGCTGATCAATGAATAAGTTACTTGGAGAAAATATTTCATGCTTTGGGGAGTAACGAAAGGGAAAAAGTTGTCATGGCAGTTTATCACCTTACGGGAGATGTAGATCAATGGTGGTCATTAATTCAAAATAAAAAATAAGATAAAGAAGTATCAAATATGAAATAGAGGGAGTTTAAAGATATTTTCTTAGAAAAATAATTTCCTCGTGACTATCGAGCTGATATGGAAAGACAATTTCTGAGTCTGAGGCAAAAGGAGGACGAGAATGTCACAAAGTATGAGGCTTACAATTCAAGGATAGAAAGGCATGCAACAGATTATGTACATAACCCAAGGAGTAATATTTATTGATTCTTTGATGGGTTAAAATAATTTCTCCAATGAGCATTAGTCTCACAGTTCTTCTCATCATACGAAGATATTGTCTCATGTGCTATCAAGACAGAAAATGAATTCTCTAAGTCTTATGACTTTAAAGAAAAGTAAGAGAAGAAGGGATCTGGGGAACACTATAGAAATGGAAATAAGGGGAAGAAGGGAAAATTTGAATATCCATCCTATGGAAAATGTGGGAAGAAACACCCCGGTACTTTCCTGAAGGGAATGAGAGTCAGTTATAAGTGTGGTAAAAAATTGCACCAAGGTCGTGATTGCAAGGGAAAGAAAGAGGCTATCAATATTTAATACTAAAATTGTAGAGAAAAGGGGTATTATGAAAATGAATGTCCTAAGTTCCAAAGAAACTTACCTCAGAAAAGGAAAAGGGAGGAAATCCAAGCTTATGTGATCACTACTACTGAGGTTGAATCTCCAAAATATGTGGTGGAAGGTAATTTAATGGTTTCCAAAAGTTTATCCACTGATTTATTTTATTTTGGATCATCGCATTGTTTCATATCTTCCCAGTTATCTAAGAAAATTAGATATTTCCAATTTGATTTAAGAAAGGAGTTATCAATAAAAACTTCTAAGGGAAGTATCATTACAACAATGTTTTGTGAATCAGTTCCCATTAGGGCATATGAATTTTATTTATCTACTGATCTCATCGCCATACCCATGATATAATTTGTTATAATCCACGAAATGAGTTTGATTTTGGATCATGACATTTATTGTAAGAAGAAGGAGGTTACAGTTTTCAATGATGATAAGGAGTACCTTATCTTTAGTGCAGAAGCATCACCACCTGAATATTTTCTAGATCTACCCCTAATAGCTCTACAAAATTAAATTATTTGGGAGGAAGAGAATAAAATAACTATGGGTGAGGAAAATAATGATCGAATATAGGACGTACATATTGTACAAGAATATGTTGATGTGTTTCCATAGGATTTACCAGGACATCCTCCAGAACGATAAATTGAGTTTTACATTGATTTAATTCCTGGTTCAAGGCCCATATCGAAGACCCCTTAAAGAATGGGCACTATATAATTAGTGGAAATAAAGAAACAACTAGAGGAATTGAGTAATAAGGGATTTATTTGGCCCAGGGTTTCTCCATAGAGATCCCCTATTCTTTTTATTAAGAAGAAAGATGGATCTATGAGGTTGTGCATTTACTATAGGGAGATCAATGCTATAACAATAAAGAATAAGTATCCCCTACCTCGCATTGATGATTTATTCGATCAACTTCATGGACCTCAATACTTTTCAAATATTTAACTTTGATCTAGATATCATCAGTTGTGTGTGAAGAAGCAAGACATTCCAAAAACTGCATTTTAAACTAGGTACGGGCATTACGAGTTTACAGTAATGCCTTCTAGATTGACTAATACACTCTCTATCTTTATAGATTTAATTAATAGAGTTTTCATGGAATATCTTGATGAATTTGTAGTGGTATTTACTGATGATATCTTGGTATACTCAAAAATATAATAAGATCATGAAAATCACTTGCGCATTATTCTGAAAACCCTCACAAGAAATGAATTATATGGGATGTTTAGCAAGTGTGAACTCTAGTTTTAGGAAATTTGTTTTCTTTGACATATTGCTCTAAGTATGGAATCTCTGTTAATCCTTCTAAGACAAGAGAAATACATGAATGGCCTGCATTGACGAGTATAATTAAGGTACATAGTTCTGTTGGTTTAGCATGTTATTATTGGTGTTTCTTCTAGAATTTTACTCGATTGGCTAACTCATTAAACAAGATCACACATAAAGGGGTCTAATTTTTTTTGGACAAAAGAGTGTGAAGAATGCTTTGAATAACTGAAGAGAATATTAGTAAATGATCCTATCTTGACACTACCATTAGGGAATGATGGGTTTGTTATTTATAGTGATGCTTCAAATAATGGACTTTGTTGTGTTCTTATGCAGAATGATAGAGTAATTGCCTATGCATCATGATAGGTAAAAATTCATGACCAAAACTATCCTACTCATGATCTTGAGTTAGAAGATGTAATATTTTCTTTGAAGATATGGAGACACTATCTCTACGGTGAAAAATGTGATATATATACCGATCATAAGAGTTTGAAGTATATTTTATCACAGAAAGAACTCATCGTGGGGAAAACATGATGGCTTGAACTACTCAAAGATTATGATTTCACTATACAATACCACATGGGGAAGGAAAATAAAGTGGCAGATGCTTTGAGTAGAAAGGATTATGGAGTTTTGAACAATATGAGAGTTGAAAGGGATACTATGTTCATGGATATAGTAAAGATGGATATGGGAATAATCATGGAAGGTGAAACATCAATACTTTTTTAAATGGTAGCTAAACCATCTTTACTAGAAATGATAAAGAGTTCTCAGACTGATGATGAGAAGTTTCAAAAGAAAATTAAAGCTGTGAATAATGGGAGACTGATCGACTTCGTATATGAAGTTTTTGATTTTGAAATTTGGGAAGAGGCTTTGTGTTCCTGACATAGCTGATCTAAAAAGGGAATTGTTGGATGATGCTCATAGCTTCAATTTCTCTATACACCCTAGTAGCATTAAGATGTATAGAGATTTTAATGAACATTTTTGGTGTAAAAATATGAAGAGAGAGATTTCTTATTATGTGTCAAGATGTATGGTTTTTCAACAAGTGAATGTTGGAAGACAACATCCTAGAGGAGTCATGTAACCAATTACCATACCTTAGTGGAATTGGTATGATATTATGATGGAATTTTTCATGGGACTACCAAATACTCCAAGAAGGAATGATGAAATATGGGTCATTATTGATCGTCTTACCAAGTAAGCACATTTTCTTGCTATAAGTGAAGATTCACCTCATGAACGTTTAACCGGACTATATATTATTGAAGTTGTAAGACTTAATGGAGTACCCCTATCGTTTCTTTCTGATCGTGATGTTTGTTTAACATCAAGATTTTGGAAAATTCTTCAGAAGGCCTTGGATACTGATCATTGTTTGAGCACTGCCTACCACTCTCAAATAGATGGACAATCAGAACAGACTATTCAAACCATAGAAGACATGTTGAGATCTTTCTCACTTGATTTTCAAGGTATGTGGGATTAGTATTTACCTATGATAGAATTTTCCTATAATAATAGCTTCTATTCAGGTATTCAGATGGCACCATATGAAGCATTATATAGAAAGATATGTCACACACCAACTTTTTGGGATGATGTTGGTGAAAGAAAACTCATAGGCCTAGAACTTGTTGAGGAAACAATGGAAAAAGTGAAGATTATCCAAACCCACATTAAAGCAGCTCAAAGTAGGAAAAAGTGATATGACGATAACCGATGAAGGGATTTGGAATTTTAAGTAGGTGATCTTGTTTTCTAGAATGTATCTCCATGGAAGGGTGTTATACATTTCAGTAAGAAGGGTAAATTAAGTCCCAGGAAAATTAGACCTTTCGAAATTCTTGAACGAATTGGAGTTGTAGCTTATCGTTTGGAAATGCTGCCAAGTCTCTCCAAAGTTCATGATGTATTCCACATATCATTGTTGATAAAATTCAGGCCTAACCCAATGCATGTAATCACCTATAAAGGAACAGAACTGGAACAAGACCTATCTTATTTCTAATAGCCTATCATAATTATTGATACAAGAGAAACTTTTTTGAGAAACTGGATGACTCGTCTGGTGAAGTTTCTATGGAGAAACCATAAGATTGAAGAGGCAACATGGGAACCTGAGGAACTTATGATGAATAACCATCCAAATCTTTTTATGCAGTAATATTCTATAAATTTTGAGGACATAAATATTCAAAGGAGTGGAGAATGTAACACGCAAAGCTTCCACGATATGTTTCTCTTTGAATAATGTAATAGCTTGCGTTGTACACAACTTGGAGTTTTAACACACCATGACCCATCAAACTAGCCGTTATTGTAGTAACCCCAGTTTTTAGTAAGTAACCCTTATTTTAATCTTTTTAAGTACATGAAGCATACGATAAATGGTTGGGGAAAGTTTGGAGACATTTAAAGCATAAAAGGGAAAAATGTGGGCATGCACGGGCTACGCATGGTTTGCCAAAACCGTGCGGAAGCCGTGCTAGTGTGGTCCCTTTAGATAGAGGAGACCACATGGTGTGCGCACGGTTTGGGAAAACCATGTGAGGAGGTCGTGCAGAGCACCCCTTCTAAGCAGTGACTACCACACAGGTAGCGCACCATTTGCCTAACTGTGTAGACTAACCGTGTGCGAAGTCAACTTCGATCCTATTTTTAAGGATCTAATCCATTTTATCCTTAAAGCCACATGTTTTTGCTCCTAGACGGCCCTAACTCAGGATTTCTATCTGGTGAAGGTGGGAGAACACTTACCAGGCGTTTTGGAAGTGATCCGGAGGCTTGCCTTGACATTTAGAGGTCGGTTGATCGAGGTAAGTCTTGTTCCCTCTTGTTTTTTAGATCTACTTATTCCCTCTTGAGGGATCCTTAGATCTACGCCCAGGGTGGGTAGATCTAAGGAAGTGGATGAATTTTAAGTCGGGTTTTGGTCTTGTTGGTGATATGGGAAGGAATCAAAGGAGGTTTCGTGGTGTTTCTTCCAGGTTCTTAGTTGGTTTCACCTATTGTTTTGAGGTAGGAGTGTTCAATATCGACTCCTATTGTTATAATTGACTGGCTTAGTTTCAAATTGGTTTATTTTAATGGTTTTGATTGTGAAAATCATGGAGTAAATCTTCTTTAGTGATGATTTATGGTTTTAATGAAATTGTGAAATCTTGGTGAATTGTTGTGCAAAGTGATTTGGATTCTTGAATTTAAAATATTGATTTTAAATTATGATTGCTTGAATTGTAAATGGTTTGATGAAAAATGGGTTTTCAATAAAATGGTGTTTTATTGAAATGGTTTGAGATTGAAATGATTTTTATGGATTTGGTTTTCAATAAAAAGGATTTTTACTTGAATGGTTTGGAATTGAAATGGTTTGAGATTGAAATGGTTTTCAATAAAAGGTGTTTTTATTGAAAGGGTGTTTGACATGACCGTTGGGAATATATGTGGTGTGTGTTCATGTTGCATGTACGAGGCTTGGTTGAAATATGACCTTGTGCTCGGTGCCAAACGTTTAATGGAACGATGGTAACTATATGTATGACGCTTGGTTGAAATATGACCTTGTGCTTGGTGCCAAAGGTGTAATGGCACATGGGAAACAATTACCTTGTGATGACTTGGTAGATCGACGAGAGATTGCTCATGAGTATGGAACTTTCATAACGAAGCATGCATGTTTGGTAGCATGGGTTGGGAAATGGTTCGGTATGCCAAAAAGGAATGTTTGTGAAATGGTTCTCAATCTTGTTTGTTTATTTTTCTAGAAAAATAACTTGTTAGAAAATTGGTTTCAATTGCTCTTGGATGATTTTGGTTATGAATGGTTTTGGAAACTTGTTTATATTTAGTTATAAATTTCTTTTGAAAAAAATGTTTTATATAAAATGTTTTTATATAAATGTTGCTAACTATTCTATCCTAGTGGCATGAGTAGGGAAGTCATTGGGGAAAACCTACTGAGTTTTATACTCACCCCTGCTTTGGCACGTTGGTTCTTTTGAAAATGTCGTATTTCGGGACACAGGTAAAGGTAAAGCAACTTATTGCTAGTGGCTTGTGCTGATGCTTGGGAGATTTTGTGGAGCTTGGAGCTTGTGGAGCATGGAGTTGTAGTGTCTTTTGAGAGACTTGAGTTTCTCATCCGCTTTGTACTTTGATACTTGTTTTGGTCTTTTTATTTTGTTTAATCTGATGTGGTTTGACATAAATGAAGTTTTTTTAGTTGTCTTTCAGTTGTTCATGCATCATATAGTGAATGTTTGGGTATGATTGGTTGGTTTACTGGGTTATTTCTAAAAGGGTAAATCGTCCCCCCAACTTGTATTTGAAACCCTTTGGAATTTATTTCCAGCCTTTGGCGCCTTGGGGATGTCACTTAAGGCCAAGTAATGACTCATTGAGCTCTCAAGCCAATGGGAATTGGCAGGTCATTACAAATGGTATCAGCTTGTTCGGTCCTTTCCTAACAAGTGGTCATCGATGTTCTCGGTCATGGAGTTGAAATTCCTTTTCGTCTATTCCTTGGGTTGGAATATTAGACAGGAGTAGGATTGTAAGAACTTGAAATTTATAGCATAAAAGGACGTATCTAACCCACTTATGCTGAACTTAAAGTTACCAGGGTGTTGGGTAGATAAGTGTTTTGGATGCACTTCTAGAATGTTGGAAATCTCATTGTCATGGGTATAGCCAATGAGATGCGCATGAAATGCATTATAGAGGAATGACTTCCCACTAGAATTTCATATCTCATTGTGAGGAATGAGTAAGGACATTGTGTAAGGTGCCAATTTTTGAAAAATGCAGAAATTGTTTTAAAAAAAAAGATTTTGAAAACAGAATATTTGATGTATTTTGAAAATGTTCTGATTTTCAAAAGGCATGTGGGATGTTTACAAAAATGGTTGAACATGGGAAAAGGTTGTTTTGAAAAACAATGTGGTGATAGTTGATGTGATATAATTTGAAGTGCTAAGCCTTTTGTTGATAGGAATTGAGACTAACGGCGTGCGTTGTTGGTATAGAAAATGGCATCCATTAGGCATCGTAGAAACCAAACCGAAGAAGCTACGAAGAATGTGGTTGCACCTGAACCACGTGTGAAGCAAGATCTAGATTAGAGTATCATTCAAGCATTTCAAGTTGTGGACATAAGGAATTAGAGGGATGAGTTAAGGCATGTAGACCATTCCGTACAATTCTAGAAGTAGAATCCACCCATCTTTCGGGGTGATTCTTAACCAGAAAGGGTGGAGGTGTGGCTGAGTAGGATGAATCGTATCTTCGATTTCATCGGCACACCAGCAGAACTGAAATTAAAGTTGGTGACGTATATTTTGGAGGATCTTGCACGACCGTGGTGGGAGCTAGTGGTGCAGGCTAAGGTGGATGAAGGCATGCGATGGGAGGAATTTGAAGAATTGTTCAACAAAAAATTCTATCCTCACACGTTCAATATCTAGAGGATGACAGACTTTATCAGCCTGAAGCAGGAGAATCTCTCTGTCACGGAGTATCCGACTAAATTCATGAATTTAGTGCTCTTTGCACTGGAAGTTGCTGCAAGTGCGTCGTTGAAGGCACGCATCTTCGAATTAGGGTTGTGATAGGAGATTCTCTCAAAGATAAATGTGATCTATATTACGGATAATACAGAGATGGTAAACAGAGAAACAGTAGATAAAAGAGACATATTAGGAGTTATGGGAGGAGGAAGTATGATGATACCCATGGTAATGGGTGCGAACTCTAATGCTGGGAACAAGCGGAAGAGGGACACCTATTTCGAAGGTGGGACTGCAAATCAGAACTAGGCGGTTGGATCAGTGAATCTTCCTCCACGACCCCAAAGCAGAGCAGGTTGTTTTCAATGTGGTTCGACTGAACACATAAAGTGAGAGTGTATGACGCTATAACTGCAAACTCCTCTTGGTGAAAGAGAATTTCAAGCCTTCATGTGTCGAGCATGTGCTATAACTGTTGATGGAGTTGAGCTGAAATGGGACTTATCAATGTTGGATATGAATTTCTATGATGTAATCATGGGTATGGATTGGTTGAAAAGGTTCAAGGCTCACATCGACTGTTATAGGAGAACGGTTAGTTTCATGACTGAGGGAAGCATTGAGCATATCTTTAGAGGAGATAGGATGGCAAAGGTAAGTGCAAAGAGCTTGTTGGAACCAATGGTGGGAACGATATCTCACCAATTGGCAACATTGACTTTGGCATCAATGGAAGAGATTTACTAAAATAGTTTTCCAGCTTTGGTGGATCAGTTTCCAAATGTATTTCCTAGGAACTTCTCAGGGTTACCACCTCTAAGGGAAGTGGAGTTTACGATTGATCCCCTTCTGGGGACTAGTCCTATTTCCCTTCTGTTTTATAGGATGGCACCAATAGAGTTATGGTAATTGAAAGTGCAGTTAGAGGAGATAGAAAGCTAGGGATTCAATCGACCAATATCTTCTCCATGGGCAGCATTGGTGTTGTTTGTGAAGAAGGCAGATGGAACTCTTCAACTGCGTGTTTATTATCATAAGATTAACCAAGTTATGATAAAAAACATATATCCACTTCCATGCATTGATGATCTGTACAATCAATTAAAGGGAGCTCAGTGGTTCTCCATGATTGAATTGCGATCAGGATATCACCAATTGAGAGTTCAGAAGGAGGATATTCCAAAGACAACATTCAGAAGCAGATATGGCCACTTTGAATATGTAGTCATGCCTTTTGGTCTAATGAATGCACCAACGGTCTTCATGGCTTTGATGAATCGGATATTTCAGCGATATCTGGATTCTCTTGTTGTGGTGTATTGTGATGATTCGAGAATAGGGTTGGGTTGTGTTCTCATGAAAGGAGACCATGTGGTTGGTTATGACTCAAGGCAGTTGAGAGTGCACGAGAAAAATTACCAAACACATGATTTGGAGTTAGCTGCAGTTGTCCAAGCTTTGAAAACATGGAGAAACTATCTCTTTGGTGAGAAATTTACTGTGTTTACGGATCATGAAATCTTGAAACACATTTTCTCACAACGAGATTTGAATATGAGGTAGAGGAGATGGATGGAGTATCTTCAAATGTTTGAATTTTACTTGATTTATACATCGGGTAAGGGAAATTCGATGGCCAATGCATTAAGCAGGAATTCGTATACTCAGTTGGTGAAAGAGGCTTCAGATGAGTGGCAGTTGATATCGGTCCTAGCTGACATGCGTATGGAATGTGAAGATCGAGTTGATGTTATGGTTTTCTTTCCATTTGCGCTTGTTCATGATTTGGTGGATATTTTAAAGGAGGTACATGCATCCGATGTAGACTTTGTTGCAATGAGTTCAAAACTCAATGGTGGGGAGACCATTGAGGGATTTAAGATGGATGGGAGTACTGTTTTTTGATTTCAAGATAAGATGGTTGTACCTTTAAATGATCAGGAACAACTCCTTCATGCTTACCACCATTCCAGATGGGATGTTCATCCAGGAATACAGAAGATGTATAAGGCGATAGAGGTACAATTTTGGTGGAGCGGCATGAAACGGAAGGTAGCTGAATTTGTTTCAAGGTGTTTAACTTGTCAACAAGTTAAAGAATAACATCAGTGGACAATGGGTATGTTGCAGTCTCTACCAATTCCAGTGTGGAAATGGGAGCAGATAACTATGGATTTCATTACAGGTCTTCCAATAATGGTCCGGAAACACGATTCCATTTGGGTGATAGTGGATCGTCTAACCAAGTCAGCCCATTTAATCCCTATTCGTGAAACTCATACGGTGGAAGATATTTCGAAAATCTATATCCAAGAAGTGGTAAAGAGACATGGAATACCAGTTTTAATCATGTCAGATAGATATCTGAGGTTCACATCTCGTTTCTAGCGATCCTTACAGAAAGCCATGGGAACTCAGTTGAATATGAGTATGGCGTATCATCCTTAGACAGATGGACAATCCGAAAGGATGATACAGACGTTGGAAGACATGTTGCATGCTTGTGTAATAGATTTTGGTGGCTCGTGGGAAGAGCACGTGGCCTTAGTGGAGTTCTCATATAACAAAAATTATCAGGCCTCGATACACATGGATCCATTTGAAGCATTGTATGGGTGTCCTTGTTGTTCTCCACTATGCTGGGTGGAAACGGGTGAAACTTCACTAGTCAGGATGAGCCTTGTCCAATAAACAACAGAGAAGATTTGGTTGATTAGATAGAGGATGGAGACGGATCGGTTTCATCATAAATCTTATGCAGATCACCGTTGAAGACCGTTGTCGTTCGTTGTGGGTGATCATGTATTCTTGATGATCTCTCCAAGACTTGGACATTGTCATTTCGGGAAGTAGGGAAAGTTATCTCCTAGATACATTGGAACTTTTGAGATACTGGAATGGGTTGGAGAGGTGGAATATCGGTTGGCATTACCACCACAGTTCAGTTTGGTGCATAATGTGTTCGATGTATCTCAGTTGAAGAAGTATCAGCCCGATCCTGACTATTTAATCAGATGGGATCACGTTGACCTAGAGCCAGATGCTTTATTAGTAAATATTCTGGTGCGGATTGTGGATAGGCAAGATAAAGTATTCTGTGGAAAAAGAATCGGTCTAGCGCGGGTTTTATGGCAGCATGGTTAGATTCAGGAAGAGACTTGGGAGCGCGAGAAAGAAATGAAAGAGCAGTGACCAGAACTCTTTTAGGAAAGTGATGGTTTTCTACTTTCGGGGGATGGAAAGGCCAATGGTGGGGAGAATTTAGTACCCATGGTTTCTGGTATGTAACCCTTGTTTTATGCTTTTTAAGTACATGAAGCATATGAGAAATGGTTGGGGAAAGTTTAGAGACTTTTAAAGAGTAAAAGAGAAAAATGTGGGCACGCACACGCTACACACGGTTTGCCCAAATCATGCAGAAGCCATGTTGGTGTGGTCACTTTGGACAGATGAGACCACACGGTGTGTGCACGGTTTGGGAAAACCATGCGAGGAGGCCATGTGGAGCACCCCTTCCAAGCAGTGACTACCGCACGATTATCGCACGATTTGCCTAGCCGTACAGACTAACTATGCACGAAGTCAACTTAGATCCTATTTTTAAGGATCTAATCTGGTTTATCCTTAAACCCACTCGTTTTTGCTTCTAGACAGCCCTAACTCAGGATTTCTCTCTAGTGAAGGTGGGAGAACACTTACCAAGAATTTTGGAAGTGATATAGAGGCTTTCCTTAGCGTTTAGAGGTCGATTGATCAAGGTATGTCTTGTTACCTCTACTTTTCTTAGATCTCCTTCTTCCCTCTTGATGGATCCTTAGATCTATGGACAAGGTGGGTAGATCTAAGGTAGTGGATGACTTTTAAGTCAGGTTTTGGTCTTGTTGGTGATAAGGGAAGGAATCTATGGAGGTTTCGTGGTGTTTTGACCCTGTTCTTGGTTGGTTTCCCCTATTTTGTTGAGGTAAGAGGATTCAATCTCGACTCCTCTTATTTGAATAGATTGGATTGGTTTCAAATTTGTTTATTTGAATGTTTTTGAATGTGAAAAGCATGGAATAAATCTTCTTTAGTGATGATTTATTGTTTTAACGAAATTTTGAAATTGTGGTGAATTTTTGTGCAAAGTGATTTGGCTTCTTGAATTTAAGATTTTGAATTTAAATTATGATTGCTGGAATTGTAAATGGTTTGATGAAAAATGGGTTTTCAATAAAAATGGTGTTTTATTGAAATGGTTTGAGATTGAAATGATTTTGATGGATTTGGTTTTCAATAAAAAGGAAGTTTTATTGAAATGGTTTAGAATTTAAATGGTTTGAGATTTAAATGGTTTTCAATAAAAGGTGTTTTTATTGAAAGGGTGTTTTGGCATGACAGTTGGGAATATGTGGTGTGTGTTCATGTTGCATGTACGAGTGTTGGTTGAAATATGAACTTGTGCTCAGTGCCAAATGTTTAATGGCACAATGGTAACTTTATGTATGAGGCGTAGTTTAAATATGACCTTATTTTTGGTGCCAAAGGTGTAATGGAACATGGGAAACAATTAACTTGGGATGACTTGGTAGATCGATGAGAGACCACTCATGAGTATGGGACTGTCATAAAAAAGCATGCATAGTTGGTAGCATGGGTTGGGAAATGGTTGGGTATGCCAAAAAGTAATGTTTGTGAAATGGTTCTTAAGCTTGTTTGGTTATTTTTCTGGAAAAATAACTTGTTGAAAAATTGGTTTCAATTTCTCTTTTATTATTTTGGTTATGAATGGTTTTGGAAACTTGTTTATATTCAGTTATAAACTGCTTTTGAGAAAAATGTTTTATATAAAATGTTTTTATATAATTGTTTCTAACTCTTCTATCCTAGTGGTGTGAGTAGGGAAGTCATTGGGGAAAACCTACTCAGTTTTGTACTCACCCCTGCTTTGGAACGTTGGTGCTTTTTCAGATGTTGTATTCTGGGACACAGGTAAAGGTAAAGCATCTTATTTCTAGTTGCTTGTGGCGATGCTTGGGAGATGTTATGGAGCTTGGAGCTTGTAGAGCATGGAGTTGTAGTGACTTTTGAGAGTCTTGAGTTGCTCGTCTGCTGTGTACTTTGATACTTGGTTTGGTCTTCTACTTTTTTGTACTCTGATGTGGTTTGACATAAATGAAGTTTGTTTAGTTGTCTTTCAGTTTTTCATGCATCATAGAATGAATGATTGGTTATGATTGGCTGGTTTACTGGGTTATTTCAAAAAGGGTAAATTGTTCCCCAACTTTTATTTGAAACCCTTTGGCATTTATTGCCAGCCTTTGGCATCTTGGGGATGTCGCTTAAGGCCTAGTAATGACTCGTTGAGCTCTCAAGACAATGAGAATTGGCAGGTCATTACAATTATGAATAGTAATATCCACTTTTTGAAATTTTATAACTTTTATTTTTTGAAATGGACTTCATTTTTGAATTCAGAATATTGAAATTAGCTTAGGGTGAATTTTTTGTAATTTTCTGAAAACATTCAATTTTTGATGAATAGTGAAAAACACTGCGCTATTGTTTAAAACCAACTTTTTATTTAAATAATTAGTTATTTTATTTTAATTTATATTAGGTAAAAATAGATAAATAATACCTATATATGTTTAATTTAATTCATTTGAGTAATTTTATAATAATATTAGATATATAAAATTTTATTGAACTTTTTATCGTCTTTTACCCACCTTCTAAGAGCATTTGCAAATTTGCATAAAACGTAATTTTACCGCTTCTGTGAATTGAATTTAAAAAATATGAGAGACATGATTGATATCAGTAAGTAATATTTGGTTCAATAAGATGAAAATAATGTTTTGTGAATAGTAACATTTGACTTTTATTTACCACGGTTAAAAGTAAATAGGGTAATTAATGGAAAAAAGGATATTATTATTACCCTAACATGTGTCCTAATTTTATTTTATATGTGTATTTTGACCAAAATAAAACTTAGGAATAAAATATTATCCTTTTGGTCCACATGGATTAGATAAGGATATTTATTATTATTTTATTCAAAGAAGAGTTAAAAGTGTTAAATTAAAATTTTCATAACTAAAACATTTTCAATATAGGGTTATACATAAGATAAATTTGACTATAAATATTAATTAGAAAGATACAATTAGTTTTTACATAATGGTATTTTATTTATAATTTTTAGACTTTAAATAATTAAATTTATTTATGACACAATGATGATGCAGTAATTATTGTTTTAATTAATAGTTAAAATAATTGATGTTATAAATATCCAAATAAATGTAAATTGAAACTTTTGATGCAATACACTAATTTTTTAGATTAATATGACATTTTATGGCTGATTAAAGGATTTTTTTTTTGAAGTAATCATGCTGTTATGACTTCCACAAAAATCAATTACTAAATAGTGTCCAAATTGACATAAATGAGTTTTTAAAAAAAAGACTATATTATTTAATAATATAATATTACTAAAAATCGAAGGTTTAACCAAATTACTTATATAATAATATATATATCATTAATAAACCACTTGTGGTTATCTTGAAATTTTATAGTAAGATTATTAACCAGTTAATATAATAATACAAGAAAACATGGTAAAAGTTAATCTATTTAACTAAGAGTTAAATCTAAATGATAAGGTTAATATGGTGAACCAAACATATATAAAACCTATTTTTTGAGAGATTTTAGACCCATACCCACCTTAAACTCTAAAAAATTCATTTTGGAGCCATTATAAACCGAATGTGATTGTATAATAAAATAATATTTCAGGCTTTACCTAAAGTGACCCTCACTTCTCTTATAAAAGGGTACTTCCCCTTCTCTCAAAATAACAGATCCAAATCCATTTATATCATCCAAAACCTACTCAAATATACTCCCAAATACCCTAAGTTTTACTTAGAGTCCTTAATTTGATCAGAAATCCAACCTATGGATCCCTTTTGATCAACTCAAAAGGAAACACCCGAAGAAGAGGTAATAATTTCCCCACCTCTTTCAAAATTCTTTTATTCTTCCACTTTTTCTTTCTTTATTGTTTCTATACCAAAATAATAACTATAGTACCTTATACATTATGTGATGTTATTATAAATATGTTACAACCATATTAATTATTCTATCCATCCTATGAATGACATGTCACCATACGTGTGTACGTACGGCTTACCGTCTCCACGTCATGGTGTAGTTTGTTATTCATACACTTAATTATTTGGATGAGTATAATAATGAGTATAACTAATTTCAATAATAAATATAACAGGTTAATTATTCTATATATATGATATAACATCCAATTACATACTATTTTAGCCTCAATATAATGATATTGTCGCTCGTGCGTATGTACGGATTACCGTCTCCACGAACGTGATGAAATTCATTCTCCATCTTAATCGTTCAAGAATATTTTTAATTTTATGATTAAAATTAATGTTTAAGAACTTAATATCATTCTTTATATGAATCAAATAAATCCTATATATAACAATCATGGCTTACAAAACCAAGCATATAAGGGAAAACGAATCAGTTAACACCCAAAACAATGATACTACTGAATTATTATTAACAATGAAATATTAGAAGATCATATATGACATCATTTTTATGTATTTGGTTCTTGTATAATTTAATAACAATGATTTAATTATTATACAGGATGTTAACATACCATAGATCAAGGAAAAGTACAAGGTAAGAGTTAATTATACAATCTCTTCATTATCCGAGGTTGTTTATACGTGAGTATCTACTAGGACCTCTTTATCATCCACATCCGTGTTTCTTGAAAATGAATTTCAAAACATTTTTACTATTTCTTAGACTATGGTTTAAAGTCATTTAAACCCTTTTTTGACTTTTTATGAGATGTTTATAAAGGAATATTTTCGTCTTTTTCCAAAGAAGGTCCTTTACGACCTTTTCGACAAAATTTAGGAAAGAATTTTTTTAAATTATATAGAGAGTGCAGCTATTTTCTACCATTGTAATGTAGGTTCTGGGTGCAGTGGAAGAGTGTTGGTGGGATTGCCCAACTTTAATTTTAGTGTTAAACGACGTTCAATCCGAGATCCATCAAGATATGAAAACGCCAGATCTTTGGAATAGAACGAAGAATGAAAAAGAAAAGAAGAGTCCCAGAACCCTTGAGATATGATCTTCATATGTTGGTTATAATTAATTTAATAAATTCATAAGAATTACATCGATGGAATTATTTCTTCATTGGAGTCTCCGGTCATGATCCTGGGATCCGTCGTTGCATCGTAGAATCCAAGTGTAGGATTCCTCTAGCGGTGATCCACACATGTACCACGTATCTCTGGACGTCACCGAAGGGAACTCGAGGTGCTAGCGCGGAAGATCCTTCGCTTGCGATGTCTATCTTCGATCGCCTTGATCCGGTGGAGGATCTTGGTTTCGTAACTTGAAAGCGTTCTTGGGGGAAAGGTAATTCTCTCTTGGCTTGAGAGTATTTCCAATCCATTGTGCACCACCAAAAAATCTCAACCTCATGAGAATAATGTAATTGGGATTTTTAATACTTAGAATAATAAAATGAATTAATTTCCCAAAAGCATTTAATTATTTCATTTAATTCCTAGAAATACCCCATGTCTTAATAATGACAGTTGACCATCATTATTACTTAACATGCATCCAATGTATCACATTTAATATCATTTAATTAAATAAATAATATTTTCTCACGAATCCGGAAAAATAAACTACACGGCGTGTATGTATAAACATACATGACCTGTACTTTTATTTTTCCAGTTTTATTTATTTTTCTCCACCTCATTTATTAGACCTTAAGTAATGGATATTTATTTCTTAAATAAATGTAACTGCATTACTCGCTAATAAATATATTATTTCTCCCACAATATATTCTCTCGAATAACTAGTATCGAAATAAATGCGATCAGGAATCCTTAAATAATTATTAAACCAGAATCGAGAATAATATTTATATAACTTGTTAAATTAATATTTAACTAAGATACATGGACACACATATTGTGTGACCCTCTAGGCCTCTTTCTCAGTGGCATTTGGCTGAGCCTGCCTAAAGTCCAAGGTTAGCGTCTAGGAACATGCCAAGGCACCCATAGAGAAAGAAGTTAACGCCGAAATGATGTGTCACCTCTTACAAACGCTTACCATGTAATATAATCCCTTTGTCTCGATATCTCTAATCAAGCAGGTTCCATGCTAGTGCCATCAACCCATGTTCTCGATTATTATTTCTTTGACTTCTTGGAATTTAACTCGGCCATACCTTACCATGGCCATGGATTTATGTAGGCTATATCAATTCCATCAAAGGGCCTGAGATATCTACTTCCGTTATGGAACAGAAGGGACAAATCCTTTCTCGCATTATCTATTAATGCAGTATTACTCATGACGCACCCAACGTATCCTTCCTCACTGCGAACAGTGTGTCGTCATAGTTTTCATCAATACATCTAAGTGTGTGAGTTTTAATACCCATTAATAACAATCTTAAAGTCTAAGGACTAATACACACATCTGCAGATAGGAACATCCAATGACACTATGAAATGCGGATTTCCTACTTACGGGTATCTTTCTCATAATATCCTCCTGGATATTACCAAAGGCGCACACCATGAGAAGGTGCCTTAATTTTTTATGAGTCCTCACCCCTAATGACTTGTATTATTTGGCCCCTCAAATAATATCATCCGACCATAGAATATACTTTCAATAATTGTGTTATGGAACTTCTGGGTTCTCATCATAGCAGGGATCTGCTATGACCCTTTAATTCAATAGCTATCCCTAGGACATTATCACATGCATTCTCACACAGAAGAATAATTAAGATGTGATAAGTTTTTTATTAATGAATAAAGTACAAAGTAGTTTGTTCTAGACCACCAACTCCAACAGACTCCCACTTAGACTAGAGCCAACTGCTAACAACCTTTAACCCACAAGCTCTCACATGATATTCATGCTTCTGCTGAGATAGGCCTTTAGTCATGGGGTCTACCATGTTCCCTTATGTGGACACTCTGCTCAGTGCAACTTCACCCCTCTGATAGAAATCCCTCAAGAGGTTGTACTTCCGAAGTATGTTCTTTGTCCGTTGATGTGACCATGGTTCTTTTGCAAGAGCCACCGCTGCAGTATTATCATAATAAAAAGTAATGGGATCTTTACTGATAGGCACCACATCAAGCTCCTAGACAAATTTCCGAATCCAGATGGCTTCCTTGGCTGCATCAGAAGCTTCTATATATTCAGACTCTGCTATAGAATCGGCAACAACTGGCTGCTTTGAACTCTTCCAGCTCACAGCTTCTCCATTGAGACAGAAAACATATCCAGATTGCCACTTCAGATCATTCGGATCTGTCTAAAAACCAGCATCAGCATACCTTCTGATGACAAGCTCCTCATCTCCTCCATACACCAGGAACATATCCTTAGTTCTTCTCAGATACTTAAGGATAGTCTTAAAAGCAGTCTAATGTTGTTCTCCTGGATTTTCTTGATATCTGCCTACCATGCTAAGTGCATAGGCAACATCAATCCTGGTACATAACATGGCATACATGATGGATCCTATAACTGAAGTGTATGAGATCTTACTCATTCTATCTTTCTCTTGTGGTGTCTGAGGACACATTTTCTTAGAGAGACGTAGGACATGTGACACTAGAACTAATCCCATCTAGGATTGTTCTATACTAAATCTCTTTAGTATCTGGTCAATGTATGTACCCTGACTTATTCCAAGAATCCTCTTGGATCTATCATGAATGATCTTGATCCCTAGAATGTAGCCTGGTTCTCCCATGTCCTTAATGGCGAAACACTTGTTCAACCAGTCCTTAACTAACTGTAAGGTTGGTATGTCATTTCCAATAAGCAATATGTCATCAACATATACTACTAGGATAACGATCGCATTCCCATTAAACAGCTTATAAACACATGGCTCACATTCGTTCTTAATGAAACAAAATTCCTTTATGGCTTTATCAAATCGAATGTTCCATGACCTGGATGCTTGCTTCAATCCATAAATGGATTTCTTCAACTTGCAAACCCGTTTGGCTTCACCTGGTTTCACAAAACCTTCTGGTTGTGTCATATATACATCTTCCTGAAGGTTCCCGTTAAGGAATGTTGTTTTGACATCCATCTGCCAAATCTCGTAGTCATGGTAAGCTGCTATGGCAAGTATGATTCTTATGGATTTAAACATGGAAACTGGCGAGAAGGATTCATCATAGTCAATTCCTTGACGCTGTCTGAATCCTTTAGCCACTAGCCTTGCTTTATAGGTGCTAACTTGACCTTCCATGTCCATCTTTCTCTTGAATACCCATTTACATCCGACAGGTTCTACATCAACTGGCTCATCGACTAGAACCCAAACATGGTTTTGATACATGGAATCCATCTCAGAATTCATAGCTTCTATCCATCTTGCAGCTTCTTAGCTTTATACTGCTTCCTTGTAGGAGAGAGGTTCATCATTGTCCAAAAATAATGATTCACCATCCTCGGTGACTAGGAAACCAAATCTCTCTGGTTCCCTTACCTCTCTTGAGCTCCTACGCAGTACTTGTGTTTCTGGAACCTCTTCCATGGGGACCTGTGTAACTTGTTCCTGTACGAACTCCTGTGTATCTTGAGAATGAACTTCATCGAAGTCAATCATGCTCCCACTATCATTCTTTAGGATGTGCCCCCTCTCAAGAAAGACGGCTTGTCTGGCGACAATCACTTTCTTTTCATGAGGGTTATATAGGTAATATCCTTTCGTTTCCTTATGATATCCTATAAAGATACACTTCCTACCCTGAGGTGCTAGTTTGTTTCCAAATAAGGCCTTAACAAATTCCTCACATCCCCATAAACATGTATGCGACTAAATGGGTTTCTTTCCATTCCATAACTCAGAGGGAATTCCATTTTACGCCTTAGTTGGTACTTGGTTTAATGTGTATACTGCAATTTGTAATGCATATACCCAAAAGGATAATGGAAGATCTGCATGACTCATCATCGACCTCACCATGTCCAATAAGGTGAGGTTCCTCATTTCACTAACACCATTCCACTATGGTGTATAAGGAGGAGTGAGCTGAGATAGAATCCCAGACTCCCGTAGAAGATCGATGAACTCTTGGTTTAGATATTCTCCACCTCGATCGGATCAAAGCTTCTCTATCTTCTTACCAAGCTGATTCTCTACTTCATTCATGAATTCCTTAAATTTCTCTAAGGCTTCTAACTTATACCTCATTAAGTAGACAAATCTGTATCTACTCAAATCATCAGTAAAGGTAATGAAGTAAGAATATCCTCCTCTAGCTTCTACTATAAATGGTCCACATACATCTATGTGTACCAATCCTAGAAGCTCTGTGGACCTTTCACCCTATCCTCCTAAAGGCGGCTTGGTCATTTTACCTTGTAAACAAGCGTGACATCTATCAAGTGGTTTGAGCTTAGTGGAGTCTAAATATCCCTCTTGATAGAGCTTTGTCAAACGTTTCACGTTTACATGACCAAGGCGGTGATGCCACAACTGGGTGATGTATGAGTCATGTGAGTTTGTTTCATTATCGATTACCTACACTTGGTTTTTGTAATTTAATACATACAAACTATTATTAAAATGCGCCATACCATAACATACGTTGTTCTTATAAAAGATAAAACCCTTATTTCCAAACTTGAAAACAAATCCATCCATATCCAAACAAGATACAGAAATTATGTTCTTGGTAACACTAGGCACAAAATAACAGTTTTGTAAAACCAAAATCATGCCAGTTGGAAATGAGAGGTGGTAGTCACCAATAGCCAACGCAGCCAGCCTTGCGCCATTGGCAGCTCGAAGATCCACCTCTCCATTGATAATCTTTCTAAATCTACTTGGTTCCAACATTTGAATACAGAAGTGAGCCCCACAAGCTGTATCTAATACCCAATGTGTAGAAATAGAAAGATTGCACTCGATAACAAACACACCTTTAGAATCCCCATGATTCTGGGTGCTTGTTGGCGCCAAAATAATATGGCACGAAAGAAAGAAATGAAAAAGAAGGCTGGCACGCTGCCTCGCGAAGCACCACCACGAAGCACCGCCGCGAAGGACCAACGTGAAGAATCTCGATCCTGGCGGCCTCGCGAAGCTCCAGAGGCAGTAATGCTCCGCAAACTCATTTGACGTTCGCGAGCCACCGCGAAGCTCCAGAGGCGGTAATGCTTCGCGAACACATTTGACATTCGCGAGCCACCGCGAAGCTCCAGAGGCGGTAATCCTCCGCGAATGCATTTGACGTTCGCGAGCCACCACGAAGCTCCAGAGGCGGTAATCCTCCACGAACGCATTTTACATTCGCGAGCCGCCGCGAAGCTCCAGAGGCGGTAATCCTCCGCGAACGTTGTTGACGTTCGCAAGCGCGCCGCGAAGCACCTGAGGCGGCGCACGAGTTTTGCTTCGCGACGCCCATTTCCTATAAATACTGGACTCCCCCTGAGTCCCAGAGGACGGACAATCCGACCTCTCGGCTTCTCCTCTCCCGAATCGCGAAGCATGCTTTGCCCCAGGAATCATGAGCTCCTCGAGGTACTTCTACTTCGTGAGACTCCTCTACATTGTCTCATTTTGAGCCCCTCTTCCGAGAGGGATGCCCTTCGCGAAGCTCAAGGGCATTCGCGAAGGAAGGGGATTCCCAAGGGAACTCGGGCAGCCGCTGAGTGTTTATGCTTCGCAAAACACCCAACTCATGCTAGTGATCCCTATGCTAAGGCAGGATCGCTACACATCGTGAAGCACACTGCTTCGCAGGACCCTGCTTCGCGAGGCACCCCTTCTTCGCGAGGCAGTGCTCCGCGAACACTGTTCCACTTTGCGAAGCACCTTCCACTCACACCTATGCCCCATGCTAAGGCCAAGGCACTCCACTTCGCGAAGCACACTCCTTTGATTAGCGATTACTCTTCCCGTGCGACCCTCCATGTTTGCACGATGCGATTTCAAAGTCCCATGGACAATACCACCCATAGCGTTGCTTCGCCTAATGCTTCTTCGCATAGGCACACTAACAGCTATTGCTTCTTCACATAGCCACGCTAACGTGGACCCCTCGATGGTTCGTTCCACAACCCCGCTTAACCATGGCCTTACTGGTACCTTCCCTTCCCCAAGGACCAGAGGGTACCGGTTATGTAAGTCCTAGGGGTGTGGAGTGAACCCACCTCGTCTGAGCTGCAGGACGTTAAACTGCCAAGCACCACGTCCTCAACACATGACGTTAAACTGTGACCCAACCTCGTCTCCCTCACGAAGGGTCTCCCCCATCTCGAACATTTTTTTTACACCACTCGTCTCCACGGGAATGGAATCACCCATCCACAAGGGATGATATCCTCCTTATCGGAGTGGCGTATGTTCGTAGGAGAAGGGCGACCCTAGTTCCCCAACGGATGGCTGCACCTCTGCATCTCTGTACTTCCTCACTACCAAGGTCAGTGGAGGGCGTGATAGGGAATGAGGCACCTCCCGTCATTGGACCAAGGTCCATCTTTCTCACACTTTGTCGCACCATGGGCCTCCATCCTGGAGTAAGTCCCAGCACCATGGGCCGCCTAACGCGTAAGCCCCTCTTCGCTTCTCACGGACGAATCCTTCGCGACGTGATCGTCAGGTCCTTGCAACCTCTTGTTTCTCACACCAAGCATGACTCACGTGGGCTTAGAGCGAGCACCGACCCTGACCCCCATCCCAGCGAACTACGAGGAATTTGATCCATGTCAAGGCATGGTACGTAGGAAGCCTCCATGAGGTTCAAGCCCACCCGTCATTTATTCACGTCGGGTCCCATTCTTGTCCAGCATGACGTTAAACTGTATGTCTCCGTCCCGGATGACATTAAACTGCATTCCCTCATCCAGCATGACGTTAAACTACATGCCTCCTTTTGTCCCGCATGACATTAAACTGCACACCCATTCCCACCTGAACTATGAGGTCTTTGATCCATGTCAAGGCATGGTACGTAGGAAGCCTTCCAAAGGTTCAAGCCCACCACCCATTGGACCAAGGTCCACCTTCACGTCGGTTCACTGACAAAGCCCCATATGAACTATGAGGTCTTTGATCCATGTCAAGGCGTGGTACGTAGGAAGCCTCCACGAGGTTCAAGCCCACCCATCATCCAATTCACGTCGTGTTCTACCCACATCCAACATGACATTAAACTGCAATTCCAGTCCGATGGCAAGCCGTTGTGACTAACCCGAACTACGAGGACTTTGATCCATGTCAAGGCATGGTACGTAGAAAGCCTCTACGAGGTTCAAACCCACCATCCGGTCGTTCCGACCTCATTCACGTCGGTGCACCCCCGTCCCGCATGACGTTAAACTTCATTCCCCAATTCGAACTACGAGGACTTTGATCCGTGCCAAGGCATGGTACGTAGGAAACCTCCCCAAGGTTCAAGCCCACCACTATCAGACCCACGGGTCTACTTTCACGTCGGTACGCTGACAATACTCATTGGACCAAGGTCCACCTTCACGTCGGTACACTGACGATGCCCATAGGACCAAGGTCCACCTTCATGTTGGTTCGTCGATGACTTTCATCGGGCCAAGGCTCACCTTCACGTCGGTTTACCAGCACCATCCCGAACTACGCGGACTTTGATTCCCTGCCACGGGGATACATAGGAAGCCTCTTCAAGGTTCAAGCCCAACTTCACCATCGCCCCTGCGATGGTCCCATTTCACTCCCCCTCCATTCCATTCATCAACCTATCACCTATCCCGATTCTCACCTGGACCGTCTTATCCCGGTGAAACCATGTCGATACACTCTTCTTCACAGCCGCCCATGGGCCGGCCCCGGTATCGACATCCCTTCAAGGAGAATCCCTCAATCCGATCTATCCTAGCTAATGCTCTGGTTGGGTTTATC
The DNA here is from genome assembly GCA_963277665.1 of Viscum album. Classification (NCBI taxonomy): domain Eukaryota; kingdom Viridiplantae; phylum Streptophyta; class Magnoliopsida; order Santalales; family Viscaceae; genus Viscum; species Viscum album. The sequence continues at coordinate 113,692,862 of OY728125.1, read as the reverse complement.
TATCTCCGCTAGACGTTAAACTCGCGACATACCCTGTGTTGAACACGAGAAGCTGAGGAAAACCTCAGATATGTGTCTATGGCATATGATTCCCCGCGCTCGATGTGGGATGCCTCGGGCTTCCACGCCCTCGAGAAGCCCTGTGGACAGGGATAACAGAAAGACATGCCAGGTTCCCTAGCATCCAGACATGCTACTGATGCCTCAACGTGACTACTCCCCCGACTGAAGGTTACTGCCCTGACCAGACCCTTTGGAATGTCCCGAAAGAAGCAGTGTAATTAACCGGCGTCCATGGAAACATGGCACTGGGAAGAGTTTCACGAACTACATATTAAATCTATGAGGGAGACCTGGACTAGGTGACGAGTTCTGAGGAGGAATCCACAGGAGGAAGAACCGACATCCCATCATCCCATTTCGATCAAGGAGCAGACGTCCCTGAATAAGGGGCGAATGTCGCCTGCCTTTGGAAAGCGGGAATGTGGGGAATCAAAGCGCCGCGCGTCCTCCTCCATGGATGGACGGGCGCGCGCCCTGGCGAAAGCGTCGGAAACAGAAATGGTGAACCCAACGTGAAATTATTCTCCTCAATATGGGGATTAGTAGCGTTTGTGGCACCAGTAGATTGACGTTTCACCGGATCCAGATATCCAGCACCTGGTCCTGCCAAGAAAATAGCGGGCCTGTCGTGAAACTCACCGGAAGTCGGGGCAGTAGAATGTGGAGCACTCCATTCTACAACCTGTTAGCATGGATCCTTCTTACAGAAGTGAAGAATGGAAGGACGCTAGGGCACTGGCTGTCAATCCTTTTCCTCTCAGTACTGATGAGTTGATCCCTTTGTTTCTCAGGAACCAGGTTACTGTTATAGAGACGCGATCACCATCCACTCCTCTCCCACGCAGGGGCAGGGGAAACACTGCCACGGCCACCCCACGTAGCGCCTCTATCGCCACGACGGCCGCCACATCGCGGAATACGGGGCGCCCACGTCCCCTTTCCCCTTCAGAGGTCATCCAGTGAAGGGTGATCAACAACCTCGTGCGCAGGTACGAGGAAGAAGGAGTCATCCCAACTCGGGATATGGACCTCCTGGACCTGGAGGCCTCCAGGCCCCGCCGTCAACGCCGCCCTAACAGTCCGCGCAAGGAGCCCCTGCTCCCCACCCCAACATTCAACCATTTCGGGAGCTTGTCTCCGGAACGTCTTGATGACTCCTCGCCTTACGCTAATGAGGCAGGCACCGTCCGGCTCAGCCCGCTCAGGGTCCCGACCCAAGGGCTCCAGGCGAGAGCTCCCGCCCTGCCGCGTCAGCGCCGCCGTCTGGCCCCACAGGAAGAGCAGGCAGGCCACATCCCTGCACCACCTGCGCCAGCTCGCCTGACCCGACGTCAGCGCCGGGCCCGGGCTGAGGACGCTCGCCCAGGCGCATCAACGTCGACAGCTACAGTGGCCCGAGCCACCGCCGACGTGCATCGTGAAGCCCCTGCATACACTGAGCAGGGGCACTCCTTCACCCCACCAGGATCGGGACCCCAACCACCCCACGGGCAGGCTGGGTTTACTCTCTGGGTGGCAGGCCCAAGTGGTGATCGTCGCGAACTAAACCACGGTAATGTCACCCTGTACTGAGGTCCTCCCCGTACCACTACTCCACAGAGCGTGGGCCTTCCCCACTCTGAAGTTCGTCATGGAGGCATGCCTCGGGCTACCTCCATCCCGAAGGAAGACCTGCCCCGCGGCAGTGACGCTCAACGTGGAAACCTTTCCCGCACACGTTATACAGGGTATAGAGTCCATCCTCCTGACCCCGACCACCAACCTGAAGGCACCATCCATCCGGTCCTTCTCCAACGTGGGGGCCCTCCCTACGTCCTCTCTGCAACCGACGAAGGTCCTCCTCGCCCCAGCAATTCGAGGAGTGAAGGTTAGCCTCGCTCCACTCGCATCGACCATGGAGGTCCTCCCCATGCTCCTGCCAGTTCCTACAGGGGATACGCCTATATGGGTGATGTCCATGGAGGTCCTCCCCATGTACCCTTCGACATTTTCCCCAGTGCACCTCGCACCCCGGGTATCTCGAGTGGGGGCCCTCTCTGCCACGGTGCCAGCGCCACCCCGAGGCTGCCTGATAAGGGTCAACCCTGTCCCGAAGAGCCACCCTGAGGCAGGAGAGCGGGTCGTCGCCGCAACAAGAAGAATCCTGAGAAGGTCCAGGTGGAGATCAAACCTGCCCGCTTCTCCGACTCAGAAGCGGAATACGATTCAGTGATGGAACCTTCTCCTCGCTCCTCCGTATCAAGGACTGGGGCAGGAACCAGACGCGTTAGCCTCATTCTCCCGGAATTTGAGGTCCACCAGATTCCCATCTCCCTCCGCAGGTACATCCAAGAGGAAGAAAACCTGGGAATTCTGCAGGTCTCGACCGCGCAATCACCGCCCTTGTCACCAGAAGCACCCTCTACCTCTACCAGAGATCACAGAGAGTTGTTTTGGGGGCCAACGACGGTAGAGCGATGACACGACCTGTCACCGGTAGCCGCGTCTCCTGTTTCGGAAGCTGTGGTTATCAGCCCGTCGTATCGTGACATCGTGGCTAGGTCACCTCACTCTTCGGAGGAAGGCCCGGAATTCGGCGGCAAGTCAGCCCGTTCGCCGTATTCTCCACCGCCGAGCTTACTATCTCAGAGGTCCACCTCGGTACCGCTACCGGTCCCTCAGCCGCCCCCTGTTGACGAGTGGGGCAACACAGGGCCAGACCCTGAGTCCGAGCCCAGGAGCTTCGGAAGTATCCTCCTGGCGGATTACTTCCCGGAAAAGTTCTGGCCGACGGCGGTGCTGAATTTTCGCATACCGGAGTCTCTCACCCCTGAAGAAGTGGGGTTCTTTTGTCGAACCCTATGGGTGACACACTTCTTCCTTCATTACGAACGGGTGGTGTACCCCAGAAGTCGAGAGCACTTCGAGGAAATCAGCGAGCAGTGCCGCTTTGTCAATGCGGCCGCACTCCTTGTGGCCCAGCACCCTGAGTCGCCAGGCCACCAGAGCACCCTTCAACGAAAATGCGTTCAGAGTTTTAAAGCACTCCGCAGAATCATCAGGGAAGCCACCCCCATGTGCAAATCCGTGGTTGGGGACACTATGTCATTCTCCTCTTAGGCCCTATCCGACGGCAGCCCGATTCGCTATGCGACATCGAGGACATGCCCTCGAGAGGGGTCGCGGTCCACATGGCTAACGTCGTGGACAAGGAAGATGAGCTTGAATTCCTTGATAAAGATTTCCCCCCCGAGGGCGTACTGCCACTGCTCGACCCATCAGGAAGAGTTACCCATCAGCAGAGGAACCTGCTAGGCCTCCCTGTGCCCACCGAGTCGCTGGTACTCGGTCGAAACACTGGAAAGGGTAAGGAGCACGTCGGAACAGTGAAGCACTCCGACCCGTCCACCTCTATGCAGAAAATGGACGAAGATCCCGAGAAGGCCACGTTACACCAGCTGCTTGCCGAGCAGAAGAGGATGGTTGACGAACTTTTTGCCGAGCGCGCCGTAGAGCGACGACCCGACTATGGTAATCCCAGGCCGGAGCAGCAGGGGCAGGAACAATTTCCCCCGGTGAGATGCCTCTGGGAAACCCTGATCACGCTACTACCACAGACAGGGCAGAAGCCGGAATGTATGGCAAGAGGGCACGATACGTCTCGCCAAATCCCCCCGAGCGACGAAGAAATCTGAAGAATCCAGTTTGGGTTCCCCCAGTCACCCCGCGGGTCGTCTAGCCAGTTGACCCACGAGCGGCCGAAGCCACCTACCGTGCTGAAGAACCTGGCAATGCACTTGTGGTTAGGGATCCCCGTCAAGACAGGGACCCCCACCCGGATGATCTTATCGCGGCGCTCACAGCCCGCCTCGAAGTGTTGGAAACGCGGCAGGTGGCGGTCCCACCGGATGGCAAGACTTATCCCGCGTGGGTGGATGATATGCCCGCACCTCCGGGTTTTGGGAACCCCACTTTCTCACCCTTTAATGGGACAGGGGACCCGCCGCAGCACTTGGCTCATTTTTCTTCCAGGTGTGGCCCCATGCTGGGGACCCCGGCTCAGCAAGAATCCGCCAAGCTCCGATGTTTCGTATAGACATTGGAAGGTCCGGCATTCATCTGGTATAGCCAGCTCCCTATCGGATCGGTGACCGGTTGGGAGGATCTTCGCCGGCAGTTCTTATACCAGTTCAGCTCCACCACGCGGAAGACCAGTATTGCAGACCTCTTCAAGTGCAAGCAAAGGCCTGATGAGCGGGTTGCAGATTTCATCGCCCGGTGGAAGGGACTTACGTATTCCCTCGATATGCCACTGACTCAGGAGCAACTACTGACGATGTGTGTGGGGAACGTCAAGACAGAGCTGGTACCCTCCCTGATTACCCAGAACTACCCTAGAGGGTTCAAAGATTTCTCAGATAAGGCTCAACGCCTTAAGGAAGCCCTGCAACAGGCCAGTCAGGCACGTTTTCTGCCCCCTATGATCCAGGCCAGGAGGACCGCCATGGTTGAACCCGCCGCGGTGGCCCAAATAGAAGCCCTGAGGCAGCTGGAGTTACTGCCGGTGGCACCACCCCCGAAACCCCGCAGAGGTCCTCCACCTCAAGCACAGGCTCCTGCCCAGCAGCGACCGCCTCAGAACCAACAAGTTTCCCCGCGCAATGCGCCACCGCCACCTAGGCGAGACAATCAGGCGCTGCCTCCTCGGCAGGCCCCTCCGGCCCCTTATCAGGGCCAGGCCCCCAGGGCCCCCTATCCGGAAAGAAGGTACCAGAATTATTCGTTCAACAAAAATCAGGTCCCTGGCTACTTCCGAAGTGCCCTAGAGCAAGGGATTGTGCGTCTGCCTGAGTGCAGAAGGCCGGTAGAGGAAAATCTCACCGATCACCCCAACTAATACCCTTATCATCGGATCCTGGGGCACACCCTCAAGAGATGCTATGTGTTTAAAGACTGGCTTCAAGACCAGGTCAACAACAACATAGTCAAGTTGGGCCCAGCACCAGCACAAGTGGCAGGTGTCTTTACAGGATCAGAGATCGGTAGTGACAGCGAAGGCGAGTGTCAGCAGGTCCCCAGCCGCGGATCCCAGAAATACGACGACTGGATGGCTCGAAAAACCGTCGTCTGTGACTATGGTATCATCCGGGCGCGCCTGAAGCAGTCAGAACCATCAGAAGAAGTAGCTGGTGCTTCCGCGTCGTCTTCACAGTCGGCCTCTTCCCGAAAGGGCAAGCAGCGGCGACGCAAGAAGAAGCAACGCGCACCGCCAGTGCCGTCGTCATCCCGCACTCTCGGCGACTTTATGCCCCCTAAAATGGGGATTCCTCCCAGAATCCGCCCAGCGGTGGATGACTCCTCGAGCGACAGCCCGGGGTACGCTTCGGTTAACACCGTGGATCTGGTAAAGCCCTATATGACCCCCGATGAGGGGGAACGCCAGGCAGACCTCCCCAATGTTTCCAGCCGACGTCAACGTCAGCGGAATCGCAACCGCACCGGTCATCGAGGTACGTCAGCAGACACTTTTGGCCAAGCCATGCATGCTACTGAGACCAGGCAGCAGGCTCAGCGCAGATCTTGGCACGCGCAACCCCATCTAACGCCCTCAGATCTACCTCCACCGCCGTTCGTGCTATTGGATCGGGGGGAGTTGCCTCGTTCGTACCACAGTCAGCCTTTCCCGGCTACAGGGCAGCCTCCGCTGTCCGATCCTAGTCCGGTGACTACTCTCCAGGCTTCTACTAGTAGGCAGCAAGATGTACCCAGTACTAGCCGATCGCCAGTTCAACCAGCAGGACCTGCTATACCTCCAAATGTTGAACGACCTCCTGTAAGCAGAGGTTCGCGTTTGGCATGAAAGTATGATGTCTTGAAGCACCTGGCTGGCATTCCGGCGAGGCTTTCTATCCTTGAGGCCCTTCTCCTGTCATCTGAAATGCGCGAGGCACTTTCTGAGGCCCTAAGGAGCCCCCTCCAATTTGAGACAGAGGTAGCAGCTGCAGAAGCCTTCCATACCGAGATGATTGAAAACGCCGAATGTCAGGTGATTATCTCGTTCTCTGGTGAAGATGAGGACCCTCCTATACAGGGGAACATTCACCTGTTGTACATCACTGGCCACTTCAATGGCGTGGAAGTCCGCCGCTGCCTCGTTGACACGGGTTCAGGAATCAATCTAATTCCGACCCGGGCGTTACGAAAGCAGGGTCTGTCTGAAGGTGATTTAACTCCCTCTGACCTCAGGATCCCGGGGTACGACAGGACAGAGCAAACCCCAGTCGGGAAGATCCATCTGAAAACTCAGTTCGGTGGCTTAATTGCCAACACCGAGTTCATGGTTGTCTCTCATGACACCGCCTACAACGCATTGATGGGTAGACCATGGCTCCATCTGCATGCAGCGGTCCCTTCGTCGTATCACCAGTGCCTCAAGTACTCGCTTAACGGTCGAGTAGGCGTGCTCCAAGGAGACGCGTCCCCTTTCGCTTCTTGTGAGGCCCGCTATCTGGATGTGGGTTTTTACAAAAGTAAGGACAAGCAAATCCTGGTAAGCGAGGATGAACCCGCCCTGGTCACAAGTGATCCCTGGGCAAGCATGGATGACGCCTACATCCTCCCGATCCATCAGTTGGAGGACATGACCCCCGACATGGGACAATGTTTTGTTGTTTCGGGTACGCAAGGAAGGCAAGTTCCCGTGTCCAAGCGACGATGGAAAATCACCTCGTACTCCTACATCAACTAGGCTCAGGTCACCCCGGAATCTCCTACCCCTGTACGGTACCGGAGTGTCAAGCTTATGACAACGACGGTGCGCCATACATGTCTCTTCTGCCGGGCTGTAATCAACCGACTCAAGCCGACACGTCACCACTGCTTTGATATTATCAAACGCGGCCCCTTAGGCCAAAGGCCAGATGGGATAGGGTCGACTGCCTTCGTTGCTATGGTCTCAATGGAGAGTGAGTCTCCCAATGTGATGACCGCTGCTGCCCAAGCCGGCACCAGCTGCCCCTCGGGTTTTGATAGCCGAGAAGTATCTTCCGTCGCGGGAAGTTCCCCCACGGGTAGGGAGGAAGACCTGGAGGATGCTCCCCCCGCCTTTGAAGAAGGCATCTCTACCACAGTTGATGAACTGGTACATGTGAACCTTGGTAGCGAGGCAGATCCGAAACCCACATTGATCAGCGCAGCCATGTCCCCCGAGGAGTGGCAGCAGTATGTAGACTTCCTCAAACAGCACCGTGATGTGTTTGCTTGGAGTTACAACGAGATGCCAGGGCTAGATCCCCAGGTAGTCGTTCACCGTTTGGGCCTCCCGGCAAAACATCGTGGGTTTAAGCAGCCTCCCAGGAAGATGCACCCTTCTCATGGTGCTATGGTTGAGGCTGAAGTTGACAAGCTAATCAAAGCCAACTTCGTCAAGGAGGTCCAGTACCCCAAGTGGATTTCCAACATTGTGCCAGTCAGGAAGAAGAATGGAAAGATTAGAGTCTGCATCGACTTCTGCGATCTTAATCGCCACTGCCCAAAGGATGACTTCCCACTCCCGGTGACTGAGTTGTTGATTGAAGCCACGGCCGGGTTCCAAGCCCTCTCTTTCATGGATGGGTATTCCGGGTATAACCAGATCCAGATGGCCCCCGAAGACGAGGAGTCCACTGCCTTCAGAGCTCCCCAAGGTACCTTTTGCTACCAGGTTATGCCATTCGGTTTGAAAAATGCAGGTGCCACTTATCAGAGGGCCATGCATTGCATATTCAAGACGATTCTCGGGACATTGGTGGAATGCTACGTGGATGACCTCGTAGTCAAATCATGTCAGCGCCAGGACCATCTCAAAGACCTTGAGAAAGTGTTCGGTTTCCTCCGTTCCCGTCACCTGAAGATGAACCCGCTGAAGTGTGCCTTCGGGGTCACCTCTAGGAAGTTTCTGGGTTTTGTTGTCAGATACCGAGGTATCGAGATTGACCCAGAGAAGATCAAGGCCATCAGCCAAATGCCTCCCCCGAGCAACATTCGGGAGCTTCTAGGACTTCAAGGCCACTTAGCCTATATACGCCGATTCATCGCAAATATGGCCGGCAAGTGTAATCCCTTTTCCCGGATCATGAAGAAGGGCGCCGCCTATGAATGGGATGAGGAGTGTCGGACCGCCTTCGAGGAAATCAAGCAGTATCTGCTCCAACCTCCGGTCTTGATGCCAGCCGTCTCCGGAAAGCTGCTGGTCCTTTATGTGACCGCCCTGGAGAGATCCCTCGGTGCACTGCTCGCCCAGAAGAATAACGAGGGTACTGAGAACAGTCTCTACTATCTCAGCTGCATGCTTCTCGATACAGAGGTCAGATACTCCCCTATCTAAAAGGGCTGCCTTGCGCTCGTCTTTGCTGTGCAGAATTTGCGACATTACCTACAACACCATGAGGTGAAATTGGTCTCCCGGGTAGACCCACTGATGTACATCCTGAACCGCCCTATGCTGACTGGCCTACTAGCACAGTGGGCAGTGATTCTCCAGCAGTTTGACATCAGGTTTGTACCTCAGAAGGCCATTAAGGGACAGGCGTTGGCAGAGTTTTTAGCTTCCCATCCAACCTCCGCGGATCAATCCCTGGACCTGGATTTCCCTGATGAGACGATCCTCTCAGTCGATCATGCTGTCCCGTTTTGGCAAATGCATTTCGACGACGCCTCCCGAAGCCCCACCGGTAGGAGGCTCAACGATCCCATGCTCAACAGAGTGGGGCTGGGTATTGTCTTCATTACCCCGGCGCAAGTCGTCCTGCCATACTCGTTCCTGTTGTCAGAAGGCTGTACGAACAACGAGGCAGAGTACCAAGCTCTCATCACCGGCCTCGAGTTGGCCCTTGAGATCCACGTGCCCCATCTACATGTGAAGGGAGATTCCGAGCTGGTAATCAAATAGGTTAATGGCGACTACGTCGTCAGGAAGCCGGAGCTCGCACCGTTGCTGGAGTACACCCTCCGCCTAATGGCCCAGTTCTCCCCTCGACCAGAGGTTACCCATGTCCCATGGTCGCAGAACAGCCAAGCAGACGCCTTGGCTGGTTTAGCCGCATCGCTCGCAGAACCTGAGCAAGATGATTTAATCATACATGTGGCCCACCGGAGAGTCATTGCCCCTGTCACCCAAGAGGACAATGATGGCCCGCGGGTAAGTCATCTCCCTGCCGGAACCTCCATGTCAGGGACCCCGGGTTCGTCAAACGTAGTGGTTGAAGCCACTCCCGACTGGAGAGCACCTTTTGTCGAGTATCTCCAAAATGGTCAGCTCCCGGACGACCGGGCCGAGCACGAGCGAATCCGACGCCGCGCGCTGCAATTTACCCTCCAGAGCGGCCCCAGTCTCGAACAAATCCTTTATAAGCAGAGTTTCGATGGTGTCCTTCTCCATTTCCTCCAAGGAGGGGAGATACCTCAAGTTATGCAAGAGGTTCACGCCGGTTCCTGTGGTGCCCATCAAGCTGGGCCGAAGCTGTCCCATCAAATCCGGAGGTTGGGGTACTTTTGGCCCTCTATGATCCATGATTGAATTGGATATGCCAAGAGATGCCATGCGTGCCAAGTACACGCCAACTTCTTGCATCGGCCACCGGAGCCCCTCAACCCCACCAAGTACTCTTGGCCATTTGCGGTATGGGGACTTGATATAGTGGGACCGCATCCGCCGACAACAGCCCGCCAGTGTAGGTTCATCCTGACTGCTATAGATTTCTTCTCCAAGTGGGCAGAGGCAGTTCCGCTCAAAGAGGTCAAGGCCCGTTCCATCGTTGACTTTGTGAGCTCCAACATTATCCACCAGTTTGGGGTACCTCACGCCATCCTCACCGATAACGGCACCAACTTCCGAGTAGCTGAATTGAAGAAATTGTACGCCAAGTATAACATCCGGTTAAACCATACCTCCCGTTACCACACGCAGGAGAATGGACAGATCGGGGCGTTCAACAAGACCCTCTCTAACATTTTGCAGAAGATGGTTTGTCAGAACAAGAAAATTTGGCTGGACAAGCTCCCCAACGCCCTCTGGGCTTACCGGACGACAACTCGCAACTCTACCCAGGTGACCCCATATTCCCTAGTGTATGGAGCTGAGGCCGTCCTACCCATTGAGATCCAGCTACCGTCGTTATGCACTGCAGTTTATGACCCCCAGACATCAGATGAGGTAGCCGATATCAGTCTAGCCGAATTAGAAGCACTGGACGAGAACCGGCTTCATGCCCTGCACAATCTGGAAAGGCATCAGGATAAGATAGTGAGGGCCTTCGACAAGAAGGTTCGCCTCCGCTCTTTTCTACAGGGCGACCTGGTACTGGCCCTTCGAGCGCCAATGATTCCCGATAGGAAACCGCCCAAATTAGAACCCAAATGGGAAGGGCCCTATATCATCCATAAGGTTTACCCCAATGGAGCATACTCCTTGGTGACCAAAGATGGAGAGCGTATAACCCCTCCCACAAATTCCAAATTCCTCAAGCGATACTTTGCCTAGGGGAAAAAGGGCCCAACATGACCCTAAACTGCAAGATTGTCCTGCACGACCTCAAACTACATCTTCGTCCTGCAAGACGATAAACTATGAAACGGTCCCGCATGACCTTAAACTGCACATTAGGGTCCAGCACGACCTCAAACTGCATCTTCGTCCTGCAAGACGATAAATTGTGAAACGGTCCCGCATGACCTTAAACTGCCCATTAGGGTCCAACATGACCCTAAACTGCAAGATGGTCCTGCACGACCTCAAACTTCATCTTCGTCCTGTAAGACGATAAACTGTGAAACGGTCCTGCATGACCTTAAACTGCACATTAGGGTCCAACACGACCCTAAACTGCAAGATGGTCCTGCACAACCTCAAACTGCATCTTCGTCCTAAAAGACGATAAACTGTGAAACGGTCCCGCATGACCTTAAACTGCACATTAGGGTCCAACACGACCCTAAACTGCAAGATGGTCCTACACGACCACAAACTGCATCTTCGTCCTGGAAGACGATAAACTGTGAAATGGTTCCGCATGACCTTAAACTGCACATTAGGGTCCAGCATGACCTTAAACTGCAAGATGGTCCTACACGACCTCAAACTGCATCTTCGTCCTGCAAGACGATAAACTGTGAAACGGTCCCGCATGACCTTAAACTGCACATTAGGGTCCAGCACGACCCTAAACTGCAAGATGGTCCTGCACGACCTCAAACTGCATCTTCATCCTACAAGACGATAAACTATGAAATGGTCCCACATGACCTTAAACTGCACATTAGGGTCCAGCACGACCCTAAACTGCAAGATGGTCCTGAACGACCTCAAACTACATCTTCATCCTATAAGACGATAAACTGTGAAACGGTCCCGCATGACCTTAAACTGCACATTAGGGTCCAGGACGACCCTAAACTGCAATATGGTCCTGCACGACCTCAAACTGCATCTTCGTCCTACAAGATGATACACTGTGAAACGGTCCCGCATGACCTTAAACTGCACATTATGGTCCAACATGACTCTAAACTGTAAAGTCCTGCACGACTCTAAACTGCAAGATGGTCCCGCACGACCTTAAACTGCATCCCCATCCTTACTGCAAGACATTAAACTACAAGCCAGTCTGGCCTTCCTGACTGAGGCTCAGCCTCAGGCCCCTTGGCCTCCTCGGGCACTGGACCCCCTGTCCTTACTGCAAGACGTTAAACTGCAATCCAGTCAGGCCTTCCGGACCGAGGCTCAGCCTCAGGCCTCCTGGCCTCCTCGGGCCACTGGCCCCCCGTCTTCACCGCGAGACATTAAACAGCAAGCTGGTCAGGTCTCCCTGACCGCGGTCTGGCCCCAGGCCCCCTGGTTTTCCCCGATCTACCCTCTTGCAGGATTGTACGGTATGGTGTAGGACTACGTCCTCATTCACGCCGGATTACTCGTCGTACCGTACATATCCCCAAATGAGATGCTTCTCATCGTCCCGCATGACGTTAAACTACATGTCTAGAACTACGTGTGGCTTGATTCTCATCTTTATGAGATACGTAGGAACGCTCGGACGTCTCGTCTTGAGCCCAGCCCCAAGCTTTTCTCTTCCACTATTCCCCCTGGGAATAGTTTCCTTGGAGGATCTTTGTGTAGCAGGGAGTAGGCTTTCTTGGCCCCGTTCATGCAACCCCGCTCTCACAAAGATTGTAAGGGTCGCACCATGTGCCCGCTCCCGTTCTTCTATCCTCCCACGTCCTTACCGCATGACGCTAAACTGCATGGCGTTTCAAGAACTACGTATGGCGTGATTCTCATCCTCATGAGATACGTAGGAACGCCCGGACATTTAGTCCGTTGGACCAGCCCAAAAGCCAAAATCTTCCCCTCGGGTCAAGACATGGCAGGGTGCACACTTTTGCCCCGACCCACATCGAGCAAGCCTCGACCCGGCTGCACATCCCCCCTGGAGATGTTTGCCTCTTTCGTGGATGGATACAGCTATGCTTCACCCACTCTTTGACTGGGATTCCATCATTTTTTTCACACCCAGAGGGACCCCCAAGAACGTCCTGGATACTATGCCCAAGGGCTCTCCTACTGATACGGGCCAATTCCCCCGAGGGTTTTCAAGCAACAAGCCGATACAAGTCCTGCGTTGTGAATTTGGTCAGCGGTCGACACTCATTTGTTGCTCCCATAACGGGTCACCATAGGAACACTGTGTTTCGAACATGGTCAACAGTGTCCTGGATCTTCGGGCCCACCCCGAGATGTCCCAGACATCGAGTGCGGTGATTCATTCTGCCCCATCCCGAGGTGACAAACTTCCCCCCGGGTGGTGCTAGCGATCGGGCCCACGACCCCGATCTATCATAGGGGTGTACGGTGTGTTGTGGGAATACGTCCTCATTTACGTCGAGATCATGTACCATGTCGTACGCCTCCCCTTACGAGGCCCATCCTCAGGCCCCTTGGCCTCCTCAGGTCCCTGACCCCCGTCCTCATGTAAGACATTAAACTGCAGACCCGTCAGGCCTTCCGGACCGATGCCTGACCTTAGGCCCCCTGGCCTTCCCGGGACCCTTCTCCCAACTTCTTACCCAGAGTGTACGGTGTGTTGTGGGACTACGTCCTCATTCATGTCGGGATCATGTACCATGTTGTACACCTCCCCTTGCGAGGCCCAGCCTCAGCCCCCTTGGCCTCCTAGTGTCCCCGACCCTCGTCCTCATTGCAAGACGTTAAACTACAAGCAGGTCAGGCCTTCCTGACCACCATTAGGCCCCTTGGCCTTTCTGGGCCACGACCCAAGTCCTCTCTTATAGGAGTGTACGGTGTGGTGTGGGACTACGTCCTCATTCACGTCGGCTTCTTCGCCATGCTGTATACCTCCCTTGTTTGAGGGTATATTACTCCCCTTCTCGTCCCGTATGACGTTAAACTACATTTGGAGAACTACGGGTGGCTTGATTCCCATCCACATGGGATACATAGGACCACCTGAATGTCCAAGATTCGGGTCCGACCCCATCTCTCGGGAACCCTCATCCCATCTTGGCACCTTGGCCTATCCTCCTCCATGAGGGGATTATATGGTGTGGTGTGGGATTATGTCCTCATTCACGTCGGTCTCGTAATGACCACGCCATTTACCTCCCCCTACTGAGTTGTTTCGTCAATCCCTTTTTGGCGGTTCACCAATGTGCTTAAGAGTACTCTGGTTTATTACCTGGAACGCCAAGCTCTACTCGGACACGTCCGCACCCGCTTTCCAGGCTTTGTGTATCCCTGCATCAGGGATTTTAGCATCTTTCACGCCCGGAGGGACCCCCAAGAACGGCCTGGATACAACGCCCAAGGGCTCTCCTACCATTACGGGCCAACGCCCCCGAGGGTTTCAGACAGCAAATCGATAAAATCCCGCATTGCGAATATGGTCAGCGGTCGATGGTCGTTTGTTGTTCCCACCTCAGGCTAACGCGATATGGGCGCTGTGTTTCCACCATGGTTAATAGTTTTCCTCTATAGCCACGCCAAGCCATTAAGCCCAAAATGTCGGGCACACGATTCACACCCTTCATCACTTCATCATGTCCAAGTAGGGTCTCGGGACTCTTGGTACTTTTCCTCCGTGCACGTCTGCGCGTTGGGGGAACAAGCTGCATCAAAGGTGTCCTTCGGAACTCTCTGCCGACTCCCCTTTGATGGACACCCCAAGTATTGCAATAAGGATCTTCCCCCCTTGTTTCCCACACCGAGTTTATCTCACGTGGGCTTAGGGATTGGGTTGACATCTGTGCTTACTCGGGGAGTTGTCACCCTCCACGGTATGAGATCTAAGACCATAAACTAAGATTCTCATCTGTAACTACGTTCAGCTTGATTCCTATCTTGATAGGATACGTAGGTATGCCCAGACCCCTTGTCTTTGGGTCCAGCTTGAGTTCAGATAATTCGCCTCTCGGGTCCTGCCATTGGGACCCCGACCACGGGATCATGTGGTGTAGTGTAGGACTACGTCCTGATTCACGTCGGGTTTGCAATAGCTGCACCACACGCACCCCATTCTGAGAGTTAGCCCTCCTATTCCTTGTCCCGCACGACATTAAAATTCACCCTTCAGAACTATGTGTGGCTTGATTCCCATCCTCATGGGATACATAGGACCACCCGAATGTCTAGGATTCGGGTCCAGCCCCACCCCTTAGTGATCTCCTGATCTCCCGGTCACCTAGGCCACTTGGTCCGTCCCTCTCCAGGAGGAGGATATGTAGGTATGATACAAGGTTTCAGGCGCCATGCCCATTTCCCCGAGAATCTGCCATCCCTCGATCACCCTCAAAGTTGAGTCCCTTGACTCCTTGCAGCTACCGACCCATGTGTTAAGAGTACTCTGGTCTAGGGCCAAGAGTGTCAGATTCAACTTGATCAAGTTCCTTCCACTTGTCAAGCTTCGTGTTCCCCTCCATTCGGGATTCCATCACCTTTCACACCCGGAGGGACCCCCCAGAACGACCTGGATACTACGCCCAAGGGCTCTCCTACCGTTACAGGCCAATGCCCCCGAGGGTTTTGGACAACAAATCGATAAAATCCCGCATTGCGAATACGGTCAGCGGTCGATGCTAATTTGTTTGTCCCCATTTCAGGCTAACACGATAGGATGCTGTGTTGCGAACATGGTCAGCGGCAATCCTCTATCGTCATGCCAGCCCCTTCAGTCCTCAAATTTTGGTTGCATGATTCACATCATTTTCCACCCCATCATGTCCAGGTGGAATCTCGACACTTTTGGCACTATCCCTCAGTGCACCTTTGCATGTCAGGAGGACAAAGCTGCAATATGGCATCCTTCGGGGCTCCCATGGTCTGAGCTCTAAGACCATAAACTAAGATCCATTCAGAACTACATGTGGCTTGATTCCCATCCTCATGGGATACGTAGGACCGCCCGGACACCCTGTTTTCGGGTACAACCCATTTAGAGAGCCAGTCTCTCCCCCGGTTTCACCTCTTACCTCTATATAGGCCCCTTGGCCTAGGGTTTCCCTCTCCGAATGGCGTACAATCTGATGTGGGATCATGTATCCGTCAATTGTGTTTTATAACACTGTGCACATTTCCCGCCTAGCATCGTCTCTGCTACGTCTGCGCTGCATGACGATAAAATGCATGCTTGGTCCTATCATATGACCCTAAACTGTGACATTATCATCCTGGACACACGACGAAAAACGGCACTGCATTGTGGTAACCTCATTGTAGAGGACATCACGTTGGGTATTGGCCATGTTCCATGCCATTTGTCAATGCCCATCACAACTTGATCCTTGTGGCGACATCACGACCTACTATTCTAGGCCTGTCGCTTCACAAAAAAAACCATTCACCTTAAAGAACAAACAAGATACATCAAATTCCGCTTCTTTTAGTGCAAGGGCCACACCCGCACTCCCCTTTTCCCCTGACACTGGTATCCTACCATTTCACCATTCAGAACTATGTATGGCTTGATTCTCATCCTTATGAGATATGTAGGAGCGCCCGAGCACTTCCCCGCGGGCCCATCCTAACCTTTGTGTTCGGTCCCTCGACTCGAGCATTTCCCCAGAGAATGCATGGTAAGTAGGGCTTAGGTCCTCCTTCACTTCGGGTTTTGATGCCATGCGTCCCCTGATCCCTTTACCCATTTATGGTCTAAGGTCCATCAAGAACTACGTATGGCTTGATTCTCATCCCTATGAGATACGTAGGAGCGCCCGGGCACTTCCCCGCGGGCCCAGCCTAACTTTCGCTTTCGGTCCCTTGACCAAAAGCCTCTCCTAAGGGGGTCGGGCGGTGTGATATGGGAATACGTCCTCATTCGCGTCAGGTTGTTCATCACACTGTACACACCCCCTATTCCCATTCGCGCCAGGTGTTTGAGTTACTCCACCATGTGCCTCTTATGTCTCTTCCCATCCATAGTCCGAATTCTACGACCCTAAACTAAGATCTCCCAATGGGAAAGGAATCTGCTCCCTCTCTCTGATACGTTTCGTTGTCATATTCAGATGTGTTTCGACAAAGAACCCGAAGTTTTGGACTTTCATACGGACATTCCCTTCATCCCACGACCAAGCTTCGTGAGCTCGCTATTTGGATCCTCATCCTCTCCCACATCCAAAAGGACCCCCGGACGGCATAGATACTAGGCTTAAGGGCTCTCCATGAATTCTGGACCTAAGGGCCCTTCAATCGTTTCGGGCCAACGTCCCTATGGATATTTGACAACAAATCGATAAAATCCCGCATTGCGAATACGGTCAGTGGTCGATGCTCATTTGTCTGTCCCCACTCTAGGCTAACACGACAGGATACTGCGTTGCGATACTGTCAGCAGTTACCCTCCATCGTCACGCCACCATCATCGTGATCTGAATCTTGAGCACCATGATTCACACATTTTCACTTCCTCATGTTCAAGTGGAATTCCTTCATACTCGGCTCTTTCTCTTCGCGCATCTAGGTGCGCTAAATGATCATGTTAGTGTCACTGGGCCGGTATTTACCAAGCGTCCCTTTTCCCTAACCTGCCCCTTTCTGTGTCGGGAAGTTCTCACCACTACTCCTTGTTTCCCACACCGAGCACGACTCACGTGGGCTTAGTAGTTTTGGCGGGATGTGTACCAACGCAGTCAGGCTGCTCCTCGTCCCGCATGACGTTAAACTGCACTTTCAGAACTACGTATGGCTTGATTACCATCCGCATGGGGTACGTAGGAATGCCCGGCCACTCTGCTTCGGGCCCAGCCCAATCCTCACTCTTGGTCCCTCGACCTGAAGAGTTTCCTCCGGGGTTATGTGGTATGAGTTGGACTCCAAGTCCTCATTCACGTCGGTTTCATATCTACCGCGCCACACGCTTCCTTCCCTATTATTCTATGTCCTATCATATGACGTTAAACTGCAGGAGTCTATGTGTCCTCAACGCATGACATTAAACTGCGGTTCTACCCTGAACAAGTTCAGGATGCCCCAAGATCCCACTAGGAAGTAACAGATCCCCTCGCCAGAGAGGCCCTGTCTGAAAGAAGGAATGATCCATGATCAAACCGATGTGCCTATCTAGCGTGCTCCCACCACGGTGGTGTAACTACCTAAGTGTTGGATTCTGTCCGGATAGACCATCACTCCATATTACATGCTTTGCGTGCCCCTTATTCGGACCCTCGTCCCCTTTCATGTCTCACGGGACCCCCTAACGGCCTGGTCTCATGCCGCATCGGCTCACCTACTGTCCTGGGCCGACGTTCCGGAAGACGGGTCATATCTGGAAGGACCCCCTAACAGTATGGATTTTTGACCTATGGTCCGACAACTGTCCTGGGCCAACATCCCGAAGGATTGACCAACAAAATTTGTGACATGGTCCCGTGTTTCGAACATGGTCAACGGTCGACCCTCATTTGTTGTCCCCATTACAGGCTAATGCAGTAAGGGTACCACTTCTCCTCCAAGGTTAACGGTTGTCCCTCATTGTCATGCCATCCCCACAGTGTTCCGAATCTTGGGTTTCGTAATTCACGCTTCCCATTTTCATCTGTCTCGGCCGATTTCAGCGCCCCTGGCGTTGCCCCGTTCGTGCATAAGAGCACGCTGAGGGAACAGTAATTCGGTCATCCTGAAAGTTCCTTCCCCCATCAAGCCTCTCCCGCCTTTCAGAAATCCAGACTGGTAATCCGAATCCCGGACATCAGGCTCGACCCACGTGGGCCTGGGGAATTTTCGACGAACGTCCCGCAAACGTTGTAGGGATGTAACGAGGCAATTAAACAGTGTAAATCATGCGCGCTACGACATTCAAAACAAAGAAAATTTTTTGAAGCACGAAAGTACCAATGAAAGGTTTATGGGTTTGTTACAATACTCTGGGGTTAACTTCCCCCATGGATAGGTTGATCACGTCAAAAGAGCGTTACAGCTCCGCCACCCGTTGACTTGTGGCATCCAAGGCTTGCTGCCACTGAATCAGCTCCCGCTCCTCCTCAGCAGTGGTGGGGCACAGTTCGTCAGTCCTGGCTTTGGCCCTCTCCATGCCAGCTTGAACGACAGCCATCTCTCCAGAGGTCTGCCTCATATGCTCTTCTGCCTCTGCCAGTTGGGCCTTCAACCATGAGACCAGCTCAGTTTGTGCATCAAGAGAGGCTGAAATCTCATATGCTCGGGTCTGCATCTGTTGAACCTCACCTTCAGCCTCCTGGAGCTTCTTGACACTAGTCTCCTTCCTCCGCTGCCAGCCCATGCTGAGCCCGCGATCATGCTCCGAGATCTTCTCATCCATAAGATCTAGGATGAGTGCATGAGGACGTTGGGCATCCACTCCCCCAGCACATAGTTCGCACAACCGTGAGCGAAGTCTATCCATCTCAGCCAGCCATTGCACTTGGGGAGTGTCTTTGATAAAGCGTGTGATCAGCTTCCATGACCGGCGGCGGACTATGCTGCTGTCTTCCTCATCGGAGGCTGTTTCTTCCCAGTCTGCACGATTGGCAGGCTCGTACGCGGGATACGCCCACAGGAAATCCTCGGAAGGATCAACATCCGGTGTTGAATCTAGTACGACACCTGGCGCTGAAGTAGACGCGACAAGACTGGGACCGACCGGTTGATCCTCTTCCTCGGAGTCCACCTCAATGACTTCGGGTACGGCCCTGCTGGTGGTCCCGCCAGTGATGATGTGTGTCGCAGCTTGAGGAGATGAGGGGACTATCGCCACCATCACCGGCATGCCCCTAGGAAGGACACCACCAGGCATCCCGACCAGTCTTGCCGCAGCGGCCCACGCCAGTCGAAGAATTGTACGACCGAGAGGGACAAACGTTAGTTGGCATGGTCTACATGTGACAACGAGGAGACCAGTAGAGGAGACTTACGGAGATCGAACTCCTGGTGCTGCTCTTGAGCCGGTACTGACGGGACCCCGAGGCGAGGCCCTCCGTATACTGTTGGAAGGTCTGGAGATTCCGGAGGAGCCACCTCGGGCGCTCTGGTCCCACCCGACGCGGAACTGGATGCAGCCATAGGCGCAGGTTCTGACGGTCCCGCATCATCACCCGCCAAGGAGAGAGAATGAGGCCTGTGAACAAGTTCCTCCTGCATGGCTCAAACATTGGTGAGAATTCCATAGAGACCCAAGAATAGACCGTAAGGAAAGATGTTCGGAATGCTACCTCGAGAGCCTCCACGGAATCGTCGGATTCTGAGCCTCGGTCTCCGACCTCTCCCTCCTCCAACGGACTCCCTCCTCTAGACTCATCCTCTAGAGAGGAGTCCTCTGATTCCTCAGGTAGGGGGAAGCGCTCCCTCAGATCGACAGCCGATAACTGTGGGGGGACCGTCTGATTCAACAGTACCCTCACCCGGTCTGTCAGTGGGCGAGGGACACCACTAGAGTGGACGTAATCCTCCAGTTCGTCCAGGTACTATGCTGCCTCCGCCGGAGACGCCATAAATCCATCCCGGACTGGGCCTATGCCCAGTAATTCCATCCTGAGGCGATTCAGATGGGCCCATATCTCGGGTGGGCTGAGGAATTGCCGGTTGACATCCCAGATGTCCCAAGCTTCCGGGAAGATGACATCCTCTGCCATGTCAATATGACATAGGCACTTCCCCGGAGCCTGAGTGGATATCCTACGAAATCCCCTCAGTGGCCGCCCCTCCGGATGACCCTGCTCTTCCGGAATCACTGGATCCACCACTGCTGCCATACCCTCGGCCGGTGCGGGTCTCGCCGCCATGGCAACCCCGCTACCGCGAGCGGCCCTAGCTGCCCTTCGACCCCGACCTCGAGATAGAGGAGGACCACCGTCACCGACCCGGATAGTTGGTTGCTTCAGCATCTCCCCTGGGTAAGCAGCCTCCCAACTGATGGCGTACTCCTTCACCAATCCGAAAGCGGTGGTGGATGGAGGCAATGCAATCCGCATCTTTCCATCTTCCTGTGTGAACATGAGCCACATCTGCCTCACCACACACGGATACTCCTCGTGACGCACCTCCCAGTAGACCTGCGGGTTCAACCGCTGGAGGCACCAGAACTTCCTCGCAAATCGATGCGGGGTGTATGGTTCACAGAGCGGCTCACGATCTATTCATGCCACCAAAACTCCACCTCGGAAGGCCAGGAGGTAAGACCGATGTTCTTCCGTTCCCCGTCCGTCATCAGTAAGCATCCCCGTTGGAAATGGGAAGGGGTAGAAATTGAACTCATCCACCCTCCACACCCTATTCAGCATCATCGGAATGGCCAGCTTGAACGGGAAGCTCCCGACCGCGTTCAGGATTGAGGGGCGGAAGTTCGATCCCAGCGGCAAAATGGGGTTTGGATACTCGTAAATCCCCCTGATATGCGCTGAGATCCACCCATACAGGAGGTGGAAGGGCCCGCATATCCTTGGCGGCTTCTTTCCCTCACTAATATGCCGCAGTATTCTATACAGTTTGGTGAGCATCGGAATCCCCAGATTGATCCACTGCCCCATGGCCAACATCGACGCCATGATAAACGAGCTGGGCCGTACCCCCATGCTTGTATCTCTCACCGGTAGGATCCAACCACAGATGAGAGCCGCGATGAACACCGCCAGCCTAACTATCGGCTTTTTTTCAGTGCTGACATTGAAACCCCATGTCTTCCATTGGCTTTCCTCCAAGACCCACCAATACGAGTGCCCCTTGCCCCGTTGGGCCACCCTTGGACAAGTTCGAGGCCTCGGAGGGAACTATCGATTCTCTGGGAAATTCAGGAAGCATTTGAACCACCTCCTAAAGTGAACATCCCTCACTGCCTCCTTGCCCTATCCAGGGACAAGTGCCATCAGCGCCGACGCCAGTCGCGACATTTTCTCCGTATCCCCCCCACGCGCTGACGATGGGGAGGAATTCGTCATACATGGCCCCCAGGATCAGAACCCCAGAAATCTGGTGGACATCCCACAGGCTGATTCCCACCTCCCCGTGATGCAGGTGAAAAGTGTTGGTCCTAGACGACCATCTTCTCAGCAACTCCGACATTAGTTGCTTTAGTTGGTAAATGTGGAATTGGGAGGCCCATGCCGCCTCATACAACCCCACTCTCCTCAGCTCGGCCCCAAACTGCTCGCATGAGGCACCTACCCATTAGGCCCAGTCCCAGTCATTAGTAAAGTTTCCGCCCTGGCGCAGGTCCCACTCATCGGACCATCCCTTCTTCAAATCCTGCAAAGCCGCCTTCAGCATGGTACAATAGATGGGATGGGAAGTCTCCGGTTGCAGTGGCTTCCCGTCAATGTCGTTCACATGGTTGTAGAGATAGTCAGAGATAACGGGTGTGAAGTTCTCTTGTGCGTGACCATCGACAGCCCTGAACCATTGGTGCTGGCATGGTATGCTCCTGAACCAGCAAGCTGGTTCATCCCTACTCGCCTTAGGGATAAAGATGTCATCCCTCATCTCGAAGCCATACAACGGCAGTTTCTTGCACTGCGGATAATCTTTCTGACCCTCCGAGAGCAGATCTGTCAAAGAAGTGTGGTCCGAGTGGCTCTGGATCACCTCCCCCAAGCCTGGACAGTTGGCCATCTCATCTCGACAAGCAGCATCTGCAAGCACCCCCAATACAGCCTCTTGATGGGCCATTTTAACTCTGGCCTCAGAAAAGAATTTTTTCGGCTGGATCGCGAAGCTCGACCGCGAAGCTGAATCGCAAAGCCGGATCTCAAAGATCGGTCGCGAGACTAGGCCGCAAAGTCTATCCAAGGCCGACAAGCAGAGGTTCGCTTGGCGCGGACGCAGAGTTGGAGACCCGCAGTTCGCCGCGAAGCTCGATTCGTGGAGGGCTGTCGCGGAGTACGCGGAGCTTCGCGAAGTCGAGAGCACAAAAAGACAAGGAAGGCATGTGAAGACAAAAGAGGTCGACCCCCCTATTTATAGGTGGCGACCCCGAAGCATCGCGGTGCGCCTCACCCGCGCGGAGCATCGCGGCGCGTCCGGATCTGTGGCCCCGGTCAGCACCGCGGGCACCCTTCGTGAAGCCGCATTGCGAACCACCGACAATTTTGGCGATTTTCTCTCAGACTTCGACCCTTCGCCCTCCGCGGCTCCAAGTCTGAGGGGGGGCATTTTTTGGCTCCAAAATAATATGGCACGAAAGGAAGAAACGAAAAAGAAGGCTGGCACGCTGCCTCGTGAAGCACCGCCACGAAGCACCGCCGCGAAGGACCGACGCGAAGAATCCCGATCCTGGCGGCCTCGCGAAGCTCCAGGGGCGGTAATGCTCCGCGAACACATTTTACGTTCGTGAGCCGCCGTGAAGCTCCAGAGGCGGTAATGCTCCACGAACGCATTTGACGTTCGCGAGCCGCCACGAAGCTCCAGAGGCGGTAATCCTCCGCGAACGCATTTGACGTTCGTGAGCCGCCGCGAAGCTCCAGAGGCAGTAATCCTCTGCGAACGCCGTTCACGTTCGCGAGCACGCCACGAAGCACCTGAGGCGGCGCGCGAGTTCTGCTTCGCGGCGCCCCTTGCCTATAAATAATGGACTCCCCCTGAGTCCCAGAGGACAGACAATCCGACCTCTCGGCTTTTCCTCTCCCGAATCGCGAAGCACGCTTTGTCCCGGGAATCATGAGCTCCGCGAGGTACTTCTACTTCGTGAGACTCCTCTGCATTGTCTCGTTTTGATCCCCTATTCCGAGAGGGATGCCCTTCGCGAAGCACAAGGGCATTCGCGAAGGTAGGGGATTCCCAAGGGAACCCGGGCAGCCGCGGAGCGTTTATGCTTCGCGAAACACACAACCCATGCTAGTGATCCCTATGCTAAGGCAGGATCACTACACATCGCGAAGCACACTGCTTTGCAGGACCCTGCTTCGCGAGGCACCCCTTCTTCGCGAGGCAGTGCTCCGCGAACACTGTTCCACTTCGCGAAACACCTTCCACTCACACCTATGTCCCATGCTAAGGCCAAGGCACTCCACTTCGCGAAGAACACTCCTTTTCTTAGCGATTCCTCTTCCCGTGCGACCCTCTAGGTTTGCACGATGCGATTTCAAAGTCCCATGGACAATACCACCCATAGCATTGCTTCGCCTAATGCTTCTTCGCATAGGCACGCTAACGGCTATTGCTTCTTCGCATAGCCACGCTAACGTGGACCCCTCAATGGTTCGTTCCACAACCCCCCTTAACCATGTCCTTACTGGTACCTTCCCTTCCCCAAGGACCAGAGGGTACCAGTTATGTATGTCCTAGGGGTGTGGAGTGAACCCACCTCGTCTGAGCTGTAGGACGTTAAACTGCCAAGAACCACGTCCTCAACACATGACGTTAAACTGTGACCCAACCTCGTCTCCCTCACGAAGGGTCCCCCCAGCTCGAACATTTTTTTACACCACTCGTCTCCACAGGAATGGAATCACCCATCCACAAGGGATGATATCCTCCTTATCGGAGTGGCGTATGTTCGTAGGAGAAGGGTGACCCTAGTTCCCCAACGGATGGCTTCACATATGCATCTCCGTACTTCCCCACTACCAAGGTCAGTGGAGGGCGTGATAGGGAACGAAGAACCTCCTGTAATTGGACCAAGGTCCATCTCTCTCGCGCTTTGTCGCACCATGGGCCTCCATCCTGGAGTAAGTCCCAGCACCATGGGCCGCCTAACGCGTAAGCCCCTCTTCGCTTCTCACGGACGCATCCTTCGCGACATGATCGTCTGGTCCTTGCAACCTCTTGTTTCTCACACTGAGCATGACTCATGTGGGCTTAGAGCGAGCACCAACCCTGACCCCCATCCCAGCGAACTACGAGGACTTTGATTCATGTCAAGGCATGGTACGTAGGAAGCCTCCATGAGGTTCAAGCCCACCCATCATTTATTCACGTCGGGTCCCATTCTCGTCCAGCATGACGTTAAACTGTATGTCTCTGTCCCACATGACGTTAAACTGCATGCCCTCGTCCAGCATGACGTTAAACTGCATGCCTCCTTTTTTCCCGCATGACATTAAACTGCACACCCATTCCCACCTGAACTACGAGGTCTTTGATCCATGTCAAGGCATGGTATGTAGGAATCCTTCCAAAGGTTCAAGCCCATCACCCATTGGACCAAGGTCGACCTTCATGTCGGTTCGCCGACAAAGCCCCATATGAACTATGAGGTCTTTGATCCATGTCAAGGCGTGGTACGTAGGAAGCCTCCATGAGGTTCAAGCCCACCCATCATCCAATTCACGTCGTGTTCTACCCACGTCTAGCATGACGTTAAACTGCAATTCTAGTCCGATGGCAAGCCGTTGTGACTAACCCGAACTACGAGGACTTTGATCCATGTCAAGGCATGGTACGTAGGAAGCCTCTACGAGGTTCAAACCCACCATCCGGTCATTCTGACCTCATTCACGTCAGTTCACCCCTGTCCTGCATGACGTTAAACTGTATTCCCCAATCCGAACTACGAGGACTTTGATCCGTGCCAAGGCATGGTATGTAGGAAACCTCCCCAAGGTTCAAGCCCACCACTAGCGGACCCACGGTTCTACTTTCACGTCGGTACGCTGACGATACTCATTGGACCAAGGTCCACCTTCACATCGGTACACTGATGATGCCCATCAGACCAAGGTCCACCTTCACGTCGGTACGCTGACGATGCCCATCGGACCAAGGTCCACCTTCATGTTGGTTCGCCGATGACTTTCATCGGGCCAAGGCTCACCTTCACGTCGGTTTACCGGCACCATCCCGAACTACGCGGACTTTGATTCCCTGCCACGGGGATACGTAGGAAGCCTCTTCAAGGTTCAAGCCCAACTTCACCATCGCCCCTGCGATGGTCCCATTTCACTCCCCCTCCGTTCCATTCATCAACCTATCACCTATCCCGATTCTCACCCGGACCATCTTATCCCGGTGAAACCATGTCGATACACTCTTCTTCACAGCCGCCCATGGGCCGGACCCGGTATCGACATCCCTTCAAGGAGAATCCCTCAATCCGATCTATCCTAGCTAATGCTCTGGTTGGGTTGATCCGTCTCCCCTAGACGTTAAACTCACGACATACCCTGTGTTGAACACGGGAAGCTGAGGAAAACCTCAGATATGTGTCTATGGCATATGATTCCCCGCGCTCGATGTGGGATGCCTCGGGCTTCCACGCCCTCGAGAAGCCCTGTGGCCAGGGATAACAGACAGACATGCTAGGTTCCCCAGTATCCAGACATGCTACTGATGCCTCAACGTGACTACTCCCCCGACTGAAGGTTGCTGCCCTGACCGGACCCTTTGGAATGTCCCGACAGAAGCAGTGTAATTAACCGGCGTCCATGGAAACATGGCACTGGGAAGAGTTTCACGAACTACGTATTAAATATATGAGGGAGACCCGGACTAGGTGACGAGTTCTGAGGAGGAATCCACAGGAGCAAGAACCGACATCCCATCATCCCGTTTCGATCAAGGAGCAGACATCCCTGAATAAGGAGCGAATGCCGCCTGCCTTTGGAAAGCGGGAATGCGGGGCAACAAAGCGTCGCGCGTCCTCCTCCACGGACGGACGGGCACACGCCCCGACGAAAGCATCGGAAACAGTGTTGTTCCTCTTCTAGTGGCCCTTCTTGCCACATGAAAAACAAACCACCTCCCGTTCCTTTCCCTACCTCTGGATCTTCCCCTTCTTGGAGGGATGGTGCTTGGGGGCTTTAGACCATTTATAAGTCTTTGGCCCCTTTTCCTTATCCTTCCTTTTCTTATTCACCATAAGGACCACGAGTTTGTCATGCCCCATGTCTTTATCTACCTGGAGAATCGAGGTTAGAAGCTCTGATAAACTCTTCTCATTTCCACTCATATTACAGTTGACAATGAAGCTAGAGAAGGTCTTGGGCAGTGATGATAGGATGATATCTGTACGCAAATCATCCGGGAATTTAATCCCTAAGATGTCCAGGCATTCAATGTAGCCAATAAGCTTGACTACATGAGGCCCAGCTGGCGTAGACTCTCGAATCTTTGTGGTGAACAAAGCATTAGAGATCTCATATCTCTCCTATCTCTCCTTCTCTTGGTAGAGATCCTTAAGGTGAGACATCATGCCATACGTGTCTATGTTTTCATGTTGCTTCAAGAGCTCATTAGACATGGCCGATAGCATGAAACATTGGACATATGTGGCATCATCCATGTGTTTCATATAGATATACAATTCCTCATCACTGGCCTATTTCCTAGGCGCAACTGGAATAGGCTCTTCCAGCACATACAATTTCCTTTTGTGGTGAAGGACGACGCGTAAACGCCTCTGCCACTCTTGGAAATTGGTGCTGGTGAGAAGGTTTTCCTTCTCGAGTATGGTGCACAATGATATGTTTGATGTCATTTTATTTTCGTTTCTACAAATTAATATGAGAAAAGGTTTAGTAAGTTATTACAAAATTGAGACAAATAAATAAATTAATACTTATTAGTCTTCCACTATTTTATCGAAATCCAATAGCCCTCACCATTGACTTCAGAATATTCTGTTGCCTAAATATTCTAGTGGCAAGGATCCATATTGCCCTTCACATTACCCCAACTAGGGTTGGTCAAGCAACTTGAAGGGTTTTAGGTAGGCATTCCAAATGCCAACTGCATTAACTCGCAACTCCTTGATCCGCTGAGTGGACTCCCCAATCCTGAAATCCTTTTATTTTGGATTTACTCAACCTTTACCTCTTGGTCCCACCAAGTCCTGCTGTGGAAGTCAACCCTTGATGTGAACCAAGTCAAGTCAACCCAAAAACTTGAATTAGAATTCCCTGATAATTAAAATCACCCCAACTAGGGTTGGTCAAGCACTTTGAACTATGGTTCGATTCTGACCAAGATTATGGAAGGCTATACCAAATTAATATTTCTTTTGAGGGATTTCATCCTTATACATAAATTTACATTTTATTATATTTTATTACATGCTTGTTAATATTAAGTGGGATATACTTAAGTGATTAACCATGTCTAAGATAATATTTACGTATAATTCGGTTTTATTTTAGTTCCATCTTGCATGCTTTTTTAATTCATTAATTGTGTTATCGTGACAACACACCCAAAATAAATAAACCATGCAACTGACAGAAATAAAATAAATGGTATGATCATGAGCTTTTCTATTGGTTAGTTTATCTAGCAGTTGATAAACTAACCCAAGACCTAGGGGAGAAAACACCTTGAACCTTTCAGGTTCGTGTTTAAAGCTTTACACCTGTCCACCTTTGTATCTCCATGGACTGGTTTCACCTCGGCTCCTGACTTGAGCCGCCTCCACTAGCTTGGGAGCTCCATCCATTACATATGCATTTATCTCACACGCATGATAGGGGTAAAAGGGGGTTTTTACATAAAAGAATCCTTTGGCATGAAGGCCCTACATATTAATGAGGATATGGCTCACAAGCCAACAAATTTAATTTAAATAAATAAATTAAAAGAAACCATTCACATACAAAGGTCTTGGTCTAGCTCATGATCATCCACACATGCAACGATATTTCTGCATAAATAAAACTAGAATTCAATTCTTTAATCGTTCTTGTTTAAGATAAATCACGTTCAAATCAATTAATTATCTCTAATTAATCAATCCTTTTATCTTAAACCCATTTCTGAATTTCCTTGAGATTCTCATCCATCATAATTTTAAACAAATAAATTCATTTAAAATTATCCTTGTACGTAACTTGTAACTTGGAGGCAACCCAGTGAATTCCCATTCATTATGCAGATGTTAAATTAAACACATATATATAAAACACCTATCACGTGTTGTGCCTCAGCTTTATGCCTGCACTATGGTACACGTCTCAAGGGTTGTATAATATAATAATTAAATTTTAATAAATCTGCGTAATTTGGGTGAGTACACGACGTGTAGTTCTGACTACACGGCGTGTACTTTTCTTCACCGTCCATCCGAAGTACACGCCCGGAGACATGGCATGTAAATTTACTTCATAAATTTTCGGAGTACAAGGCGTGTTCTTTTGGACACATGCTGTGTAGTTTCCGCGTTACATGGTTTCCAGCCGAGCAAGCCGTGTACGGGGTACACGGCCCAACCCGAACCCAAAGGGACTACACGCCATGTTTAGTTGGACCACACGGCGTGTAATCCGGAAACCATGTGACACCTGTTTCTGGTCAACACACGGTGTCATAAATGACCTCAATGCACGGCCTGATTTGGCGGATCAGTCAATGCATTGAACTTAGACTACATGGTGCGTACTTCTGAATACACGCCGTGTATTCTGGTGTTGTACGGCCAGAAACGTTTGGCTCCTTCGGATGAGTTACTCTATTTTATTTTAATCAAAATTAAAAGAACAATTTGTTTCTGTGAGGTGAACGAGAAACGAGGGAGGAGGAACAGATCTTGATTTTCAGATTTCTAGAACGATTAAACTTGAATTGAAACAACTAAATTACTAAATGTGAAAAACATCAATGAAAAACTAACTAATTTTAACCAATGATATGACCCATCTAATACCGCTTGTAGGTTCCGGGTGCAGCGGAAGCGCATTGGTGGGATTGCCCAAATTTAATTTTAGCGTTAAACGAAGTTCAATCCGAGATCTGTCACGATATAAAAACGCCGGATCTTTGGAATAGAATGAAGAACGAAAAAGAAAATAAGAGTCACGGAACCCTTGAGATAGGATATTCATATGTTGGTTATAATTAATTTAATTAATTTATAAGAATTACCTCGATGGAATTCTTTCTTCATTGGAGTCTTTGGTCATGATCCTGTGATCCGTCGTTACATCGTAGAATCCAAGTGTAGGATTCCTATAGCTCTGATCCACACATGTGCCACGTATCTCTGGATGTCGCCGAAGGGAAATCCGGGTGCTAGCAGGGAAGATCCTTTGCTTGCAATGTTCGTCTTCAATCGCCTTGATCCGGTGGAGGATCTTGCTTTCGTAACTTGAAAGCGTTCTTGGTGGAAAGGTAATTCTCTCTTGGCTTGAGAGTATTTCCAATCCGTTGTGCACCACCAAAAAGCTCAACCTCATGAGAATAATGTAATTGGGATTTTTAATACTTAGAATAATAAAATTAATTAATTTCCCAAAAGCATTTAATTATTTCATTTAATTCTTAGTAATACCCCATGTCTTAATAATGACAGTTGACCATCATTATTACTTGACATGCATCCAATGTATCACATTTAATATCATTTAATTAAATACACAATATTTTCTCCCGAATCCCAAAAAATAAACTACACGACGTGTATGTATAAACATACACGACATGTACTTTTATTTTTCCAGTTTTATTTATTTTTCTCCACCTCATTTATTAGACATTGAGTAATGGCTATTTATTTATTAAATAAATGTAACTTCATTACTCGCTAATAAATATATATTATTTCTCCCACAATATATTCTCTCGAATAACTAGTGTTTAAATAAATGCGATTAGACATCCTTGAATAATTATTAAACCAAAATCGGGAATAATCTTTATTCAACTTGTTAATTTAATATTTAACTGACATACATGGACACACTTAGAGCATGACCCTCTAGGCCTGTTTCTCAGTGGCATTAGGCTGAGCCTGCCTAAAGTCCAAGGTTAGCATCTAGCAACACGCCAAAGCACCCATAGAGAAAGAAGTTAACGCCACAATGACGTGTCACCTCCTACGAATGCTTACCATGTAATATAATCCCTTTGTCTCGATATCTCTAATCAAGCAGGTTGCATGCTAGTGCCATCAACCCATGTGCTCGATTATTCTTTCTTTGACTTCCTGGAATTTAACTCACCCATACCTTACCATGGCCATGGATTTATGTAGGCTATATCAATTCCATAAAAGGGCATGAGATATCTACTTCCTTTATGGAACATAAGTGAAAAATCCTTTCTCGCATTATCTGTTAATGCAGTATTACTCGTGACACACCCAACGTATCCCACCTTGTTGCAAACAGTGTGTCGTCACAGTTTTCATCAATACATCTAAGTGCGCGAGTTGTAATACCCATTAATAATAATCTTAAAGTCTAAGGACCAATACACACATCCGCAGATAGTAACATCCAATGACACTATGAAATGTGGATTTCCTACTGGCGGGTCTTGTTCTCATAATATCCTCCTGGATATTACCAAGGGCGCACACCATGAGAAGGTGCCTCAAAGTTTTATGAGTCCTCACCCCTAATGACCTGTATTATTTTTTCCCCTCAAATAATATCATCTGGCCATAGAACATACTTTCAAGAATAGTGTTATGGAACTTCCAGGTTCTCATCATAGTAGGGATCTACTATGACCCTTTAATGCAACAGCTATCCTTAGGACATTATCACATGCATTGTCACACAAAATAATAATCAAGATGTGATAAGGTTTTTATTAATGAATAAAGTACAAAGTAGTTGGTTCTAGACCACCAACTCCAACATGTAACACCTTCAAAGCTTCCATTACAAGATTATAATGATATTTTCAAAACAAATGTTTTCTTTTATAATTACGTGACTTTTAAATTATTTCAAAATAAAAATATATATTTCTCTCAGATAGTTTTGATTTCATCTATGTCAACATCCTTTGATGGATTTTACACTTGTTTAAAGTTGATTTATTATGATAAAATATTCCATATTGTATTTATGGTTTTGTGATATGTTTGACTGTGGATGTGTTATTTTTATACCATTCATGGTTTATGGATAAAGTATTGACATTTCGTATACTAGTTTTAATACTAATGTTTATGTTATGTTTCAACCTTTTAATATGAGGAATTCATCGGACTTAGTAAGTGATGGGTGGAGCCCACTATAGCTCCTCG
Organism: Viscum album; assembly: GCA_963277665.1. Taxonomy (NCBI): domain Eukaryota; kingdom Viridiplantae; phylum Streptophyta; class Magnoliopsida; order Santalales; family Viscaceae; genus Viscum; species Viscum album. The sequence continues at coordinate 113,661,432 of OY728125.1, read as the reverse complement.
ATGCATTGGTAGGTTTCATGAGACAAACTAGTGTCTTGGAACAAGGCCTTGAAAAAATATTATTTGTATTCTAGGAACGAGGCCTTGACTATGTGGTTATGATGTCTGACATTATGCATTCCATCATTATAAAATTGGCTAATGATATTACATGTGATTGTTCGACTAGTTGAATATCCATGTGAATAAGTAAATTGAATTATTTGATTTATCTTTGCGATATAATGCTGAAGTTTATGTTTAAAAGGCTTGTGTTTTAGTCTTATACATTTACTTAAATGTTTATACTTATTTAATAAAGTTTCTGGTATATTGTTATCCTTACTGAGCATCTGAGCTCACCCATTTCTATGTTTTACTTTTCCCAGGATGTGAAGAAGTATTTTATGGTTGACTAGTAAGGATAGGATAAGGAATAAAAGTGTTTTCAAATGGGACAAATTTTTTTTATTTTATTTCATGAAGTAATGTAAAACTTATGTATGTATCTAGTACTTCCATGGATACAAAATTAATCGATCCTTCGAGACATGATTCCTTGTATCATGCCAATGTTATGTAATAATGCATTAACTCTAGGTAACAAGGATCAGGACATTACAGTTGGTATGAGAGGAAGTTTAGTACAAACCTTGGAAGCTAGATTTAGAAAAAATCTGATTAGAGAACATTATGCTAAGATAACCATTGAGGATTAGTATTGAAGAACCTCCTAGAATTTTGGTAATATAGAGATTTTGTGTATTTTACAAGTAATATATCCCAATCTGGATATATGCTAGTAGATGTGGCTGTGGCACATATGTACCTAGGAGTGAAAACTCTGACAAAGAGTTTCGGGCTTGAACTGAGGTATCCTAGTACACGACAATGAGCCTTACTGCACTCTTGGTAATGACACTCCTGGGGGATATACTTAGGATAATTCACATTTTCTCTACAAACCGTTATGAAAGATTTATGAGTATACACCTCCTCAAAGAAAATATTTTTATGATTATGGATTATATCCATAAACTGTTCAGTTTATGTTAAGTGTTTTACAAGTTTGGAATTATGTAGTGTAATTCCTAAACTAATCTAGTGTATGAAATTGTTTAGAAATGTTGCCTAGTGGAAGGAATGGAAACCGTATCAATGTATGTAATCTATATAGGTATTTCCCTCCTACTCAAGATAATTATAGTGGAGTTGGTGATGCAACTGGTGCTGATCATCTTATCACCATACTGGGACCACTCACTCAGGTTATGAATAATAACCTTACCTGTGTGGAGCACCCTGATCCACAACACAGAGGATCAATGTTAGACTAATTTATAAGGCAAAAACCAGCAACATTAAATTGGACTACAAATCCATTTGTAGCTGATCAATGAATAAGTTACTTGGAGAAACTATTTCATGCTTTGGGGAGTAGCGAAAGGGAAAAAGTTTTCAAGGAAGTTTATCACATCACGGGAGATGTAGATCAATGGTGGTCCTTAATTAAAAACACAAAAAAAGATAAATAAGTATCAAATATGCAATGGAGGGAGTTTATAGATATTTTCTTAGAAAAATAATTTCCTCGTGACCATCGAGCGGATATAGAAAGACAATTTCTGAGTCTGAGGCAAAAGGAGGACGACAATGTCACAAAGTATGAGGCTTACAATACAAGGTTAGAAAGGCATGCAAGAGATTATGAACATAACCCAAGGAGTAATATTGATTGATTCTTCGATGGGTTAAAATCATTTCCCCAATGAGCATTAGTATCACAATCCTTCTCATCATATGAAGATATTGTCTCATGTGCAATCAAGACAGAAAAGGAATTCTCTATGTCTTATGACTTTAAAGAAAATCAAGAGAATAAGGGATCTGTTGAACACTATGGAAATGGAAATAAGGGGAAGAAGGAAAAATTTGAATATCTATCCTATGGTAAATGTGGGAAGAAACACCCTCGTAATTTCCTGAAGGGAATGAGAGTTAGTTCTAAGTGTGGTAAAAAATTCCACCAATCTCATGATTGCAAGGGAAAGAAAGTGGATATCAATGTTTAATGATACAATTGTAGAGAAAAGGGGAATTATGCAATTTAATGTCCTATGTGCCAAAGAAACTTACCTCATAAAAAGAAATGGGAGGAAGGCCAGGCTTATGCGATCACTACCACTGAGGTTGAAGCTCCAAAATATGTGGTGGAAGGTAATTTAATGGTTTCCTCAAGTTTAGCCCCTGATTTATTTTATTTTGGATCATCAAATTGTTTCATATCTTTCTATTTAGCTAAGAAAATTAGATATTTTGAATTTGATTTAACAAAGGAGTTGTCAGTCAAAACTTATAAAGGAAGTATCATTGCAACAAAGGTTTTTGAATCAGTTCCCATTCAGGCATATGAATGTACTTTATCTGCTGATATCATCTCCGAAACCATGATTTAATTTGATATAATCCTTGGAATGGATTGGATTTCAGACCATGATGCACAAATTTATTGTAAGAATAAGGAGGTTACAATTTTTGATGATAATAAGGAGTACCTTATCTTTAGATAAGAAACGTCACCACCCGATTCTTTTATAGATCTACCCCTAGTATCTCTACTAAATTGAATTATTGGGGAGGAAAAGAATGAAATAACTATGGGTGAGGAAAATAATGTTCTAATATAAGACATACATATTGTTCAAGAATATGTTGATGTGTTTCCAAAGGATTTACCTGGACATCCTCCAGAATGAGAAATTGAGTTTTACATTGATTTAATTCCTGGTTTAAGGCCCATATCGAAGACCCCTTATAGAATGGCCACTGTGGAATTCGTGGAACTAAAGAAGAAACTAGAGCAATTGAGTAATAATGGATTTATTTGGCCCAATTTTCCTCCATGGAGAACCCCTATTCTTTTTGTTAAGAAGAAAGATTGATCTATGAGGTTGTGTATTGACTCTAGGGAGATCAATGCAATAAAAATAAAGAAAAAGTATCCCCTACCTCGCATTGATGATTTATTTAATCAACTTCATGGAGCTCAATATTTTACAAAGATTGAACATTGATCTGGATATCATCAGTTGTGTGTAAAGAAGGAAGACATTCCGAAAACTGCATTTTAAACTAGGTACGAGCATTACGAGTTTACAGTAATGCCTTTTAGATTGACTAATACACTCTCTATCTTTATGTATCTAGTTAATAGAGTTTTCAAGGAATTTCTTGATGAATTTGTATGGTATTTATTGATGATATATTGGTATACGCAAAAATCTATGAAGATCATGAAAGTAACGTGCCCACTATTCTAAAAACCCTTAGAAGAAATGAATTATATGGGAAGTTTAGCAAGTGTGAACTCTAGCTTCAAGAAATTTCTTTTCTTGGCCATATTGCTCTAAGTATGGAATATCTGTTAATCCTTATAAGACAAGAGAAATACAAGAATGGCCTACACTAATGAGTATAACTAAGGTACACAGTTTTATTGGTTTAGTAGGTTATAATTCATGTTTTTTCCAGAATTTTGCCCGATTGGATAACCCATTAACCAAGCTCACACATAAAGGGGTCTAATTTTTTTAGAAAAAAGAGTGTGAATAATGTTTTGAAGAACTGAAGAGAAGATTTGTAAATGATCCTATCTTGACACTACCATTAGGGAATGATGGGTTTGTTATTTATAGTGATTCTTCAAATAATGGACTTTTTTGTGTCCTTATGCAGAATGATATAGTAAATCCTATGGATCATGACAGGTAAAAATTCATGACAAAAACTATCCTACTAATGATCTTGAGTTTGCAGTTGTAATATTTTATTTGAATATATGGAGACACTATCTCTATAGTGAAAAACGTGAGATATATACCGATCATAAGAGTTTGAAGTATATTTTGTCACAGAAAGAACTCATAATGGGGAAATGACGATGGATAGAACTATTCAAAGATTATGATTTCACTATACACTAGCACATGGGGAAGGAAAATAAAGTGGAAGGTGCTTTGAATAGAAAGAATCATGGTGATTAGAACAATATGAGAGTTGAAAGGGATACTATGTTCATGGATATAGTAAATATGGATATGGGAATAATCATGGAAGGTGAAACATCAATACTCTTTTAAATGTTTGATAAACCATCTTTACTAGAAAGGATAAAATGTTCTCATACAGATGATGAGAAGTTTCAAAAGAAAATTAAAGCTCTAAACGATGAGAGACTGATCGACTTCGTATATGAAGATGGGATTTTGAAATTTGGGAAGAGACTTTGTGTTCATAACATACCTGATCTAAAAAAGGAAGTGTTGGATGATGCTCATAGCTTCAATTTCTTTATATACCCTAGTAGCATTAACATGTATAGAGATTTGAGGGAACATTTTTTGTGGGAAAATTTGAAGAGAGATATTTCTGATTATGTGTCAAGATATATGGTATGTCAACAAGTGAAAGTTGGAAGACAACATCCTAGAGGAGTCATGCAACCACTTACCATACCTGAGTAGAAATGGTATGATATAACGATGGAATTTGTCATGAGTCTACCAAAGACTCCTAGAAGGAATGATGAAATATTGGTCATTGTTGATCATTTTACCATGTAAGCACATTTTCTTGCTATAAGCGAATATTTACCACATGAAGGTTTACCCAGACTATATATTATTGAAGTTGTAAGCATTAATGGAGTATTCATTCAATTTTTTCTGATTGTGATCCCTGTTTAACATCAAGATTCTGGAAATGTATTTAGAAGGCCTTGGATACTGAAATTCATTTGAGCACCTCTTACCACCCTCAAATGGATAGAAAATCAAAACAGACTATTCAAACCTTAGAAGACATGTTGAGATCTTTCTCACTTGATTTTCATGGTATGTGGGATTAGTATTTACCTCTGGTAGAGTTTTCATATAACAATAGCTTCCATTCAGGTATTCAGATGGCACCATATGAAGCATTATATAGAAAGAGATGTCACACACCAACTTGTTGGGATGATGTTGGTGAAATAAAACTCTTAGGCCCCGAACTTGTTGAGGAATCAATGGAAAAAGTGACAATTATCCAAACCCACATTAAAGAAGCTCAAAGTAAGAAAAAGAGATATGCCGATAACCGAATAAAGGATTTAGAATTTTAGGTAGGTGGTCATGTTTTATAGAATGTATCTCCAAGGAAGGGTGTTATACATTTCAGTAAGAAGGGTAAATTAAGTCCTAGGTACATCAAACCTTTTGAAAGTCTAGAACAAATTGGATTTGTACCTTATTGTTTGGCAATGCCGCCAAGTCTCTCCAAAGTTGATGATGTGTTCCACGTATCACTGTTGAGAAAATACACGCCTGACCCAATGCATGTACCTACCTATACAGAAATATAACTGGAACCCAACCTATCTTATTTCGAAGAGCCTATCATAATTCTTGATACCATAGAACAAGTTTTGAGAAATTGGATGACTCGTCTGGGGAAGTTTCTATGAAAAAACCATAAGATTAAAGAGGCAACATGGGAACCCAAGGAACATATGATGAAGAACCATCCAAATCTTTTTATGCAGTATTATTCTAGAAAATTTTAGGAAAATATTATTTAAATTAGGGGAGAATGTAACACCCAAAGCTTCCATGATACGTTTATCTTTGAATAATGCAATAGCTTGTGTTGTACACAACATGGAGTTTTAACAAACCATGACCCATCAAACTAGCCATTGTGAATAGTAATACCCACTTTTTAAAATTTTATAAATTTTATTTTTTTAAATTGACTTAATTTTTGAATTTTTAATATCGAAATTATCTTAGGGTGATTTTTTTTTATTTTTCTGAAAACATTAAATTTTTGATTAATAGTGAAAAACACTGCGTTATTATTTAAAACTGAATTTTTATTTAAATAATTAGTTATTTTATTTAAATTTATATTAGGTAAAAATAGATACATAATACCTATATATGTTCAATTTAATTAATTTGAGTAATTTTATAATAATATTAGATATATAAAATTTTATTGAACTTTTTACCGTCTTTTACCCACCTTCTAAGAGAATTTGCAAATTTGCATAAAACATAATTTTACCGCTTCTGTGAATTGAACTTAAAAACTCATATACACATGATTGATATCAGTAAGTAAAATGCGGTTCAATAAGATGAAAATAATGTTTTTGTGAATAGTAACGTTTGACTTTTATTTACCACGATTAAAAGTAAATAGGGTAATTAAAGGAAAAAAAGATATTATTATTACCCTAACATGTGTCCTAATTTTATTTTATATGTGTATTTCGACCACAATAAACCTTAGGAATAAAATATTATCCTTTTGGTCCACTTGGATTAGATTAGGACATTTGTTATTATTTTATTCAAAGAAGAGTTAAAAGTGTTAAATTCAAATTTTAATAACTAAAACATTTTCAATATAGGGTTATACATAAGATAAATTCAACTATAAATATTCATTAGAAAGATAAAATTATTTTTTACATAATGGTATTTTATTTATAATTTTTAGACATTAATTAATTAAATTTATTTATAACACAATGATTATGTAGTAATTATCTTTTTAATTAATTGTTAAAATAATTGACGTTATAAACATCCAAATAAATGTAAATTGAGACTTTTGATGCAATACACTAATTTTTGTGATTAATATGACATGTTATGGTTGATTAAAGGAATTGTTTTTGAAGTAATCATGCTGTTATGACTTCCGCAAAACTCAATTACTAAATAGTGTCCAAATTGACATAAATGAATTTAAAAAATACTATATTATTAAATAATATAATATTCCTAAAAATATAAGGTTCAGCCAAATGACTTATATAATAATAGATATGTCATTAATAAACCACTTGGAGTTATATTGTAATTTTATAGTAAGATTATTAACCATATAATATAATAATACAAGAAAACATGGTAAAAGTTAATCTACTTAACTAAGAGTTAAATCTAAATGATAAGGTTAATATGGTGACCTAAACCTATCTAAAACCTATAGGTTGAGGGGTTTTCGACCCATACCCACTTTATAATCTAAATAAATCATTTTGGAGCCATTATAAACCTAATATTATTGTATAATAAAATAAATTTTCAAGCTTTTCCTAAAGTGACCCTCACCTCTCTTATAAAAGGGTACTTCCCCTTATCTCAAAATCACACCTCAAAAGCCATTTGGTTTGGCCAAACCATACTCAAATATCCTCCAAACTACCATAAATTATACCTAGAGGACTTACTTTGATCATAAATCCAACCTAAGAATCCCTTTTGATCAACTCAAAAGGAAACACCTGAAGAATAGGTAATAATTTCCCCACCCCTTTCAAAGTTATTTTATTCTTCCACTTCCTATTTCTTTGTTGTTTCCAAACAAAAATAATAAATCTAGTAACTTATATATACTGTGATGTTATTATAAATATGGTATAACCCTATTCATTATTCTATCCATCCTATGAATGAAAAGTCACCATATGTGTAGTTTGTTATTCAAACCCTTCATTATTTGGATGGGTATAATAAGGAGTATAACTAATATAAATAATAAATATAACATGTTAATTATTGTTTATATATGATATTACATCCAATTACATACCATTTCACCATAAATAGAATAATATTGTCTCTCGTGCGTACGTACAGATTACCCTCTCCCCGAACGCGATGAAATTCATACCCCATCATAACAATTCCAGAATAATTTTTATTTTATGATTAAAAATATTGTTTAAGAAATTAATATAATTATGGATATTAATCAAATAAATCCTATCCATAACAAACATAGCTTATGTAACCAATCATATAAGGGAAAACGAATCAGTTAACACCTGAAATAATGATACTATTGAAATATTATTAACAATGCAATATTAGAAGATCATATATGATATTATATTTATGTATTTGTTTCTTGTATAATTTAATAAAAATTATTTAACTATTATACAAGAGTTTAAGATACCCTCGATCATGGAAAATTACAAGGTAAGGTTTAATTATGAAATCTCTTCATTATCCGAGGTTGTTTATACGTGAGTATCAACTGGGACCTCTTTATCATCCACATCCATGTTTTATAAAATGTATTTCAAAACATTTTTACTATTTATTAGTCTATTGGATAATGTAATTTAAACCCTTGTTTGACTTTTGATGAGATGTTTATAAATGAATATTTCCTTTGTTTTCCAAATAAGGTCCTTTACGACCTTTTCGACAAAATTAAGGAAAGAATGTTTTTTAACTTATATGGCGGGTGCAGCTATTTTCTACTATTATAAGAACTTAAAAGCTTCACTTACAATATTATAATAATATTTTCAAAATAAATTTTTTATTTTATAATTTTGCGACTTTTAAAATTATTTCAAAATAGAAAGATATATTTTTCTCAAATAGTTTTGATTTCATCTATGTCAACCTCCTTTGATGGATTTTACAAATGTTTGAAGTTGATTTATTATGATTCAATCATCCATATTATATTGAAGGTTTTGTGATATGTTTGACTATGAATGTGTTATTTTTATACAATTTATGGTTTATTAATAAAGTATTGACATTTCATATGTTAGTTTTAATACAAATGTTTAGGTTATGTTTCAACCTTTTTATATGAGGAATGAATTGGACTTAGTAAGTGGTGGGTGGAGCCCGCTACATCTCCTCAATGCATCAAAAGGTCTCATGAACCAAATTAGTGTCTTGGCACAAGGCCCTGACAAAATATTTTTTGTAGTCTTGGCATGAGGCCTTGAATATGTGTTTATGATGTCCGACATTATGCATTCCATCATTATGAATTGGCTAAAGATATTACATGTGATTATTCGACTAGTAGAATATCCATGTGAATAAGTAAATTGCATTATTTAATTTATCTTTTCCATATTATGCTGTTGTTTATGTTTAAAAGGATTGTGTTTTATTCTTATACATTTCCATAAATGTCTATACTTATTTAAGAAAGTTTCTGTTATATTATTATCCTTACAGGGCATCTGATCTCACCCCTTTCTATGTTTTATTTTTCCCAGGATGTGAAGAAGTATTTTATGGTTGACCTACAAGGATAGGCTAAGGAATATAAGTGTTTTAAAAGGGGAAAAATGTTTTTTTGTTTTATTTCAGGATATAATGTAAAACTTAGGTATGTATCTAGTACTTCCAAGGCTACTAAACTGATCAGTATTTCGGGACATTATTCCTTGTATCATGCCAATTTTATGTAATAATGCACCGACTCGGGGTAACTAGAGTTGGGGTGTTACACATTCCAAGGACTAGATACTCATATTTATTAGTGAACCTTATAAACTCATATGTTCCTTTGAATTGTGTTGGTGTTTTTATTTTTAGAAGCATCACAAATATTTAACAAGAGTTGAAAGTTGTTTAAAAAATAATAAAATATAAAAAAAGATCACTAATTCACCACCTCCACCTCTTAGTGATCACATAAATCCTGATTGGTATTTTAAATTGGTATCAGATCATGTTCCCTTCGTTGAATTTTTATATATGTTTAATGAAAGGATACGTTTCCATAGATTTTCTAAATTCCGAGAATAGTAAATAGATTATTGTTTTAGATGGAAATAACAATCATATTTGGAAAGATAAAATGTTACTTTATCTAATTTCTATTATATATGATGTTCTTAAGGCCACTAAATATGGTTTCCCACCTAATGATTAGGGACTTCCCCTAATTGTTGTTGATAAGAAGAATTTTAAAATTAATGGGGAACCTCTAAATAATATAATTTCTTCACTATCTAAAATTTATTATCTTATATTCAAAGGAATTTTAACAATTAAAGGATTCTTGGAAAAGTTGGAGAACATCTATAAAGTAAATATGAAAGTGAAAAAATAAAATTCATAAATGTGGATAGCAAACTAAAATGATCTTAAAATGGGTCATTATGAATCTATTGGTTAATTATTTACAAGGGTGAATGAAATTGTTACCATCATAAGATTTCCTGGTGAGAATTTGGAAGATTCAACCATTTTTAAAGAGATTTTATGAATTATTCTTGATAAATTTGATGAAAAACATTCATCATTGGAAGATAGAGATCCTGAAACACTGTCTCTAGATGATCTTCAAAGAACTCTCACCACTTATGAAATGAGAAGAGAAAAGTTTTTGAAGACTAAAGATAATCCTAATATTTAAATTTCAGTCAAATCTTTTTTTGCATGAATGGTCTAATAAAGTTCCTAAATAAGAAGCTAGTGAATTTGAAACCAACTATTATGTTAATAAATGTTTTGAAAAATCTAGGTATTTATTTTTCTAAAAAGTTGAAATGAGGAAAATGAAGTTACAATGGAAATTTACTACTAAAATTGTTTATTTGTGTAGCTATTGAAAATTTTGTTCAAATTTTCTACGGTTAAAGGAAGTTGAAGAATTTCAAGAATATGATAAAAAGTCAATTAAATCTTTTAAAAAGAAGAAAGAAAAATACAAATCCTATTCTAATGGAAAATATAAGAATTTATTTAAATAAAAAATGAGAAACTATTAATAAAACTGTGTTGAAGATGATGATAGTTAATAAGAGACAGATGGATCTGCCGATGATGGTTCTGAAAAACATCTTATTAGAAAAGTGAATGATTAAAATTTTCTTGTGATGATAGAAGTAGTTCAGAATAAGAAGAATCTCATATAGAGTATATGATAATGAGAGAGCTTAAATAATGGCTTACAAATGTTTTAATACTTGAGAGGGAGAACAAGAAGTCGGAAAAAAATAGTAAAAGATCAAGAATCTTATCTTTAATATAAGTATATGTTGTTAAAAGAAATTGATGATCTGAAGAAATTTATTGATGAAAACAAAAAACTCAATATCAATCTTTAATAAATGTTGGAAGTTAAGGATTTAGAGTTAGAACTATTTCCATAAAAATATTTAAAATATGATCAAGGAATTATAAATTTACAATACTATGTTATAGAAGTTGGTAAAAGTTTTAAGATGTGTAAACCCTGGGAGGATAGAAAAATTCATCAAAGAATTGTGAGAAGGATAAAAACATTCATATGAAAAATAAAACCAATAAGACCATTTAGTATCCAAAATAAAGAGTGTTTAAAAGCATAAAGTTTCTAAGGTGTCAAAGTCTAAATTAAATGAAACTATATGTAATGATTTTTTAGGCTAATATGAAAGTTTAATGAGGTTACTAGAGCTTTGGTTCACAATGAAATACAAAATTGGAAGTCAATAAAGTTATTGAAAAGTAGTAATACAACTCTGGGTAGTATCAAAGATGCATAGGCAAATATGATTTCCTTGGTTTTTGCTGGCATTGTAGAGGATTTTGGATTATAGATAAAGTTTTTTTTAAATAATTAACTCTATAATGAATCCATGAGAAACTGGAGGAAAAGTATAAGGGGTAGTCAACCAACTGAAAGAAGGAAACTTGATAAAGTTAGTTTGAATATTGAAAATATATTTTAACCTTTGAAAACTATTTGTGAAATATGGGATCAACCTTGAATTTTTTCCAAAGTATGTATTATAATGTTATCGACACAACACTGTTTAAATGTAAAATCAGAAAATCTATATGTGAAAGAAGAGAAAGGAAAAGAAAATGCCTTTGTGGTTGAAACTACACTCAAAGTAATAAAAGGATAATGACCATAGATTATAGATATTGGGTGTTCTTCACACATAAAAGGATATTTGAGGTTGTTTAATAATTTAAAAAATTATAAAGACCATATAATGACTTTTTATAATTCTAAGATACTAAAAATCAAAGGTGTTGTATCTGATATCATTGTGGAAGAAATGTAAAAATATAAAAGAGACTTGTTTGTTGGTGAGATGAAACATAATTTTTTGAGTATTTCATCAATTTTTTATGAAGGTAACAATGTTATTTTTAGAAAATATAGTTTTTATTAATAGGATAGATGATTGGAAAGTAATTACAAGAGGGAAATGGACAAATGGATACATATTTTAAATTAATGATTCAAAAAGTTTATTCCATCTGAGAATGATGGAATAAAATCAGTATTACATAAAATTATAGGAACATGTGTCAGAGGAATATGAGTAACCTATTAAAGGATGAAAGTATTAAAAATATTACTAACATGAAAAATAAGATATTGGTGTTGTTTCATTTTATAGAAAGTGGAGATTAAAAACTCAATACATAAGAAAGTTGTGATGGATTAAACTCATCAGTTAGAGAGGATACATTTTTCTATTTATGGTCCCATGTGTAACCAATAAAAAAACATATATAAGTAATTTATATGTTTTATTGAAAATTTACTCACATTATAAGTATTAAGTTTTTGAAACATTAAATAGAGGCTCTAAAAATGATTAAGTGTTTTATAAGCTGTGTGAACCAAGAGTGTGGATATTATGTGAAAATGATTATTGATGATAATGGTGGAAAATATACAATGATAATTTCAGAAATTTTCTTAAAAATAATAGTATTAATCACCAGTTAATGCACCGTATACACCACATCAAATTGATGATTATGAAAGAACAAATACAATTTTGATGTAAATGGAATGAACAATGTTGACAAAACATGATAATTCTAAATAATTTTAGTGGAAAAAGTCAAAGAAGAATTTAATGTTTAGAAAACATATTTATATAGGATGAACTATCATATGTCTCATTATAAGATGTATTATAAAGAAACCCAAAGTTTTAAATGCCCAAAGGTGTTAAGAAGCAATTTAGTTATAGAATTGAAGGAGAAAATATTGGGAATTATGATCGGGTAGGTGTTGGTGTAAATTATCTTGAATACCCTCCCAATGGTATAGGATATAGTTGTTATAATAAAGAAACATGACACATTATAGAATCAAATTATTTATAAGATCTTAAAAATATTGATAATAATGTTTCATAGATAGTTGTAGATATAAAAGAAAGGGAATATGAGGTGGATACATTATAGAAACATGAAAAGTTTCTCGATGATAGTAATAATGTTGAATCTTTTTGAGATTAATATTTAGACTCAGCTATCTCAAGTGATGAGTAAAAATTATGTACATAACATCATAGGATGAGAAAGTAAGTGGATGATCGTGAAATCATTAGAGATAAATGAAAAAAGGTTCAAACTATAATAACATAAAAGATAGTTTCTCATACTTCCTTATACTCATAGATTTAACCAAATTATGTTGACGAAGCTTTATAACATCAAGAGTGGATTGATACTATGAATTAAGAGCTAGATCGGATTGATAAGAATGATACATCATAAATTATACCCAAACCAAACAATAATAATATGATTGGTAAAAAGTGGGTGTTATGAATCCAGTTGATTTTAAAAGGCAGAGTCTAAGAAACAAGGAATGACTGGTTTGTAAGGGTTACTCTCAAATTGGATCCATGTATTTTGATGACACCTTTTCTCTTGTGATAAGTATATAAACTATTAGAATCTTTTATATTATTATTGCAAAATATATATTTAAAATTTTCCATATGGATTTGAAGTCATATATTTTTAATAGATATCTAGATAAAGAATATTATATAAAAAACCATGTGGCAGCACACTTATAAAAAATTAAAGTTATGCGTGTGATTTAAATAAGGAGATGTATGGGAAGAATTAAACTGTGAGAGCTTGGTATTATAAATTTAATATTTTCTTAAGGATGTTAAACTTCAGGAAAGGAAGATTTTATGTTAACCTCCACATAAAATAAAATCAAGTGTATTCCCACATTTTTATTGGTTATATTTATTCTATCATATTTGTACAAAATGATGATGATACATGTGAAAAGTTTTCTGAGTAGATGAATAAGTTTTTTGAAATTCCCATTCTTGGAGAAATGAAATACATTTTTGGTATATAAATATATCAAAATAATAAATATTTTTTCCTATATCAAGAAAATTATACTATGTAAATTATATTTTTTTGGAATAGAATATTCAAAACTAGTTTCCACGTTGATATTAGTGGGAATAAATATGGAAAAAGATGATAAAATAAAGTAAGTATATCCTAAAGAGTTAATAATGTTAGTATTAATTTTATTATATCCAATGACTTCTAAAGTATATATATTTTATATTTTACCCTTTTTTTAATTTATTGAGGTGATTTAAATGAATCCGATATTAATGATGGAAAATGAACACTCAGATATATTAAAGGAACAATTGATTTTGGGTTAACATATGAGAGCGTTGGAAAGAATGATCTATTTCATTACATAGATATAGATTGGGTGGGAAGTGTTGATTATAGAAAATACATATCAAATGTAGTGTTTTTCATGGGAGAGATATGTTTTAGATAGGATAAAAAGAAAAAATGTTTAGGGACACTTAGTATAGTAGAAGTTGGGTATTTTTCTTCCACTCAATCTACAATACAACTTATGTTGGTGAAGACATTTTTAGAAGTTATTTTTGATTTCATGTTTCCCATTATCTTATGTTATGATAATCAAAGTACTAAAATGTAACTAAAAATATATTACATCGTTCCCATTACAAGAATATTGATATCAAATATCAATTTATCATATATACTGTAAAAAAGAATGAATTGAAGGTGGAGTTTTTCCCTACATTGGATCAAGTTTCAAATATTTTTATGAAACGATTGTTGATGTAAAAAATTTACAAGATTAGGTTAATAAGGGTGTTCCACCAAACTCAATTTAAGGCTAATGTATGTGATATATCCCCACTCCTTATCTTTTATTTGGATAGTTTTGGCAAGGGGTAGAATAGTTTTGTAACATAAATTTATCCATTTCCTTGTGTTTTATCATTTTCTTAGGAAAAATATATTTATGGGGATTTATTAAAACTAGTAAGCTACGATTTTAGAATTTTTGAACTATTTTAATAATTTTTTGATGTGGTTGTGGGAAAAATATTTTCTTGGGGGAGTGGAATACAATGAATTCTTAAGAGATTTATGAAAACGTTTCTTAAATCATAGCTTATAGACAACATGGTATTATTGTTTAATGATTCATATTTCATACATTGAGTTCACCCATTTAGTAATATAATTGTTGGACATATAATCCATTTCATGAGTTATAATGTTTTAATGATCTATGTTCCATGGTTGAAAAAAAATCTAAATAGGGAGACTGTTGGGTCAAATTTTGCTAGAGGTGTTTCAAAGATGTTGGAAGTTTATAAGAAAGTTTTTTAAGGAAAGTTTCATATTTTTATGTCCAACATAAAACCACCTTAATTTTTCAAGTTCTCTAATAAAGGTGATCATATAGATAAGATCAGAGTGAGTTTTCCATATCAAGTCGATAAGACATAGGTTATCAGATTATGTTTTGTGTAGAATGTTTTATCCTATAATACATACATGTTCTATCAGATAGAGTGTTTTATAAACTAAATTTGTAAATGTTTTTTTGTTATAAATGATTTTATGATAATGAGAAATAAAAGATCTAATTATCCAATAATGAGAATAATTTGAGTGAAAATAATTTCTATATACATTTTTCAATCTATGGTGTTCTATGTAAGTTTACCAAACATAGGTTTGGTTGAGAAGAATTTGTTTAAAGTTTTCATGTTTTCTTTGTAATGGTAGCTAACCATGGTGAATATGGGTAACACCCAATTTAAAAATTGTATGTTAGGTTTCATGTAATGATACAAAGACCGTGTTTTAATTTTTAATTTTTTTGGATAAAGGAATGTTTTTTTATTATAAAGGAAAGGTAATTAGGAATTTCACTAGATGAAGTCCAGTTGGATGAAGACCATCAGATGATCTCTTTTAATGTCATCGATTAGAGTCAATCATATGAAACTTTTATACAAAGTATATTACCAAGACATGTAAAAAGTTAAGAAGAGAAGTTGTTATTGGAATATAAAATATAATTTTCTATGTCACCGGATATAATGTTTAGTTGAATCCATTAGGAATAGGGTTCTATATAATATTCATATGTCAGTAGATGGTGGGTGAAGTTAATGATTTAAATGTTTTGATACAATTCATCAAAAAATGAAAGTGTCTTTGTGAAGAATACAATTATGTTCCTATGATGTGGTGAAGGAACATTGGATAAAGTCTCATTGGATGGAATTATTGCTATGTCTTACCAAACATAATAATGGTATAATTTTTTATAAGTTTAAATTTCATTGTGAAACTTTCATAAAGATATCAAATGTGATGACGTTGAGATTTTTTTCAACAATCATAATATCATGAAGTAATATCAATCCTCTTTAAAATTGTTAATATATTTTAATGAATTTCCTTAATCTATATGATAAGAAAGATTGCAGAAAGTCACTAATCTTGAGATTTAAAGATTCTTCCAAAACAATCTAGAAGTATTGAAAAGAATCTAGAGAATGTTTTTGAGCAGGAGATTAAAATATGATTTTCCTTTAAGTAGGAAAATAAATTAGACTACATGTCTGTTCTAATCTATGTGCTACTATATAAAGGGGATGTTTGTAAAACCCAATAGGTACACTATTAAAACACATAGAAGTAAGGAAAAGAAAAATATAATTAGAGATATTATCAGATATAATTTTTGAGTAAACATTAAATGGATGTTACCATATATAAATTTATCATTAATTGGTATCTGAAAGATAGTATACCGAAATGATCAGACGAACACGGTTTGAAATAAAGAAGTCAAATAGTTTTAAGATGCATTATTTGAACACTATAAAAAGTTTTATATTTGGTGTTATTGGAAAAACTACATGGAGAGGTGAATGGATGGATATATTATAAGAAATAGGAATTGTTTTTTAGAAGGAATCAAATGAATTTTTCTAGATGGACCACCGGATGGAGAAATTTGGATAAATGGTTGATCCGCCAAACATTTTATACTGAATTCAAAGGAAGAAGTTATTACATGCTACTAGATAATAAATTGAATAATAAGAACTTATTATAAGGAAAAATGTGAATAAGTAAAAATGAAACAATGACAACATACTGAATCTTGATGGTGAAGGTTTCTAAGAGATTGTACTAAAAACATAATTAAATATTATATCCATGTGGAGAGAACATGAACTATTGTTTGATTATAGTGAAATGTATGTGTAAGGATACTCCCTGCTTTCTGTAACCACATAAAAATGTTTTTTATAGTTTATTTAGTTGTTTTGGATTATTTCCAATCCATTTGAAGGACTATCAACTCTTGATGAGTAGTGAACCTGATAAATTATTATTTTATAGTGGATTGTTCTTGTGTACTTATTTTAAAAAAAAAATTAAAACTCTATAAAAAGAGGAAAAGGTTGTTTCATAAATAATAAAATATAAATATAAAAGATCACTAATTCACCCCTCCCCCTCTCAATGATCACACTAATCATGATTATCCCTTTCAATGGTTACCCCCATGTAAGGAATCATTTATTGTCATGTTTTGATGTGAATATATATATATCAGAGGTATCACATAGAAATGAACATCTGTATGTTTCATAGGTTCTTCATCAATGGAACCACCTATATATATCATAGGTTCTCTATCTTGTTTAATTATTAAATATTGATATATTGTTTTAAGGAACTATGGTTTAAACCCACACAGTTTTTCACTATATAGTTTATCACTATCTAAGAAAGTGGTAGGTGTTTATTGGGTTGGTATCAGTGATGTTAAATAGTATTTCTATATATCCTCATAAAATTAAAAAAAATACCATGTTGTTTAATGCTACATAATGGGATGGATTTTACCATTCAATACTATGTGACCAGGATCAATCCATGTTCTTTAATGTCATGCGTTAAGTCGACTAGAGAAAAAATGTCTAGAAATGGTTGGTGTGGGATTTATGCATGAGAATATCCTTTTTGGTGTCCTAAAATAGAATATGAACCTATGAGAATGGGTCGATCTTACAAGGAATATGGCCCTATGAAGATGACTCCCACTGTGAATATGGAATGATGATGATGAGAAGATAAGACCCTGGAGGAGTATATCCATTTTGGTGGGGGAGTGATTTTATCAAGAATATGGCCTAATATAGAGATGATCTATATGGAATATGGACAATTTATATGTGGTTTGAAGATTTATGATTATGGGTTTGATACTCATGGAGGTTTCCTACATATCTTAAAAAAACATGAATCAAATATCACATAATTCAAGTGATATAGTTTAAGGTAATGTGACAAGATATTATAATTAAAATTTTTATCATGTGGTAAGGATGACTACAAGGTGTCTTGGAGTCATATATCATAGAATTATGTGTCATGAATGGTATAAAAACATAGAATAGAGTAATTATTATACATTGAAGTTTCCCTTTTGGATAGAGTCGAGGCTTTCACCTAAGGATGGGGCCCATTAGGAGGCATTTTGATTATGTTATTAGAAAAATAAACTCGAGACCCTAATCCCAGGTTACACATACTTAGTGTGAGAAATAAGGAAGATTAGAAAACCATTCATGTTACAAAAATACATAATTGGATTTGAATGGGTATTATACATTAGAGCTACCCTTAAATTCCTGAAATCATAAATTCCTTAAGTAAAGGCATGGAGTAATATGGTCTTAGGACTTTTTTAAAAAGGGTATTCATTAATGAATGAGAAAGTCCATGTAGGAGTTTGTAACCAAATTATGTGCATTTATTATATTTTTGGGTGGCCTTAATTTGGACTTCTTGGTATTTTTCATTAATATATACAACCATGTAAAAACATCATAAAGGTCCTACAATAAATCCAAATTCTATGTGAGAGGATAACATTGAGAGTGGGGAGATAAAGACTATAGGATGACTAATCTTTTATATAGGTATTTCTATGTGAAATGGGGAACTGTAAAGGGGGACCTTTGTGAGGTTATTCATTTATAAAGGATAATGAATCCTTCACATATAGATAAAAAATCTTCTCATTTCACAAAGGATTTCTTTTTGGTATAAGATCCTTTCGTGAAGGAATCCTTTTTATGGAGTATATCTTCCTTTATAATGAAACAATTTCCTATGATTTGTTTTAAGATCAATGAATCAAGCTTCTCTAAGAATGGAAATTTATTCCTCTCACTCTCAGACTTTCTACTTTTATCTTTCTCTTTATCCCTTACTTTAATAAGTAATTGGGAATTTATTGGCACTATTGAAGACACTGCTTTCCCAAAATTCCCATCCATATAGGAATTGATATTATATGTGGGGGTCACATATAGTTTCCTCCCTCTAAAAAAAAATCATGTGTAGAGGGTGGAAAATAAACCCCTCACTCCATAAACGAAATTCATTTATGGAGGGTGGTGTGCTTCCCAAATCCCATTGGTATCTATGCGAATCAAAGTTTTTTTTTCATAGTACCGTGTTTATATATTAAAAAGACTACAATCTATGTAAATTTATTTCATTATCTAAAAATCTACTACGATTTTTATCTGGTTGGTCTTCTTTATTGGTCTATAAACTATTATGAAGACTTTTTAGATTCTTGAAAATTCCATGGGATCAAACATTTCCCATCAAGATTGATAGGGATGATAGAAGCATTTGTGTAGTCAATCCACTCATGAGTAGGAGTTACCCTTTATTTTTTTCCCCTTATAGTCTAACCGATTACTTGGGTATTGGTTGAGAATATGTGTATGTAGGTGATTGGTTTTGGGAAGGATAAAAAATAGTGGTATGTTTGGACAATTATATATCAGAGACTATTTATTATTTAAAATTTTTATGATCCCATTGATTTTATAAATGGTCATAGTATTAGTGAATGTTTTATAAAATAAATTTAAAATCCTATTTGGTTTTCATATTCATGAGGTACATGGGAAGTGTTGGGGATATCTCACTAGGTCATATACTCACCCCCAATTCACTCACCTTTGTGGATGGGTAAATTATATGTAGTGCAACACAAGTAAGGGAAAAGTATTATGCTTTACTAGTGGAATATCATAGATACAATAGTGGTGAAATGGTGGTGGATTTTATGATGATAGGATGACTGATATCGTTATTTAGGAGGCATTGAGGAGTCATTTGGGAGGAAATTTTATGTATTTTACTTTGTGTACTTATTGGATATTCATTCTATGTTGTACATACTCATGGAACTTTTTGGATTTGATATTGTAGTTTTACATGTTTTAAAACGGATTATAAATTTTATACAATTCACAATACTGTGATTGTTCCATTACAATATTAATCTATTGTCATACAAGTTTTGTATATCCAATATATGTATTCCACATATTTAAACTTTGTTATAATCATTTAATGAGAAGTGTAGAATATTAAATGGAAGACCTCATCCACCAAATGGTATAGACTAATAAATTTTCATTGTTAGGCCTTTGGGGATTTGGAGGATGAACCTAAGGCCTAGTAGCATTTTGACTTGACTTGAGTGAGTTTGAGGGGGAACATGTTAGTTCATGATGTTACATAGCCCCCAAAATTATATTACAGTTATTTGGGATTATCACCTAAAAGTGAGATAATGTTTTCATACCCTATCTTGGGAATTCTAGTTAGTATATCCCATATATCACTTTTACTACCCAACAATCCCCTAGGAGGAATCTTATCGATTTTGGTTAGCACCACAACTACATAACCCTATATTCCCTGAAGAATAGTAAAGAAGTTCTTACCCTATTCATCCATATTATACGATAAATAAATAGATTTCACTAGGGGTAACCAAACCCCATGATGCAAGAGCAGGTTTATGTTACTACAATTGATATCATCCCCATTTTTTATTATTAAATCCTGATGGTGACCTAGTGATAATTCCATATCACATTGAGCCATAATACTTGACCATCTTCAAGATGGAGATTAATAACCCCATAAACTAATTATTCCCTCCTTGAGGTAAAAATATAATCATCATGGAGGTTGTAACCATGATAGGAAGGAACTACTATAGAGGTCCTCTCTATGATGAAACCAACAACACCAATTGTGGAGGCCCTCCTCATAAAAACATGTCCAACAACCATGAATGCACTAACCATTGTACTTTTCATGGAGTTCTATACCATTATGATATATAAATCAACTATGGAGGTCTCATCCATGAAAATGAAGAATAATATCACTATGGGGTCCTCCCACATGGTACCCACTATGGAGGTCCTCCCCACAATGAAACATCAACCCACTACATGGGTCCTCCCTATAAAAATTAAGACCTCGATAACCATGGATATCCTTCCCATGATATCCACTATAGATATCATCCTTACAGTGAACAATAAACCACCATGAAGGTCATACTTGGGGAATTTAAAGATTCAATAACCAAGGAGGTCCTCCCCATTATGAAACATAAACCCACAATGGATGCCCTCCACATGGAAATAAATAACCCAACAACCATAGAGGCCCTCTCTATGATACATACTATGGAGGTCCTCCTCTTAATGATAAATAAATCCACCATGGAGTTCCACTCCATGGAAATAAGGAATGCATTAACCGTATAGGTCCACCCCGTAATACTCCCATAGAGGTCCTCACCATGGTACACCTATGGAGGCCCTCCCCATGATGAATCTTTAACCCACAATGATAGTACTACCTATAGATATGAAGAATTCAATATATATGGAGGCGCTATATATGGTACCCACTGTGGAGGTCCTACCTATGATGAAACAAAAAATCATTCTAGAGTTCATTCACATATAAATAAATAATTCAACAACCATTGAGGTCATCCATATAGTTCCAAATATGATGTTACTCCATCTATGATATAAAAATATTATATAGAGGTATTCCCCTTGGAAGTAAATAATTCAATAGACATATAAGCTATATCTATGGTAACTATCATGGAGGTCCTCCCCAGGAAGGAATATAAATTTTTCATGGAGGTCCCACCCTTGTCATAGTCAATCTAAAGTCACTCTTTTTTTTGAGATGCTGGTGAAATTAGATATAGGATTTTCAAACACTCTAGGATCAAATAGAGATTCTTCATTTTTATTAGAAGGAAAGTGAAGAAAACAACCATTATCAGTCCCACCATTGGTGTAACACCCCAATATTTCATAGTACGTTATTTCATCAAATTAATTCAATAACTTTCACTACACGTAACACAGAGTTCAAGCACACCACGGCTTACCAAACTAGTTGTTCAAAAGCGGTTATGAATAGTATTAACTGAATTTTGAACTTTATATAATCCTTATAATTTTATAATCTATATTATGAGTTTCTTAGACATAATGTAAGAACTAATTCATTTTTTTCAGATAAAAGAAGTATTTTTCAAAAAAATGCACTTTTACCGCCTTTTAATGTCGAACCCTTGTTAAATCCAATATTTGAAACTTTTATATATTCAATTTGTCAAAATAAACTTCTTATTTAGAATTGGGACATAATAATTTAGTTTTAATAAATTTTTGGTGTTTTTCTG
This sequence comes from Viscum album, assembly GCA_963277665.1. Taxonomy (NCBI): domain Eukaryota; kingdom Viridiplantae; phylum Streptophyta; class Magnoliopsida; order Santalales; family Viscaceae; genus Viscum; species Viscum album. The sequence goes on along the minus strand of OY728125.1, from coordinate 113,638,941 downwards.
ATAACTTTTATACTTGGGTGAATAGTGAAAAATACTATATTTTAACTGAAAAAAACTTTTTTAATCAAAATAATTTATAGTGTTAAATTATAAATTTTAATTGTTTGAAAGTATAAATAGTGTAACACCCTGAGATTTTATGATAAGTATTCTTTTTAATTTATTTTATGTCATGTGTTTTATGCTACACCAAGATTATCTTGTGCTATACGCAACACCGTATTAGTTTGAAGTATACACAACACTATTCTTGGATCGTGTTATACACAATTTCAAGTTCATTTGATAATAGTTATTCTACGCAACATTGAGTGTATATATATATATATTCAGTTTATAAATGAAATATGGTTGGATTTTGTTATACGAAACAACAAAGGATCCTTGCACTACCCGCAACCTTGACTTGGCTTGCATTACACGCAATCACGACCATCCTCGATAGCGTGTGTAGTACACAAAACTGGGTTTCACTAAACAACGATATATTTTTATAATAATATAATGGACTGGCCGTTATGAATAGTATTAACTAAATTTTGAATTTTATAACATTATTATTCATCTTACATATTTTCTAGAACATGGTTTGAGAACAAAATAAATTTTTCGGGTAAAATAAGTATTTTTAAAAAAATGCGGTTTTGCCACCTTTTGATGGCGCACCCACTTTAAATCTAGTTTTTAACATATTTATAAGTTCAATTTGACAAAATAAAATACTTCCTTGGAATCAGGATATAAAAATTTAATTTGGATAAAATTTTCATATTATTCTGATAACTTTCATATTTTGAGGAATAATAAAAACATGCTCTATTTTAATTAAAAACAAAATTTTTCATCGCAATAATTTATATGGCCAGATTATATTTTTATTTGGTTTTAAAGTGTAATTATAATATATTTTTACTATTTAATCCAATGTTGTTCATTAGAATTAATTTCACTTTGAAATTAGACATAAACAAGTGATGGTCTTTTGATAGTTATTGTTTCTTAAAAACACGCTATTTGTTTTGATAACAAAAATTAATTTTAAAATTAATCAATTCCACTTATATGTCTGAATTTGGAAAAATTTACATCATTTTTGAATTCAGAATATCAAATATAGCTTAGGCTGAAGTTTTGGTATTTTTCTGAAAAACTTCAATTTTTGATGAATAGTGAAAACACTGAGCTTTTGGTTAAAACCGACTTTTTATTTTAATTATCATTTATTTGATTTAAATTTATTTTAGGTCAATATATATACATAATACTTATATAAGTTCAATTAAATTCATTGGAATCATTTTATAATAATTTTATATTTATAAAAAATTGTATTGAAATTTTCACTGTCTTTTACCCACCTCCTAGGAGCTTTTGCAATTGTTCAAAAAAATTAATTTTACAGATTCTGTGAGTTGAATTTCTAAAATCCAAGAGAAATGGTTAATATCAAGGATTAAAATGTGGGTCAATTAGATAAAAATAATTTTTGGTGAATAATAACTTTTTTCTTTTATTTACCACGGTTAAAGGTAAATAGGGTAATTCAGGGTTAAAAGAATATTATAATAATTCAAAATTACATTAAAACTTGTCCAAAAATTATTGGATGAGTCATTTCCGAACATGGGCATCCTTTTGTTGATTTTGGGACCCCATGGAGCCACTTATAAAAGACAATGACACATTAGATTAATTAATTTAATGGAAAGACAAAATTGTCATTAGCAAAAACATTTTAGTAATTAATTTTTAATATGGTCTATATAAATTATCTTTTAGACTATAAATATAAATTGGAAAGATAAAAATATTTCCTAAATGTTGGTATTTTTTTCATAATTTTTAGACATCATATAAATTAAATTATTTATGACACTATAATGATGCAGTATTTACCTCATTAATAAATGATTTAAATAAATAAGATTATAATGATTAAAATATTATCCAAAACCTGTCCAATTCCTATTGGATGATTTTATTTCGAATATGAGTCATATTATCTTCGACATTAATGTGTTTTGTACCTCTTTAAACCAAAGATAATTTTATAATAAAATAATTTTTTCACACTTTCCTAAAGAGTCCCTCCTCTCCCTTATAAAAGGAGACCACTTCTATGCAATTCCTCACACCTCTCAAGCCTTTTGGCTCATCCAACTCTGACCAACTAATATCCCTACATCCCTATCCTCCCCTAGAAGCCTTATATTAGGCAAAATTCACTTCAAGAAGTCCTTTTGGTTCAAACCAAAGGAAGTTACCCAAATTAATGGTAATAGTTTATCTTAAGTTGTTTTCTTTTATTCTACTTCTCCAACCCCTAAACTCTTTTAATCCTTTATTTTTTAACAACACTAGTATAATAAAAATACTATGATGTTGTTATGAGATGTATTAGAACTACACTTACACACACCTCCATCTAATGGATGAAGAACATAGTGTTACTGTGGATGGAAAACTAACGCCTCATGAAATGACGATTATTCGATTTTCTCCTACCGCCTCTCATGGTGACCATTATGATGGAACTGTATTTATATATGATATACATTATGTTTATGATTTCCTATGATTCTTTACTTCCCAATTATATCAAGACTTTATGATTTCCATAGTCGGTAAATACGATAATCTCATTTGAGGAAGTGCGGACTACCGCCCCCTCAAAGTGATGTGATTCGTTAATGCCTTATGTGGGATGTATAAAGGATGTAGTTAATGATATTATATATGATTTTATACTGTAATTATAATATAACTATGTATAATTATGTTTTAATTCCATTAAAATAACAAATAGAAATGAAATTATCATTCATGTGTACGTATGGCTTACCGTCTCCATGAACGGTGCATTTCATTTCTTACCTCAATATGTTATATACTATTATAAATACATGTATATTCTGGATATATTTAGCGAATATATATATGAAATATAAATCATGATTTACATTCTGGAAGTAATAAAATCATGATATAAGTAATAATAACATCACGAACAACAAGTCCAAACACGTACGATAAATAAGATGATTTTACCCAAAACGTTGCTTTAAAATAGGATTTACAAAAGAATGGGTCATATAAAGTCATAAGTGATTCATATATGATATCATATCAATGAATATGATTCTTTAATAAGTCAATGAAATTATTTAAATCATTATAATGGAGGTTCGTATACGTACGAAGCATATCGGACCTAAGGTAAGGGATAATGTTGCAATCTCAATTGTTTTCTATCCGAGATTGCTTATATGTAAGTATTTACTGGGGTTATATTTATCATCCATGTCCAAGTTTTATAATATTTTTTCATGTATTTTTAAAGTCCTTTTTACCCATTTTTTACTTTTAATACATGGTATGTATGGAATCTTTCTTTTATGAGGTACTTTTTGACTTTTCTGGCAAAAGTACGAGAAGAGTGTTTTTTAACTTATACGGCACGAATGAATTTTTACGGTTTCATAAAACCTTATTTTCAAGAAGCTTACTCTACAATATTTCCTGATTATGTTCAAAAAAATCCTTTTATTTTAAAATTGCATGGAATTTTGTGAAAAGAAAATGATTTTGAATAAGAAAGGATATTTTCCTCAAGAATTTATTTCAAATGTTTTATCAAAACCATTTTCCATATAAGATGACATTATTTCATATGTGTATGTTTAAGTATAATGTCTCTATGATTTAAATGGTTTAACTTATCTTATGATGAAATGATATCCATTTTTTTATATGGATTATGTTATGACGGGATGATTTTTATGAAACCCATTTTATTCTTTGTGTTATAATGAATGATGTATGATTGTTTTGTGGAACAAGTTAGAATGATTTCAATATGAGATGGATGGGACCTATATCTCCATCCAATGCATTGGGTAATGATTTATATCTCGTGAGATAGACATGGCTGGAATTTTAAGATAATCTGGTTCAGTAATACAGGACTGGAACGAGGAGTGAACTCGATTCAGAAAGGGACTTTGTCCACTAAGATGGTCTTGGTAAAAGTGCCTTGGCTACTATGGAAATCATTACATGTGCTTAATGGATTCCAAAATTACATGTTTTATTCCCATGATATTTTATCATGATTAATGTTCCATTATGATCTATGCCTTACATATTTCCATTTTTTTATGTCATTGCTCAAGATTTTGATGTTTAAACATTATGTTCATGTTTTTATGTTCAAATGTATATGGTTTGTTTTATTTTCTCCATGCATACCCTTTTTGAGCATTTGAGCTCACCCTTTTTATGTTTTCCTTTCCCCCAGGATAAAAATAAAGGTTTTAGGTAAGGAAACAAAATGGGTAATATCGTTATGGGATATGTTGAAGATCATTCAATATGATTAGAAGTTTATATTCCAAGTTTCCAAAGACACTAAACTATTATGATCCTTGTGTGTCTGTTTTCATTATGTATAAAGTATTCCACAAAAGTAATGTAATTTCCATTTATTCCAAGCTTTGGGTCTCTACAAATAGATTATATTTTTACCATTTAATACAATTCTGGTCATTGTAAGTAATTTCACTTTGAAATTGGACATAAACAAGTGTCAATCTTTTGATAGTTATTATTTCTTAAAAATATGCCTTTTGGTATTGACAACGAGAATTAATTTTAAATTAATTAAATAAACTTCTATGTTTTTAATTTGGTAAAATATACTTCATTTTTGAAATTTTAATATCAAAATTAGCTTAGGGTGAATTTTTGGTATTTTTCTGATAGCTTTCAATTTTTGATGAATAGTGAAAAACGCTAAGTTATAGTTTAAAATAGAATTTTTATTTAAATAATTAATTATTTTATTTAAATTTATTTTAGTTCAAAATAGATACATAATACCTATATATGTTCAATGTAATTCATTGGGGTCTTTTTTTAATAATATTAGATATATAAACTTTTGTTGAACTTTTCACCGTCTTTTACCCACCTCCTAGGAGCATTTGTAAATTTATATAAAACTTCATTTTACCACTTCTGTGAGTTGAATTTAAAAAATCTGAGAGACATGGTTGATATCCATAAGTAAATTGTGGTTCAATAATATGAAAATAATTTTTGGTGACTAGTAACCTTTTACGTTTATTTGCCACGATAAAAAGTGAATAGGGTAATTAAGGGTAAAAATGATATTATTATTACCCTAACACATGTCCTAATTCAATTTTACAAGTTTAATTAGACCAAAAAAAACCTTAGGAATAAAATATGAACCTTTTTGGTCCACTGGGATTAGATTAGGACATTTATTATTATTTAATTCAAATAATAGTTAAAAGTGTTAAATTGAAAGTTTAATAACTAAACCATTTTTAATATAGGGTTACGCATAGGATAAATTAAACTATAAATATTCATTAAAAAGATAAAAATATTTCCTACATAAGGGTGTTTTTTTTATAATTTTTAGACATTAAATAAGTTAATTTATTTATGACACAATGGTGATGCAGTAATTACCTTATTAATGAAATATTAAAATAATTGATATTATAAATACCCAAATAAATCTAATTTGAAATTTTTTATGAAATGCACTAATTTTATAGATTAATATGACATATTAGGGTTGAATTAATGAATTTTTTTCGAATTAATAATGCTGTTATGAATTTACCAAATAGTGTCAAAATTGACATAAAAGAGTTTTTAAAACAAATATTATATTATTAATTAGTAATCTATTCCTAAAAATCTAAGGTTCAGCCAAAAGACTTATATAATAATATATGTGACATAAATGAACCAATTGGGGCTCGATTGGAATTTTATAGTAAGTTATTTACCATCTAATATAAAAATATAAAGAGACATGGTAAATGTCAAACTATTTAACTAAGAGTTAAATCTAAATTTTAAGGTTAATATGGTGACCTAAACCTGTATAAAACCTATTGGTTGAGTGGTTTTCGACCCATACCCACCTTATACTTTAAATAATTTATTTTTTAGCCATTATAAACCGAAAATAAATTTATTGTAAAATAATATTTTAAGTTTTTCTTAAGGTGACCCTCACCCCTCTTATAAAAGGGAACTTCCCCATCTCTCAAATTCACACCTCAAAAGCCTTTGGATCGGACAAATCCTGCCAACTATCCTCCCAACTATCCTACCTCCATCCTAGAGGCCTTCCTTTTGTTAGAAAGACAACTTAAAGGTCCCTTTAGATAAAATCAAAACGAAGAACCCAAAGAAGAGGTAAATATTTCATCACCTCTTTCAAGTTCCTTTCTTCTTCCACTTCCTATTTCTTTGTTATTTCCATTCTAAAATAATAAGTCCAATATCTTATATATACTTTGATGTTATTATAAATATGGTACAACCATATTCATTATTCTATCCATCCATTTAATGACTTTTCACCATACGTGCGTACGTACGGATTACCATCTCCACGTCGTGGTGTAATTGTTATTCAATACATTATTATTTGGATGGGTATAATAATGATTAGTAAAATAATAAATATAAAATTATAATGATTCTTTATATATGATATACCATCCAATTATATATTATTTTAATATCAAAAGAATGATATTGTCGCTCGTTCGTACGTACGGATTACCGTCTCCACGACGCGATGAGATTCATTTCCATGTTCATCATTCATAGACGATTATAAACATATATATTACTAATAAGTATGTAATATATGAAATAATAATGCTACTGGAGATATATATATATATATGTGTATTTATTTACTTACATATATCTTATTCACTTACTTCCGTTCAATACGATATGAAAATGGAAACAACGTTTATGCGTACGTACGGACTACTATCTCCATATACGTTTTTTCCCATTTCATATATATGTATATTATACATATTTATATTCTAAATATATATTATATATAAATCATGTTTTATATTCTGTAAGTATTTAAATCTTGATCTAAGTGATACAATCTAGAGTAACAAGTTAAAACACATATGATAAAGAAAGCGATTATTACCCGAAATCTTAATTTAACATGGAAATTATTATTAAATGGGTAGTATAAAGTCACAAATGAATCATGTATGATATCATAAATATTAATATGGTTCTGGTATAATTTAATAACATACTATGGTCTTTATACAGGCGGTTAAACATACCCTCAACTAAAGGAAAGTGCAAGGTAAGGGTTAATTTCACAATCCCTTTATTATCCGATGTTGTTTTTACGTAAGTATCTATTGTGTCATATTTATTATCCATGTACATATTTCATAAAAGAGTTTTCAAAGGGATCATTTTTAAGGGAATTTTGGCTAAAATATCATTTTAAATGTTTTAAATATTTATTCTTCTAAATCGTTCTCATTAATATCCATGTTTTCAGAATAGATTTTAAGGATTTATTTATATAGACATGAATGTTTTTAAAATGTTAATTCCTTTGAAAAGTTTCAAATTGGTATGGGAAAATTTTATTCAAAAATGTCTTTAAATTTATTCCTTTTTAAATTTTGTTACTTTTAAAGGTTTTCATGAAAAAGAGATATTTTTTCTCAAAGAGTTTTACAAATCATTTTCATCTATGTCAATATCCTTTGATTGATTTTAAACTTGTTTGAAGTTGATTTATTATGATACAAATCTTCCATATTTTATTGAAGGTTTTGTGATACGTTTGAATATGGATGTGTTATTTTTATACAATTTTTGGTTTATGGACAAATTATTGACATTTTGTAAGCTAGTTTTAATACAAATGTTTGTGTTATATTTAAAAAATTTTATATGAGGAATGAAATGGACTTAGTAATTGAATGGTGGATCCCACTATAGCTCCTCGATGCATCAGTAGGTCTCATGAGAAAAACTAGTGTCTTGGAACAAGGCCTTGACAGATTCTTATTTTCAGTCTTGGCACAGTGCCTTGACTATGTGGTTATGAAAGTCTGGCATTATGCATTCCATAATTATGAAAGTGGTTATTGATATCGCATGTGAATATTAGACTAGTAGAATATCCATGTGAGTAAGTAAATGGAATTATTTGACTTTATCTTTTCCATATTATGCTGAATTTTATGTTTAAAAGTATTTTGTTTTAGTTCTATACATTTCCTTAAATGTTTATGATTATTTATGAAATTTTCCGCTAAATTATTTACCCTTACTAAGCATTTGATCTCACCCCTTCTTATGTTTTACTTTCCCAGGATCCCAAGAAGTGTTTTATGTTTGAGTTGTAAGGTTAATCTAAGGGAACAATGGAATTATCAAAGGTTTTTTTTGTTGTATGTTAGAAAGTGTAATGTAACGTTCATGTATGTAGTCTATTTTCCAAGACTACTAAACAGATCGGTCTTTCAGGACTAGATTCCTTGTAATCATGCTAATGTATTAAAATAATGCACCGACTCTGGGAATCTAGGGTCGGGGCGTTACAGTAGGTATTAGAGGAAGTTTAGCAATAAACTTGGAAAATAGATTTAGATAAACTCTGATTAGAGCAGATTACCCTAAGGTAGACTTTGATGAGTAGTATAGAAGAACTTCCTAGAATTTTGGTAATGTAGAGATTTTGTGAGTTTTTCAAGAAAATACATCCCTATCTGGATACGAGCAGGTAGAGGCATCTCTAGAACAGATGTAACTAGGTGTAAAACCTGAAAACACCGCTTTGAGCTAGACTCGAATGGTAAGGTGCACGAAAATGGGCATTACTGCACTCTTAGTTATGACACTCCCGAGGGATATGATTAGGATAATTCTCATTTTCTTTACAAATCATTATAAAGGATTTACGAGTATATACCTCCTCAAAGAAAAAAGATATTTATGATTATGAATTATATCCATAAACTGTTCAATTTACGTAAGGTATTTTACAAGTTTGGAATTATTCATTGCAATTCATAAACTGACCTAGTGTATTATATTGTATAGAAATGGCACCCAGTAGAAGGAATGTGAACTCCAGCAAAAAGTATGATCCAAAGAGTAAGAATGATCATATCTTTCATGGTATTAATCTAACATTTAGAAGGTAAATAGTCTCCCATATATTCTCAACATATGAAGAAATAATGTCATGTTTTAATAAGATAAGTAAAGAATTATATAACTTCTATGTATATGAAGGGAAGCAAGAGAAGAAAAGGATGGAAGAGAGAAAGATGGATAAGGGGAAGAGGGAAAAGAAGGATTTTCCTATATGTGATAACTGTGGAAAGAAACAAATTGGTAAATGCTTGAAGGGAATGAGAGTTTGTTATAAGTGTAGAGAAAAAGTACACCAAGTACGTGATTGAAAGGGTAAGAAAAAAGTTTTAAATGTACAATGCCTCATCTGTAAGGAGTTGGGACACTCATGAATCAATGTCCAAATCATCAGAGTATACTCCAAATGCTGATATTGGATAATAATAAAGTTAGATACTACTAAAGATGAAGAGGAATGATTATATTTCTTAAGTTGTTATTAAATTATTGTGTCATTTGTGTATTGTTTTAATTATGTACATGTTATAAGAATAATAGAGTATATAAAGATTGTACTGCAGTACTATTTCATTAAGGACTTGAGATTGTGTGGAACCACGAAAAGTGACTCAATAGAAGGTTAATTTTTAGGAAAATATATGGTTAAAAAAAAGATAAACCATAATATGGTTCTGATACCGAGGTAGTGATTTTGGAATAATACATGATTTATTTGGATAAATTATATTGGATATTCTTGACTTTCTTGGAACTGATTAATGGTTTGTTTATTTCATAATTTCTGGAATATTCAAAAATTTTGGATATAAGGAATATATACAGTATTATATAAAGGATAAGGGTACAAGAATGTAATCAATAAGGTTTTATGAGAATTCAGAGAGTTTCCATGTTTTAAAATAACACATGATGAAGGTGTTTACATGTTATTACGTGGAAAAAGGATTTTCATTGTGGTTAAATTCCTTATAAATTTTAGACTATGAGTTTAGATAGAAGTATTTTGGATAATTCTAAAGGTTGGAATGGATTATGTTTGAAATTGGATACTATTTTTAATGTTATTTTTGTATTTTTATAAAAAGGACAACATGCAGACCATGTGACAACCTGTCACGTCAGACAAAGCTGCGGGAATAGAACCCAAAACCATAGTGCGATTTGGATTTATCACCTACCACTGGACTACGTGAAGTCCCCGGATTGTATATTCTAGTTTTTTTAAAGGGCCTGATATATGAATTATAAATTCATTATTTTTTAAATCCTATACGATTAGGATAAATAAAATATATTTTTTGAAATGTTTTGGAGTGAAAGATGAGTTTGTGGTAGGAATTAGTTGAAGGATGAAACTCTACTTTTCAAGTATATATATATATATATATATTCTCTTATTCTATAGATAAATTAATTCTTAAACTTTAGTGAAGGGATCTTAAAACAAAAAATGTGTTATCCTAATACCTTATGTTTTGTTGAACCGATGGTATTATAAATCATCATAGATTGATGGATTTGAGGCCCTTAATTTTACACTTGTTTGTGATTGATGACCTAAATCACTCCCTATAAATATTTAAATTTTCCCTCAAAATATGTGTCTCTAATTTCCACCAATATTCTCCTAATCGAGATCATAAATTGGTGGTGACCCTTTAATTTCCCTTTCCCTCTTATTAAGACTAAATTTTATTAACCCAATTTCCGATGTGGGTTTTCCCACAAAAAATTTTTCTATTTTCAACCTTATATTTTCAAATAACAATTTCAAATTGCGAGGATGCAATTTATTGAAGGAGGGTAGAATGTAACACCCTAATATTTCATGGTAAGTTATTTCTTCAAAGTAATTCAATAACTTTCACTACACGCAACACCGAGTTCAATCGCACCACGACTTACCAAACTAGCCATTAAAAAGCAGTTATAAATAGTATTAACTGAATTTTGAACTTGTTATAATACTTATAATTTTAGAATCGATATTATGAGTTTCTTAGACATAATGTAATAACTAATTCATTTTTTTAGATAGAAGATTTATTTTTCAAAAAAAATGCACTTTTACCGCCTTTTAATGGTGAACCCTTGTTAAATACAATATTTGAAACTTTTATATATTCAATTTGAGAAAATAAACTTCTTTATTAGAATTGGGACATAAGAATTTAGTTTTAATAAATGTTTGGTGTTTTTCTGATAACTTTCATATTTGGATGAATAGTGAAAAATACTATATTTTAACTGAAAACATCTTTTTTAATCAAAAACATTTATAGTGTTAAATTATAAATTTTAAAGGTTTGGAAGTATAAATAGATTATATTTTTACCATTTAATCCAATTCTGGTCATTGTAAGTAATTTTACTTTGAAATTGGACATAAACAAGTGTCAATCTTTTGATAGTTATTATTTTTTTAAAATATGCCTTTTGGTTTTGACAACGGGAATTAATTTTAAATTAATAAATGAAACTTATATGTTTTTAATTTTGTAAAATAGACCTTATTTTTTAATTTGTAATATCAAAATTATCTTAGGGTGAATTTTTGATATTTTTCTGAAAACTTTCAATTTTTGATTAATAGTGAAAAACACTAAGTTATAGTTTAAAACCGAATTTTTATTTAAATAATTAACTATTTTATTTAAATTTATTTTAAGTAAAAATAGATACATAATACCTATATATTTTCAATTTAATTCATTGGAGTATTTTTTTAATAATATTAGATATATAAAATTTTATTGAATTTTCACCGTTTTTTACCCACCTCCTAGGAGCATTTGCAAATTTACATAAAACTTAATTTTAGCACTTGTGTGAGTTTAACTTAAAAAATCCGAGAGACACAGTTAATATCAGTAAGTAAAATATTGTTCAATAAGATGAAAATATTTTTTGGGAATAGTAACTTTTCACTTTTATTTATTACGGTTAAAAGTAAATAGGGAAATTAAGGGTAACAATTATATTATTTTTACCCAAAAACATGTCCTAATTATATTGGATAAGTGTAATTTGATCAAAAAAACCTTAGTAATAAAATATGAAAAACTTTGGTCCACTTGTATTAGAGTAGGACATTTATTATTATTTAATTCAAAGAAGTGTTAAAAGTTTTAAATTCAAAGTTTAGTAACTAAAACATTTTTAATATAGGGTAAAACATTGGATAAATTCGACAATAATTATTCATTATAAAGATAAAACAATTTCCTACATAATGGTGTTTTATTTATAATTTTTAGACATTAAATAATGTAATTTATTTAAGACACAATGGTGGTGTAATAATTACCTTATTAATGAAATATTAAAATAATTGATATTATAAATACCCAAATAAATGTAATTTGATACTTTTTATAAATTAGACTAATTTTATAGGTTAATATGACATATTAGGTTTGATTAAATGATTTTTTTCTAATTAATAATACTGTTATAAATTTAGAAAAAACAAAATACCAAATAGTGTCAAATTTGACATAAAAGAGTTTTTAAAACAAATATTATATTATTAATTTGTATTCTGTTCCTAAAAATATAAGGTTCAGCCAAATGACTTATATAATAATATATATAATATTAATTAACTAATTGGGGCTCTATTGGTATTTTATAGTATGTTTAATAACCATATAATATAAAAATATAAGGAGACATGGTAAATGTCAAACTATTTAACTAAGAGTTAAATCTAAAATTTAAGGTTGATATGGTGACCTAAACTTATCTAAAACCTATTAGTTGAGTGGTGTTCAACCCATACTTAGATTATAATTTAAATAATTTGTTTTGGATCCATTAGAAAGTGAAAATGAATTTATTATAAAATAATATTTTAAGTTTTTCCTAAGGTGCCCCTCACCCCTCTTATAAAAGAGAACTTCTCCTTATCTCAAATTCACACCTCCAAATCCATTTGGAACGGAAAAACCCTACCCAAATATCCTCCCAACTATCCTACATCTATCCTAGAGGCCTTCTTTTATACATAAATACAACCTATGGAGCCCTTTTGATCAAATCAAAAGGAATAACCCGATGAATAGGTAAATATTGCATCACCTCTTTCAAGTTCCTTTCTTCTTTCATTTCAAATTTCTTTGTTGTTTCCACTATAAAATAATGACTCATGTATATTCTATATACTATGATGTTATTATAAATATGGTACAACCATATTCATTATTCTATCCATCCATTGAATGACATGTCACCACACGTGTGTACGTATGGATTACTGTCTCCACGCCGTGGTGTAATTGTTATTCAATACATTATTATTTGGATGGGTATAATAATGATGTGTAATTGATGTAAATAATAAATATAACATGATAATTATTATGTATATATTATATAACATCCAATTATATATTATTTTAATATCAAAAGAATTATATTGTCGCTCATGCGTACATACGGATTACCGTCTCCACGACGCGATGAGATTCATTTCGACATTCACTATTCATCGACGATTAAAAAAAATATAACTAATAAGTATATAATATATGAAATAATAATGATACTGGATATATATATATATATATATATATATATATATATATGTATTTATTTACTTACATACATCTTATTCACTTACTTCCATTCAATACGATATGAAAACAGAAATAACGTTTATGCGTACGTACAGACTACCGTCTCCATAAACCGTGTTTTCCATTTCATATATATGTATATTATACATATTTATATTCTAAATATATATGATATAAATATATATATATATATAATGTTTTATATTCTGTAAGTATTTAAATCTTGATCTAAGCGATACAATCAAGAGTAACAAGTTAAAACACATACGATAAAGAAAGCGATTATTGCCCAAAATGTTAATTTAACAAGGAAATTATTATTAAATGGGCAGTATAAAGTCACAAATGAATCATGTATGATACAATAAATATTAATATGGTTCTGGTATAATTTAATAACAGACTACTATCATCATACTTGAGGTTAAACGTACCCTCGACTAAAGGAAAGTGCAAGGTATGGGTTAATTTCACAATCTATTTATTATCTAAGGTTGTTTTTACGTATGTATCTACTGGGAAATATTTTTTATTTATGTACATGTTTCATAAAATAGTTTTCAAAGGGAGTATTTTTAAATTATTTTTACTAAAAAATCATTTTAAATGTTATAAATATTTATTCTTCTAAATCGTTCTCATTAATTTCCATGTTTTCAAAATGATTTTTAAGGATTTATTTATATAGACATGAATGTTTTTAAAATGTTAATTAATTTGAAAAGTTTCAAAGTGTTATGGGAAAATTTGATTAAAAAATGTATTTAAATGTCTTTCTTTTTAAATTGTGTTACTTTTAAATGTTTTCATGAAAAAGAGATATTTCTCTCAAAGAGTTTTACAAATCATTTTCATCTATGTCAACATCCTTTGATGGATTTTAAACTTGTTTGAAGTTGATTTATTATGATACATATCTTCCATATTGTATTGAATGTTTTGTGATATGTCTGACTATGGATGTGTTAGTTTTATACCATTCATGGTTTATGGATAAAGTATTGACATTTTGTATGCTAGTTTTAATAGAATGTTTATGTTATTTTTAATCATTTGCATATAAGGAATGAATTGGACTTAGTAAGTGATGGGTAGAGCTTTATAAAGCTCCTCGATAAATCGGTAGGTCTCATGAGACAAAATAGTGTCTTGGCACAAGGCCTTTACAAAATCTTATTTGTAGTCATGGTACAAGGCCTTGACTATGCGGTTATGAGAGTATGGCATTATACATTCCATCATTATGAAAGTGGATATTGATATCACATGAGATTATTAGACTAGTAGAATATCCATGTGAGTAATTAAATGGAATTATTTTATTTTATATTTGACATATTATTCTAAAGTTCAAGTTTAAAAGGATTTTCATTTAGTTCTATATATTGTCTTAAATGTTTCTGCTTATTTATGAAAGTTTCTGCTAAATTATTTACCCTTACTGAGCATCTAAGCTCACCCCTTTCTTATGTTTTATTTTCCCAGGATCCCAAGAAGTGTTTTTTGTTTGAGATGCACGGTTAATCTAATGGAACAATGGCATTCTCAAAGGATTTTTTTGTATGTTAGAAAGTGTAATGTAACGTTCATGTATGTAATCTATTTTCCAAGAATGCTAAACTGATCAGTCTTTTGGGATATGATTCCTTGTAATCATGCCAATGTATTAAAATAATGCACCGAATCTGGGAATCTAGGGTTGGGGAATTACAATTGGACAATTTAAAACAATTTGGAGTTTAATATACCCCATATAACCTAGTTCTATTTGAAAAATTAGTTGGAATATGAAACATGTAATCAGTAAAAAATTATGAACCGCCCATTGAATATAAGATTTATTCCAACAATATGTGGAAGTAATTTCTTTCTAATGAAATACCATTTAGTTATTATCCCTCATAGACTATTAGTGTGTTTTTCCTGACATTATTGAAGAAGGGTACCAATCATACCACTGCCGTAATTTATGGGTTACATTCAAATATATAAAATATCGATACTTTCCTTATGTTGTGTGCAATTATTATCTCAAGGTTCATGGTGAGAAATGTATCCATGTTGACCTTGACACCTCCTAGTAGTATGGAATCATAAATATAATAGAAAAACATGAATACATATGACACACATTACATGAACAATCTAATGTAAATTTGACAAATCATTAAGTAGAATTCCCCCTAAATGCATATAAATGGAATGTGAGATTTCAAATAATTGTATTTTCTCCCTAAAATATCAAAAGGGGAACTTAGAGAGATCAAATTTATCTCTAATATTGAATCTGTTAAAAACATTGGGTTGAAATGTAAATACCACAAATGATTCCAAAAATTTAATAATGGTAATAAAAATGTATTGATTTAGTGAGGTTATAATATCTCCCAATAATAGAAGATATATAGTAAAAAATATTTAGAAATTGATAAACCATTCTATAAATATATAAAAGAGGCATCAAACCTAAGGAAATAAAAACATATAATGTAAGAATTATATTTTTTTATGGTTACTACTCATCATGTATTACCAAAGGATACATTACATATAGAACTCATCTAAATGTGATCCCAATAACCATTAAGAGTTTCGAATATGTCCATAATATCGTAGGGGAAACCCCAACATATAGGGTGATAACCCAAAATCCAAAATATCATTTTATTATGAATTATATTGATAAATATAATTAATAAAACCTAATTCTTATTATTTTTTAATGATTTTGTGTAGAATATATATTTTGGATATATTTTGATAATTTTAAAAGAATTTGAATCCAATAGGAGAAAATTAAATTGTAGTCCAATTTCATTATTGCATGATCATATTAAAAGGAACAGAATCTAAAAATTTATAAGAATCATTATGCAAGACATTAAAATTACACTACAATTACACTTTTATTAAACCTCAATTCCACTTTTTTTAAACCATAATTCTAGTACCCTTATAGTGAAACCCGATTTTTGAAATTATATGATGAACAAATCACGAACAAAAAGGATAGGAGTTTGTGCTCTGAGTTGAGGATATTTGAAAATTTAAGAGGGAAGACATAAATATTCTGGAATATTCCAAACTCTTACATTGTTATGAGTGAATATAAGGCATTAAAAAAGAGGAGATAAAGGATGTTTGTGGTGAAAAGATAAAGAAGGTAAGGGGATGCATTTTTTAGGTTGTAAAAATTATTGTTAATTTGTGATTTCAATAATTATATAAATTTTTATCATTCTAGAATTTAAAAGACATGAAGAAAAAATTTATCATTCATAGAAAGTTTATAATGGATTAAGGAGAGATTGGATGTGAAGAACTCAATTAATGAAGTTTTAGATCATGGTTTTATTCCAATTAAATATATTTTTATTATATTTCTTATTCTCTTTGATTTCACCTCCTACAATTATGTTTTTATCATTCCTTGAAATTAATTATTCATTTATGATGGAAATATATTCATTAATGAGTGAGTGGATTCTTATGGGATGATGGATTAAAAGTGAGAGGATGGTTATTTATGTTTAATGATTTATATTTCTTAATAAAGAATTATTTTGGTTTAGCATTAGTTTGTGGTTAATAATTATATCACAACTAGTTTTTTATTTGACAAAATTAGTGAATATGTGAAGGAAACCATTGTGATAGGGAAGGGTTTTGAATATAATAGTAGCCTTAATACTTCTTTTTCAACTGGGATTTGAAAATAATGCACTGTAGTTTAAATAAATTATTTTTTTCATAAATAATTAAAATGTTATTTATATTATTAATTAAAATTAACATGATAGAAATTGATTACGTTTTGAATCTCAAAATAAAACAATTTAATTCTACAAGTAAATGAGATAATAATTTTTAGAGAAACCATCCATTGAAATTAATTTACCACATATGATTTCCACAATAAGAAGTGATCATTATTTTTTAGTTACATTATTGATGTATTCTAGTCATTGTGAATGAAAAGAGAAAATAATTTTTCTAGTGTAGCACAATGGCTTTCCAGAGTCGTCTCACTTTAGAATCTTCTATCTTTGTAACCTACTTTATCTAAATCACCTAAACTAATTGTTTTTATTTATTTTTTATTTTATGCAAGAAATAAATAATTTTTTAGTATTTGATTACATTTTTAAAAATTTAAACGTCATCAAATAAATAAATTATAAATTAACATGAAGTTATAAACAAATAGTTATGGAAGAAAGAACATGGTTTTGGTTTTGGTTTTGGGTTCAATCATTATTCTCTTTTGTTTTTTTTTAATTTTAGTTTTATAATCAAAACATTAAATATCATGATGAATTAAATTTATTTTTATTTAGAAGTTTTTAAATCATTGAATGTATAATGAATATCAATTCCACTCCTCCTATAATCAAATTTGACGACACACCTTGGTCGGGGGGTGTGCCATCTTCCCAGACTCGGCTCTATTGATGTCATTTTATCCATTGAATCACTCAACTCAATCGTTTGAAGAGTTATCCAATGAAGAAAAGGAAACTATTTTAAAAAAATTAATAGAAATAGATTTAGTTACATGTCATGGGGGATAATCACTACACTGAGGAAATTCTCCAAACCCATTAATGCTACTCAAATATACTACATACATTAAATAATCATTATGAAAAAATCAATAACATCGTGACCTCCCCTAGGCCAAGCATTGGGTCAGCCTCCTATTATCAGGAGTAATAGATCAATTTGGTGATTATAAGAAGAGAATAAAGGAAATAAAATGATTAAAAGAAAGAATAATAAAAATAATTAAGAATATAGAAATAAAAATAAATGAATAAAATAAAAAGAATTTGGATGAGAGAGAGAAAGACTAAAAAAATAAGAAAATAAAAAAATAAAGTAAAATAGAATGTTAAAATAATAATAATAATAATAATAATAATAATAATAATAATAAAATATGAATTAAAATAGGAAGAAGATGCATGTAATGGGGGAGCAATTAAAATAAAAACATGCATGAATTAATTTATTTACTAAAAGAATATTAAAATTACAATTTAAAATAAGACAAACAAAAAATATAATAAAAGAAAAATAATAGAGAAAATAGGAAGAAGGTTGTGTAGCATCATCGACCCTCTCCTCTCAATATCGACTCTCCTTCAGCAGCAGCCTAGGGTATCTCTTTATAGGAAAGGGACAACTGAGTACTCAACCTTCTCCTTATTGAAACCACCTCAAGACCTAGGATGAAGATTGAATGAGGATATTAAAATATCCCCATTTTGAACCCCCGTATCATAGGTTTTTTTTGAAAATATTCACATGGAGAAGATCCAAACAGGGTGAATCCTTTAGTGATGAATAGGGGAATGAAAGTGTAGACAAGAAAGTGGTGGTGGTTTATGCATGGAGGTGTTTCCACGTGGTTCTTCAGCATGGCAGTGGTAGAGGTAGAAATAGTGCACCTCCTCTCCTCCAGCCTTCACAGTGGCCAAAGGGTGCTCAAATTGGAATTATGTGTGTCATACAAGTCTTAAGAGATGATCCCCAATGGTGGAGAGGTGCGTCCATAGGACATGGATCATCCCCAAGCTTAGGTGTCGTGAAAATGGAGGATTCTTGTGTAAAGAGTTGTTCGCGCGACGTCAGCCGGTGAAGCCGTGGTAGCATGATGCAGAGAGCAGAGGCAGAGTGCAGAGCATGGTGAAGCTTTGATCCGACATCAAAATGCCTAAAGTTTGGGTGATACTTCATAAGGATAAGTGTGGTTTCTATCAGTAAGAATCCCACACTGGGGATGAGATCCTTTCTTTAATATAACCCATGAGTATCCATGCCACACATACACGTGGCCAGTGCAACCCCTTGGTCTCACTATGTTACCTGTGAGGTTCATCACCTGTGGGAAGCCATGTATGGGAGTGATGTCCCATGCTATTCCAGCTATGTTGGCCTTCCCACTAGTCCTCCATGGTTGATTGGCCCCCCATGGGTGGGCTAGGTGACTTTTTGGTGTTGGTTGTTGAGGGTTAGGCCAGCATAATCTTTTTTATGTCACTGCCTGAAAAGAGTTCAGTAAATTTTAAATCACAATCAAAATAATCATGAAAATATTATTAATAAAGATTAAAATATAAAATAAACTTTATTTTATCCTTTTAAAACAATTTTCATCACTTAAATTAAAAATTCCAACTTCTAATTAAAACATTGACAATCATGGGTTTTAACATTGAAAAATAGTTAAAAATAATTAAAAATTTATTAAAAATATGCCCCAAAAATGAATATGTCAAATACCCCCATAGTTAAACCATGTTTTTTCTCAGGAATAAAATAAAAATAAGGAGTTTATATGGAACCAATTTTACAAATATTCAATTTTCAATGTAATAGAATAAAAAAATTATCATTTATAAATAATTGTTTTCAAATATAATATAAAATATCAATTCAATTTCTCAATTTTAAAGAAATAATCAATTCCCGAATTTTAATTTACCCTTTAAAAAATTATGGAACTTCTCATTTTCATTCATTTATGTTCTTTAATAAATTATTATTTACACATTCAAAATCATTATTTTTCTCACTTTTTAATATTTTCACTCATCACTCATGATGAAGATTCAAGTAGAGTTATAATCATATAATGATAACATTTTCCTTATCTATATTCTTGTAAATGAACGAATTTATCAACTTTTTAAAGAAAAAAACACTTGAAATCATGAGGGTTTGTAATTAAGGTTGAAATGTATCTGAGGCTTAGGGTTGGTAGGATTCTTTGTTCTAAAATGTATAGGCTTAAGGAAGATGTTTCTCTCTTAAGTACAATACATGATATCAAAAATGAAAGTTCAATGAAATTCTCCCCATCAAAGTAGAAACTACAATTTCCCTAAAACTCAAATTAAGGTCATGATCAAAGTGAATGATTTGTGCTCCCTCTTGAAATTATTATTACTTTTGTACTTTTTTTAAAGAACCTTTTCATTTTTTTTCAAAATTTATGCTTAGAATAAACCTCTCATACACCACCTAACCAAAAACAATAAAAATAATTGGTCTATTAATGGTGATTTTGGTTTTCCCAAATAACAACCCATTCTTTTGATTTTTTTAGTTGTTTTTTCATTTACCCATTTTTTTATTCACGAGGAGAAAACAATAAAGTATCTTGAATGAATCAGAAACATTAATTTGTTACTATAATAAGCACACCCACACTTTTTTCCTTACAATGTAAATCATCCCTTCGACCATGAATCCCTTCACCCCACACTTCAACATTAAAATTTCATACAATTACTAAGAGGAGCGAAGGAATGGATAAAAATGGATTGAAACAAGGTTCATCACTAACAATGTCATCCATGTTTTATAGGGGATAAAAAAGGATTGACGTAAAGGTATTCATTTAAGGATAAGGGATTTTTACAATATTCCTCAGTCATTTTAAATGTGGTTTTATACAGTTATAGTGTAAAGTCCCGGTTTTGAAAGCTTCATAGAGATGCCCCGTACCCGGTTTCCCATATGAAATCAAGTGAATTTCCCCGAACGCTAGAGGATGCAGATTAGCAGTGAGGGCCTTGGGTGTGATACTGGAGAAACTATTCCCTCATTGGCAGAGTAACACAGTGAAAGTAAAAAAATATACAATAGCAGAAACAATAGTAATGACAAATAACAAGAAACAACAGAAGAATGATGGAATAAACCACTGGAACACATATAGAAAAATGATGCATGATACGTATGTCTAGAAAATCATCCAAACAAATCGTAATACTAGAATAAAAAACAGTACTAAACCCTAGTATAAAAGAAAAAAGATAAAAAGCTCCTCAACATCGCAAGCCTCATCTTTTCCCCATACTCTCCAGCTCCAAAACAGTCAAATACCTGAAGTAGAAGGGAACTTTCCCTTATCTATACCTGTAAAAATATAATCTGTTTGGGACCAAAAGCATGGCCCAAACAGGGTGTGAGACTAAATCCCAGTAGGAAACCAACAAATTATTTGTGCTTAACAGTCAGTGAATATATGGTAGGTAATGAGTAAGGAAAGTAGTAAATAAGGAAGTACTCAGTAGTAACCAATCCATAGTTTCAATACATTCAGTTCATATATCAAGAAAAATATAGTCAAATCAGGTAAACACTAAACGGTAACCCTCTGGGAAGTACTCACAACCGATCCCCACTGGTCTTACCTAGAAGCACAAGCTAACATGTAAACACAAAAGGTAACCCTCTCAAAAGTACTCACAACCTATCCCCTCTAGTTCAGCTATAGAATTGACTCTCTAAGGAAGCACTTGCTGTCAATTCCTCCTATAGTCTCGTATCGATTACTAAAGGAACTCTGTGTAATAACTTACATCACATTCCCCCTGTGTCCCACGTCGAGGAACTACATAAACTCTGAGGAAGCACATACATCAATTCCCCATGTGGCCTCGCATCGTAAAAATAAACAGACTCTCTGGAGATGCCCTTACATCCATTCTCCCTATGGTCTACTACACCAAGTTCTCACAGCCCTGTGTAAGTCAACAAAGCATAGTAATGCGTATCGGTCAGTGTAAACCTCAAGAACTACATGGCTAGAAATCTACATCATATCAGTATGTCAGATATACAAAACACTCAATCCTACAATACTAGGCATGGTAAGTAAACAAGACAGCCTAACAGGCTAAGCAAGGCCAAACAGTCATAAACAAACATGCATGGGAAAAACCCTTCCAAAGCATATCAGTTAACCCTATTCACATCCAATTAACCTCTACTCAAGCAAAAAAGAATAAAAGGAAATTAACAGGGCTAAAACAGTAAACACGCAATACCCCGTTCAAGGGTATTGGGAACTTTTGCACATATAACTCAAAGAATTTCAACAGAAAGGCACAAACCACCCACATTGGTGTTGTAGGATCGATATAAGTGAACATTAAGCCTTGAATCACCCAAGAACACTGCATATCTACAAAAAGTCTAAAATTTTCAACCGGTGATAACTCTTGAAAGAGGAAGAATCAGAAAACAAAGCTCTAGAATAAGGAAGAGCTTATCGAGGCGATCCCAACGCAACCAATAGTGGTCAATTTAGAGAATAGGTGCTCGATCGGGAGCTCGAAGGAAGATCAGTTCCATTCTCTTCCTCTTGGATGAACCAAACCTTGAAGGAGGTGGTTTCATCCGTCAGATGTGACCCCGTTGCATTTAATGAAAAAAACAATGTACACAACGTGTAATTTATAAGTACAAAACGTGTATGTGCCTTCACCAGCCACCACATTAAGTGGTATCCAGGTCACCACACACAGCCGTGTTCATGGCCGCTACATGACCAGTACCTGGCTACCCGCGGTAACTGAGTACACGGTGTGTACTCATAAAGTATAAGGTGTGTACTTCAGAAATTTCCAAGAAGTTCTCTTTTCTAAAAAAACCCAAAAAAGTGAAAAACATACCTGAAAAGAAGCTTTGGGTTCTTACAAACATCCCCCCTTAAATAAATTCATCCCTGAATTTCCGTAGAAAGGTGGCGTAGAAGAAGAATCCTCAAACAGCTCCGGCCACTGTGATTGTACATTGGCTTTCCTCTCCCAGGTCTCATCTTGTACCGGCCCGTGTTGCCACAACACTCGTACCAGAGGAACAGACCGTCCAAAGAGAACCATCGTACTACAATCAACAATCCGGATAGGTTGCTCCTCAAACAAGGCATCCACCTCTAGCACAACCTTCTCAGGTTGAAAAACTTGAGACAAGTCTAAGAAGTAACGTCGAGGTTGAGAAATGTGGAGGACGTCGTGCATAGCCTGATACCTTTGAGGTAAATGCAACCGATAGGCAACCGACCCAACTCTCCCCAACACCTCAAATGACCCAACGTAACTCGGAGAAAGCTTACCCAATCTCTTAATCCTTCGGTGTCCCAACCTCGGTGTGACACGTAGGAAAACATGATTCCCAACCTCAAACTCCAGAGGTCGTCTCTGCTGATCAGCATAAGACTTCTATCGAGACTGTGAAATAGCCATCCTCCTCTGAATCAACTCTATCTTCTCTGTGGTATCTTAAAAAAGACAAGGTCCCATCATAGTTGCCTCTCTTGCCTTCATCCAGCATAAGGGTGATCAGCATGGCCTACCGTACAAAGCCTCGTAAGGTGCCATCTGAATAGTTTCTTGAAAACTATTATTGTACGAAAAATCCACAAGAGATATATAATTACCTCAAGAAACTCCAAAATCCTGTATGAATGCTCGAAGAATGTTCTCAAGCACCTGAGTCATACGCTCGAACTGGATATCTGTCTAGGGGTGGTAAGCTATACTTAGATTCACCTATGTATCCAAAGCCTTCTGAAGCCCTTGCCAGACCCGAGAAGTAAAATGAGCATTCCTCTCTGAAAAAATGGAGTGTGGAACTCCATGAAAATGTACAATCTACCAGATGTACAAACATACCATCTCATTAACATTGAATGTCTCCTTTATCGCCAAGAAGTGAGCAACTTTCATAAGTCTATCAATAACAACCCAAACAACATCATTCCTTTGAGTTGACCTCGACAAACCTGTCATGAAGTACATTACAACATCATTCCATTTCCACTCGGGAATGGGTAACTGCTACAAAATCTCGGATGGTCGATGATGTTCCACCTTCACCTGCTGATAGGTGGAACACCTCATCAAGAAACCAACAACATCTATCTTCATACCCGGACACCAATATAGACAGTGTAGATCACGATACATCTTGGTGAGACCAGGATGAACTGCCCAAACTGAGGAGTGAAAGTCTCACATCAGCTCCTCACGTATGTCTACTGACACCCATATACTCCCATGAAAATAAAAAATCTCATCCCCACCTATGGTCCATCCAGGAATAGGTTCCTCTCCTGACATGCTTTCCCATAGGTCTAAGACTTCAGAATCTGATAGATGCCTCATTCTCACTCGATGAATAAGAGTAGAGGTAATAGCTACAGAAGAAAGAAATGTATTCTACTAACTATTGTGAACCTCCTAATGAATCTCAAAGAACAGAGCCATAAGCTACCGCTCACTGCTGGCCTCCTAAACTGCCTATATCTAAGTCCTCCTGCTCAGTGCATCAGCCACTCTGTTGCCTTTTCCAGGAATGTAAGAAATCTCTAAGTCAAAAGACTGAAGGTACTCAACCCACCTTCTCCATCTCAAATTCAAGTCACGGTGAGTGATGATATACTTCAGACTTTTTTGGTCAGTGAAAAACACAAAATTCTCTCCTAGAAGATAATGTCTCCAACAATGTAAGGCATAAACAACTGCAGCCAACTCAAGATCATGTGTCAATTAATTCCTCTCATGTGGCCTCAAATATCGATACCCATACGTAACGACTCCTTACACTTTCATAAGAACTACTCCAAGCCCGATACCTGATGCATCATAGTACATATTACAGCCCTTTCCCAACTATGGAAATACTAGTATCAATGCTGAAGTCTACCTCCCTTTTAGCTTATGAAAGGATGAATCATAAGAACCTTACCACAAGAACTTTTCACCCATCTTAGTCAGACCTATCGGTGGCACTGCTAAGAGTGAAAAGTCAGGTATGAAAGGTCTATAGTTTCCATCCAGCCCTAGAAAACTCCACACCTCAAATACGTTCTTCGTCTGCTCCTAGAAAACTATTGCTCTCACTTTATTTGGGTCTACTGATACTCCTGTCTCTGAGATAACATGACCCAAGAAGTGAACCGGGTCCATCCAAAAGTGTCATTTTGAGATCTTAGCATATAACTGATTCTCTCTCAGTGTACTCAAAATGATCTCAAGATAGGTAGCATAGTCATGTCGAGTGTGAGACTACACCAAGATATTGTCCACAAATACCACTATGAAGGAATGTAAGTATTGATGGAACACTCGGTTTATTAGTTCCATAAAAACTACAGGCGCGTTTCTGAGATCGAACGACATAACTACATACTCGTATAGACCATACCTACTCCGAAAGACTGTAAGAGGTATATCAGATGATCTAACACACAACTGATGGTAACCAAATCTCAATTCAATCTTCGAGAACAAATGGGCTCCTTGAAGCTGATCAAATAGATCATCAATCCTCGGCAAGGGATATCAGTTCTTTAACGCCAACTAATTCAACCTCCGATAATCCACACAAATCCGGAGGGTAATTTCTTCCTTCTTCGCAAACAGAACAGGAAAAACCCAAGGAGAAGTACTGGGTTGGATGAAACCCTTTGCCTGCAACTCCTCCACTTGTTTCTTAAGCTCTTGTAACTCTAATGTAGCCATCCTATAAGAAGGAATGGACACCGATTCAACTCCTAGAACAAGATCAATAGAAAAGTATACCTCTCTCTCTTGAGGCAAAACAGAAAAGTCCTCTGGAAAGACATCCCTAAAATGATCCACCACTGGAGGAGAGTCCATCTGTGAAGTCCTATGTTCATCTAGATATAGACTAGAAATATAGGCTATAACGCCTCCCAACCCAAGATTATTGGGTCCTACTCTACTCGCCTAGATATCCCATTCTCCCTTATGAAGAAACGATCCACCCTCTGGTGATGTGAAACTCACCCTATGGTGATAACAATCAAAGACTACCTGGAAGGTAACCAACCAGTCCATTCCGAGAATGAAATCATAGACTGTAATCTCTAGGACATAGAGGTCCCAAAAAAAGTGACACCCAACAACCACTAGAGTTCACTCCTTACACTAATGTACACTATCCATTCTAGTCCCCAACAGAGTGTCTAGAATCAATATATCTACAGAAGAAAAGATGCAGATCCTAAGGCTCTCCACAAAAGAAAAAGATATAAAGCTATGTAAATCCCCTATATCAAATAGAGAAGAAGCAAAAACTTAGGCAACTAAGATCGTACCTAGAACTATAGAAGGTTCAAGATCCTGCTTCTGCTGGGTTTGATCCACTACAAATGTCTGGCCTATACCATGGCCCTGTGACCATGCCTGACCAATCTGAACTGATTCACTTTGCTCTTGCTAGAATCCTGGAAACTGGTTACCATGAACACAACCTCCACCTCGGCCTAAATGGATAGAAGAACTCCAGTTCGCAGACTGGTGAGAAAATGGTGGGGCTGCTCTTGTACGAGGAGTCATAGGAGAACCCCTATCACCAGCTACTAGTGAAAAGATATGACAGAGACATTGAAGATGGCCAATCTTGCCACTTGATCGGCACTCCACTGGGTCTCTCGGGAAATGTGGCCTCATATGCCCACTCTTTCCATACTGGTAGCACACCACTTGGCTACCATAAGAATTTTCTCACCTCCTTGGATCACCACACGAAGACCCCCTATGGCAATTATTACTGTAAGTAGGAGGGATACTAACTCTGGATGTCAAACCACCCTAGCTCACAACTCTAGAATCCATAAAATTGCGCTCTATAATCAGCACCTGGTTGAAGATAGAAGTGATGGAAGTCAGCATGAAGATGTTCACCTATGATCGGATGTTGTTCCTTAGACCATCCTTAATGTTTCTTTTTAGGAATAAATCATCACCTCCTAGAATAGGTGTGAAGCGTTACAGATCTGTGAAGTGAGAAGAATACTCTATAATAGAAAGAGTACCCTGTTCTAGACTCATGAACTCTCAGTCTTGATCAGCCCTCAAATTATATGGGTAGAAGTAGTCGTAGAAGGTATTCTAGAACTCATCCCATGCCATAACTTGCTGGCATCCTACCTATGAGATCACATCCCACCACCTCTTGGTGGAATTACGAAGCATCTAGGTAGCAAGCTTCACCATCCTCTCTGAAGGCGTCTCCAGATGCTCAAAGATATAAAGCATGGATTCTAAACATGACCCTGCAGCCCAAGTTCCCCCTTCCCCTATGAAGGTGGGAGGATGTTGCCGCTAGAATACCCACGTCAGCTCTGCCATAGAAGGGTAAAAATGCGATACTCCTCAGAAAGTCTGCCTGAACCTTATAAAGCCCTCTTGAAACTGTGCATCAACACCTGTGTTCGGAATGATGGCTGGTTCCATGACTGGCACAACTAGAGAATATATAGGTAGTCCCTAATCAATCATGTCTGATGTCTGATCATTACCCTATAATTGGAGTACAACTGAAGGACGTCTCGGTGGCATGACTCTGCAAGGTCAAGTGCACACCTTAGATCAAGATTGTCAAGGACAAAAAACTAGAAGAAAAGGAGGGAATATGAGAAAGAAAGCATTCATGTTTTTCAAACAAGGATACACGACATGTATACTTAACTACACGACATGTTCTTATAAACCATTCACATGGGCGTGTACTTTTTCCAACCCAGGTTTTGTAATACCCCATAAACGGCATGTTGTCCTTACACACGACATGTACTTGAATCCTCTTCCCCTGCCCAAGTTCCCTTACATGACTAGGAAACATGATTCTCATAGAACAATAATACATGGCGTGTTAGTTCCAGACATGGTGTGTACTATAAGAGCTTCAACGACCCGTGTTGTTAGTGACACGACCAGATACACGACTCACACTACACGGCGTGTTCCAGATGGACACGGTGTGTACCAAAGGATTTACAACGAACTGTGTTGTTAATCACACTGCCGGATTCTAGGTATTACACTACATTGTGTGTTCAAGACAAACACAACCTATATTGCTTAAGTTTCTATCCATTCGTGTCGTTAGTCACACAGGTGAACACATGGTCTACACAACACGGCGTGTACAATCGGTACATGGCGTGTTCCCCCAAGGATTTCCCAAACCCTGTGTCTCTGCCCACACATCCAGTAACATGTGTTGGTCGGAGTGGACACTCAAGAGGGGGTGAATTGAGTTCCAATTAAAATTTCTGTTTTAAAAAATTTGTCTAAAAATCCCCCAAATAAAACACAGAATTAAACTGTAGTGAATTTATATCAAAATAAAGGTTCTGTTAGGTTCTCAAAGGATTGATTATTTCCTAGTTAATCAAATCAGAAGAGTTGATTAACTTTTGAAACTAAATTACTGATTTAAAACTAATATAAACACTTGTGAGTTTAATTATCAAAGTGACTTTAAAACAGTTTTGGTTTTAAAGTAGTTTACAACGGAATAAAAGTAACTCAGAATATAAATAAGCACAGAAGGTTTAACCAAGAGGTTTAGTCTCAATCTGAGACTTAGTCCTCTCAAAACTTTATATAAAAGTGATCCACACCCTGGATCAGGGATTACAATAGTATACAACTGTCTAGGTCCAAGACCTCTACCACTGTTATCTGTGGGAACAGAAACAACAACAAACCAGCTGTCCAGGTCACGCACGACCTCTACCACTATCCCAATGGGAAATAAAAGATGTAAGAGTGTTGAGTGAGGATTTACAAATCCTCTAGGTAAAGTTCAAGAGACAGTGTGTGTGTAATATATAGCAGATAACACACACTGCTCAATATGTAAAAAGATAAATCACAGAGGAAAAGATTTAGAGTTTAGAAATGGCTCTAATGATTACAGTGCAGCTCTGGACTTCTTTGGATTGATCAAAATTAGTTCTGAGTCCTCTTCTGGTTTTTGTCTGGAAAAAAGAGTGTCATCTGCTTCCTTGACATCTAGGTGTAGAGACAGAGGAGATAGTAGTCGATGAAGTTCTTGTGTTATGTTCTCGTTCTCAGCTCTTCACTGGTATACAGTAATGAGTTCTTCGTGTAAGTTCTGTCGTCTCTTTGCATTCACGCTTATTTTTTCTTCCAGCACAGCTCGTGGTATATGTATCTCTCTGTGTATTCATCTATTCATCCCCGTTTTGCAGTAGCACATCCTTCCTTTATATAATGCACGAGCTCCAACAAAAGATGATTTACTTTTTGCAGGTACGAGGTACGGTTCCCTGACATCCAACAACACACATTAAATAAATGTCAGTGTATTTAAAATATTCCTGATATGACTGTTGGTTAGATTAAATAATGATAAAGAAATTAAAGCAGCATCATGTTTTGTTTCTGGAACGGTAGCTCTTGATATCGGTAGACTTGTGTTATGGTAGGTGTCTGTATCGGTAGGCTTCATTTTTAATGGTAGACTTTGTATTGGTAGCTGCAACAGTAGAATTGATTGCATCAGTAACGATGGACTTGTAACAGTAACTGTGGCTTTGCCTTGTATCGGTAGTGGTCCCTATCGGTAGCTTCCTTGATGTATCGGTAGACTTTGCAAATCGGTGGACTTCAACATATCAGTAGACTTCAGCATATCGGTAGCTCTGTATCGGTAGCTGTCGACTTCGATGTAGCGGTAGGCTTGAGTACTGGTGAGCTTGTAACTGTAACTCTAACGATAGACTTGGTGTACCATCTTGGTAGACTTTGATGTAGTGGTGAACTTTGAGTAACAGTGAACTTGATGTATCAGTGAACTTCATATCGGTGAACTCCGTATCGGTATCTCTATTTGATATCAGTAGCTCTAAGTCATAACGGTAGCTACTGTTCTATATCAGTAGCTATAAACTGTTTAAGCATTCTATTGGAAGAATGTGTTAAGTCAGAATACATATATCCAAAAGACTTATATTAAGCATAATTGAAAGTAACAACATATAATAAAGCATATTGGAGATCCATCAACTATAATTAAGATATAAATAAAATATAGTTGGGATTATCAAAATATAATAAAGCAACTCAATTCCCAGAGGGTTCAACAATCTCCCCCTTTTTGATAATCACAACTTATGCCAAGAAAATTGAAATAGTATCAGAGAAAAAATATATCAAAAATGATATAAAAAAATAGTATCAGAGGAAACAAAAAAGATAGAAAATAACACAAGGTTTCTTTTGTTTAAAAAAAATGCCATATTTTTGTAGTCTCAGTTTCTCATTCCCCTTTGTGTGTTTCTCC
Organism: Viscum album; assembly: GCA_963277665.1. Lineage (NCBI taxonomy): Eukaryota > Viridiplantae > Streptophyta > Magnoliopsida > Santalales > Viscaceae > Viscum > Viscum album. The sequence goes on along the minus strand of OY728125.1, from coordinate 113,608,450 downwards.
CCCTTTGTTAACTCTTAGGTCTCATTTCTTATTTGCTCTCATTTTCTCCTCATTTTCTCCATTTCTCATGTGATCATTTTCTCCCCCTTTGTGATTAACAAAAACAAGGGTAGCAGAGAAAAGATAAAGATTATCAGAGAATAAAATAAAAAGTAATAGAAACGGAGTAAAGTAGAGAATGAAAAGGAATTTTATTAATATAAAAAAGATACACTGATAAAATCAGAACAGCAAAACAAACAAAAATTGAATCCTATCAAAAAGATCTAGAAATACTCAATCCTCCTCTAGAACATGTGTCTTTCCCTTAGGATCAGTAGAGGTTGCAGGTGCAGGGTCAGCAGAGGGTTTCAGAATAGCTGAAGGCACAACTAGTGGGTCAGCTACAGAAACTGTACCGGATCTGAAATCTGAGCTCCTCTGAGTGATCATTGGTGTCAAGATCATGATGGCTTGAACTGGAGTCAATTGAGGAGTACTCCCAGAGGCATAAGAAGGAAGTGCAGGAGGTACAATCACTGGTCTGGCATCCACATGTAGGAAGGGCAACAACATGTTTCTGAAATCCATTATAATGCTTCCTCCTCTCTCCATTACAGACACAAAATCATCTCTATTCTCTATAAACTTATCCAAAGCAGGAGTAAGCTCCCTGAGCTTACTAACTTGTTCCCTGAAGGCTTGGGTAACTGGAGGCAACTTCATATTTTCCAGCAAGAGCTTTAAATGGTTGGTCATCTGGTGTTTGGTATAAGCCTTTTCAAAATAAGCATCCAGCTTATTTTTGATTTCCTCTTGAGAAGCAGTAGCTGCCCGTAGGTGATCACGAACAAAAAAACTAACTTCCCTAGTGGTAGCAAGAATCTGAGTATCTGATGCACCACTGGGTGTGGCCTTAGAAAACTCTTCCTAAATAACAGTGTTGATCTGGTCAAGGTTCATACTTGTGCTGGATGAGGGAAGAGGTTTCATTGAGAAGGCCACTGTCTCCTTGAAAGATTGAGTCAGACTACTTACTAACTTTTGAACAAGGGTATCCTGACTGTTCAGATGTTCTTTAACTGGCTTTTTAAAGGCATCAAAAACTTCCACAAATTGCTTGACCACTTATTTGATATATAGAATGTCAGATGTTACTTGAGTTTGAGAGCTATGCATTGTAGTCAGAGAAGCAATCGATTGTCTCAAAGCAACTACAACTCCTGTCCAACTCTCAATCTGAGTGTGGGACACTTTAAGTTCATCCATCATTTCTTTCACAGGACTGGACACACCACATCCAATGGATAACTCAAGGGATTTCTCCATGGTTTTCATCTCTTCAAGCATACTTTTCTTCATATCTTCCACTGATTCCTTTACTGCTTCTCTCAATTCAGCTTTTAAGGAATCAAGGTCCTCCTTGGTTGCCAAATTTTTAGCCACAGTGGGTAAGGTAACTGATTCCTTTTGGGGTTGGTCTTCCTCATCCGAATATCCATAAGAAAGTCCAAGAATCATATATTCCGGATCTGATGTCCAACCTTCAATGTCATATAACACTGATATTGAGCCAAGATTCTCCCCCTCACTTGGAACATTCTCCTGAGGTATCTCTTCCAACTGTTCTTCCTGAGGTAATTCTGCAATTTCCTCTACAACCACAACAGATTCAACAGAAATTTGTTCTGAGTCATTAATGACTCTCTCATCAATAGGTGCTACTGCTATGTCTTCCTGATCAGCCACTGTCCTAACTGTACTGACTATTAGAGGACTCAAACTGAGCTCTTTTTAAACATTTTCTTCATCATCTGCTTCACCATCAGCCTCATTTTCTACATTAACATTATGATCAGATTCGGTTTCCTCATCCTCCTCAGAGGTATCCTTGACAACATACTGGTATGTTTCTTCTTCTTCTTCTGTAGTCTCTGTATCATTGTCCTTCAAGACAGTTTCTCTTTTTTGTAGTTCTTTTGGAGGGCTAGCTGCTCCATAAGAAATAACTTGATGCACATGACTAGGGTGTAAGTCTGGGTCTCCTCCTTCCTCAACTGAAGTCTCTTCCTCCTCATCTTCATCTTCACTGTAGACCAGTTCTGGCTCATCTGGTACAAGACCAGGATCCCTCACATCCTTTGGTCTAGAAGGATGATCCACAGGATTATACTTGTCATAGATTTTTCCATCATCCTTCACCCATGATTTCTTCCAAGGATTCCAACTAACTTTCATGTATTTACAAATAGTTCTTGTAATACAAAAGTTGTCCTTGACCACTACCAGCTCATCCTGAGGTCCAGTAATCTCATTCACTTTTAGCATCACAAAAATCAGCTTTGAGAAAAACAGTTCATTTGATTTGGACTTCGGTCTAGTCATCTCTTCCACTTGAACCATAATCAATATACATAGATTGATTCTCACACTGTGCTTCAGAAAGTATAACAGATATATGTATTTGAATCTCAAAGTAGAAAAATCTCCTCTTCTCGGACTAACAACATGCTGAATAAATTTAAACAACAGCTTATCTTCTCCTGCCATCTCTGTAGCGGTCACCTTTCTAGGGGTCCCATTTCCTGTAAGCTCCAGCAAAGCATCTTCATATTGAAACACATCACTAGTTGAAGGTACAGACTTTGAGTAGAACACATAATCTCCTTCATGTGGAACTCTTAAGTTCCTAGCCCATTCCACTAAAGTAAAAGATACTTCCTGACCATTTTCCAAAGATATCTCTCTGCTTTCCTGCTCAGTCTTTTCAAAGCGGACAAAATCATAGAACTGCTTCACCAACTCAGGATAGTATGGTCCGTTGTTGTTCGCGAAGCACTCAGTCCAACCTTGTTCTTCCAAAACTTTAAGAACCAAGGACTTTCTCTCCATGATCCATTCTGCACACACCTCTTTCTCTACGACAATCTCTCACTTTGAGAGATGCGGGTTTATTGGATTTCTTTGAGCTATACTTCCACTTCCGCTTCCCCTGGTACTAGCATTCGTTACTTTCTGCCTTTTCTCTTGCATCTCATCACTCCCAACTGTAACCTAGGGTCTCTTGACGTGGGCCATTACAGATTCAAGGTTTAGGGTTTTGCGACTAGAGAGGGTTAGGTTGGAGGGATTCGAACAGACGAGTTCGTGGTGAGATTGAGTGAAGTTTAGACTCGATTTAATATCATTTAGGATCCATAAATAAAATAAATCATATTTATAAAAAAAATCGATGTCTCTGCTTTAAAGAAGTTTAAAACAGCGTGAGATGTACAGTTAAAGTCTCCTAACGGTGAGGTCTTCTAACAGTGAGGTTTCTAACGGTGAGGTTTCTCTAACGGTGAGGATTTATAATGGTGAGGTCTACTAACGGTGAGGTTTCCTAACGGTGATGTCTACTAATGGTGAGGTTTCCTAAAGGTGAGGTATAATAACGGTGAGGTTTCCTAACGGTGAGCTCAACTAACGGTGAGGTTTCCTAACAGTGAGGTCTACTAACGGTGAGGATAAGTTATCATTCCTAATTCGTGTCTAATGAAACATAATCTTTCTGAACTTAAAGGCTTAGTGAATATATCAGCTAATTGAAGTTCAATGCCTATAAATTCATGTGTTATATCACCTCTATGATAATGATCTCTTAAAAAGTGGTGTCTAATATCAATGTGTTTTGTTCTAGAGTGAGACACAGGGTTCTTAGAGATGTTGATCGCACTAGTGTTGTCACAGTTGATTGAAACATGTTTAAAAACAAATCCATAGTCCAATAAAGTGTGTTTCATCCACAGAATCTGTGCACAGCAACTACCAGTAGCTATATATTCTGCTTCAGCAGTAGACAATGCAACTGAGTTCTATTTCTTACTACATCATGATACTAGGGACTTTCCAATTAAATGACATGTTCAAGAAGTACTTTTTCTATCTAACTTGTATCCAGCAAAGTCAGCATCCGAATAACTTATTAAATCAACTGATTGTTCTTTTGGATAAAACAAACCAAAATTAGTAGTACTTTTAAGATATTTGAAAATCTTTTTAACAGCAAGTAAGTGTGACTCTTTAGGGTTAGCTTAAAATCTAGCACACATACATACACTAAACATAATATCAGGTCGACTAGCAGTAAAATAAAGTAAACTCCCAATCATCCCTCTATAATTAGTTTGATCAACTGGTTTACCAGTTTCATCAATATCGAATTTACAGGTGGTACTCATAGGTGTATCACTTCCCTTAATACTATCCAAACCAAAACGTTTTAATAAATCCTTAGTATATTTACTCTGATTTAAAATAATACCATCTTTAGTTTGAAAGATTTGAAATCCAAGAAAGTACTTAAGCTCTCCCATTAAGGTCATTTCAAACTCATTTTGCATAACCTTTGAAAAATCAATACATAAAGAATTTTTTGAAGATCCAAAAATAATATCATCAACATAGATTTGTACTATCAAAACATCTTTTGAAATCCTTTTTATAATAAGAGTGGGATCAGCTATTACTTTTGTAAATCCTTTAAAAATAAGAAAGTTTGAATTCTTTCATATCAAGCTCTTGGAGCTTGTTTTAAACCATATAAGGCTTTAGAAAGTTTAAAAACATGATTTTCAAAATAAGGATTTGAAAAACCAGGTGGTTGTTCTACAAAAACATCTTCAACAATAAAACCATTTAAAAAAGCACTTTTCACATCCATTTGATATAACTTAAAATTCAGATGTGATGCAAAAGCAAGTAAGATCCCAATAGCCTATAATCTAGCTATAGGAGAAAAAGGTTTCCTCATATTCAATTCCTTCTTCTTGATTGTAACCTTGTGCGACTAGCCTATCCTTGTTTCTAATGATGTTTCAAGATTCATAAACTTGGTTTCTAAACACCCATTTTGTGCCTATGGTTATAGTGTCCTTAGGTCTTTTTACTAATTTCCAGACTTTGTTTCTTTCAAATTGATTTAGTTCTTCTTGCATAGCCATTACCCAAAATTCATCATTGATAGCATCATTGATATTTTTAGGTTCTAACTATGAAAGAAAAGCTTGATGTTCAACCTTATTTCTTAGAGAAGCTCTAGTCTGTGTCCCTCTATCAAGATTTCCTACAACAACATCTAAAGGATGATTCTTTAGAATTCTAGTTGATCTAGAAAAGGTAGGACTGGAGATTTCAGGTTCATCAACAGGTTGGGGTTAAACAGAAGCAGGTTCTGGAAGATTTCCAGAACTGGATGTTTTTACTACAGGTCCACTGTCCTTATCATTAAGGTTCAAAACAGATAGATCATCTTCAAGATTTTCAAGAGAGGTCTTAGGTTCATGTGGATCAGTTTCATCAAATTTGATGTGAACAGATTCTTCCACACATTTGGTTCTCTTATTGAAAACTCTATAGGCTTTACTATAAATAGAGTATCCTAGGAAAATTACTTCATCACTCTTGGATGCAAATTTGTCAAGATTTTCTTTGGTGTTAGGAATAAAGACTTTGCAGCCAAAAACTTTGAAGTAGTTAACCTTAGGTTTCCTATGGTTCCACAACTCATAAGGGGTCCTCTAAATAACAGGTCTGATCAAGACTCTATTAATAACATAACAAGATGTATTGACAGCTTCAGCCCAAAAGTAAACAGGTAGGTCATATTCATTAAGCATAGTCCTAGCAATTTCTTGTAGGGTTCTATTCATTCTTTCTACTACACCATTCTGTTGAGGTGTCCTAGGGGAAGAGAAATTGTGACTATAGCCACTGTGTGAGCAGTAGGATTCAAACTCATGATTTTCAAACTCACGACCATGATCACTTCTCAAAGTTTTGATCTTAAGTCCACTAATATTTTCTACATACTTGGAATATTTTACAAAGCAAGAACAAGCTTCACTTTTGTGAGCTAGAAAATATACCCAAGTATATCTAGAAAAGTCATCTACAAGAACATAGACATAGTGCTTCCCATTTAAACTAGAAACTCTAGAAGGTCCAAATAAATCCATGTGAACCAACTCAAGAGGTTGAGAAGTTGACACTTCTTTCTTTGATTTAAAAGAAACTTTATGTTGCTTTCCCTTTTGACAGAGATTACAAACTTTTCTGCTAGAAATTCAAGTTTGGGTAGGTCTCTAACTAAGTTCTTCCTAGCAAGTTTTCTAAGTGAATTCACATTGCAGTGTCCTAATCTTCTGTGCCAAAGCCAAGACACTTTATGAAAATCATTTAAACAAGTAATATTTTTCTTAGCTAATGAATTTAAATCAACAACATAAACATTTTCATTTCTTAAAGCAGAAAATACTAAAACATTTTTAGAATTAAAAACATTGCAAGAATCATTTTCAAATTTAACATAAAAACCATCATCACATAACTGAGAAATACTTAACAAATTATATTTAAGTCCATCAACAAATAAAACTTTGGAAATCAATATTGAGTCAGTGTTACCAATCTGGCCTAAGCTGATGATTTTTCCTTTTGAGTTATCACCAAAAGTGACAAAACCTCCATCAACTCTGACTAAGATTTTAAAGCATGAGAAGTCTCCTGAAATATGTCTTGAAAATCCACTGTCCAAATACCAAGTCTTTCTACAGGATATCATTAAGAAGGTTCCCTATAAAACATATTTAGACAAGAAATGATTTTGGTATCCAGATCTTCATGGGTTTAGACAGGTTAGACAATAAAACTTTAGGTACCCATATTTGTCTAATGGGTCTCAAAAACTTTGTAGAATCAACATATTTTTAAAGGTAAAGCTTATTAGATCCGAAACTATGAATATAACTAGTTGAAGCATATAAATGTCCAGAACTAGAACTAGCAGTATTCTGTCCAGATTTAGGAAAGAATTTAGTTTTGGTAAACTTTCTCTGTCCAGGTTGGTATCCTATACCATTAGTGTATCTAGGTGCTATTTTCTTACCTAGAATCTGAGTAAGAGTATCTTTAACATTTGTAAACTTTTCTAAGTCTTTCTTAAGTTGATCATTAGATAATTTCAGTTCAGTGTTCTCTTTAAGAAACTGAGCATTCATTTCTATTTAAATATCAACATCAGATTTATGTTTAACAGTTAAAGCATACTGTTTCTTTAAACCATTGTATTTATCTTTCAGTTCATTATAGGTTTCTTCTAACATATCACAATATTCAAACAGTTCAGATTTTGACATGTTTTCTGAGTCAGAATCATCTCCAGAATAATATGAATTTAAAGTAGGAGTTTCAGATGTTACCTCAGATGTGTTTGTCATAAAACACATGTTTTCCTTATTTCTAGATTCAGTTTCAGAAATTTCAGATTCAATGGAGCTATCCTTAGAAGCACTCCAAGTAGCCTTCATGGATTTCTTGTACTTATTTTCCTTGTAATCATATTTCTTCTTGTACTTCAACTTTGGACAGTCTACTTTTATATGTCCTTTTCTTTTGCACTCATAGCAGACAACTTCATCTGTTTTGTCAGATTTCTTCCAATCCTTTTTCCAATAACCCTTGCTGTCATACTTATTTTTGTAATTTGATTTTCTGAAAAACTTCTTATTCCTATATAACTTCTTAAACCTTCTAGCAATGTGAGCCATCTCAGCATCACTATCAGAAACACTATCACTGTCTTCACAGCTTGAACTCTCATTTATAACGTGAAGCTTTTCCTTATCTTTATTCTTTGAAGTTGAAGTCTTGAACACAATAAACTTCCTTCTTGGTTCATCATCTTATTCTTTGTTTACCTTGAGTTCTTCCTCATACATCAGAAGCTTATGAATGAGTTCTTTAACAGGTAGAGAAGCAATGTCACATGACTCTATTATTGAAACAGATGTGCCTCTCCATCGGTCTGGTAAACATCTGAATATTCTCATAATTTGTTCCTTTGCCGGAACAACATTTCCAAGTGAATTCATTGTATTGACTATCTCATTAAACCTGAGATACATGTCAGAAATAGGTTCATTAGTTTTCATTTTAACATTATCATATTTAATAGTATAAGTATTTAATCTCATTTCTTTAACATTGGTTGTTCCTTCATGAGAAACAGCTAAGGTATCCCAAATTTCAAAAGCAGTTTTACAAGCAAAAATTCTGTTAAACTCTTCATCTCCTAAAGCACAGTACATGGCATTCATGGATTTACAATTTTTACTGTAAGCAGTCTTTGTAGGTTCATCCCAAGTGGATCTAGCAGTAGTGGGAAGTTTATATTCTGATTCTATGGTAGTCCATATATCAAAACATATGCTTTCTAAATGAATTTTCATTTTAAGCTTCCATTGGGCATAGTTGGTACCATTGAAGAAAGGTGCCCTGTTAGTAGCAGCACCCTCTAGTCTATTATCCATAACTATATTTTAGAAAGACAATTTAAATAGAAAAAATTTAGAACTAACAGAAATTTAAGATCTTTAGAGATGCAACTAAAATCACAGTTGAAAAAAAGAGTACTTTAGAAAATATTTAAACAACCTTTGATACCAAATGTTGGTCGGAGTGGACACTGAGGGGGGTGAATTGAGTTCCAATTAAAATTTCTGTTTTAAAAAATTTGTCTAAAAATCCCCCAAATAAAATACAGAATTAAACTGTAGTGAATTTATATCAAAATAAAGGTTCTATTAGGTTCTCAAAGGATTGATTATTTCCTAGTTAATCAAATCATAAGATTTGATTAACTTTTGAAACTAACTTACTGATTTAAAACTAATATAAACACTTGCGAGTTTAATTATCAAAGTGACTCTAAAACAGTTTTGGTTTTAAAGTAGTTTGCAGCGGAATAAAAATAACTTAGAATATAAATAAGCATAGCAGGTTTAACCAAGAGGTTCAGTCTCAAGCTGAGACTTATTCCTCTCAAAACTTTATATAAGAGGGATCCACACCCTGGATCGAGGATTACAATAGTATACAACTATCCAGGTCCAAGACCTCTTCCACTGTTATCCGTGGGAATAGAAACAACCGCAAACCAGCTGTCCAGGTCACGCACGACCTCTACCACTATCCCAGTGGGAAATAAAAGATGTAAGAGTGTTGAGTGAGGATTTAAAAATCCTCTAGTTAAAGTACAGAAGACAGTGTGTGTGTAAAATACATCAGATAACACACACTACTCAATATGTAAAAAGATAAATCACAGAGGCAAAGATTTAGAGTTTAGAAATGGCTCTAGTTTTTGCAGTGCAGCTCTGGACTTCTTTGGATTGATCAGAATTAGTTCTGAGTCTTCTTCTGGTTTTTGTCTGGAAAACAGAGTGTCATCTGCTTCCTTGACTTCCAGGTGTAGAGACGGAGGAGATAGTAGTCGATGAAGTTCTTGTGTTATGTTCTCGTTCTCAGCTCTTCACTGGTATGCAGCAATGAGCTCTTCATGTAAGTTCTGTCGTCTCTTTTCATTCATGATTAGTTGTTCTTCTAGCACACCTCGTGGTATATGTATCTCTCTGAGTATTCGTCTATTCATCCCCATTTTGCAGTAGCACGTCCTTCCTTTATATACAGCACGAGCTCCGGCAAAAGATGATTTAGTTTTTGCAGGTACGAGGTACGGTTCCCTGACATCCAACAACACACATTAAATAAATTTCAGTGTATTTAAAATATACCTGATATGACCGTTGGTTAGATTAAATAATGATAAAGAAATTAAAGCAGCATCGGGTTCTGTTTCTGGAACGGTAGCTCTTGATATCGGTAGACTTGTGTTACGGTAGGTGTCTATATCGGTAGACTTCATTTGTAATGGTAGAATTTGTATCGGTAACTGCAACAGTAGACTTGATCACATCAGTAGCGGTGGACTTGTAATGGTAACTATGGCTCTGCCTTGTATCGGTAGCGGTCCCTATCGGTAGCTTACTTGATGTATCGGTAGACTTTGCATATCGGTGGAGTTCAACATATCGGTAGACTTCAGCATATCGATAGCTCTGTATCAGTAGCTATCGACTTCGATGTAGCGGTAGGCTTAAGTATTGGTGAGCTTGTAACTGTAACTCTATCGGTAGACTTGTTGTACTGTCTTGGTAGACTTTGATGTAGCAGTGAACTTTGAGTAATAGTGAACTTGATGTATCGGTGAACTTCGTATCGGTGAACTCCGTATCGGTATCTCTATTTGATATCAGTAGCTCTAAGTCATAACGGTAGCTACTGTTCTATATCAGTAGCTATAAACTGTTTAAGCATTCTATTGGAAGAATGTGTTAAGTCAGAATACATATATCCAAAAGACTTATATTAAGCATAATTGAAAGTAACAACATACAATAAAGCATATTGGAGATGCATCAACCATAATTAAGATATAAATAAAATATAGTTGGGATTATCAAAATATAATAAATCAACTCAATTCCTAGAGGGTTCAACAACATGGTTAGAGACTACATGGCATGTACATACATCACAAGGAATGTAGTTAAGAAAAAATAGTTTCTTCTTGAACAGAAGAACATATGGCATGTATTCATCATTACACACCGTGTATTCTGGGTTTTCCGGATAGTAATCCTCAAAAACTTCTCGGGAACCCATAAAAATATTGAAACAAACACCTCAAGAACCAAATTTTGGCGTCCATTCAAACAAAACCTTAAAAAATCCAATACCCTATCAAACAAAAATCATTTTGACCAAGGCATCTATCACAACAACATATATATCTAGCACAACATCTATCACAACAACATGCAATTGCTAATTCACCCTAAATGGCATGACATGAATGCATGAAATGTGATTTATAGCAAGTGCCTATACGATGCATGAGAATACATACCCTCATCTCATTGGGTTTAAATGGAAATAGAACCTCAATAACATCAATAATAATAGCACAAAACATTTGAATCAACCAATGGTGAAATAAAATCAATTGTAAATTTGAAAACCAGAAAATTTTCAATAACGTTGTGGATTGGATTTTCCCTATACACGGATAAGCTACTCCTAGACACAGCTTATTACCAAGTACCTATTCCATCATATTCTAGGATATAGGCTCCAAATAGTAAGTCAAGAGAATAGAATTCCTCTGATACCACATTGTAACGTCCAGGTTCAAGAAGCTTCCCAGAGATGCCCCGTACCTGGTTGGTCACATGGCCACAAGCACATTTCCCCGAATGCTAGAGGCTACCAACTAGCAGCGAGGACCTTGGGTGTGATAGTGGGGAAACTAAGCACTCATTTCCAGAGTAAAATAGTGGAAGTAAAAAAATATACAATAGAAAAAACAATAGTAATGCCAAACAACAAGAAACAACAGAAGACTGAAGAAATAAACAGCTGGAACACATATATAAAAATGATGCATGATACATATGTCTTGAAAAATAGCCAAACAAATCACAATTCTGGAATAAAAAAAGTACTAAACCCTAGTAAAAAAGAAAATAGATAAACAGATCCTCATCATCGAATGCCTCATCTTGGTCCCATGCTCTCCAGCTCCACAACAGTCAAGTACCTGAATTAGAAGGGGGATTTCCCTTATCTATACCTTCAGTAATATAATCTATTTGGGCCCAAAAGAATGGCCCAAATAGGGTGTGAGACTAAATCATAGTAGGCAACCACTAAAATATTTGTGCCTAACTGTCAGTGAATATATGGCAGGTAAAGAGTAAAGGAAGCAGTAAACAAGGAAGTACTAACCAGTAACCAATCCACAGTTTCAATGAATTCAGTTCATATATCAAGAAACAGCTAATCAAAGTAGGTAAAAATAAACAGGTAACCCTCTAGGTTGTACTCTCGTCCTATCCCCACTGGTCCTACCTAGAAGCACAAGAAAATAGCTAAACAAAAAAGGTAACCCTCTGGGAAGTACTCACAACCTATCCCCTCTAGTTCAGCTCTAGAATAGACTCTTTAAGGAAGCACTCACCATCAATTCCTCCTATAGTCTCATATCAGTAACTAAGGGTGATCTGGGGAAGCACTTGGTCACATTCTCCCTATGGTCTGCCTCGAGGAAGTACAAACACTCTAAGGAAGAACTTACGTCAATTCCCCCTGTGGTATCGCATCGTAAAAGTAAACAGACTCTTTAGAAAATCCCTTTTGTCCATTCTTCTTATGGTCTACTACACCAGGTTCTCACGACCCAATATAAGTTAATAAATCATAGGAATGCATATAGGCCAAAGTAACCCTCAATAACTAATTGGCTAGAATCTATTGTATATCAGTATTTTAGATATAAAAAACACTCCATCCTATAAAAATAGACATGGTAAGTAAACAAGTCAGCCTAACAAGCTAAGCAAGACCAAACAGTCATAATCAAACATGCATAGGAAAAACCCTTCCAAATCATTACAATTAACCTTTTCACATTCAATTAACCTCTACTCAAGCATACAAGCATATCAGGAAATTAACTGGTCTAAAACACTAAACAAGCAATACCCCGTTCAAGGGTATTGGGCACTTTTTCACATATAACTCAAAAAAATCAATGGAAGGGCCCAAATCACCTACCTCAGTGTTATAGAATCGATATAAGTGAACCTTAATCTATGAATCACCCAATAACACTATAGATCTACAAAAATGTCTAAAATGTTCAACCGAAGATAACTCTTGGAAGAGGAAGAATAAGGAAATGAATCTCTAGAAGAAGGAAGATCTTGCGGAGGCAATCCCAATGCAATCGATGACGGTTGATTCGAAGAATGGGTGCTTGATCGGGAGCTCTAAAGAAGATCAGCGTCGTTTTCTCACTCTCGGATGAACCAAACCTAGAAGGAGGTGGTTCTGTCTGTCAGATGCGACCTCAGTGCATTTAATGAAAAAAGGAAAGTACATGACATGTACTTTATAAGTACATGGTGTGTACTTTCCTTCACCGGTCGCTGTATTAAGTGGTCTCTAGGTCACCACACACGGCCGTGTGCATGGCTGCCACATGGCCAACACCTAGCTACCCTCGGTAATTGAGTACACGATGTGTACTTCAAAAATTTCCAGAAACTCCTTTTTCTCAAAAACACCAAAAAATGAAAAAATATACCTAAAAAGAAGATCCATGTTCTTATATATAGCTTTGAAAAGATCAAATGAAAGTTTCTGTTGGTTACATGTACCATGATCACTCAAGAAATACACTCAATAATAAACTAAGAAGTAATCGGTATAGAAATACTCTCAGGAATGGGAATTATAAATTTTGGCAATCACTCCAGAAATGATTACCTATTAAAAATAAATTCACATGAATTTCAGAAATTCAAATCATGAAGAATATTTGGAAATATTATTTATAATAATCAACCAATTATATTAAATAATGAGTCCTTAATTTAATATCAAAGATTCATTTTAATCATCCAATTATCTATTTTACTCATTAAATATCCTTAACATTTAATTCTAAAACATGGAATAACATGATTATTAAGAAACTAATGTCTCTAAGATTAGTTAGTAAATAATAAATCCAAATATGGGCCTGGAATTTTCTGTTTGAAAGCTCAAAACATGTTTTGGGAAAAAATATTAGGAGTTTAAAAGGTAAACATTAAAGTAAAATCCCTTTACCACAAAGCTTAGTACTCTTTCCTTATTGGTTGTTTGAGGTCTGAATTTTTTATCATGAAGATATAAAAGAAAATTAATCAATTAATCACATAAATTAAGTAATTTAATCTCATAAATATAAAAGGGAGTGGGATATATGCCAGACTAATTCCTAAAACTGAAATTGAAATATTATAAAGTAGGTAAAGATAAATATTAGTGTGATATCCCAAGTGGTCCATGAAATTTTACTACATCAAGTGAGTAGTAACATTTTTTATTCAAAGTTTGATAGTGGATAGATCATCTTTGTCTTTTAACCACCACATGTGGCTTTTCCAATCTTGGGATTTTTTCTCATTGATATGGAATGACCCATAGATAAAGTATACCAAATCCACCCCCTTCACAAATAGGTAAAACATTAATGGAAGGTGTAGGACAAAGTATGTATCATCATCGTCCTTGGCTACTATATGTGAAACCTCTTCTTTCTTATCCAATTCTGGATCAACATGGGAATGGGAAAGTAAGAAGGTATTTTTACTCAAAATAAAAATTGAATTTTTAATAAGAATTTTTCCCTTTTAATATAGGAAGCCTTTATATTGATTTACTTGGGATAAACTACTTCGAATTATTTATGGGACTCATCAAATATATGTTCATAAAAATTAGATATCTCCTTTTGTTCATCAATAGGTACATTTTCAATTTCTTTATCCTCCTCTAATTCATATAAAATACTTTTTAAATAAGGAAATTCAAAGTAGTGGGAATTAATACTCAATTCAGATTAAATAATATAAAATAAAATAGAGTTTTAGAAAATATAAACTCCCTTAGTTGGTTCAGCTACAATATCTTCTTTAGTGGTGAGTGCATCTTGGAGTAACTTCTCAGTGGATTAAGGCAGGTATTTGGACTCCTATATCTTTACTACAATTTCCACCACATTGTTGGTGCCTTAATGATGTTAGATCTTCCTATTTGAAAGGTTTGGGGAGATCAAGAAGTTCCTTAGATTCATTCTAAAACTTATCTAGATCTTGTTGATATCCCATATGTGGCTTAGTAGACAAGTCTTCTTTCTTAGCCTCCTTAGGTAAATTAGGGAATATAAGTGGCTCATCTTCTAGTTCAGGTTTCTCTAATAATTATTGGAAATATGAAGTTATCTAATCCATTTGTTCATAAAGATCTTACACCATCTCTTAAATACATTGAATATCATATTTGAGTTAGTGTTTTTTCACTTTCTCCTAGAAATGTTCTAGGGAAACTTATTCAAAAGTATTGGGAGAAAGCATTGAAAACTTTTCTTTTATCTTGGACACTTCTTGATTATATTCTATAAATTATTCCAACAATTTGTTTAACTCTCTATACAATCCTTCAACTTCTAGTTTCTTGAGGGTACCTTTGAGATTCTAGATGAGGTCCTTGAATTCTTCTTATATTTTAATTTGGATTCAGGCTCCTCTAATTTGTCTATCCCATACAAAAACACCTTCTTTTATAGACCATGTTTGTTCAACCATTGGTTCCCACACCTTTGAGTAATCATAAGTTCATGCAGAATAATATTTATTTGAATACATCATGTAATTTTCTATGGTCTTTTTAAATCAACTAAAACTATCTATAATTTAAAAATAGAAAAAGTAAGAAATTTATTGATTTGATCCTTGGAAATGATGCAAGTTTTTTGCGCACACTTTTTATAGGGTTTTAAAAAAATAATTTCCTTAGTGTAGCTGAGTGGAAGACTAGGGCATCTCACTTGATGAGATTCTCAGTTTTTTCACCTACTATATCTAAGTCACTTAAACTATTTTTTTTATTTTGATTATTTTATGAAAGAAATGGAGAATGATTTGGTTTTTTTTAATTGACTAAATATTTTAATGACACTCAATATGTTAATTCTAAATTCAAATTAAATACTAAAAAAGAGTTATGGAAGAAAGAACATGGTTTTGTATACAATTCTGGTTTCAATAATTATTCTCCTTTATTTGTTTGACTTTAGTTTGGTAATCCAAACATGAAATCTCATGATGAATTACTATTATTTTTATTTATAAATTTTAGAATCTTTGAATGGATAAGAAATATCAATGTCACCTCCTCATATAATCAAGGTTGATGACACACCTTGGTTGAGGGTGTGCCTTCTTCCTGGACTTGCCTCTATTGATGTTGTTCCATCCATTGAATCACTCAACTCCATCATGTGAAGAGTAAGAAAATTAAGAGATGGAAAATATTATAAACAAATGAATAGATATATGTTGAGTTGCATGTCATGGGGGATAGTCACTACACTGTGGACATTGGACTCACCAATGCATGGTACTTATATCTACCTCAAAAAGTAAATAAAATTTTAGAAAAATTCAAGAAAACATTGACCCACCCCAATCCATGAATTAGGTCATTCTACCATTATCGAGAGTAAGAGACAACTTTTTTAGATGGAAGAATAGAATAAAAAAATAAAATGAATAAAATAAAGAATAATAAAAAATAAAGATAATTGAAAAAAATGAAAAGAAAAAAATAAAAAGAATTGGGATGAGTGAGAGAGAGATGATGATAGAGATATTGAGAATAAAATAAAATAATAAAATAAATAATGAAAATATAATATAATGTTAATATAATTTTAATAATAGTAAAAGAAAAAAATTCAAAATAAGATTTGGAAGATGTGTGGAAAATGGGAACACTTAAAATAAAAACATGAAAGAATTAATTTATTTAATAAAATAACAATAAAATAAAAATTAAAAATAAATAAAAAACAAAAATTAAAAGAAAAGAAAAATAAAACAGAAAAAAGGACGAATATGGTGTATCATCCACAACCCTGTCCTCTCGGTCCTGACTCTCCCTCGATAGTGGCTGAGGGTCTTTCTTTATAGGGAAGGGATATCCGAGTCTTCTACCTCATCCTTATTTAAACCAACCCAAGTATTGTGATGAATATTGAATCAGGATATTAAAATATCCTCATTTTGAACCCCTGTATCTTGGGGTTTTTTTTGAAAATTTGCGCTTGGAGAAGAACCACGTAGGGAGCCTCCTTCGATGATGCATGTTGGCTTAGAAGCATAGATGTGGAATCGGGGATGTGACACCGACTAATGTGTATAAATGGAGGTGTTTACACATAGTTCTTTGACATGGTATTGGGAGAGGTGGAAGTAGATCTCCTCTTCCCTTCTGGGCTTCATAGTGGATAGAGGATTCTCATATTAGAGTTATAGGTGTCGACTGAATCCTAGGAGATGATCAATGAAACTGGATAAGCGTTTCCATAGAAGATAGATCTAGATTGGGATTCTAGTGGAACAAAAATTGAGGATTCTATCCTGCCGAGGTGGTCGGGTGATGTTAGGAAGTGAAGCCGCGACGGTGCCAGGAAGAGAGAGTAAGCATAGAGGAGCCTCGACCCGACATCGAAATTCTTGAAGTTTGGTTGAGCCTTTATAAGGCTGAGAACATGTTCCATTGGTCAGAATCCCATAGCAGGGATGGGCTCCCACCTTCATTTTTACTCATGAATATGAAGGCCGCACATACATGCAGCCCAAACGAGCCCTCACTATTCTACCGATAGTTTTCATCACCCATGATCTACCAATCATGATAATGATGCCCTGTGCTCTTTCAACTGTGTTGGCCTTCCCACTGATCCACTATGGTTGGATGATCCTTGATGCGATGGCTATATGAATAAGTGGTGTTTGTTGTTATTGGATGTCCCATATTGGCCCTTTTTTGATAATGTCACGACCTAAAAGTATTTAAGTTAAATTTAAATCACGGTCAAAATAATCATCAAAACATTCTTAAATAAAATTAAAATATAAAATCAACTTTATTTTATCCTTTTAAAACCATTTTCATTCCTTCAATTAAAAGTTTCCATTTTTAATTAAAACATTTCCAATAATTGGTTTTAATATTGAAAAAAATTAAAAATATTTAAAATTTATTTAAAAATATTTTAAAAAATGGATATATCAATTATACATTACATTATCATTTAAATTTTAAAAATAAATGCGTCAAAAATCATGAATTTTTAACAAACGGGTTTTATTACTGGGTAGAATCTTCAATATGAATGTTTTTTCAGAGTAACTCATCGATCAGTTGCCAAAAATATGTCGTTTCTTCCTCCTTCTGAGAAAATATTTATTTGAGTACAGGGAGCTCATCCTCATTGAGAGGAGGTGGTAGATTGTATGTGGACATGAATTTATTCTTCTTAGAGATTTTATGAGGAGGTAGTATGAGATTGGTTGAGGGAGAACCCAAATTTAGGGTGATTCTCTGGTTTTGGGTACACACACCTTCTTCATTGATATTGGTGTAGACCATGTTTTGGATGAAACCATCCCCTGCTTGATCCTTTTTATTTCCATCATTCCTAGTGCTATATGCATGGTTGACATCCATGGAATTTAATGATGAATAATGCTTTGTAGGCATCATTATAGGTATTTAATGATAAGAGGGTTGTTTTTCGTCCTTTTTTGATCTCTCCCTTAGTTTCTAGGATTTTCTTTGAGCTTCTTGGAGAAGGGAGACTCAGAGGGAACCTCTTTAAAGCATGGTCATATCTCTAACTTTTGGAGGAAATGGGTCATGAGACTGGAAAAAATGGGAGACATCACTACATTTCATCCTTCCTAGATAATAAAATACTAATTTTCATTGATGGGTCATTGAGGTAAAAATTCTCCCATCCCTATGGGATAGGGTTGCTCCCATTCTCTTATTGTTGTGCCTTGGTCTAGATTTTTGGGTCTTATAGGGGCATTGTGTGTTAAACATTTCCTCAACCCTACCAGCTGGGGATGATCCCATAATACAGAAGATTCTTCTATTGTCACCAATTTTTTATCTCATGCATGCTTGTTTTTGTATGAGCCAGGTGCAGTGCCAAGTCTACATGCAAACTACTTTCCTTTGAGGACATTATCAATGCATGATGATTTGATTTCATTGGGATAAAAGCTTGTTAAATGTTCTCAATTTCCTAGTTCAAGAGTTTTTTTGATGGATTTATCTCATTTGGTCTGACACTTTTGAGACTTGTTTAAGGATGATTCTTTTTTGAGTGTGTCATCTTTCTTGAGGAGTGGTTTTTCTTAACATCTTCCTTAGAGTAATGAAATTAATTGATGTCATTTCCAGTGGATTCTACTGAATATGTCATGAGGTGAAATTAAAATATCCGTGGTCCACCCATACACAAATATGAACACCAGACGTGTAATAAAAAATTATATGATGCAACTTATGAAATTCAATAAGGCATGAAGATTGAAGATCATTTTGCAGCTTCTCTAATTGTGGTTTTCATCCAGTATAAAGGGTATCTAGGTTGATTTTTAATGAATATATCCCAATATTTTGATATGTTATTCATACCCGTTGTAAGGTAGGAATTTTTATTTTTGGTGGCAGATACTTTTCCAGAGATTTAGATGGATTTTGTGTATGAAGTCTTCTGATAGTGCCTTTGGAATGTCGAACTGATAAGTGGTTGAGGGAAATAACCTAATGGGTTTGTCATCCCTGGCCAATTGCCTTCTAAAAAACAACATACCATTTTTTTCTTCTAGAGACTTCTCTACTTGATCTTCCAACACATGTGCTTCTTGACTAGTTTTTCACAAGTAGAAGGGATAGTAGGGGTCTTGTTGGTATGGGAATAGTCTAGGGGTGGCCCGAAGGATGAGCATTTCCCCAATCCAAATTATATTTGAGAAAATATGTAACTCATCATTGATATAGTTCCTGACACGTTTGGACCCTCATTCCAAGCACCTCAGAATATGAGGTTTTTATCATATTTGACACAACAAGGGGAGTGTCTTCTTAAAAAAATGAGATTTCCTTGTTGGGAGAACATTAGAAGTGAATTCCATCATGGATAGGACTACCATAATAGTATGATGTCCAACTACATAGATAATTTCTATAGAATATACCCTTGTGAGGACAATTAGAGAGGACTATAATAAGGAGAGGACCTTATTTCTATTTGATATTCTTTTTATAATGATGGTTATCATGACTCTCATCAGGATATATTCTCAAGTGATTTATCATATTATACCCACAATGGAATTATTTATGGTTTTTGATATGGGTAGGACCTTTATAGTTGTTGGTAATAGTGTTGTAGTGAGGACCTTCACAAATTCTACTTCCACTTTTGTAATTTGGTAACAGATCTATAGGATCCTGAGCCACCATTGATAGATGATTGATGGCCTCAAGAACTCCATCTTATATAAAAGAATGTCAATGAGTCTTCTCTTCATTTTCCAATTTCATTTGGTGTGATTTCTTTTTAGGTGATCTCTTGCAGGTGACCGAGGCTACTTTATATAAGCGATGACCTTAATATATGGGTGCATGTTCAAGTCTCTCCCATAGTTTTATTGGGATATACCGGTAAGATTAAAAATTTGTGGCCGGGATATATGCCTTACCTGGAGACCACCAAAGTGGAATGGTATCCTATAGTTGGAATGAGTATTTATACCCAATCATGTTGTCCATTTATCAAGGAATATTATTGAATACCAATCTAGATGGGAGTATGGATGCATGTATACTCTTGAGTGATCACCCCGTTGCGTAGATGAGTCATCCCACTTGAGGAGGTGGGGTTGTGGGCCAAAATACTAACTATTTTCATGGAAATTAGTACATGATGGAAAGTCTATAGGATATTTCCAGATATTGGTATCTGATCCTCTATCATTGCTAATATGTACAGAGAAATATCCTTGGTAGGAATAGGAATATACACACATTTTGGTGTCAGAGCAGAAATATATGCCAACTCTAGTCCTTGATTTCCTACTAGAAAGTAATCATCTTCCTTTTATGTGGGGGTAGTGATATGAGCCTTCCCATAATTTCAGATGAGGATATTCTCACTAATTTATCAAATTGTTTCCTTTTTTTCATGGAGAGATTCATATGGATGACTATGAATGATCATGTTCTCATAGTTTTCCTCTGTATTTGTATGTAGATATTTGTATGTATCCACATGAATTATCATATGATTATAGCAGTTTCCAACATAGTTTTCTAGGATGAATGGTATAAAAGAGCCGAAATTTGTGTCTACTCATAGTAGTTTACCGCTGTATTTGGATGACGAGCTTGATATGAACGAGTCAAAATTTTCATCTACCTATAGTTGGTTTCCACCATATTTACCTATTGGGATTCATGTTCATTAGTAGGGATATACATATTATCATAGTTTTCTACTGTATTTGTGTGAAAGTATTCATATTGGAGAGCATGGAATTGGATCTTCAAGTTTTTCATCATTTCTACAAGACAGGATTCGTGAGAGTGATCAGGAATATACATCTTCCCATAGGTTTCCATATTATTTAAATAGAGGAATTATTTAGAAACAAAAAGGATGATTTCTTGTTCCTGATTGTTTTAACATCACTCTCTATGAGCCAACATGGGTACCTGAATCCTTTTGACTTTAACTAGTGCCCTTGAGGTAGTATCCTCAGTATGGTGAGGATACTACGCTGTATGGTGTTGACAACGATGATTACTAGTAGTGGACCTAGAGAGAGACCCCTATATTGTTGGGATGAAGTTGTTTGTGATCATTTCAATAGCCTCCCTAAGGTAAGAGAAGGAACTCCTTACCACATCCTGAGGATAGGATCCTGAAATGGTTTGAGATGGCTATTGGGGGTGTCTATTTTTGGACCACTGATCATTACTGGGCTGATGATGGGTGGGGATTCATGGACTAGAGGGGATAACAAGTTTCCGCTTAGGTTTAGATATTACCATTATAGTGGTACTCTTGGACCAATTCATTTGAAATCTAGCATTTAAGATTCTAGGTTAGTGATGACATCCAATGTTTGGTCAAGGACATGACCAGTTCAGTGGATGATGCAAGTGTTTATGAGAAATAGTGAGATGAAAATGGATTAATTAGAGTTATGTTGAATAGTTCCTGTAATATATTTAAAAAATATAGGTAAAAAAACCTTTTAAATGTAACATCTCATGAACACATGGATAGTTTATAGTTTTTTTGGAACTATTCCAATTTGGATGCGAAAGAGGCCTAATGCGGGGTAACTCTGCCACCTTGGTAAAGGATTCTTGTTGGGTTCACAATTTTTCTTCTGATTAAAGACTCATGGAACCATGTGGTTGATTGTAGGGGTTAAAATTATGTTAAATAACTCATGTTAGGTACATCAGCTTCGAATGGTCTCCAATAAGTTTTGTTCGGGGAGCTGGAAAAACCCAAACACTCTCATATCCTTGAAGACTCATGTACCTACATTCGAAAGGTAGGAGTTTTTTGGGAAACATTTCCAAGGAAACTTGAGATATCACATTGGTTGATACGATGAGAATTCAGGATCATCACACCCTTTGGGGGGGATTATTTCTTATTTAGGGACACTATTATTGATTTAAGATATATTCAAGAATCCTTTGATCATTACCAATTATGTATACGTAGATCTTCTTGAATTAACAATAAATTATTAATAGGAATGGTTATAGAATCATATGTATGTATACAAGTTTTTCAATTGATATGTATATTTTTATGTACCCAAGGATTTCCATCAATGGTACCCTTTTATGGGTATATTAAGATGATTCTAGTTTAATCCACACAGTGAGGTACTCTAGAGTTTACCATCATCCAGGGGGACGAGAGTTGTTTTGGTGTATAGATCGAACCCATAATAGGGATTCTAACTTATCATCATGAGAGAAATCATAACCCACATATTTTAGTGCCACTTAATTGGAAACATTTCCTTTTATGTTCATGTGATGAGGACTGAACAATGTAGTTTAACGTCGTGCATCAAGGACATCCAAGCAAAAGGTGCCTGAGCAAGGATGTTGTCAAACTCACACCAAGGTGGGATGAGGTACCCAAAAGAGATGTGGACTTCCATGTGGATGTGACCCTATCAGGATTGTGTCCTGTAGAACATTAGGGTGAATTTATATTTTGGGTTTAGACCTCAGGGAGGCTTCCTAGGTATCCCAATTAGTTGGGAATAAAATCCTATGTAGTTTCGTTAATTTGGGGATTACACCTTTAGAGGATGCCTATTTGAGGGGACATGATTAAGGATTACACATATGGGAAGTATTTTAAGGTTAATATTCTTCGGGAATATGACCCTTTGAAGGTTGAGGAATGGGTTCAGTGACTATTCCATATAGAACTCCCATTTAGTGGATATTGTTGGGGCTTACACCCAGGGGATGTCTATTCAAGGTTTTAGGATTGTATGGATGTCATGATCATCATTAACCTCTAAGACCGCATGATTCATGACTGGTGTGAGAAACAAAAGGATGAATTGAATTTGAAGACCACTCAATCCACTTTTTTCCACTCATGGATGGATCCTAGAGCCTAAAGATAGATAGAGAGATATTTGAATGTTTTAGTCTCATATTTTATTTTGGTATCCAAGATAGTAACATATAGTAACCCATCCGACTACGTCTTGGGTTGGATAATAGGATCAAGAGTGACACCTCCCACAAGAAATAATAGGGGATTACTCTGGGAGAGATTCAATGATGGTCCCTAGAGAAGAGATTAATGTTCATAACTCAAACCCATAAAGGGAAAGGCTAGTGGTTCCCCTCATTCCCTAGAACAGGGAGGTTCACATGAGTATCTCCAAGTCCAGAACCCTCATTAACATGATAATGTAGATTTGAAGAAATTATGAGGGTCCCCTATGTTAAGAAGGTTACACATGTGACTCCACTTACCACGGGTATATAGACATGAGAATACATGCTGATGTGCTCGATAATCTAATCATACATGTTAGGTGGGTTTAGAAGATTCCTTGGATCGATGTCATTAGACTGGATCATAGAGGGGACAATATGGGACCCGATGAGATGAAATAAAAGAGTGATGGGATCTAGAGTGAAAAATACCCTTGGAGGCCCCAGTCCGCATAACATGACCTTATGTGAGATGGGGTCCCTCTATGTAGCATGTTGCTATATGGGTGAGGGTACTGTCAGTGTAGCACTGTGCTATGCGGACTATTGGTATGCCCTGGTAGCTTTTCGATATGCGAGACTAGGTTACGCACCTGTAGTGATTTTCTACGTGGGGTTGGATTCTTCCCACAGAGCATTTTACTACAAAATTCAAAGTTCTACCTGCATAGAATTTTTCCATATAGGCTGTTGGGCTGTAAAGGGTGCATCTATTTTTTCCCCACTAAATGGTGTTTGTAAACGTTATTTATGGTTTAAGGATAGATATATAATTTATTATTTCTACAATAATTATATTTTATGAATTTTTACCTACTAGGAATATAAATATCCATGTTTCAGATCTCATTCAGGCTCTCCTTCTGACATCTCCGTCTTTCAATTCTTTTCTCTCAGTTCCCCTCATGATTCTTTAAGGAATAGAGTGATCAGATACCTACATGGCTAGTCATCCACAGTGGGAACTGGGGCTTCATTTATGGGAGGACACATATGATTCCCCGACCCATGAATTAAATCATTTATGAGGGTCATCATTCAGGGGGGCATAAATTAGCATCCATCCCCACAAATGATTTTGTTTCATTTTGGGGGGTTGGAGATACCCTCCCATCCCACAAACTATTTCATTCATGGGGGACAGCCATTCACAGGGTTAGAAATCACCATCTAGCCACGCAAAAAATGTGGTTATGTTTAAAGGCATCAACAATTCTTCTAATCCTACAAACTACTTCATTCTTGGGGTACTGCGTGAAGCGGGGGAATTCCATGTAGAGAGGTAGTCTGTGAAGTAATTTTCACTTCAGAGGATCAATCTGTCCTTCGTGGCTTCACCAATTTGAACATTTTTATTCAAAATATTCTTTAGGTGAATTATTTTACCCTTTTCCAAATTCATGGAACTCCTTTTTCCTTGCATGTAGCGTATTTTGGACCCAACAATCACATAAAATAAATAAGTGGAGAATATGGAATGTGTCCCATTGAAATAAAAGTGACATGAAAATCCATTAACCTAGGCCTCAACATTATTCATAATCATTCAAACCACCAATATAATAAATATATCTTTATTATAAATAT
This sequence comes from Viscum album, assembly GCA_963277665.1. NCBI lineage: Eukaryota > Viridiplantae > Streptophyta > Magnoliopsida > Santalales > Viscaceae > Viscum > Viscum album. The sequence goes on along the minus strand of OY728125.1, from coordinate 113,583,763 downwards.
TTTACATAACCATAATCATATATTTCATACCATATTTGATTGACTTAAAACCTTTTATTACCAATTTTTTAACAATCCTGGGTTAAAATCATATTTCCGGTTATACCTGCTTCGTTTTTCATGTATGTTTTGGTTTGATATTTTTGGTCCTTATACATTGATCATGGATACATCATCTCCAAACTTTCAACCATGATATAAATATCATGTATATTCTATATACATATATTTATATTAATCCATTAATGTTTGAGATAGAAAATGAATTACACCCTTCATGGAGATAATATGTTATACGTACACATGAACGTTGTTTCCATTTTCTCAAAGGAAAAAACGAGAGAAAGGTAAATATTAATTAAAAATAAAACAATAGATCTTATATCATAGATACAATCTATATTAATTAAATACACACTTATTACCATACCTTTCAAAATAAAATAAAAATGTATCACATCGCATTATGGAGGCAGTAGTCCACACGTACCTATGACCGACATTATCATTTTCTAATGGATTAGAAGGTAAGAAGGTAGATGTGATTAAATAATTAAATAAGTATAATTATGTCATAAATATCATATATATATATATATATGTGTGTGTTAAATAATCATTATATCTAGTCTTGATAGGCTGTGATGGAAAACAAATTACATCGGTTCGTGAGGCTGTAGTCTTCCTTACACATGATCGACATTGTCGTTTCCCATTTTATGAAAGTGGATATAGATATAGGTTATGTAATTTACATAATAACATCTTAGTATATTCTATAAATATATGTTTTTGTATTATCAAAGTTGAAAAATATTTTTATGAGATGGAATAAGAAACAAAACAAAAATTCTTGATTAAGAATGAAACCTCTTCTTCAAGAAAAATCCTTAGGATTTAACCAAGATACATCTTAGAAGGGTTTAATAATCACAATAAAGTCACTAAGACATGGGTAATGAATTAAGGAAGTTATTTTGTTTTTTAGTTTTTGAATAATTTTTTTTCATGTGTAAAAAAAAGAGGATAGGGGGTTCCCTTTTATAAGTGGGGGAGAGGGAAGACTTGGATTATTTGAAAAGAAAATGGTATACCCATATTTAAAAAATGAAAAATTATCAAAAAAAGTATCATTATAAAACCATAGATTATATAAGGTCAAAATATGGAAAAAATAGTATTTTTACATGTTTTTAGGTTAATTAAGCCCTTATGTTTTTAGTTTAAACCCCTAGTAAATTAGTTTTAACCTTAACCATAGTAATTAATATTTACTATTTTAACTATTCATTACAAAAAAAATTTAAGTGGAGATCATTATATAATGTTCACTATGATAATTAGAAATATGGAATTAATTTTTCCAAATTACATTCACATTGGTGGAAGAATTTAATTTCAAATTAAACCCACAAATGTGATGAAAAATAACTTTTCCAATGAAAATATTTCCATAAGTGTAGTATGTTTTTATATCAATATTGAACATAAATTTGATTCATGATAATTTCATTTCATGAATATATTTTAGGGTGTTTTAGTAAGTTAATTTGAATAATATAATCAATATTATTTCCAATATTTAGACTATTTATCATGATTTGTGATTTATGGAATCATACAACCAATAATAAAAAAGGATAAAAAAACATCGAATTTGAGAAGAAAAAGAAACGTCACGCTACAATACGTCATGGAGCGGCGTGACTCCAAAATTTTGAAATTAAAATAGATCTGGGAAGATTTTAAGAATATAGACAAAATTATTTTTATAACATAAAAGAAAACCTCCCACAATAATGGAATATCACAAGATACTTTTGGTGGTCAAAAGTGACGAATTAAGACATTCTAGAGGTTCTAACACTAGAAATTCAAGATTCAAGTCGTGTAAATATTACAAAACATGAAACATTACAAAAAATAAACAAAGTAAAAGATGTAAAGTGGAGAAAAATAATTTGGAAGAGGTTTCCATACTTTTTTATTGTGAAATCAATACATATCACGAAAGTCCAGGGATAGACCCAGATAACCTGCATGTCATGAAACATTATACAGTTTGAACCAAGTTCAAGACATGAATAATTGAAAAATAATTTGGAAGAGGGGTTTATACTTTTATGTCATGAAATTAATACACATCAAGAAATTATCGAGACATAACAATATATCCTACATGTAATGAATTAATTACATGTGGTGAAACACTTACACATTGCGAATAATTTACTTGATGTGAAAGTGTAAGATAGATCCAATTATGATATTTTTATGTGATTCTCAATCGTGACTCAATATTTAAGTCCACAAAACACTAATCCCCCAAAAAGAAGATACCCGGGCCTCTATTATGTGTTATATTAATGGATACCTAAATGCAACATGATCCACATTAGAGTTTATAAATATAGGGATGAGCTACTACTTCTAGGGGAGATGTAAAGACCAACGCTTGGAGTGAGAAACTACGATGTTCGAGGTCCTCACCAGTTTCATATCATTCTATCATTTTTTTCTTTTTTTTTTCTTACATCTTTCTATCTCATCCCTAGGATGATGTGGTGAAACTAGCCTTGTGATAGGATTATGTTTCCAAATGGGGATGGTGTCATTTGATCTATTTCTTATTCATATTCGTGTATTTGGTTTGCTGTAATATATTTATCTAATTCCAATCCCTTTATTTTTTTAATCGTGAACATTGGTTAATTAATATTAAAGAATAATTTTGATTGTGAAACTGGGTACCCTAAATTAATACATGACCATTATCACATTCATGGAAACAAGGTTTAAAAATTGTATTAAGAGAAACTCGATTTCAAAATACCCAAAATTACCAGACCAAGGGAAACCGGGGATTTTCATGTTGAGGAGGGGATATCATGACCATTTTATCTACCACATATCGACTTTGACTCCAAAAATGTATTAATAAATTTATTTCCTAAAATCTAAATTCTTCTAAACCCTAAAACTACTAAACCCTAAAATTCCATTGAAATCTAATTTCAATACAAACAAATTGTTGTGGCTTTATTTCTTCTTTCATTTTCCTAAAACCATTTCAAAAATCCAAACTACTCCTTTATTTTAATCACCTATTTCTTAAAACCAAATTATATAACATAAATCTTTTAAAACCCTAATAAAACTAATTTTATCATCTCTATGGAATCGATCAGAACCTATACCTATATTCCTTTTAATTAATTAAGTGGAATTGGTATGATTTTTATAAATTTTTATTTTTATTAGACCTGAAGAAAATAATGATTCCCTTTAAGACGTTAAATTCCAAAGACATAAATTTGAATAATAACGACATAATTGAAAATTTTTAATTTTATAACCATCTTAAAACAAAATAGAAATTTTAAATTAAGGAAAATAAATGGTAGTTTAAAATAAAAAATAGTATTTTTTCTATTAACCAAAACATTAATAGTATTATAAAATTTCCAAAAAATCACTCCAAGATAATTTTCAATTTTTGATTTCAAAGTTTAAGTTAATATTTTTCAAATACATTTCAAATAAATAGAAAAATAATTTTTTTATTTTCTCACAAAATACAGTAAAAAACTTTTTTGTAAGAAAAATTATTTTAGAAGTACATAAAGGCATTACTAAAAATTAAGTAATTTTTTGTCTACATGTTTTATTTATATAAATCCATTATAAATTATTTTAAAAATTTTGTTATTCCTATTCATATATCCATGTTTAAGGTCTAGGTTTTAACATTTATGTTTAAATAATAATATTAATTGTATATCGTGGTTTGTTAAAACTCAGTGTCGCATGTAACATAAGCTATCAAAGAAGTTAAATCTAATTGAAAAAAAATATTTCCTAAAATTTCATAGTGTTAAAACCTACCCATTATATTGTTATGAATTATGTGTCTTAAATATCATATTTTTGGAAATACATGTCATATACTTCATATGTCATCAGTTTGGATCAGTTGGAGTTAGACTAAAAAATGATCTTTGTATAGGAACCCATTTTTATTATTGACTAAATAGAAAAAAATGTTAGGTCATGAAATCCTATTGATATGTATGATTTGGAAACCTGGTATTGTGAATGTGGTGAATAGGAGTTGAATCATTGATGCATTAAAAATAGTCCATGATTTTTTCTAATAACGAAGAACTCTAACTTCCCAAGGATGAGAAAGAAATGATGGGGAGTATTTTTGGGCCCCATTTGAAGTATTATAGTACAATGAAGTTATATGTATATTTAATTTTTTGATGTTTATTGGTGAAAGGTGGTATTTTCTAAGGTTTTTTGGAAGCTACAAGGGTGGGTACATGTTTACCATTTTGTAAATTATCCTCATGTGGCTCTGAAAGTTTGTTTTCATGATCTAGTAGAAAATGCATGTATGAATACAAGAGTATTTGAGACCATGAACATATACTATAAATGCTCAAAATATATTCAAATATGTATTTCATGGTCATCCACATTGTCATTGAGACCATGTATAGGGGTAATTAATTCACATATAAATCCATGAAACCCTTATTTTAAATATATTTGGGTTATTTACAACCCATTATTCATATCTCACTAAGATTTCTTGACCTAGGTTGATCTTGGGGAAATTTTAGACATATATTTTCTAAAATACTTAGACCTTATAATATTATATTTATAGATCTAATGGGTTTGAGATGGGTGAAAAGACCATGGATCTTGTGTTTGGAGACACATTCTTCCCAATAATTAGGTTGAGGTAGGTATCCCTTACTAGAATGCATTATCAGACAAGTCTTATAAGATTGAATATTATATTTTTAATGGAATTATTTTATGGATTTAAAATGATTTATGGTTGTTGGATGATTTTGGAGAAAGATATTTAGGGGGAGGTGATTTTGTGAAATGGGGGGAATAGTGGATTTTATAATGTGTGTCTAATTTATGAAAAATTCGGGAATATTTCAATGTAATATTTGAAATGTATGTGTTGTTAAATTATTGTATTTATATAAATTTTTATATTTATTTTTTTATATTGAAATTGTCTATTGGGTTTGGGTGAGGGTTTGGAAATCGGTAGAATTCTCAATTAAGTGTTGGTGTCTTATCGGGTGTGACAAGGTTGATGGAATTATTACTTTAATGTATGTTCTTATCTTGACCTAAAAAATTCATTTCTTCATTCATGGGTAATTAGTTTCATTTTAAATGGTTTAAAATAGGGTTTCTTTCTTGGATTCAGAAACAACCAGTGATTACCACATTTGCAATGAGTAATGGGCCGACCTTCTAAAGGCAAGAGGTCATTTGGGTTTCTTATAAATGACACTTAGGAACTCACATTGGTCAAGAGGGTGAAAGTTTAGGCTCTTCGCACACTATTTTTGGGAATTATTTCTTAATTTAAGGCTTTCTTATAAATTTATGTCATGTTCATGAATCCTTCCCAAATCCCAGTATGGGACTGATTGTTGGGACTATGTTGGTTAAAGGTATTTGGAAGATACTGGTAGTTTTTAATGAATTTTATTAGGTTAGATTTGTCTTTTATTTTACAATATAAAATCGCCTTACTTTATCATGTTCTCCAACATAGGTAGTCATATGGAGAGGATTTAATTGATTTTTATAGATAGAGTCCACCAGACATAGGGGTTTAAATGACTTTTTATGCCGAATGTTTTATCCTATGATACTTAAAAGTTTTATCAGATAGAGTGTTTGATAAACTAAACATGGAGATGATTTTTCCTCTAAAATTTTCTAACATCATGAGTATTGAATTAATTAATGATACAAGTGTATTTAGAAATTGATATAAAATCATTTGTATATAAAAAGTTCATACTATGATGTTATATGGATGTTTATCAGATAAAAGCTATCAAATAGTGGTTTGGATAAGAAGAATTTTTTGATGTTTTTGTGTGTCTTGCAAAATGGTTGTTGAGCATGGTGCAGTAGGGTAACAACCAATTTTAGAATTATGTGTAATGGTTCATTGGATGATATAAAGATTCTATTTGATGTTTTTAATATTTTCCAGAAAAATTAATGTTTTTTAAGTATAATTATAAGATACCGAGTAATTTCATCAGATCAAGTCCAATAGAATGAATCCCATCTTACAATCTCTTTAAATATCATCATACAGACTCTATCAGATAAAACCTTTATAAAATTTATATCACATGAACATGGATTAAGTTAATAAGAGAAGTTTTTATTGGGAGATCAGATATAAGTCTATGAGTCATCAAATGGATCGATTGGTTGAAATGATTGGGTATATGGTTCTATATAATGTTCATCGTTTAGTGGATGGTTTTTTAAGGTAATGATTGAAGTGTTCTAATACAATTCATTGGACAATTAAAGTGTCTATGAGAAGAATACCAAGCCCATCCTATGATTCTTTATGGAAAGGTGAAATGATTGTCATTGTATGAAAGTAATAATATAATGTTTTTTCGAATATATGACTCATATAATGTGTTACCAGTTTGATGTTTTTTTCAAAAATTTCATAAATATATCAAATGAAAAAATGATGAGTTTTTTGTTCATCATTCATAATATCATGAATGAATATTATTTTCCTTTCCTAGAGTTAAGAAAGTTTGATTATGTTCCTTAAAACCTAGGTTAAGGATGATTGCATAAAGTCACTTATTTTGAGATTTCAATAAGCTTTCATAACACTCTAGAAGTATTGATAATAAGAGAGAAGAGAATTTGAGTGGGAGATTCAATCTAAGTTTTTTAAAGAGGGAAAATAAATTGGAGTTCTATCTTGTTCTACTTGATGAATTAATATATAAATAAGGTGTTTGTACAACATGGTAGGTATGTTTTTCACACGTGAAGAAGTGAGAAGAAGAACCGTAGATGTGAAAAGATGATCAGATAGAATTTGCGATAAATTGTAGGAAATAAATTATTAGATTAGTATTTAAAAAAATTACTATCATATAGATTGTTTTTAGAAACGATAAGACTAAAAGTGTTAGAAAGGAAGCAACTAAATAGTTGTAAGAGGAATCAATCAGATGCCATAAAAAGTTTCACAACAGGTGGGATTATATAGATTGTATAAAAATTTGAACATATGGAAAGAGTGCAAGAAAGTGGTATTTGTTTTCAAAAGACATCAAAAAATTATTTTTGGATGGACTATCAGATGGGTAAATTAGAAAAATTGGTGATCAAATGAATTTTTTATACATAAGTTCTAGGAGAAAGTTCTTACCTGTTAATGGGAAGGAACGTGAACAAGAAGTAATTTCAAGGAGATAAAGTTTGAAGAAGTAAACGAAACACACTGATAATATATTTAATCATATTAGTTAAGGTTTTTAATAGTAGTTACAATTCTTTTTAAACCTATTCCTATGAAAAGATCATGTGCACTTCTGTTTGATCATAGTGCAATAAAAGTGTAAAGATGTTCTTTTATTGTTGTAACAACATAAAAAAGATTTTTTTTCTAGTAGATTTTGTGGTATGAGATTATTTCCAAACCATTCTGTAACACCCCAATCTTCTATGGTACGTTTCCCTTTGAAGAATGCAATAGTTTGCGTTGTACGCAACTTGGTGTTTTAACACACTACGACCAATCAAACTAGCCGTTATGAATAGTAATACCAAATTTTTGAAATTTTATTTTTTAAAATGGACTTCATTTTTGAATTTGGAATATCAAAATTAGCTTAGGGTGAATTTTTGGTATTTTTCTGAAAACTTTTAATTTTTGGTGAATAGTTAAAAACACTACGTTATTGTTTAAAACTAACTTTTTATTTAAATAATTAGTTATTTTATTTAAATTTATATTAGGTAAAAATAGATACATAATACCAATATATGTTCAATTTAAATCATTTGAGTAATTTTATAACAATATTAGATATATAAAATTTTATTGAACTTTTTACAGTCTTTTACCCACCTTCTAAGAGCATTTGCAAATTTGCATAAAACGTAATTTTACCTCTTCTGTGAATTGAATTTTAAAAATCTGAGAGACATGATTGATATAATTAAGTAAAATTTGGTTCAATAATATGAGAATAATGTTTGGTGAATAGTAACTTTTGACTTTTAGTTACCACGGTTAAAAGTAAATAGGGTAATTAAAGGAAAAAATGATATTATTATTACCCTAACACATGTCCTAATTTTATTGGATATGTTTATTTATACCAAAATCATCCTTAGGAATAAAATATTATCCTTTTGGTCCACTTTGATTAGATTAAGACATTTATTATTATTTTATTTAAAGAAGAGTTAAAAGTGTTATATTCAATGTTTCATAACTAAACCATTTTTAATATAGGGTAATACCTAAGATAAATTCAACTATAAATATTTATTAGAAATATAAAACTATTTCCTACATAATGGTATTTTATTTATAATTTTTAGACATTAAATAATTAAATTTATTTATGACACAATGATGATGCAGTAATTACCATTTTAATGAAATTTTAAAATAATTGAATTTATAAATATCCAAATAAATGTAAATTGAGACTTTTTATGCATTACAATAATTTTATTGATTCATATGACATGTTAGGGTTGATTCAATGAATTGTTTTCTAAGTAATCATTATCTTATGACTTCCACAAAAATGAATTACTAAATAGTGTCAAAATTGACACAAATGAGTGTTTAAAAAAATACTATATTATTAAATGATATAACAGTAATAAAAATCTAAGTATCAGCCAAAGGGCTTATATAATACTATATATATCATTAATAAACCACTTGGGGTTCTCTTGGAATTTTATTTTAAGATTATTAACCTTATAATATAATAATACCAGAATACATTGTAGAAGTTAAACTATTTAACTAAGAGTTAAATATAAATGATAGGGTTAATATGGTGACCTCAACCTGTCTAAAACCTATTTTCTGAGTGGTTTTCGACCCATACCCACCTTATCGGAAAAATAAATCTTTTTGGAGCCATTATAAACCGAATTTTATTATATAATAAAATAATATTTTAAGCTTTTCCTTAAGTGACCCTCACCTCTCTTATAAAAGGGTACTTCCCCTTCTCTCAAAATCAAACCTACAAAGCCATTTGGATCCACCAAACCCTACTCAAATATCCTCAAAACTACCCTCAGTTATTCCCATAGGCCTTACTTTGATCAGAAAGCCTGCCTAAGTATCCCTTTTGATCAACTCAAAAGGAAACATCCGAAGAAGAGGTAATAATTTCACAAACTCTTTCAAAGTTATTTTTTTCTTCCATATTCTATTTCATTGTGGTTTCCATACCCAAATAATTACTCTAGTACCTTATAGATACTGTGATGTCATTATAAATATGGTATAACCATGTTTATTATTATATCCATTCTATGAATGACAGGTCACCATACGTGCGTACGTACGGCTTACCGTCTCCACGTCATGGTGTATTTGTTATTCAAACACTTCATTATTTGGATGGGTATAATAATGAGTATAACTGATTTAAATAATAAATATAACATGTTAATGATTCTGTATATATGATATACCATCCAATTAAATATGATTTCACCATTAATATAATGAAATTGTCGCTAATGCGTACGTACAGATTACCGTCTCCACGAACGTGATGAAATTCATTCCCCATCATAACCATTCAAGAAATATTTTCATTTTATGATTAAAAATAATGTTTAAGAACATAATATAATTCTGTATATTAATCAAATAAATCATATTCATGAAAAACAATGATTACGTAACCAAGCATATAATGGAAAACGAATCGGTTAACACCCAAAACAACGATACTACTGAAATATTATTAACAAAGAAATATTAGAAGATCATATATGATATAATATTTTTTGTATTTGGTTCTGGAATAATTTAATAACAATTATTTAACTATTATACAGGAGGTTAACATACCCTAGATCAAGGAAATGTACAAGGTAAGGGTTAACTCTACAATCTCTTCATTATCTGAGGTTGTTTATATGCGAGTATCTACTGGGACCTCTTTATCTTCCACATCCATGTTTCCTAAAAATGTATTTCAAAACATTTTTACTATTTCATATACAATGGGTTAAATACATTTAAACCCTTTTTTAAATTTTTATGAGATTTTTATAAAGTAATCTTTCTATCGTTTTCCAAACAAGGTCCTTTACGACCGTTTCGACAAAATTAAGGAAAGAATTTGTTTAACTTATATGGCGGGTGAGGCTATTTTCTACCATTGTAACACCTTAGAAGCATCCCTTAGAAGATTATAATAATATTTTCGAAATAAATTTTTTCTTTTATAATTATGTTTCTTTTAAATTATTTCAATATATAAAGAGATATTTCTCTCAAATAGTTTCGATTTCATCTATGTAAACATACATTGATGGATTTTAGACTTGTTTGATGTTGATATATTATGATACAATATTCCATATTGTATTGAAGGTTTTGTGATATGTTTTACTGTGGATGTGTTTTTTATACCATTCATGGTTTATGGATAAAGCATTGACATTTCATATGCTAGTTTTAATACGAATTTTTATGTTATGACTCAACCTTTTCATATAAGGAATGCATTGGACTTAGTAAGTGAAGGGTGGAGCCCGCTCTAGCTCCTTGATGCATTGGAAGGTCTCATGAGACAAACTAGTTTCTTGGAACAAGTCCTTGACAAAATCTTATTTGTAGTCTTGGAACGAGGGCTTAACTATATGGTTATGATGTCCAGCATTATGAATTCCATCATTATGAAATTGGATAATGATATTACATGTGATTATTCGACTAGTAGAATATCTATGTGAATAAGGAAATGGAATTATTTGATTTATCTTTTCCATAATATGTTGAATTTTATGTTTAAATGTCTTGTTTTTTAGTCTTATAAATTTCCTTAAATGGTCATGCTTGTTTTAGAATGTTTCCACCATATTGTTATCCGTACTGAGCATCTGAGCTCTCCCCTTTCTATGTTTTATTTTTCCTTATATGTTAAGAAGTATTTTATGGTTGACCTATAGGGATAGGATAAGGAATATAAGTGTGTTCAAAGGGGACAAAATGTTATTGTTTTTTTATTTCATGATGTAATGTAAAACAAATATATGTATCTAATACTTCCAAGTCTACTAAACTGATCGGTCTATCGGGACATGATTCCTTGTATAATGATAATGTTATTTAATAATACACTAACTCTAGGTAACTAGGGTTGATGAATTACAGTTGGTATCAGAGGAAGTTTAGTACCAACCTTGGAAGCTAGATTTAGAAAAACTCTAATTAGATAACACTGCCCAAAGATAAACTTTGAGGATTGGTATAAAGAAAATTCCTAGACTTTTGGTAATGTAGGTATTTTTTGTATTTTACAAGTAATACATCCTTGTATAGATATGATATGGTAGGGGAGGCTCGGGCACATATGTGCCTAGGAGTGAAAACTCTAACAAGGAGTTTCAGGCTTGACTCGGGGTATCCCGATACACGACAAAGGGCCTTGCTGTACTCTTGGTTACGAGACTCCTAGGGGATATGCTTAGGATAATTCACATTTTCTCTAAAAACCATTATGAAGGATTTATGAGAATATACCTCTTCCAAGATTTTGTTTTATGAATATGGATTATATCTATAAACTGTTCAATTTATGTTAAGTGTTTTACATGTTTGGAATTATGTATTGCAATTCATAAACTAATCTAGTGTATGCCATTATTTAGAAATAGCGCCTAGTGGAAGGAATGGAAACCACATAAACGTATGTAATATATTTAGGGATTTCCCTCCTACTTAAGATAATTATAGTGGATATGGTGATGCAACTAGTGCTGATCACCTTATCACAATGCTGGGATAACTCACTCAGGTTATGAATAATAACCTTACCCGTATGGAGCACCCTGATCCACAATGCGGAGGATCCATGTTAGACCGATTAATGAGGAAAAAACCACCAAAATTAAATGGGACAAAAAATCCATTTGTAGCTGAGAAATGGATATGTTCTTTGGAGAAAATATTTATTGCTTTGGGGAGTAGTGAAAGGGAAAAAGTTTTCATGGAAGATTATCGCCTCACGGAAGATGCAAATCAATGGTGGTCCTTAATTAAAAACAAAAAGAAAGTTAAAGAAGTATAAAATATAAAATGGATGGATTCTATAGATCTTTTATTAGAAAAATACTTTCCTCATGACCATTGAGCGGATATGGAAAGACAATTTCTTAGTCTGAGGAAAAAAGAGGATGATAATGTCGCAAAGTATGAGGCTATCATTACAAGGTTATAAAGACATGAAATAGATTATATACATAACCCAAGGAGTAAGATTGATCGATTATTCGATGGGTTAAAACCATTTCTCCATCAAGAATTAGTCTCACAATCCTTCTCATCATTCGAAGATATAGTCTCATGTGCTATCAAGATAGAAAAGGAATTCTCTAAGTCTTACAACTTTAAAGTAAATCAAGATAAGAAGGAATATTCTGAACACTCTGGAAATGTAAATAAGGGGAAGAAAGGAAAATTTGAATATCCATCCTACTATAAATGTTGGAAGAAAAACCCCAATACTTTCTTGAAGGGAATGAGAGTCTATTATAAGTGTGGTGAAAAATGCCAAAAATCTCGTGATTGTAAGGGAAAGAAAGAGGCTATCAACGTTGAATGCTACAATTGTAGAGAAAAGGGGAATTATGAAAACAAATATCCTAATCTCTAAGGAAATTTACCTCAAAAAAGGCCAAGGGAGAAAAGCCAAGCTTATGAGATCACTACTGCTAAGGTTGAAGCTCCGAAAGATGTGGTGGAAGCTAACTTAATGGTTTCCTAAAGTTTATAAAATCTTTTATTTGATTATGGATCATCGCATTATTTCATATATTCCCAGTTTTCTAAGAAAATTAGTTATTTATAATTTGATTTAACAAGGGAGTTATTAGAAAAAACTCTTATGGGAAGTATCATTGCAACAATGTTTTGTGAATCAGTTCCCATTAGGGAATATAAATGTTTTTTATCTTCTGAACTCATCATCATTCCCATTATTGAATTTGATATAATCCTTGGAATGTATTAGATTTTGTACCGTGATGCGAAACTTTATTATAAGAAGAAGAAGGTTACCATTTTAGATAATGATAAGGAGTACCTTATCTTTAGAGAAGAAACATCCCCACCTGATTCTTATCTAGATCCACCCCCAGTAGCTCTAATAAATTAAATTATTGGGAAGGAAGAGAATGAAATAAATATGGGTGAGGAAAATAATGATTGAATATAGGACGTACCTATTGTACAAGAATATTTTGATGTGTTTCTAGAAGATTTACCTGGACATCCTCCAGAACGAGAAATTGAGTTTTACATTGATTTAATTCATGGTTCAAGGACCATATCAAAGACCCCTTATAGAATGGCCACTGTGGAATTTGTAGAACTAAAGAATCAACTAGAAGAATTGAGTAATAAGGGATTTATTCTCCCTAGTGTTTCTCCATGGGGATCTCCTATTCTTTTTGTTAATAAGAAAGATATATATATGAGGTTGTGCTTTGATTATAGGGAGATCAATGCAATAAAAATAAAGAACAAGTATCTCCTACCTCGCATTGATGATTAATTCAATCAAATTCAGAGAGATCAATATTTTTCAAAGATTGACCTTCGTTTTGGATATCATCAGTTGTGTGTGATGAAGGAAGACATTCCGAAAACAATATTTCAAATCAAGTACGAGAATTATGAGTTTACAGTAATGCATTTTGGATTGACTAATTCACCCTCTATCTTCATGGATCTAATGAATAGAGTGTTCATGGAATATCTTGATTACTTTGTAGTGGTATTTATTGATGATATCTTGGTATCCTAAAAAATCTATTAATATCATGAAAATTACTTGCGCACTATTATGAAAACCCTCTCATGAAATGAATTATATGAGAAGTTTAGGAAGTGTGAATTCTAGCTTCAGGAAATTTATTTTCAGGGATATATTGTCTTTAAGGATGGAATCTCTGTTGATCCTTCTAAGATAAGAGAAAAACAAGAATGACCTGTACCGATGAGTATAACTGAGGTATGCAATTTTATTGGTTTAGCAGGTTATTGTTGGAGTTTCGTCAAAATTTTTCCCGATTGGCTACCCCATTAACCAAGATCACATGTAAAGGGGTTAATTTTTTTTGGAAAAAAGAGTGTGAAGAATGTATTGAAGAAATGAAGAGAATATTAGAAAATTCTCCTATCTTGACTCTACCATCGGGTAATGATGGGTTTGTTATTTATAGTGATACTTCAAAGAAAGGACTTTGTTGTGTCCTTATACAGAATGATAGATTTATTTACTATGCATCATGACATATAAAAATTCATGAACAAAACTATCCTACTCATGATCTTGAGTTATCACCTGTAATCTTTGCTTTGAAGATATGGAGACACTATCTCTATGGTGAAAAATGTGAGATATATACCGATCACAAGAGATTAAGGTATATTTTCTCACAAAAAGAACTAAACATGAGGCAAAGATGATGGCTTGAACTACTCAAAGATTATGATTTCACTATACACTACCACCCAGGGAAGGAAAATAAGGTGACATATGCTTTGAGTAGAAATGATCATTGAGTTTTTCATAAGATGTGTGTTGAAAGGGATCCTATGTTCATGGATCTAGTAAAGATGGTTATGGGAATAATAATGGAAGGTGAATCATCAATACTTTTTCAAATGGTAGTAAACCATATTTACTAGAAAGGATAAAAAGTTATCAGAAAGATGATGAGGAGTTTCAAAAGAAAATTAAAGCTGTGAATGACGGAAGATTGATAGAATTCATATATGAAGATTGGATTTTGAAATTTGGGAAGAGAATTTGTGTTCTTGACCTACCTGATCTAAAAAGGGATTTTTTGGATGATGCTCATAGCTTCAATTTTTCTATACACCCTGGTAGCACTAAGATGCATAGAGATTTGAAGGAAAATTTTTTGTGGGACAACAAGAAGAGAGAGATTTCTAATTATTTGTCAAGATGTATGGTTTTTCAACAAGTGAAAGATGGAAGAAAACATCCTAGAGGAGTCATACAACCTCTTCCCATACCTGATTGGAAATGGGATGATATTACGATGTAGTTTTTCATGGGACTACCAAAGACTTCTAGAAAGAATGATGCAATATGGGTCATTATTGATCATCTTACGAAGTCAGCACATTTTCTTTCTATATGAGAAGATTTACCACTTGAATTTTTATAAAGACTGTATATTAATGAATTTTTAAGACTTCATGGAGTACCCCTATCGATTGTTCCTGATTGTAATCCCCATTTTACATCCCGATTCTGAAAAAGTCTTCAGAAGGCCTTGGATACAAAACTTTGTTTGAGCACTACCTTCCACCCTTAAATGGATGGACAATCAGAAGAGACTATTCAAATCATAGAATACATGTTGAGATCTTGGTCACTTGATTTTCAAGGTATGTTGGAACAATATTACCTCTGGTAGAAGTTTCCTATAACAATTGGTTCCATTCAAGTATTTAGATGGAACCATATGAAGAGTTATATGAAAAGAGATGTAGCACACAGACTTGTTGGGATGATGTTTGTGAAAGAAAACCCGTAGGCCTAGAACTTTTTAAGGAAACCATGGAAAATGTAAAGATTATCCAAACCCACATCAAAGCATCTCAAATTAGGCAAAATAGGTATGCCGATAACCAAAGGAAGGATTTGAAATTTTAAGTAGGTGATCATATTTTCTTGAAGGTATCTCCATGGAAGGGTGTAATACATTTCATTATGAAGGGTAAATTAAGTCCCAAGTACATCAGACCTTTTGAAATACTAGAACGAATTGGAGTTGTAGCGTATCGTTTGGTAATGCCGCCAAGTCTCTCCAAAGTCCATGATGTGTTCCACGTATAACTATTGAGAAAATACATGCATGAACCAGTGAATGTACTCACCTATGAAGAAATAGAACTAGAACCCAACCTGTCTTATTTTGAAGAGCCTATCAAAATTCTTGATACCAGAGAACAACTATTGAGAAATCAGATGACTCGTTTGGTGAAAGTTATATGGAGAAACCATAGGATGGAAGAGGCAATGTGGGAACCGAAGGTGCTTATGACGAAGAACCATCTAAATCCTTTTATGCAGTAATATTCTAGATTTTTTTTGGACAGAATTTTTTGAAGTAGGGGGTAATGTAAAACACCAAGCTTCCACGGTATGTTTCTCTTTGAATAATGTAATAGCTTTCAGTGTACACAACATGGAGTTTTAACACACCACGATGAATCAAAATAGCTGTTATGAATTGTAATACACACTTTTTGAAATTTTATAAATTTTATTTTTCAAAATGGACTTCATTTTTGAATTCGTAATATCGAAATTAGCTTTGGGTGAATTTTTTCTATTTTTATGAAAACTTTCAATTTTTGATGAATAGTGAAAAACACTGCGTTATTGTTTAAAACTGACTTTTTATTTAAATAATTATTTATTTTATTTAAATTTAATTTATGTAAAAATAGATACATAATACCTGTATATGTTCACTATAATTCATTGGAGTAATTTTATAATAATATTAGATATAAAAAATTTTATTGAGCTTTTCACCGTCTTTTACCCACCTTCTAGAAGCATTTGTAAATTTGCATAAAACGTAATTTTACTGATTCTATGAATTTAATATAAAAAATCAGAGAGACATGGTTGATATTAGTATGTAAAATGTGGTTTAATATGATTAAAATAATTTTTGGTGAATAGTACTTTTGACTTTTATTTACCACGGTTAAATGTAAATAGGGAAATTAAAGGTACAAATGATATTATTATTAACCTAACACATGTCTTATTTCTATGGAATAAGTGTATTTATAAAAAAATCAACCTTAGGAATAAAATATGATCCTTTTGGTCCACTTATATTAGATTAGGACATTTATTATTATTTTATTTAAAGAAGAGTTAAAAGTGTTAAATTCAAATATTTATAACTAAAACATTATTAATATTGAGATATACATAATATAAATTCAACTATAAATATTTATTATAAAGATAAAAATATTTCCTACATAATTGTATTTTATTTATAAATTATGGACATTAAATAGTTAAATTTATTTATTACACAATAATGATTCAGTAATTAACTTTTTAATGAAAGGTTAAAATAATTGATGTTATAAATATCCAAATAAATTTAAATTGAGAATTTTTATACCTTCCAATAATTTTCTAGATTAATATGAAATTTTAAGGTTTATTCAATTAATTTGTTTTTATGTAATCATGTTGTCATGACTTCCACAAATATCAATTACTAAATAGTGTTAAAATAGTCATAAATGATATTTTAAAAAAATACTATATTATTAAATGATATAATAGTCTTAAAAATATAAGGTTCGTACAAAGGACTTACATAATAATATATATATCATTAATGAACCACTTGGGGTTCTATTTTCATTTTATAGTAAGATTATTAACCATATAATATATTAATAAAATAATACATGGTAAAAGGTAAACTATTTAACTAAGAGTTAAATCTAAATGATAAGGTTAATATAGTGACCTGAACCTGCCTAAAGCCTATTGGTTGAGAGGTTTTCGACCCATCCCCACCTTATCCATGAAATAAATCATTTTGGAGCCATTATAAACCAAATATTATTGTATAATAAAATAATATTTTAAGCTTTTCCTAAAGAGACCCTCACCTCTCTTATAAAGGGTACTTCCCCTTCTCTCAGAATCACAGCTCTAAAGACATTTGGCTCGGCCAACCCCTACTCAAATATCCTCCCAACTACCATCATGTCTACCTAGATGCCTTAATTTTATCATCAAGCAAACCTAAGGATCCCTTTTGATCCACTCAAAAGGAAACACCCGAATAAGAGGTAATAATTTCACCCTAAGGAGACCTATTGATCAACTCAAAAGGAAACACCTGAAGAATAGGTAATAATTTCACCACCACTTTGTTGTTTCAATTACTAAATGGTGTCAAAATTGACATTATATACTCATTTTGAACCCCCCATATTTTAGGGTTTTTTGAAAATTTTTACATGGAGAAGATCCAAACAGGGAGAATCCTTTAGTGATACATAGTGGCATGGAGGTGTAGACATGAAACTAGAGGTGGTGTCTGCATGTAGGTGTTTCCACATGATTCTTTTAAATGGTAGTGGTAGAGGTAGAAATTGTGCTCCTACTATCCTCCAGCCTTCACAGTGTCCAAAGGATGCTCGAATGGAATTATGGGTGTCATATAAGTCCTAAGAGATGATCCACAATGGTGGAGAGGTGAGTCCATAAGAGATGGATCATCCTGAAGCTCAGGTGTCGTGAAAATGGAGGATTCTAGTTTGAAGAGTTATTCAGGTGATGTCAGGAAATGAAGCCATGGAGGTATGAGTCAGGGGGTAGAGGTAGAGTGGCAGAGTATGGTGGAGCCTCGATCCGACATCAAAATGAATGTAGTGTGGGTGAGACTTTATAAGGATAAGTGTGGTTTCTATCAGTGAGAATCTCACACTGGGTATGGGATCGTTTCTTCAATCTAACCCATGAATATTCATACAGCACATACACATGTCCAGTGCAAACCCTTGGTCTCACTATGTTACCTGTGAGGTTCATCACCTATGGGCCACCGTGTATGGGAGTGATGTCCAATGGTCTTCCAGCAGGGCTGGCCTTCCCACTAGTCCACCATGGTTGGTTGGCCCTCCATGGGCTAGCTAGGTGACTTTTTGGTGGTGGTGGTTGAGGGTTAAGCTAGTGTAACCTTTTTATAAGTCACCACTTGAAAATAGTTATGTAAATTTCAAGTCACAATCAAAATAGTCATTAAAAAATTATTAAATAAGAATCAAATATAAAATCAACTTTATTTTATCCTTTTAAAACCATTTTCATTACTTACATTAAAAATTTCCACTTCTAATTAAAACATTGACAATCATGGGTTTTAATATTGGAAAACAATTATCAATCATTAAATATTTATAAAAAATATTCCCCAAAAATGAATCTATCAAATACCCCCACAGTTAAACCATGTTTTTCCTCAAGAATAAAATATCAACAAGGAGTTTATATGGAACCGATTTTACAAATATTCAATTTTCAAATTAATAGAATAAAAAAACTATCATTTATAAATAATTTTTTTCAAATTTATTATAAAATATCAATTCAATTTCTCATTTTTAAAAGAAATAATAAATTCAATAATTTTAATTTCCCCCTTTGAAAAATGATGGAACTTCTCCATTCATTCATTTATGTTCTTTAATTAATTATTATTTAAACATTCCAAATCATGATTTTCCTCACTTATTAATCTTTTCACTCATCAATAATGATAAAGATTCAAGTAGAGTTATACTCTTATAATGATAACATTCTCCTTATCCATAATCTTGTAAATGAATGAATTTATCAACATTTTAAAGAAAAAATACACATGAAATCATGATGGTTTGTAATTAAGGTTGAAATGTATCTGAGGCTTAGGGTTGGTAGGATTTTTTGTTTTAAAATTTATATGCTTAAGGAATATCTATCTCTCTTACGTAAAATGCCTGATATCAAAAATGAAAGTTCAATGAAATTATCCCCATCAAAGTAGAAACTACAATTTCCCCTAAAACTCAAAGTAAGGTCATGATCGAAGTGAATGATTTGTGCTCCCTCTTGAAATTTTTAATAATTTTGTATTTTTTAAAGAACCTTTTTATTTTTTTCAAAATTTATGCTTGGAATAAACCACACATCGACCACCTAACAAAATATGATAAAAATCATCAGTCTATTAATGATGATTTTTGGTTTTCTCAAATAAAAACCCATTATTTTGAATTTTTTGGATGTTTTTTTATTTTCCTGTTTTTTTATTCAAGAGGAGAAAAAAATAAAGTATCATGAATGAATCAAAATAATTATTTTATTACCATAATAATCACCCCACACTTTTTAATTACAATGTAAATTATCCCTTCTACTATGAATCCCTTCACCCCACACTTCAACATTAAAATATCATGCAATTACTAAGAGTATGGAAGGAATGGATAAAAATGGATTGAAACATGGATCATCACTAATAAAGCCATTCATGTTTTCTAGGGGCTAAAAAAGGGTTGATGTAAAGGAATTCATTTAAGGACAGGGGATTTTTAAAAGATTCCTCAATCATTTTAAATGTGGTTTTATACAGCTGTTACTTTGACAAGATCAAATGAAAGTTTTGGTTGGTCACATGTCCCATGCTCACTCAAGGAATACACTCTAGAATAAAATAAGAAGTAATCGGTATATAAATACGTTCAGGAATGGGAATTATAAAATTGGGGAATAACTCAAGGAATGATTACCAATAGAAAATAAATTCACATGAATTTCAGAAATTCAAATCCTGAAACAATATTTTTAAATCTCATTTATAAGAGTCGAATAATTATATTAAATCATGAGTCCTTAATTTAATATCCATGATTAATTTTAATCATCCAAGTATTTATATTTCTCATTCAATATCATTAACATTGAAATCTAAAACATGGAGTCACATGTTTTTTGAGAAACTCATTTCTCCAAGATTAGTTAATAAATAATATATTCAAATAAGGGCCAGAAATATTCAGTTTTAAAGCTCAAAACATGTTATGGACAAATATTATTAAGAGTTTAAAATATAAACATTAAAGTGAAATCCCTTCCCCATGAATCTTAGTAATCTTTCCTCATTGGTTGTTTGAGGTTTGAATTTTTCCGCATGAAGATATAAATGAAAATTAATCAATTAAGCACATGGATCAAGTCATTTAATCTCAAAAATAAAAAAGGGAGTGGGATGCATGCTGGACTAATTCCTAAAACTGAAATTGAAATCTTAGAAAGTAGTTAAAGATATATCTTGGCATGATCCCCCTAGTGGGCCGTGAAATTGTACTACATCAAGAGGATATTACCATATTTTATTGAAAGTCTAAGGGTGGATAGATCTTCTTTGTCTTTGAACCACCACATGTGGATTTTTCCAGTTTGGATTCATTCTTATTGTTATGGAATGAACCATTGATAGAGTATACCAAATCCACCCCCTTCACAAATAGGTACAACTTTCATGGAGGGGGTATGATGAAGTATGTATCATCATCTTCCTTGGCTGCTACATGTGCAACCTCTTCCTTCTTATCCAGTTCTGGATCAACACGGGAAAGGGAAAGTAAGAATGTATTTTTACTCAAAAAAAATTTAAATTTGATTTTTAATAAGAAAATTGCCCATTTTAATGTAGTATGCCCTTTTCTTGATTTACTCAGGCTCAGCTACTTGAAATTCTTGATGGGGATTCTCAAATGTATGTTCATAAAAATCATATTGCTCCATGTGTTCATCAACATGTGCATTTTAAATTTATTTATCCTCCTCTAATTAATATCAAAGACTTTTTAAATAAGACAATTAAAAGTTGTGGGAATTAATACTCAATTCAGATTGAATAATATCAAATGAAATAGAGTTTTATAAAATATCCACTCCCTTAGTTAGTTCAGCTACAATATCTTTTTATGTGGTGAGTGCCTCTTGGCATAACTTCTTAGTGGATGGAGGCAGGTATTTGGACTGCTAAGTCTTTACATCAAGTTCCACCACATTGTTGGTTCCTTAATGATGTTGGATCTTCCTCTTTGAAATGTTTTGGGAGATCAATAAGTTCCTTAGATTCATTCTAAAACTTATCTAGATCTTGTTGATATATCATATATTGCTTAGCAGACAAGTCTTCCTTATTATCCTCCTATGGTAAATCAGGGAATATAAGTGGCTCGTCTTCTAGTTTAGGGTTCTCTAATAATTATTGGAAATATGAATTTTTCCAATCCATTTGTCCTTATAGATCTTACACCATCTCTTAAAGATATTCAATATCATATTTGCGTTTGTGTTTATTTCCCTCTCTACTAGAAATGTTTTGGGGAATCTTCTTCAAAAGTATTTGGAGAAAGAATGGAACACTCTTATTATATCTTGTCCACTTCTTGATAAAATTCTATGAATTATTCCAAAAATTTATTTAACTCCCTAGAAAATCCTTTATCTACTAGTTTCTTGAGGGTATCTTTGAGATTCTAGATGAGGTCATTGAATTCTTCAAATATTCTAATTTTGATTCAAGATCCTATGATTTGTCTATCCCATACAAAAACACCTTCTTTTATAGACCATATTTTTTCAACCGTTGGTTCCCACACCTATGAGTAATCATCAGTTCATGCAGAATAATAGTGATTTGAATACATCATGGAATTTTTTATGGTCTATTTAAATAAATTAAAACTATCTATAATTTAAAAATAGAAAAACTAAAAAAATAACTGATTGGATCCTTGGAAGTGATACATGTTTTTGGGGCACACTTTTCACAGTGTGTGTGAAAATAAAATTATTTTCTTAGTTCAGCTGGGTGGTAGACCATGATCATCTCACTTGAGGAGATTCATAGTTATTTTACCTACTATATCTAAATCACTTAAACTAATTTTTTGTGTTTCTATAATTTTATGAAAGAAAAGGAGAATGATTTGGTTTTTGATTAATTAAATAATTATTTTAATGACTCACAATATATTAATTATAAACTAACATGAAATGCTAAAAAAGAGTTATGGAAGAAAGAAATTGATTATTTGTTTGATTTTGGTTTCAATCATTATTCTCCTTTATTTTTTGGACTTTAGTTTGGTAATCCAAACATGAAATCTCATGATGAATTACTATTATTTTTATTTTGAAATTATAGAATATTTTAATGGATAAGAAATATCAATGTCACCTCCTCTTATAATCAAGTTTGATGACACAACTTGGTTGAGGGTGTGCCTTCTTCCAAGACATGGCTCCATCGATGTTATTCCATCCATTGACTCACTCAACTCCATTGTGTGAAGAGTAAGGAAATGAAGAGATGGAAAATATTTTAAAAAAATTAATAGATATATATTGAGTTTCATGTCATGGGGGATAGTCACCACACTATGGACATTCGACTCACCAATTCATGGTACTTATATCTACCTCAAAAATTAAATTAAATTTTAGAATAACTCAAGAAAACATTGACCTATCCTGATCCATGAATTAGGTCATTATACCATTATTGAGAGTAAGAGATAACATTTGTGGATGGAAGAATAGAATAAAAAAATAAAATAAATAAAATAATGAATAATAGAACATGAATATATTAGAAAAAAATGAAAATAAAAAAATTAAAAAAAATTGGGATGAGTGAGAGAGAGATGGTGATAGAGAAATTAAGAATAAAATATAATAATAAAATAAATAATGAAAATAAAATATAATGTTAATATAATTCTAATATTAATAAAAGAAAAAAAAATAAAAACAAGAATTGGAAGATGTGTGGAATATGGGAACACTTAAAATAAAAACATGGATGACTTAATTTATTTAATAAAATAAAATGAAAATAGAAAATTAAAATAAAAAAAGAATGAAAAATGAAAAGAATAAAAAAAACAAAATAAGGAAGAAGATGGTGAATCATCCACAACCATATCCTCTCGGTCTTGACTCTCCCTCGACAGTGGCCGAGGGTCTCTCTTTATAGGGAAGGGATATCCAAGTCCTCTACCTCATCCTCATTTAAACCAACCCAAGTATTGTGATGACTATTGACAGGGCTTATAATTTGCACATTTTTTAATGCATTTCAATTGTTTTAAACATCCCAAGATACCATTTTGAGCTTATATGCAACAATTTTGGATTTAAGAAGTATTTTAAGTTTAAATGCAAAAATGACCAAATTCTGCATTTTGGACAGATTTTCACTACAGGGGTATTTTGGTCATTTAAAAAAAATATAAATCCAAATTTTAGAATTATAATTTTTTTTAGAATACTAATTTAATTTCCTTCAACTTTGTCTTCTGGACCAGGATCTGATTCGACCATATTGAGGTCCAAACAATTCAATGAAGTTGAAGATTATTCAGGAACACCAAGGAAGCTTCCAGGAAATTTTTTCCAGAAAAAAAAAGAAGGTTCAGTGAAATATCCATAACTCGCTCTAAACGACTTTAATAGAGCAGAAATGTTGTGTATAGACGGATAAGAAGATTGTGAACACGTTTCATTAAGGGAGACACGCCTTAAATGGCCATTTTCAGGGACATTAATTCATTACAAAACGGTGGTTTGCGGTTTGATAATTTTGACAGGACAGAATACATTCTCAGAGTAAATTGGCCATAACTCATTCATCACTTGTCCAAATCCGATGAGAATTTGAGGGGACACATCCAAGACAATTATGCACAACATTGAATAAGGTCTAAAGGCGTGAAAAGGTCATTTATGGGGTCCAAAACGCGACAACATTCGGAGGACAGAAATCTGGCTATAAAAGGAGGAGAGCTCCTCCTCCTCAAAACATTCCAATTCCTTCCCAACAACATCCGGGGCACCAAGGTGAGGAGGCCAAAGGGCCATTTAGGATTTATATTTCTTTATTTCCATTTTTATTTTAGTTCTAATTTCTTATGTAATTCATTCATAATCATTTTATTAAAGTGTTTCCCATTTCTTCTTCCACCCATTTTCACTTATAACTTTAATTTTTCTTATCTCTATTCCATCTTTCCATTGTGATCTATTTGCACTTTTCCATGGCAAGTGACTAACTTGAGGCTTGGAAATTGGGGAGGATTCATGAAGTTATTCATTATTTCACTTCAAATTAAAAAAGTGTTTTAAATCTATTTGTGGTGGAGGTGAGAATATTGCACGGGTGTGGCGGTCGTCCACTACGACATTATTTTCAATTCCATTTCTTTTCATTGATTAATCATTTTCCCTCCCTTCTCTTAAGAAATCCATTCATACGGTGGAGTTGGGGTTTCCATAAGGGATGAAACGGCATATGGTGGAGTCGGGTCTTGTAGGAATATCATTCTCGGTTGAGGTGCTATCCTATTTGACTATTGGAGGAGGTGTGGTTTGGTGTGCCGGACGCATACTGAAATCACACACTAAATAAATCAAGGGAATGTAATTCATTAATGAGGTTTCAATAAATGAATTATCAAATTTAATTTAAACAACAAATAAATAATGAATGAAGCCATGTTATCCAACCCTAGGACCAAGTTCTTTCTTTTATAATTTCATTCTGTAATAATTTGCATTTAGATTTTAATATTGCATTGCTTAATTTAAATTTCAAATTTTCTATAACTATAAAAATATATATATTCATAAATAATATAAAAAAAAGAAATAAAAATTAGATAAAGTGAATTAGTATAAGTGATTGAACCGACTGTAATGCTCCTCAAGTGAGATGACCCTGGTTAGCCACTGTGCTGCATTAGGAAAATTAAATATGCTTTTGCCACGCCCCACGATAGGCGTGCGTCAAAACGGGCACCGTTGCCGGGGAGCTAAGTAGTTAATTCAATCACTTTTTTCTAAATTCACAGTTTTTTATAATATATTTAATTTTTTTAAAAAAAATCATAAAAAAACCATTTCCCATAATGCCTTCAATCTCAAATTCAAATGCATGGAACAATTACTCACATGTGCCAGAAGAAGAAACTGACTACACTGAGGAATCCCTCCAACGAAGGGCGGATGCTCTAATGATAAGGCTCAAACAAAAGGAAAAAGGATTAGCAACATGGATCTCACTAGAAGATTTGATGTCCTTTGCCGATGAACTCCAAACAGACATTCAAATATTCAAGGCCAACAATGATGTGCCACTGGTCTTCCCAAATTTCATTGAAGACATCCATGATGTTGAAGACAAATTCAAGGTGGAGGAGGCTGACTATCAATCTTCATCTATTAAAGATCAACTCCAAGTGGAATTTTCTATTAAAGAAGATATTCAAGCCAAACCGACTCAGGGAGATGATACAATCTTGAACTCAAACTCTTTTAAATTTATTGAATCTGATTTGAGTATAACTCCCAAATTTTTTGAATTTTCAGAATTGTGTGAATCATATTATGCCTTGGAGGATGATGTGGAAAAAGAAGATGCACCTGTTGAGGAACACCTAGAGCTCCCTGAAGTCATTGAACATCTAATGGAGGAGCCCCATCATGAAGAGATTCTAGTGGCTTTTCCTGATGAACCAGAGACACATGCTGCTTCACATATGAAGCAACCACTGGAAATAGAAGAAGATGTTGCACAAGAATCAACGAAGAAGGAGGAGGATCCATACTTCATCCTACCCCCGCCATGCAAGCTATACCCCATTGCAAAGGGGGTGGATCTGGTGTACTCTATACATGGAATCCTCCTCAACAAGGAAAATGAAGCACAAGCTGGGAAAATCCACATGTGGTGGTTCAAATCAAAGAAGCTACATCCACCATCAGACTTTGGATAACAGCTGGTACTTCCCACTGGAGGCAGTAAAAATTCAGGGCCCACTTGGGGGATCGTACCAAGACTTATCCCTTTCTTTATAGGAATTTAGATTTCAATTTCATTTCTTAGAAGTAGTTTAGCATTCATCCCTTTCCTCCTTATCATTTTGAGCTTTAATGACATGATACTTGTTCTTAATTTTGAAATTTTCTTTTGTAGGATCATGATGGAAGAAGGAAGCCCCAAAACTTTGTTAAAGGGGACTGAATCTTTATTTCAAAGGGAGTTCATTTTTAAATTTTAAATTTTAAACTCCTTAAATTTTTTGTCCAAAACATGTTTTAAGCTTTAATGATAAGAATTGCATACCCTCACTTGAATTAATGTTTTACTCAACTTATCTAGGAGACATGAGTTTCTTAGGAATCTTGTGATGCCATGTTTTAGATTTCAATGTCAATGAGATTGAATGATTAAAATGGATAATTAAATGATTAAAGTGAAGCAAGGATATTGAAATAAGGACTCATGATTTAAGGGAATTAATTGATTCATGTAAATAAAATTTCCCTTCCATTTTAAATTCTTTAAATTTTGAAATTCATGTGAATTAATTTGTTATTATTAATCATGCCATGAGTGATTGTCCAATATCATATTCTCATTCCTGAGAGGATTTCTAGACCAAATATTTCCTATTTTATCTTGAACATATTTCTTGAGTAATCTTGGGATGTGCCACCTACTAGAACTTGTATTGAAACTTGTCAAAGCTATGACTGTACAAAACCACATTTAAAATGATTGAGGCATATCTTTGGCTAGCCACATTTTATCCTAAGACCCACCTTTACATTTATCCTTCGTAAGCCCTTAGATGCCATGAATTTCCTTATAGGTTTAAGCCACATTAAAATCCAATTTTTCCTTACCTACCCGCACTTTTAGTATTTTTGCATGGTTATTTCATGTTTGAGTGTGGGGGAAGGGCCTTTCGTGTGCGTTCCTTGGGATATGTATCATTTTTGGGTGGTGTAATGTGTGTGTCATCATTTTGGGAAATGTATTATTAGAAAATTGGGCATGAGTCATCATTTCATTATGCTTCTTTCATTTCATCCGGTTCTCCATAAAAAAAAGAAAAAAAAAATCAAAATAAAGTTGTGCCTTTCTGGAGCATTACAAAAAAAAGAAGAAAAATAAAGCTGTGCCTTTCTACTACTTTACAAAAAAAAACAGGTAGAACTTGGATGATATCATTCTTTGTAATCATTTATTGACTCATGACCCATGTCATTGAAAGGGGAGTGGGGTTGTGATTCACATTTCAAGGGGATTTGAGTGAGGTTCATCTTGTGTTTTCACTTGATTAATCATGCATTATACTTAAGAGTCAAACCTCCTACTTCTGGCCTTAAATTATTTCAATCATTTACCCACCAACCCTAAGCCACAGAGTCATTTGAACCATTATTGAAAGTCCTCATGATTTTATGTGTGTTTTGTCTTTACAAAGTGGAGAAAGTAGTTACTTTACAAGCCTATGGGTAAGGAGCATGTTCTCATGATATGAGAATAACTCCACTATTAATTGTATCATGAGTGATGAGAGAAAAGATTCAAAAGTGAGGTAGGTCATGATTTGGCATGTTTAATAATTATTAATTGAGAAGCTTGAATGAATGAAAAGAGAAGCTTCATTATTTTTCAAAGGGGAAAAGTCAAATGCATGAATTGATTGTTTCTTTGAAAAATGGGAAATTAAATTGTTATTTTTTGTGGAACTGGAAAATTTGATTTGACATTGATAATAATTTTATTTTATTCCATTTGAAATTTAAATATTGGTGACATTGGTGCCCTTTGAATTCCATGTTGAGATTTTATGCTTGAGGACAAGCATAGTTTAAGTGTGGGGGAATTGACAGGGCTTATAATTTGCACATTTTTTAATGCATTTCTATTGTTTTAAACATCCCAAGACACCATTTTGAGATTATATGTAACAATTTTGTATTTAAGAAGTATTTTAAGTTTAAATGCAAAAATGACCAAATTCTGTATTTTGGACAGATTTTCACTACAGGGGTATTTTGGTCATTTACAAAAAATATAAATCCAAATTTTATGATTATAATTTTTTTTAGAATCCTAATTTAATTTCCTTCAACTTTGTCTTCTGGACCAGGATCTGATTCGACCATCTTGAGGTCCAAAGAATTCAATGAAGTTGAAGATTATTCAGGAAAACCAAGGAAGCTTCCAGGAAATTTCTTCCAGAAAAAAAGAAGGTTCACTGAAATATCCATAACTCGCTCTAAACGACTTTAATGGAGCTGCAATATTGTGTATAGACAGATAAGAAGATTGTGAACACGTTTCATTAAGGGAGACACGCCTTAAATGGCCGTTTTCAGCGACATTAATTCATTACAAAACGATGGTTTGCGGTTTGATAATTCTGACTGGACAGAATAAATTCTCAGAGTACATTGGCCATAACTCATTCATCACATGTCCAAATCCAATTAGAATTTGAGGGGACACGTCCAAGACAATTATGAACAACATTGAATAAGGGATAAACGCGTAAAAGGTCATTTATGGGGTCCAAAACGCGACAACATTCGGAGGACAGAAATCTGGCTATAAAAGGAGGAGAGCTCCTCCTCCTCAAGACATTCCAATTCCTTCCCAACAACATCCGGGGCACCAAGGAGAGGAGGACAAAGGGCCATTTAGGATTTATATTTCTTTATTTCCATTTTTATTTTAGTTCTAATTTCTTATGTAATTCATTCATAATCATTTTATTAAAGTGTTTCCCATTTCTTCTTCCACCCATTTTCACTTATAACTTTAATTTTTCTTATATCTCTTCCATCTTTCCATTGTGATCTCTTTGCACTTCGCCATGGCAAGTGACTAACTTGAGGCTTGGAAATAGGGGAGGATTCATGACGTTATTCATTATTTCACTTCAAATTAAAAAAATGTTTTAAATCTATTTGTGGTGGAGGTGAGAATATTGCACGGGTGTGGCGGTCGTCCACTACGACATTATTTTCAATTCCATTTCTTTTCATTGATTAATCATTTTCCCTCCGTTCTCTTAGTAAATCCATTCATACGGTGGAGTTGGGGTTTCCATAAGGGATGAAATGGCATACGGTGGAGTCGGGTCTTGTAGGAATATCATTCTTGGTTGAGGTGTTATCCTATTTGACTATTGGAGGAGGTGTGGTTTGGTGTGCCGGACGCATACTGAAATCACACACTAAATAAATCAAGGGAATGTAATTCATTAATGAGGTTTCAATAAATGAATTATCAAATTTAATTTAAACAACAAATAAATAATGAATGAAGCCATGTTATCCAAACCTAGGACCAAGTTCTTTCTTTTATAATTTCATTCAGTAATAATTTGCATTTAGATTTTAATATTTCATTGCTTAATTTAAATTTCAAATTTTCTAAAACAATAAAAATATATATATTCATAAATAATATAAAAAAAGAAATAAAAATTAGATTAAGTGAATTAGTATAAGTGATTGAACCGACTGTAACGCTCCTCAAGTGAGACGACCCTGGTCAGCCACTGTGCTACATTAGGAAAATTAAATACGCTTTTTCCACGCCCCACGACAGGCGTGCGTCAAAACTGGCGCCGTTGCCGGGGAGCTAAGTAGTTAATTCAATCACTTTTTTCTAAATTCACAGTTTTTTTTAATATTTTAAATATTTTTAAAAAAAAATCATAAAAAAACCATTTCCCATAATGTCTTCAATCTCAAATTCAAATGCATGGAACAATTACTCACAGGTGCCAGAAGAAGAAACTGACTACACTGAGGAATCCCTCCAACGAAGGGCGGATGCTCTAATGATAAGGCTCAAACAAAAGGAAAAAGGATTAGCAACATGGATCTCACTAGAATATTTGATGACCATGGCCGATGAACTCCAAATAGACATTCAAATATTCAAGGCCAACAAGGATGTTCCACTGGTCTTCCCAAATTTCATTGAAGACATCCATGATGTTGAAGACAAATTCAAGGTGGAGGAGTTTGAATATCAATCTTCATCTATTAAAGATCAACTCCAAGTGGAATTTTCTATTGAAGAAGATATTCAAGCCAAACTGACTCAGGGAGATGATACAATCTTGAACTCAAAATCTTTTAAATTTATTGAATCTGATTTCAGTATAACTCCCAAATTTTTTGAATTTTCAGAATTGTGTGAATCATATTATGCCTTGGAGGATGATGTGGAAAAAGAAGATGCACCTGTTGAGGAACACCTAGAGCTCCCTGAAGTCATTGAACATCTAATGGAGGAGCCCCATAATGAAGAGATTCTAGTGGATTTTCCTAATGAAATAGAGACACATGCTGCTTCACATCTGAAGCAACCACTGGAAATAGAAGAAGATGTTGCACAAGAATCAACGAAGAAGGAGGAGGATCCATACTTCATCCTACCCCCGCCATGCAAGCTATACCCCATTGCAAAGGGGGTGGATCTGGTGTACTCTATACATGGAATCCTCCTCAACAAGGAAAATGAGGCACAAGCTGGGAAAATCCACATGTGGTGGTTCAAATCAAAGAAGCTACATCCACCATCAGACTTTGGATAACAGCTGGTACTGCCCACTGGAGGCAGTAAAAATTCAGGGCCCACTTGGGGGATCGTACCAAGACTTATCCCTTTCTTTATAGGAATTTAGATTTCAATTTCATTTCTTAGAAGTAGTTTAGCATTCATCCCTTTCCTCCTTATCATTTTGAGCTTTAATGACATGATACTTGTTCTTAATTTTGAAATTTTCTTTTGTAGGATCATGATGGAAGAAGGAAGCCCCAAAAATTTGTTAAAGGGGACTGAATCTTTATTTCAAATGGGAGTTCATTTTTAAATTTTAAATTTTAAACTCCTTAATTTTTTTGTCCAAAACAAGTTTTAAGCTTTAATGATAAGAATTGCATACCCTCACTTGAATTAATGTTTTACTCAACTTATCTAGGAGACATGAGTTGCTTAGGAATATTGTGATGCCATGTTTTAGATTTCAATGTCAATGAGTTTGAATGATTAAAATGGATAATTAAATGATTAAAGTGAAGCAAGGATATTGAAATAAAGACTCATGATTTAAGGGAATTAATTGATTCATGTAAATGAAATTTCCCTTCCATTTTACATTCTTTAAATTTCTGAAATTCAAGTGAATTAATTTGTTATTATTAATCATCCCTTGAGTGATTTTCCAATATCATATTCTCATTACTGAGAGGATTTCTAGACCAAATATTTCCTATTTTATCTTGAACATATTTCTTGAGTAATCTTGGGATGTGCCACCTGCTAGAACTTGTATTGAAACTTGTCAAAGCTAGGACTGTACAAAACCACATTTAAAATGATTGAGGAATCTCTTTGGCTAGCCACATTTTATCATAAGACCCACCTTTACATTTATCCTTCGTAAGCCCATAGATTCCATGAATTTCCTTATAGGTTTAAGCCACATTACAATCCAATGGTTATTTCAAGTTTAGTGTGGGGGAAGGGGCTTTCGTGTGCGTTCCTTGGGATATATATCATTTTTGGGTGGTGTAATGTGTGTGTAATCATTTTGGGCAATTTATTATTAGAAAATTGGGCATGAGTCATCATTTCATTATGCTTCTTTCATTTCATCTAGTTCTCCATAAAAAAAAAGAAAAAAAAGAAAAAAAATTCAAAATAAAGTTGTGCCTTTCTGGAGCATTACAAATAAAAGAAAAGAAAAATAAAGCTGTGCCTTTCTAGTGCTTTACAAAATAAAACAGGGAGAACTTGGATGATATCATTCTTTGTAATCATTTATTGACTCATGACCCATGTCATTGAAAGGGGAGTGTGGTTGTGATTCACATTTCAAGGGGATTTGAGTGAGGTTCATCTTGTGTTTTCACTTGATTAATCATGCATTATACTTAAGAGTAAAACCTCCTACTTCTGGCCTTAAATTATTTCAATCATTTACCCACCAACCCTAAGCCACAGAGTCATTTGAACCTTTATTGAAAGTCCTCGTGATTTTATGTGTGTTTTGTCTTTACAAAGTGGAGAAAGTAGTTACTTTACAAGCCTATGGGTAAGGAGCATGTTCTCATGATATGAGCATAACTCCACTATTAATTGTATCATGAGTGATGAGAGAAAAGATTCAAAAGTGAGTTAGGTCATGATTTAGCATGTTTAATAATTATGAATTGAGAAGCTTGAATGAATGAAAAGAGAAGCTTCATTATTTTTCAAAGGGGAAAAGTCAAATGCATGAATTGATTGTTTCTTTGAAAAATGGGAAATTAAATTGTTATTTTTTGTGGAAATGGAAAATATGATTGGACATTGATAATAATTTGATTTTATTCCATTTGAAATTTAAATATTGGTGACATTGGTGCCCTTTGAATTCCATGTTGAGATTTTATGCTTGAGGACAAGCATAGTTTAAGTGTGGGGGAATTGACAGGGCTTATAATTTTCACATTTTTTAATGCATTTCTATTGTTTTAAACATCCCAAGATACCATTTTGAGCTTATATGTAACAATTTTTTATTTAAGAAGTATTTTAAGTTTAAATGCAAAAATGACCAAATTCTGCATTTTGGACAGATTTTCACTACAGGGGTATTTTGGTCATTTACAAAAAATATAAATCCAAATTTTATGATTATAATTTTTTTAGAATCATAATTTAATTTCCTTCAACTTTGTCTTATGGACCAGGATCTGATTCGACCATCTTGATATCCAAACAATTCAATGAAGTTGAAGATTATTCAGGAACACCAAGGAAGCTTCCAGGAAATTTCTTCCAGAAAAAAAGAAGGTTCAGTGAAATATCCATAACTCGCTCAAACCACTTTAATGGAGCTGAAATATTGTGTATAGACGGATAAGAAGATTGTGAACACATTTCATTAAGGGAGACACGCCTTAAATGGCCGTTTTCAGCGACATTAATTCATTACAAAACGGTGGTTTGCGGTTTGATAATTCTGACTGGACAGAATAAATTCTCAGAGTACATTGGCCATAACTCATTCATCACTTGTCCAAATCCGATGAGAATTTGAGGGGACACGTCCAAGACAATTATGAACAACATTGAATAAGGGATAAACGCGTAAAAGGTTATTTATGGGGTCCAAAACGCGACAACATTCGGAGGACAGAAATCTGGCTATAAAAGGAGGAGAGCTCCTCCTCCTCAAGACATTCCAATTCCTTCCCAACAACATACGGGGCACCAAGGAGAGGAGGCCAAAGGGCCATTTAGGATTTATATTTCTTTATTTCCATTTTTATTTTAGTTCTAATTTCTTATGTAATTCATTCATAATCATTTTATTAAAGTGTTTCCCATTTCTTCTTCCACCCATTTTCACTTATAACTTTAATTTTTCTTATATCTCTTCCATCTTTCCATTGTGATCTCTTTGCACTTCGCCATGGAAAGTGACTAACTTGAGGCTTGGAAATAGGGGAGGATTCATGATGTTATTCATTATTTCACTTCAAATTAAAAAAATGTTTTAAATCTATTTGTGGTGGAGGTGAGAATATTGCACGGGTGTGGCGGTCGTCCACTACGACATTATTTTCAATTCCATTTCTTTTCATTGATTAATAATTTTCCCTCCCTTCTCTTAGGAAATCCATTCATACGGTGGAGTTTGGGTTTCCATAAGGGATGAAATGACATACAGTGGAGTCGGGTCTTGTAGGAATATCATTCTCGGTTGAGGTGTTATCCAATTTGACTATTGGAGGAGGTGTGGTTTGGTGTGCCGGACGCATACTGAAATCACACACTAAATAAATCAAGGGAATGTAATTCATTAATGAGGTTTCAATAAATGAATTATCAAATTTAATTTAAACAACAAATAAATAATGAATGAAGCCATGTTATCCAACCCTAGGACCAAGTTCTTTCTTTTATAATTTCATTCTGTAATAATTTGCATTTAGATTTTAATATTTCATTACTTAATTTAAATTTCAAATTTTCTAAAACTATAAAAATATATATATTCATAAATAATATAAAAAAAAGAAATAAAAATTAGATTAAGTGAATTAGTATAAGTGATTGAACCGACTGTAACGCTCCTCAAGTGAGATGACCCTAGTCAGCCACTCTGCTGCATTAGGAAAATTAAATACGCCTTTGCCACACCC
Source organism: Viscum album (assembly GCA_963277665.1). Lineage (NCBI taxonomy): Eukaryota > Viridiplantae > Streptophyta > Magnoliopsida > Santalales > Viscaceae > Viscum > Viscum album. The sequence continues at coordinate 113,549,015 of OY728125.1, read as the reverse complement.
CACGACAGGCGTGCGTCAAAACTGGCGCCGTTGCCGGGGAGCTAAGTAGTTAATTCAATCACTTTTTTCTAAATTCACAGTTTTTTTAATATTTTTAATTTTTTTTTAAAAAAAATCATAAAAAAACCATTTCCCATAATGTCTTCAATCTCAAATTCAAATGCATGGAACAATTACTCACAGGTGCCAGAAGAAGAAACTGACTACACTGAGGAACCCCTCCAACGAAGGGCGGATGCTCTAATGATAAGGCTCAAACAAAAGGAAAAAGGATTAGCAACATGGATCTCACTAGAAGATTTGATGACCTTGGCCGATGAACTCCAAATAGACATTCAAATATTCAAGGCCAACAAGGATGTTCCACTGGTCTTCCCAAATTTCATTGAAGACATCCATGATGTTGAAGACAAATTCAAGGTGGAGGAGTCTGACTATCAATCTTCATCTATTAAAGATGAACTCCAAGTGGAATTTTCTATTGAAGAAGATATTCAAGCCAAACCGACTCAGGGAGATGATACAATCTTGAACTCAAAATCTTTTAAATTTATTGAATCTGATTTGAGTATAACTCCCAAATTTTTTGAATTTTCAGAATTGTGTGAATCATATTATGCCTTGGAGGGTGATGTGGAAAAAGAAGATGCACCTGTTGAGGAACACCTAGAGCTCCCTGAAGTCATTGAACATCTAATGGAGGAGCCCCATCATGAAGAGATTCTAGTGGCTTTTCCTGATGAACCAGAGACACATACTGCTTCACATCTGAAGCAACCACTGGAAATAGAAGAAGATGTTGCACAAGAATCAACGAAGAAGGAGGAGGATCCATACTTCATCCTACCCCCGCCATGCAAGCTATACCCCATTGCAAATGGGGTGGATCTGGTGTACTCTATACATGGAATCCTCCTCAACAAGGAAAATGAAGCACAAGCTGGGAAAATTCACATGTGGTGGTTCAAATCAAAGAAGCTACATCCACCATCAGACTTTGGATAACAGCTGGTACTGCCCACTGGAGGCAGTAAAAATTCAAGGCCCACTTTGGGGATCGTACCAAGACTTATCCCTTGCTTTATAGGAATTTAGATTTCAATTTCATTTCTTAGAAGTAGTTTAGCATTCATCCCTTTCCTCCTTATCATTTTGAGCTTTAATTACATGATACTTGTTCTTAATTTTGAAATTTTCTTTTGTAGGATCATGATGGAAGAAGGAAGCCCCAAAAATTTGTTAAAGGGGACTGAATCTTTATTTCAAAAGGGAGTTCATTTTTAAATTTTAAATTTTAAACTCCTTAAATTTTTTGTCCAAAACATGTTTTAAGCTTTAATGATAAGAATTGCATACCCTCACTTGAATTAATGTTTTACTTAACTTATCTAGGAGACATGAGTTTCTTAGGAATCTTGTGATGCCATGTTTTAGATTTCAATGTTAATGAGATTGAATGATTAAAATGGATAATTAAATGATTAAAGTGAAGAAAGGATATTGAAATAAGGACTCATGATTTAAGGGAATTAATTGATTCATGTAAATGAAATTTCCATTCCATTTTACATTCTTTAAATTTCTGAAATTCATGTGAATTAATTTGTTATTATTAATCATGCCATGAGTGATTGTCCAATATCATATTCTCATTCCTGAGAGGATTTCTAGACCAAATATTTCCTATTTTATCTTGAACATATTTCTTGAGTAATCTTGGGATGTGCCACCTGCTAGAACTTGTATTGAATCTTGTCAAAGCTATGACTGTACAAAACCACATTTAAAATGATTGAGGCATCTCTTTGGCTAGCCACATTTCATCCTAAGACCCACCTTTACATTTATCCTTCATAAGCCCTTAGATTCCATGAATATCCTTATAGGTTTAAGCCACATTACAATCCTATTTTTCCTTACCTACCCGCACTTTTAGTATTTTTTCATGGTTATTTCAAGTTTGAGTGTGGGGGAAGGGCCTTTCGTGTGTGTTCCTTGGGATATGTATCATTTTTGGGTGGTGTAATGTGTGTGTCATCATTTTGGGAAATGTATTATTAGAAAATTGGGCATGAGTCATCATTTCATTATGCTTCTTTCATTTCATCCGGTTCTCCATGAAAAAAGAAAAAAAAAGAAAAAAAATTCAAAATAAAGTTGTGCCTTTCTGGAGCATTACAAAAAAATGAAGAAAAATAAAGCTGTGCCTTTCTAGTGCTTTACAAAAAAAAAACAGGGAGAACTTGGATGATATCATTCTTTGTAATCATTTATTGACTCATGACCCATGTCATTGAAAGGGGAGTGGGGTTGTGATTCACATTTCAAGGGGATTTCAGTGAGGTTCATCTTGTGTTTTCACTTGATTAATCATGCATTATACTTAAGAGTAAAACCTCCTACTTCTGGCCTTAAATTATTTCAATCATTTTCCCACCAACCCTAAGCCACAGAGTCATTTGAACCTTTATTGAAAGTCCTCATGATTTTATGTGTGTTTTGTCTTTACAAAGTGGAGAAAGTAGTTACTTTACAAGCCTATGGGTAAGGAGCATATACTCATGATATGAACATAACTCCACTATTAATTGTATCCTGAGTGATGAGAGAAAAGATTCAAAAGTGAGGTATGTCATGATTTGGCATGTTTAATAATTATGAATTGGGAAGCTTGAATGAATGAAAAGAGAAGCTTCATTATTTTTCAAAGGGGAAAAGTCAAATGCATGAATTGATTGTTTCTTTGAGAAATGGGAAATTAAATTGTTATTTTTTGTGGAACTGGAAAATTTTATTGGACATTGATAATCATTTGATTTTATTCCATTTTAAATTTAAATATTGGTGACATTGGTGCCCTTTGAATTCCATGTTGAGATTTTATGCTTGAGGACAAGCATAGTTTAAGTGTGGGGGAATTGACAGGGCTTATAATTTGCACATTTTTTAATGCATTTCTATTGTTTTAAACATCCCAAGATACCATTTTGAGCTTATATGTAACAATTTTGGATTTAAGAAGTATTTTCAGTTTAAATGCAAAAATGACCAAATTCTGCATTTTGGACAGATGTTCACTACAGGGGTATTTTGGTCATTTACAAAAAATATAAATCCAAATTTTATGATTATAATTTTTTTTAGAATCCTAATTTAATTTCCTTCAATGTTGTATTCTGGTCCAGGATCTGATTCGACCATCTTGAGGTCCAAACAATTCAATAAAGTTGAAGATTATTCAGGAACACCAAGGAAGCTTCCAGGAAATTTCCTCCAGAAAAAAAGAAGGTTCAGTGAAATATCCATAACTCGCTCTAAACGACTTTAATGAAGCTAAAATATTGTGTATAGATGGATAAGAAGATTTTGAACACATTTCATTAAGGGAGACACGCCTTAAATGACCGTTTTCAGGGACATTAATTCATTAAAAAACGGTGGTTTGCGGTTTGATAATTCTGACTGGACAGAATAAATTCTCAGAGTAAATTGGCCATAACGCATTCAACACTTGTCCAAATACGATGAGATTTTGAGGGGACACGTCCAAGACAATTATTAACAACATTGAATAAGGGCTAAACGCGTGAAAAGGTCATTTATGGGGTCCAAAACGCGACAACATTCGGAGGACATAAATCTGGCTATAAAAGGAGGAGAGCTCCTACTCCTCAAGACATTCCAATTTCTTCCCAACAACATCTGGGGCACCAAGGAGAGGAGGCCAAAGGGACATTTAGGATTTATATTTCTTTATTTCCATTTTTATTTTAGTTCTAATTTCTTATGTAATTCATTCATAATCATTTTATTAAAGTGTTTCACATTTCTTCTTCCACCCATTTTCACTTATAACTTTAATTTTTCTTATCTCTCTTCCATATTTCCATTGTGATCTCTTTGCACTTCGCCATGGCAAGTGACTAACTTGAGGCTTGGAAATAAGAGAGGATTCATGACGTTATTCATTATTTCACTTCAAATTAAAAAAATGTTTTAAATCTATCTGTGGTGGAGGTGAGAATATTGCACGGGTGTGGCGGTCGTCCACTACGACATTATTTTCAATTCCATTTCTTTTCATTGATTAATCATTTTCCCTCCCTTATATTAGGCAATCCATTCATACTGTGGAGTTGGGGTTTCCATAAGGGATGAAACGGCATACGGTGGAGTCAGGTCTTGTAGGAATATCATTCTCGGTTGAGGTGTTATCCTATTTGACTATTGGAGGAGGTGTGGTTTGGTGTGCCGGACGCATACTGAAATCACACACTAAATAAATCAAGGGAATGTAATTCATTAATGAGGTTTCAATAAATGAATTATCAAATTTAATTTAAACAACAAATAAATAATGAATGAAGCCATGTTATCCAACCCTAGGACCAAGTTATTTCTTTTATAATTTCATTCTGTAATAATTTTCATTTAGATTTTAATATTGCATTGCTTAATTTAAATTTCAAATTTTCTAAAACTATAAAAATATATATATTCATAAATAATATAAAAAAAGAAATAAAAATTAGATTAAGTGAATTAGTATTAGTGATTGAACCGACTGTAACGCTCCTCAAGTGAGACGACCCTGGTCAGCCACTGTGCTGCATTAGGAAAATTAAATACGCTTTTTCCACGCCCCACGACAGGCGTGCATCATCTATTGAATAATGATAATAAAATATCCTCATTTTGAACCCATGTATCTTGGGTTTTTCGAAAATTTGTGCTTGGAGAAGAACCACCTAGGGAGGCTCCTTTGGTGATGCATGTTGTCGTGGAAGCATGGATGTATAATCATAGACGTGACACTGACTATGGTTTATGTAGGGAATTGTTTACACATGGTTATTTGACATGGTATCGGGAGAGGTAGCAGTAGATTTCCTCTTCTCCTCTGGCCTTCATAGTGGCCCAAGGTTTCTCAAATTAGAGTTATATGTGTTGAACGAATCTTAGGATATGATCAATGAAAGCGGATAACCATGGCCATGGGATATAAATCTAGATTGGGATTCTGGTGGAATGAAAATTGAGCATTCTAGCTTGCAGAGGTGGTCGGGTGATTTCAGGAAGAGGTGCAGTAAGAGTGCCAGATGGAGAGAGATTAAGCAGAGAGGAGCCTCGACCCGACATCGAAATTCCCAAAGTTCAGTTAAGCCTTTATAAGGATGATAACGGGTTCCATTGGTTAGAATCCCATAGCAGGGTTGGGCTCCCAAATTCACTTTCACTCATGAATATGACGGTCACACATACATGCAACCCAAACGAGCCCTTGGGCTCACTATTCTACCTACAGTATTCATCACCCATAATCTACCAAGCATGGGAATAATGCCCCATGATCTATCAACCGTACTGGCCTTCCCACTGATCCACCATGGTTGGATGACCCTTGATGGGATGACTAGGTGACTTAGTGGTGTTTGTGGTTGTGGGATGGCCCATATTGGCCTTTTTTTGATAATGTCACCACCTATAAGAATTTTAGTGAAATTTAAATCATGATCAAAATAATCATCAAAACATTGTTAAATGAGATAAAAAAATATAAAATAAACATTTCTTTTTTACTTTTAAATCCATTTTCATTCCAGCAATTAAAAATTTCCACTTTTAATTAAAACACTGTCAATAATCGGTTTTAACATTGAAAAAAATTAAAAAAATTTAAAATTAGTTTAAAAATATGCTAAAAAATGACTCTATCAATCATACATTACATTATCATTTAAATTTAGAAAATAAATGAGTCAAAAATCAAGAATTATTAAGAACATGGTTTTATGACTATCTGTATTCCCAATGGTTTAGGATTTATACTTTTATGTTATAGTATATTTTATAAATTTTTTTAACAGGATCATGATATTTCAATTCTAAACTTTAACCTCATCATTGGCTAGTGAATAAACTCAATGGTGATTCAATTGTTTTGTGTAATTGTCTGGGACATGTAAAACATATGATAAGACTAATCTACTTATCATATCATTGGTTGATTGATTCAATTATCTTTTTTCTCTCTTTTATATTATTATTTTAATCCTTTTTTACATGTATGGGGGATCGTTAATTTTCTTGTGCAGATCAGTAGTGTGTGAGACACACTTCTCTTACTCCGTCAATGGGTTTCAAAACATCCAACTTACATGATTCTAACATCAAGATTGAGAAATATCTTTTTATATAGAAATAATTATCAATTTAAGACTGATTTAAACTAAAAAAAATGAGAATTAACATAGAAATCTCATATATGTGGTCCCAAGGATGCAAGATGAAATGAAAATCATACACTATAGACTTTCAGTGAATGATGGATTTATTTCAAGTATAGTGAGGTCATAGATCCAAGACAATAGTTTTGATCTGAAAATGATTACATTATATATGATACAAAATATTGGACAATTCAGTGGAATATAATGTTGAAAACACCATATAAACCTCTATAATTTTACGGAGATTAAATTATATTCAAGAACAATGGGGTGTTTGTTGATGCAATAAAATTAAGTGGCTTATATTTCTCACTAAATGATAGAGGTAAGTATTTTTTGAAAGGATTTTCCTCCATTTTAATCACTAATTGATATGATCTCGCAAATAAATTCTGTTGAGTCAATAAGGTTTTCCTTAGGACTTTTCCATTCCTTCTTGTTTTGAAAATCACAAACACCTTATCTTTAAGGAAAATTTCTTTTATATGGAAAATTGCTTTTATAAGGAAAATTGCTTTCTTAAGGAAAATCGCTTTTATAAGAAAAATTATCCTTATCATATTTTCATTCATATTTTTTTCTTAAGTATAAGTTTCGGATTCATTTTCTCGGAATCATTGAAACTTTGATATAAAACATTCTGTTTTAGGGTTCAGATTCTGGACAAGAACTATAAGGAAGTTTCATTCCGAATTCCGGATATGAATTCTGACTAAGTTCTATTCCAAATTCAGGATACGAATTCTAATGAAGAATTCCCATTACGAACTCTAATGAAGAATTCTCATTACGAATTCTCATTACGAATTATAATGAAGAATTTTCATTATGAATTCTGATGAAGAATTTTCATTACGAATTCTGATGAAGAATTCTCATTACGAATTCTAATGAAGAAATCTCATTCTGAATTCTCATTATGAATTCTGATGACGAATTCTCATTACGAATTCTGATGACAAAGTCTCATTACGAATTCTGATGATGAATTCTCATTACGATTTCTGATGACGAATTCCTATTCCGAATTCTCATTCCGAATTCACCTATTAAACAGAATCTGATTATCATTGTTTTATACACTCTGATTTTATTCACTCCGAACCTTCACTCCGAAGTTTTCATTCCGAACCTTTATGTTAGAATTTAAAACGATGTCGTACATTCTGTTACACTTGTTTTGTTATAAAACGATGTCGTCCATTTTGTTATAAACTAACCGTTGTCTAAGTGACACGTGTATAGGTCCCTCCGAACTTTAAGGATAATATGACCGTTGGAGGAGGAGCCGACCTTACCTATAAATAGGAGCTCATTTGAAAGAGCTCGGTGCTGATTGCTGAAAAAAGTGCTTACATACTGTTGAAGTGATTTCTAGAGAGAGAGTCTCTTATTAACTCTCAAAGCTTCGTGCGACTCCGAATGTTGGTGATTACATTCGAGGGCTTCCGGGGATAGGAAGACAGAGGTGCCGACTACCTTAAAGATCGAGGGCTTTCTTGCTGAGAAAGACAGAGGTTGCCAACTACCTTGAAGTTGAGGGCTTGCGGGGATAGCAAGACAGAGACTCCGATCCTTGTATAGAGGGCTTACCCTGGTGTGGGTAAGACAGACTTGCTTGAAAGTATAAATCAAGAGACCTTTATCCAAGGTTGTTGGATACCCTTCTCTTTGGGTTAAAAGACTATTATCTTGTTACTAGTAGTTTTACTACTTGTTTTTATTCCGCTGCATTTTGTATCTTAAGGAAAGTATAACTTTCTTATACTTCCTTACTTACTCTGATTCATTTAGATTCTATACGCTTTAAGGTAGAATCTCATATTGTAACTTTTGTTAAGTTTCAATTTCCGGAATCATATTTCCGGAACCTACTTTTGGAATCACTTTCCAAGTCCAGTTCGGTGTTAGAGGTGTTGTGAATTTACTTAAGTTTAACTTTGTTAAACTTAGCCCTTTCCTTTTCTTAAGGAAACTTTAGTTATTCATAACTAACTTTAAAGTTTCCAAAGGAATTTTTAAAGTATACAATTCACCCCCCCTCTTGTATATTGAGCATCTCATATTATATTTCGATCCTACAATTGGTATCAGAGCTTGGAAACCTCTTACTCTATACCATTCTTACATTTGGTATCAGAGGCAAGGTTACTGAAATACTTGTACTCACATACAAGTTTTTCTTGCTCACTTTTCTATTCCGAACTTTGTCATTCCGGTTTATCCATTCCGAACTTTTCCCATTCCGAACCTTGTTATTACGATTCTATGCTACTAACTAGTTTGTGTGCAAAGTTATTTTTAGTATGACAGGAATTAATGTTGGATCTATTGACAATCTGAATCCTACAAGGCCACCAATCTTCGATGGTAATGACTATGAGTACTGGAGAGATCGTATGAAGACTTTTGTTATCAATACTGGAGTAGATAACTTTGTCATGCTTACTGGTGATTATAAAATTCCTGACAAGGAATTCAGAACCTTTACTAACCAGGAGAAGCAAGAATATCAACTCAACTATAAGGTACGCAACACTTTACTATGTTCAATGACTAGAAATATATATAGCCAAATTTCTTCTTGTGAAGCAGCTAACTGTATATGGAAGAAGTTAGAGGTTACACACTTTGGGACCTCTAAGGTAATTGAGACTAGAAGAGCTATGCTTAGAGCTGAATATCATGGTTTCAATTTTCCTTATGGAGAACCTATCTGTAAAGTTCAACAAAGATTTATGACCATTGTCAACAGTCTGCAATCTATGGGAGAAAAAGGTTTAGATGATGAAGCTCTTGTGGACAAGATAATTGATATTATGCCCAATGAGTGGGAATCCAAGAGAACAGCTATAGATGAGAACAGTAAGGTCACTCAAATTACTCTTGATGAATTATTTGGAACTCTTCTACAACATGAAACCAGAATGAAGAGAGATGCTGAAAACATCAAGAAGAAGAATGGAAATGGTACTGTTGCTTTTACTACAACTTCAAATCAGATGAAAGCTAAGACTCCTGAGAGAGTTACCAGATCCAAGTCTAAGAAAGTCATTTTCCAATCCGAATCCAGTGAGAGTGAAGTCTCAGAAAATGAATTAGCCAATCTTGCTCGAAGGATGAACAAGATAGCTGGACAGAGAAACTTTCAATCCAAGTATAAGAAGAAGGATAGGAAAGATAAGAAAGATGGAGAAGTTACTTGTTATGAATGTAAAAGAGCTGGACATATTAGACCAGATTGCCCTATGCTCAGAAAGAAAGAAAGAAAGGAAAGGCATTCAGACAGGAACAGGAAGAAGTATTATAAAGCCAAAGCTAAGAATGTTCTGAAAGCTAATGACACCTGGAGTGCCAGTGGTGGTGACTCTTCAGATGAATCTTCTGAATATGAATCTTCAGGACAGAAGAATCTTGGTCTTATAGCCAGATTACCTATTGATAATCATTGTCTTATGGCTAAGGTACGAAATGCTGAATCTTTGACCAATGTTTCCTTAAATCCTAATGATAGTAAGTATTATAACTCTTCTGATGAAGAATCATCTTCTGATGAGGAAAATACTTTACCTACTTATGAATAAGTCTCTAGATTTGCTGAACTTCTTGAGATTGAGAATTCCAAACTCAACAAAAAACTCAATAAGGCAAATTCTAGGAATTCTATTCTTACTAAAGAGATATCAGATCTTTCTAAAGATCTTGATAAGAAAAATGCTGATTTTGAAAGTATTTCGAAAAATCTTGAGGAAGTAAGTTCTGAGAAGAACAAACTTTCTAAAGAGTTAGAAAAAGTAATTTCTAATAAAAATGTTTTCGAGCCTAACTCTAGTTCAAAAACTAATGATTTTGAGAATAAAAACTTGGTTATAAAACTCAAGTCTGAAATTTTTTCCTTAAAGAAGTGTTTATCAAACTTTACTCATGGTAAGGAAAATTTTGATAAGATGTATTCCCAAATACGACCTTTGAGAAATAAATCCAGATTTGGCTATACCCATGAAAACCTATTTTCAGTAACAATTATTTTGTTCCTCAAAGTGCCCCATTTTGCACTAAATGTCAATGTGGTGGTCACTGGGCGAAAAATTGTTCCTTAAACAAAACCCAATCCTTAGGTTTTCATAAAGCTTATTTTTCTAAGAAAATGTGGGTACCTAAAATTTTATTGTCTGGAAATCTCGGATCCAAGCAAGTTTGGATTCTGAAAGTTTAACTTTGTTCTTAATTTCAGGAAAATAAAGAAAGTTCCAGCAACAATACATGGTACATGGATAGTGGATGTTCCCGGCACATGACTGGTAACAAAAGCTTTTTTGAAAAGATTATCAAAACGAAAGGAGGAAAGGTAACTTTCGGAGACAATGCTAAGGGAGAGATTGTTGGTATTGGTAATATAGTTCTTTTGGGTAAAACATTGATTTCAAATGTTCTTTTTGTTAAAGGTCTTAAGCAAAACCTCATTAGCATAAGTCAGTTATGTGATGAAGGTTACCTTGTGAATTTTAGGAATGATAAATGCTTAGTTCACAATTCCAAGGAAGAATTTATTCTCTCAGCCAATAGGCAAGAGAATGTTTACACCTTAAACTTAGAAGACTTAAGCAGCCAAGATTTACCTTGCCTAAGTGCAATGGAAGATCACTCTTGGTTATGGCATAGAAGACTAGGACACTGTAACCTTAGAAACCTATGTAAACTCTCTAAGAAGAAACTTGTTAAGGATCTACCGGAGCTTAGATTTGATTCTTCTAAAGTTTGTGATCCTTGTCAATATGGCAAGCATCATAAATCTAGTTTTAAGTCAATCGGTGAAGTCTCAACAACTGATGCATTACAGTTTGTGCACATAGATCTTTTTGGTCCAACACAAACTGGAAGCATTGGAGGCAAATACTATGTGTTTGTTCTAGTTGATGATTACACTAGATTTACTTGGGTCTATTTTCTATCAAAGAAATCTGAAGAATTTTCTTATTTCAAAAGTTTTAGAGCTCAAGTTAGAAATGAGAAAAACCTACCATTGAAAACTATTCATAGTGATCATGGAGGAGAATTTCAAAATTCTGATTTTGAAACTTTTCGTAGTAAGAAAGGTATTACTCACAATTTTTCAGCACCTAGAACTCCTCAACAGAATGGTGTAGTTGAAAGAAGAAATAGAATTCTTCAAGAGATAACTAGAACCATGTTGAGTGAATATTTTATTGCTAGACATTTCTGGGCTGAAGCTGTAAGTACTGCTTGTTATACTATAAATCGAGTTTTGATTAGACCTTTTCTTAATAAAACTCCTTATGAGTTATGGAATGGTAGAAAACCAAGACTTTCCTACTTCAAGGTTTTTGGTTGCAAAGTATTCATTTTGAATACTAAAGATAACTTACATAAATTCGCACCAAAATCAGATGAAGGAATTTTCTTAGGTTATTCCACGACCTCTAAGGCCTATAGAGTTTTTAATAAAAATACTTGTACTGTTGAGGAAACAGTGCATGTGAAATTTGATGAATCAGATCCTTTTATTTTTAAACCATCCCAACTTACATCTTCGGATGTGTTTTCAAAAACTGATTATCAATCTTTGATAGAAGAACCTTCTGGTAAGGAAATTGTTCTAGAAGATACTTCTGAAACATTTATCCCAGAAGACTTTCTACCCTATGTTGATGAACAGATTTTACAAAACCCAAATCAGGTGTTTCTTAAGAATCATCCCAGTGATAGTATCATTGGTGATGTAAATCAACCTGTAAGGACTAGAAGTTCCTTAAGAAATGAAGTAGAACATCTAGCATTTCTTTCCCAATTAGAACCTAAAAGCACATATGAAGCTTTAGGTGATGATGATTGGATCAAAGCAATGCAAGATGAACTAAATGAATTCGAAAGGAATAAAGTCTGGACCCTAGTTAAAAGACCTAAGGAAACTTCTGTTATTGGAGTAAAATGGGTTTTCAGAAATAAATGTGATGAAAATGGAGTCATTGTTAGAAATAAAGCTAGACTTGTTGCTAAAGGCTATAATCAGCAAGAAGGAATAGACTATGAAGAAACCTATGCTCCAGTAGCTAGACTTGAATCTATCCATATTCTACTTGCTTTTGCAGCATTCGTTAATTTCAAACATTATCAAATGGATGTGAAATGTGCTTTTCTTAACGGTTATGTTCAAGAGGAAGTTTTTGTTGAACAACCTCATGGCTTTGAAGATACAAAACATCCTGATCATGTGTTTAGACTAACCAAAGCTTTGTATGGCCGTAAACAAGCCCCACGAGCATGGTATGATAGACTCACTGGATTTTTGCTTCAAAATAACTATGTTAAGGGAAATGTAGATCCAACCCTTTTTATAAAGAAAGATAAGAAAAATGTTTTGATTGTTCAAATTTATGTTGATGACATTATATTTGGTTCAACTCACCAATCTTTGACTGACTCTTTTGCTAGTCTAATGAAATCTGAGTTTGAAATGAGTATGATGGGTGAGTTAACATTTTTCCTTGGTTTTCAAATTTCTCAAAAACCAGAAGGAACTTACATATCTCAACATAAGTATATTAAAGATCTTCTTAAAAAGTATGGTTTTGACAACACTAAAAGTATAAGTACTCCCATTGGTACCTCAAATTATTTAGATCTTGACGAAGCTGGGAAACCAGTAGATCAAACATCTTTTAGAGGTATGATAGGAAGTCTACTTTACTTAACAGCTAGTCGACCAGACATAATGTTTTCAGTATGCTTATGTGCAAGATATCAATCCAATCCTAAGGAATCTCACTTAAAGGTAGTAAAAAGAATTTTTCGCTACCATAAGTGAACCATGGATCTAGGATTATTTTATACTTCTGGAAATGATTTCGTTCTAAAAAGCTTTTCTGATGCTGACTTTGGTGGATGTAGAATGGATAGAAAAAGTACATCTGGAACTTGTCATTTCTTAGGAGATTCATTAGTTTCTTGGTCCTGCAAGAAGCAACATTCTGTTGCACTCTCCACTGCTGAAGCTAAATATGTAGCATCTGGAAGTTGTTGTGCACAAGTGTTGTGGATGAAACACACACTCACAGACTATGGCTTGAGTTTTACTAAAACTCAAATTTTGTGTGATAACACAAGTGCCATTGCCCTAAGTAAAAACCCTGCACATCACTCTCGTGCAAAACACATAGATATTAGGCATCACTTTCTTAGGGATCACACACTTAAAGGAGATATTATTCTTCAGTTTATCGGAACGCAAGATCAACTTGCTGATATTTTCACAAAATATTTGCCTTCTGATAGATTTGAATATATTAAACAGAAGTTAGGAATGATAACCGTAAGGTAATCTTTCATAATTAACTTTCTGCTGAAAAAATCTCCTTACAGTAATAAACTCCTTTTCATAGGGGGAGTACATTTGGTTGTTTAAAATTTTTTTTCAAAATTTGTTTTCAAACTTTTCGGAACAAAGATTTCCGGAATGAAAACTTCCGGAATGAAAATTTTCCAGAATGGATATTTTCGTACAGAATACTTCTGGAATGGAAGTATTCGTATTGAAAATTTCCGGAATGAGAAACTTTCGTACTGGTATTTTCATAACGGAACTTTCGTACTGAATCTTCCATAACAAGCTTTTTATTTACTTTTTCGTAATTACTTTTTCGTATTTACTTTTTCGTATTTACTTTTTCGTATTGAGTTCTTCATATTGAGTTTTTCATATTGAGTTTTTTGTATTGAGTTTTTCGTAGTCGTCTTTATATTACCCATTACGAATAACTTTCCTAAGCTAATCCGAAAGGTATGATTTCCTTACTGAAGTTTTCGTAATAATATTTTACTTGATGGAATTTTCTTGTATTGTGTCTTCGGATCATGGTTTTTTTTAGTTTTAATAAAACCTCAAAAATATCGGATTCGAGCTCTCAACCGTTAGTTTTGATCTCAGTTCATTCTAAACCGTTAGATCAACCGTGGAAGGTGAACGGTCATCCCATTGCCTATATAAAGGGGACCCAATTTCTTGTCCCACATCGGTTTCAAGCTCTTGCGTCCTGAAGCTCTGACTCTCCGATTTAAGACCGTTCCGAACCACAGTTTTCTCCACTCCGAACTTCAGTCTTCTCCGTTCCGAACTTCCCAGAGATCTTCTAATCCGAATGTCTACAGAGTTAGCTTCTCAAGAAATGTCTTCAACCAAGCCTATATCTCAGTGGTTAGTATACAGAGAAAGGTTAGTACATCCGACTTTCTTCAGCAACTACGATTCTATCATTTCGAAGAATATCAATTTGAATGGCTGGGAGGATGTTGCGGTATCAAAAACCGGCAACCAAGATGAAGTGTACTCAGATTTTCTTGTTGAGTTTTATGAGTCAGTTTCTTTCTTCGAGGAAGATAATAGAGAAAAATTTTCTTTCAAATCGTATGGAAAGACATATAAGATTTCTTACACCAAGGCTGCAAGCTTGGTAGGGTTATCTTATGAAGGTGAAGCTGAGTTTATCTCTCACGTATTGCCGGACTCCAAGGGTAGCTTCAACAAGGAGAAAGCCTTAGAAACTCTCGGATTGGATGATGACAAGGCTCCAAAAATTGCAAGCCTTTCTACAAACTTTCAGATTCTGGAGTTATGGGTGCAAGGACTTATCGTACCGAGAAAAGGTGATAAGGATAGCTTGAAGAAGAGTGAGATATATATCTTAGATTTCCTGATAAATCTAAGGAAGTTTAACTTGATGAAGCATATTCTTCTTAATATTGAGAATTTGAAGAAGGGGAATCTGAGAGCTCAGATCGTTATGTACCCAGCAATATTATCAAAGCTCATAGTTCGGTGCCTAGAATCTTTCAAGGTAGCTTGCAGTTCTAAGCCGAAAGTTTGCAAGATCATGCTGCTCAGCGATGGCACTCTTAAAAGGATGAATATAGCTTTTGACAAGAATTCTGGAATGTTTATTGATCTACCTCCTCAAGTAGAAGTAGCTCCGAAATCTGTTGATCCGGAATCATCCAAGCCAGTAAGAAAGAGAAAGCTAAAAGAAGTGGAAGAACAAGGAGAAAATCCCAAGTCTAAGGAAGTCCACTCCGCACCACCAAATCCTAAGAAGAAGAAGACCTATCCTGATGAGGTTGTTTCAAAGTGGAGAGCTGACAAAGAGAAGAGGAAAGAAGGGGATCCGCAGTTCGGATTGGACCCTGCGGAAGCTAAAGCTTTGAAGGAGAAAGCTGCTGATGAGCTTGAAAGGTAAGCTAAGGAAAAGAAGCTTAAGAAGAAAATGTCAGAAGCTGAGGCAGTCCAAGCGTTGTTGAAGTTCAATGAAATGGTTTCAGCAACTATCCCAGTTCCGAGATCTTTCTCTCTGGAATCTCTACATGAGACTCCAGGAAGCAATCTTGTTGCTCCGGAAGAGGCTGTTGCTACTAATACTGAGGAAGTGGAGCAAGTGGAACAAGTTGAAGAAGCTGCTGAAGGAAGTGGCGAGACAGGAGATGTGCTAAAGCAAGTAGATGAATACAAGGGAACTCCTTCGGAACACTTGTCGCTCCGAACTTCAGAAGCTCAATCTTCAAAGCTAGTTACTCCTGAATTGGAAGAAGAGAAAGGGGAAGAAGAAGTTGCCTATCATGGAGAAGAAGAACAACTTTTACGTGATATTGCTTAGATGAAAAATGTAGAGGATACTGTTCAGGAAGTTGCTGATGAGGAAGATAATATTGTTCAAGTCTCTGATAGCGAGAAGAGATCTCTGGAACATGGTTCTATTCCTGAAAAAGATAAGGGGAAGCAAATTCTTGCTGAGACACCGAGCTCAGTAGTAAGAAAGAAGAAGGAAGCTGGTAGTTCTTCTAAGAGGAAGTTGGAGCTTATTGAGGAAGAAAATTCTCTTAGCAAGATTTCAGATTCGGAGTCATCCTCGTTGGGGCATGATTTTGTTGTCCAATCTTTGAAGAAGTTGGTAGGAACCATTCCGACCTTCTCAAGTATCGATTCAAGATGCCAGATGCTCCAACATATGCTGAATCAGAAAACCGACTCCGTATCGATGGTTATGGATAAGTGTGTTGAGATTGAAGCTCAGTTCAAAAATTTCTTTATTGGTTACGAAGCCCATAAAAGATCTTGCAAGAGGATGACAAGCTGGTCTAAGAAAACTGTGGAAGAGATGAGGCTTTTCGATGAATTTCAGGATAATGTTAAGGATGCATTTGAAACCGAGGACAAGAAGTTTCATGAGATGACTGCATCATTCGAAGAGAAGTTGACAGAGGAAAAGAACTTTCGGATTCAGGAAGTGAGAGATCTGAATGGAAAGCTCAATTCCGTTAATCAAAGTTGGAAATATGAAAGGGATTATCGGATCGAGTTTGAATAAAGGATGAAGACTCAGGAAGAGAAGATGAAAGCTCAGGAAGAAAAGTTGAAGGCTCAGGAAGAAATAATTGAATCTCAGTCAGCAAGAATAATCGTCTTAGAGAAGCAAGCAGAGGAAGATCACAAAGACATAAAGAAGATCAAGACAATTCTTAAGGGGCTAATGTCGAAGGAGAAAGATCCGAAATAACCAATCCGATCTTTTTGTTGTATTTTTTTCCTTTGTTGTCGAGATTCCAATTTTAATGAAAGTCGTACTTGTTGTTTCTATTATTGTCATTACTAATTTTTCAGGTACTTTGTTAAGTTTTTCCATTCCCTCCAATTCTTTTTGAAAATCACAAAGGGGAGAAGGAAAAGATCCTTAAGAAAAAGAGGAACTCTAATAAGAGTTTATCAAAGGGGGAGAAAGAAAAATACCCAAGGAAAAAGAACTCTAATAAGAGTTTGTTTAAGGGGGAGTTTTTTCTTAAAGAAGACCTTATTATGAAACATCACTCCGGAAATATGAATACGATCCTTAGAGTTTCAAAGCCTAAGGGGGAGTTAGTCGTATTCATCTACATTCTTAAACCAAGGGAGATAAGCTTTAATATGGTTTTTTTTCTTAGAATTTCTTTTTCGTTAGGATGTTTGTGCTTTCCAAAAAGGGGGAGATTGTTGAGTCAATAAGGTTTTCCTTATGACTTTTCCATTACTTCTTGTTTTGAAAATCACAAACACCTTATCTTTAAGGAAAATTGCTTTTATAAGGAAAATTGCTTTTATAAGGAAAATTGCTTTCTTAAGGAAAATCGCGTTTATAAGAAAAATTATCCTTATCATATTTTCATTCATATTTTTTTCTTAAGTATAAGTTTCGGATTCATTTTCTCAGAATCATTGAAACTTTGATATAAAGCATTCTGTTTTAGGGTTCTGATTCTGGACAAGAACTATAAGGAAGTTTCATTCCGAATTCCGGATATGAATTCTGACTAAGTTCTATTCCAAATTCAGGATACGAATTCTAATGAAGAATTCCCATTACGAACTCTAATGAAGAATTCTCATTACGAATTCTCATTACGAATTATAATGAAGAATTTTCATTATGAATTCTGATGAAGAATTTTCATTATGAATTCTGATGAAGAATTCTCATTATGAATTCTAATGAAGAAATCTCATTCCGAATTCTCATTATGAATTCTGCTGACGAATTCTCATTACGAATTCTGATGACAAAGTCTCATTACGAATTCTGATGATGAATTCTCATTACGATTTCTGATGACGAATTCCTATTCCGAATTCTCATTCCGAATTCACCTATTAAACAGAATCTGATTATCATTGTTTTATACACTCTGATTTTATTCACTCCGAACCTTCACTCCGAAGTTTTCATTCTGAACCTTTATGTTAGAATTTAAAACGATGTCGTACATTCTGTTACACTTGTTTTGTTATAAAACGATGTCGTCCATTTTGTTATAAACTAACCGTTGTCTAAGTGACACGTGTATAGGTCCCTCCGAACATTAAGGATAATATGACCGTTGGAGGAGGAGCCGACCTTACCTATAAATAGGAGCTCATTTGAAAGAGCTCGGTGCTGATTGCTGAAAAAAGTTCTTACATACTGTTGAAGTGATTTCTAGAGAGAGACTCTTATTAACTCTCAAAGCTTCGTGCGACTCCGAATGTTGGTGATTACATTCGAGGGCTTCCGGGGATAGGAAGACAGAGGTGCCGACTACCTTAAAGATCGAGGGCTTTCTTGCTGAGAAAGACAGAGGTTTCCAACTACCTTGAAGTTGAGGGCTTGCGGGGATAGCAAGACAGAGACTCCGATCCTTGTATCGAGGGCTTACCCTGGTGTGGGTAAGACAGACTTGCTTGAAAGTATAAATCAAGGGACCTTTATCCAAGGTTGTTGGATACCCTTCTCTTTGGGTTAAAAGACTATTATCTTGTTACTAGTAGTTTTACTACTTGTTTTTATTCCGCTGCATTTTGTATCTTAAGGAAAGTATAACTTTCTTATACTTCCTTACTTACTCTGATTCATTTAGATTCTATACGATTTAAGGTAGAATCTCATATTGTAACTTTTGTTAAGTTTCAATTTCCGGAATCATATTTCCGGAACCTACTTTTGGAATCACTTTCCAAGTTCAGTTCGGTGTTAGAGGTGTTGTGAATTTACTTAAGTTTAACTTTGTTAAACTTATCCCTTTCCTTTTCTTAAGGAAACTTTAGTTATTCATAACTAACTTTAAAGGTTCCAAAGGAATTTTTAAAGTATACAATTCACCCCCCCTCTTGTATATTGAGCATCTCATATTATATTTCGATCCTACAAATTCTTGTGGAATTATTCCCCACCCATAAAAATTGTTAAAATATAAGATGAAATATATAATTTTTTGTAACCTGATAGATGATAAACATTTAATTCATGTAAAGAATTAGGAATATTCTTATAAAGTTCACTCAACATGAGGTAATACTTTGGATATAGTTGTAAATATTTTATTTTGGGTTGCAACATAATTCTTTAGTTTTGGTTGTTGCAGTATCTAGAGAAGGATTGATGAAAAAGACACCAATTTTATTTAATAAATCTTGTGTGAATCTTCAATAAATTAATATTCATGGAACGGAGTTAAAGGACCTTAAACAATAGGTATTAAATAATTATAATTAATTACTAATATAACATCCAATATAGATATAAAATATTAACAATTATAAATTGTTTAGGAAATTCAAAGTAATAACCACTGTACATGCTCTAACAAATATATTCCTATGATATGTGTAGACTTCCACACCTATTTGAAGATTATTAAGATTATAATGGGGAGAACCAAATACGTGAAGTCATTTTTACGGACTATGAATGACTTCAACCATATTTTCATAAGCAATTTGGAAAATAATTCACACTGGTGAATCAAAACCAAGGGTGGAAATAATGAGGATGAGGAAAAAACATATACCCACCCAAGGTCTTTGGTGTTTACCCCAAATATAAAAAGAAATTTGATCCATTGGCCCAAAATGTTAAGCTCTTAGGAACTAGTAAGATAACAATAACAATTATAACCCTTATAATTTTGATAAGAAACTCAAGAATAAAAACCCTCCTTTGAGGAATTGGTGATATAATACATCAAGAAAAATTATCAGTCTCTTGAAAAAGTTGATACAACATTGTATAATCATGACACTTTCTTTAAAAAACACAAATCCTCTCTTGGTAATATTAATTAGTACATGTAACATCCTTCCCAAAATATTTCTAAGAGACCACTTGGTATTTTACATATTAATACTAAAGTTTCAAGTGGGTGGTATAAGGATATATTGTTGAATAATGTAATAGATCTAATAAACAAGGAAAATTAGAAGGATAATAAATATAAAAAGAAGATAAAATCAGGGGATAGAATAAATTAATAAAATTAATTTCCCAAATAAAATATAAATGAAGTTTTAATAGAAGACACAAAGAATAAAAACATACTTCAAGGACACTCAAAGTGAAACATTACCGAGCTCATAATCCTTTTTAGAAAAGGATTTTACAAGGAATGTTATAAGGTTAGTATAAATAGTTTTTAGAGATATATAAATAGTAACACATAAACTTACATTTCATCATATAAATTTCAAAAATACCAATATATGATGAATTTATCAATGAAATCATATATAACAAGAATAAATTTTATAACATTGCAGTGATTTTTTAAGTAAATAATTCTTTGATATAGTTCTGAGAAATCTTGATCCCAAACTTAAGGATTTGGGTGGATTCTCTATTCCATAGGCTATTGGACCGTGCACCTTCGAAAATACCTTTGTGAATTAAGGGATATTGTCAAACTTATATTGATAAATTTTTTTTATGTATATAGGAATAAGTAATCCAAACCCCATAATAGTTTCTATTTTACTATATGAAATATCTACCATGTACTATATTTGAATTCTAGATGATGTTCTAATAAAGGTAGGGAAATTTATTTTTCCCGTTAAATTTCATATTCTATATATGATGGAAGAATGAGAGGTTCTAATAATCTATATTCAACCATTCCTAGGCATGGGGAAATATCTTATTTATATAAATCAAGGAAGTATGATTTTCCAATTTATAGAGAAAAATGTCTAATTTATCTTGATGAAAGTAGTGAATCATGGATATAAGTATAAATATTCCCATAAAATAATCACTATCGAGGAGGAGTATAGAATTTTTTAGATAAAATTAGAGCAGAAAAGAGTTTTATGGAGTTTACACCCAAGGAAGTGAATAAAAAATGGATAATAATATATAAAAATATAAAAATTAATAAGGAGTCACTTTTGTGGAAAATATTTTAAGAGAGTTCTTAGCAGAATTAATAAAATCAAACATGTGACCTCAAAAGCTATATCTTAAGTAAATCATAATAAATTTGAGATATACTTTCTTTTGACTAGAAGAAATAACAGTGGTTAGTTAAATTGTTAAATTAAATGAATAAGGAAATTACATGGACCATCATTAATATCAAATGTATAGTCCCTACCCTTTATACTCATATGTTTAGGCTTGTAGAAGGATAGAATACAATGAGGAATCCATATAGAAGGTTGGTACCCACCATAAAACAAGTAGTAAAAAATGTGTCTTGAAACTCTTGTACATTGGATCGTCTTCCTAATTTTTTATAGTGAATGGGTGACTCCTATCTAATTTATACATAATAAAGTATGGGTGATCATTCTTTAGAAGGATTATAAGATGAACTCCACTCAAATGATGATGAGATGGAATGTGAGTTGATTATGAGATTCTAAATTATGCTACGAGGAAGAATAATTACTTCTTCCATTTATCAATTAGATATTGGAATGAAATCTATACATGAGTATTATTTCTTTCTTAATGAATATTTCAACTAAAACCAAATTCTTACAGCACTAAATGACCAAGGGAAAACCTATTTCACCAAACCTTATGAAATATTACCCTATTAATGAATATCATTTGGTATGTGTAATACACCATCCCTGTTCCAAAAATGTATGACATAAATCTACAAAGAAAAGGATAAGGAATTTCATGAATTGTTTTTGGTTTATTTACTTATTTATGGTATGTTATTTGAAAAATGTGTAAAATAATATCAATCCGATGTTAGAATAATTCGAAGAGACGTATATTATGATAAAATAAAAACGTTATATTTTATAATGAAATATGGAATTGTTTATAGAAAATAAATTTCAAAGGAATGAATAGGGTTTCCATCATAATAATTATATTAATAGATATTTTATAAAAACCATAATAGAGAGGGAGATATATATCGGTGCGGTACATGTAGGTTTCTATCAAATATTTATGAAAGATTGTAATGGCTTGGAATTTTATTAATAAAAATTCCTCTTGATCTAATTAAATGTATTATTATGTAAATTTGTTATATAACATATGAACTTCATTGTTTTTATGTTTTTATATTTTAAAATACTGTTAATAATTTTTATCATATCTAATATAGCCGTTGAACAATGAAAACATGATTAGTATAAATGTAGGGCTTTCAAAAATCCAATTTACTCAGATAAAGGAAGCGATGGACTCATCCAGTAGAATTGCTTCGTATGAAGCCTATTTTTCGGAGCTTGGAATTGAGGTGGCATCACTAGGCTTCACTCTTGACCAAGCCCAAGCTGAGCTTCAATACGTTAAGCTTGAACGGAATGGCCTACGGGAGAAGTGAAAGTTACTAGAGATTACCAGCCGATCGATGTTATCCGAGAGGCCCCAAGAATCTATCACCATCACACACCTTACCCTTAGGTCTTATGCAGGTGTTATAAGGGGTTATGTGACAATACCAAAGTACTATGATTATGTGTATTATTTTTGTATAGAATAATGAATATATATTCATTTTATTATTGTTACTTTTTAAAAAGTTTTAAAATCACCAATAGTATTTTTAGTTAATATCCAATTAAGAAATCTATTTTTATGAATTAATGTTTATTTTAATTAAATAGTATTTTATAAAGTATTATTACAAAATTAATTTTTATTAAATATAAATTATCGAATAATTTTTATGAATACAATTATAATTTTTATTAAGGTTTGAAAGCTGTTTTTGTCAAAACACTTGAATTTTATATAAATGTCAGTTTTTATTTTAAAGGACAAAAATTAATATATTTTGAAAATAATTTAGATAAAATGAATATTATTTTTGGAATCAGAATATTGAAATTATCCAATGGTGAAATTTTCATAATTTTATGAGATAGTTAAATTTTAGGGTGAAAATTAGATATCATTTAAATATATAATGTGTTTTATGACATCATAATGTCCCAATAGAGATGAAATAAAATAATATAAATGGGTTGTTAGGAAAATATATATTTTAACTTTAAAATAATGTAATTTTAGGTTTGCTTGATTTATTTTAGAAAGCCTTAGTGGACCCACCAAGACTTATAAAATATTTTAACATTTTAAAATTATTTCATTGAGATTGTGACTCACCTCCACATAATAAAGCTGAATATTTTAATAAGTTAAGACATTGGCCTTATAAAATAATTTTTTTAACTCCCCTTTGGAAAAAACCATGAGCTGGTTTTTGGGTTTGATTAGTTTAATATGTGGGATCCAAAACCTAAATAATAAATAATTCCATATCTTTTCCCATATAAACCCACCCAAGATCCCATATCTCTTCACTCAAAAGCAATGGATCGCATACCTACTCTTCCCTTCTTGCTATATTATCCTCCCAAGGCACGCCAATCTCCCAATAAGCCTCTCTCAAGCCTCTTCCAAGCCTTTGGATCACACTTCCAAGTAAGGGATTTCATCCTTTCTGATTTTTGTCCAAGTTTCTTTATATTGTTATCCACTATTATTTTCAATTATAAATGTTGGGGTACAATTAATAACCTCCCCCATAACACTATCCTTATGTTAGAATGATTATATACCTCTTTGTCTCTCATTAATTCCTCCCATGTACACCTGTTACCATACCGAAATTCTGCAAGGAATTACTCTCTCCTCAATTTACATTCAATCAATTATTTTATATTATGAATCTAAATTCCATTACATATGTGGGATACTATGTTACATGACCCACTTACTTTATATTTCATGAATATATGATGAGATTCCCCTTTCTCTCTCTTCAACCCATTTTACGATTTGTATTTGATGTCATTATGGTCCCGAAGTTACAACAAAATTTCCCATTCCAAAAATCATCGTGTAAGTGAATACCATACCCATTTATCTATCAAGGGTATTAACCTTTGTTAGAATGTACTTGTTTATTGAGGAATTAAATTTATGTATTCCACATCTCTTATTCATGGAATAAATTATTACGTTTAGTGAATCCATGTTGTATGATCTATGTGGCACACTTATGCATGAAATGAAATGATTAAGAAGGGTGCGCCCTGAGAGTGCTCCAATGAATTACACAAAGATTAGGATCATGATATGTTAAGTAAAATGAGGGATTACTCATGATAAATCAAGTTCAATTAGGGTTTACTCATGCTCCATGTTCAATGATCCTTCTCTCATGCTAATATCATGTTAAATAATGATGATACATTTCCATGGTATGATAATCATGCAATATAATGCCTTTATGTTCATGTTTCTCTTATTATCCATTGATATGACTATTGCCTAACATGTGATGTATTATTCATGTTATGCCTTGTTTACTCCCTTACTGTGCTTTATATCTCACCCTTTTCTTCTGCATGTCCTCAGGTTATCCCATGCAATGCTATGTTCGAAGTAATGTGTGTGGTCATGTAGAATAAATATTCAATAAAGATGTGTATTTCATGTTTTAAGTTGTCATGTAATGTTCCTAATCCTCAAAGACACAATAAATATAAATCTTCCTTGTTGTATCATGTGAATAGTTTAGGTAATAAATTATGTTTATGTGTGAAATAAAGAGTAGGGTTGTTATAGTTGGTATCAGAGGATAGGTTTAGTTATTTTTGGGATTTGGATTAGAAACCCATAATGAAATCCATAGGGATAAGACTAAGTGTAATAAAAACATCCCAAAATTTTGGTGAGTATTAAGTAAATGGTTTATCAATAAAATACATCCCTATCTGGTTACAAGTAGGTAGAGGCGACTCTGGCATAGTTGTATCTAGGGGTAAAACCTGAAAACACTACTTTGAGCTAGACTCAAATGGGAACTAGTGCACAAAAATGGGCCATTCTTCACTCTTGGTAACGACACTCCTAGGGGATATGATTTGGTAAATTCATATGATTAGTATGAACCATTGTTATGGGAAAAAAATTCCCTGAAGAATTTTTTTTGATAAGTAGATCATGGATAACATATATTGAAGCCTATAAATTCACAAGTTAAGGAAATAAAAGTAATTTATAAGATATCGCCTTTTTTCATTGGATTCCCCTTTATGTATTACCCCTAACGTTCCTTTTATTCCAACCAATGGCCAGTAATAGGAGGACTTAGGCTAACAAATGATGTAAATATCGGTGTAATGACTATTCTAATTAGATGCCCAATCCGATGGGAGTGGGAATCACAAACTTTGTCACGATACTCTCTTAGTTAACTCAAGTTTTGAATATAAACATGGATCAATAGGAATGTTCAACCCCCCCAAAGAAAGAACAGTCTGAAATTGAGAGGTTCATGAGACAAAGCCCTCCTAGTTTTAATGGATCATTCGATCCCTAAATTGTCGAACAGTGGATCAAATCTATGAAATCCTGCCTTTTTATAACATAAACTTTCATTACATTATACAAAACCGAGGATCTTTAAGGTTTAGTGTCTTGGAAACCATGAACTTAAAACATGAAAACATAAAAAATTCTTCTTAAACACTTGAAAGGCTTCTACTTAGGTTCATCCTAGGTTCATTACTGCATCTCATAACCTGGGGACATACATCAAAAGAAAGGGTGAGCAGAAGGCCCAGTAAGGGAAACAAGGGGAAACATTTAACATGTGAACTTGTGATACATCAACAATGTCATGAAAAAGAACTTTAAGGCATGAGAAAGAAATCATGAGGCATATCATAATATAAATAATGTATTTCATAACATGAAGATGTGGCTACAACATTTAATATTGACAATAATTTCCATTTCACCAAGGTCCATCCCTAAGGTGTCATTAAAAATTACCGAGGTTATTCACCAAGGCGTCGTTAAAAATGGTCATCTCTAGAGATTAAGTCTTTACCCAATGCATTGGAGTGCTATCAGGGCGCACCCTTAAATTTGTCTTTATTATCATGTGATCCACATATATCATCATCAATCATTTCATAAACAACCCATATAGCATAAATGAAATGGGTTTTATTTCATAATCACAACGTTTTAAAAACTACTTTAAAGACATGATCTTTTTGTCACTTTAAACCCACGTAAAGGGAAAGAAGGTCTCATGTTTGTAAATCCCAGAATTTAAAATAGAACATTTTGGTATATATGTGAATACCCCTTTAGAATAAAGAGCTTTGAGTATTCACTTAATAAAATAAATGAATTTGAGAATAAGAGATAGACATTTTGAGATGGAAATTCTGCAGCATAACGGGTATGTTACGAGGTTTTAGAAAACATTGAAAAGAGAGCGGACATGGGTCACCCACTCATAAATGATCCATAAAATAGTAGGGGAACATAATATAAAGGATTTAAGAACATGGTAATGGAATTTTAAAGATATACCATATGAAATTAAGAACATGAAAGGAAGACAAAAATAAGATTTCTCTTATTAAAATTCGGCAGCCTAACGACGTCACTTAAACTTCAAAAAAACGAATTGATGAGATAAAATAGGGAATCTAATCAAATGAACATAAAATATCATTATGATAGATATAGAGATCATACACCAACATAATAAAAAGGAACATGAAAGACTTGACATGAAAATAGATCTTGAAAACGAGAAGGGTGAAAGAATCCCTTAAAAATTCGGCAGCCTAACGACGTCACTTAAAACATCAAAATACTGAATTGAAGAGATAAAATAATGATAGATATAGAGATCATACCACAACATAATAAAAAGGAACTTGAAAGACTTGACATGAAATTAGAACTTTAAAAAATGAGAATGGTGAAAGAATCCCTTAAAAATTCGACAGCCTAACTGTGTCACTTAAACATTCTTAAAATGAATTGATGGGAGAAAGAGGGGGTCTCTAATCATATGAACATGAAAAGGGAAGTAAGAGGAATATATAAGATCATCCTCTATCATAAGATCATTGAGCATAAAAGAAATGACATAAAAGGGATTACTTGAAAAGAAAGAGGGAGGTAGGATCCCTTACCTTAAAACACATCTCTTAAAACTCAAAGGTTGGGACCTTGAGGGCTTGGGGGCACTTTGGGAGGACTCCTTGAGAGGTAATGAGACTAGAGCTTCGTTGGGGGAGTGTTGGGAGTGAAAACTAATGGAGGAAAGGGTGGGTATTTATAGGGAAGGTGAGGTGATACTTTAATAATTTCAAGGGACACCTCATAAGTGGTTTTCTCAAAACCATGGGCTCTCCCATGGTATTTCCCATGGAGTTAAGCCACATGGGGCCCCCAATACAATAATTCATCACCTTTGGTCAGAAAACCCTTAAAACATCTCATGAAATCATCATGACACAGTTAAGATGTCATTAAACATATCGAAACCCTAAAACTGCATTTTTACTATTCACTGAAAATTCATCTTTCTCAGAAAAATCCCAAAATTTCACCTTAACCAAATATCAATGCTCTGATTAAAAATATGAACTCTATTTTATAAAAATAAATTTCTAAATATTTTTAATTTAATTTTTAAATAAATACACTATTCACCAAAAATTCATTTTTTCAGAAAAATCCCCAAAAATTACCATAACATAATATCGATGCTCTGAGTTCAAAAATGAAGTCCATTTTACAAAAATAATTTTCTAAATAATTTTAATTTATTTATTTAATTAAAAAGTACTATTCACCTGAAAAAACTAATACTTGACTAATAATTTATGAAACCGTTATTTACCCATTTTATTGAATCTCATTACTTAATCAAGGTGCCTAGATTATATTAAAACTTTCTTTAAGTGTGATTACTAATCCATTGGGTCACATTACTAATCCTAAGCGTAAAATTACTATTCATAATTTACTATTCATCAAAAATTATGTTGATCTTATTAGAATCTAAATTTCATACAGAACATAATTGTAGAAGACCATTTTTTGAAAATAATTACACATTTTTAATTATTGAAGGTTTACATAAACATTTTTAAAATATCCTTTCTCTAAAATTCATCAAAAATATGCATACTATATTTATCCGGACATTTGAAAATTTATAAACTTCATCATAAGAAAAAATCTCAATTTATTAATCCCAAAAGATTACACAAAGAAGCTACGGTCTCTTCACATAGCCCCTTATAACACCAACATTTGACCTAAGTGTAAGGTGTGCTATGGTGAGAGAATCTGAGGGCGGCTTGACCAACATCGCACGGGTAGTAATTTCTATCAGTTTGAACTTCTCGCGAATGCAATTCCGTTATAGCTCCACACGATGAAGTTCGGCTTGGGTTTGGTCCAGAGAAAAGCCCAGTGGTTCTACCTCCTTCCCATGTTCTGTTAGATGGGCTTCAATCAGTCCAAGACTACTGGGTGAGGCCATCGAATCTTCTTTCTATATTAATTAACCAAGATCACTTGTATTTAGAGACAAATATCGAAATGTTTAGTTTCCAACGATCATATTGACCAATGGTCATACAACAGTCAAAACCCAACGGTCTCATTTTAATTATACTCATGTTAAAAATGAAACAGTTTTATTGAGTATAAAAAAATGACACACAAAATTAAGAAACAAGATTTATTCAAAATTTCGGGTTATTGCAATATTCCCCCATTATGAAATTGCATCCTCGCAATTTTTAAAATTGTGGTTTGAAATTTCATTAAAAGTCCCACACCGGAAACGGAGTTAGTAGAACTATTACATTAAAAGAAATAAAGGGAAGTACAAAGGTCACCCAAGTTAACCCACACTAGGATTCCATGTTGGAAAACATGGACATGGAGGAGAAAACAAAGGGTCATGTTCTGAGGGAGAGTGATAGAAAACCTGATTAGGAGAAATTTAACCACGAGAAAATCCCAAACTTATGATGTGTATAAAGGGTCTTTGATTACCTAGTAGGAAATATAAACCAACAACGTTTTTGTTTTACGTTCCTTTTCATAATTTTGAGGAATTAATTTACTACATAGAACAAAAACATAAGGAAATATACCCACCTTCAAGTAGAGTTTCATCATTTAATAAGTTTCTACCAAAACTAATATTTTCTCCAAATGATGAGCATTCAAAAACACTTGGTCTCATCAAAACACAAGAATCATCTTCTTGAGAGTCACATAATCCACAAAAGATTAACTATCAATTTCTTCTATCTTTAAACATTATCCCAAAAACATAAAGGGTAAGATAAAACAACTCTTCAAAAATAAATAATCCCATAGGATGGGAAACTACCTTTAAATCTTCAAAGTTCCATGGTACTATCCAAAGTTCATCATAGACCATTCCATAAATAACTGTCCTTAAAAATCTTCAAAATAAACCAAACTAATATTGAAAACCAATTATAAGAACGATCTCATAACATAGTCTTCCAAGATAGACTTTATCATTCATCTCTAAACAACATCAACCACCCTTATCATCTTATAACAAAAGTAACTAACCTAATCACATTTTCCCCAAGATAGGTTAATCATTTCCATATGTAACCTAAATTACTATAAGTTTGCCTTAAATTCATCGATTCTTCAAAAATATAAGTCAACTTTTACTCCTCAAAGAAAATACCATAGTAATCTATTTACCTCGATCAAATAGGGTTCCCAAAATAGTGAACGTCTTCCAAAATAATAATCACCTTTTAATCCCTTAATCACCCTCTTTTTTAAGGAGAATAGTTTCACTACATCAACATGTAGTACATAACAATATATGTTTTCCTTAATGATATAAAATCATCTTAGGTAGTGACTCGATGATCTTAGAAAACATAAAAGATATTCTCAAAGATCATGAACTAAAATACAACATGACATAGACAATTATTGCGAAGAAGTTACGTGTACTTCAGTCATCATGATCCATCTCAGCATAGGAATTGCATTGTTCCCTTGTCCTCAAAGATTGTTGATGCTCATCATGCTTCTCATCCATTCCAAGAGAGAATTTCATTGGATAATTTCCAACTTCTCCACATTTACAACATCGAAATGTATAAGGTACATTAGATCAAACCCTATCTCCATTCATCACATTATCCATTTTTTTAAAGAAATTTGATACTTTATGCCCTATCTTCTCACACTTCAAACATCTCCCGGTTCCTTTATGACATTCTCCTTGGTTACACTTCCCACACTTCTTGCCAAAAAGAAATTGGGTCTTCTTTCCCTTATCAACTTTATCATATGAACATCCTTGAGACTTTGTCTTCTTCTTCCTTGATGAATTTGGACATTCAAGTATGTACCAATTATTAATTGTAATTTTTGATAGCTAGTTTGGAATAATCACAATATGTTCAACTTGATCTTTCGTCATCTTTGTCACATTAATTGGGCAATCATCACATTTCCTATGACATTTGTTGTTGGGACATGATCTTCCATTTCCCTCCATTAACTAAGAAAAGAACGTATAATTAGGGGGATTAAATACATAGACACTAATCATGAAAAGGAAACTTAAATCATAGAAGGATAAACTTATAGAAGAAAAATGTACCCTAACTTGTGATCCCCTAGGTCCCAATCTAGGTTATCTAGGATCATATATTCTTATGTGAATCATTATTTTATTTTATCTTTGTTCCTTTAATAATAGTTTATACTAAGCTTATGAATTTACCAAAGCATATCCCCCGGGAGTGTCATAACCAAGAGTGAAGAAAGGCCCATTGTCGTGTACCAGTTCCCGTTCGAGTCTAGCTCAAAGTAGTGTTTTCAGGTTTTACCCATATGTACATCTGTGCCAGAGCCACCTCTACCTGCTCGTATCTAGAAAAGGATGTATTTTCATGGCAATCCCTTACTCAATACTCACCAAAATACCCAGAAGATTTCCTATATTTAAAATTTTATATAGGGTTCGTCCTAGAGTTTTCATATCCTAATTTCCAAAAATAACTAAACCATCCTTTGATACCAACTATGAAATCCCGCCTTTTTATAACATAAACTTTCATTACATTATACAAAACTGAGGATATTTAAGGTTTAGTGTCTTGGAAACCAGGAACTTAAAACATGAAAACATAAAAAATTATTCTTAAAAACTTTAAAGGATTATACTTAGGTTCATCCTAGGTTCATTACTGCATCTCATAACCTGGGGACATACATCAATAGAAAGGGTGAGAGGAAGGCCTAGTAAGGGAAACAAGGGGAAACATTTAACATGTGAACTTGAGATACATCAACAATGTCATGAAAAATAACTTTAAGGCATGAGAAAGAAATCATGAGGAATATCATAATAAAAATAACGTATTTCATAACTTTAATATGTGGCTACAACATTTAAATTTGAGAATCATTTCTGTTTCACCAAGGTCCATCCCCATGGTGTCATTAAAAATTACCAAGGTTATTCACCAAGGCGTCATTAAAAATGGTCATCTCTAGAGATTAAGTCTTTACCCAATGCATTGGAGCACTATCAGGGTGCACCCTTAAATTTGTCTTTATTATCATGTGAGCCACATATATCATCATCAATCAATTCATAAACAACCCATATAGCATAAAAGAAATGGGTTTCATTTCATAATCATAACGTTTTAAAAACTGCTTTAAAGACATGATCTTTATGTCACTTTAAACCCACGCAAAGGGAAAGAGGGTCTCAAGTATGTAAATCCAAGAATTTAAAATAGATAATTTTGGTATATATGTGAATACCCCTTTAAGGGAAATATCTTTGAGTATTCACTTAAGAAAATAAATGAATTTGAGAATAATAGAGAGACATTTTGAGACGGAAATTCTGCAGCATAACGACTATGTTACGAGGTTTTAGAAAACATTGAAAAGAGAGGGGACATGGGTCAACCGGTCATAAATGATCCATAAAAAAGTAGCGGAACAGAATATAAAGGATTTAAGAACATGGTAGTGAAATTTTAAAGATATACCATATGAAATGAAGAACATTAAAGGAAGACAAAAATAAGATTTCTCTTATAAAATTCAGCAGCCTAACGACATCAATTAAACATAAAAAACATTTATGAGATCAAATAGGGTCTCTCATCATATGAAAATAAAAGATCAGTATGATATATATAGAGATCATACCCCAAAATAATAAAAAGGAACATGAAAGACTTAGCATGAAAATAGATCTTGTAAACGAGAAGGGTGAAAGAATCCCTTAAAAATTCGGCAGCCTAACGACGCCACTTAAAACATAAAAATACTGAATTGAAGAGATAAAATAGGGTCTCTCATCATATGAAAATAAAAGACCATTATTATAGATATATATATCATACCCCAACATAATAAAAAGTATCTTGAAATACTTTACATGAAATTAGAACTTTAAAAAATGGGAAAGGTGAAAGAATCCCTTAAATTTGGCAGCCTAACAGCGTCACTTAAACATTCATAAAATGTATTGAAGAGAGCAAGAGTGGGTATCTCATAATTTGAAAATGAAAAGGGAAGTAAGAGGAATATAAATGATCATCCTCCAATATAAGAGCATGGAGCATAAAAGAAATGACATAAAAGAGATTACTTGAAATGAAAGAGGGAGGTATGATCCCTTACCTTAAAACGTATCTCTTAAAACTAAAAGGTTGGGACCTTGAGGGCTTGGGGGAACCTTGGGAGGACTCCTTGGGAGGTAATGAGGCCAGATAATTGTTGGGGGAGAGTTGGGAGTGAAAAATAATGGAGTAAAGGGTGGGTATTTATAGGGAAGGGGAGGTGATACTTTAATAATTTCAAGGGACACCTCACAAGTGGTTTTCTCAAAACTATGGGCTCTCCCATGGTATTTCTCATAGACATAGGCCACATGGGGCCCCCAATAAAATAATTCATCATCTTTGGTCGGAAAACCCTTAAAATATCTCATGACATCATCATGACACGGTTATGATTTCATTAAACATACCGAAACCCTAAAACTGCATTTTTACTATTCACTGAAAATTCTTCTCTCAGAAAAATCCCAAAATTTCACCTTAACCAAATATCGATGCTCTGATTAAAAATATGAACTCTATTTTATAAAAATAAGTTTCTAAATATTTTTAATTTAATTTTTAAATAAATACTCTATTCACCAAAAATTCATTTTTTTCCGAAAAATCCCCAAAAATTACCATAACATAATATCGATGCTCTGAGTTCAAAAATAAAGTCCATTTTATAAAAATAATTTTCTAAATAATTTTAATTTAATTTTTAATTAAAAAAACTATTCACATGGAAAAACTAACACTTGACTAATAATTTATGAATCCGTTATTTACCCATTTTATTGAATCACATTACTTAATAAAGGTGCCTAGATTATATTAAAACTTTCTTTAAGTGAGATTACTAATCCATTTGGTCACATTACTTATCCTAAGCATAAAATAACTATTCATAATTTACTATTCAGAAAAAATTAATTTGATCTTATTAGACTCTAAATTTCGTACTAAACATAATTTTAGAAGACCATTTTTTGAAAATCATTACACAGTTTTAATTATTTAAGGTTTACATAAACATTTTTAAAATATCCTTTCTCTAAAATTCATCAAAAATATGAATACTATATTTATCCGGACATTTGAAAATTTATAAACTTCATCATAAGAAGAAATCTCAATTTATTCATCCCAAAGGATTACACAAAGAAGCTACGGTCTCGTCACATAGCCCCCTATAACACCAGTATATGACCTAAGTGTAAGGTGTGCTATGGTGAGAGAATCGGAGGGCGGCTCGGCCAACATTGCATGAGTAGTAATTTCTATCAGTTTGAACTTCTCGCGAAGGCAATTCCATTCTAGCTTTACCCGA
Organism: Viscum album; assembly: GCA_963277665.1. Lineage (NCBI taxonomy): Eukaryota > Viridiplantae > Streptophyta > Magnoliopsida > Santalales > Viscaceae > Viscum > Viscum album. The sequence goes on along the minus strand of OY728125.1, from coordinate 113,515,222 downwards.
TGAAGTTCGGCTTTGGTTTGGTCCAGATCGAAGCCCAGTTGTGCTACCTCCTTCCCATGTTCTGTTAGATGGGCTTCGATCAGTCCAAGACTACTGGGTGAGGCCATCGAATATTCTTTCTATATTAATTAACCAAGATCACTTGTATTTAGATACAAATATCGAAATGTTTAGTTTCCAGTGATCATATTGACCAATGGTCATCTAACAGTCAACATCCAACAGTCTTGTTTTAATTATACTCATGTTATCAATTGAAATAGTATTTTTGAGTATAAAAAATAATAATAAAATAACACAAAAAATTAGGAAACAAGATTTATTCAAAATTTTGGGTCGTTACAAAATCAATTAAGAAGATCTTCTCCATCTTTCAATGTTCTGAACAAGAGAAGGTACTTCTCACAACTTATCTTATGGAGGGTGAAGTTGATCAATGGTGGGCATTGATCAAAAATATGAAGCTTGAGGAGGAGATCAAGATGTTGGAATATACAGATTTTCAGAAAATGTTTTCCGATGAATATTTTCCTCGCACCCTCCAACTTAAGATGGAAGGGGACATCCTTTCCCTCAAGAAAACAGATGACAAATCCATCAGACCATACGAGGAAAACTTCACAAGGCTTGTACGATAGGCCTCTGGCTTTGTCATTAACCCCAAATGCAAGGTTGACCGCTTTTTTGTTGTCTAAAACTTAGCCTACAGAAATCCCTAGAAATCCATGACTGCAAGAGCTATGAGGAAATTGTACGATATTCCCTCAAAGCTGAAATGAAGATCGGATAATCTTAGGGGTATCATGGGGAAAATAATCCTAAGGTGGACTTTAATTCTGGTCATCTGATGGATAAATCCAATGGTGCTATGAAATTTAAGCACCCCACTTGCCATAGCTGCGGAAAAAAGAACCCCATAAATTTCCTAAAGGGGATGAGTAAATTATTTAGGTGTGGAAGAGAAGGGAACCTAGCCATTATCTACTGATAAGACGGACCTGTGGTTGCGACATAAGAGAGGAATGATCCATTCGAACCTCAAAACATTGTTCATTGCTTCAACTGCAAAGAACCCGAGCACTTTTCAAACTAGTTCCCTAAGCCATGGGTTTTCGGAGGCAACCAATAACCTCCAATGAAGAAAGGGAGAGATATTTCAATCACTATCACTAAAGTGAACCCCAACAAAAAAGTGGTGATAAGTACACTAGTTATTCATTCAAGAATATCGAACATACTTTTTTATTATAGTTCAACACATTCTTTTATATCCTAAAAGTTTAGTAGAACAATCCCAACACAACCACAAATCTTGAAATTAAAGATGTCGGTGAGAATAAAAAATGGAGATATCATTGCATCCCATTAATATAAGTCCCCCCTATCACAATTTGTGGTTTTAACTTCCTGAATAACATTGTCATACTCCCTATGGTAGAATTTGATGCAATTATTGGCATGGATTGGCTTTCCCTATATAGAGCCGACATAAATTTCTGTGAGAGGGAAATCACTCTCCATATAGAGAATCGACCCCCAATTCTATACAATTGCAAGGAAGAGGAAGAATATTCCTTAGCACCATCATCTCCAGTGTGGATATTACTTCCCTATGAGCATGTATATCTTCCTCAGATGATGGAGTTTAAGGAAGAAACCATCCTTGAAGACATTCCTATTGTGAGAGAATTCACTAAAGTGTTTCCTGAGAAATTTACTAGTCTTCCTCATAAAAGAGTTGTTGAATTCTCAATTGATCTTATACTTGTGGCCTCTCCAATATCAAAAACTCTGTATAGAATGGCTGTTGTAGATCTTGAGGAGATGAAGAAATAACTGTAGGAAAATCTAGATAGAGGGTTTATAGGCCCAAATGCTTCACCATGGGGTGTGCCAGTCCTCTTTGTCAAGAAGAAGGATGGGTCAATGTTCCTTTGTATGGATTATCATGAGCTCAAAAAAATCACAATAAAGAACAAGTATCCTCTACCATGAATTGATGACTCATTCGATTAACTATGTGGAGCATAATACTTCTCCAAGGTGGATTTGTAGTCGGGATATTACCAAGTAAGGTTAGTGAAGGGGGATATCCCCAAGACAACTTTTCATATATGGTACATGCACTATGAATTCATTGTAATGTCTTTAAGACTCACTAATGATCAAGAAATACTCATGGACATGATTAATAGTGTCTTTAGAGATTACCTTGACAAATATTTGGTAATCTTTATAGATTATATTCTAATATACTCCAAAACCAAGAAGGAGCATGAGGAGCATCTAAGCACTGTACTAGAGACCTTGCGAAAGGGGAAGCTCTAGTAAAAGTATAGAGAGTGTGAGTTCTAGTTAATGGAAGTCTCATTCTCAGGTCATATCCTGAAAAGCAATGGGATATCTATAGATCTCTCTAAGATAGCTTCAATTGATGGATGGATGAGGCTAACATCAGTAACGAATATCCATAGCTTCCTGGGGTTAGCTGGATATTATCACTAACTTGTTAGAAATTTATCATGATTTTATAACCCTCTTACCAAGCTAACTCAGAAGGGAGTAAAGTTTTCTTAGAGTGATTAATGAAAAAATAGATTCAAGGAGTTGAAAATTAGGTTTATCACTACACCCATGCTCACACAACCCATAAGTGAAGAACTTTTTTGGTATTCAGTGATGCTTCAAAGAAGTTCATGGGTTGTGTGTTGATGAAAAATGACAACGTCATTTTATATGATTCAAGTCCATTAAAATTTTATGAGAAAAACTATCAAACACATGATCTGGAGTTGGATGTAGTAATATTTACTTCAAAAATCTTGTGACATTACCTCTTTGGGAAGAAGTTTTAAATACATATGGATCACAAAATCCTCAAGTATATATTCACACAGAAATAGTTGAACAAGTGCCAACGAAGATGGTTTGAGCTAATCAAAGACTATTACTACTCAATCTATTACCACCATGGGAAAGAAAAAAGTTGTCAGATTCTCTAATTCGAAAGGACTCAATGAATCTATCATTAATGAGAATTTAAAGGGATTAAATCTTCATAGATTTGAGGAAGATGGACATGAGAATCATAAAGAAGGTAACATCATCAATCCTTTCACTAATTATTTCTCAACCATCTCTTTTGGAAAGGTTAAAGGATGATCAAAATGATGATGTGGGAATATAGAAGAAAGTGGAAACTATTAAAAAGAGTAAACCTTGGAGTTTAATGTTAATGAAGAAGTAATTGTGAGATATGGGTCATGACTATGTGCTCCATCAAATTTGGAGTTAAAGAAAGAACTTTTGGATGATGCACATAGTTCAAATTTCTCTATTCACCCAGGAAACACAAAGATGTATCGAGATATCTGAGAGAATTATTAGTGGGATAACATGAGTAAAAAAATTGATGAGTATATATCAAAGTGCCTAGTATTTCAGAAGGTGAAGGTTGTGAGGTATAAGTCTAAGGTGATGATGCAACCATTACCAATACCAACATGGAAATGTGAGAACATCACCGTGGATTTTGTCACTGGACTTCCGAAGACATCCAAAGGAAACAATGATATATGGATTCGTGTGGATAATCTTACAGAGACTGCACACATCATTATAATTTGAGAGGATTTCTCATTGAATCAAATGGAATAGATATATATCAGAGAATTGGTAAGGCTGCTTAGAGTACCACTATATAATATATCGAATCTAGACCCAAGATTCACCTCTAAGTTCTGGAAGAGTCTTCAACATTATATAAATATTGGGATGAACTTTAGTACGACTTATCATTCTCAAACTGATGGCCAATCTAAGAAGACTATATAAACACTTGAGGACATGTTGAGAGCATGCTCAATGGACTTCAAAGGAGAATGGATTCGACATATTCTTATGGTTGAGATCTCTTATAATAATAGTTTCCACTCAAGCATCCAAATATATCCTTATGAATCCCTTTATGGGAATAGGTGAAGAACACTGACATGTTAGGATGAATTTGGGGAGTGAGAAGTCCTAGGTCTAGAAATGGTCAAAGAAAAGGTGGATAAGGTTATAACCATCTAGCAGCACATTAATTATGCTCAGAGCTAAAAAAAGATAAATGATGATAATCATCGATGAGACAAAGAGTTTGATGTCAAATACATGGAATTACTCCTCATATCACCATGGAAGAGAGTTATGAGTTTTGGGAATTAGGGAAATCTTTTTCCAAGGTACATCGACCCTTCTAAGATCCTAGATCGCATTTGAGCAGTGGCCTATCCACTAACACTCCCATAAAACCTGTCTCAAGTACATGATGTATTTCATGTATCACTCTTGAGGAAGTACATACCTGAACCATCGTATGCACTCAATATAGAGGTGGTACCATTGGAGAACGACCTCTCTTGTGATGAGAAGTAGGTGAAGATCATTAGAAAAAAGTTCTAAGAAATAAGACAATGCCCCTTGTCAAGGTGTTGTAGCGAAACCACAAGTTTGAAGAAGAAATGTGGGAATCAGAGGAAGTGATGAAGCATAGTTACCCTCATCTATTTTAGTGTCGGAAAAGGAAAATTTGAGGGAAAAATTTATTAAGGAGGGAAGATTGTAATGGCCCAAACTTTTATTAATAAAAACTCATCTTGATCTGATTAAATGTATTATTATGTAAAATGGTTATATAACATATGAAATTACTTGGTTTTATGTTTTTGGATTTTAAATACAGTTAAGAATTGTTACCATTGCTAATATAGCTGTTGAATAGTGACCAAAAGATTAGTATAAAAATACGGAATTAACAAGTCCAATTTACTCAGACAAAGGAAACAATAACCTAATATAGTATAATTCCTCTATATGAATCCCATTTTTCAGAGCTTAGAAAGGAGGTGGAATAACTAGGATTCTCTCTTAACCAATCCCAATTAGAGCTTTATCACATTAATCCAGAATAGAATCGCCTAAGGGAGAAGTGGACGTTAATAGAGATTACCACCTGAGCAATGCTATCTAAGCCACCCCAAGAGTCTGTCAACATTGCACACCTAACCCATAGGTCTTATACAGGTGTTATAAGGGGTTATGTAACAATACTATAGAACTATGATTATGTGAATTATTTTTTATATAATAAAGAATATACATTCATTTTATTATTGTTAATTTGTAAATAGTTTTTAAATCACAAATATTATTTTTTGGTTAATATCCAATTAAGAATTCAATTTGGATGAATTAATGGATTTTTTAATTAAATAATATTTTAATAAATATTATTATTAAATTAATTTTAATTAAATATAAATGATCATATAATTTTTATAAATACAATTGTAATTGTTAGTAAGGTTTGGAAGCTGTTTTTGTTAAAACCAATGAATTTTAGATAAACATTGGTTTTTATTTTAAATGAAAAAATTCACATATTTAGATAATTATCTAGATAAAATGAATATTATTTTTTATAATCAGGACATCAAAATTATCCAACAGTGAATTTTTCATAATTTTCTGAGATAGACGAATTTTTGGGTGAAAAGTATATACTGTTTAAATATATAATTTGTTTTATGACATAATAATAACCCAATCATGATGTAATAAAATAATATAAATGGTATTTTCTGGCAATATATGGGTTAACTTTAAAATAATTCTTTTTTATGTTTTGTTTATTTATTTTAAAAATCCCCAGGGGACCCTCCAAGAATTATAAAACATTTTAAAATTTTAAACTGATTTCCTTGAGAGTGTGACTCACCTCCACATAAGCAAGCCTAATATTTTAATATGTTAGGCTATTGACCTTATAAAATACCTTTTTTCAATACCCTTTGAAAAAAATCATTGTAAAAAACCATGGGTTGGTTTGTGGTTTTGATTAGTTTAATGTGTGGTGTCCAAAACCTAAATAAAAAACAATTCTCTCTCTTTTCCTATAAAAAATCACCCAAACTCCCACTTATCTTCCCTGAAACCTCTTGTATCACGTCCCTACCCTACTCTCCTCTCTCTAGTATCCTTCCAAGGTGCCCCAAGCTCCCATGAAGCCTCTCTCAAGCCTCTTCTAAGCCTTTGGATCTCACTTCCATGTAAGGGATTTATCCCTTTCTCATTTTTTCCAAGTTTCTTTATATTGTTATCCCCTTGTATTTTCAATTATAAATGTTGGGGTATGATTTAAAACATCCCAAATACTTCCCTAGTTTTGTTTTAATGATTATATACCTCTTTATATCTCATTAATTCTTCCCATGTACACCCATTACAATGCCAATTTTTTTTAAGGAATTTCTCTCTCCTCATTTCCATTCATGAAATTGTTTTATATTATGTATATAAATCCTATTAAATGTGTTGGGATATTATTTTCCATGACCCCCTTACTATCAATTTCATGAATATAGGTTGATATACCCCTTTATCTCTCATTATCCCATTCTATGATTTTGATTTGGCGTCCTTGTGCTGCCGAAGTTACACCAAAATTTCCCATGCCAAAATCATCAAATAAGTGAATACCGTAACCTTTTATCTATCAAGGTTATTCAATTTTATGAACATATACATTTTGTTTTATGACTTACATTTATTTATTTCACATCTCTTACTCAAGGAATAAATTATGACGTTTAATGAATCCATGTTGTATGATTTATGTGACACACTTAATCATGAAATGAAATGATTAAGATGTGTGGGCCCTGATAGTGCTACAATGCATTGGGTATAGATTAATATCCTGATATGTTAAGTGTAATTAGGATTTAGTCATTATAATTCAATTTCAATGAGTGTTTACTCATTCTCCATGTGCAATGAGCCTTGGATCATGCTAATATCATGTTAAATGTTGATGCCACATTTCCATGTTATGATAATCATGCTATATAATGCCTTTATCTTCATATTTCTCTTATGCTCCATTTATATTACTATTTCCAAAAATGTATTTTATTATTTATGTTATTAATTGTTTACTCCCTTAATAGGCTTTATATCTCACCCTTTTCTTATACATGTCCTCATGTTATCCCATACAATGCTAAGTACGAAGGAATGTGTGTGGTCATATAAAAGAAGTATTCAATAAAGATGTTTATTTCATGTTTTAATTTGGTATGTAATGTTCCTAATCCCTAAGATACTAGACCTCTCGATATTTTATCTTGTATCAAGTGAATAATTTATTTAATAAATTATTTTTATGTGTAAAATAAATAGGAGGGTTATTATAAAGATTTATTCTAGATTTTCCAACATCCCACCCATGTTTTTGTAAATAATGTAGAGTAATTATTCTATCAATGATATATAGAAGCATTTAAGGGGATAAATAAATTATTAATCAATTACATAATTATGTAACCCTAAATTTGGAGTAACCATTTGAAATAATTTATGTTATAAATGATTGTTTGAGGGGGTAAGTTCTTAGACTAAGGAATGAAGGAATTTTATTTTGGATAAACTATAAAATTAGAAATTGTGCTGAGATAAAATAGAAATATAACTCAATAGAGAAGGAACTTATTATTATTGTATTCAATTTAAATAACTTTAAACCTTATCTTATACTTTCAAAAAGTCATGGTTTACACCGACTATACAACACTCAAATATTTAATGAATAAAAATGATACAAATCCTCACTTGATTAGGAGAATCTTATTACTCAGGGACTTTTACATTAATATTAAAGAAAATTTTTTTTTATAGAATATCTTAGGTGATAATGTATTAAATATGGAGTTTACTCACATAATTTGAGATAAAGAAGTTGAGATCAATGATGAATTTTTGAATGAACACTTGTTTATAGTAGAACCAATATCACAACCATAGTTTAATAACATCACTATTTACTTGGAGACTAAAAAAAGTTACCCCCAATTCACCGACAAATAGAGGAAAGCATGATGAAATTTTATCACTCATAACCAATGTGTGGAATCCATGGTTGGGAATTAACATTATATAATACCATTTAAATATGATTGTTTTTTTAAACATTAAAACACTATGTTAGAAGATTTTTAAAATCTTGTTATCACTCTTAAAGAACAAAAAACATTTGAAAAGAGATGAAATTAAAAATAATCCCATAATGAGGTTTCTATGTCTAATGTTTAGAGAATGGATTTCATTGGTCCCTTTTCTAATATTTTAGATGCACATACATCTTGGTATCTGTAAATTATGTATCAAAAATCGGTTAAAGAAAAATGCAATTTAGCTAACATGGTGAAGGTGGTAAAAATGTTTTTAAGGTTATTTTCATATGGATTATAGTCTAAAAAATATTAATTAGTATTAAATAACACACTCTAGAAATTATTTTTCAAGGGGAGTGATGGAGAAGTTTGGAGTCTATTACAACATAATAAATCTATACCACCCTCAAATGACTGGACAAGTGGATCTTTTAAATCATGTTCTGAAAAACAATTCTGGATAATAAGATCAATTTGAGAATAAAATATTAGTCTAAGAAACTCAACAATACTTTTTGGTCTTGCATAATAACCTATGAAAAACTGTAGGGTATGTATTAATTCCTTTTATTTTATGGGAAAATATTCTAAATTTTAGTGGATCTTGATAATAAGATTTATTGGTCAGTAAAAGAAGTGAAATTAAGAGAAGATAAAATTGGTAGGAAATGATTGTTGGAGCTAGATAAATTATAAGAGATCAAGAGAGATGCTTACACTTATGATTGTTTCCAAGAATCCTAAAATCATTAGGTTCAAGTTCCTTTATAGTGGTGAGAAAATTTCCACATTGAGTAGTGGAAACTCAGAAGAATGGCGAAAACCCTTTCAAGATGATGGGAAATTACCCAAACAATACATTGATCATTCCAATGTAGTGTGAATACTCTCTTTTTATTTTGATTGAAAAATTAATATGTAAAAATATATTTTAACTTTTAATAATGATCCTAAAGGATTCGACCCTAGTTGAAGTGCTTATCGGGGTTGGTCCCAAATAAAAAATTATCGAATTCAATTGATATTCCATGATGTACATGATATAGGGGCCATAAACAATGAATTTTTTTAATGAACCTAGAAAAACACGCCTAAAATAAGTTGATCTTTCATGTAAAATATATGATTAACTTAATTAGATTAGAAGAAATAGTCCCTTGGTATTGAGATCATTCTTATCTGAATATGTTGACCCTTTTAAACCCATTCAGTCTACCATCATTGCGCTTGTATGATCCATGTGTAGAATCTCTATAGTGGCGATCCATGTATGCTCCTTTAATCTCCAAACAACACTGAAGGATTGTTGGTTACTAGTGTATTAAATCGATCATATTGCTGTTTTTGACTTGATCACTATGAAAATTCTTTCAGGCTTAAAAAATCATCCTTTCACTCTTGTTTGTGAGAAGGTGGATACTGGTGGAGGATATCATGGGATTGAGATAAGAAACACTAGACCATTATTTAGTTTTAATAGAGAGATATCTTGATTTTATTATGCCCAATGATTCTAAAATCCAATCAAATCTAGAGAAATAGAAATAACATTCTATTTATAGAGATATGGGTTAAGGTTAAATATTATTTAATTTCACATAGAACCTTAATAATATAATAAAACATTAAATGATTCCATGCCATGTGATAATAATTTATTAATATTTTCTCATGGAATTCATTAACTAGCATGATGATAAATATTATTTTTCCATCTTACAAATTAATATTTATCATTAGACCTCATCATGGTTCACTCATCCTCCTCAATTTTTTTTGAATACCCAAATAAATATTTAATTAAATATTTATTCATTTAATAAATAGGTAAATAAATATTATATATTTGTTTAATTAAATATTTACCTTATAAATAAGTATTAATTTAATTTTATTTCGGTCATTAATTCCTAAATAAAATTATTCTTGAGACTTGGGAATAATATTTATTTCAATAATTAAGTTCAAATATAAGACAACCTAGATAAACAAAAACCATTTGTGTGTAACCCTCTAGGATTCTTCCTTATTAGAATTAGGTAGGATTGAAAAAAGTATAATATTCCTATATCGTAATGGGTTAAGGAACCCAAGAGGAATAAGTAATGTTCACAACATCAACATCCACATTTGAGTGTGTACTGTGTAATATAATCCATTTGTCTCAATATCTCATCAAGAACTTTTCATACTTGTGTCACTAAATATATTTCTTGATATATCTTTATTTTATTATCTAGAATGAACATGTATACCTGAACATGGCCATGGAATTTATTTTTATGGTTCCATTCTAGTTCAAGGGTTGAGCTATTAACTTCCATAATTGGATGGGATAAATATTTCCTTGACTTATTCACTAATAACATACCAATCATGATGTACCCACCATATCAAACTTAGCATGAACATAATTAATCATGGGTTTCATTAATATATCTAAGTAAACAACTCATGATATGTATTAATAATAATATTAATGTTTATGGACCATTATATACACTCACATATAGATATATCTAATAAAATGAAAGTTGTAGAATTCCTATTATCGGGTTTGTCCTCATAGTATCCTATCATTGAGAACACTAAGTGCAAAATTTATAAGATGAAGCCTCATAATCTTATGATCACTTGAACTTGATATTTAAAAAACTATATACCACATCATATTTAATCATGAAAATCATATGAAAAATATTTATGAGATATCATTATAGTATCTCAAAGTTCTCATCGCAATAGAGAACTGGTATAAGATATTTTTACGTGATAGATAACTTGGGACATTATAATATTAAATTCATATAGAAAAAAAATCAATTTGTGATATGATATATTTAATATTCAATTCTTTGAATATATTTTATGATATAAATTACAAACTAGTTAGTTCTTGGACACCAACTCTAAAGAACTATTCCTTTACTTTGAGCCAACTACTAATGAATTTTAGTCCAGTAGCTCTCACATAAAGATCATATTTCTATTGAATTAGGTGTTTTTTTAATGAGTTTTCCACATTGTATTCAGTATAAATACTACTATCTGTAACTTCACGACTTTGAGAAAAATCCCTCAAGAGACAATACATTTGGATTATGTGCTTCGTCCACTGATGTGACCTTGACTCTTTGACAGGAACCACTACTATTGTATTATTACATTAAAATATGATATAATGTTTATTTCTAGGTACTAAATCCATATCTTGGACAAAATTACATTTTCAAACTTCTTCTTTAGCTGCATCAGATGTTTTATTGTTCTCTTCCTCTGCTATAGAATAACCATCTTCTATGTTCTTTGAGGTTATTTAGATCCTAAATCTTCTATTGATGGTGAAGTCATATCTCAAATATGGCTTCATAACATCATGATATTTTTAAAAAATATAATATTTATATCCACTAATGACCATATCCACAAATTTTCTATATACTAGGAACAATCCTTAGTTCACCTCAGATACTTAAGGATGGTTTTGATAGCCATGTAATGGTATCCTCTTGGAACTTCCTGATACCTTCCTAGTGAACTTATGGAATACGAAACATATATTATGGTACAAATAATGAAATATAGTATTGAACCAATTGTTGACGCATATATAATACTTACCATTATTTTTCCGTTCTAATGTTTATAAGGACACTTTTTATTGAAAATATGAATACCATGTGATATAGGAAATAATATCCTCTTCAATTTTTCCATATTGAATCTCTTTATTTTTTTTCAATATGTATACCATGACATAGACTAATAAGTCACTTATATACATTTTTATGGATCTTGATCCCAAGAACATATTCTTCTTTTATTAAGTGATTCTTAGATAAGAATCTATTTAACCAAGTATTAATGGCCTGTAACACTAGTATATCATTTATAATAAGTAAAATTTCATCCACATATAATATTAGTTAAATTATTGCACTCCCTCTAAACTATTTATAGACACTAGGATCAAATTATTTTCATAGAAAAAAAATTAATTTAGGGATTCATCAAAACAAAATGTTCCATGAACTAGATTCTTTCTTCAATCCATATATGGATCTCTAAAAATTGTATACATTATTAGAATTACCTAAAATAACAATCCCTTCTGGTTGTGAAATATAGATATATTTCTGAAGGTTCTTGGTAAGGAATGTTTTTCTAAAATCCTACTACCAAATCTTATAGTCGTGGTATGATACTATAGAAAGTATAATTCCAATGGATTTAAGTATAGATAATGATTAAAAGGATTTTTGAAAGTATATGTCTTGAATTTTTTTATTTCCTTCTGAATTATGTTATGATTTATAGGCACCAACCTGGTTATCCATGTCCAGTTTCTTCTTGAATAACCATTTGGCACCAATGTTATTTACATCGATTAGAGGATCCACCTAAATCATGACTTGGTTTTGGTATATAGAATCAATTACATGATTCATTTCTGATTTCTATTTTGAAATATATGTACCAATTACTTCTTCTTTTTATGTTATAGGATAACTATTATTGACAAACAATGAGTCACCATTCTTAGTGACTAGAAAAATGTATCTTTTAGTTTATCTAAACACTCTTATACTCCTATAAAAGATTATTTTCTCTAGATTTGTGTCTTTCATAGAGAGTTTTGGAACTAGTTTTTTTCACCAACTCCTATGTATCATGAGTATGTAGTTCATTGAAGACTATCTCACTTATTACTATATCTTTTAGAGATGTCCTCCTCCCCAAGGAACATGGAATTTATTTTCACAATTACATTTTTATATGAGTATTTATATAGATAATATCCTCCATATTTCCATAGTGTATCCTATTAAGATACACTGTGTGTTTCAAGGATATATTTTTTTCTGGAATATTACATAACAAATGCTTCACATACCCACACATGTATGTTCAATAACAAAATTTTGTTTCAACTCCATTATAGGTATGGTATATCATCTATTGCTACAGTCGGTACTTGGTTTGGTATGTTCAAAACTGCCTATAATGAATATATCCAAAATGATAGGTGAATAATTTCACGACTCATCATTGACCTCCCCATATCTAAAAATTTGTGGTTCCTCATTTCACTTACACCATTCTAGTATGGTGTATAAGGAGGAGTGTGTTGGGATAAAATCTCATACTCTAGTAAATATTCAATGAATAATTTCAAAAGATATTCTACACCATGGAATGAATGTATATTCTTAATGTTATTACCATGATAGTACTCAAACAAATTCTTTAATTATATTAATTTATCAATGTATTCTAACTTGTAACCCACTAAGTAGATATATCCACACCTACTATAATAATCAGTACAATTTATGAAGTATGAATTCCCCCCTTTGCTTTGACTGGGAATGGTCCACACACATTAGTGTGTACTAAATCTATAAGATCTATATCCCTTTCCCCTTCACACTTACTGTAGGTTTTCTCACATTACCATGTAAATACACTTGAAAAATGAAAATTGGTTTTTGATTGAATGATTGTAATTAAACATCTTGATATAACATAGTTAATTATTTCTCATTTACATGACAGAAGTTGTTATTCCATAGTTGTGTGTTGAATGAATCATGAAAATAAGATTCATTATCTATTTCCAATAGTTGGTTTTCATAATCTAATACATAAAGGTCATTATTTAAATGTGCCTTACCATAACATATAATTTATTTATAAAAGAATAAACTTTTATTTATGGACATGAAAATAAATCCTTCCAAATCCAATTTAGATACATTAATAACATTTTTGTTAATTATTATAAAATAGTAATAAGTATAAAGACCCATGTTCATTACCATTGTCAATGTGAGGTGTTAGTCACTAATTGACAATTTTTTCAACATAGATCTAATTACATGTCAAAAATCCACCTCACCCTACACAAATTTTCAAAATTTACAAGGATATTAGATTTTTATACAAATATAAGAACCACACGTAGTATCCAATAACCAATTCATAAGTTTTCATTATATAATGAACATAACCATATCATTTCCTTACTTCCTTCCCACTATGCGATATTTATTTCAGTGGCTCCTCTTTGGCAATGGAAATAGACAATATCTTACTTCCTTGTGTCCCCTTTAACATTCTTATTCTTGGAAGGGTAGCACATATAATCCTTATACCTAAACATATAATTTATTCTATTTTCTTTTCCTAATATTCATCATAAGGTAAAAATTATTTTTAATCTTTATTTCATTATAAGTATATAAACATAAATAGGGGAGATCTAGTAGTGACTTTTTTATATTTTTCATGTTGAAATTCACAATATATTTAGAGAACCTATGATGATGTTAGCTAAGAATGAGATCAGAACACAATTCTTCAAGTAGTTTATACCCTATAATTTCTAGATTCTTGATATAGAAAATCATTTTTATTGCATGAGGTTCATCTGGTGGGCCTTCTCCCAGCATGCACGGGAATAGTACCTTGGAGATCTCAAATAATTATTTTATTAATATCTATTGATAAATATCATAGCGATAGTTGATTGTTGAAAATGGATCCATGGTCTCATTATATTTTTATTTCTCTAAAAATGGAATATATCATTAAACAATGAACATCTAGCACATCTTCAATTTTTTTCTCATAGAAAAGTAACTCTTCCTCACTCACCTCTATAGTGGGAAGATCGGGAACTGGGGAATTCAACATATATGACTTCTATTCCTGGTGCATTATAATGCATAATATCATGTAACATTCCTCAATGTTTTTTGGTAAGGATATTTTCTTTATCCAAGATAGCTCATAGGGATAGTTTTGTGGTTGTTGAACATTCCATTCGATTTAAAAAAATAGAGAAGATTATTAGTACATTATTTTATTACCAAAAGTGAGAAAAAATAAATTTAATTATATATCTCCCACATTTTTATCAAGTCTCGAGAGCCCTCACCATTGGGCTTGGAATATCTAGTTTCATGGAAATTTTAGTGGCGGTGATCCATTTTCCCCTTCTCAAAACCCAAGAAAGGGATTAGTCAATTGCTAAAAGGTATTTAGATAGGAATGTATTTTTTATAACTATAGACTTATAGATACTTGGTCTATTTAGTGGACTCCCCAATCTAGAAACCTTCTATTGGGTTTCTTTAACACTTTTCACTAAGTTACATCAAGTTTAACAAGGTATACCCTTCTTGATGTAAAATGGATAAGTCAACGCAAAACATTCTTAATAACTCCCCAATAAAATTAAGCATCCCAACAAGGTTTGGACCAACATTTATTTATATGGTTTTATTACCAATCAAGTAATGGAAATAATAGTCTTAATTAATATTAATTATTGGTATTTTATTTATTATGCTTGAAATTTTATTGTTTTATCCTATAAATTTCATGTTTATGTTAATTTTAGTATACTTTAAAGACTAACCATTTTCCCACAAACCATTTATTCATAATACATTTATTTTAATTCCTTAAATTCATTTTATTCCACTTATTTATGTGATTGTGGTATTGAATCCATAAAATAAATCATGTATAAAATAGAAATAAAATAAATAAATAAATAAAATGATTATGACTGTTATCTAATGTTGGATTTATTAAGTAGTAAATAAGTTAAAATATTACCGTAGGGGAAAAATATTTGTGTCGATCTTGGAATGAGTTAAATCATCTCACCTTCCCACCTATGTATTTCCCAGGTTAGTTTTAACTTAGATCGTTGATGAATGACCTCCACCATGACTCCACCAGGAACCAACTCCAAAAACCATCGATTACTCCTTTTATTAAATATGTTTTATAACTTAAATTCATGATAAGGGAACTAAGTATTAGTTAAGGAAAATTGCATAAAAAACATTATATATGAAGGTCCTACATAATATATGATGGAGGTATGATATACATTCCATTATATTTTATTTAATAATACGTAATTTCAAACCCATGTAATTAAATTAAATACCACAATGTTGGGAAAAAATCTCCCAAGATAACATTGTTCTATTTTTGGGTTGATTGTGTTCATTGAAAAATCTTGTGTACAAGGCCATTTGGAGAGTTCTATCATGGGTTTGGAGGAGTTATGTTGATAGAGATCCAAGAAAAATGAATGGATACTCTAGTGGTGGTACATAAAAGTGAAAATATAAGGTGGCACTATTTATCAGTGTTTTCCAAATTTTTGGGGTCCAAAATCCGGAGGATGAATCAAGATTTGTAAAGATTGGATTTACATGAATTACTCTAAAGATATATAAAATTCATGAGTTTTTAAATGATTTATGTTTCTCAAATATGTTTAGAATGGTAAATGCAGCAAGTATCATGAAGGATTGAAGGATTGGGAATATGATATGGAAATTAGGTAAATAACCATGAATACAAGAAGCTTCAAAAATAAAAAATTTCTATGGTCCTTCATGAAGACAATGAGGTTATTGAACAATATTATAGATCTTTATGAAAAGGATTTGGGGAGGTTGGAAGCTTCTTGAAAAGGTGGAAATTCAAATAAATTGGACTCTACCCCCATCAGAAGTTGAGAGGAAGCCTAAAAAAATAAATAGGCTTTTAATTCATTATAGTGATTCAAAAAGGTTGTTTTTTTGAAAAATTTCAGTAATAATGGAAAATCATGAATTCTATGTAAGATAACTAGAAGTTTTAAGCTTCACGAAAAGAGGTTGGTTTGTGAATTCTAAGTGAGCATCATGAAGGGAGGTTGCTTCGCAAATGCTATTTGAGCTTTGCAAAAGTGGCGAGCTTTATAAAAGATGTGAGCTTCCGAAAAGTTTTGGGGTTTGTAAAAGTAGAATTTTCTTGTGAAGAATTGTGTAGTTTCATGAATCTTGTGTGAGCTTCATGAAATGAGTGAGCATCATGAATTTGTTTAAAATGGATTCTTTGGTAGATCTTTGGTAAAGTGTTATTCATCAAGTGGATGGAAATGGAAATTAATAATGTACCATATAAGGTTTAAAACATATTGATTCAAGTTATCAAAAGAATAATAATATGAAATATCAGTGAGAACACCTTAGTTGAGGGATCAGTGAGCTTTCAAGTTGTGATTTGTTGTAAACTAGAGGGGAAAGCAGGTCCACTTTGAACATTGTAATCACAGTGAGGTTTAGTGGATTTGGTACATAGGCACACTGCATGTGTATGATCCTTTTACATAAACTAGTGAGGGTGATCCATGTAAAATTGTTGTGTGATGTGCATGTTTTAATTATCATATTATTTTCTATTATGGTAAGAAGAGATAAGGGTTTTTTTGTTTAATAAATATATAAGAACCAAAGAGACAATTGTTTTAATTTGTTATTCATTGATTCACCCCAAGGCATTTGACTTAGTTGGGAAAATAGTTGGTATTAGGGGAAAATTTTATTTTTTGTGTTTCTCTATAAGAGGATTCTATGGAATTTGTCAATCATAATGGAATTATGATATTTTATGGAAAAATCCTATATTATTGAATAATCTTATGCAACACTACTTCTTCTCTTTAGGAATGGATGTATTTATAATAGTGATGCATAGTTTTCTAGCCAATGTGGATAATTGTGTTTTTTTAAAAGTATCCCGAAGGGAATTTGATGTGGACACCAAAGGAATAAATGGTTTAGGGGGATCCCTATCCAATAAAATCTATATGAAGGTAAAATCATGTAATTCATCACATTCTATGTGGGAAAAGTTGAAAAATATTTATCAGGGTGACACAAAATTCCGAGAATCTATGTTTTAGGTTCTATGGAAAAAGTATGGTGATATGAGAATGAATCCCAATGAGTATGTTGATGTGTTCTATGACTAAGTGAATGTTTTTATGGAATCCATGCATGGTCTGGAAGAAATCATTGAATATGTAAATATTTTTAAGTACACCTGGATAAGAATTACACATTAGTTCAATCCAAAAGATTCCATGTTGGGAGATAAAGATCCAAAGAGGATGAAACTTTATATCTTACAAAGTACTCTTATCACATATGAGATGAGAAATTATGATAAATATATTTTGGAAAAGGGGAATTACAAAGAAGTGGCATTCAAGGCCATGAAAAAAACACTATTGAAGATAGTATAGAGGAAGACAATATGGATGAGTTCATTCGATTACTCTCCTAAAATCTACAAAGAGGAAGAAGATAGTTCAAAGGAAAACATCAACATGCATGATTTCGATGTTTAAATAATTGAAAACATATACCAAAGTTTCCTAATAAGTTTGAAGATAATGATGAAGATGATGAGGAAATTCCTAGGAAGATGTATTTAAGCAATATAAAAGGTAGAATAAGTACTGAGAGAAATTTATTAAAAAATAAGTATCTTATGTCAAAAGAAGATGATAGTTCAGAATAATTTGAGGCAGAAAATTTAGAGGACTGAAAGGATTATGAAAAAAATCTATATTGGAAGTTGTCAAAAATTTCAAAAAATGAAAAAAAATGTAGAAGGATAATTCAAAGGAAGAGTTTATTGTCAGATCAAAATAGAATATTTTCTTGAATAGATTGACATTTGGAGAAAAACAAGAAATCCAATAGGATGGGTAATGATTCAAAACTCTATATGAAATAGAAGGATGAAGATAAGTCTTATTTAAAGGCTTAAATTTAAAGGCATAAATTTTAAAATCTAGAAACCTTTTAAAAAGTCATTGAGTATATGCTCAATGTTAAAGAATAGACCAAATGTTTTGATAGTCTAACCATCATAGTAAAAGATCAAGTCAAACACATTGAATATCTTGAGGAGGATGTTGTTAATCTATTAATAAAGGTAAAAGATTAGGAGAAAATCTTGACTCTGGTAATGAGGAATAATAAGGTGATAAAAATGGTAAAATTATAATTCAAAGTTCCAGAAAAACAGAAAAAGGAGTGTCAGGAGAAGAAAATGATAGATCTGAATGATACAACTAGTATGGTGCTTGATCGAAAATAGAACTCATTAATGACTAAAGTAATACCACAAGCACTAAATCCAAGATTTAATAGTAATTTGGATACGAATCAGAACCAGAATATTTAGAGAACACAATAGACAACTAGTAGTGCATTAGTGACACACCTAAATGCACCTATCATTAGATGTTATTTCTGTGGAAATATTGGACACTCAAAAAATGTTTTTTCCATATCCGAAAGGTACCAAAGGTAACTAGAGAAATAGAAGAATCCAAATATAACTAAATATTATTTTATATCATTTTATGGTCATTGTTTATGGTGTGGAGGATTTAGACACATGTCCAGATATTGCAAATCAAGTATATAAAGGAATAAACTAAAAAAGACTTAATTTTTTTTATAAGAAACAACTCAAGTAACATTAAAATGAGTTGAAAAAATGAAATTGATTTGAAACATTACATGATTCAAGTGGGTTGTCATATTCTGTGAATGATCGATAATATAAGTAAAAGTAATTGATTATAAATAAAAGTGATGAACTCGAAGTAGTTGTAGATATTTCTTTCAAAGAATCAGATCACACATGAGTATGGGTCATTGATAGTGGATGAACCTCCCATATGATTGGGAATAAGGATCTGGTGATATGAATTATATATGATAAGGTTGTTATTTTAATATTTGGTAATGATGAAGGATTTGAAGGCATTGGCCCAAGAAAATCCATGTTTGGGGGAAAATACATGAAAAGTGAAGATATCTTAGTTGTTGAAGGCCTTAATCAAAACTTACCAAGTTTTAGTCAATTGTGAGAATCAAGACTTTCCATATGCTTTATCAAAAAAATTATGCTTCATCAATGAAAAATTTTGTGGAGTTGTTTTTCAGGGAAACTGTATGAAGGAGAATATCTACCTTGTGAGTGGAGAGTAAGATATGTTCTTTCTGTCCAAGGAAGAAGAAAATAGGCTATCACATAAACAACTTGGTGATTTGATCCAAAAATACTTAGAAGATCTTCTGAAATTACATGCTTTTAGAGATCTCACTAGGTTATCATGTGATCATACCCATATATGTGATGTTTATCAACATGGGAACATCATTCAAAATACATATACGGAAAAAAAGAAAAGGTCAAAAAAATTATTAAGTTAGTGAGTATTGATGTTTGAGGGCCTATTTCACCAATATATCTTGATGGGAGGAGAAATTATGTTCTCTTCAATGATGAATTATGTATAATGGAATGGGTCACAATCAACACCCTCAAGTCTTAGGTGTTTAGTTGTATAACACATTATCGTAGGGAAGTTAAAAATATTCTATGTCAAAAAAAACTAGATGTTTTGAAAATATAAATGAACATAGTTTACAAACATCCAAGTGAAATACTATCTTAAGAAACATGGGATAGGGAACCATGTTTCATCAATAATAACTCTAAATAAAATGGATTTGTTGAGAGAAGAAATCAGATTATGAAAAACATTTCTAGAATAATTCCCATTGAGAAAGACATTACAGAAATGTTTTGGGATGAAGAAATGATGAAATGAATCTATACATAAATTTGATCCTTTTTATGTATAAAAAAAGAGAATACTCCAATAAAGATATTGTATGGAAAGAAACCAAGAATGAAATAATTTTGAGTTCTTGGAAGTAAGTGCTTTATCCTCAATAAGGAGAAATATAGGAAGTTTTAATCTCATGGAGAAAAAGGGATATTTCTTAGCTACCCAAAAAAAATCAAATTAAATAAATGTTTCAATAAGAGGTTGGGAAAAGTTGTAGAATGGATTGATGTCAATTTCATAGAAAATGAACAAAATCTTCAGAAAATACATAAAAATTTTAAGGAGGATAATAAAGAAGAGATAAGAAGATCTGTGGGAGTTCCATTACCTAATTCTTACTCAAAATAAGATTCAGATAATTAAAAGAATTAACATAAACCTATATCTACATAGAGACTGAATATTTGATCCTAAATTGATAGAAAGAACATAATCAGTGATCATATATTGCCAATGAAAATAATAAGGATGAAGACTCTACAACAAGAATCTTTCATATCATAGGTAGAGCCAAATTGTTTTTAAAGAAGCATCAATAGATGGTATCTTGGTTCATGATGTGAATGATGAACTTGATAAAATATCGATGAATCAGACATGGGATATGTTTTCGAGATCAAAACATAATAATTTCATCAGGGCCAAATGGGTCTTTTGTTACAAGATCAATGAAGATGACACCATGATTTTAAACAAAAAATTATTAGTCTGAAAAGGGTACTCCTAGATAGAGGGTATCAATGTTTATAAGACATTTTATCCTCTTTCAAGACTAGATATTATCATATTATTCTTGGCCATAGTAGTTCATAGAATGTTCAATGTTTTAAAGATGTAATTCAAGTCATCATTTCTAAATGGGGTTCTATAAGAAGTAGTGTATATCAAGAATCCATATAGTCTTCTAATTCATGAAGATGATAACATATTTTTTCATCTAAGAAAGGTTCTATATGGGTTTGTCGAAGCACAGAGAGCATGGTATTCAATATTATATTAGTTTTTGAAGAATCTTGGTTTTTAGAATAGTGGATTCTATTAAAATTTCTATGTCAAAAATTACAAAAATCAAAGGATAACAGTGCTGGTGTATGTTCAAGATATAATATTTGGTGGATCAGATGAATTATTTCACAAACAATTTTCTAAATTCATGAAAAGTGATTTGGAAATGTAAATTATTGGTGAATTAACATCTTTTATTGGTTTAAAAGTGACACAAGGAAGGAATGAAACATTTATTTCAGAATCCAAATATGATGAGGTGGTTTTGAGAAGATTTTGAATGAATAATTCTGAGGAGATAATGAATTTTTTGGCTACCCATATTAATCTATCATGATATGAAGAAGTAAAATTTTTTAATGTCATAACATACATGAAGATCATTGGAAGTTTGTTATACTTAATAGTGACATAACCATATATTATTTTTTCCACATGCCAAGTATCACAGTATCGAAAAACTCCCAAATAAATCCACTAATTTAAAGTAAAAATAATAATACTTTAGTATATCAAGTGCACAAATGATGTCAGTTTTCTTTACAATGAAAAATATCAGTAAGAGTTATTGGGTTATACACGTGCAGATTGGGTTGGTTCAACAGATGATAGAAAATCAATGTGAGGTGGTGAATTCTATCTTGGTGAATTACATATTTCTTGTATAAGAAAGAAACAACATTGAATTTCATTAATCACTAAAAAAGATGAATATAGTATGGCCACTAAAAAATGAACACAATTATTCTGGATGAAGCAACAACTTGATACTTTGGGAGTTGAAGTGAATTCTCTAATCAAAATCTTTTGTGATAATTCAAGTAAAATAAATATTTGAAAAAATAAAGTTCATCACTCAACGAAAAATCACATTGAAATCAAATATTATTTTATCACGTAGAAGGTGGAGCATGGTCTTGTGATGTTGGGTTATGTTCTTATAGAACTATAGGTTTGATAAATTCTTTCAAAGGCCTTAGCCGAAGAGGCATTTGAGTGGAATTAATGGGATCCTAGTGTTAACTCGTCTTCCCACACATTAAAGAGTGTGGATGTGGGACCCCCATTCCCCAAGTTATGGTGTTTTTCTCTTGTGAGTTTAAATGTTTTCTTCATAATGTTGAAGTCACATATGAGTTCCCTTTGGATTCATTAAAAAAGTGGGAGAAAATATATTGATCGAGATAGGGGTAGAAGATGAAAGTGGGAAACAAATTTGGGGGATTTTTAAATATAATGATTCTAAATACGGTCAATCAAAGGTTATATGTCATGAAATATGGGGTTTATGATGAAAGAAGATGAGTGGTTTTGTAATGAGCTGATACCATGAGGAAGTTTTCATGAAACTCTTTTTTATCATGTTGAGCATGGATCATGTGGGATTAGAGTGTGTGTTGTTTAAATATTTTGTCACTATCTAAATCAAATGAAGTTAATTATGGAAGATTATGGAAGAATCTTTATTGAGTAATCAAAATGTGAAGATCTATCAAAAAATATATAGGGGATGATTGTTTAGAAAGAGTCCATCAAGGTAACATTTCAGTATTTTTGGCTTCATTGTATTTATTGATAAAGAAGGTGTACAAGATAAATAGTGGATTTATAGAATGGTTTTTGACTAGATATGTTGAAAAATATCCAAGAAAAATGAATGGATGATTTGGTGGTAGTACATAAAAGTGAGTATATATGGTGGCACCATGTCCTAGTGTTTTCCAAGTATTTTGGGTCTAAAATTAGGAGGATAACTCAAGATTCGAAAAATTTGGATTTCCATGAATTATTCATAAAAATATGGTGAATGCATGAATTTTGGGGTGATTGGATTTTCATGAATATGTTAAGCTTTACGTAGGTAGAAGATATCATGAAGGTCTGAAGGTTCATGAAACCCCGATGGAATAATGGTAAATCCCCAAAATTATGAGATGCTTCACCAACATAAAATTTACCTAGTGCTTCATAAAGAAAAGGAGGTTTGTGAACAAGAATTGGATGCTTCCCAAAAAGATCGGTGTGAGGTTTAAATATTTGAGATTGGTTTATAAGGACTATAAATTGTAATCTACTACCTTTATAAGAGAAAAATAAGCCTTAATAAAAATTCATAGGCTTTGAATTCGTGAATGTGATTCTTAAAGGTTGTTATTGTTAGAAATTTCCCCATGAAAGAGAGTTCCCTATGACTATGTAAGCTAAGTAAAAGTTATAAGGTTTTGAAAATATGGTTTCTTAATTAATGCTAAGTGAGATTAATGAAATAAGGTTTCTTCACAAAGGATAAGTGAGTGTTGTGATATGACGTTTCATCCCAAAGTATATGCGATATTCGTGAAATAGGCGAGCATCACGAAATAGGTAAGATTTGAAAATGTTGGGGGTGTTTGTGAAAGAATATTTTTTTTGAATAATTGGGTAGTTTCATGAAGGATGTGTGATCTTCACGAAAGAGGTGATCATCATGTAAGTGTTGAAACGGGATTTTCTAGTAGATCTATTGTAAAGTGTTAATCATAAAGTGTATGAAAGTTTAAATTAACGATGGACCAAACGAGGTGTAAAACATTTTTTTTCAAGTGATCAAAAGAAGAATCATATTAAGGAGTAGTGAGAAAAAATTAGTTGAGAGAGTAGTGTGATTTAAAATTTTTATTGGTTGTAAACTAGGGGATAGTGAGTCCTCTATAATTTTTTTTAACATCAGTGATCTTTAGTGGATTTGGAATATAGTCAAATTTCATGTGGAATCTCTTTAAAGAAGCTTAGTGAGGGTGAACAATGTAAAATAGCTATATCATGTGCATGTTTTAATTATCATATTATTCTCTACCACTGGAAGGAGAGAGAAGAGTTTTTTTAGCCCAAAAAAGATTCAAATAGACACTTGTGTTAATCTATCATTCCCTGCCCCCCCCCCCCCTCTCAGGGTATTTGATATATTTTTTCTATAAAACAAACACATATATCGGTTTAATCAGATCATTATCAGTCATTCATATGAAAGGAAAATGCATTTAAAATGAGTGGCTAGAATTCATTTCCATTCGTCCTTTGATAAGATAAAATGAACACAAATTAATCCAATTAATTATATTATTAAACAACTAATTCATTTTATCTTATTCCATCCAATATTCCTGTAGATTATCATTTTTTGTGATTTTAAATAAAACTAATAACTTTATTTTATTTGAAATTTAGTAAAAAATAGTACACATCTGTGTACATGGAAGAAACTCAGTGTATACTTGTTTGAACAACTTAGTATGGTCCTTGTTATATACAATTCACTCACATGACATATTGCACACATGACATGTGTCATAATTTCTTTGTATATACTTTCAAATTAATTACACACAAAACATATGAAAATTATGTGTCTTGTATAATTTAATGCATGCTGATCCTTTTAGTAATCAACAACCATAAATGAATTATACTTTTTAATATTACATAAAATTAATTGAGAATTTAATATAACATAAAACATAAAAATAAACATGTACTATCAATTAAATGTATTACATGTCCTAGGTCAATGAGGATTAATGTAGTAATTAATTAAATTTTATATTTCTATGAAAATAGGTAAAACACACAGTGTGTGAAGGCTGTCCATAAGATGTGTAATTTAATTTTTTTAGTGTCTTTAGTAAATTACTAAGTAATTTGAGTGTACTTACCATATAAATTTATGAGGTAAAAAACATATAGGATGGATACATGATATGTACACCTAGTTTTATGACTTCTATCCTGTATAAATTGTGTATGAATTACACATGGTGTTTTAATTACATAATGCATTATGGACTCATGTTTTCTAATGTAAAAACACATGGAATACATGGTGTCATGGAAATATACACTATGTGTAGTCTAATTAAACTTTGATCCACCCCTATCTGTTCTATTTTTTGTGTTTTTAATACACATTGTACGTATTCACTATACGATAACTATGAGTACACACGTGTGTCTTGGTGCAATGAATAATGATACATGATGGGTGGATAACAAGTGCATGTTGTGTAACCCTGTGTTATTTTTTAGAGTTCTTGAAACCTCTGTATGGTTTCTTTAGATGTCTTATTAATTAATTGTTAACTCATCTTGGTTATGTGAGTGAGAAATGACGACTAGGAAAAATAGATCCCGATGATAGATTAAAAATGAATTAAAACATGAAATGAAAATTAAATTTTAAATTTTTAATGGAAAAAAATAAAATAAATAATTAATTCAACGT
This sequence comes from Viscum album, assembly GCA_963277665.1. Lineage (NCBI taxonomy): Eukaryota > Viridiplantae > Streptophyta > Magnoliopsida > Santalales > Viscaceae > Viscum > Viscum album. Next base: position 113,489,454 of record OY728125.1, on the reverse strand, counting down.
CCTGATATTTTATGGAATATCTTTATAACAAATTAAATTTAAAATTTACGATAGCTTTCGTTACACACAACAATGAGTTTTAATGAACAGAGACATACTATTAATGTTCTTATTTAAACATGACTATTATAACCTAGCTATTAGACATGAATATATGAATCGGAATAAACACACTTTAAAAAACAAGTTTAATGGTTTTATATAAATAGAAAATATTGATAAAAAAGTATATATTTTTTGTTAAATTATTTATATGTTTCAAAAATATAATTTTTCTAAAAAAATGTTTTTATTTATTTTATTGAATGAATAATAAAAGTAATTTATTATAATTTTAGAAAATATATCTGAAAAAATTAACTTCACTTTTAAATATAAATTTCAAAATTATCTTTGAGTGAAATTTTGATAATTTATTGAAAAGAATAATTTTTTTGATGAATAGTAAAAAAATTACGGATTTTTATTAAAAACAATATTTTAATTTAAATCATTTACAAGATCTATTTTATTTTAAGATTATATTAAAAGTAAAATTAGTTCAATTATATATTTATTAATCTTATTTAGTACTTTGGAATCATTTTCATATTGAATTTTGATACTAAAATGTTTTATAATTATGAAAATTTCTCCCTTTGGAAAACCTCTTTTCATCACATTTATGAGTTTTTAAAATTATATTATGACACTTACATGAGTTTAATTTCATAAAATTTATTCCATATTTGGAATTGAAATAATTTATATTATATAATAATTTCAAATAATTTTTGTTTCGTAAATATTTTTTAAAAAATAAAAATCAATTAATGTGTTTAAGTTTAAAATGAGCTTTTGTGCATTACATACACATGTGTTAAAATTAATTTTCAACAAACATAAGGTACATATTTAATAAGTTTAATTTAATATTTATAATCAATGGGTAAAAATTATCTAATAAGTATCATTTTAATTTTACTCTTAAATGTTAAATTACCAAGGAAAATAAAGAGTCTAGTTACCATGGTTAAAAATAAAATGGTAAAAGTGAGTAAACTTAGAGGTTAAGGAAATAAATGTTTAAAACATTTGTTTTTTTTCGGATTTTCCTATACCATATTATAATCCCACTAATTTATTTATGAAATTTGGAGTCACATGGCATGAGTATGACTCACCATTATTGAATAGTTTTGGATATTTTCAAAAATACAACTGCATCTCAATTATAAAAGAGACCTCCTCCCCCCACTTCTTCACACAAAATAAGTAATTTTTCTCATCCAAAAAAATATAAAAACCTCTCTCAAAAAATCCTTATCCACATTATATAGCTTCTTTTATTCCCGAAATACCAATCGTAGGGTCCTTAATAAGAGATCCAAAGGAATTTATTCTAAGTAAAGTTAACTGTCTTCACTAAAATCTTGATTTTTAATTTTTATATTAAAAAATTACTTCATATTATATTAATAAAATCATAATAAAACAATTATCTAAAATATAATTAGTTTTTATTATGTTTATAACATAACCTATATCCATCTCCACCTTCATCAAATGAGAAACAAAACCATCAATTGTGTGTATGACAAACTACCGCATCAGGAACTGATGTTATTCATTTTCCATCACCTAATCTCACAAAAGGATAAAATAATGGATTTAAATTATATATATTATATTAATAAAAAATAATTATATAATTATAATATAAAATATGCCTTCTTACTTTCCATTCTTTAGGAATACAATAATGTCACTCATGTGTATTACGGACTACCGCTTCACGAAGCGATGTGATTCATTTTTCACTTACGCTTTACATGAAAGGTAATAAAGATGGGTTTAATGAATATATGTGATATATATCAAATAATAATTATTCTATAAAGGTGATATATTATTTATCTTTCTTTCTTTCTATTCACTGAGAAAATGGAAACTACATTTACGCATTCGTACGAACTACAATCTTAATGAACGATGTAATTTATTTTTATCTATAACTTTATGGAATTTATATAAATTCATATATAATTTATATATATTATATTTATATCATTGTTAAAAATATTAATATTACTAAACCATGATCAAATTAAAATGATTGAAAATATAAAACCAAAACATACATGAAAAGTGAATCAGTTATTACCTGAAATGTGATTTTAGCAAGGAATTGTTGATAAAAGAGAAGTAAAAGGTCATAAGTAATTAATATATGGTATGATATATATGATTATGTTTATTTAATATATTTATAATAAACCTATATTTATTATATAGAAGTTCTGAACATGTATGAAGAAATTCAATACTTGAGGTAATGGATTTTTAGTCTGTTTTTTATTTCTGGGGGACATATGCCATATTCACTAGTCATTTATTTTTTTGGTGTATATGATGACTATTAATATCCTTAATTAAATTAAATTTTATTTATTAATTGATGTTATTATTTCATGGGACTTATGGTTAAAACATTTCAAATTTCTAAGGGATTTTCATCTCAATTGTTTTTGTTGGGACACATGCCTTATACACCACTTGTTTCTTTTGTGTGGTGTATATGATACCCATGAATTTTATTTTTGATATTTTTCATGATAGTTGTGGGAAATACATTTTGATATTATTTTATTTATTTAATGGGGCTTATTATTCTAAAGATATCAAAGTAGTAATGGTTTAATGTTACAATCTCATTGCTTAACAGGATTGTATATAATATGCTTCCAATGATGAGATATTAATATATAACTCTCAAAAAACACTTTTATGTTATTATAATATGTTTATTTCTTGAAAATACATGTTTTAATTTCATTTTTATCTCTTCAAGTATTAAAGATACCAAAATAATGTTTTTAAGAAAAATTGAGTTCATTTATCTCTTCTGTTAAAAACGGGTTTTTACAGATCCATGTATTCTAAAATTGTAATAATGAAAGTTTTTACTATTTGACAATAATTGTTTAAATACAATTTTAAACATGTTTTAATTTTTTTTAAATGGTTTAAAAGGAATATTCATGTCATTTTTAAAATAATTTCTTTTTGTATTTTTCCTAAAATGTGGATGTAATATTTATTTTAACATGTACGACATGAACATAATTTTATAATATCAGGAAAACCCAATGTTTTAAGCATAATTTATAAGTATAATAAGTTATTTTAAAAAAATATATATATTCACAATGTTTTCTGAACTTTAAGTTTTGAAAAGGTTATTTTAAATGTTGAAATATTGTTTTCTTCAGGAAATGTTCCAAGTGATCTTTTAAAACCATTTTCCATCTAAGATGACATCCTTTGATATAACTAATTATTTAATTGGGATATGATCCAATGGTACCATAATTATAATTTCATTTAGTGTATTATGATTATTATTAATATATTTTCATGAAATATGTTCCCTTTTCATGGGTAATGCTTTTAAAAAATGATGAAATGATTATTGAACATGTTTATTTTCCATGGGTTATCCTATGATGAAATGTTTATGAAATCTCTTTCTTTTCATGTGTTATGATATGATGAATGTTTTATGATCTTGTGAAACACATATGAATTGTTTTAATTATGTGATGGTGGTTATGTTATAACCAAGGACAGTAGTTACAGTATAACCAAGGATGATGGTAATGTTATAACCAAGCATAGGTGGGACCCATATCTCCCTTCAATTAATTGGGTACAGTTTTATATATCATGAGATAATTTTGGGAAACAATATTTTTTTATTGATCTAATGTGGAAAATAGGCCAATTTTCTTGATCCAGTATAGGCAACAAGTGATGATGCATTTTCTATTATGAAATAAGAAACATTTGATGATGTCTAATCCATTATGAAATGAGAAACAAGAGTTGATTCCTTGTACATTATGATTTTATGGTCTTGTATGTTAACCATTTCATAAAAAATTATTATTATACATATGATGGTTCTACACTTATATGACATAAAATTATGGTTTATGATTTATTTCTAATGATTTATCACTCTTATGATTCATGTATTCAAAAATTATAATGTTTATTCCAAGAATCATGTTTAAAATTCATGATAGATTGTGTATGAATGTTTTTTTTTATATTAATGATATAACACCCTTATTGTTATCTACCTTCATATGATCACTGATTTATATCTACCATGCTTTCCCTTATTGAGCATCTGAGCTCACCTTTTCTTATATTTCCTTTCCAAGGGTTATGAATAAAGGTTTTATGTAGAGTAAGTCTATTAGGAGTACTGAATGAGAAGTTTTTTCTGGTAGATGATGAATCTATTTAATGAAATAATAATATAGTGTCTCTAGTATCAAAATACACTAAAAAATTATGATTCTCTAGTGAGTTATTGTGAAATATATTGAATATTAATCTATTAAGATGTAATATCTATGTATGAAAAGTGTAGGTCATTATATTTGGTATCAGAGGAAGGATTATTTATCATTTGGATACTAGGATGATAAAACTTTAGTGACAAACCTTTGTTTTATCCCAAGTATTTGATAACATCATACCTTTTTTGGTAAGTAAGAGATTATGTTAATTACTTGGAAATAAATAATTATCTGGATACTACAAGTGGAAGTAGTTTTGGTACAAATGTACCTAGAGTAACGAATCAGAAAATTATGCATTAATCTCAAATCTAGTGTTACCTACTACATGACAGGGATCATTATTGTGCACCTAGTTTGACACTCTTGGGGTATATTCTTTGGTTAATTAAAATTTTCTTTATGAACCACCAGGAATGATTTGAATAGATGATGATCATGGATGATGAAATTTAAACTTAAGGATTTATTGAACTAAAATAAGATGTATTAATTTAGACAACCTATAAACTATTCTTTAAGACTATGTGTTTTATCACAATGAATAGTGTTACTCACACTTTGCATTTTAGTTTCAGTAAATGTATAGAATCTAAAGAAATTGTGATAAAATTGAATGTAAAAAAACAATGCAATGATTTTATTCCTGAGTAACCAAAGATTATAGGATCTAGAATGAAAAATATCATTACTATTCTCTAAAACATTTCTTAATCTACGAATCATGTAGAGTATCTAAACGATAAAAGGAGGGAACACCATTCTATCGAGTCCTTCATGCGGAAACATATACCTTCATTTAGTGGTTCTATTGATCCACTAATTTCTAATCTATGAATCAGTACCACTGAAAAGGTATTTTTCATTATCCAGTGTTTAGATCAAAAAATATTTATTTTGGTTATTTATTTTCTAGAAGGATTAGCCGATCAATTGTCGACTCTTATAAAGAATGCGAGCCAATAAGAAAAAATTGTCTGTATGGAGGGGGATGAGTTAAAGAGATTATTTTCCAATAACTACTTTCCTCATATTCTTTGTACAAATATGTAGAAGGAAGTACTTGAGATAAAGGATAAGAATGATGCTTTTTTTGGTGTCTATAATGAAAATTTTACAAAACATGTGAGGTATTCTTTTGGCATTATCATCTATCCTCAAAGAATGGTTGATCGATTTTCTAGTGGATGAAACACATTTTTCTGAAATGTTTTTTCCATAAGGGACTTCATTAACAATAAAGAAATTGTTTAATGTTTTGTCAATGTAAAAAAAAGTATTGGAGTTACCCATTAATCTCATAGGGTAGATAAGATAAAAAAATATGGAATTCAAAGAAAACTCTGAAAACCATGGAGAGAATAAGTTGAGAATTCATTCATAATTTATGTTTGGAATAAAACATAGAATAAATTTTATTAAGGGGACTATTAAAATATTTATGTATAAAAAGTAAGGTCATCAAGGGGTTGAGTTATTAATTAATGGGAATAAGTTATATAATGATGTAAATAAATAGAAATATCTATAGAATTCACCATCCACAATACAGTGTTTCAAATTCAAAGAGTATGGGAATTATTTGAATCAATTCCCCAATCCATGGCCTAATGAGAATGATAGTCCATAATAACCTCTATAGTAAAAGGAAAAAGGGAAAGCTTATGAAGTGAAAATAGTTTAATAGAATCATGATAATTAGGGAACACTTATCCTTTACTCCTTAGTTTGGAATTTCATGTCTGATTTTGTGTGACTGATTCCTATAAAAATCATATTGTTTATCCTTTTGTGAAATTTTATGTGATTCTCAGCATCATTATCACCCTTTAAATGGATTTTGGAATAACTAAATCCCATTAAATATTCTATCTATGCATGGATGAACCCAATATTCTAATAGAAATGGTTTTGTATAATACATGAGATTATTAATGGAATATAGGGTGAATTATATTTAGGAAGCATATATGTCTTCATATAAAATTAACTTAAGAGTTTTGGATACCATGATGGGTTTATTAGTTTAATCTCGATCATAAATTCAAATTATTAGACAACCGTTTTTTTGTTTTATGTATTGGGTCCTTATCAAGATTATTGATATTTTAAGAGACATTTATGGCAATACAACCCTTTAGTTTTGTATATGTTTTAGAGGAAAAACTATTTTAGATGGAATTACATTACATTTTCAAGACATAAGATTAAATGTATCTTGGTTACCTTTATAGTTTATATTTTCCTTGATGTTGAGGTAATTATGAGAAATTGAAATTTGGGTATGTTATTGGAATTATGTTAATATTGTTTTGGAAAAATATAACCTTCAGGTTGGGTGACACCCTATTAAATCTGGTAAAGACTTGGGATATTAACCCACAACCGAATGAAAATAAGGGTATAATACCTTCCACTACACTACATGAAATAGTATTTCTCGTTGGAAAACATGAAGGGAGATATTTTTGAGTATGTATATTTGTTATAAGTAGTTCAAAAAGTTATGGCTAAGAGACAAAAATTATAAGGGGATGTTACAACCATTACCCATACCAAAATGTAAATGGTAAAAAACACCATGGATTTTGTCGTTGGACTCCCCAAAACATCTAAAAGGAAAAATACTAAATGGTTTATAGTCGATTTTCTTATAATTTTATCACAATTCATTTCTATCATAGAATATTTCTCTCCGGATCAGATTTTCGGGATAAACATTAAGTGGTAAGTTTGAATGGATCACTACACTCCATTGTATCTGATCCGGATCTAAGACATACCTTTAAGTTATAGAAAAGTCTTCAGTAGGATCTAGATGTGGAGTTAAGTTTCATAATTTTATATCATCTTAGTATAGATGGTATGTCTAAGTGAACAATTCATACACTATAGGATATGTTGATATCTTGTTCAATGGATTTAAAAGTGGTTGGGATCAACACTTTTCTTCAGTTGAGGTTTCTTACAATAATTTATTTTACTCAATCATTCAGATGGATCCTAATGAATACCTCTAAAAAAATAAGTTTAAAACTATAATGTGATGGTTTGGATTCGGAGAAATAAAGATATTGGTTCTAGAGATATAAAATGAAATGGAAATGATGGTTAGATCCATTTAGAAACACATAAGGGTGGTAAATATTCAAAAGAAAAGTAATGCGGAAAATTATTAACACGATCTAGAATTTGAAGTTGGTAAGAAGGTTTTTCTTTGAATTTATCCATGGATTAAAGTCATGAGATTTGTAAATAAGGATAAAATAATCCTTAGGTATATTGATCCCTTTATAATTCTTGATCATATCAGAACATTATATTATCACAAGCCCTTCCAAAAAACCTCTCTCATGTTCACAATGTGTTTCATGTATCTCTCTTGAGGAAGTAAATACATAATACAAAACATATAATAAACTCAAAGGTCATAACACTAGATTATAATTTTTATTATTTGGAACAAACTATAGAGATTTTGGATCATATAGATAATTTTTGAAAAAACGATACCACTCACCTTGTCAAAATCTTGTTCTAAAACCACCAGCTTGAGGAAGCTATGTGGGAACTTGAAGATGTAATAATGAAGAAGTATCCTCATTTTTTTATATAAAAGTTAAATAATTTCATGTATGAAATTAATTTTTAAGGGGGGTAGAATGTAACACCCATATATTTTGTGAAATATTTTTTAAAATGAATTTAAATTCTTTGAGAGCATGTGTTACATGCAACACTAAGTTTTAACGAACCACGATATACTATTAATATTATTATTTAAACATGATAATTATAACTAAGTTGGTAAACCTGGGGGTATGAATAAAAAGAAACAAAATTTAAATATTATGTATGATGGTTTTATAAAAAAATAGCATTGATAAAAAAGAACTTAGTTTTTATTAAAGTCTTTCTATATTTTGAAAATACTATTTTTCTAAAAACCTGTTTTTATAGATTTTTGTGAAAAAATAATAAAATTAATTTTTTTTACTCCTTTAGTAATTTTAGTTGAAAAAAAAGTTCATTTTTAAAATCTACATGTAAAATTATCTTTGAGTCTATTTTTGAAAATGTTTTGAAAAGATTAATTTCTCGATGGTTAGTAAAAAATATTATTTTTTATTTAAACCAATCTTTTCATTTAAAGAAGTTACAAGATAGATTTTATTTTAATATTGTTTTAAAATTAAAATTATTTCAAATAAAAATTTATTAATTAAATATAGGTAATTGGAATAATTTTATATATTGAATTTTCAAAATAAAACTCTCTATACTTATGAATATTTTCTTTTTCGAAAACTGCTTTTTATCACATATGTGGGTTTTATTTTAAAATAAAATTTTCCAATTTTGAAAATATAAATTGATAAAATAGAATCCATGTTATGAATAACAATAATTTATATTATATAATAGTTTGAAAATATTTTTTTTATTAATTATTATTAAAAATAATAAAAATTAATTAATATGGTTAAGGTTAAAACTGGGTTTTGTGCGTTACACAATCATGTGTTAAAATTTATTTACAACATACATAGTATAAATATTTACTAAATTTTATTCCATATTTACAATAAATGGATCTAAATTATCTAATACGTATCATTTTAATTTTATTTATAATAGCTAAATTACCTAGGTAAGTAAAAATAGACTACAAACCAAGGAGGAAAATAAAATTATAAAAGTGAGTAAACTTAGAGTTTAAGGAAGAACATGTTTAAAACAAGGTTTTTTGTGTGTGGAGGTGTGGATAATCCGTAAAATCCTATATCTATAAAATTTTTATGCACATTACATTATATAGACTCCACATTATTGAATAGTTTCGGGTATTTACAAAAATGTAACTCATCCCCAATTATAAAAGGAGACATCCTCCCCAAACTTATTCCTAACACATAAGTCATTTTTCTTTAAGAAAACACACCCAAATATCCCCAAAAAATAGTTATCCAAGTTCTATAGCTTATTTTTCTCAAAAAATACCAATTATATTGTCCTTATTAAGAGATACAAATCATGTTATTCAAAGAGTTCAGAGTGAAGTTGATTATCTTCACTAAACTATTTCTTTTTAATTTTTATCTTACCACTATCACTAATGTTCTATTAATTACAATATAATAACACCCATAACTAACTTTCACTGATATTTTATTAATTATAGTCCATAACCTATATCCATCTCATCCTCTATCAAATGGGAAACTAAACTGTCGATTGTGTGTATAGCGAACTACTACCTCACGAACAGATGTAATTCATTTTCCATCATTGACTCCCATGAAAGTATAAAATTATGGAATTAAATTATATATATTATATTCAAAACATAATTATACTTATGTAATTATAATATCATGTATAACATATTACTTTCTATTCCGTGGGAATGTGATATCGTCGCTCGTGTGTATTGAAGATTACCACCTCGTGAAGGGATGTGATTTGTTTTTCACTTACAATTTAAATGGACTGTAATAAGGTTAAATTTAATGAATATATGTGATATATATGAAATATTAATTACTATAGTAATTTGATATATTATTTACTATATTTAGTTCAATCAATCGACAAAATGGAAACAATGTCCATGTGTATGTACTATATACCATCTCTAAGAATAGTATAATTCATTTTCTATCTATAGATTTATTAGATTACTCAAAATATATATAATGAATATATAAGATATTTATATCATGGATAACATTATAGATATGATTTAACCATGATCAAAGTAAAAGGACTGAAAATACCAAACCAAACATACATGAAAAATGAAAAAGTTATTACACAAAACATGATTTTAACAATGATTTGTTAATAAATGAGAAATAAAGGTTTATAAGTAAACCATATATGGTATGATATATTTAATTTTGGTTTTGGAATATATTAATAATAAACCTATATTTATTATATATTAGGTCCAAATTTTTATGAAGAAATCCAATACTTTAGTTAAGGTATTTCTAGTCTCTCTTTTATTTCTAGGGTACATATGCCTTATCCACCACTCATTTCTTTTGTTTGGTGTATGTAATGACCCTTTTACATGTTATATAATGAATATAATTATAAAAAGTATATTTAAAGATCCAATTTATGTTTCTATTTCCTGAGGCTGATGGTTCAAAAGTTTCTAATATGGTAAGGGATTTTGGGATCACTTTTATTTTTTGTGGGACACATGTCTTATACACTACTTGTTTCTTTTATACAGTGTATATTCTACATATGAAAATATATAGTTTTATCCTTATAATGACAATTTTTTATATAAATATCCATATTATGTTCTTGGATTCATAACTATTATGATTCAATAGATACGAAATTGGTAATAGTTTAATGTCACAATCTTTTTATTTAATGAGATTGATTATGATAAGCTTTAAATGATAAGATTTTGTGATATCACACTCAATAAACTCATTTAATTTATTCTACTATTATTAATTTTTTAAAATAAAATTTTTTCATTCATTTTACTCTCTTAAAAGATTAAAAAGACCAAAATAATGCTTTTAAGTAAAAATGTCTTAATTTCCCTCTTTAATTGAAAACCCTTTTTCTATATCCTTGTTTTATGAAAATGTTTCAAAGAATTTTATTACTATTTTCAAATAATTTTTTAAATACATTTGTACAAAGTTTTGGATTTTCTTAAAAATGTTTTAAATAGAATATTCGTTTCATTTCCCATATAAGGCCATTTATTCATTTACGCAAAATGTGAAAGGTATCTTTACGTGTACATCATGAAGAAAATTTTCCATTTTCATTAACAATTTTTTTTAAATATTAGTTTATAAGTATAAAAGGTTTTTTTAAATAAATTTATTTTTAATTGTTTTTACTTTTAGTTTTGAAAAGTTAATTATCAAAAGTGAGAAGTTTATTTTACTCCAGAAATGTTCCAAGTGGTCTTTTGAAATAATTTTCCATATAAGATGACACCCTTTGATATTACATACACCTTAATAGGGATATTATATAATGGTAACATAATTATTATTTCATTAGGTGTTTTATGATTTTGATTAAGAGATATTTATGACACCCATTCTTTTTCAAATGTTTATTCTATGACGAAATGACGAGATGTTTATTGATCATATTTATTTTCTATAGGTTATGCTGGGATAAAATGTTTATGAAAATACATTTATTTTATTGGGTTATGTGTTGAGTCAGAAGTTTTAATTATTACTTTTCTATTCGGTTAGTTTTTTAAATAAAAAAATTCTTAAAACATGTTTACTAACTTTTTATATACCATGTTTTTGAGTATTTGTTTTGTAAAAACCATTAACTTTTACAATACATATAAAAAGTTTTAAATTATAATGAATATAAACATTAAATTATTCATTTTGATTATTGTAATGAGTTTGTGTTCGATAAATTAGACTCACCTTTATCAAAACATAAGTTACACTGTAGTCATGTATTTCATATTGAAAAAAGTATTAACAATGGGACTGATACGGGTACTGATACATCAAATTAACACTCATAAGGATTACCATACATAAATTATTAAGATATTCCATCATAATTACGAAATTTTATAATCAGAATACGGAAGAATTATTTCTCATGTATGGAAAATATTTAGCACTATGATGGTGTTAATCAATATAACATGAGACATTCATTTATGTTGAGCTATCGAGTGGCAAGTGTCTGAGTTTATTGTAACAAACTTGGAAATATTACCGTTGGAGCATTGTCTTTAAATAATGAGTCATTTGTAGAGTTTGGAGCTATTTGATTACTTTCGCTCTTGAATATTACACTACATGAATCACTCTTTCTTAACCTACGTATTTCTTGAGAGTATTTTTTTTCTAAAAAAACCTTGCTAGTTTGTATCATTTTGATATTTTTTAATTGTAAACTACATCTGATCATTATTATGATTCAGGGAATCCAGGGATAGAAATATGTTGAATCCAATATTCATATTGAGATATTAAAGGGATAGTATGAAAGATCCAATCATCATATCTAATACTTCTTGGGATATGAAGATAGTGAAAATTTGATCTTCCTAGTGAGTGATTTCATGGATAAAATTATAGATATGATTTAACCATGATCAAAGTAAAAGGGCTGAAAATACCAAACCAAACATAGACGAAAAATGAAAAATTTATTACACAAAAAATGATTTTAACAATGATTTGTAAATAAATGAGAAATAAAAGTTTATAAGTAAACCATATATGGTATGATATATTTAAGTTTGGTTTTTGAATATATTAATAATAAACCTATATTTATTATATAATAGGTCCAAATTTGTATGAATGAATTCAATACTTTAGTTAAGGGATTTCTAGTCTCTATTTTATTTTTGGGGTACATATGCCTTATCCACCACTCATTTCTTTTGTGTAGTGTATGTAATGATCATTTTTTATGTTATATAATGAATATAATTATAAAAAGTATATTTAAAGATTCAATTTATGTTACTATTTCATGAGGTTGATGGTTCAAAAGTTTCTAATATAGTAATGGATTTTCGGATCACTTTTATTTTTGTGGGACAGATGTCTTATACACTACTTGTTTCTTTTGTGCAGTGTATATTCTCCCCATGAAAATATATATTTTTATCCTCATAATGAAAATAATTTTATATAAATATCCATATTATGTTCTTAGTTTCATAAGTATTATGATTCAATAGATACCAAAGTGGTAATGGTTTAATGTTACAATCTTATTATTTAATGAGATTGATTATGATAAGCTTCCAATGATAAGATTTTAAGATATAACACTCAATAAACTCATTTATTTTATTCTACTATTATTAATTATGTAAAATAATTTTTTTTATTAATTTTACTCTCTTAAAAAATTAAAGGGACCAAAATAATGTTTTTACGAAAAAATGTCTTAATTTCCCTCTTCAGTTGAAACCCTTTTTCCATATCCTTGTTTTATAAAAATGTTTTACAGATTTTTTTTACTATTTTCAAATAATTTTTTAAATACATTTTTACATATTTTTGGATTTTTTTAAAAATTTATTAAATGAAATATTCATGTTATTTTCCATATAAGGCCCTTTTTTCTTTTACGCAAAATGTGAAAGGTATCTTTACGTGTACATCGTGAAGAAAATTTTCAATTTTCATGAACAAAAAATATTTTAAATATTAGTTTATTAGTATAAAAGGTATTTTAAAATAAATGTTTTTTTAAAATGTTTTTTGTACTTTTAGTTTTGAAAAGTTAATTTTCAAAGTGAGAAGTTTATTTTACTCAAGAAATGTTCCAAGTGGTCTTTTGAAATAATTATCCATATAAGATGACACCCTTTGATATTACATAGTCCTTAATAGGGATATGATCTAATGGTAACATAATTATTATTTCATTAGGTGTTTTATGATTTTTATTAAGTGATATTTATGAAACCCATTCTTTTTCGAATGGTTATTCTTTGAAAAAATGACGAGATGTTTATTGATCATGTTTCTTTTCTATAAGTTATGGTGGGATAAAATGTTTATGAAAAAACTTTTATTTTAATGGGTTATGTGTTGAGTCAGAAGTTTTAATTCTTACTTTTCTATTCAGTTAGTTTTTTAAATAAAAAACATTCTTAAAACATGTTTACTAACTTTTTATGTACCAAGTTTTTCAGTATTTGTTTTGTAAAAAACATTACCTATGACAACACATATAAAAAGTTTTAAATTATAATGAATATAAACATTAAGTTTATTCATTATGATTATTGTAATGAGTTTTTGTTCGATAAATTGGACTCACCTTTATCAAACCATAAGTTACACTGTAGTCATGTATTTCATATTGACAAAAGTATTAACAATGGGACTGATAAGGGTACTGATACATCAAATTAACACTCATAAGGATTAAAATACAGAAATTATTAAAGAATTACATCATAATTATGAAAGTTTATAATCAGAATACGGAAGAATTATTTCTAATGTATGGAAAATATTTAGCACTATGATGGTGTTAATCAATAAAACATCAAACATTCATTTATGTTGAGTTATCGAGTTCCAAGTGTCTGATTCTGTTGTAACAAACTTGGAAATATTACCATTGGAGAATTTTCTTTAAATAATGAGTCATTTTAAGTGTTTGGAGCTATTTGATTACATTCGCTCTTGAATATTACACTACATGAATCACTAGTTCTTACCCTGTCTATTTCTTGAGAGTATTTTTTTTCTAAAGAAATATTGTTAGTTTGTATCATTTTGATATTTTTTAATTTTAAACTACATATGATCATTATTATGATTGAGGGAATCTAAGGATAGAAATATGTTGAATCCAATATTCATATTGAGATATTAAAGGGATTGTATGAAAGATCCAATCATCATATCGACGACTTCTAGAGATATAAAGATAGATAAAATATTATCTTCCTATTGAGTGATTTCATGGATAACATTATAGATATTATTTAACCATGATCAAAGTAAAAGGACTGAAAATACTAAACCAAACATACATGAAAAATGAAAAAGTTATTACACAAAACATTATTTTAACAATGATTTGTTAATAAATGATAAATAAAATTTTATAAGTAAAACATATATGGTATGCGATATTTAATTTTTGTTTTGGAATATATTAATAATAAACCTATATTTATTATATATTAGGTCCAAATTTGTATGACGAAATTCGATAATTTATTTAAGGGATTTCTAGTCTCTCTTTTATTTATGGGGTACACATACCTTATCCACCACTCATTTATTTTGTGTGGTGTATGTAATGACCCTTTTACATTTTATATAATGAATATAACTATAAAAATTATATTTAAATATTCAATTTATGTTACTATTCCATGAGGCTGATGGTTCAAAAGTTTCTGATACGGTAAGGGATTTTCAGATCACTTTTATTTTTGTGGGACACATGTCTTATACACTACTTGTTTCTATTATGTAGTGTATATTCTACCCATGAAAATATATAGTTTTATCCTTATAATTAAAATTATTTTATATAAATATCCATATTATGTTCTTAGTTTCATAAGTATTATGATTCAACAGATACCAAAGTGATAATGGTTTAATGTTACAATCTTATTATTTAATGAGATTGATTATGATAAGCTTCCAATGATAAGATTTTATAATATAACACTCAATGAACTCATTTATTTTATTGTACTATTATTAATTATGTAAAATAAATTTTTTTCATTCATTTTACTCTCTTAAAAGATTAAAGGGACCAAAATAATGTTTTTAAGAAAAAATGTCTTAATTTTTCTCTTCAGTTGAAAACCCTTTTTCCATATCCTTGTTTTATAAAATTGTTTTACATAATTTTTTGAATATTTTAAAATAATTTTTTAAATACATTTTTACATATTTTTGGATTTCTTAAAAAATGTATTAAATGGAATACTCATGTCATTTTCTATATAAGGGCCTATTTTCTTTTATACAAAATGTGAAAGGTATCTTTATGTGTACATCGTGAAGAAAATTTTCCATTTTCATGAACAAACAATATTTGAAATATTAGTTTATAAGTATAAAAGGTATTTGAAAATAAATGTATTTTTAATTTTTTTTTTGTTCTTTTAGTTTTGAAAAGTTAATTTTCAAAGTGAGAAGTTTATTTTACTCAAGAAATGTTACAAGTGGTCTTTTGAAATAATTTTCCACATAAGATGACACCCTTTGATATTACATATGCCTTAATAGGGATATGATCTAATGGTAACATAATTATTATTTCATTAGGTATTTTATGATTTTGATTAAGAGATATTTATGAAACCCATTCTTTTTTGAATGGTTATTCAATGATGAAATGAAGAGATGTTTATTGATCATGTTTCTTTTCTATAGGTTATGCTGGGATAAAATGTTTATGAAAAAACATTTATTTTAATGGGTTATGTGTTGAGTCAGAAGTTTTAATTCTTACTTTTATATTCGGTTAGTTTTTTAAATAAAAAAATATTCTTAAAACATGTTTACGAACTTTTTATGTACCAAGTTTTTTAGTATTTTTTTTGTAAAAAACATTACCTTTTACAATACATATAAAAAGATTTAAATTATAATGAATATGAACATTAAATTTATTCATTATGATTATTGTAATGAGTTTTTGTTTTATAAATTGGACTCACCTTTATCAAACTATAAGTTACGCTGTAGTCATGTATTTCATATTGACAAAAGTATTAACAATGGGACTGATACGGGTACCGATACATCAAATTAATACTCATAAGGATTACTATACAGAAATTATTAAGGAATTCCATCATAATTACTGAAGTTTATAATCCGAATACAGAATAATTATTTCTAATGTATGGAAAATATTTATCACTTTTTTGGTGTTAATCAATACAACATCATACATTCATTTATGTTTATCTATCGAGTGCCAAGTGTCTGATTCTGTTGTAAAAAACCTGGAAATATTACCGTTGGAGCGTTGTCTTTAAATAATGAGTTATTTGAAGAGTTTGGAGCTGTTTGATTACTTTCTCTCATGAATATTACATGACATGAATGAGCCGTTCTTACCCTGTGTATTTCTTGAGAGTATATTTTTTTTTCTAAAGAAACCTTGTTAGTTTGTCTCATTTTGATATTTTTTAATTGTAAACTACATCTGATCATTATTATGATTGAGGGAATCTAGGGATATAAATTTGTTGAATCGAATATTCATATTGAGATATTAAAGGGATAGTATGAAATATCCAATCACCATATCGATGGCTTCTAGGGATATGAAGATAGAGAGAATTTGATCTTCCTATTGAGTGATTTCCTGGTTAATAAGGACAGACTTTACTGTACATATAAAATAGTTGATAACTTTATTCAGGGTTATTTAACACCTTAATCTTAAGTTTAAAAGAGTTTCATATTTTTAAATAGCTTTTAAGTCAATCTTATAGAATTTTTCTATTTAATTACATGTTGTTTATAAGTTTTATTTCCAATGTACTTTTTAATAGAAAGTGATTCATCGTATTCATATCAATATATTGTATTATTTTATCATATTAATTAACTCTTATTATAATAATCACTATTATATAAATATTTTCCATTATGATACAAATCTTTTACTCTAATATAATCAGACTAATATTTGGTTTTAATTTTTTGAATATGTTAATTGGATTAACTCCAAGTCCGATAACCTTACTAAATAGGCTTGTGTGTTTTTTAGTTTAATTATTTTAAACTATGTTTATTAAACTTAAATTCACCCCCTCTTGTATATATTTCCATAATAATATAGTTCTTACCATCCTATAATTAGTATTAAATATATTCTGATCATACAATTAGTATTAGAGTAGGTTTCCACTACTTATAACTTTCTGTGTTTTTTACTTTCCTTACTATTGAATGTTTTGATTAAGTCTTGTTATAAACCTTTTGTTTATAATACTTTTTTGAAATAAAATATATTCGGGAAAAAATAATTTACATTGTTTTGAGTTTCTAGGTCTTAATGTAGGTTCTATAAACAATTTTAATCAGAACAGAAGACTTATCTTTGATAGTGCTGATTATGAGTACTGGAGAGATAGGATGAAAACTTTTGTTATCAACATTAAGTTTTAAATTTTATTTAATATTACTAGAGAGTATAATATTCTTGATAAGGAAGTTACTTCTTTCACACATAAATAAAAATAAGAGTATCAGATAAACTACAAAGTAAGGAATACATTATTATATTCCATGAATATAAGTATTTACAATAATAAATCCTCCTGTGAAGCTGCCAAAAATATATGAAAAAATATTGAAGTTGTACAATTTGGTACATATAAAGTTATAGAAACCAAAAGAGTTATTCTTAGAGTAGATTAACAAGTCTTTTATTTCTTTCCAGGAGAATCTGTTGCAAAGATGAATCAGATATTGATTTCTATTATAAATGTCTATGATATATGGGTGAAAAAGGTCGTGGTGATAAAATCCTAGAGGTAAATATTATTGATATTATGACCAATGAGTGGGAATAAAAAAGAACAGATGATGACTAGGTACGAGAATTGAATAATCTTACTCTTGATGATATCATGGGAACTCTTATGCAATACAAAGTATGACATAAGAGAGATGATGAGAAAGAAAAAAATGAAAATCGAGGTGTTTCTTTTTCTACTACTATTCCTTATAAATATCAAGCACATGATAAATTTTTAAATATTTAATGAAGAATAATGTCATTATTCAATCTGATTCTATCACTTCTAAATATTTTCATAATGAGTATGAAATGTTTTCCAGAAGGATGAATAAAATATTTGGACTGAAATATTTTTAGTACAGATAAAGAGAAAATATGGGAACGCATAGAATTTATAAAGAAACACTAAGAAGTGTTATAAATATATATAAATTAATGTTATTATGTGAATTAAAGTTCCATAAAAAGGAACATAGGTATTTTTTCACATGTAGCCCTTGTAAGACATTATCTTACGGTTTAGGTACAAATATCTAGAACCTAACCAACAAGTGTTCGTATTCTAATTTTTTTATGAGAAAATTATATATCTTTTAATGAATAATATTCATCATCATAATATAATAATCTTTTTATTTATGATAATGTTTCTCAATTTTTAAAACATTTAAAAAGTGATAATTGTAAAATTTTCAAAACGCTTGATAACACTCAAGATAAACATGCTAAACCTAATTCAAGAATAAATGTTTTAACAAATAAAATATCAGATATTTTTAAATATCTTTATTAGACTTATTCTAAAAAAGAAACAATTTAAAAATATTTTTAAAGTGTTTTTTCATTGAAAATTTTTATAGAAACAAAACTTAATTCTAAAAATAATACTAGTGAGGATAAGAATTTAGTTGTGAAAATAAATTTTGAAATTTTATATTTGAAGAAAATGTTATCAAGATTTACTAATGGTATAAATAACATTGATAAAATGTAAAAAAACCCTTCTCATGTATTTAGTTACAAAATGGGGTTTTTTTATATAAAATATGTTTTTAGTAACAACTTTTGTTTTCATAAAAGTGAAATTTTTTACAAATTTTCAAAGTGGTGGTCACTAAAAAAAGAAGTTTTCATTAAACAAACTTCAATATCTTGGTTTTTTATTTTCTAACATTAACGGACCCAAGAATTTTGGGTGCTAAAAGTCTATTGTATTTATTTTTAGGAAAACAATGATAGTACCAACAACAAGAATACATGGTACATGTATATTGGGGTTTCCAAGCTTATGAATGGATATGAAGAAATCTGTAGAAAGATAATAAAGTTGAATGGTGGAAAATTCTCTTTCAGAGATAATGATCAAGGAGTGATTATCAAAAGAGGTAAAATTGTTCTTGTTGGATGAAATCTTATTCCAAATGTTTTGTTTGTTAAGGTCTTAAGTACAATATTATAAGAATAATTAATTTATATGATGATGGTTACTTTGTGATCTTTAGGAATGATAAATATTTATTATGTAGTTACAAGGATGGATTTATTCTTTCTGTGAATTTTCATGAAAATGTTTATAAAATTAATGTCTAAGACCTTAGGATTTAATACTTAGTGTAATAAAGAATAATATTGGTTATGTAATAGAATTTTAGTATATTGTAACCTTATAATATTATCAAATTTGACTATTGAAGGACTTGTTCAGGATCTATCGAATCTTAGGTTTAATACTTCAAAAGTATGTTACCCTTTTCAATATGGTAAGAAACATAACTCATGTTTTAAATATTTTATCAAGTTCTCAAATTATGGTTGTTTATAGTTAGTGCACATGGACTTATTTGTTCCTACATAAACTAGAAGTTTTGGTGGAAAGTACATTGTATATTTCTTGGTTGATGATTACACTAGATATACATGGTTTTATTTTCCAAAAAATAAATCTGAAGCCTTTCTTATTTTAAAACATTTGTGAACCAATTTAAAAATTAGAATGAAATTCTCTTAATAACTATTCATAATGATCATTGTGGAGAATTTTTAAATTCTGATTTTGAAAATTTTCATAGTAATAAAGGTATTGACCACCACTTTTCATAACCTAGAACCCTCAGAAAAAGGTTGTAGTTGAAAGAAGAAATATAATTCTTCATGAAATAACTATAACCATGCAAGGTGAATACTAAGTTACTAATAATTTTTGGGATAAATTGGTTTTCATTTTCTATTATACTATAAATTGAATTTTATTTAGACCCTTTCTTAATAAAATTTCTTATGAGTTGTGGAAAAGAATAAAACCAAAAGTTTATTACTTCAAGGTTTTTGGTTGCAAAGTATTCATCCTGAATACGAAAGATAATTTATATAAATTTACACCCAAATATGTTAAAGGAATATTATTAAGTTATTCCACTACTCTTAAGGCTTATATAGTTTTTAATAAAAAATATTCTACTATTGATGAAATAGTGCATGTTATGTTTTATGAAACTGGCCCCTTTTTTTTAAAACAACCCCAAAATGCATCCTCCTCACATGTTATTTCTAAAATTTATTTTCATCCTTTGTTAAAAAGTTATTCTCATATAGAAATAACTCAAGAACTAGCTTCTGATTTTTCACTTCAAGAATATTTTCTACCAATTATTAAGGAATTAACTTTTGAAAACCCAAGAAATTTGTTGTTTTATAGGAATCATCCTAGTAAAAGTATCATTGGTGATGTGGATCAACTAATTAGTACTAGAATTTCCTTAAAAAATGAAATTGAACATATAACTCCCTTATCCCAATTTGCACCTAATCATCCTGATGAGAATTTAGGTAATGAGGATTGGATTAAGGCAATGAAATATGAAATTAAAGAATTTTTAAGTAATAATGGTTGGAATTCATTTGAATGACCTAATGAATCTTCTATAATTGGATTAAATTGGGGTTTTTTGGAATAATTTTGATGATAATGGAATAATTTTTAGAAATAAAGGTATATTTATTTCTAAGGTTTATAATAAAAAAGGTATAGATTATGAATAAAAATTTTCACCCATTGAAAGACTTAATGTTATTAGAATAATTATACCCCTTTCAGCATTGTTTAATTTCAAGCTTTAGAAATGAATGTGAGGTATGATTTTCTTAATATATATCTTCAGGAATAAGTTAATGTTGAACAACCACCTGGTTTTGGATATAGAAAACATCCTAAATACATTTATAAACATACCAAAGATTTATATGGACTTAAAAAATCCCCTAGATCTTGGTATGATTGATTAACTAGATTTTTGTTACAAAACAATTTTGTTAAGGGAGTTATAGATCCAATAATTTTTATAAAAGAAAATAATAAAAATAGTATGACTATACAAATTTATCTTGATTGTATTATATTCAGATCAACTCATAAATCTTTAACAGATTGTTTTTTGGATATTATTTAATATGAGTTTGAAATGAGTATGATGGGTGAGTTAACATATTTTCTTAGTTTTAAAATTTCACAAAAACCAGAAGTCAGTTTTATATATAAACATAAGTATATAAAATATCTTCTTAATAAATTTGGATATGAAAATAAAAAAAGTATTATTACTCCCATCTATACATAAAATACTTTATATCTTAATGAGGTTGGATAACCATTTGATCAAAATATTTTTAGAGGTATAATAAGAAATTTAATTTACGTAACTACTAGTCATCTAAAATTAATATTTAATGTATTCTTATGAGTAAAATATAAAGAAATACAAAATAATCCAATTTAAAAGAAGTAAACTAATTTTTTCATTTTCTTAAGGTAACTATGGATTTAGGCCTTTTATTGTGTTCTGAAAATGTTTTTGAATTAAAATGTTTCTCAGAAGATTAATTTTGTGGATGTAGAATGGATAGAAAAATCTCATCGATAAATTTTCATTCCATAGAATATTTATTATTTTTTTATTCATGTAAGACATATTACTCAGTAGCACCTTCCACTATTGAAGATGAATAAATGGTAGGTAGAAGTTGTTCTGCTCAAGTGTTGTGGATTAAACACACACTCACATACTATGGGATGAGTTGTAATAAAACTAAAATATCTTTTGTCAATAAAAATTCAATTAACCTATGTAAAAACCCAAAACATATTTCACATGATAAGAAAATAGATATAAGATTCTATTTCTATTAGGATCATACACTTAAAGAAGATATTATTTTAAAATTCATCAGAATGCAAAAAACAACATGCTGAAATTTTTACAAAACATATTAGTTATAATAGATTTAAATACATTAAACAGAATCTAGGAATGATTAATGTAAAGTAATCAATCATATCTACTTATTTTTTACACATAACCTTACATTAATAAACTCCTTTTCATCTGGGGATTACACAATCTTTTTTAAAAATATTTTAGTTTTTCTGTAAAACCATTAAGTTTTTAATTTTTTTAATTCCTTAAAAACTCTTTTGTAATGAGTTTTCTGGACCCATTTTTTATTATTTTTTACCCAGAATTATCAAAAGGATCTCTAGACTGTAAATTTTTTATAAAATTAAAAGACTCAAAAAATTTAAAATATTTTCAGATTCAAAAACCTCTCATAGTAAATATTTATTTCAAAATTTTCATATATAGTTTTATTTCTAAAACAATCAAAATTATTTTTATAATAATAATTTGTTTTTATAATAAAAATATTACATTTATTATTTATTAGAAATCTATCAAAATCTATTTACAAAAATCAAGAAGAACAGTTTTATCATACTGATAAATCTTTCCACACTGAAAGGTACTCTACTATTATTTTAGTTTTTTCACTATAACATTACACTACTTCTATAATTATTGTTTTTATACATTTATTTTTTATAAAATTTTTGTTTTTTAATTTAACATACGTTTTCTAATCAGATTTATTCCCATTCATATTAAATTTTTTAAAATGTCAAAAATTCAAAAAAATCTTAATTTTTTTGGATCAATTTTAACCATAAGATCCCAATGGTTTCAAGAATATCAATTGTGTAAAAATATTTTAAAAGGAGTAGAATAGAAATATGAGAATGTTTTTCTACCAATTTCTCACACCGATTAGGTGAATCTGGGAGCCAGGTTACCTTTTGAAGAAACAATTGTGGTTTGTTCTGATGTTCCTTTTGTCACAAACAAAGGAAAAGAAGAGAAATTGATGAATAATTAGTCCCAATAGATCATGAAAATCAATAATAACCAAATCCAATTGATAAGGGAGTTCTATTCACTATGAGACAAATTGAAGAAGAGATTGAAAAGAAAGTGAACAAGGAAGTTGATGGAGATGACAAGGAAGACAAAATAGGTGATTAAGAATAATAATAAGAATAAAAAGAAGTTGAAACTGAAGTAGAATATGAGGATAAAGAATAAGGAGAAAAGGATGAGAATGAAGAGGCATATGATAATGAAGAAACTCGATCTCATAACAAGTCATTAGATTCATCATCATCATTATCATTGGATCTACCCTCCAAGGATGACAAATAATAATAAACTGATAATTTTGAAGAAGAATCTTCATTATTAGATGAAAAAGTATATTCATATTCAAAGGAATATTAAGAATATCAAAATTGTAATATAAAAGTTGATGCAAAAGTTGAGTCTGATAAAGATATCAACATTATTGAATTATCAAATGATAAACAAGTTCTTAAGGTAATTGAGTAAGGTGTTTCAAAGTTAGATTAGAAGAAAGGAAATAAATCTAATTCCAAAACAAGAAGAATAAAACCTCTTGAGGTTCATCATGTTCAATTGGATTCAATGTGAACAATAACACTAGAAGGATTTGATTATATTGTCCATGTGTTGAAGAGACTATAAAAAACAATTACTTACTTTCCTAGGATTTAAGAAACAGTCCAGATAATTCAATAAACTCTCCCTCATAAATTACATTCAATAAAGGTTTTATAAGAGAAAGTAATATGGATCAAAGTTGATTTGAAACACTTTCAAGAAAGATCTCATACTTATAAAAATTCATGTAATCAAATGGTTAAATGCTCTCATCATATTGGTGCTGAAATTATAACGCGTGATGAATAATTTTATGAAGTGACTAAGATCATGGTAGATTCATATAAATAGTTCAATCAATTATCTAAATACATGGAATAAATAGTGAAGTTCCTTGAAGAGTTTAGGGATACCACCAATGCTCGTACTGAGGAAGTGAATATTTTGAAACAAAAAGTTCATAATTTAGAGTCACAAATTATCATACATTGACCTATTGAATCATAAATTTTCCTTATGAAGGAGGAGAATAAAAAGTCAATATAGAATGTTCTAATTAAAGAAGAAAATGTTGAGAAGATGGAGAAATATCGCAATGAGTTCAAAAATATGAGGGCATTTCTTAAGTCCTTAATAAAGAAAGAATGAACATTTTTCTTTTGAACTCTTCTTGTATTTGTTTTGTAAAAAAAATTATTTTTTTATTATATATGAATTTTCTTTTCATCTAATTCTATTTTGTTTGGATTTTTGGTAATTATGATTGGAAATATGTTCTTTAATATTTCTTATAGATGATTAGGTAGTTCAATATTGTTTCATTTTGTATATTTTTAACATTTTAGAAACTTTAGATCCTTCCCCATTTATTTTGAAAATTAAAAAAGGGGAGAAATAATTATATAGGGGAGAAATTATTAAATGAGAAGAAGAGTTTATAAAATGGAAGTTGTAATAAACAATGGGATATATTTATTTAAGGGGGAGTATATAATCCTTAATGTGAGAATATTTCCTATGGGAGAGAAGTTATCTTAATGAAAGATCAATTCCAAATCTCCATAGTATTCACAATAATATTAAAAAGTGTTATAAAATCATGGGGAGGTAAGGATAAATTAATAACACTAAATACAATGTTCTTAAAAAGCGTGGGATTTATTTTTTTTAAATTTATTTTGATATTTAATTTTTGGGTTTGTGCCTTGAAAAAAGGGGGAGAGTGTTGAGTCAGAAGTTCAACTCCTTACTTTTCTATTCCTTATGTTTTTGAAATCATAAACCCTTTATTAAAACATATTTACTATGTTTTTATGTCCCAAGTGTTTTATTAAGTTTTTTAGAATAAAATATCTTTTACCATACATAGAAAAATTTATAAAGCATCACAAATATAAAAGTTTCATTTCTTCATTATGATCATCATAAGCAGTACGTGTCTGATAAATTGAAATCAGATTTATGAGACTAGAAATTATACTTTAGTCATGTATTTCATCATGACAAAAAAATTAACAATCATACTGATACTGTTACTGATACATTGGACTAACACTCATATGGATTGTCATAATGACACTGTTAATGAAGTCTATCAGACCGAATGATGTTTTTAATCAGAATATGGAAGGATTGTTTTAAATTTAAGGAAAATCATTAACACTATGATGGTTTTAATCAATATTATGTAGTACATTTAGTTATGATGAGTTTTGAAGTGCCATGTGTCTAATTCCATTACAACAAACATGTAAATATGATAGTTGGAGCACTGCCTATAAATTTTGAGTCATTTGAAGAGTTTGGTGTTGGTTTATTAGTTTATCTCTTGAATATTTATATGTTAAATCCACTTGTTCTTAGTTTTTGTATTTCATAAGAGTATTTTTGTTCTAAGGAAACCTTTTTAGGTTGTATCCTTTAGAACTTTTGAAATTTTAATCTTTATACGATCATTTATTTTGATCAAGGGATTCCATGGATTTGAATATGGTGAATCTAATCTTTGGAACGAGGGATTACAGGGATAGTAAGATAGATATGATCATCATATTGAGGGATTTGGGGGATAAGAAGATAGAAAAAATATAATCTTTTTATTGAGGTCTTTCCTAGTAAGGAAATATAGACTTTATTGTAAGTATAAAATAGTGGACACCTTTAGTTAGGGTTGTTGACTACCATAATATTAAGATTAAAAGGAAATAGTCTTTTTAAATAGATTTTATGTCATTTTTACATTTTTTTATATTTTATTACTTGTTGTTTACAATTTTTATTACCACTTCACTTTTTAATGTAAATTGATTCATCATATTCATCTTTTTATATTGTGTTATTTTATCTTATTAACTCTAATTATGATAACCACTCTAATATAAATCAGATCCATCATGATACCGATCTTTTAATATTTTATAATTGAACTGATTTGTGGTTCCTATTTTGTGACTTTTTCAATTGGATTATGTCTAAGTCCAATAGCTTTACTAAAGAGACTTGTGTGTTATTTAAATTAATTATTTTAAACTGAACTTTTTAAACTACAATTCACATCCACATGTAAGTATTGTCATCATAAGATAATTCTAATAATCCTATAATTATTATAAATGATATATTGATCCTATATTATGATATGATGAATGTTTTATGATCTTATAGAAGACTTAAATATGGTTTTCATTATGTGATGGTAGTTATATTATAACCAAGGATTATGGTTTTGTTATAACCAAGGATGATATTCAAGTTATAACTATGGATGGTTGGGACCTATATCATCCTATAATGTATTGGGTAATGTTATATATCTCATGAGATAATGATAGGAAATATGACGATGTGATTGATCCGCTATGGGAAATAAATAATGTGTTTGGTCCTTTATAAAAAATAGGTTATGATGTGATATGTATTATGATATGGGAAATAGATGATGATGCATGATTCATTATAAAATGGGAAATATGTGTTGATGCCTAATATGTTATGATTTTATGGTCATGGATGTCAACATTAACATACGAAATACTTCCAATATTTTTGATATCACCACACTTATATGAAATGAACTTATGATTCATTATTAATTTATGATTATTTCTCACTCTTAGGATTTATATATTTTTAAATGATAATGTTTTATTCTATGACCCATGTTTATGATCCATGATAAATTGGTTATTAAAATTTTAAGTTATATTCTTAATATAATACCCCTATTATTATTTTATTCTTTCATATGATTATTGATTGATATCTCCCATGTTTACCCTTACTAGGAATCTGAGCTCACCATTTCTTATGTTTCCTTTACCTAGGTTATGATTATTGGTTTTAAGTAGGGTATGTATTGGAAGAGTACTAAATGAGAATATATTTTTCGGAGATATTTAATATATTTCATGAAACAAGTAGATAGTGTATCTAGTCTCTAAAGACACTAATCCTTTATGGTCCTCAAGCGGGTTTCTATGGAATATATTGAATATTCATCTATTAAGATGTAATATCTATGCATGAAAATCATGGGTTGTTATAAATGTAAATTTGAACATGACCACTCAGATAAAACCTAAATATTTCAGGTCCAGAAAAAGCGTTTATCAGTGCCATACCTGACTAATAAATTATTATACTCAATGGATATTCCATTATGTGAATAATGTGGGATCCATGACTAATGAAAATATTCTTATGAAAATTGACAGGGACACAATAATCAAGAAGATATTTCACATTAAATTTATAATTAACATAAATTGTTAGGAAGAAAGAATAACCCAATATTGAGATCATTCTTTAATGAAGATATTGATTTTATAAAATCTTTTCAGTCAACTATTGTTTTTCTTGAAGGATATAAGTTTATAATCCCTCTAAAAGTGATCCACATGTGACACTTTGATCTATGGAGAACATCAAAGGTGCTACTATGGTGGATCGATCATCTTGCAGTGTTTGTCTTAATCATTAGGATCATTCCTTCAGTCTTAAAGAATCATCCTTGCACTCCCACTCTTGAGAGGATGCAAGAGGTAGTCGAATATATGGGATAAAGATATTAAACACTAGAGTTTTCTTCAGTCCCAAGTGAGATAGCTCTAGATTTCATTGTAGATAACGATTCTCTAATTTGATCAACTCTATAATAATAGACATAACAACCTATTTATAGTGTTATGGGTTAGAGTTAAACAATATTTAACTGTACATAATCCCTTAATAATTTAACAAACCCTTAAATGATCTCATTCTATGTAAAAATAATTTTATTATTGTTTTCTCATGTCATGCTCTTAATGGTGCAATGATAAATACTATTTTATCAACTTGAAAATAAAATATTTCTCATCGTAACATTTTTTTTCCTGTTCACCATCCTAGTAATTTATTGAATGCATGAAAAAATATTTAATTAAATATTTATTAATTAAATAAATAATTAAATATATATTACATATCCACATTATTAAATAATTACCTTTTGAATAAATATTTATTTAATTTATGAAATCAATAAATCTTGTATAAAACTATTCCTTAGACTTGGGAATAATATTTATTATAATAATTAAATTCAAATTGAATTGAATTGAGATCAATGAAAACACTTAGTATGTTACAATCTAGTATTATTACTCATTAGAATTAGGTGGGACTTTATAAAGTACAAGATTTCTGTCTATAAATGGGTCAAGAAACATAAGAAGAATAAATTAATGTCACTATGTCGACAACCACATAAACATATATATTGT
Source organism: Viscum album (assembly GCA_963277665.1). Classification (NCBI taxonomy): domain Eukaryota; kingdom Viridiplantae; phylum Streptophyta; class Magnoliopsida; order Santalales; family Viscaceae; genus Viscum; species Viscum album. The sequence goes on along the minus strand of OY728125.1, from coordinate 113,460,543 downwards.
GTAATATAATCACTTTTGTTGGGAACTATCTTCCAGTTTTTTCCAATGACATGTCAATATGTTTAGTTAAGTGTGTATGAAGTTGTGATGAATGGATAATTGTTATGGATTAATCTAATGGAATTGGATGTAACACTTGGAAAATTCTCCTCGAAAATAATCTTATTAATGTTGTGATATTCCTCAGTGCTCAAAGACAAGCGCTAATAAGTTTTCACATTGGATACAATAAGTTAAGAAAATGAAAATATTTATTTTCATTATAATGTGTTGATTCTAAGGCTTCCATGTAAAGAATTTATATATTGTATAAGGAAGGAATTAAAGGAGGTCATGAAAAATACATACATATTTTGGCATCATTTGAAGAAGGGAGATTGGAGTTTGATGATGAGATTAATATGGCTTAAGAGTGTAATTATACTTTGTATTTACTAAGTATATTTTTATTGTAGCCTCATATAAAAAATGAGGGACAACCCACTAGCTGCCGAAGAAAACCTCAACCATGTCATGTGTGTGATCGGAGGTCAACCATAGTCAAGGGAGGCCAGTTCAAGCCAGCAAACAGGCAGAATGAGTTGTGTATGACCCAGAGCGTGCATGCCCATGTATATAGACCACATATATCATAGAGAGAACCCACCCAAATCCATGAATAAGTGGTCCTAGAAGAATATAGGGGAAGCTCATGGACTCTATGTGTCATGGCCCATGTGGTAGTGCTGGGTAGTTTATCTAGGTATTGACCCCATTGCCAACTCGAAAGTACAACGGGAACATGATCTATTATAAAGCGTAGTGCATCCGCTATGAGATTCAGTGTGGGATGAAATGTTTGTGAGTACTATTTACAATCACTTAAAATACACTAAAATAATAACAACCATACAAGGAGAAAAATTGAGTCATCCAATCACCACCGCATGTTCACCTTTATCCTCCCATCCCTCGATGGTGAGCCAGTTCATTGGAGTTCATGCCAAAACATAGGCCGATTGTCCTGTGATCAAACTAAGGTCTCAATTGTTGTTCATTGATCAAAATAAAGAGATGATGTGTCACGGCCCTATTCCCACAAGGTGTACCCCTCCTAGAATGGAAATGGAAGAAGGGAGATAGTGACAACCGAGTCCCACCTCTAATAGGCCCCGGGTAGGCGACTTGAACTGAGGTTATAGTAAACACATAAAATGGAAGGCATTACCCTTTGAGAGAACACATTCGAAAGAGGGAGATAAGACAGAAACCAACCAAATCCAAATTATACTATAATAAAAAATAAATCCCATGTACAAATATCTAATTCCATGAAAGAACTACTAAAACTGAAATGGAAAATTGCAAGTACTAAATGAAAGTAAACATGATAGTGACCACAAAGCCCAAATAGCTCCTGCAAACCCAAACTAGTAGTTACCAGCTTGATCTCCAACCTACTCCAAGTGACCTGAAAAAAATTGTATATATACATATGGTGAGTATAACATTACACTCAGTAGGATCCTCCTTGGATCTTCTCGTGCAAAAGTAATGAAAGCATGCTAAAGCACACTGAAAAACAAGTGAAACCAACTCGTCATCTAAAAAGGTATACTAAGTTCCCATCCTCACCATGGATAATATCACAAAGTATTTCATATATGAGTATATAATATAATAAATATTATCAAGGTTACCCCACTACCACTTCCCCCATGGTTTGCCGCTATGCCCCAACGTCACACATCCTAAGCATCTCTCTCCAAAAAGGCTTGCCAGAATACACCTAGACAAAGCACCATAACATGATCCTCATGAAACCAAACCACTATTTCCACATAACCAAACTAACTAGGTAGTTTCTAGGATCCACTACAGCTCGCATAACATGTATCATACATCAGAAATTATACTTCAAGCCATTACATCACATACACCGCAAAAGGATCCCTAAGCCATCACAACCAGTACATGTTACACCTATAGTAGTCCATAGGAATGTATATCCAAAATATATGTTTGTGAATAACAACAATCCATTACATCCATCTACACACATATATGGGGAAAACTAACCATTGTGCCTACCAACAAAAGTAACTACCAAGAGAAGAGAGTGGGGACTATAACGGCCCAAACATTTATTAATGAAAATTACTATTGATCTAATTTAATCACTTATTAGGTAAAATGGTAATATAAAACATATTCACTTCTATGGTTTTATGTTAGGGGATTTTAAAATACCATTATGAATTTTTACTGTTGCTATTATAGCCATTGAATATTGATCACATGATTAGTATAAATATAGGCCTTTAACAATTCTAATTTACTCAAAAAAAGGAATAAATGACCTCATCTAGTATAATTTCTTCATATGAATCCCAATTTTTAAGGTTTCGAAAGGACATAGCATAACTGGGTTTTTCTCTTGACCAAGACCAATCCGAGATTCAATGCGTTAATTTTGAACAGAACTGCCTACGGGAGAAGTGGAAGTTAATAGAGATTACCACCTGAGAGATGTTGTTCGAGTCGCCCCAATAGTCTATTACCATCTCACACCTTACCCTTAGGCCTTATGTGGGTGTTATAATGTAACAACCCGAAATTTTGAATAATTTTTTTTCCTAATTTCATGTGTTATTTTATTTTATACTCAAAAAAAATATTCTTTACTTAACGAAGTGAGTATAATTAAATGAGACTATTGGGTTTCGACTGTTATATGATCGTTGGTCAATATGACCATGGGAAACTAAACTCTTAACATTTAAATTATAGTTTATAAATACAAGTGATTCTAGTTAATTAATACAGAAAGAAGATTTGATGGCCTCATCTTGTAGTCTCGGGATGATCAAAGCCCATCTGATGAAACTTGGGAAGGAGGTAGTACCACTGGTCTTTGGTCTGGACCAATCCCAAGCCGAACTTCATCGTGTGAAGTTGGAACAGAATCACCTTCGGGGTAAGTTCAAGCTGATTGAAATTACCACTTGGGCAATATTGGCTGAGCGGCCCCAAGATTATATCACCTTAGTACACCTTACACATAGGTCTTATTCTGGTGTTATAAGGGGCTATGTAGCAAGACCATAATTTCTTTACGTAATCCTTTGATATAAATAAAAATTGTGATTTCTTCTTATGGTGAAGTTTGTGAATTTTCAAATGTCCAAAGAAATATAGGATGTATATTATTGATGAATTTGGAAAAAGGATATTTTAAAATAATTATTTAAACCTTAAATAATTAATAATGTGTATTGATTTTCAAAAAATGGTCTTATACAGTCATGTTCAGTAAGAAATTTAGAGTCTAATAAGATCAACTTAATTTTTGATTAATAGTAAATAATGAATAGTAATTTTATACTTATGATTAGTAATGAGAATAAATGGATTAGTAACCTCACTTAGGAAAGTATTATTATAATTTAGGCACCTTGATTAAGTAGTGTGATTCAATAAAATAGGTAAATAACTGTTTCAAAAATTATTAGTTAAGTATTAGTTTTTTCAGGAGAATAATGTTTTTTATTTAAAAATTAAATTAAAAATATGTAAAAAATTATTTATATAAAATGGAGTTCATTTTTTAATTCAGATCATCGATATTAGGTTAAGGTGTTTTGGGGGATTTTTTGGAAAAAGTTGAATTTTTGGTGAATAGTGAAAATACAGTTTTTAGTTTCGGGTGTTTAATGACATCATTAAGGATGTAATAATTATGTAATAATTATGGTCGACTTATGAATCGTAAGATAATGTATGAGGTGTCCCAAGTGACCAATACCGTGGGAAAATGCCGTGGGCAAGCCCATGGTTTTTCCAATACAACCAATGAGGTGTCCCTTGGCCATTAATGCATTGTTCCCTCACTTCTCCTATAAATACCAAGCCATTCCCTCATTAATTTCATTTACAAATCCTTCCCAATGAATTTATCTTCTCTTTACCTCCCAAGGAGTCATCTAAAGGTTCCCTCAAGCCTCCCAATGTCCCGACCTTCAAGATTTCAAAGTTACTCTTCAAGGTAAGGGATCCTTTCACCCTCCTCTTTTTAAGTCATGACTTCCTTTATGTTGTGTCTTCTAGTTTATATATCTATATGTTGAGGGTATGTTATTATATGTTATCATTACTTTCCATTTCATGTATAATTTTTGATAGACCCTTTCCTCTCTCATCAATTTGTTTTTAAAATTTTTAAGTTACATCGTTAGGATGCCGAATTTCTCGTAAAAGAAATTGCATCTTCTCTTTTATTTCATGTTTCCTTTTCATGTGGTATATCATTAAAATATTCTTACCATGATCTTCATCAGTACCCATACTGTATTATTAATTATTTATGAGTGTGTGACCCTTGCCCTCACTCTTTTCAATGTTTTCTAAAACCATGCTATATAGCTGTTATGCTGGATAAATTTTGCCTCAAAATTTCTATCTCTTTCTCTGCAGAAATTATATTGTTTTATTTATGTGAATACCCATACCTATTTCGTTTCTATGGGTTTTCATAAATATATAAGATGATATATTTTATTCGGTAACTGACATACATATAACCCTCACTCCCTTTCCATGGGTAATAAATGACATAATGATCTTATTATTAATTACTTTTCAAACATCACGATTTTGATATGAAACCCATTTCAATGATTCTATTTGGGTTATTTATGAAATGTTTGATTATGAAATATGTGGGTCACATGAAATTAAAGAAATATTAATGGTTCCCCTGATAGTTATCTAATGCATTGGGTAAATAATTAATCTCTAGAGATGAGAAGTTTCACGATACCATGGTGAATAACCTTTGTAATATTTATGACACATTGGGGATGGACCTTGGTGATATGTTCATGAATGTCTAAATGTAATCTTTTAGCCAAATATTCAAGTTATGTTTCAAGTTATTTTCATTATGATATGCCTATAATTCCTTTTCTGATTTCTATATGTTGTTATTCATGTTCTTATTTTTTATCACAAGTACATTGATTCCCTTGCTTTCCCTTACTGGGCCTTCTTCTCACCCTTTACCTTGATGTATGTCTCCATGATATGAGATGCAATAATTTTACATAGGATGAAAATATGATGAAGCCTTATAAGTGGATAAGAAGAATGTTTTATATTGTTTTCATGTTTTTTGTCCCTGATTTCTAAGACACTAGACATTAAAGGTCCTCTGGATGTAAAATGTAATGAAAAGTTATGAAATAAAATGGTAGGATGACATAGTTGCTATAAAAGGATAGTTTAGTTATTTATGGAAATTAGGATATGAAAACTTTAGAAAGAACACTATAGAAAAGTTTAAATATAGGAAAAATTCTTGATATTTTGGTGAGTATTGAGTAAGTGGTTTATCAGGAAAATTCATCCTTGTCTGGATATGAGCAGGTGGAGGTGGCTCTGGCACAGATGTACATAGGGGTAAAACCGGAAAACACCACTTTGAGCTAGACTCAAACGGGAACTGGTACACAAAAATGGGACTTTCTGCACTCTTGGTTATGACACTCTCGGGGGATATGTTTGGTTAATCGCAAGATTTTTATGAATCATTATGATGGAATTATAGAGAATTGTAATTGTCTAAGCATGATGTTTTAAGACATAAAATCTTTTATAGTTAAAAGATTCATAAATAAAATAAGTTTCTCACTAAGGTTTTATTATTTTATAAAATTAAGGGAAATAGGAGGAACCGTGCAAATGGTGACCGCAATGGACCATGCGCTGACGACTCTCTAATGGAAGCCAGAATGGAGACATTCATGATATTGATGAACCAACTGACTCAAGTTATGGGAATTAACTTAAATCAAGCTGAGAGTCCAATCTCATCGTGAAGGGAACAACATTATGTTGAGTCCTTTATATGTCAATGACCACCAACCTTTAGTGGATCTACTAACCCATTGATTGCTGATTAGTGGATCAACTCCATCGAGAATATCTTTTCTGTGCTCTGCTGTATAGAGCAAGAGAAGGTCACCCTGTATGTCTATCGCTTAAAGGGAGAAGCTGATCAGTGGTGGGAACTGATTAAAAACACAAGGAAAAGAGTGAAAGTTCAATATATAGAGTGGGAAGAGTTTATAGGGATCTTTTTTAGAAAATATTTCCCTCATTCCGTGAGAACAAGAATGGAGAAGGTGTTTCTCGAGCTGAAGCAGAAGGAGAATGAATCTATGGGAAGCTACGAAATGAACTTCACATGGATTTCACGATATAACTCAAGATTCATCATGGATCTAAATGGTAAGGTTGATATATTCCTCGGTGGACAGAGACCTCATCTACGGAAGAATCTATCCAACCTAGACGATGATAGCTATGAATAGATCGTGCGGAGTGTGATGAAAGTCGAGCTGGAGTTTGGTGAGACACAGTGATCTCATAAATCCAATGAAAAGAAGAGATCGATGGAGCCTAGCTTAGGGAGAACCTTTGATTAGGGAAGTGGATAAAAGCAAGTGAAACTTCCCACATGTAATAAATGTGGGAAAAAGCATTCGGGGAACTTCCTGCTCGGGAGAGGGAAATGATAAAAGTGTGGAAGAGATGGCCATACTGTAAGGAATTTTCGTAGTGAGTTGAAACCTCAACTTCCAAACACAAATGCCAAGGGAAAGATGGTGCATGCCCTACCTGATGTCCAGTGCTTTATGTGTGGACAACATGGGCACTTTTCCAATCACTATATAAATCTGAGGGCAGTGGAGGGGAACCACCATCAGCCTCAGCAAAGGCCAAGGGATCAAGGCCATGATTTTGCTATCACAACAGCTGAAGTTGAAGTTCAAAATGATGTGGTAGTAGGTACTCTTGTTTTCCTATCAAAGCTATAAAATACATTGTTTGATTATGTTTCTACACATTCCTTTATTTCTTCCATGTTTGCAAAGAATTTAGAATGAACCCCCGATTTGGTAAAAGTAGAGTTATCAGTCAAGACTCCTTGTGGGATTATCCAAGCATAGTTAGTGTTTAGAAGCTCTAGTATTTACTTTAGTGAGCACAATATTATCACAAATCTAGTAGTAATTCCCTTGTTGGAAGTCGACATTATACTCAGGATGGACTGGCTCTCAAATTATAATGCTAAGATCAATTATATAAGCAAGGAAATATCAGTATACTTGAATAGAAAAACTAAAGTTAACTTCCAAGGAGAGATAACTCAACCTGATTGTAGTCTAGAAGAACCCCCTATATCCTTCTTTATGGATTTGATTGGTGAATAAGAAGTAGGAGATGAGAGTTTAAGGACAGAAAGTGTCCCCATCATCCAGGAATATGATGATGTATTTTCTGAGGAGTTACATGGACCTCCCCCAGAAAGAGAGGTAGAGTTCTCCATTGAACTTGTACCTGGATCTCATCTGATATCAAAGACCCCTTATAGGATGGAAAATGTGGATCTAGAGGAATTAAAGAAACAGCTCCAAGATATTTTGGATAAGGGGTTTATCTGACCGAGTGTGTCTCCTTGGGGAGCACCAGTTCTCTTTATGAAGAATAAGGATGGATCGATGCGGCTATTAATTGATTATAGAGAACTGAATGGGATTACAATGAAGAACAAATACCCTCTTCCGAGAATTGATGACTTATTTGACCAACTTAGTAGGGCTCAATTCTTCTCTAAGATTGATCTTCGATCTGGTTATCATAAATTGAGGGGGGGGGGGAAGAAGATATTCCAAAAAACAACCATTCGATCAAGATATGGAAATTATGAGTTTGTTGTTATGCCCTTTGGACTGACTAATGCACCTGCTAATTTTATGGATATGATGAATAGAGTCTTTAAGGACTACCTTGATAACTTTATGGTAGTTATTATTGATGATATTATGATATATTCCAAAAGTTTCGAGGAGCATTAAGATCATATAAGGGTTATTTCACAAACTCTATGGAAGGAGAGGCTTTTCGGAAAGTTTAGAAAATGTGAATTCTAGTTACAACAAGTTTCTTTCTTGGGGCACATTGTTAACAATGAAGAAATCATAGTTGACCCTGAAAAGACAAAATTTGTAGAGGATTGGCCTCAACCTACAACAATAACACAGATTTGATGTTTTCTTGGATTAGCAAGATATTATAGGAGGTTGGTGAAAAACTTATCACGACTTTTTAATCCATTAACCAAGTTAACTCGAAAAGGGGTCAAGTTCATTTGGACAAAGGAGTGTGAGGAAAGTTTACAAGAGTTGAAGAAGAGATTGGTTATGCACCCATGTTAACTCTACCCTCAAGTGGATAAGGATTCGTTATTTTTAGAGATGCATCTCTGATAGGGCTTGGGTGAGTCCTCACATAGAATAACAAGGTCATTTCTCATGCATCTCGACAGTTAAGGACTCGTGAGAAAAATTATTGTACACATGATCTTGAGATGGCTTCGGTCATTTTTGCTCTGAAGATATGGAGGCACTATCTTTATGGGGAGAAATATGATATATACATAGACCATCAAAGTTTGAAGTATATTTTCACACAAAAGGTATTGAACATGAGACAAAGTATATGGTTGGAACTTCTTAAAGACTATGATTGTTCAATTCATTATCATCCCAGAAGAGAAAAAAAAGTTGCTGATACATTAAGTAGGAAAGACCAAGTTGTTCTTTCCATGATGTAGATTCAAATAGATTCATTAATCAATGAACTAGTAAAGTTGGATACGGGAATTATAAAGGAAGGGAAATAATTAACCCTAACCCAAATGATTTCTCAACCGTCATTACTAGAGAAGATCAAGACAGCTCAGAAAGAAGATCATTTTTTATAGAAGAAGTTTGAGGCTGTGAAGGATGGAAAGTTTCCTAACTTCAATACTGATCAAGTAGGTGTACTGAAATTTCATAGAATACTATGTGTTCCACCTATTCTAGAAATAAATAATGAGCTGATGGATGAAGCTCATAGCTCTACTTTCTCTATACATCCTGGTAGCACAAAAATGTATCAGGATATTCTTGGTCATTATTGGTGGGATAATATGAAAATGGAGATTGCTGACTACACTTTAAGGTTCCTAGTATGTCAGCAAGTGAATGCAGAGCAACAACTTCCTAAAGGGGTGTTGCAACCACTACCCATACCAGCATGGAAGTGGGACAATATCACTATGAACTTCATCACTGGTCATTCGAGAACTTCCAAAGGAAACAATGTGATATGGGTTATTGTGGACCATCTCACCAAAACTACCCATTTTATCTCTATCCAGGAATATTTCTCTCTTGATCAACTTTCCATGATTTAAGTGAAGGAAGTAGTAAGGCTGCATGGAGTTCAACTTTCTATCGTATTTGATCATTATCCAATGTTCACATCAAAATTCGGGATAATTCTTCAACATGCTTTGAGCACTGAAATGAATTTTAGTTCAGTATATCAGTCCAAAACTGATGGCCCATCTGAAAGGACTATTCAAACACTCGAGGACATGCTGAGAACATGCTCAATGAAATTTAAAGGTGGATGGGATCAACATCTTCTTTTAGTTAAGTTCTCTTACAACAATAGCTTCCACTAGAGCATTCAAATGGCACCCACTAAATCTCTATATGGGAAGTGATGTAGAACTCCTACTTGTTGGGATGAAGCTAGTAAGAGAAAGCTTCTTGGGCCTGATCTTGTGCATGTGATGACAGAAAAAGTCCATGCCACCCAACAACACATTAAGGCTGCTCAGAGTTAGCAACAGAGCTATGATGACAACTGTCTAAGGGAATTAGAGTTTGATGTTGGTGACAAGGTCTTTCTTCAAACATCACCTTGGAAGAGAGTCATGTGGTTTGGGAATAAAGGGAAGCTCAGCCCTAGGTACATTGGCCCCTATGAAATCCTTGATCGCGTGGGAGTAGTGGCCTATCGGCTTGAACTTCCTCCAAATCTAGCACAAGTTCATGATGTCTTCCATGTATCCCTCTTAAGTAAGTACATACCTAACCCTTCACATGTAATAAACCCAGAGGTGGTACAACTGGAACATGACCTCTCTTATAAGGAGCAATCGGTAGAGATCTTGGATTGTAGAGACAAGGTTCTACACAACAAGACTACCCACCTTGTTAAGGTATTGTGGATGAACCAAAAATATGAAGAAGCCACTTGGGAACCAGAGGAGTCTATGAGGTAGAATTAGAACCAGCTTTTCTCTTCATAGGGTACGAGTTAAAATTTTTTGGTAGAAATTTCTTTAGGGGGAAAGAATGTAACAACCCAAAATTTTGAATAATTTTTGTTTCCTAATTTTGTGTGTTATTTTATTTTATACTCATAAAAACTATATTCTTTAATTAACGAAGTGAGTATAATTAAATGATACTACTGGGTTTCGACTATTATATACTTGTTGGTCAATATGACCATTAGAAAATAAACTCTTAACATTTCAATTATTGTTTATAAATACAAGTAATCTTGGTTAATTAATACAGAAATAAGATTTGAAGGCCTCAGTCAGTAGTCTCGGGCCGATCGAAGCACATCTGATGAAACTTGGGAAGGAGGTAGCACCACTGGGATTTTCTCTAGACCAAACCCAAGCTGAAATTCATCATGTGAAGCTGGAACATAATTACCTTTAGGAGAATTTGAAGGTGATAGAAATTACCTCTCGGGAAATGTTGGTCGAGCCGCCCCAAGATTCTATCACCTTAGCACAGCTTACACTTAGGTCTTATGTTGTTGTTATAAGGGGCTGTGTAACGAGACCTTATCTTCTTATGTAATCCTTTGATATAAATAAAAATTGTGATTTCTTCTAATGGAGAAGTTTGTGAATTTTTAAAATGTCCGGATAAATAGAGGATGTATATTATTGATGAATTTTGGAAAAAGGATATTTTCAAATATTTATGAAAACCTTAAATAATTAATAATGTGTAATGATTTTCAAAAAATGGCCTTCTACAGTTATGATCATTATGAAATTTAGAGCCTAATAAGATCAACTTAATTTTTGATGAATAGTAAATTATGAATAGTAATTTTATGCTTATGATTAGTAATGTGACCAAATGGATTAGTAACCTCACTTAAAAAAGAATTATTATAATTTAGTCACCTTGATTAAGTAATGTGATTCAATAAAATAGGTAAATAACTCTTTGAGAAATTATTAGTTGAGTATTAGTTTTTTCAGGTAAATGTTGTTTTTTATTTAAAACTAAAATTAAAAATATTTAAAAAAATATTTTTATAAAATTAATTTCATTTTTGAATTCATAGCATCGATATTAGGTTAAGGTGATTTTTGGGGATATTTCTGAAAAAGTTGAATTTTCGGTGAATAGTGAAAATACAGTTTTTAGTTTTGGGTGTTTAATGACATAATTAAGGATGTAATAATTATGTAAAAATTCTGGTCGACTTATTAATAGTAATATAAGGTATTAGGTCTCCAAAGTGGCCAATACCATGGGAAAATACCATGGGAAAGCCCATGGTTTTACCAATACCGCCGATGAGGTGTCCTTTGGCCATTAATGCTTTGTTCCCTCACTTCTTCTTTAAATACCAAGCCATTACCTAATTCATTTCATTTAAAAATCATTCCCAACGAATTTATGGTCTTTTTACCTCCCAAGGAGTCCTACCAAGGTTCCCTCAAGCCTCCCATGGTCCTGACCTTCAATCTTTCGAAGTTACTCTTGAAGGTAAGGAATCCTTTCACCCTCTTCTTTTTAAGTCATGACATCCTTTATGTTGTGTCCTCTAGTTTCCTTCTATTTATGTGGAGGGTATGTTATTATATGTCTTCATTTCATTCCATTCCATGTCTAATTGTTGAAATACCCTTTCCACTCTTATCAATTTGTTTTCTGAATTTTTAAGTGACGTCGTTAGGCTGTCGAATTTCTCGTAAAAGAAATCGCATCTTCTCTTTTCTTTCATGTTTCCTTTTCATGTGGTATGCCATTAAAATATCCATACTGTGATCTTATTCAGTTTCCATACTGTATTATAAATTATTTATGAGTGCATGACCCCATACCCCTCTCTTTTCATGGTTTTCTAAAACCATTCTATATAGTCGTTATGCTGTAGAAATTTCACCTCAAAATTTCTATCTTCACTCCAGAAATTATCTTGTTTTATTTATGTGAATACCCAGACCTATTTTATTTCTATGGGTGTTCATAAATATATAAAGATGATATATTTGATTCTGGAATTGACATACATATAACCCTCACTCCCTTTCCATGGGTTATAAATGACATAATGATCTTATTTTTAAGTACTTTTCAAACGTCACAATTTTGACATGAAACCCATTTCTTTGATTATATATGGGTTATTTATGAATGGTTTGATTATGATCTATGTGGATCACATAAAAGTAAAGAAATGTTAAGGGTGCACCCTAATAGTGCTCTAATGCATTTGGTAAAGAATTAATCTCTAGATATGACATGTTTTATGATACCTTGTTGAATAACCTTAGTAATTTTTATGACATCTTGGGGATGGACCTCGGTGACATGTTAATGAATGTATAAATGAAATGTTGTAGCCACATATTCAAGTTAAGTTTCAAGTTCTTTTCATTATGATTTGACAATAATTCCACTGCTCATGTCTTTATGTTGTTATTCAAGTTCTTATTAATTTCACAAGTACATTAATTCCCTTGTTTACCCTTATTGGGCCTTATGCTCACCCTTTACCTTGATGTATGTCTCCAGGATATGAGATACAGTAATTGTACACAGGATGAACTTATTATGAAGCCTTAAAAGTGGATAAGAATAATTTTTTACTTTGTTTTCATGTTTTGTGTCCCTGATTTCTAAGACACTAGACTTTAAAGATCCTATATATGTTAAATGTAATGAAAGGTTTTGAAATAAAAAGGTGGTATGCCATATATAAGGGGTTATGTTATAATTATATACATTAGTTTCATATAAATAATTTACATTCATTTTATTATTTTCACTTTGTAAATGGTTTTTAATGAAAAAATAATATTTTTAGTTAATATTCGATTAAGAAATATATTTTCATGAATTAATGTATTTTTAATTAAATAATATTTTAATAAAATGATATTATTAATTAATTTTTGATAAATATAAATGATCATATAATTTTTTTATGAATACAATTATAATTTTTATTAAGGTTTGAAAGCTGTTTTTTTCAAAACCCATGAATTTTTAATAAATATCAGTTTTTATTTTTAAAGAAAAAATTCAAATATTTAGAAAATTATTTAGATAAAAAGAATATCATTTTTGTATTCAGGATGTCGAAATTATCTAACTGTGAATTTTTCATTATTTTCTAAGATAATAAAATTTTTGGGTAAAAATAAAACACCGTTTAAATATATAATGTGTTTTATGACATCATAATGACCCCACAGTGATAGAATAAAATACTATAAAATTTTTATTCTTCCAATATTTGTTTTACATTTAAAATAATGTGATTTTAGATTTTTTTTGATTAATTTTTTGGTGCCTTAGTGGACCCTCCATCACATATAAAATATTTTAACTTTTTAAAATGACTTCCTTGAGAGTGTGACTCACCTCCACATAAGAAAGACTAATATTTTATTATTATCATCCATTTTCCTTATATAATAACTTATTACACTACACATTGGTAAAAACCATGGGAAAAACCATGGTATAGTTTATGGTTTTGATTAGTTTAATGTGTAGTGTCCAATGCCTAAATAATAATGAAGTCCCTCTCCTTTCCTATATAAACCCACCCAATATCCAATTAATCTTCACTCAAACCATTTGTAGATTGACCAAAATCTTCCATAATCTCTCTAGAATCCTCCCAAGTTTTCCCAATCTCCCAAGAAGCCACTCATAATCCTTTGGTATCACACTTCCATGTAAGAGATCCTCAGTTTCCTTCCTTCCTTTTTTATGTCCATGTTTCCTTATATTGTTATGCCCTTTTATTTTCAATTAAAAAATTTGGGGTATGATTTCATACCTCCCCTATACTTCTATACTTATGTTTTAATGATGATAGATCCCATTTCTCTATGATTAATGCCTCCCATGTACATCTGTTACCATGCTAAGATTCCATTAGGGATTTCTCTCTCCTCATTTACTTTTAAGCAATTATTTTATAATGTGACTCTAAATTCCATTACATATGTTGGGATATTATCTTCCATGACCCCATTACTATCCATTTCGTTTATAAATGATGGGATATCCCTTTCACTCTTATCAACCCATTTTATGATTTCTTTTTGACATCGTTATGCTGCCGAAGTTGCACCAAAATTTACCATGCCAAAATCATTGTGTAAGTGAATACCATACCCATTTATCTATCAAGGGTATTCACCTTTATGCACATGTACTTCTTGATTGGGTACTTACATTTATGTATTCTTAAATATTATTCATGAAATAAATTATGATGTTTAATGAATCCATGTTGTATGATCTATGTGGTACACTTATGCATGAAATGAAATGATTAAGAAGGGTGCACCCCGATAGCACTCCAACGAATTGGGTAAAGAATAGTATCATGATACTCCATGTCCAATGAGGTTTTACTCATGATAATTCAAGTGAGATTAGGGTTTAATGATTCTAATTCAAGTTCAATGAGGTTTTATTCATGCTCCGTGTACAATGAGCCTTGGTTTATGCTAATATCATGTTAAATATTGTTGCCACATCTCTATATTATTATAATCATGCTATATCATGCCTTTGTGTTCATGTTTCTATTATAATCCATTTATATTATTATTTCATAACATTTATTGAATTATTCATTTTATTCCTTGTTCAATCTCTTACTAGTATTTATAGATCACCCTATTCTTTTGTATTTCATCAGGTTATCCCATGCAATGCTAAGTATGATGGAATGTTGTGTGCTTGTAAAAGAAGTTTTCAATAGAGATGTTGTATTTTATGTCTTATATATTCATGTAATATTCCTAATTTCCCATGATACTAGACCTTACAGTCCTCAGAGTTGTATTAAGTGAAAGTTTATGTAATGAATCGTGTTTATGTGTGTAATAAAGAGCAGTGTTGTTATAGTTGGTATCAGAGGATAAGTTTAGTTATTTTTGGGATTTGGATTAGAAAACCCTAGTGAAATACTTAGGGATAAGACTATGTATAATAAAAACATCCCTAAATTTTGTTGAGTATAGAGTAAGTGGTTTATCAAGAAAATGCATCCCTGTTTAGATAAGGACAAGTAGAGCCGGCTCTAGCACAAATTTATCTTGGGGTAAAACCCAAAAACACCGCTTTGAGCTATACTCAAATAGTAACTGGTGTAGGAAAATGGGCCTTTCTACACTCTTGGTTTGGCATTACCATGGAATATGCTTTAGTAAATTAATAATCTTAGTATGAAACATTTTTAAGGGAATAAAAAAAATTCCCCTAAGAATATACGTTGGTAAGTATATCATGGATAACATAGATTAAAGCCTATAAATTCCCATGTTAAGGAAATAAATGTAATTTATAAGTTACCTCTCTTGTATTTTTATTCCCCTTTAGGTGTTACCCCTAAATTTCCTTTTATTATATCCAATTCCAGGTAATAGGAGGACTAAAGAGAAAAACCAATGCAAAGAACAATGTGATGACTATTCTAATAAGATGCCTAATCTGATGGGAGAATGAATCACAAACATTTCCACCATACTCTCTCAGTTAACTCAAGGTTTTAATAGAAACATGGGTCTAGAGGAATGTCCAAACCCCTAGGAAATAATAATCCACAATCGAGATCTTCATGAGACAAAGTCCTCCAACTTTCAATAGATCATCCGATCCCTCAATCCCCAAAAAATGGATCAACTCCATTGAGAAGATATTCTACATTCTTCAATGTTCCAAACAAGAGAAGGTTATTCTAGATACTTATCATATGGATGGTGAAGTAGATCAATGGTGCACATTTCTCAAAAATAAGAATCCTGAGGAAGAGATTAAGGAGTTGGAATGGAAGGATTTTCAAAAAATGTTTTTCGATAAATATTTTTCTCACACCCTCCGACTTAAGATGGAAAGGGACTTCCTTTCCCTTAATCAAAAAGACGATGAATCCTTCAGAGTGTATGAGAAAAAATTCACAGGGCTTGCATGATACACCTTCAACTTCATCTTTACCCCTGAATGAAATGTTGACCACTTCTTTGGTGGGATAAAACCTAGCCTATGGAAATCCCTAGAGATTTGTGACTATGATAGATATGATGAAATTGTCCGATGTTCCCTCAAAGTTGAAATGGAGATTGGCGAATCTCAGGGGAATCATGGGGATAAGAAGCAGAAAGTGGACTTAAATTCTGGTGGTCCGATGGATAAATTCAATAGTGCTAAAGAATTCCATCACCCCACTTGCCAAAGGTGAGGAAAGAAGCCCCCCATAAATTGCATGAAGGGGATGAGGAAATGCTTTAGGGGTGGAAGAGAAGGAAACCTAGACATTAAATGTTGAAAAGAAAAAAATGATGTTGTGATAGAATAGAGGAACACTCCGTTTAACCCTCAATGCATTTTTCATTTCTTCAACTACAAAAAACCATGGCAATTTTCAAACCAGTTCCCTAAGTTAGGGGTTTTCTAAGGAAACCAACAACCTCCATGTTAGTAAGGGTGAGCTTTTTCCATCACTACCACCGAAGAGAAACCCAACAATGAAGTGGTGATAGGTACTCTAGTTATTAATTAAGAATAGCGAACATACTTTTTGATTCTAGTTCTACACATTATTTTATATCCCAAAAGTTTAGTCGAACAATACTAACACCACTACAAACCATGGAAGTAGAGATGTTAGTGAGAATATAAAATGGGGAAATAATTACATCCCATGAATATAAATCCTCCCCTATAACAATTTTTGGATTTCACTTCCCATAAAACATTTTCATACTCTCTATAGTAGAATTTGATTCAATTATTTCCATGGATTGGTTTTCTATATGTATAGACAACATAAATTGCTGTGAGAGGAAAATCACTTTCTATGTGGTGAATCGACCCCTGATTCTGTACACGTGCAAGGAGGAGGATGAATTTTATTTAGAACCACCATATTAAGCGTGGATATTACTACCATATAAGCATGTGTATCTTGCTTAGATGATTATGTTTAAGGAAGCAACCATCCTTGAATACATGCCTATTGTGAGAGAATTTATGGAAGTGTTTTCCAAGGAATTGTCTAGTATTCCTCCTAGAAGAGATATTGAATTATTTATTGATCTTATACCTATGGTGTTTCTAATATCCATGACTCCATATAGAATTTATATTATGGAGATTGAGTAAATATAGAAATGACTTTAGTGGAATCTTGATAAAGGGTTTATACACCCAAGTGCTTCACCATGGGGTGCACCAGTCCTCTTCATCAAGAAGAAGGATGGGTCAATGCACCGTTGCATTGATTATCGTGATCTCAAAAAAATCATGATAATGAAAATTTATCCTCATCCATAATTTGATGAATTGTTTAATTAGATACATGGAGCACAATACTTCCCCATGGTTGATCTGTGGTCGGTATATTACCATGTAATGGTGAAGAAGGAGGATATCCCCAAGAATTCTTTTTGTACAAGGTACACGCACTATGAATTCATAGTAATGACTTTCAGACTCACTAATGCTTCATGAATCTTCATGGAAATGATGAATAGATTATTTAGATATTACCTCAATTAATATTTGGTATTATTTATATAAAATATTCTAATATACTCCAAAACCAAGGAGGAGAATTAGGAGCATCTACGTACTATACTAGAGACCTTACGAAAGGACAATCTCTAGGAAAAGTACAACAAGTTTGAGTTCTGGTTGAAGGAATTATCATTCTTGGGTCATAACATCACAATAAATAGGATATCTGTGGATCCCTCTAAGAAAAATGCAATTGAGGGATGGATAAGGCCAACATCTATGACAGATATCCGTATCTTCCTTAGGCTATCTGGATATCATATCTGGTTTGTGAGAAATTTCACATGATTGTAATACCCTCTTACCAAGCTAACTCAGAAGGGAGTCAAGTTTTATTGGAGTGATTAATGTGAAGATAGCTTCTTGGATTTTAAAAGGAGGCTTATCACTGCACCTATGATCACATGAACCATAAGTAGAGAACATTTGTTGTATTAAGTGATGATTCAAAGAAGGTCTTGGGCTATGTGTTGATGAAAAATGACAAATTCATTTCCTATGCTTCAAGGAAATTGAATGTTAGTGAGAAAAACTATCCAACACATGATCTGGAGTTTTTTCAGTAATGTTCACTTTAAACATTTGGCTATATTACCTCACTAGGGATAAGTGTGAAATATATATGGATCATTAAATTCACAAGTATATATTCATATAGAAAGTGTTGAACATGCTCCAATGAAGATGGTTAGAGGAAATTAAAGACTATGACTACTCAATTAACTACCATTCAGGGAAAGCGATCAAGGTGGGAGATGCTCTAAGTAGAAAGGATCCAACAACCCTTTTATTGATGATAATTGAAAAGGATACAATATTCTAAGATTTGATGAAGATGGACATGGGAATCAAAAAGAAGGGAACATCATAAATCCTTTCTCAAATTATTTCTCAACCATCTCTTTTGAAAACATTAAAGGATGATTAAAAGGATGATGTGAGAATTCAGGATAAAGTGAAAACTATCATAAAAGGGAAATCATTAGAGTTCAATGTTAATGAAGATGGAATTGTGAGATCTGGGTCAAGACTATGTGTTCCATCAAATTCAGAGTTAAAGAAAGAACTTTTGGATGATGCCCATAGTTCGAATATCTCTATTCTCCCAAGAAACACAAATATGTATCGATGTCTCTGAGATCATTATTGGTGGGATAACATGAATAAGGAGATCGCTGAGTATATATAAAAGGTCCCAGTATGTCAGAAATTGAAGGATATGAGACAAATTCTAAGCGGATTATGAAACCATTACCCATATCAACATGGAAATTGGAGAACATCACCGTGGACTTTTTCACCGGACTTCTAAAGACATCCAAAGGAAATAATGTTATATGGGTTATTTTGGATCATCTTACAAACATAACACAATTCATTGCAATTATAGAGGATTTATTATTGGATCAATTGGCACAAATATATATCAGAGAAGTGGTAAGGCTGTATGGAGTACTAGTATGGATTATATCCGATCTAGATCCAAGATTCGCCATTATGTTTTAGAAGAGTCTCCAACACACTCTGAATAGTGATCTGAACTTTAGTACGAATTATCATCCTCAAACTGATGGGAAATCTGAGCGGACTATCCAAAAAGTTGAGGATATGTTGAGATCATGATAAGTGGATTTCAAAGGAGGATTGGATCAACATCTTCCTCTGGTTGAGTTCTCTTACAATAACAACTTCCACTCAAGCATCCAAATGGATCCGTATTAAGAAATTTATGGGAAGAGGTGTAAAACATAGGTATGTTGGGATAAATTTGGGGAGATAAAACTCTTAGGTCCAAAAATGGTTGAAGAAATGGTGGAGAAGGGTTAGACTATCCATCGACACATTAATGCTGCTCAGATTTGATAAAAGATCTATGATAACAACTATCGACGAGAGCTAGAGTTTGATGTTGGAGACATGTTATTCCTCTGCATATCACTATGGAAGAGAGTTATGATATTTGGGAAGAAGTATAATCTTAGTCCAAGGCACATCATCACTTTTTAAATCCTTGATTGCATTGTAGTAGTGGCCTATCGACTAGCACATCCACCAAACATATCTCAAGTACATGATGTATTCCATATATCATTCATGAGGTATTACATAACTGAACCATCACATGTACTTAATCCCGAGTTGGTACCATTGGAGAATGACCTCTCCTATGAAGAGAATATGGGGAAGATGTTAGATCATAGATAAAAAGTTCTACCAAATAAGACAATTCCCCTTGTCAAGGTGTTGTGACGAAACCACATGTTTGAAGGGGCAATGTGGAAATCAGAGGAAGCGATGAAGCAGAGATACCCTCAACTGTTTTAGTGTGGGAAAAGGAAATTTGGGGGGTGAAATTTATTAAGGGAGAAGATTGTAATGACCCAAAAATTTATTAATGAAAATTCCTCTTGATCTAGTTAAATGTATTATTATATAAAATAGTTATATAAAAAATATGAAATTCCTTGGTTTTATGATTTTTTATTTTAAAATAACGTTAAGAATTGTTACCAATGCTATTATTTATATTGAGAAGTGATCACATGATTAGTATAAATATAGGTCTTTAACAAATAAAATGTACCCATAAAAAAGAAGTGATGACCTCATCCGGTAGAATTGCTCCATAATAAGCCCATTTGTCTGAGCTCAGAGAGGAGGTAGCATCACTAGGCTTTTCTCTTGATCAATCCCAATATGAGCTTCAACATGTTAAGCTTGAATAGAACTGCCTAAGGGAGAAGTGAAAGTTAATAGATATTAACACCTGAGGGATGTTATCCAAGTTGCCCCAAAAGCTTTTAACCGTTGCACACCTACCCTTAGGTCTTATACGGGTGTTATAATTGGTTATGTAAAAATAATCTAGAATTATGATTATGTGCATTTTTTTGTATAAAGAATATACATTCATTTTATTATTGTTACTTTGTAAATGGTTTTTAAACACAAATAGTATTTTTAGTTAATATTTAATTTAAAAATATATTTTGAAGAATTAATAGAATTTTTAATTAAATAATATTTAAAAATAAAATTATTACTAAATAAATATTTAATAAATATAAATGATAGTATAATTTTATTATGAATACAATTGTAATTTTTATTAAGGCTTGAAAGCTATTTTTTTCAAAACCCATGAATTTTCGATAACTGTCAGTTTTTATATTAGAAGTAAAAATTAACATATTTAGAAAATTATTTCGATAAAATTAATATTATTTTTTGATTTTTTACGTCAGAATTATCTAACGGTGAATTTTTTATAATTTTCTGAGACATTCGATTTTTTGGGTAAAAATTAAATACCATTTAAATATATAATGTGTTTTATGACATCATAATGACCCAATAGTGATGTAATAAAATACTATAAAAGGTATGTTTTACCAATATATGTTTTAACATTAAAATAATGTTATTTTATATTTTTTTTATTCATTTAATGGTGCCTTAGTGGACCCTCCAAGACTTATGAAATATTTTAACATTTTAAAATGATTTCATTGAGAGTGTGACTCACCTCCACATATGAAAGCCTCATATTTTATTATGTTCGGCCATTGGACTTATAAAATAGTTTTTTTCACTCAAAATTAACAAAAACCATGGGCTGGTCTGTGGTTTTGATTAGTTTAATGTGTACTGTCCTAAATCTAAATAATAAATAATTCCCTCTTCTTTCCTATATAAACCCACTCAATCTCCCATTCCTCTTCACTCAAACCATTTAGAGAATGAACAAAATCTTTCCTCCTCTCTTTAGAATCCTCAAAAGGCATTCCAAGCTCTCAATAAGCCTCTCTCAAGCCTCTTCCAAGCCTTTTGTATCACACTTCCAAGTAAGGGATCCTCACTTTCCATCCTTCCTTATTAATGTCCAAGTTTCCTTATATTGTTATTCAATTTTATTTTCAATTACCAATGTACGAGTATCATTTTTAAACTCTTATATACTTCCCTCCTTATGTTTGAATGAGGATATACCACCTTTATCTCTCATTAATTCCTCCCATGTATACCCATTACCATGCCTAAATTCCGTAAGGGATTTCTCTCTCCTCATTTACTTTCAAGCAATTATTTTATATTATGAATCTAAATTCCATTACATATGTTTGGATATTATTTTCCATTATCCCTATACTTTCCGTTCCATTTATAAATTATGAGAGACTCTTTTCTCTCTCATAAACCCATTTTACGATTTCTATTTGATGTCGTTATTGTAGGTTCCCGGTGTAGCAGAAGTGCGTTGGTGGGGCGGCCAACTTTGATTTTAGCGTTAAACAATGTTCAAACTGAGATCCATCACAATATCAAATGTTAGATCATCAGAATAGAATGAAGATGAAAAAAAGGGGTAGTCCTGGAACCATAGAGATAGGATCATCATATATTGGTTAAAATTAATTTAATTAATTCACAAGAATTACCTTGCTGGAATTATTTCTTCATTGATGTCTCTGGTCATGATCTTGTGATCTGTCATTGTGTCGTAGAATCCAAGTGTTGAATTCCTATAGAGGTGATCCACACATGTTCCACGTATCTCTGAACATCACCGAAAGGATATCTGGGTGCTAGCGCGGAAGAATATTCGCTTGCGATGTCCGCCTTTGATCGCCTTGATCCAACGGAGGAGGACCTCTCTCGGTCTTGAGAGCCTTCTTGGAGGAAGTAGTTCTTTCAGCCTTAAAAGAATTCTCCAGAATTGTTGTGCATAATGATTGGGGAAAAGTGTTGGGGTTGTGATGATATTTATAATCGGGTTTGAGGTTATAGAGTTATGACAATAAATAAACACATTACGAATTTTACTCATTTCATTAACTCTTATTGAAAACCCTCATGTCGAATTATTATTTCCTTGACATGCGCCCACACTGATTATAATAAATATATTTTAATAAAACAATATTATATCCTGAATATCCCAACTAGAAAAACTACACAGCATGTAACCATTAATACACAGCGTGTACTCATTTTCCATAAAACCACATGGCGTGTATATCTAATATACATGACGTGTACTTTTATTTTCAATTTTTCTTTATTTCCTCAACCACATTTATTAGACCTTAAGTAATGGATATTTATTTCTTAAATAAATTTAACTGCATTACTCGCTAATAAATATATTATTTCTCCCACAATATATTCTCTCGAATAACTAGTATCAAAATAAATGCGATCAGGCATCCTTAAATAATTATTAAACCACAATCGGGAATAATATTTATTTAACTTGTTAAATTAATATTTAACTAAGATAAATAGATACACTTAGTGTGTGACCCTCTAGGTCTCTTTCTCATTGGCATTAGGCGGACTTGCCTAAAGTCCAATATTACTGTCTACCAACGGGTCAAGGCACCCAAGAGAAAGAAGTTGACGCCGCACTGACATGTCGCCTCATACGAACGCTTACTGTGTAATATAATCCATTTGTCTTGATACCTATAATCAGGAGGGTTGCATGCTAGTGCCATCAACCCATGTACTCGATTATTCTTTCTTTGAATTTCTAGAATTGAACTTTCCCATTCCTTACCATGGCCATGGATTTACTTAGGCTATATAAATTCCATCATAGGGCCTAAGATAACTACTTCCGTTATGGAACAGAAGGGACAAATCATTTCTCGCATTATCTATTAATGTGGTATTACTCATGATGCACCCAACATATCCTACCTCGCTGCAAATAGTGTGCCATCAGAGTTTTCATCAATACATCTAAGTTCACGAGTTGTAATACCCATTAATAATAATCTTAAAGTCTAAGGATCAATACACACATCTGCAAATTGGAACATCCAATGACACTATGAAATGTGGATTTCCTACTGACGGGTCTCATTCTCATAATATCCTCCTGGATATTAACAAGGGCACACACCATGAAAAGTTTCCTCAAAGTTTTATGATTCCTCACCCCTAATGGACTCTATTATTTGTGTCCCTCAAATAACATCATTTGGCCATAGAACATATATTCAAGAGCAGTGTTATCGCACTTCCAGGTTCTCATCATAGTAGGTATCTACTATGACCATTTAATGCAATAAATATCCTTGGAACATTATCACATGCATTGTCACGGAGAAGAACAATCAAGATGTGATAAGATGTTTATTTAATGAATAAAGTACAAATTAGTTGGTTCTTGGCCCCCAACTCCAACAGACTCCCACTTGGACTAGAGCCAACTGCAAAAAACCTTTAACCCACTAGCTCTCACAAGATATTCATGCTTCTACTGAGATAGGCCTTTTGTCATGGGGACTGCCATGTTATCTTCCATGGACACTCTGCTCACTGCAACTTCACCCCTTTGATAGAAATCCCTCAATAGGTGATACTTTCGGAGTATGTGCTTTGTCTGTTGATGTGACCTTGGTTCATTCGCAGGAACCACCACTGTAGTATTATCACAAAACAACGTGATAGGATCCTTACTGATAGGCACTACATCAAGCTCCAGGAAAAAGTTCTGAATCCAGATGGTTTCCTTGGCTACATTAGAATCCTCTATATATTCGGACTCCGCTGTAGAATCGGAGACAACTAGCTACTTTGAACTCTTCCATCTCACAGCTCCTCCGTTAAGACAGAAAAAATATCCAGATTGCGACATCAGATCATTCTGATCTGTCAGAAAACCAGCATCATCATACCCTCTAATTACAAGATCTTTGTCTCCTCCATACACAAGGAACATATCCTTAGTTATTCTCAAATACTTAAGGATAGTTTTAACAGCAGTCCAATGTTGTTCTCCTATATCTTCTTGATATCTTCCTACCATGCTCAGTGCATAGGCAACATCAAGCTTGGTACATAACATGGCATATATGATGGATCTTATAGACGATGCTAATGGGATCTTACTCATTATATCCTTCTCCTGTTGTGTCTGGGGACACATTTACTTAGAAATATGTAAGCCATGTGACACTGGAACCAATCCCCTCTTGGATTGTTCCATAATAATTCTCTTTAGTATCTGGTCAATGTATGTACTCTGACTTAGTCCAAGCAGCCTCTTGGATCTATCACGAATGATCTTGATCCCTCGAATGTAGGCTTCTTCACCTAAGTATTTCATGTAGAAACACTTGTTCAACCAGTCCTCAACTGACTGTAAGACTGGTACATCGTTTCTAATAAGCAATATCTCATCAAGATATACTAATAGGATAACGATCACATTCCCATTAAACTGCTTATAAACACATGGCCCAAATTCGTTTCTAATGAAACCAAATTCCTTTATGGATTCATCAAATCGAATGTCCCAAGACCTAGATGCTTGATTTATTCCATAAATGTATTTCTTCAACTTGAAAACACGTTTGGCTTCACCTGGTGTCACAAACCCTTTTGGTTGTGTCATATAGACATCTTCCTGAAGGTTCCCGTTAAGGGATGCCATTTTGACATCCATATTCCAAATCATGTAGTCATGGTAAGCTGCTATGGAAAGTATAATTCTTATGGATTTAAACATGGAAACTTGCGAGAATGTTTCATCATAGTCAATTCCTTGATGCTGTCTGAATCCTTTAGCCACTATCCATGATTTATAGGTTCTAACTTGACCTTCCATGTCTAGTTTTCTATTGAATACCCATTTGAATCCAACATGCTTTACATCAACTAGCTCATCGACCAGAACCCAAACATGGTTCTGATACATGGAATCCATCTTAGAATTCATAGCTTCTAGCCATCTTGATGCTCTTGAGCTTTCTACTTCTTCCTTGTAGGAGAGAGGTTCATCATTGTCCAAGAATAATGATTCACCATCCTCGGTGACTAGGAAACCAAATCTTTCTGGTTCCCTTACCTCTCGTGAGCTCCTACGCAGTACTTGTGTTTCTGGAACCTCTTTCACGGGGACCTATGGAACTTATTCCTGCACCAACTCCTGCATATCTTGAGCATCAACTTCATTGATTTCAATCTTGATCCCACTATCCTACTTGAGGATGTTCTCCATCTCAAGAAAGACGGCTTGTCTGGTGACAACCACTTTCTTTTCTAAAGGGTTATATAGGTAATATCCTTTCATTTCATCGGGATATCCAATAAAGATCCACCTTGTGCCCAGGGGTTCTTGTTTGTTTCCTAAGAAGACCTTAACAAACAACTCGCATCCCCATACACGTGTATGCGACAAAATGGGTTTCTTCCCATTCTATAACTCGGATGGAATCCCATTTTCCACTTTAGTTGGTACTCAGTTTAATGTGTATTTTTCAATTTGTAATGCATATCCCTAAAAGGATAATGGAAGATCTGCATCAATCATCATTGACCTCACCCTGTCCAACAAGGTGCGGTTTCTCCTTTTACTAACAGCGTTCCACTGTGGTGTATAAGGGGGAGTGAGCTGAGATAGAATCCCAGACTCCCGTAGAAGATTGATGAACTCTTGGTTCAGATATTCTCCACCTTGATCTGATTGAAGTTTCTTTATATTCTTACCAAGATTATTCTATACTTCATTCATTAATTTCTTAAATTTCTCTAAGGCCTCTAACTTATACCTCATTAAGTAGACATATCCATATCTACTCAAATCATCAGTAAAAGTAATGAACTAAGAATATCCACCTCTAGCTTCTACTGGAAATGGTCCACACACATCTGTGTGTACCAATCCTAGAATCTCTGTGGCCCTTTCACCCTGTCCACCAAAAGGTGGCTTGGTCATTTTTCCTTGTAAACAAGTGTGACATCTATCAAGTGGTTTTAGCTCAGTAGAATCCAAATAACCATCTTTGCTGAGCTTTGTCAAACTCTTCTCGTTTACATGACCGAGATGGTGATGCCACAACTGGGTGATGTATGAGTCATGTGAGTTTGTTTTGTTATCTATTTCCAACACTTGGTTTTCATAATTTAATACATACAAACCATTATTTAAATGCTCCATACCATAACATACTTTGTTCTTATAAAAGAGACAACCCTTATTTCCAAACATGAAAATAAATTCATCTATATCAAAACAAGATACAGAAATTATGTTCTTGGTAACACTAGGAATATAATAACAGTTATGTAAAACAAAAATCATCCCAGTCGGCAGTGATGGGTGGTAATCACCAATAGCCAATGCAGCCAACCTAGCACTATTGGCATCTTGAAGATCCACCTCTCCTCTATAAATATTTATAAATCTACTTGGTTCCTACATTTGAATACAAATTTGATCCCCACAAGTTGTATCTAATACCAAATGTGTTTAAATAGAAAGATTACACTCAATAACGAACACACCTTTCGCGTCCCCACGCTTCTGGGTGCAGTTCCTCTTCCAGTGGACTTACTTGCCTCATGCAAAACACACCGCTTCCTGTTCCTTGCACAGCCTATGGATCTTACCCTTCTTGGAGGGACGACACTCAGGGGCTCCAGACCATTTATAAGTCTTTGGCCCCTTTTTCGTGTCCTTCCTTTTACTATTCACCAAAAGGACTGCAGGTTTGCCATGCCCCATGTCCTTATCTACCTAGAGAATCAAGGTCAGAAGTTCTGATAGCCTCTTCTCATTTTTTATCATGTTGTAGTTGACAATAAATATAGATATGGTCTTGGGAAGTGATGATAGGATGAGATATGTACACAACTCATTTGAAAATTTAATCCCTAAGATGTCCAAGCGTTCAATGTAGCCAATAAGATTGACTAAATGAGGCCCAACTGGTGCAGACTCTCCAAGCTTAGTTGTAAACAAAGAATTGGAGATCTCATACCTCTCCTGTCTTGCCTTCTATTGGTAGAGATCCTTAAGGTGAGACATCATGCTATACATGTCCATGTTTTCATGTTGCTTCAAGAGATCATTAGACATGGCTGATAGCATGAAACACTAGACATATGTGGCATCATCCATGTGTTTCATGTAGAGAGATAGTTTCTCATCACTGGCCTCCTTTCCAGGTGCAATTGGAATAGGCTCTTCCAGCACATACAATTTCCTTTCATAGTGAAGGATGATGCGTAAACGCCTCTACCACTCCTAGAAATTAGTGCCGATGAGAAGGTTTTCCTTCTCGAGTATGATTCGCAATGATATGTTTGAAGTAATTTTTCTTTCCATTTCTACAAATTAAGATGAGAAAATTTTTAGTACTTTATTACAAAACTGAGACAAATAAATAAATTAATACATATTAGTCTCCCACTATTTTATCGAAATCCAATAGCCCTCACCATTGAATTCAAAATATTATGTTGCCTGAATATTCTTGGGGAAAGGATCCATATTTCCCTTAAAATTACCCCAACTAGGCTTGGTCAAGCAACTTGAAGAGTTTTAGGTAGGCATTCCAAATGACAACTGCATTAACTCGCAGCTCCTTGATCCACGGAGTGGACTCCCCAATCCTAAAATCCTTTTATTTTGGATTTCCCAAACCTTTGCCTCTTAGTCGCACCAAGTCCTGCTGTGGTAGTCAACCCTTGATGCGAACCAAGTCAAGTCAACCCAAAACCTTGAATTATAATTCCCCAATAATTGAAAGTACCCCAACTAGGGTTGGTTAAGCACTTTGAACTATGGTTTGATTCTAACCAAGATTATGGAAGGCTATACCGACTTAATATTTCTTTGAGGGATTTTATCCTTATACATAAATTTCCATTTTATTATCTTTGATTACATGCTTGTTAATATTAAGTGGGATATACTTAAGTGATTAACCATGTCAAAGATAATATTTACACATAAGTCGGTCTTTATTTTTGTTCCATCTTGCATGCTTGTTTAATTCATTAATTGTGTGATCGTGACAAAACAGCCACAGTATATAAACCATGAAACTAAAAGAAATAAAATAAATGGTATGATCATGCACTTGTTATATTGGTTATTTTATCTAGTGGTTGATAAACTAACCCAAGACCTAGAGGAGAAACACCTTGAACCTTTCGGGTTTGTGTTTACAGCTTTCCACCTGTCAACCTTTGTATCTCCTTGGATTGGTTTCACCTTGGCTCCTGTCTTGAGCTGCCTCCAATAGCTTGGGAGATCCATCCATTACATTTGAATTTATCTCACACACAGGTGAGGGATAGAAATGGGGTTTTACATAAAATAATACTTGGGATCGGAGGCCCTGAATATTAATGAGGAGAAGGCTCGCAGGCCAAAAAATTTAATTTAAAAAAATTAATTAAAAGAAACCATTCACATACAAAGATCTTTGTCTAGCTCATTATCATCCATACATGAAACAATATTTATGTATAAATAAGACTATCATTCAATTCATTAATTGTTCTTGTTTAAGATAAGTCACACTCGAATCAATTAATTATCTTTAATTAATCAATCCTTTTATCTTAAACCCTTTTTATGAATTTCCTTAAGATTCTCATCCATCATAATTTTAGATAAATTAAAATTATCCTTGTACGTAACTTGTACCTTGGAGGAAACCTAGTGAATTCTTGTTCATTAAGTAGATGTTAAATTAAACACATATATATAAAACACCTATCACATGTAGTGCCTCAGATTTACGCTTGCACCATGGTACATGTCTCAAGAGTTTCTATAATCTATAATAAATCTTAAGAAATCTACGTAATTTGGGTGAGTACACGGTGTGTAGTTATGACTTCACGGCATGTACTTTTCTTCACCGTCCATCCGAAGAACACGCCAGGGGACATGGCGTGTTAACGTACTTCAGAAAGTTTAGAAGTACACGTCGTGTTCAGTGGGACACACGCCGTGTAGTTTTTGTGTTACACGGTTTCCTGCCGGGAAAACTGTGTACGGGGTACACGATCCAACCCTAACCTGAAGGGACAACACACTATGTTCATTGTACCACATGGCGTGTAATCCAGAAATAGTGTGCCACCTGTTCCTGGTCAACACAAGGTATCATAAATGACTTAGATATGATCAATACATGACCTGATTTGGCGGACATGTCTGATGCATGAACCTAGACTACACGACATGTACTTCCGAATACACACCGTGTATTATCGTGTTGTATGGCTAGGAATGTTTAGCTCCTCTAGATGAGATCCTCCATTTTATTTTAATCAAAATTAATATAAATGGTTGATTCTGTATGGTGAACGAGAAATGATAGAGGAGGAACAGATCTCGATATTCAGATTTAAAGAACAATTAACATGAATTGAAACAACTAAATTATTAAATGCGTAAGTCACTAATGAAAAACAAAATAATTATAATCGATGATATGACACCTCTGATACAACTTGTAGGTTCTTGTCACAACGGAAGTGCGTTGGTGGGGCGGCCAACTTTGATTCTAGTGTTAAACAACATTCAAACCGAGATTTGTCACGATATAAAATGTTGGATCTTCGGAATAGAATGAATAATGAAAATCAAAAGAGGGAGTCCCAGAACCATATAGATAGGATCATCATATGTTGGTTATAATTAATTTAATTAATTCACAATAATTACCTTAGTGGAATTATTTCTTCGTTGATGTTTCTGGTCATGATCTTGTGTTCCGTCATTGCGTCGTAGAATCCAAGTGTAGGATTCCTCTAGTGCTGATCCACACGTGTACCACGTATATGTGGACAATGCTAAAGGGATCTCTGTGTTCTAGTGCAGAAGAACCTTCACTTCGATCACCTTGATCCGATGGAGGAGTATCTCTCTCGTTCTTGAGAGCATTCTTGGAGGAAATAGTTCTTTCAGCCTTGAAAGAATTCTCTAGAATTTTTGTGCGCAATGATTGGGGAAAAGTGTTAGGGTTGTGAGGATATTTATAATCAGGTTTGAGGTTATAGAATTATTACAATAAATAAACCTATTACTTGTTTTATTCATTTCATTAACTTTTATTGAAAACCCCCATGTCAAATTATTAATTCCTTGACATGTGCCCTCACTGATTATAATAAATATCATTTAATAAAACAATATTATATCCTCAAAATCCCGACTGGAAAAATTACACAATGTGTAATCATTAATACATGGCGTGTACTCGTTTTACATAAAATTTCACAGCGTGTATATTTAATATACACGACGTGCACTTTTATTTTCCATTTTTCTTTATTTCCTCCACCACATTTATTAGACCTTGATTAATGGCTATTTTTTTCTTAAATAAATTTAACTGCATTACTCACTAATAAATATATTATTTCACACTAAATGTATTCTCTCGAATAACTAGTGTCGAAATAAATGCGATAAGGAATCCTTAAATAATTATTAAACCATAGTTGGGAATAATCTTTATTTAAATTTTTAAATTAATATTTAACTGAGATACATGGATACACTTAGTGTGTGACCCTATAGGTCTCTTTCTCGTTAGCATTAGGTGGGCTTGCCTAAAGTCCAAGATTACTGTCTAGCAACGGGTCAAGGCACCCAAGAGAAAGAATTTTATGCCGCATTGACGTGTCACCTCATACAAACGCT
Organism: Viscum album; assembly: GCA_963277665.1. Taxonomy (NCBI): domain Eukaryota; kingdom Viridiplantae; phylum Streptophyta; class Magnoliopsida; order Santalales; family Viscaceae; genus Viscum; species Viscum album. The sequence continues at coordinate 113,429,340 of OY728125.1, read as the reverse complement.
TACCATGTAATATAATCCATTTTTCTCGATATCTCTAATCAAGCGGGTTGCATGCTAGTGCCATCAACCAATGTGCTTGATTATTCTTTCTTTGACTTTCCAGAATTGAACTTGCCCATTCCTTACCATGGCCATGGTTTTACTTAGGCTATATCAATTCCATCAATGGGCCTGAGACATCTAATTCTGTTATGGAACAGAAGGGACAAATCCTTTCTCGCATCATCTTTTAATGTGGTATTACCCATGACACACCCAACGTATCCTATCTCGCTGCGAATAGTGTGTCATCACAATTTTCATCAATACATCTAAGTGCGCGAGTTGTAATACCCATTTATAATAATCTTAAAGTCTAATGATCAATACCCACGTCCGTAGATAGGAACATCCAATTACACTATGAAATGTAGATTTTCTACTGGCGGGTCTCGTTCTCATAATATCCTCCTAGATATTACCAAGGGCGCACACCATGAGAAGGTGCCTCAATGTTTTATGAGTGTCCACCCCTAATGGCCTGTATTATTTGTGTTCCTCAAATAACATCATCCGGCCATAGAACATATATTCAAGAACAGTGTTATGTCACTTCTAGGTTCTCATCATAGCAGGGATCCGCTATGACCCTTTAACGAAACAACTATCCTAGGGACATTATCACATACATTGTCACATAGAAGAACAATTAAGATGTGATAAGATGTTTATTTAACAAATAAAGTACAAAGTATTTGGTTCTAGGCCAGCAACTCTAATAGTTATACTACTGAAGTTACACCTAAATTTCCCATAACAAAATCATTGTGTATGTGAATACCATACCCATTTCTCTATAAAGGGTATTCACCTTTATGCACATGTACTTTTTGATTAAGGACATACATTTATGTATTTAAGATATCTTATTCATGGAATAAATTATGATGGTTAATGAATCCATGTTGTATAATATTTGTGGCACACTTATGTGTGAAATGAAATGATTAAAAAGGGTGTGCCCTAATAGCGCTTCAATGCATTGGGTAATGAAAAATATCATAATAAGCCATGTGAAATGAGGGTTTATTCATTATAATTCAAGTCCAATGTGGGTTTAATCATGCTCTATGTGCAATGAGCCTTGGATAATGCTAATACCATGTTAAATATTTTTTACACATCTCCACATTACGATAATCATGCTATATCATGCCTTTATGTTTATTGTAACACCCCGAGCTTCCATGACACGCTTCTCTTTCAATAATGCAATAGCTTGCATTGTACGCAACTTCGAGTTCTAACACACCGCAACTAATCAAAGTAGACATTATGAATAGTAATACCCACTTTTTAAAATTATAGAAATGTTATATTTCAAAATGGACTTCATTTTTTCATAATATCGAAATTATCCTAAGTTAAATTTTTTGTAATTTTCTGAGAACTTCCATTTTTTATGAATAGTGATAAATACTTAAAACAACTTTTTTAATAAAATTAATTTATAGTGATAAATTATACTATTGAGTGGTTTTAAAGTATAATTATAATATATTTTTACCATTTTATCTAATGGTTTTAATTAGAATTAATTTCACTTTGAAATTGGACATAAACAATTGTCAATCTTTTGATATATATTGTTTCTTAAAAACACGCTATTTGTTGTGAAATCGGGAATTAATTATGAAATTAATTAATGCAACTTATATGTTTGGAATTTTGTAAAATAGAAATCATTTTTGAATTAGGAATATCAATTATAGCTTAGGGTGAAATTTTGGCATTGTTCTGAAAAACATCAATTTTTGATGAATAGTGAAACCACTAAGTGGTAGTTAAAAGACTGATTTTTCGTTTAAATGAAACATTACCACTTCTGTGATTTGATTTTAAAAAATCCGACATACATGGTTGTCATTAGGAAGTAAAATTTGGTTCAATGGGATGAAAATAATTTTTGGTGAAAAGTAACTTTTAAGTTTAATTAATCACGATTAAAGGTAATTAGTGAAATTTAAGGTAAAAATGATATTATAAAAATATGAAAATACCTTTACACTTGTCCTACCCCTATTGGAAAAGTCATGGCCGACCACGAAAATCCATGGGTCAACTTGGGGACCCCATGGAGCCACTTTGGTAGGAAAATTACATAAATAACCTTTTATTTAATGTTAAAATAAAAATGTCAAAAACATAAGTTGTTTTACTAAAACAATTTTTAAATGGGGTTATACAAGTCCAATATTTGACTATAAATATTCATTAGAAATCTAAAAATATTTCCTACATCATGATAATTTTTTTTATAATTTTTAGACATTAAATAAATTAAATTATTTATGACACCATGATGATGCAGTGATTACCTCATTAAATAACGATTTTAAAAAAATGGAAGGATAATGTAAAATCTAAGCATTAAACTTTTCAAAATCCTATTGGATGAGTATATTTCGAACCCTTATCACCTTATCCTCGAAGTATATAAGTGTGGGACTTTTAGAATCCGAAAAGCATTGTATAATAAAGTAACATTTCATTACTTTCCAAGAGTGCCCCTCCTCTCCACTTATAAAAGGCCCCCACCACTACCACCTTACTCACACTTTCAAGCCTTTTTTCTCGGCCAACATCTTCCCAAATACTCTCCCAACATCCCTCCCTTACCCCTAGAAGCCTAACCTTGGGCAGAAGTCTACTCAAGGAATCCTTTGGATCAAATCAAAAAGCGTTACCCGATTTTAAGATAATGTCTTCTCTAATGTTGTTTTGTTTTATTTTGCTTCTCCAACCCCTTAAACTCTTTTTATTACTTTCTTTTGTAACAACAACAATATCTAAAATATACTAGGATGTTTTTACGATAAGGATTTGGTTTAAACTTACACACACCTTCATCTAATGGTTAATGAACATACTGTTTCTGTGGGTGGCAAAATACTGCCTCACGAAACGATGATTGTTCAATATTCTTTTAACACCTCTAATGGTGGCCATTTTTATGAAAATATTTTCATATATGATATATATATTATGTTTATGTTTTCCTTATTCTTCTTTATTTCTCATTTATGGAATACTTTATGATTTCCATTGTGGGTAAACGCGATAATTTCATTTTAGGAAGTGCGGACTACCACCCCCTCAAAGTGATTTGAATCGTGAATGCCATATATGTGATGTATAAAGGATGGAGTAAATGATATTGTATATGATATTATACTGGAATTATAATACACCTTTATACTATTATTATTTCATTCCATTAATTACGAAATAGAAATGAAAGTAGCGTTCATGCGTACGTACGACTTACCATCTCCATGAACGGTGCATTTCATTTCTTACCTCTAAATGTTATGTAATATTATAAATGAATGTATATACTGGATATATATGATATATTTGATATCTACATCATGAATATAATTCTGGATATAATGTATATTTCACCACATGAACAACTTGTAATTATAAGAAGTTTATCTTTGACTCAAGTACCTAAGATCGACAAACCGACCGTTATAAACTTAAATAATTACATAATGTTAATGACATGGTAATAAGTGATATAAAAGGAATAATGAACTTGAAAAAGGTTCTTAAGAAGGTATAGATTAACTCTAGTTTATTATTCAAGAGGTTAAAGAATGATCGTGTCAAGTCGGACACGAGGTAAGGGAACTTCTTAACCCAATTTCTATTCTTTGGGTTAATCTCCAACTTTCAAATTACGTCATGATATTATTATATCCTATCTTGTATTTATACTTTCTTTATGTGTGATTATAGTGAATACACATAATAGATCCATTTTATTTAAAAAAAAGATCTTTGTATGGGGCTTCGTCTCAATCTCCTTTCATTGAGGCATATTTTGTTTTATACACAACCTTCTTTTATACAGTGTATAAACCCCTTTGACTTTTAGGTTTATTCAAAATGAATCTTTTTTATACAAAGCGTTTACTAAATGAGAAAAGGGAATGTTTTTGTCGTACGTATGCAGTGACAACGACTTCTTCGCCGCCGTGACCATTATTTGAGTTTCGGCTTCCTCTACAAGCCATACATTTTTTTAAAGAAAAATAAATACCATGTTTTACTTTTCTTTTATTTTGGTATTGAAAATGGTTTTGAAAGTGTTTTTAATATATAAATGTGTTTTATTGATATCTTTTGATTGAAATGTGGAAATTTTATGTTTCCTTTATGCATGTTTTATGTGATACGATTATGTTATGGTTTATGATATGTTTAAAGCTGTTCATATGAGGAATGCATTGGACTGAATAAGTGACGGGTGGAGCCCGCTATAGCTCCTTGATGCATCGGTAGGTCTCATGAGACAAACTAGTGTCTTGGAATGAGGCCTTGACAAAATCTTATTTGTAGTCTTGGCACGAGGCCTTGGCTACGTGGTTATGATAGTCTGGCATTATGCATTCCATCATTATGAAAGTGGTTATTGATATTGCATGTGATTATTCGACTAGCAGAATATCCATGTGAGTAAGTAAATGGCATTATTTAATTTTATTTTTGCCATATTATGCTGAAGTTCAAGTTTAAAAAGGCTTTTGTTTTACTTATACATTGCCTTAAATGTTAATTTTCATTTACGAAAGCTTTCGCAATATTGTTATCCTTACTGAGCATCTAAGCTCACCCCTTTCAATGTTTTAATACATTCCAGGATGTGAAGAAGTATTTTACGAATGACCTGTAGGATTAGTCAGAAAGGGATATGAGTGTGGACTATGAAGACCATGTTATTGTAGTTTTTTTTACTTTATGATGTAATGAAAGACTTATGAATGTATCTAGTGTTTCCAAGGCTGCTAAACTAATCGGTCTTTTGAGACTTGATCATTTGTGATCATGCCAATGTTACGAAGTAATGCACCGACTCAAGGTAACTGGGGTCGGGGCGTTACAGTTGGTATCAGAGGCGGTTTAGTACTAACCTTGGAAGCTAGATTTAGATAAACTCTGATTAGAGCACACAGCCTGAAGATAGACTTTAAGGATTAATATAGAATAACTTCCTAGAATTTTGGTATTATAGAGATTTTGTGAGTTTTCTGAGAAATACATCCCTGTCTGGATACGAGTAGGTAGAGGCAGCTCTGGAATAGATGTACCTAGGGGTAAAAACCGAAAACACCGCTTTGAGCTAGACTCGAACGGAAACTAGTGCACGACAACGGGCCTTGTTTCACTTTTGGTTATGACACTCCCGGGGGATATGCTTAATATAATTCTCATTTTCTTTACAAACCACTATGAAGGGTTATGAGTATATACTTTCTCAAAGAAAACTTTTTTTTATGATTATGGATTATATCCATAAATAGTTCAATTAGTGTTAAGTGTTTTACAAGTATGGAATTATGTATTTTGATTCATAAACTAATCTAGTTTATGCCATTGTTTAGAAATGGCGCCTAGTGGAAGGAATGGAAACCGTATCAATGCACACACTCCGTGTAGGGATTTCCCTCCTGCTCAAGATAATTATTGTGGAGCTAGAGATAAAACTGGTGCTGATAAACTTATTACCATACTGGGACAACTCACTCAGGTTATGAATAATAACCTTACTTGTATGGATCACCCTGATCCGCAACGTGGAGGATCAATGTTAGACCGCTTCATGAGAAAACAACCGCCAAAATTTAATAGGGGTACAAATCCATTAGTAGTTGAGCAATGGATAAACTCCTTAGAGAAAATATTCCACGCCTTGGGGAGTAGCGAAAGGGAGAAGGTTATCATGGCAGTTTATCACCTCACTGGAGATTCCGATCAATGGTGGTCATTGATTCAAAATACAAAGGAAGATGAAGAAGTATCAAGTATGTAATGGAGAGAGATCAAAGATCTTTTCTTAGAAAAATACTTTCCACATGACCATCGAGCAGATATGGAAAGGAAATTTCTGAGTCTAACACAAAAGGAGGATGAGAATTTTGCAAAGTATGAGGCTAAATTTACAAGGTTAGCGAGGCATGCAACAAATTATATATGTAACCCAAGAAGTAAGATTGATCGTTTATTTGATGGGTTAAAACCATTTCTTCGTCGAGCATTAGTCTCACAAACCTTCTCGTCGTATGAAGATATTGTCTTGTGTGCTATCAAGACAGAAAAGGAATTCTCTAAGTCTTATGACAACAGAGTAAAGCAAGAGAAGAAGAGAATGGTGGAACAAGAGATGGATAAAGGGAAAAAGGGAAAGAAGGATTTTCCACTATGTGATAATTGTGGAAAGAATCACCCTGGTACTAGCCTAAAAGGAATGGGAGTTTGTTATAAATGTGGAGAAAAAGGTCACCAGGCTCGTGATTGTAAGGGAAAGAAAAAGGCTATCAATGTTGAATGCTACAATTGTAGGGAAATGGGGCATTATGTAAATGAATGTTCTAAGCGTCAGGGAAACTTACCTCAGAAAAGGCCAAGGGATCAAGGACAATCTAATGCTATTACTACAGTATAAGTGGAATAATTAATATATTGGTGCTTTTGGACTCAAGGATTATATTCTGGTTATAAGGATAATGTGATATATATAAGGATTGTACTGCAGTACTTGTTTTTTTTTTCATTAAGGTTTTAATATGATGAAGGTAATCATATTTTTAGAATGTGACAATAAGAGAAACATTACTTTTTTTGGGGAATCTGATAAATTGATTTTGGAATTAAGAGAACTTTTGGAGAAAGTCTGCACAGAGGTATTTTGGAAAACTATAAAGTTTAGGCTAGATTAAGTTTAACTTTCAATAGTATTGTTTAAGGTTAAAACATTTCTGAAGATTATTTTTGGAATATTATAATACTATAGTTTTAGGAAAAGGACAACCTGCAGGGTGGGGCATAACCCGTCACGTCGGACAATGCTGTAGGAATCGAACCCACAACCATAGTGCGACAGGCCTTTATTACCTACCACTAGCCTACATGAAGTCCCTGGTTATTACAAAATATTTTTCCTAATCTAAATGGTATGTGGTGATATTTATAACCTTCTACAATTAGGATAAATAGAATATTTTTTAGTTCTGTTACCATTTGGAGTGAAAGATGGGTTTGTGGTAAAAATTTATTAAAGAATGAAAGTATACATAACAAGTATGTATATTCCCTTACGTTCTTAGTAAATCTCCTAAATAAATTCCTCAACTTTATAAAAGGTGACTTAAAACAAAAACGTTGCAAGTTAACTTTTCCAACTGGGGATTCAATGACCGTTTAACCAATCACAAGTTTTTGATTTTCTTATGGTTAACATTATCCTAATCCAGTTTTCTACAACTCTCTATCAGACCTTTATGGTTTGTTTTTCTTCCATATCAATATTTTCATAAAATCCTACTATGAGCTATCTCGGGTGACCTTTGTACTTCCCTTTCTTTCTTTTAATGTTATATTTTTATTAACCTTATTTCTGATGTGGGTTTTCCACAAAGGTATTTTCTATTTTCAAACTTTTATTTTCAATGAACAATTTCAAATTGTGAGGATACAATTTATTGAAGGAGGGGAGAATGTGACACCCCGATCTTCCATGATACGCTTCTCATTCAATAATGCAATAGCTTGCATTGTACGCAACTTCGAGTTCTAACACACCACAACTAATCAAAGTAGCCATTATGAATAGTAATACCCACTTTTTAAAATTATAGAAATGTTATATTTCAAAATGGACTTCATTTTTTCATAATATCAAAATTATCCTAAGTTATTTTTTTTGTAATTTTCTGAGAACTTCCATTTTTTTATGAATAGTGATAAATACTTAAAACAACTTTTTTAATCAAAATAATTTATAGTGATAAATTATACTATTGAGTGGGTTTAATGTATAATTATAATATATTTTTACCATTTTATCCAATGGTTTTCATTTGAATTAATTTCACTTTGAAATTGGACATAAACAATTGTCAATCTTTTGATATATATTGTTTCTTAAAAACATGCTATTTGTTGTGATAGCGGGAATTAATTATGAAATTAATTAATTAAACTTATATGTTTGGAATTTTTTAAAATATACATAATTTTTGAATTCAGAATATCAATTATATCTTAGGGTGAAATTTTGGCATTGTTCTGAAAAACTTCAATTTTTGATGAATAGTGAAACCACTAAGTGGTAGTTAAAAGACTGATTTTTCGTTTAAATGAAACATTACCACTTCTGTGATTTGATTTTCAAAAATCCGACATACATGGTTGTCATTAGGAAGTAAAATGTGGTTCAATGGGATGAAAATAATTTTTGGTGAATAGTAACTTTTACGTTTAATTAATCACGATTAAAGGTAATTAGTGAAATTTAAGGTAAAAATGATATTATAAAAATATGAAAATACCTTTACACTTGTCCTACTCCTATTGGATAAGTCATGGCCGACCAACAAAATCCATGGGTCAACTTGGGGACCCCACGGATCCACTTTGGAAGGAAAATGACATAAATAACTTCTTATTTAATGTTAAAATAAAAATGTAAAAAACATAAGTTGTTTTACTAAAACAATTTTTAAATGGGGTTATACAAGTCCAATATTTGACTATAAATATTCATTAGAAATCTAAAAATATTTCCTACATCATGATAATTTTTTTATAATTTTTAGACATTAAATAAATTAAATTATTTATGACACCATGATGATGCAGTGATTACCTCATTAATTAACGATTTTAAAAAAATGGAAGGATAATGTAAAATCTAAGCATTAAACTTTTCAAAATCCTATTGGATGAGTATATTTCGAACCCTTATCACCTTATCCTCGAAGTATATAAGTGTGGGACTTTTAGAATCCGAAAAGCATTGTATAATAAAGTAACATTTCATTACTTTCCAAGAGTGCCCCTCCACTCCACTTATAAAAGGCCCCCACCACTACCACCTTACTCACACTTTCAAGCCTTTTTTCTCGGCCAAACTCTGCCCAAATACTCTCACAACTTCCCTCACTTACTCCTAGAAGCCTCACCTTGGGCAGAAGGCTTCCCAAGGAAGCCTTTTTCTCAAATCAAAAAGCGTTACCCGATTTTAAGATAATGTCTTCTCTAATGTTGTTTTGTTTTATTTTGCTTCTCCAACCCCTTAAAACCTTTTTATTACTTTATTTTGTTACAAAAACATTATCTAAAATATACTATTATGTTGTTATGATAAGGATTTGGTTTACACTTACACACACATTCGTATAATGGTTAAAGAACATACTGTTTCTGTGGGTGGCGAAATACTGCCTCACGAAACGATGATTGTTCAATATTCTTTTAACACCTCTAATAGTGGCAATTTTGATGACACTATTTTCATATATTATATATATATTATGTTTATGTTTTCCCTATGCTTCTGTATTTCTCATTTATGGCATACTTTATGATTTCCATTATGGGTAAACGCGATAATTTCATTTTAGGAAGTGCGCACTACCGCCCCCTCAAAATGATTTGAATCGTTAATGCCATATGTGGGATGTATAAAGTATGGAGTAAATGATATTGTATATGATAATATACTGGAATTATAATACACCTTTTTACTATTATGATTTCATTCCATTAAATATGAAATATAAATGAAAGTAGCGTTCATGCGTACGTACGGCTTACCGTCTCCATGAACGGTGCATTTCATTTCTTACCTCTAAATGTTATGTAATATTATAAATGAATATATATACTTGATATATATGATATATATGATATATACATCATGAATATAATTCTGGATATAATGTATATTTCACCACATGAACAACTTGTAATTATAAGAAGTTTATCTTTGACTCAAGTACCTAAGATCGACAAAACGACCGTTATAAACATAAATAATTACATAATGTTAATGACATGGTAATAAGTGATATAAAAGGAATAATGAACTTGAAAAAGGTTCTTAAGAAGGTAGAGATTAACTCTAGTTTATTATTCAGGAGGTTAAAGAACGATCGAGTCAAGTCAGACACGAGGTAAGGGAACTTCTTTACCCAATTTTTATTCTTTGGGTTAATCTCCTACTTTCAAATTACGTCATGATATTATTATGTCCTATATTGTATTTGTACTTTCTTTATGTGTAATTATAGTGAATACACAAAATAGATCAATTTTATTTAAAAAAAAGATCTTTGTATGGGACTTCGTCTCAATCTCCTTTCATTGAGGCATATTTTTTTTATACACAACCTTCTTTTATACGGTGTATAAACCCCTTTGACTTTTACGTTTATTCAAAAGGAATCTTTTTTATACGAAGCATTTACTAAACGACAAAAGGGAATGTTTTTGTCGTACGTATGCGGTGAAAATGACTTCTCCGCCACCGTGACCATTATTTGAGTTTCGGCTTCCTCTATAATCCATACATTTTTTTAAAGAAAAATAAATACCATGTTTTACTTTTCTTTTATTTTGGTATTGAAAATGGTTTTGAAAGTGTTTTTATTATATCAATGTGTTGTATTGATATCTTGTTATTGAAATGTGGAAATGTTATGTTTCATTTATGCATGTTTTATGTGATACGATTATGATATGGTTTATGATATGTTTAAAACTGTTCATATGAGGAATGCATGGGACTGAATAAGTGACGGGTGGAGCCCTATATAGCTCCTCGATGCATCGGCAAGTCTCATTAGACAAACTAGTGTCTTGGCACGAGGCCTTGACAAAATCTTATTTTTAGTCTTGGCCCGAGGCCTTGGCTACGTGGTTATGATAGTCTGGGATTATGCATTCCATCATTATGAAAGTGGTTATTGATATTTCATGTGATTATTCGACTAGTAGAATATCCATGTGATTAAGTAAATGGCATTATTTAATTTTATTTTTGCCATATTATGCTGAAGTTCAAGTTTAAAAAGGCTTTTGTTTTAGTTATACATTGCCTTAAATGTTAATGTTCGTTTACGAAAGCTTCCGCAATATTGTTATCCTTACTGAGCATCTGAGCTCACCCCTTTCAATGTTTTAATATTTTCCAGGATGTGAAGAAGTATTTTACGAATGACCTGCAGGATTAGTCAGAAAGGGATATGAGTGTGGACTATGAAGACCATTTTATTGTAGTTTTTTTTACTTTATGATGTAATGAAAGACTTATGAATGTATCTAGTGTTTCCAAGGCTACTAAACTAATCGGTCTTTCGAGACTTGATCATTTGTGATCATGCCAATGTTACGAAGTAATGCACCGACTCTGGGTAACTGGGGTCGGGGCGTTACATTTATGTTTCTCTAATGATCCATTAATATTCCTATTTCCTAACATGCATTAAATAATTCAAGTTATTCCTTGTTTACTCCCTTACTGGGATTTATAGCACACCCTTTTCTAGTGTATGTCCTCAGGTTATCCCATGCAATTCTAAGTAAAAAGGAATGTTGTTGTCATGTAAAAGAAGTTTTCAATAAAGATGTTGTATTTTATGTCTTAAGTTGTCATGTATTTTTCCTAATCTCCCAATAAACTAGACCTCTCGATCCTTAAAGTTGTCTTAAGTGCAAGTTTATGCAATGAATTATGTTTATGTGTGTAATAAAGAGCAGGGTCATTGTAGTGGCAAATGGGGTAGTCAACCAACCATCCTCCCACCAGAATGTTTGGAAAACACCCCCAGGGCTCAGAATCCCTGAGGTGTCAGTTTCCCTAACTGACGTGGTGAAGTAGCATATAAAAACAAAAAAAGTATAGAATATAATAAAGCTCACAACCACACTCTGGGCATAACATAGTCTTATATTCAACTACAACTAATGTCTCTCGGACTCCTGGCTACCACTGCTAAGACTAGGTATCCTATAAACAGACAACCATTTAAAGAGCTACATTAGATTACAATATCCCTTTTTATCAGTTTCACTTTACATTAAATAATTCTTTAACCATTAATTAACCGTTATTAATTACACATTAAATTTTATTATAATTCCAACCGAGATCCATAGTTCCTTTAAATTTTAACCTCATCATTTCATTACACCAAGCTCCAACCCCATGGGTTAAAATTATTTATTCAATCATTTATTAACAACATTATTAATTTCCCATATTCCTAGGTATTCTAGAAAAAACATTCTAAGCTACCAAACACAAGGGTATCAATATTGTGAGTAGATGATCTACCTATTACATTTTTGTCATATATAAAAGGAGAGTATAACCATCTTCCCTCAATAAGATAAACACAGAAAGCACATGGAATACCCCATGCGTCATCGCCCCTTTCGAAAGAAAGGTAAGAAAGAGTAGTTTCATTGAGTAGTGGGGAAATTAATTAAGATAAACAACCTACAAGATTTATAAAGCATCCAATCATTCACATTCCACTTGTTTCATCATCTCAGGTGTCCTCCCTTACCCCGACATGCATAAAATGATGCATCTCACCACTCTAGGCATCGACTGTTGCCACAACCAATGGGCCTCCTTGGCCCCACATATCACAACAGCCATCCAGGCTCACTCAGAGCACAACCCATAGGAAACAAACACCATGTGAACTGGGATCTTGTCCCCTAAATAGGTCATACAACCTTCAAACATAATGAGCACTCACTGCTCCAAAGAATAAGACACTCAACTTTACAAGCCAAAGGGTAACTTAGAAGCCTACTAGGCATTATCATTTACTGAACTACTGATTCTTTAATCCTTCTGGAAATAACTAATTTTTTTAGGTTCCAACTATGGGCAACCTAAATAGTAAACTATCACAAATTAACTAAAAAGTAATTTGGAATGCCTTTAATTCATTATCAACAAGAATTAACATGCCTCTGGCTCATCAATTAATTCAATTAAACTTACATACTGCAATAACAACCAGATTATTTTACATGCCTATTTATCTTTGTAAAATAATTAAAATTAATCCCAACTTACATTCTTTACCAATTTTTATAAAGAACGACATGATAAACAAAGAAAGCAAAGATATCACACTATCAAGAAAAACAAGTTGAAATAACATAAAATCGATACCAATTTATTTATCCAACTCAAATATTTATTATTTCAATTACATTGTGATCTAGTGGGATAAAACATGCTAACTCTACATTTGCACGTAAAATATTATTAAATCCATGAATCCCCTACCTCAAAAGGTTCTTGACATTATTTACATAATATTGATCCAAAAAACGGATCATAATTATAGCATCCCACCTTTTTATCACATAAACTTTCATTACATTATACAAAACTAAGGATCTTTAAGGTTTAGTGTCTTGGACACCAGGAACTTAATACATGAAAACAACATAAAACATTCTTCTTAAACACTTCAAAGGCTTCTTCATTGTTCATACTAAGTTAATTACAACATCTCATAATCTAAGAGCATACATCTAAGGAAAGGGTGAGCAGAAGGCCCAGTAAGGGAAACAAGGGAAAAATTTTACATGTGAACTTGAGATACATCAATAAAGTCATGAAAAAGATCTTTAAGGCATGAGAAAGAAATCATGAGGCATATCATATTAAAAATAACGTATTTCATAACTTGAAGATGTGGCTGCAACATTTAACATAAAAAATTATGAACATATCACCAAGGTCCATCCCCAAGGTTTCATTTGAAAATTACAAAGGTAAACCCCAAGGTATCATTAAAATTTTAATCTCTAGTGGTTACATCATTACCCAATACAATGGGGCACTATCAGGGCGCACCCTTAAATTTGTAATCTCTAGTGGTTACATCATTACCCAATGCATTGGGGCGCTATCAGGGTGAACCCTTAAATTCGTCTTTATTATCATGTGAGACACATATATCATCATCAAAATTCCATAAATAACCCATATAGCATAAAAGAAATGGGTTTCATTTCATAATCATAACATTTTAAAAACAGCTTTTAGGACATGATCTTTATGTCACTTTAAACCCACAGAAAAAGAAAAGCGAGTCTCATGTATGTAAATACCTGAATTTAAAATAGAACATCTTGATATATATGTGAATACCCCTATAGAAGAATGATCTTTGAGTATTCACTTAATAAAATAAAATAATTTGAGAAAAAGAGAGACATTTTGAGACGAAAATTCTGTAGCATAACGGCTATGTTACAGGGTTTTAGAAATCATTGAAAAGAGAGGGGACATGGGTCACCCACTCATAAATGATATATAAGATAGTAGAGGGACAAAATATATAGGATTTCAGAAAATGGTAATGAAATTTGAAAGATATACCATATGAAATGAAGAACATGAAAGGAAGACAAAAATAAGATTTCTCTTATGAAAATTCGGCAGCCTAACGGCATCACTTAAACATAAAAAAAATGAATTGATGAGATCAAATCAGGTCTCTCATCATATTAACATAAAATATCAGTATGATAGATATAGATATCATACCACATCATAATAAAAAGGAACATGAAAGACTTGACATGAAAAAAGAACATGAAAATGAGAAGGGTGAAAGAATCCCTTAGAAATTCAGCAGCCTAACGATGCCACTTAAAACTTTCATAAAATGAAATGATGATAGAAAGAGGGGGTTTCTCATCATATGAACATAAAAAAGGACAGTAGGATGAGTACAAAATAACACCTCCAACATAAGAACATGGAGCATAAAAGAAATTACATAAAAGAGATTACTTAGAAAGAAAGAGAGAGCTAGGATCCCTTACCTTAAAACGTACCCTTAAAAGTCAAAGGTTGGGGCCTTGAGGGCTTGGGGGAACCTTGGGAGGACTCCTTGGGAGTTAATGAGACCAGAGCTTCGTTTGGGGAGATTTGGGGGTGAAAACTAAAGGAGGAAATGGTGGGTATTTATAGGGAAAGTGAGGGGACACGACATTAATGGCCAAGGGACACCTCATTGGTGGTATTGGGAAAACCATGGGCCTGCCCATGGTATTTTCCCATGGTATTGGCCACTTGGGACACCTCATACCTTATATTACTATTCATAAGTCGACCATATTTATTACATACTTAATACATCATTTAATGATGTCATTTGACACCCGTAACTTAAAAACTGTATTTTCACTATTCAGCGAAAAATCAACTTTCTCAGAATTATCCAAAAATTTCACCTTAACCAAATATCAATGCTCTGATTTCAAAAATGAACTCCATTTTATAAAAATAATTTTCTAAATAATTTTAATTTTAATTTTAAATAAAAACACTATTCAACGAAAATTCATTTTTTTCAGAAAAATCCCCAAAAATTACCTTAACCTAATATAGATTCTCTAAGTTCAAATATGTAATCCATTTTATGAAAATAATTTTTAAAAAACATTTAATTTAATTTTTAATTAAAAAATACTATTCACCCTAAAAAACTAATGCTTGACTAATAATTTCTGAAACAGCTATTTACCTATTTTATTGAATCACATTACTTAATCAAGGTGTCTAGATTACATTAATACTTTCTTTAAGTGAGATTACTAATCCATTTGGTCACATTACTAATCTTAAGCATAAAATCACTATTCATAATTTATTATTCATAAAAAATTAAGTTGATCATATTAGACTCTAAATTTCGTACTGAACATAATTGTAGAAGACCACTTTTTGAAAATCATTACACATTTTTAATTATTTAAGGTTTACATAAAAATTTTAAAAATATCATTTCTCTAAAATTAATCAATAATATAAATCCTACATTTATCCAAACATTTGAAAATTCAAAAACTTCATCATATGAAGAAATCACAATTTTTATTTTAATCAAAGGATTACACAAGGCAGTTACAGTCTCGTTAAATAACCCCTTATAACACCAGCATAGGACCTAAGAGTAAGGTGTGCTAGGGTGATAGAATCTTGGGGAGGCTCAGCCAACATTTCCCAAGTAGTGATTTCAATGAGCTTGAACTTCTCGTGAAGGTGATTCCGTTCTAGCTTCACACGATGAAGTTCAGCTTGGGTTTCATCTAGAACAAAGCCCATAGGTGCTACCTCCTTCCCAAGTTCTGTTAGATGGGCTTCGATCGGTCCAAGACTACTGGATCAGGCCATCAAATCTTCTTTTGATATTAATTAACCAATATCACTTGTATTTAGAGACAATAGTCACAACATTTAGTTCCAACGGTCATACTGACTAATGGTCATATAATAGTAAAAACCCAACATTCTCATTTTAATTATACTCGTGTTTTCAAATGAAACAGTTTTGTTGAGTATGAAAAATAAAATAACACAAAAAATTAGAAAAAAAGATTTATTCAAAATTTTGGGTCGTTACATTCTTCCCCCTTAAGAAATTGCGTCCTCGCAATTTTTAAAATTGGGTTTGGAAATTTCATTGAAAGTCCCACATCGGAAAAGGAGTCAGTAAAACTGTTACTTTAAAAGAAAGAAAGGGAAGTACAAAGGTCACCCGAGTTAACCCATACTAGGAATCCATGTAAGAAAACATGGACATGGAAGAGAAAACAAAGGGTCACTTTCTAAGGGAGAGTGATAGAAAACATGATTAGGAGAATGTTAACAACAAGAAAATCACAAACTTATGATGGGTTAAACAGTATTTGATTTCCCAGTAGGAAATGTTAACAGAAAATGCTTTTGTTTTACGTTCCCTTTCATAGTTTTGAGGAATTCATTTACTACATAGAATAAAAATACAAGGAAATATATTTACCTTAAAGTAGAGTTTCATCCCTTAATAAGTTTCTACCAAAACTAATCTTTTCTCCAAATGATGAGCAATAAAAAACACTTGGTCTCATCAAAAGCACAAGAATCATCTTCTAGAGAATCACATAATCCACCAAAGATTAACAATCTATTTCTTCTATCTTTAAACATTATCCCAAAAACAGAAAGGGTAAGATAAAACGAATCTTCCAAAATAAAGAACCCCATAGGAAGGGAAACTACTTTTACATCTTCAAAATTCCATGGTACTACCCAAAGTTCATCATATACCATTCTATAAATAACTGTCCTTAAAATTACTCAAAATATACCAAACTAAGATTGAAACCCAAATATAAGAAGGGTTTGATAACATAGTCTTCCAAAATAAACTTCATCATTCATCTCCAAACAACATCAACAACTCCTAACATCTTATAACAAAAGTAGGTAACCTAAACATATTTTCCCCAAGATAGGTTAATCATTTCCATAAGTAACCTAAATTACCATAAGTTTACCTTAAATTTGTCGATTCTTCAAAATATAAGTCAACCTTTATTCCTCGAAGAAAATACTGTTGTAATATATTTACCTCAATCATATAGGGTTACCAAAATAGCGAACATCTTCGAAAATAATATTCTTATTTTAATCCTGTAATCATCTCTTTTTTTTCCAAGAAGAACAGCTTCACAGCATCAACATGTGGTACATAACAATAGATGTTTTCCTTAATGATATAAAACCATCTTATATAGTGACTCGATGTTCTTAGAAAACATTAAAGATATGATCATAGGGCATGAACTAAAAATACAACATGACATAGACAATTATTGCGAAGAAGTCACATGTACTTTAGTCATCAAGATCCATCTCAACATAAGACCTGCATCGTTCCCTCGTCCTTGAATATTTTTGATGCTCATCATGCTTCTCATCCCTTCCAAGAGAGCATTGCCTTGGATAATGTCTAACTTATCCACATTTATGACATCGAAAATTATAAGGTAAATTAGATTGAACCTTATCTCTATTCATCACATTATCCATTTTTTAAAGCAATTAGCTACTTTATGCCCTATCACACCACACATAAAATATCTCCCGGTTCCTTTGTGACATTCCCCTTGGTGCCTCTTTCCACACTTTTTTCACAAAGGAAATTGGGTCTTCTTTCCCTTATCAACTTTATCAGATGAACATCCTTGAGACTTCTTCTTCTTCTTCCTTGATGAATATAGGCATTCAACTGGGTACCAATTATTATTTGTGATTTTTGATAGTTGGTTTGGCATAATCACAATATGTTCGACTTGATATCTTATCATATATGTCATATAAATAGGGAAATCGTCACATTTCCTATCACTTTGGTTGTTGGGACATGTTCTTCCATTTCCCGCCATCAACTAAGAAAAGAATGTATAATTAGGGGTCTTAAATACTTAGCTAATAATCAGGAAAAGGAAACTTAAAGAATATAAGGATAAACTTGTAGAAGAAAAGTATACCCTAACTTGTGATCCCCTAGGTTCCAATCTAGGTTATCTATGATCATATATTCTTATGTGAATATTTATTTTATTTTATCTTTGTTCCTTTAATAATGGTTCATACTAAACTTATGAATTTACCAAAGCATATCCCCCAGGAGTGTCGTAACCAAGAGTGTAGCAAGGCCTGTTGTCGTGTACCAGTTCCCATTCGTGTATAGCTCAAAGTGGTGTTTTCAGGTTTTACCCCTATGTACATCTCTACCAAAACCACATCTACCTGCTCGTATCCAGACAGGGTTGTATTTTCTTGATAAACCACTTACTCAATACTCACCAAAATACTAGGAAGATTTCCTATATTAAAACATTTCTATATAGTTCTTCCTAATGTTTTAATATCCTAATTTCCACAAATAAATAAACCATCTTATGATACCAACTATAGCATCCCGCATTTTTATCATATATACTTTCATTACATTATACAAAACCGAGGATATTTAAGGTTTAGTGTCTTGGAAACCAGGAACTTAATACATGAAAAAAACATAAAACATTCTTCTTAAACACTTGAAAGGCTTCTTCATTGTTCATCCTAAGTTAATTACAACATCTCATAATCTCAGAGCATACATCTAAGGAAAGGGTGAGCAGAAGGCCCAGTAAGGGAAACAAGGGAAAAATTTTACATGTGAACTTGAGATACATCAATAAAGTCATGAAAAAGAACTTTAAGGCATGAGAAAGAAATCATGAGGCATATCATAATAAAAATAACGTATTTCATAACTTGAAGATGTGGCTACAACATTTAACATAGACAATCATGAAAAAATCACCAAGGTCCATCCCCAAGGTGTCATTTGAAAATTACCAATGTAAACCCCAAGGTATCGTTAAAATTGTAATCTCTAGTGGTTACATCATTACCCAATGCAATGGGGCACTATCCGGGCGCACCCTTAAATTTGTAATCTTTAGTGGTTACATCATTACCCAATGCATTGGGGTGCTATCAGGGCGCACCCTTAAATTTTTCTTTATTATAATGTGATCCACATATATCATCATAAACATTTCATAAATAACTCATATAGCATAAAAGAAATGGGTTTAATTTCATAATCATAACATTTTAAAAACTTCTTTTAGGACATGATCTTTATGTCACTTTAAACCCACAGAAAAAGGAAAGCGGGTCTCATGTATGTAAATCACAGAATTTAAAATATAACATCTTCATATATATGTGAATACCCCTGTATAATAAAGATCTTTGATTATTCACTTAATAAAATAAAATAATTTGAGAAAGAGAGAGATACATTTTGAGACGGAAATTCTGCAGCATAACGGCTATGTTACAGGGTTTTAGAAAACATTGAAAAGAGAGGGGACATGAGTCACCCACTAATAAATGATCTATAAAATATTATAGGGACATAATATAAATGATTTAAGAACATGGTAATGAAATTTGAAAGATATACCATATGAAATGAAGAACATGAAAGGAAGACAAAAATAAGATTTCTCTTATGAAAATTCGGCATCCTAACGAGGTCACTTAAACTTCAAAAAAATGAATTGATGAGATAAAATAGGGTCTTTCATCATATGAACATAAAATATAAGTATGATAGATATATATATCATACACCAAAATATTAAAAAGGAACTTTAAAGACTTGACATGAAAGTAGAACTTGAAAATGAGAAAGGTGAAAGAATCCCTTAGAAATTCGGCAGCCTAACTGCGCCAATTAAAACTTTCATAAAATGAAATGATGATAGCAAGAGGGGGTCTCTCATCACATGAAAATAAAAAGGACAGTAGGATGAATATAAAATAACACCCCAACATAAGAACATGGAGCATAAAATAAATGATATAAAAGAGAGTACTTAGAAAGAAAGAGACGGCTAGGATCCCTTACCTTAAAAAGTAACTCTTAAAACTCAATGGTTGGGACCTTGAGGGCTTGGGGGCACCTTGGGAGGACTCCTTTGGAGGTAATGAGAGCAGAGTTTCGTTGGGGAAGAGTTGGGAGTGAAAAATAATGGAGGAAAGGGTGGGTATTTATAGGGAAAGTTAGGGTACAAGGCATTAATGGCCAAGGGACACCTCATTGGTGGTATCGGCAAAACCATGGGCTTGCCCATGGTATTTTCCCATGGTATTGGCCACATGGGACACCTCATACCTTATATTACTATTCATAAGTCCACCATATTGATTACATACTTAATATATCATTTAATGATGTCATTAAACACCCGTAACTTAAAAACTATATTTTCACTATTCACTGAAAATTCAACTTTCTCAGAAAAATCCCAAAATTTCACCTTTACCAAATATCGATGCTCTGATTTCAAAAATGAACTCTATTTTATAAAAATAATTTTCTAAATAACTTTAATTTAATTTTTAAATAAAATCACTATTCACCGAAAATTCATTTTTTTCAGAAAAATACCCAAAAATTACCTTAACATAATAAGATGCTCTGAGTTCAAAAATGAAATCCATTTTATAAAACTAATTTTCTAAAAAATGTTAATTTAATTTTTATTTAAAAAACACTATTCACCTGAAAAAACTAATACATGACTAATAAATTCTGAAATAGTTATTTACCTATTTTATTGAATCACATTACTTAATCAAGGTGACTAGATTATATTAATACTTTCATTAAGTGAGATTACTAATCCATTTAGTCACATTACTAATCTTATGCATTAAAACACAATTCATAATTTACTATTCATCAAAAATTATGTTGAACTTATTAGACTCTAAATTTTGTACTGAACATAATTGTAGAAGACCATTTGTTAAAAATCATTACACATTTTTAATTATTTAAGATTTACATAAACATTTTTAAAATATCCTTTCTCTAAAATTCATCAATAATATACATCCTACATTTATCCAAACATTTGAAAATTCAAAAACTTCATCATAAGAAGAAATCACAGTTTTTATTTAAATCAAAGGATTACACAAGGTAGTTATGGTCTCGTTACATAACCCCTTATAACACCAGCATAGGACCTAAGAGTAAGGTGTTATAGGGTGATAGAATCTTGGGGAGGCTCAGCCAACATTGCCCAAGTAGTGATTTCTATCAGCTTGAACTTCTCGTGAAGGCGATTCTATTCCAGCTTCACACGATGAAGTTCAGCTTGGGTTTGGTCCAGAGCAAAGCACAAAGGTGCTACCTCCTTCCCAAGTTCTGTTAGATGGGCTTCGATAGGTCCAAGACTACTGGATGAGGCCATCAGATCTTCTTTCTATATTAATTAACCAAGATCACTTGTATTTAGAGACAATAGTCGCAACATTCAGTTCCAACGGTCATACTGAATAATGGTCATATAATAGTCAAAACCCAACAATCTCATTTTTATTATACTCATGTTATCAAATGAAACTATTTTTTTGAGTATGAAAAATAAAATAACACACAAAATTAGAATACAAGATTTTTTCAAAATTTCGGGTCGTTACAATGACGGCCTCCCCCCGAAAACTACATCCACCCAAGGATGCCACATCATGACCACACCAACTAACACCCAAGAAAACTCTATTAGATCCATGGAGATCAAACAATATAGTCTGGAAAAGAGAAATGGGAGAATACGAATCAAAGAAAACCAATGAATGAAGGTAGATATTACCTCATATTGAAGACAGATCGAAGAAGGAAGTGGGGAACTGATCTAGGACAAAGGAATCCCAAAATGTTGAAGAGGGAGGCATCCGGGTCGCATGGGGTTGAGAGAGAGTGTGCTCAAGCGGTAGGGTTTGAAAAACCCAAGTGGTTGGGTGTCTTTAAAATACCCATCAACGGGGAAGTACATGACGTGTACCTCCCCATCACATTGTGTACTACCTCGAGGCCGACTTACACTAAAAAACATATCGCCTCGATACTCTATTTTATTTTTCTAAAACCAGAATGATACACTTCATGTCCCCTTGGTCACATCATATATCCCCTTATTTATAGCTTCTCACAACCAAACTTCTCCATGATCCCTCTGAGCCTTCTACACGTACCTAGGTCTTCGAAAACATGCAAAGGGTCGAACCACATGGATTTGGTCCTTTACATCAGATACCTCTCAAAACATTCTTGTTATCTAGAATCCAAAACCAACCCAAAGAGGAAATAGAAAAGGGGTTGTCTGAATAACCACCCCATGAGATACCTCTCAAGGATCTCGCCATTACAAGAGATCAACCACATCAAAAGAACAACACAACACCTCACGACGACCACAACCAGCTCCTAAATGCTCTCCTGGGGGAGATACCTCTCAAGGAGAGAAAGCCACAACAAGAAACCAAAGAATGTCATCTCATAGAAATGAATGGTCTACAACCCCAAAACAAACATCATTACATGAAAAGAGTTAAACATCAAACCACTCGGGGATACTAAGCATGTATCTATGATGCACGTTCCCATGTACTCTCATTAACACTACTGTGTCACCACAAGACACAAAGCAATGGAATAGAATGGTCTTGCATCACCTTCTTCTTGCGGTCCTGGATCTCCATAGGCTTCTCCTCGAAGGTCACATCATCATCAAAATCGATATCACCCCAATCGATGACGTGAGAGTCATCATGAAGATAACAACAGAGCTGTGACACAAGAAACAAATTCTGTATCCATCTCATATGTTGGGGAAGTGCTAATAGATATGCCACGACTCTAACTTGAGCCAACACATCGAAAGGACCTACAAACCAGGGAGTCAACTTACTCCTACGACCAAAACATCACTGCCCACAATGGAGAGTCACCTTCAGAAACACTTGATTCCCAATATCAAAATCAAAAGGTCTCCTCCTTTAATCAGTATATGATTTCTGAAAACCCTGTGTGGCCTTCATCCTCTCATGACTCACTTGAACCATCTCTATCATATTCTGTTCTAGTTCTGACCCGAGAATTGATGACTCACCGACCTCAGTCCAACACAACAGAGAACAAAATGGTTGTCCATAAAATGATTCAAATGGTTCTATACTGATGGTGGAGTGAAAAATATTTTTGAAAGAGAACTCCACCAAGGTTGATTGACTCATCCAGGAACCTCCAAAATCCAGGACATAGGAATGCAACATGTCTTCAAGAGTCTGAATTTCCCGCTTTGTCTGACCATCCGTCTGTGGATGAAAATCAGTGCTAAGGAATAGCTGAGAACCAAAATAATTCAGGAGACCTCATCACACCCTAGAGGTAAAATGGGGATCTCGATTATAAATGATCATCCTCCAGACTCTATGGAGTCTCATCACCTCTTCTAGATACTACATTGACAAAAACTCCACTGATCACGACTCCTTGATCACTATGAAGTGGGATGATTTTGTTAAATGATCCAAAACCACCGAAATAGAATCATGGCCTCCCTGAGCTTGAGGTAAACCAGAAATAAAGACTTTTTATATGTCCTCCCCCTTCCACTGAGGAACATCTAATGGCTAGAGAAAACCATCAGTGACACAGTGCTCAACCTTCATCTTTTAGCAGACCAAACATCGAGACACAAACTCTGTAACTGCATGCTTCAGGCCAGGCCATAAGAACTAACTACTCAAGGCTCGATACATCATTTTCAATATAGGATTCACTGCTAAAGGCAATCTATGTAACCCTATAAGAATATTATCATGCATCTCAAAAGGAACAAAAATCCTTACCTAATACAACACTCGATGTTGTTTATCCTCAGAACAACCATCTGGGGACTCACCAAAAACAACTCGGTCTCTCCATACTCCACCTCTATATCCCCAACATGGACTCTTCTACATGATAAACTAGAGATGACTTCACCATCATCATAAAAATATAACCTCTGTCCCCAACTTCTCCCATATTGAGATGTAATGCTGAAAGTTCTTCCATCACTCTCTAGAAATCACCAGACTCAAGAAAAACATCACTATGTGACTTCTTACTCAGTGCATCAGCTAAAACATTCCCCCTTCTAGGTGTAAATGAGATTTTGAAGTTGTATTCCTATAAGAACTCCATCCACTAATGTTGTCACAAGTTCAAGTCACGCTGAAAGAAAACATAACTTAGGCTCTTCTGATTGGTGAAAACCACAAAGCACTCCCCAATGAGTTAATGTCTCTACAACATTAGGGAAAACACCACGGTCTCCAACTCAATATCATTGTTGGAATAGTTATTTTCATGGGGAAAAACTGCCAAGACCCATAAGAAACGACCGGTCTCTACTGCATCAGAATACAACTTAACCCCAGATGTGAAGCATCATAGAAAACATCAAACTGAACTCCCTCTACAGGAAAAAAATAACTAGAGAACTTACCAACTTCTACATAAGATACTCAAAAGCTACCTGATGCTGATCATTCCACACAAACACATGATCATTCCTAGTTAATGCTCTCAGAGGATTTTCAACCGGAGAGAAATTGTCTAAGAACATCCCATAGTAGATAGTAAGACCAAGGAAACTTCACCCTCTACCACTATCTTGGAGAATGAACAAGGAACAAAGTCTTTTATATTTGATGGATCCACAGATAATCCCTATTTCGACCCCATATGACCCATGGAAAAAACTTCTCGAGCCCAAATCTCACACTTTGAAAACTTCCCAAATAGTTGATATTGATGAAGAGCTCCCAAAATGGAGTACATATGCTCTACATGATCCACCTCAGATGCAGAGTACAAAAGGATGTAGTTGATTAAAACCAACATAAACTTATCCAAGAACTCATGGAACACAACATTAATCAACCCCATGAACATAGCTGGAGCATTCATCACATCTAAGGACATTACAACGAACTCATAATTCCCATGATGACAATGGAAATTAGTCTTTGGGATATCCCCATCCTTTACACGCATCTGATGATATCCTTACTGCAAATAAATCTTTAAGAACCCACATTCACCATTCATTTGACTAAATAAATCATCAATCTGCAGAAGAGGATATCACTTCTTCATTGTCACTTATTTAAGTGGTGATAATTGATACATAACCACAAACTATAATCAGCCTTCTTCACAAAAAAAACTGGTGCACCCCACAATGAATCACTCGGCCAAACAAAACTGCACTAGAACAGACCATCAATCTATATACACAACTCGTGTAACTTAGAAGGGGCCATCCTATATGGATACATAGAGGTTGGAGATGCTCCTGGATGTAGCTTGATTGCAAACGCGATCTCTTGCCGAGGGGGTAATGCTAAAACATCTTCTAGAAAGACATCCGGGTAATATTATATGGCCCTAGGAAACACCAACTCCAGGATGACTGAAGAAATTAGCATTAGCTCAACCATCAAGGATTACAAGGATGGAACATTCCTCTGACCCATTAGAGGGTCTCTCTCAACAACAAACACCAATGGATTTCCATCATCATCAAAGAACGCCACCTGCATCCTGAAGTAATCCATGATAGTCTGTACCGAATAAAACCAATCTATTCTAGGTATGAAATCATATGGTTTTATCCATAAACATCATAAATCTCCCCAAGTGTAGTGCTGCTCCACCACTAGATCATAGTCTCTACATAATTCAAACAAGTCATCTTGACCTACAACTAGCAAAGTCAATGCCAAGGGAACTAGAAGCCTCTCTACCTCAAGTCACAAAGAATGGAAAAGGGATGGTGATATGAAAGAGTGTGTCTCTCCTGAATCAAAAAAGGCATACACCCAAGTAAAAAACAAGAAAAGGGTACCACGAATGACATCTGGCTCACCTAGCACTAGAAACGCTAATGTATGAAGCTAACCATGACATTCTCTATGGAATCTTTGACCCTAATGATGACCACCACCATGGTCATGATCTGCTCTCTAAGGACAGGGAGTATCATGGGGTTGTCCCATCCCTACTCCATCTGCTCTCTATTGATCCAAAGCCAGTTCAACCTGTAGTTGCTTCTTCAGTTGTAAGTTCCCCAATGGAGGAACCTGGAACGGAACACCTAGTGGATGATGAATGATCTAAAATGATAGAAACTCTTATTGCCGATGACCATGGCCTCCATAAGAAAAACAAGTAGTTGATCCCTTAGCATAGGCCTCAGAGTCTCCTCCCCCAGAGAAATGAGATATCGAGGGTTGGGACCTACCATTAGCCAAACAGAAACTCTTCTTTCCTGAAAAAAATGAACCCCAAACCACAGCTCTACTTCATGAAGAATCATAACAAATCCCCTCTTGTGAAGATATGGTTCTATATAACATCATCTCAATGACCTCTTCCCTTTCCAGCACCTAAAGATATGTCTTTAACATAAATGGGGTGACTTGGCACTAGATCTCTGGATTTTAAGCCTCCTCAAAATGACTTGCTCTGGCCTCCTCTTCTGGTAATAGGTCCGCAGCATATCATAAAAATTTACAAAAATGAATTCCAAACTCTCACACACTAGAGATCCCCTATCTAAGGGTAAGTAGCTCTGGGAAACTAGACACCTTCACATTCAAAGAAAGAAACTCAACTCTAAACTTGTCTCGGAACTCCTCCCATGAGATCATTAACTCCTCATGATCCCCAAGGAATAAGAACCACTACTGCCTCACTACCCCATGCTGCATCTTCACAACTAAAGACACACAATGATCCTTCCGAGTTTGGATCAAACTAATATATATATCAACCTCCTACAACTAGTATTCCATGAATTCATATAAAACAGATCCCACCAACTTCTTCAAACTTTGGGGTTGAATCTCTCAGAGTTCCTCCTCCAAGTTTCGTCATCGTCAACCTCTACCCTATGGCGATCTGTTGGCACAACCTATTGAACATATTATGTGTGAACCTAATGAGGATATCGACCTAGAGCCATACCTAAAAATTAACAAATAGTTAGAGCTTCAAAACCAGGAATAGGGAAGACTCGACATTAATTAATAATTTTTTTCTTTTATTCTTTTTAGGTTAACTGATCGCAAGGTCTACCCATTAAAATACAGGCACAAAGAAGAGTGATTCATGATCCTTTTTTATGTATCTACCATAAAACTAGTATCACATTTTTTAGTAGCCATTTAAAAGATAAATATCTATGCATCATATCTCAAGGTTCCCGAAACGCCTATTTCATAGCTAGTATCTAGTGTTTACATCAGTTTATAAACTTAACTGACACTATTTCCCTACCAACCCATGAAACCTCACTTGTGCTTTACACAAAACTTCATCCTATACCTCAACCTCCCTATGAAACCACTTTGAAATGACACCCCATCCCACATGGTGTACCCCTCCTAAGCCGAAAATATGAGAAGGGAGATAGTGACCCCCTGAGTCCCACCTCTAGTAGGCCCCAGGTTGGCGACAAGCACCGAGGGTATAGTAAACACACAAAATGCGAGGCATTACCCTCTAAAAGAACACATTCAAAAGAGAGAGATAATACAGACACCAACAAAATCCAACTCAGAATGCAATATAAAAGAAATCCCAAGTAAATATATGTAATGTCATGAATGAACTACTAAAACTGAAACGAAAAACAATAAGTACCAAAAGAAAGTGAAAATGGTAGTGACCACGAAGCCCGAACAACTCCTATAACCCCAAGCTAGTAGTAACTAGCCTGATCTCCAACCTGCTCTAAGTGACCTGAAATTCAGTATATATATACATACGGTGAGTATAATAGTATACTCGTTAGGATCCTCCCTAGATCTTCTCATGAAAAAGTAATTAATGCGTGCTAAATCACAGTGAACAAAAAGTAAAACTAACTCATCTAATAAATAGGTATACTAAGTTCCCAACCTCACCATGTCTAATCTCACCATGTATGGAATACAAGAGTATATAATATAATAATTAATATATAGGGTACCTCCCTACCACTTCCCCATATTTTTGCTTCTTTTCCCCAACGTTGCATGTCTTAAGCATCAATCTCCAAAAAGGATTGCCCACAGACACCAGGACGAAGCCCCAAAACATGCACCTTAGAAAAAAAACTACTATGTCCACATAACCAAAGTAACCAGGTAGTTTCTAGGATCCACCACAGCTCGCGTAACATGTATCATACGTTAGACATTATATCTCAATCCAACACAGACCATACACCAAATAAGGATCATCAATCCATCATAACTTATACATGTTACACCAATAGTTGTCCATAGGGAACTATATCCATAATAAATGTGTGTGAATAACCATAATACATTATAGTCCTCTACACAAATATTATGGAAAACTAATTGTTGTGTCTACTAGCACAAGTAACTACCAAGAGAAGAGATTGGGTCCAAAGTGGGTAGTCAGCCGCCCATCCTCCCACCAGAATGTTGGAGAAAAAACCACCTAGGGCTCAGAATACCTAAGGTGACAGTTTCCCTAACTAACGGGGTTGAGTACCATATAAAAACACAAAAATTGAAGAATATACTAAAGCTCACAATCACACCATGGAAATAACCTAGCCTTAGACTGAACTGCAGCTAACGTCTCTCGGACACCTGGCTACCACTACTAAGACTAGGTATCCTATAAGCACACAACAATTTAAAGAGATATAATAGAATAAATTATTCATTTTTATTAGTTTTAATTTATATTAATTAATTATTTAACCATTAATTAACAATTATTAATTCCACATTACATTTCATTAGAATTCATACCAAGATCCACAGTTCCTTTAAATTGTAAACTCATATTTTCATTACACTAAGTTCCAACCCCATGGGTTAAAATTATTTATTCAATAATTTTTTAACAACATTATTACTTTCCCATATTTCTAGTCATTCTAGAAAAACATTCTATGCTACCCAACACAAGGGGCTCAATAGGGTGAGTAGATGAGAAACACGTAAAGACTTTTCCACCTATAGTAGGAGCATAGACCCATCATCCCTTGAAAATATAAACATGGAAAGCATGTGGAATACCTCGTGCGTCATCGCCCTATTTGGAAGGAGTGTAAGAAGGACCAAATGACTTGATCAGTGGAGAAATTAAAGAAGATAAAGAACCAACAAGATTCAACAAGCATCCAATCATTCACATACATCATGTTTCATCATCTATGGTGTCCTCCCCAACACACACATGTATAACCCGATGAATCTCTCCACTCTAGGTGTCAAATACTGCCACAACCAATGGGCCTTCCTACCCCCACATATCACAAAATCTATCCAAGATCAGATAACAACACATGTAGTAGGAAATAAAGATCATTTCAACTAAGCTCGTGTCCCTTAAACAAGGAATCCATCCTTCATACATAATGAGCACTCGTGGCTCAAAATCCAAAGGCACTTGGCCTTACAAACAAGAGGGTCACTCAGAACCCTACCATTAATTATCTTTTATCAACCTGTTAGTTTTTTAATCCATCTGGAATTAACCAATTTATTATTTGTAGGTTCCAACAATGGGAACCTAAATAGTAAGCTATAAAAAATTAACTAAATAGTTAATTGACGTGCCTTTAATTCATTATCAATAAGAATCAATATGCCTCTGTCTCATCAATTAATTCAATTAAACATTATTACTACAACAACAAACAGATTATTTTTCATGCCTCTTTATTTTTGAAAAATAATTATAAATATTCCCTGTTTAGGTTTTTTACCAATTCTCATCAACAACAACATGCTAAACAAGGAAAGCGTAGATATCACACTATCTAGGAAAACAAGAGGCAATAACATACAATAGATACCAATTTATTTATTCGGTTCAAATATTTATTATGTCAATTCCATTGGGATTATATGGGATAAAACATGATAACTCTATAGTTTCATGTAAAAGACTAGTGAATCCATGAATCCCCTACCTCAAAAGGTTCATTACATTCTTTACACGAGAACGATCCGCATCGCATATCATGATCTCCTCCCCCGGGATAACGGTATCCACCCAAGGATGCCGCAACATGATCGTACCAACCAACACCCAAGAAAAATCCATTAGAGCCACATAGATCAAATGTCATAGCATGGAAAAGAGAAATGGGAGAAGGTGGATTGAATAAAACCAAAGAACAGAGATAGATCTTACCTCAGATTGAAAACAGATTGAAAAAGGATGTGGGGAACCGATTTGGGATTAAGGAATACAAAAAATGTTGAAGAGGGTGGAATCTAGGTCGTCTGGGGTCGAGAGGGGGTGCACTCAAGTAGTAGGCTTTAAAAACCATAAGTGGTAGGGTGTCTCTAAAATACCCATTAGTGGGGTTGTACATGATGTGTACCTTCCCATCACATTGTGTACTATCTCAAGTCCGATTTACACTAAAAACGTGTCTCCTCGATGCTCTTTTTTATTTTTATGAAACTCGAACGGCAATCATCGTGTCACCCTTGGTCACATCATGTATCCCCCTATTTCTAGCTTCTCACAACCGAACACCTCCAAACTTCCATTGATCCTTCTCCGAGCACCTCGATCTTCAAAAACATGCAAAGGGTAAATCCAATCAGATCCAGGCCCTTACATTATGAGAGTGAGAATCTATATTCATGCAATCTACATCTTTCATGCATGAAAATAATTAAAATAATAAGCTTTACATTAACTTAAAATGATATTTTTTAAATTCCATACAAATCATATGAGTTCACAATTAAATAAATGAGTATTATATGATCCATATTGAATGCACGTGAGGGGCTCACCGAGAAGGAGGGTCGTGAGACTGAGATTACATTATTTTCAACATTGCATGAAGATTCAAAAAAGTTGAGATGTAGAATTATTTTCAGATCATTGAACGAGTTGTTGATGTAGCCTGAAATTTATATCTAAGATGATGCCCATCGCCTATAAAAGAAGAATACCTTGTTCGAGAGAGGTGTTTTTTATACTTTGAGGTCTCTAGTTTTCTAGAAAATAGAGAACCCTCAAAACAAATATTTCATGATGAGGTGGTTTTTAAGCCTTGTATTTTGTGATGGAGAAGAGGATCCCGTGAACATACAATATGTTCATAGCACACTAGTTAATCTTCGGGAGGAAAATTGTTCAATGAAGAAATTGGGATAGAACAATAAATGTCTCCTTGGATTTTTTGAAGATCTATGAATCATGAATCCCTCAAGGTTCGTGTGATTTATTTGAGATCTATGATACATTTTCACCCACACTGTATTTCATGAAAGAGCGGTCCCATTTGTGAGAAAGAGTTACATAGTGAGTGTATGTAGATCATACCTAAAATTATGTGGGGGATATATTTTAAAAAGGCTACACACACCCTTTAGATAGTGAGTTTCTCAAGGAATTAGTGGTGTGTATAAATTTTTTGTGAATTAATTTTATGATGCATAATAAACATGAATGGAAAATATTCTTCTTACCTAAACTAAATAAACATAAAACAGTCTATGTGAATACAAGGTATGCATGAAGAATAAAAGTGGATAGTGTGTGTTTATGGTTTAATGAGATAAACAACATGTTCATGCATTCCTGCTTGATCATACACATGTAAATAAGTATTTGTGATACCCGAACAAAGAATTTCAGATTTAATGCAATCCATGCTTGAAGTGTGTTTTAATTGAGATTTCAAGAAGAAGAATTTTTATATTTTTAATGTGTTTTCCTTGTATGAAATATTGAAGAATATTTGTGTGAACCCTTGAACACATAAATTTAGTTCTATGCTCTAGATTAAATGAATAATTGACCGACAATTGTTTCATTGAAGAAACTGGTAATTACAGGTGATCAGAAATAATTATGCAAGGTAGAGAGACATCTTCAGTGGATGTCAGAAATAATTGAAGTGTGCACAAGAATGTTAGATTGTAAATGTTTATGGAGGAATATTGAATATCATATTATAGTGGAACTATCTTTTATCTGAGGTGATGTGTTCTGTTTGGTTCTAGGAGTAGTTTAATCCTTCCAGTTGGATCTAGGAAAAGAAGAAGTCCATAGGTTGGATCCAAAGTAGAAGGATTTCTGTTTGATATGAAATCCATTGTAATCACTTGTTTAATAGTGTAGTATAATGTATAACCCATGTTAGGGGGAATAACAAAAATGAAAAGGAGTAGGTATTTATGTCGAACCTTATAAATGATGTGTTCTTATATTTTTGTTGTTATAACTGCACATGAGGTGAGTTTGAGATATAATATTGAGTGGATAAAGAACCTTAAAAAGTTCAAGAGGATGAATTAGAAAAATGGAATTCATAAAAGGAAACCACTAATTCACCACTCCCCTCTTAGTGTTAAATCCGTCCAGGGGTAATATAAGTGGTATCAAAGGGAGGTCCCCAATAAAGATCCAAGAAACATTTTAACCGATGAAGATTATTAATTACATAAATAGACAAGATGTTTCAACATTTTATGTGAATAATTATCATAATTGAAGAATATGATGATACCCTATATCCTATCACTCGACCTATAATTATGAGATACTCAAATAGTGGGGTTTCCACCCAAAGATGATGATGATTCCTTGACACAAGCTAATTAGAGAATACAGAGTTATATAGGAAGGCTTAAAATTTCATCTTGATGTATCTAATAGAAAATATCTACACAAAGGTCCTGGATCTCCAAACTTCTAAGGAGATCTGGTATAAACGTAGAATCAATTATAAATGAAATTTCAATTTCAAGTAAGGAAAACTATAAGTTTTGAGGAATAATTTTGAGGAAATTAAAATGAATTATAAAGAAATTATTGTGGAATATTTCACCAAAGTAAATGAGATAGTAAAAAACATTTGATGATTTAGTGAGAATCTAGATGACTCTATCATTAAAAAAATAGTCGATGAATTTTCCAGATCATTTTGATTCAATGGTCTCTCCTCTACAAGAGATAGATGATTTGTCTCTGGATGAACTAGACAACATTATCATAGTTTATGTGATGGGTAAAATTTCAACTTTCAATAGGAAAGATAAAATTGAAATGAACTTTGAAGAAATGAGAAAGGTAAATGTCATAGAAGAAGAGGTAGAAGAATATAAAGATTCATAAAGTTATGAGGATGATGAGGAATTCAATCACATTGTTTTTATTATATAAAAAGGGTTCAAGAAGGTAAAATGCATTGGAAAGAATAAAAAACCACATAAACTATTTATTTGTGGAAGAAATAGTAATTTTTCTAAGATGTTTCCAAACAATATGGCTGAAGAATAAGAATCAGATAATGATATATCCCATAAATAAAAATGGGATAATAAGAATAATAAACACTGTAGTAGTAAGAAGAAAAATCTTGTGAGTAAGGATAATGAAGATTAATCATCAAGTTATTCTTCAGATAATTAATTTGGTTTCTTTTCACAAGAAAATAGAAGAACCGATTCATCATGTATTAGTGATGATGAAGAGTGAAGAACAAAACTTTAGTGTAAGATAAAATAAAAATCATAATTATGTAAGGAATAGATCAAATATCTCAAGAAAAAATGAGTAATTTTGAGATTGAAAACAATAAATTAACCACTGAAAATAATAATTAATAAAAAGTTCACGTTGATGAAGAAAAGAAGGAGCTGGTCAAGAAAGAAGTTTATTTTTTTAGTGAGATAAAGATGCTCGAATTAATAATTTTTGAACAAGATAAAATGATATGTGATCTTGAATAAAAGATGGCTGCTAGATAATAAGATTTTTTTGAGACATAAGATATATGTTTCATAGTTCAACATGAGTTGAATATGGAAAAATAATATTTCATTATATCTATTGAGATTAAGGTAGAAACTTATCATGCTGAAAAAAATAATGGTAAAAGGGAATGTAATGATTTTGATCAATATGTTATTTGTAATAATATGGGAGTGAAATAAAAAGATAATTATATGATGGTCAAAAATAATAAAAGGAAATATACTGAATATGGGGAAGAATTTTATTTAAATAATGCTACAACCCCCTAAGTAAAGAAAGCAACGAAAAAATCTGGATTCCTCTAGAACCAATATGAGAGAATAAAGTTTCAGGGATTTTTTGGTGTTCTAGTAAGAATGGTAAAAAATATTACTCTTTTTGGTTCAAAAATGTCTTCACTATAAATTAGGTAATAATCAAGGTGGAGTTTAAATGAGCATCACATGACAAAATCTCAAATAAAAGAACATGTGAAAATATCTACACTATATGATCTAAATAAAAAAAATTATATTTTGGAAGAATTTTATGGTAGATAGAGTTTGAAAGGTCAAAAGAATGAGGAATGAATGAAAATGTTGGAAGTAGAAGTTCCCTATGCTATGTAAGAGGGTAGGTTATGAAAAAATCCAATGATATGTCATGTAAATATTTTTTAAAGACTGATATTGTCAATAAATACTACCTAGTTGTTTGGACATATCAGTTGAAACTTTCCAAAGAATTGGAAAAATATGAGAAACTTGATAAATCTAAAGGGAATAAAGTAGTCTTAGAAAATTTTGTGAAATTTTATGAGAAGTTATCCATAGGTGGAAATACGAAAGTCTAAAATATTGAGGATGAAAAAACTATTCAACACAAATAATAAGGGAAAAAAGATACTCAAATCAGTGAGTCTTAAAATAAAAAGAAGAGTTCAAAAGAATCTTCCTATGTTGAGATTTGTTGAAAAGAATTTCCCATATTTAGAGTAATCTTTCAATATGAATGTAACTGTTTCGGTGCGGATGTGCGTCGGGTTACGCTGTTCCGCCAGGACGCGTTCGCGCGTGCACTCGTCAACCCGAGGGGATGGGCGCGCGGCTTGTGGTCCCGCAGTCCCGCTTTCCAAGGGTGGGCGGCATCCGTCCCTTATTCAGGGGCGTCTGCTCCTTGATCGAAACCGGGATGATGGGATGTCGGATTCTCCTTCCTCGGACGTCTCCTCGGAACTTGTCGCCTAATCCGGGTCTCCCTCATAGACTTAAGAATGTTCGTGAATCTCGTTCCCGGCGCCATATCTTCATGGACACCGGTTAATTACGCTGCTTCCGCCCGGACGTTCCAAGGAGTCTGGGCGGGGCAGCAACCTGCGGTGAGAAGGCCGGGTGGCTCTGGGTGCTGGGGGCGTGTCGTAACACTGCGGCTCTGCACGTCTGTCTTCCGTCCCTAATAGGGCTTCTCGAAGGCACGATGGCCTGAGGCATCCCGTACTAGGTGCGGGGAACTGTGTCACCTGAGGTTTTCCTCAGCTTCCCGTGTTTAACACGGGGTATGCCGCGAGTTTAACGTCCAGCGGGGACGGCATCGGACCGATCAACACGAAAAGTGGATCAGATGACAGAACCCCTTGCGGGGAACCTCCGACGCTGGGGCCAGCACATGGGCGGCTTCCCAAGTAACGTGGAGTGAAGTGAAGTGGCATGACCCCACCGGGATGTGGCGGCCCGGGTAAGGATCAGGATGGATGATGGAGTAAAGAGCTTGGACCCCAGAGGGGCTTCCTACGTACCGCGCGTTAACACGGATCAAAGTCAACGTAGTTCGGGCATACAGTTTAACGTCATGCTGGACGTTGGCAAGCCGACTCACGAAGAGGTCTAGGCCGCCGGGCGGAGGATTGAACCGAACCACCTCGCACGGAGGGGGATGGAACGGCCGGGTGGATCACAGTTTCACGTCATGCTGGACGATAAAAGGGGAAATGGAAAAGGGGGGCTGTGGGGAGGCACCGTGGAGATACACACGGGCAGTCTCCCACAGGGGCGAATTCATAGGTGAATCAACGCAAGCGTGAACCCTGGAGGGGTCCACTGATGGACGAACCGACGTAAATACGACCGGGACGACCAGGTGGTGGGCTTGAACCTCGGGGAGGCTTCCTACGTACCCTGTATAGGAGACAGGGATCAAAGTCCACGTAGTTCATTCTGTCAGGACTTACGCACTTGAGGCAGCCCGGATACTGCAAAACTCAGTTGGAAGGGACTTGGACCGAAAGCAAAAGACACCTCGATCCCAGTCAGACCCTCTACTGGCTTCGGTAGTGGGGAGGTGCAATGGAGATACACATGTGCAGCCTCCCACGAGAAACTAGGGGTTTGTAATACCCTGCCCCCGTAGGGAAAAGCCACTCCCATTAAATCGTCCCAAAAGGGGGACAATCCCGACATCCCTGCAGAGACGAGCGGGTGGGGGCCACGTCCAAACCGGGGGAGACCCTGCGTGCGGAGCACGGGATCAGGTTGCGGACGGTTTAGCGTCTTGCCAGACGAAGTACAGTTTAACGTCATGTGTTGAGGACGAGGCACTTGGCAGTTTAACGTCTTGCAGCACGGACGAGTGTGCAGTTTAACGTCATGCTGGGCATAGGTTGCCGGACGAAGCACTTGGCAGTTTAACGTCTTGCAGCGCGGACGATGTACAGTTTAACGTCGTGCAGGACGTATATGCAGTTTAACGTCATGCTGGACGAGTATGCAGTTTAACGTCATGCTGGACATAGGTGCGTGTCACTTCGCGCAAGCCTGGAGGGCCGCACGGGAAGACAACGCACGGTGCGGGCACCCGGGATGAGAATCATCGGGTGCCACACAGGCGGGTACCCTTAGGAGGTCAACGGGGACGACCCTGGCAGATTGCGCGCAAAAAGGAAGCTTTGCGCGCAATACTGCGGGCCGGCGCGCAATCGGGGCGGCTGGCGCGCAATTGGGCCAGCGCCTTGCGCGCGGATGCTTGAGATTGCTCACACCGGGCTTCGGATAGCGCGCGGGGGCAACGGCTCATTCTTTAACGAATGGCCACTTGAAAGAAGGGGGGGTGCGCGCAATCAGGCCGGATTGCGCGCACCCCGGGGGCAATTGCGCGCAAGCGGGTTCTTTTGCGCGCAAAGGCCTTAGGGTGAACGTTTAGTCAAATGAAAGGAGCCAGCGGGGATTGCGCGCGAAGGCGGACCCCGAGGCTTTCTTGCGCGAAAGAAAGGAGGTTACCTGAAGTTCGTCATTGCGCGCGGAAGGGGTTGAATTGCGCGCACGGGAGACGTTTCGACTTCCAGCAACCTTTGAAACGTTGGGGGTCGCCTTGTATTTATAGGCAACCCCGGGCGCGGAATCCAGGGTGCGAGCGCGAAATTCCCCCCGCGGGCGCGGAATCGGGCGCGGCGCGCAAGGGAGTCGCGCGGACCCGCGGCGCGCAAAATTGCGCGCCGGACCGGCGCATTGCGCGCATCCCGGGGGGTTTGCGCGCGGAACATCCCCTTTGCGCGCGGGCCTCTGAAATTCCGCGCAAGGCCTCCGGGCCCTCCGAAACGTTCTTCCGACTCCAAATATCACTTCACTTTCCGCATCCGGAGCTTCGTTTGGGAACAACGGACTTTTCCGGCTTCTACAAAAGCCCCCCCTCGGAATCTGATCGGCGAGAGGTCGCAACGATCGGGTTTCGAGGGAGACGCCGGAATGCCGAAGTCCTGGGCGGCGCGGGACTTAGGCGCGCAAAAAGGGGCGCCGGTCGCGAAATTCGCCGCTGCGGTCGCGCAAAACGCTTTCCGCGCAGCGCGGGCCCGGCCTCACCTATAAATAGGGGCGCTGGGTCCCGCGTTCCGTACTCTGGCCTTCCGCGCGATAAGCTCCAAAGCTCTCGTGCGCGAAATTGCCTCTTCCGGTCGCGAAATTCGCCCGATCGGCGCGCAAAACCGTCCGGATTTCGCCTGTTTTTTGCGCGAAACCCCGGAACTTTGCGCGACAGTCTTCCCAATTGCGCGCCGTCCACTTGGATTGCGCGCCAACCTTCAAACTTTTCCACCAGCCTCGTCCGATCCCGCACGCTTCATCCCTTAACCCGCACGACTCCCGAATCTTCCGAGATGGCCGCGCACAGAGGAAATGAAGGGGATGCCGCCACCCGCAGAGCCGAGATGGCGACGAACGAGGAGGTTTACGGAGCCAAGGAGATTGTTTCTAACAATCAATCCTTGTTCGACTTACTAACGCCGGCCCAGAAGACATATCCACTGTCGGACAACCTGCCGCTCTGGAACTTCGGCATCCTCGATGAGGTTCCGGTGCCAGGATTCGAGGTTGATGCGCCGCGAACCTGGGTGACTCGGGAGGACGAGCTTCACCGCTATAACATCACCAACAATGGGCATCCTGCCAGGGAAACCAGGCACTTGGATGTCTACGTCCTGAACCCGAGGACGCGAACCATTGATGGGGGTGAGCCTACAGCGGAGAATTCTCCAGCCCTCTACTCGAGCACATACCGTCAGAGTGTCACTGACGACACCAAGGGCTGGCTGAAGGACTGGGACTTGCGATCCGGGGGCAACTTTACCAGTGAATGGGCCTGGGCGTTCTGGGTACGCCACACTTGCGATCACTTCGCAGAGGAGCTGCGGTACATCGGCCTGTTCGAGGCGGTGTGGACGTCGCAGTTCCACTTCTACCAGCAGTCTGAGCTCGGGCCGGAGCTGTTCACTCGCTGGTCCCCGGATACCAAAACCTTCCATCTTCACCATGGGGAGGTCGGCATCGGTCTCTGGGACATCCACTGCATCGGAGGTATCCCGCTGGAGGGCTACCAGTACGATGAGTTCCTGCCACCGAAGAACATCTGGGAGGACAGGTCACGGACTCCCATTCTGACCTGGCATCTTCTTGACCTGGCTACGCAGCGGCTCGGGATCCAAGACTTCCAGAAGGACATAGCCTACAAGGATTGGTTCGGCCAGTTCCTGGAGCATGACCCGGCAGTCAAGATGCCAGGCAGGGGGAAGCGGTGCCCGACCGCAGCTCAGAGGAGCCGGAACGGGTCGTACTGGCGGGTCCTGGAGACGGGCGATTACCGCTCATGGGGGTACCGCGTCATCGAGGCCCGGGACCCGAACGTCCAGTACGCGGCGTTCCTGGCCGCCTTTCTGAGCGGGTGGCTCCTGCCAGTGCGGGATGCGAGGATGGGCGTCCGCCCGGCGACGCTGGCGATGGCGGGCGCCATGGCTGCCAATAAGAGGTACAACCTCGGGGTCCCAGTACTGGCGAGGCTGTATGCCATTCTGGGACGCATCGCACGAGGGGGGTCGCCACGAAGGATCTGTGGGCCCTTTCAGTTCTTCCACGGATGGGTGGCTGCTCACCTCGGTGGGTATACGTTCCCAAATGCCATCAGTCCTCCGGGCAACGGCCTGCGACCCTCCCTGCTGAACATTGCGGGGGTCGCTCCGATGACCCTCAGTGAGGAGGGCGTGAGGGTTCGGATTGGCAATCATGCCAATTTCAACTTCAGCCCGTTCCCCACTCCCGTCGGCCAGATGATCGACAACGGACAGGGCCCGCTGGAGCAGCATGAATACTTCCTGAACATGCGGGGCGGGGTGCTCGTGGCTCGGATCGACGGGAAGGTGATCTGCGAGCCTTACGTGCCGACCCGGTTCGCCAGGCAGTTCGGGTGCCTTCAGCGGATGCCGAAGAGGGTATTCACTGCTGTCCGGGAGGAGACGAACCCTGGCGTCCTTCGCCAGATGTGGCTGATGTTCGTCGCCTTCGGCTCTGGCGACGTCATCACCCTCCCTCCTACCGGAGTTAACGCAGGCTTGGCAACCGAGTACGCCGAACACTGGGCCATCGCGTACCCTGAGGGGCTCTTGCGGAAGCTAGTTCGGCGGCTCGAGGCTACCCGTGCGGAGACCGGGCGTCAAGGAAGGAGGCGAGGCGCCGCCACACGGGGGAGAACGGAGGCGCGCCAAGCAGCGGGGCCGGCGCGAGCAGGGACTTCGGCGGCGGGCGCATCGCAGGCTGCCGCTACGACCTCGGCGCCCAGAGAGGGGGCACATGCGGCGGTCGAGGAGCGGCCCGGGAAGCAGGTGAGGCGTCTGCTCGAACCCTCCCACGATGCAGTCTTCCCGGCGCTGTGGTCGGCCTGGATGACCCTGCGGCAGTCACTGGGGACCGACGTTATCTGGCGAAAGATACTCAGAGAAGGAATCTATCTGCCAGAGGTCGGGCGCCTCCAGATCACCGACAGGGTGGACTTCAACCGGC
This sequence comes from Viscum album, assembly GCA_963277665.1. NCBI lineage: Eukaryota > Viridiplantae > Streptophyta > Magnoliopsida > Santalales > Viscaceae > Viscum > Viscum album. The sequence continues at coordinate 113,389,184 of OY728125.1, read as the reverse complement.
AATACGCATATCTGACGGCCATGGACGAGTACGCGCGCCAACGTGGTCAGCGTGCGGAGCCATCCCTTCTGGTGAAGGTGATGCTCGGTCTCGAGCCCGCTCCGGAACAGATGCCGCCGGAAGAAGATGACAGTAACGACTCCGAGGAGGAGGAGGAGACGGGGGAGGATGAAGGCTCCGAGGGAAGGTCCCATCGGGGGAGCCCACGGGAGAGCGGCGAGGTGGCCGGCTCTGACAACGTTGATGTCACTGAGCTCCTCGAGGTCCGCTTCTATCCCTACTCAACTTGCTTCATCCATTCTCTTATGCAGCTTCTAACCCGTTTCTCCATCCTTCTCAGGAGCACACGGACGTCGGTCAGGCGTCCTCAACAGGAGTAGGAGAGGCGCCAGCAGGACAAGGCGGGGGCCAGGCACCCATTATCGATTTGACAAGCGCTAAGGGGTCCCCTGCTGCAACTGTTCCTGCGGCGACCGGGGTAGCGGAAGATGACGCTCCGAACTCCCGTAAGTCTCCCTACTTTACTGCTGGTGCTTGCCATTGACGATCCGTGACTAACCATGGCATGCCCTGCGCAGTGATCTCAACATCGGAGGCTCGTCGGGTTGCCGAACCCGGGCCATCTACGAGTGGACCAGTGGTGGACATGCCGCTTGCTCCGGAACAGGCTTCCCAAACCGAGCCGGCCCCACCAACTGCTGATCAAGGGGCTGCGGACATCGGCGGTGCTGACATCGGAGAGAGGTTGGGGGCTGACGAGGGTGTCAGCGCCGCTGGGGAGAGAGAAGAAGGTTGCCCGGATGTTGGGGAACCTATCCCTCGTGAGGACCTCCCAGGGGCGGACCCTGCAGCAGACCTGCTGGCTGCCTTCCCTGCCTACCGGCCTGCCGACCCAGAGGAGATGGATGACTCGGACGCGGAGGCGGTCGAGGATAGCCGGGTAACGCGACGCAGGGGGTGGAAGTGCATCCAGCGCTTCCTCAAGCGAGACCCATCGGAATGGCTGGGGCGCATGGGATCACTTCAGACCTGGCTGCGCTTCCTGTGTGCCGGGGGAGCTGATGCTCAACGCCTCCATCTGACGGTCCGTGATTTCATGGCCGAGAAGATGCGCGAGAGCCGCCGGCGTGCCGACGTCGCACAAAGTCGGGACATGTCGGAGAGCACGCAGGCGCTCATCGCGGCAGAGCAGGAAGTCCGGCGCCTCGAAGGGCAGGCGGCAGAGAAGGAGGCCTTCGTCGCAGCATGTACCGAGCTTGTGGAGCAACTATCGGCACAACTGATCGACGCTCAGGTACAGCTGACGGAGGCGGGCCAACAGATGGTCACACTCCAAGTCGAGCGGGAGCGTGCACAGGCCAGGATTGACGAACTGCGTGCTGCGACCGCCGACGAGGAGAGGGCACGCAGAGAACGAGAAGCAGCCCTGGAGGCCGCCAGCCAAAGGGTAGCGGCATTAGAAAGACTCATTCAGCACGCTAATCCCTAAGGGCTATTTTTTGCCATTCCCAGAACATTTGCTTCCGCTACTTAATATTTTGATCCACTTGTATGAATCGCCATATTTATCTGCGTCTTTTGGTTTAACATGCTCAACCACAATTCGTTGTCTTGCGGGAGTGTTAACCAAGCATCAGGCATCCATAATTGGGCCTGGGTTTCTGGAGAAAAGAGGGAGGTCATTCCTAGGAAAGGAGACCTCAGACCTAACCAATGTATCATCCCCCAACTTGTTCCAACACACGAGCGGGACAACGCTAGGGGCGTTGAGATTTTATCTGAACATAGGGAAATGAGAAAAGGTGAATCGCGTGTCCCGAATCCAGACATCCACAACGATCGGCCTTCCAGGAAATGCCCAAGACGGTAGGCGAACAGTGGATCGACCATAACAACTGCAATAGACGGACCGAAAAAGGCCATCATTCATATTGCAGGAGGCGGACCACATGTCATCATGAATACCGCTTTGGGGTTCCTTCAGACACAAGGGTGGAAAATCCAGATCAACAGGGCATGCGAAGCGTGGGGCGAAGTGACGATTTGTTCGGACAGAATCCAACGCTCTCAAAATTGCGCCACCGTGGGGAAAGCGTATTGGGCGGATGCACTAATCTGGCCGTGAGTCACCTCAATTCTCAGACAGCACCTCTCTGACGAGGAAACTGTCGCTTCCCATCATTGCGATGGGGCATCCCGAGCTGAATCGGGGAGAATATCACAACTGCACCACTCTACCCGAAGTCAGGCCAGACGGCCGGCGACGAGGAGGGGCGGGACTTATCGATCCCTGAGGCTGGACCCGAGTCGAAATGCCCGGGCGTTCCTACGTACTCCATCAGGCTGGAGATCAAGCCACACGTAGTTCTGTGAGTGCAGTTTAACGTCATGCAGGACGTAGGACCCCATTTGGGGTAGATCTTAGTTTAGGGTCTTAGAGCTCGGACCATAAGGGCTGGATCTTAGTTTAAGGTCTTAGAGCTCGGACCATAAAGGTGGAGGATCTTAGTTTAAGGTCTTAGAGCTCGGACCATAGGGCTAGAGGATCTTAGTTTAAGGTCTTAGAGCTCGGACCATAAGGGCTAGATCTTAGTTTAAGGTCTTAGAGCTCGGACCAGAAGGGGAGATCTTAGTTTAAGGTCTTAGAGCTCGGACCATAAAGGGGGGATCTTAGTTTAAGGTCTTAGAGCTCGAACCATAAGGAGAGATCTTAGTTTAAGGTCTTAGAGCTCGGACCAGAAAGGAGAGATCTTAGTTTAAGGTCTTAGAGCTCGGACCAGAAAGGAGAGATCTTAGTTTAAGGTCTTAGAGCTCGGACCATAAGGGCTCAAAGCACGCCACATCGTGGTCATATCCCCTGGATATGCGAAGATGCACTGAGGGATAGTGTCAAGAGTGTCGAGGTTTCGCCTGGTCAGAATGGGAGGTGGAAAATGTGAATCATGCGGCCATTCACTCGAGGACCGGGAGCACCGGCGTGACGATATGAGAATACTGCCGACCGTGGCGGAAAAGCAGCATCAACATCGCACCAACCGTTGGTGGAATGAGGCAGCAAACGAGCATCGACCGCTCAATCGCAGGATTTATATCGATTTGCTGCCCGAGGCCATTGGGGGTACCGGCCCGAGTCGGTGGGAGAGCACTGAGGCATTGTGTCCGAACCGTTCACGGGGGCTCCACCCAGGGCGTAGACGATGGGTCCGAATGAAAGGGAGCACGAAGCCTGAAAAGTGGAGGAAACCTGACCAAGCGGATCCTGACCCTCCTGGCAATAAACCAGAGTACTCTTGACACCGGTGGACCACGGCAAGGGGTCGGGGAACACGCCTTGAGGGTGACCTGAAGACGGCGGATTCCCCAGAGAAGGGGGAATCTCTAAGAGGTGGGGGGCTGGACCCGAAGTTTCAAACATCCGGGCGTTCCTACGTATCCCATAAGGATGGGAATCAAGCCGCACGTAGTTCTTGAAGCGCGGTGCAACACAATCGGGCACCAGCGCGGGGAAGAGTGCGGGTCTGACCCTCGCACACAAAAGGAGCGGCATTTGATATTTCTTGTTTGTCCTTAAAGATGAATGGTTTTTCTTTGTGCGGCGACATGCCCGTGATTGAGAAATCTCTGGCGTCGCCACAATAATCAAGCCATGGAAGGCATTGATGAATGGCGTGGTCATTAACCAGCGCCCAACATGAGTGTCCCCTGAGGAGGACATCACGATGCAGTGCCGTTTCTCGTCGGGCGGCCAAGACGATCACAGTTTACGGTCGTGTGGTAGGACCAGACAACACAGTTTAAGGTCGTGTGGTTCGGACCATGGAGGAACCCGCTTATCGCGGTACGGCGGACACGGCGGAGGTGGGAACATACCCAGCCCTGCGGTCACGCACGATTCCAGGAAAAGAGTCTTGGGATAGGGGTCTGCGTATGTCCATCACCCGAGGGGCAGAGATGCTAGCCTCCAGATATACTGGGCCCAGAACGCAATTGTTCGGGCGACTCCCTCCTCCTTATGGGGACGAGGGTCCAGCTACGCATGGCCCTTAGGGAGGATATCTGCATATATCCTTGGTGCTCAGATCATGGGAGCCTCGAACGACATCATTACCCCTGGTTGGTCTGCCTAACGTGTAGAGGCGTACCGGAGGTCGGTATGAAGAGAGTGTCAAGATCCCACTACAACGCACAAAGGCGGAGTGTGATGAGGACTGCGCAACCAATGTTCAGAGCCCGAGAGAGCTGACATGGCGATCAAGGACGTTGCTGACGCATTCGCAACACAACATCCGATCGCGTCAGCCTAAGACGGGGCAAGCAAACGAGCATCAACCGCTCAATCGCAGGATTCATATCGATTTGCGGCCCAAGACCCACCGGTAAATCGACCCGGAGCGGTGGGAGAGCACTGAGGCATCGTACCCAAACCGCTAACGAGGATCCCTTTGAGTGAAGGCTCGAACAAGAGGAAGCGCGAGGCCTGACAAGCAACACAGGACTTGTCGGGATTGAATCTGACACTACGAGTCATAGACCGAAGCACCCCAAAACATGTTAACAGATCTCCGGAAAGGGTCGGAGGACTCACCCCGAGAGCAACCGAAGGGGGGCAGATCCCCGCGATCAACCAAGAGACGGGGCTGGACCTGAGACACAAGCGTCCAGGCGGTCCTACGTATCCCATAAGGATGGGAATCAAGCCATACGTAGTTCTGGAAAGGCAGTTTAACGTCATGCAGGACGATGAGGGGTGTGAGGTAGTCCCACACACGGGGGAGGCGTACGGCGCGGCCAGTAGACCGACGTGGATGAGGACATAACCCCTTGCTCATGCGATACGCCTCGCACAAAAAGGAGGGGAACTGGGGCCAGAGGCCCAACGCGGGATAGGGATTCCCGGGAAATGGGGCTGGGCCTGAAACATGAATGTCCAGGCGGTCCTACGTATCCCACAAGGATGGGAATCAAGCCATACGTAGTTCTTGAAGTGCAGTTTAACGTCATGCAGGACGATGAGGAAAAAAGAAGGGGGAAGCAGAAGGCATCCCCAAACGTGGAGGGGGGCGTACAGCGTGACGAGCAAACCGTCGTGAATGAGGGCATAGCCCCGCACTCACACCATACGCCGCATACCCCGGGGCAACTGGGCCAAGGGCCCGAGATGGGATGGAAATTCCCGAAGGATGGGGCTGGGCCTGAAACACGAGGGTTCAGGCGGTCCTACGTATCCCATAAGGATGGGAATCAAGCCGCACGTAGTTCTCGAGTGGCAGTTTTACGTCATGCAGGACGAATGCTGAACAGTTTAACGTCTTGTAGCTCGGACGTAGTGCAGTTTAGCGTCATGCGGGACGAAGCACTTGGCAGTTTAACGTCTTGCAGCGCGGACGAATGCTGAACAGTTTAATGTCTTGTAGCCTGGACGAATGCAGTTTAACGTCGTGCAGGACGTGGTGACACTCAGGCAAAGTATTGCTTGAGGAACCTAGCGTTGGTGGGAGGAGTGACACGCTCACCATCCATAGTCGCTAGGGAGTACGCGCCATTGGGATAGACCTTGTGGACAACAAAAGGTCCCTCCCACTTGGGCTCCAACTTGGGCGGCTTCCTGCCGGGGATCATTGGTGCTCTTAGGGCTAGCACTAGATCACCCTGCAGGAAGGAGCGGAGGCGAACCTTCTTATTGAAAGCTCGAGCCATCCTGCTTTGGTGCCTCTCCAAGTTGTGCAAAGCGCGAAGTCTATTCTCATCCAATGCTTCCAACTCGACTAGACGGGCTTCAGCAACTCTGTCCGGCGCTTGCTGGTCGTAGACCGCAGTGCGCAAGGACGGTAACTGGATCTCGATGGGCAGGACGGCCTCAGCTCCATACACCAGGGAATAAGGGGTCATCTGGGTGGAATTGCGAGTCGTCGTCCGATAAGCCCAGAGGGCGTTGGGGAGCTTGTCCGGCCAACTCTTCTTGTTCTGACCAACCATCTTTTGCAGAATGTTAGAGAGGGTTTTGTTAAACGCCTCGATCTGTCCATTCGCCTGCGCATGATAGCGAGATGTATGGTTCGAGCGGATGTTATACTTGGCGTACAACTTCTTCAACTCGGCTGCTCGGAAATTGGTTCCGTTATCCGTGAGGATAGCGTGAGGCACTCCAAATCGATAGATGATGTTGGAGGTCACGAAGTCAGCGATCGAACAGGATTTGACCTCTCTGAGCGGAATCGCTTCTGCCCATTTGGAGAAGAAGTCCGTGGCGGTCAGAATGAACCGGCACTGGCGAGCTGTCGCCGGCGGGTAAGGTCCCACAACGTCCAGTCCCCAGACTGCAAAGGGCCAGGAATACCTTGTGGTATGGAGAGGCTCCGGCGGCCGATGCACAAAGTTCGCATGAACCTGGCACGCATGGCACCTTCTGGCGTACTCGATGCAGTCATGGATCATAGAGGGCCAGAAGTATCCCAACCTCCGAATCTGGTGGGACAGCTTCGGCCCAGTTTGGTGGGCGCCGCATGAACCAGCATGAACCTCTTGCATGACTCGTGGGATCTCAACTCCCTGAAGGCAACGGAGGAGAACACCATCAAATCCGCGTTTGTAGAGGATCTGCTCCAGGCCGGGACTGCTCTGGAGGACGAACTGCGATGCGCGGCGTCGAACTCGCTCGCGCTCGGCCCGATCTGACGGAAGAATGCCATGTTGGAGGTACTCAACCAAAGGCGCCCTCCAATCACGGGCTGATTCGACTGCTATATCCGGGGTACTCGGGGCTCCGGGCATAGGGGCAACCGTGGTGAGATTACTTACCAACGGGCCGCGATCTTCTTCCGGGATAACGGGAGCGATGAGCCTGCGGCGCGTCACGCGGACGATCAGGTTGTCCTGTTCAGGTTCCGCAAGTGACGCAGCCAGGCTGGCCAAAGCATCTGCTCGACCGTTCTGCGACCGGGGAATATGGACAATTTCTGGCCGAGAAGGGAACCGGGCCATCAGAAGGAGGGTGCACTCCAACAATGGCACAAGTTCCGGCTTCCTGACAACATAGTCGCCATTGATCTGCTTAATGACCAGCTCGGAGTCCCCTTTCACGCACAGACGGGGCACGTCGATCTCGAGAGCTAACTCGAGGCCGGTGATGAGGGCATGGTATTCCGCCTCATTGTTGGTACAGCCCTCTGACAACAGGAAAGAGTATGGCAGCACGGCTCGCTCCGGGGTAATGAAGACGATGCCCAAGCCCACTCTATTGAGCTTAGGATTATCGAGTCTTCTACCGGTGGGGCTCCGGGAGGCACCGTCAAAATGCATCTGCCAGCATGGATCGGCTCGATCAACCGAGAGAATGGTCTCATCAGGAAAGCCTAGATCCAGCGGCTGATCCGCGGAGGTCGGGTGAACGGCCAGAAAGTCTGCCAACGCTTGCCCTTTGATGGCCTTCTGAGACACATACCTGATGTCGAACTGCTGGAGAATCACAGCCCACCGCGCTAGACGGCCAGTCAACACAGGTCGGCTCAGGATATATTTCAACGGGTCTACCCGAGAAACCAACTGTACCTCATGGTGCTGCAAGTAGTGCCGTAATTTCTGTACGGCAAATACGAGCGCCAGGCAGCTCTTCTCGATGGGGGAATACCTAACCTCCGCATCGAGGAGCATGCGACTGAGGTAATAGAGGCTATTCTCTGTTCCCTCGTTGTTCTTCTGGGCGAGAAGGGCACCCAGGGACCGTTCCAGGGCGGTCACATAAAGGACCAGCGGCTTTCCGGATACGGGCGGCATCAGGACCGGAGGTTGAAGCAGGTACTGCTTGATTTCCTCGAAAGCGGTCTGACACTCTTTATCCCATACATAGGTGGCACCCTTCTTCATAAGCCGAGAAAAGGGCTTACACTTGCCGGCCAGATTCGCGATGAATCGGCGTATATAGGCTAAGTGGCCTTGGAACCCTTGCAGTTCCCGGACGGTACCCGGGGGAGGCATCTGGCTAATCGCCCTGATTTTCTCTGGGTCGATCTCAATACCCCGGTATCTTACCACAAATCCAAGGAACTTTCCGGAGGTGACCCCAAAGGCACACTTCAACGGGTTCATCTTCAGGCAGCGAGACCGGAGGAAGCTGAACACTTTCTCAAGATCTTTGAGATGGTCCTGACGCTGGCGCGATTTGACAACCAAGTCGTCGACGTAGCATTCCACCAGTGTGCCGAGGATTGGCTTGAATATGCGGTGCATCGCCCGTTGGTAGGTGGCACCTGCATTCTTCAGGCCGAAGGGCATGACCCGGTAGCAAAAGGTACCTTGGGGGGCCCTGAAGGCAGTGAACTCCTCATCCTCAGGGGCCATCCGAATTTGGTTGTATCCGGAGTATCCATCCATGAAGGAGAGGGCTTGGAACCCTGCTGTGGCATCAATCAACAGCTCTGTCACTGGAAGGGGAAAATCATCCTTCGGACAGTGGCGGTTGAGATCGCGGAAGTCGATGCAGACTCTAATCTGCCCGTTCTTCTTCCTGACCGACACAATGTTGGCCAGCCATTTGGGGTACTGAACTTCCCTCACGAAGTTGGCTTTGATAAGCTTGTCAACTTCGGCCTCAACCATGGCACCATGGGATGGGTGCATTTTCCTGGGAGGCTGCTTGAACCCGCGATGGTTCGCCGGGAGACCAAGGCGGTGGACGGCTACCTGAGGATCTAGCCCCGGCATCTCGTCATAGCCCCAAGCGAACACATCACGGTGCTGCCTGAGAAAGTCCACGTACTGCTGCCGCTCCTCAGAGGGCATGGCGGCACTAACCAACGTGGGTCTTGGATCGGCCTCGGTTCCAAGGTTCACCTGTATTAACTCATCGACCGTGGCGGGGACGCCCTCCTCAAAGGCTGGGGGTGCGTCTTCCATACCCTCTCCACTCGGGGAGGGATCATCCACGGGAGAGACTGCGTTGGAAACTGCATTGGGGCTACCAGATCCTGCTGGGCCACTGGTGCTGGCGCGGGCGGTCGCGGCCGTCTCATCAGGAGACTCGCGGACCGTCAAGACCATGGCGACGTCCAACCGGTGAATCGGGAGGACGTAAGCGTCATCCAGACTTGCCCAGGGATCGCTTGCAACAGCGACAGGCTCAACCTCACCTGCCAGGATCTGCTTATCCTTGCTCTTGTAATAGTCCGCGTCCAGATAGCGGGCTTCACATGAGGCAAAAGGAGAGGCATCTCCTTGAAGCACGCCTACTCGACCATTAAGGGAGTATTTGAGGCATTGGTGGTATGACGAGGGAACCGCCGCATGAAGGTGAAGCCATGGCCTGCCCATCAATGCGTTATACGCAGTGTCCTGAGAGACTACCATGAATTCGGTGTTGGCAACCAAGTCACCGAACTGGGTCTTCAAACGTATCTTGCCGACCGGGGTTTGCTCGGTGCGGTCGTACCCCTGGATCCTGAGGTCGGAGGGAATCAAGTCATCCTCAGACAACCCCAATCTCCGGAGCGTCCGAGTTGGAATCAGATTAATCCCGGACCCCGTGTCGACAAGACAGCGCCGGACTTCAAGGCCGTTGAACTGGCCGGTGACATACAGCGGACGAATGTGTCCCTGTATAGGAGGGTCTTCATCCTTACCAGAGAACGAGATAACTGCCTGACATTCGGCGTCCTCGATCGTTTCGGCGTGAAAGGCCTCTGCAGCCGCAACCTCTGTCTCAAACTGGAGGGGGCTCTTCAGGGCTTCAGCGAGTGCCTCGCGCATCTCAGATGACATGCGCAGAGCCTCAAGGATGGAGAGCCTTGCTGGGATGTCGGCCAAGTGCTTCAGGACATCATACTTTTTGGCCAAGCGCGAGCTCCTGGTTGCAGGAGGTTGCTCTGCGGTTGGCGGCATGACGGGCCTTACCGGTTGGATCGGCGGCCGACTGGTACTTGGCGCATCTCGCTGTTCACTGGTCACAGTCCGGGAAATGGTCACCGTACTGGAGTCAGGAGGCCGGGATGGACTTGTGGCAGGGCGGAGCTGGTCGCGACGCGGCTGAGGCGGTTCTGCCCGGTCCCATACCACAAACAGTGGCGGAGGCGAATCCGTCATCCCCGGATGGGGAGCCTGCGCACGTTGAGCTCGATCTTGAGCCTGCCGCCTAGTCTCAGTGGCGTGCACGGTCTGTCCGGAGGTACCGACGGCTGTGCCCCGGCGACTCCTGCTGCTGCGGTTCTTCCGACGGTGGCGACGACCGGGGACACTAGGGAGGTCCACCTGGTGTTCTTCAACGTCGGGAACCGAAAAGGGATTTACCAGCTCGACGGTGTTAACCGAAGCGTACCCAATACCGTCGTCGGACGAATCATCCATCACCGGGCGGATCCGAGGAGGGACCCCCATCTCCGGGGGCATGAAATCGCCGAGAGTACGGGATAGTGGCGGAACTGGCGGGGCGCGCTCTTCCTTCTTGCGCTGCCGCCGTTTGCTCCTCTTGGAGGAGGCAGACTGGGACGACGATGCCGAAGCAGCACCCGCAGGTTCTGGGGGCTCAGGCTGATTCAAGCGCGCACGGATGATTCCCTGGGCGCGAATGGTCGTCTTGCGGGCCATCCAGTTATTATACTTCTGGGACCCGCGGTCGGAGACCAGCTGCCATTCGTCCTCGTTGCCACTATCGTCATCTGATCCCACGAACACGCCCGCTACCTGTGCTGGAGCTGGGCCCAACCTGATTACATTGTTGTTAATCTGGTCTTGGAGCCAGTCCTTAAACACATAGCACCGCTGGATGGTGTGCCCCAGGGCCCGATGGTAGGGGCAGTAGCGGGGGTTATCCGTGAGATGTGCCTCCTCTGGCCTCCAGCACTCAGGCAATCGCACAATCCTCTGCTCCAGGGCGCTCCGGAAATAACCGGGGACCTGATCCTCATGGAATGAGTACGTCAGGTGTCGCGGGCCCCTGGGAGCGCGGTCTTGACGAGGGGCCGGAGGGGCCTGCCGAGGAGGTGGACCCTGATTATCTCGCCTGGGTTGTGGCGGTACATTACGCGGAGGGGCCGGCCGGTTCTGAGGCTGCCGTTGCTGGGCCGGGAACTGAGCCCGTGGAGGCGGATTCCTGTGAGGCTGCGGAGCTGGCCTCACCGGCAGCAGCTCCAACGGCCTGGGAGCCTCTATCTGGGCCACAGCAGCGGGCTCAGCCCTGCTGGCTCTCCTTGCAGGAATCATAGGAGGCAGCGGGTGTGCCTGGCTGGCCTGTTGCAGGGCTTCCTCAAGACGTTGACCTTTGTCTGAGAAGTCCCTGAACCCTCCGGGGTAATTCTGAGTAATCAGGGAAGGGACCAGCTCGGTCTTGACGTTCCCGACGCACATTGTCAGCAACTGCTCCTGAGTCAATGGCATGTCAAGGGAATACGTGAGACCCTTCCATCGGGCGACGAAGTCCGCGACTCGCTCATCAGGCCTCTGCTTGCACTTGAAGAGGTCTGCGATACTCGTCTTCCGGGTCGTGGAACTGAACTGGTAGAGGAACTGTCTACGGAGGTCCTCCCAGCTGGTTACCGACCCGACGGGGAGCTGGCTGTACCAGACAAATGCTGGCCCTTCCAGTGTCTGGACAAAGCAGCGAAGCTTAGCGGCCTCTTGCTGCGCCGGAGTCCCCAACATAGGCCCGCACCTCGAGTTGAAATGGGCCAAATGTTGTGGCGGATCTCCGGTCCCGTTGAAGGGGGCGAAAGTGGGATTCCCGAATCCCGGAGGCGCCGGCATGTCATCCACCCATGCTGGGTATGGCTTGCCGTCCGGTGGGATCGCCACCTGCCGAGTCTCCAAGGCTTCCAAGCGGGCAATGAGTGCCGCCATCGGATCGTCCGGACATGGGTTCCAGTCCTGGCGAGGATCTCTAACCACGAGCGCATTGCATGGCCCTTCAATCGGGTCGTCGACCGGATCGTCGAACTCGGCAGCTCGTGGGATGGCTGGCGGAGCGGCCCTTGGGGCAGCGGGAGGAATCCGAGCGGGATCTCTCGGGTAGTCGCGCCGCTCGGGAGGGTGTGGCGAAACATACCGCGCCCTCTTGCCGTAGGCAATGGCCTCTCTCCTGTCGGCGAACACGGCGTAATCACGGTTGCCCGGGAGAGTCTCATCGAGGGGTGGTTGTTCCGGTCCCTGCTGCCCTGGCCTGGGATCACCGTAGTCAGGCCGCCGTTCTGCAGCGCGCTCGGCGAGGAGCTGGTCAACCAGCCTCTTCTGTTCGGCGAGCTGCTGACGTAGCGTAGCCTTCTCGGGATCCTCCTCTGCCTTCCGCATGGAGGCAGATGGGTCGGCGGGCCTTATAGCCTCGCTGTGCTCTTTTCCTTTGCTGACGTTTCGGCTCAACGTCAGTGCTTCAGTGGGTGCGGGGAGCCCCAGGAGGTTCCTCTGATGACGAGTAACTCTCACTGATGGGTCTGACGACGGCTTGTCTTCGGGGGGGAAGCCCCCGTCGAGAAGTTCCAAGTCGTTCCCCTCTCCCGACAGGTCAGCCATATTGACTGTTCCTGTCCCTGGGGATATACCCTCAGGGCCACCCAACGAATCGGGCTGTCGGCGAATCACACTGAAGCGTAGGGCAGCGTACTGCCCCCATCCACGGATATACACGTGGGGAGTGGCTTCCTCGATAACTTTGCGGAGTACTTGAAAGCACTCAACGCATCGTTGTTGGAGGGCCTCGTGGTGCCCAAATGACCCGGGGTGCCGAACCGCGGGGAGCATGGCCAGGTCAATTTGACGGCACTGCTCACCAATATCCTCCAGGTGTAGTTGACTCCCGGGGTATGGCATTTGTAGGCAGTGAAGACGGGAGTGAGTCTCCCGGAGAGTTCGGCGGAAGCACTCGAACTCATCCGGGGTGAGCGATTCGGGTGCATCAAAGCCCGGTCCTGCGACTGGCCAAAACTTCTCAGGGAAGTGGCCCTCTGCAAGGACGGTCCAGAAGCTCCACGACTCAAACTCGGGACCCAGATCTCCTCGGTCCTCTTCCATGGCTGGGAACGGACGGGGAACTGGTAGTGGTGCCGAGGCGGGCCGTCGGGCCGACGGGCTGGCCGGCGGTGAATACGGCGAGCAGGCCGATTGGCCTCCATATCCCGGGCCTCCCCCTGAGGGTGGCGGTGCCCCAGCTACCACATCATGATAGGACGGGCCGGCGAGCGAACATCCTGCCGTAGCATCGGTGCTCGCCGAGGGCGCACCAGATCGTGGTTCGACCGTCGGTCCCCATAAAAAGTCTCCGGCTTCTCTGATCGAGACGGAAGGCACTTCCGGAGGGGCCGGTACCAACCGCAAGTTTGATCCTTGGGGGTCTACCAGGCCCTCGTTACTCCGGATATACCTTCGGAGAGACGCGGGGATCACATCGATCTCGCTCTCGGGGAGCACGAGGCTGACGTGCCGCATTCCTACCCCTGCCCTTGACTGGCGGGATTGGGGAAGGGGCTCTGTCGCCGAATCGTACTCTGCCTCTGAGTCAGAGAAGCAAACCGGTCGGATCTCTGTCCGGAACTCCGCAACATTCTTCCCTCGGCGTCGACGCCTTGCCTTCCTGCCCCTGGGTGGTTCTTCGGGGCAGGGCTGATCTCTGTCCTGGCGTCCTCCGGCCGCACTGGTGCTGGGGCCGAGAGGACTGGGAACCAAGGTGCGAGGGGCACCGGGACAGATATCAAAGGGGACGCGGGGAGAGATGATTCCGGGCAGGCCTCCGGGCCGGGATCGGAAGGTGGGATGACCCACGCCTCCTGGATCGGCCACACAGAGTAGATCCTGCCGGTGAATAGCGCTACCGCGAGGTGGTCCGCGGTGGCTACTGCCAGTGCCAGCAACCGGGAGAGTCAACCCAACCCGCCTTTGGGGCGGTCGGGGCCTCGATCCGGGTCGGGCATAGGAGTTCCCCCGCTCAGGATGCACAGAGGCCTGGCGACTGGAGCCAGCAGTGGCTTGGGCCAATGCGGCCGCTGTTGCTAGAGCCCCAAGGTGGGCATCCTCTTCCGCTCGTGCCCGACGTTGGCGTCGAGACAGACGAGCCGGGATGAGCGGCGCGGGCAGGTGGAGAGCCTGTTCCTCGACTTGAGGGGCCTGGCGGCGATGTCGCCGTGGCCTGGCGGGAGCCCTTATCGTGGATCCCTGGAGCGGACCTCGGATAGGGTGATCCTGGGCATCTCCCACCTCATCCGCATAAGGAAGGGAACTGTCAGAGCGCTCCGGGGATAAACTCCCGAAGCGATTGGACGTTGAGGTAGGCAGCGGTGCCTCCCTGCGCGGCCCTCGGGGGCGGCGGTGGTGGCGAGGCGCAGCCTCCTCAAGGTCCAGGCGAGCCATTTCCCTAGTGGGGATGACTCCCTCTTCCTCGTATCTCCGCACCAGGGTGTTGATCACCCTTCTCTGGATGACCTCCGAGGGGGAGAGAGGGCGTGGTCGTCCCGCAATTGCGGCTGCTGGGACGGCTGCGGAACGGGCAGGACCGCGCGGAGCAGCCGCGTCGGTGTCTCCCCTGTCCCTGCGCCAGTGGGCGGGTGGCGTTCGGGCACTAGATCGGGCGACCTGATTTCTGCAAGCAGGGAGAATGACCCATTAATACTGACAGGAAAAAGGAATCGACAACCAACCATTAGCGCCACGACGCCTTCCGTGGGGGGAACCCAGGCCCTCGACGTTGCGAGACGGAGTGCCCGATGTCCCTTCCCCAGCCCCTGGCGGGTAATACTGAATGCTTGGCCGGGCAACACGCCGGTCTTCCAACACCTCTGAAAGCCATCGGTCTTCGTGTCGAGGAGAAGAGATTCACGTCGGGTTCACCATTTTTCTGTTTCGGTGCGGATGTGCGTCGGGTTACGCTGTTCCGCCAGGACGCGTTCGCGCGTGCACCCGTCAACCCGAGGGGATGGGCGCGCGGCTTGTGGTCCCGCAGTCCCGCTTTCCAAGGGCGGGCGGCATCCGTCCCTTATTCAGGGGCGTCTGCTCCTTGATCGAAACCGGGATGATGGGATGTCGGCTTCTCCTTCCTCGGACGTCTCCTCGGAACTTGTCGCCTAATCCGGGTCTCCCTCATAGACTTAAGAATGTTCGTGAATCTCGTTCCCGGCGCCATATCTTCATGGACACCGGTTAATTACGCTGCTTCCGCCCGGACGTTCCAAGGAGTCTGGGCGGGGCAGCAACCTGCGGTGAGAAGGCCGGGTGGCTCTGGGTGCTGGGGGCGTGTCGTAACACTGCGGCTCTGCACGTCTGTCTTCCGTCCCTAATAGGGCTTCTCGAAGGCACGATGGCCTGAGGCATCCCGTACTAGGTGCGGGGAACTGTGTCACCTGAGGTTTTCCTCAGCTTCCCGTGTTTAACACGGGGTATGCCGCGAGTTTAACGTCCAGCGGGGACGGCATCGGACCGATCAACACGAAAAGTGGATCAGATGACAGAACCCCTTGCGGGGAACCTCCGACGCTGGGGCCAGCACATGGGCGGCTTCCCAAGTAACGTGGAGTGAAGTGAAGTGGCATGACCCCACCGGGATGTGGCGGCCCGGGTAAGGATCAGGATGGATGATGGAGTAAAGAGCTTGGACCCCAGAGGGGCTTCCTACGTACCGCGCGTTAACACGGATCAAAGTCAACGTAGTTCAGGCATACAGTTTAACGTCATGCTGGACGTTGGCAAGCCGACTCACGAAGAGGTCTAGGCCGCCGGGCGGAGGATTGAACCGAACCACCTCGCACGGAGGGGGATGGAACGGCCGGGTGGATCACAGTTTCACGTCATGCTGGACGATAAAAGGGGAAATGGAAAAGGGGGGCTGTGGGGAGGCACCGTGGAGATACACACGGGCAGTCTCCCACAGGGGCGGATTCATAGGTGAATCAACGCAAGCGTGAACCCTGGAGGGGTCCACTGATGGACGAACCGACGTAAATACGACCGGGACGACCAGGTGGTGGGCTTGAACCTCGGGGAGGCTTCCTACGTACCCTGTATAGGAGACAGGGATCAAAGTCCACGTAGTTCATTCTGTCAGGACTTACGCACTTGAGGCAGCCCGGATACTGCAAAACTCAGTTGGAAGGGACTTGGACCGAAAGCAAAAGACACCTCGATCCCAGTCAGACCCTCTACTGGCTTCGGCAGTGGGGAGGTGCAATGGAGATACACATGTGCAGCCTCCCACGAGAAACTAGGGGTTTGTAATACCCTGCCCCCGTAGGGAAAAGCCACTCCCATTAAATCGTCCCAAAAGGGGGACAATCCCGACATCCCTGCAGAGACGAGCGGGTGGGGGCCACGTCCAAACCGGGGGAGACCCTGCGTGCGGAGCACGGGATCAGGTTGCGGACGGTTTAGCGTCTTGCCAGACGAAGTACAGTTTAACGTCATGTGTTGAGGACGAGGCACTTGGCAGTTTAACGTCTTGCAGCACGGACGAGTGTGCAGTTTAACGTCATGCTGGGCATAGGTTGCCGGACGAAGCACTTGGCAGTTTAACGTCTTGCAGCGCGGACGATGTACAGTTTAACGTCGTGCAGGACGTATATGCAGTTTAACGTCATGTTGGACGAGTATGCAGTTTAACGTCATGCTGGACATAGGTGCGTGTCACTTCGCGCAAGCCTGGAGGGCCGCACGGGAAGACAACGCACGGTGCGGGCACCCGGGATGAGAATCATCGGGTGCCACACAGGCGGGTACCCTTAGGAGGTCAACGGGGACGACCCTGGCAGATTGCGCGCAAAAAGGAAGCTTTGCGCGCAATACTGCGGGCCGGCGCGCAATCGGGGCGGCTGGCGCGCAATTGGGCCAGCGCCTTGCGCGCGGATGCTTGAGATTGCTCACACCGGGCTTCGGATAGCGCGCGGGGGCAACGGCTCATTCTTTAACGAATGGCCACTTGAAAGAAGGGGGGGTGCGCGCAATCAGGCCGGATTGCACGCACCCCGGGGGCAATTGCGCGCAAGCGGGTTCTTTTGCGCGCAAAGGCCTTAGGGTGAACGTTTAGTCAAATGAAAGGAGCCAGCGGGGATTGCGCGCGAAGGCGGACCCCGAGGCTTTCTTGCGCGAAAGAAAGGAGGTTACCTGAAGTTCGTCATTGCGCGCGGAAGGGGTTGAATTGCGCGCACGGGAGACGTTTCGACTTCCAGCAACCTTTGAAACGTTGGGGGTCGCCTTGTATTTATAGGCAACCCCGGGCGCGGAATCCAGGGTGCGAGCGCGAAATTCCCCCCGCGGGCGCGGAATCGGGCGCGGCGCGCAAGGGAGTCGCGCGGACCCGCGGCGCGCAAAATTGCGCGCCGGACCGGCGCATTGCGCGCATCCCGGGGGGTTTGCGCGCGGAACATCCCCTTTGCGCGCGGGCCTCTGAAATTCCGCGCAAGGCCTCCGGGCCCTCCGAAACGTTCTTCCGACTCCAAATATCACTTCACTTTCCGCATCCGGAGCTTCGTTTGGGAACAACGGACTTTTCCGGCGTCTACAGTAACATTTGAGAAACCAAGAGGTAACTACTTATTTCCTATTATTTTATCTATTTTGAACTAGAAATGTAGGGAATAAATGGAGATGTTTGAGGCTATCACTTCTGGACAACATGATGATATTTTACTTCATGTATTCTACTATCTTTAATGAAATGGAATAAAAGTGTGTATCTCTTAAGGGGTAGAAACATTGGGAATGAAATGAAAATATTTGGATAAATTCAGCATTACAGGTCATAATATTCCAATAATACTTCCATTCCTCATTATTAATTTTTTTATCATATAAATTAAGGGGGAGTGATTGGTTAATGAAAAAAATAAGATAAAGGGGGATATTTTTCTTTTAACTATAACTTTCTGATGCGTTTGTTGATGTATGTCCTAGATTTATCTTGTAATTGATTAATCTGATTATTTAAAAATCCTTGGATGATAATTGAGGAATTTTGAGCATTATTTCACATGTATAGTTTTTTATGGACAAAATTGAAAACCATGGTCAAGTATTTATTATTTCATACAATGGGTTAGACCAAGTAGACTTAGAGTTGATTAAATAAAGTATATTTTCTAAGAGAACTATGTGATATCATCCCTATCTCATAGTTATTAAATAAATAATATTCAAAGGGAGGCAAACTTTTTTTTAAAAAAATACCCACTTTTCCTTGCATCTAATTTCCAATAAGGGGGAAAACGTTTGAGCACACATATTGACGCTTACAAACTTTTCTTATGAGGCATTGTCAAAAAAAAAGGGGGAGATTTTTTGGCCTAGTGTTGAAATTGTTTTCAATGATGTGTCAAAATGTGTGTAGTGAGTTGTAGATGAAGTGGATATTACTTGAGAATTATTATGGATTCATCTAATGGAATTAGATTTCATGCATGGAAAATTATTTTTGAAAATACTTTGATGATTGTTATGTTATTATTTAATGCTTAAATACATGTAATAATATTTTTTCACAATGGATACTACATGTTAAGACCATAAAAACATTTATTTGAATGAAGATGTGATGATTTCAAGGTTTACATGTAAAGAATTTATATATTTTATAAGGAAGGAGTTAAATGAGGGAATTAAAAATATTAATATATTATTGCATCATTTGAAGAAGGGGTCTTGGAAGTTGATGACGAGATTAACATGGATTAAGAGTGAAATTATAATTAGTATTTACTAATTATATTTTTATTGTGGAATAATATTAAAAAATAGGGAAAACCCACTAGCAGCCCAAGATTACCTCAACTAAGGCATGTGTGGGACCTGAAGGTCGACCATGCCCATGAGAGACAAGATTGAGCCAGCAAGCAGGAAGAATGGGTCATGTATAACCCACAATGCATGGGATCGTTTATAATTATTGAATAGAGTGAATGATTAAAGGCGCGCACAAGTCATCCTAGAATCTCATAGGGTAAACCAGAGGACCATGTGTGTCACAACCATTGTGGGAATTCTATGTAGTGAATCTGGGTGTTGACCCAGGTGCTGAATCGAAAGTAATATGGGTACTTGATAACTTATAAATAGGAGAATGGAAACATTCATATTCTATATGGGGTGTGGTGTTTGTTTGTACTATTCAACTACACTTAAAAGAATTTTAAATGAATACCATCCATCTGATAAAAACATCTGAGATGTTTGATAGGAACATCATGATCGTTTTTATCCTCCCATCCCTCTATGGTGAGATAGTTCACTATATTTCTTACCAAATCATAGGCCGATCATCCTGTGATAGAACCAATGTCTCCATGGAAGTTCTCTGATTGAAATGAAGAGATGGTGAGAATGATAACATACATGCATGCAATATACTTCTTTCATGATTGAGGATAATTCGAGGAATGATCTTCAGATGAACTTCAAATGATATTTTCAAGAACCATATGAACAAGAGATTTTTGAGCTCGAATAAATGAGGTGTTTGAAATACTCCTCACATGCACATGAGGGGATAATCGTAAATGAGGACCACAAAGGCAAGATTCCATTATTTTTAGCTTTTCCTAAAGATTCAAACAAGATGAGATATGACATTATTTACATAGAATATAATGAGTCATCGACACAAATAGAAATTCATATCTAAGGCGGTGATCATCACCTACAAAAAAGGCTCCCTCATTTGATAGAGGTATTATTGATTCTTTTAGAGCTTCAATATTCTACAAAATAGAGCATCTATGAAACAACTATTTCATTAGGAGGTGGTTCCATGAAGCCTTGGATATCATGTAGATGAAGAGGATGTCTTGATAATACTACCAATGTATTGGAAACCTATTGTGCTTCATGAAGTACATAGTTCTACAAAGAAATTGGGATAACACAATATCACATATCCCTAGATTTTAGGAAGATCTGAGATCTGTGAAGCCTTCCTGGTTCATGTGATTTGTTTGATATATATGAGACAACATCACCCACATAGTATTTTTTAAATGAGAAGTCCCATTTGCATGAAATAGTTCCATAGTGATTGTATGTTGTTCATGAAAACTATTTTTCAATGGATCTATTTTGAGAAGGTCATGTACTCATCCTTGAGATAGTGATTTGTATAAGGAATAAGTGGATTGTATTTATGTTTCTCAAAGGAATTTCATGATACATAATATGCATACATGAAACACATTCTTTTAACCTAAATTAAATAAAAAATAAAATAGTGTGTGTGCATAAAATGTGTATGTGATGAATAAAATGGGATAGTGTGAGTTTGAGATTTCATGATAAAAACAACACATGCATGCATTCATGCATGATCATTCACGCATAAATAAGTATTTGAGATACCCAAAAAAAGACTTCTGGATTCAATGTAATGAATATCTAAAGTGTATTTTAATTGAGATTTCAAGAAGCAGTGATTTCATATTGTGTAAGTATTTTCCTTGCATAAAATTTTGAATAAGATATATGTGAACACTTACACATATTGATTGAGGTTGGAAACATCATATTAAAGTAAGCACTACCCAAGCATTGTTTCACTAAGGAAATGTTCATTACAGGTGATCATAAATAATTGAGAAAGACTAAAAGATACCTTTAGTGGCTATAAAAGATACTTGAAGTGTAATTGATAAATTCATATCCTACAAACTCATGGAGGAAGATTAAATATCATCTAATATTGGATCAATACTTCATGAGAGGTGAAGTATTCTGGCTGGTGCTAAGAGTAGTTGAAGTCTTCTAGTTGGAGCCAAGAGCAAAAAGAGTCTGTCGATTGGATTTAGTGAATATGTATTTTAGTTGGAGATTAAATCCATTTTAAACACTTATTTTATTGTGAATCATAATATAAAATCCATGTTGGGTGGAATAACTAGCATGGCAGAGAGTAGGTATCTATACCGAACCTTTTAAATTTGGAGTTTTTATATTTTCATTGTTATTGCTGAAAATGAGGTAAATTTGAGAGATAATATTGAGAGGATTTAGAACCTTAACAAGTTCAAGAGGTTTAATTTAAAGGAAAAGTTAATTTATAAAAAGGAACCACTGATTCTCCCCTCCCTTCTCAATGGTCATTCTGGCCTAGGGCACTACAACATTTTCATGATATTTCATCAATAGGGTTTTATAATTGTGTCATTAATGATAATACTTGGTATATAATTCATTGATTATATGGAATGAACATTTCTGTATCACCATGGACATAGAATTTATTTTTAAAGTTCCATTCCAATCAAAGGTACAAGATATTAACTTTGAAAAATATAAGGCACAAATCCATCCTCAGTATATTCATTAATAGTATAAGAATGATGGCATACCCAATGTATTCTACATATTGTGAACATACACCATCATGTGTTTCAAAAATACATCTACCTGTATAATTGATGTATGTATTAAAAATAATGTTAAGGTTTAAGGACCATCACACATGCTCACATATTGGAATATCTGATGTCACATAAACATGCACAATTCCTATTAGAGGGTCTTTCCTCATAATCTCTGATCTTGGAGATCAAAAAAGTGTGGATTTTATGAGATGAAACCTCATCCTATTATGATCACTCACACCTGATAATATAAAAACCATGTTCCCCATAATGTTTTGTCTTTCTATCCATAGGAAAAATATTTAAGAGATATTGTCATAACATTTATAGGTTCTCATCATATAGGGGCGCTATTAGGACATATTTTGATGTGAAATATATTGTATGATGTTATCACACTAAATTCATTTAGGATAATGATTAATATGTGGTAATATATATATATATATTCACTTATTTGAATATATTCGTCAATCTAAAGTAAAAACTAGTTGGTTCTAAGACCCCAACTCAAACAATGATTTCTGGGAAGAAACCCAATTATATTTTTCTTTAGTCTAAAAAATAATCTTTTTTATTCTATGAAGTACGTTAAGAATTTTAATATAAATGTATCACTTTAGTGGCTCTTGGAAATATTCATCCAATCCATACTTAATCCCACCGAACCTTCTATATTATTGAAAAATGGTAGTGGACAAAAGTTATAGAAGATAGACTTCATTGAATAAGGGAAAAGATAAAAAATGTCAAAGATTTCAAAAACATAATTAAAAATAATAATTTAAGACTTAATGTTATTTAATTATAAATTATCAATATATTTCATTCTTTGAGTCCATGTCACACTGCAAACAATTAGTAAAAATAATGAATGACATGCTATAATTTTCACAGGGCCATTTCGTATTGCAATGTTTCCCTATAATAGAGGTTGAAGTCTTATATAAACATAAAAATGTTTCATTATTAGATAACCATGGGGCCACTTGTAACATCCTAGAAACAAATTTTTGATGGGGTTTCCATCACATCTCAATATTACCCCTCTATCACCTATAAAATTGAGAGTTGACATTATTGTTTGAAATCATGTCCCAAAAATCTAAGTATAAGTCATGGTGGGAAGTGAATATTTTTACAGGATCCAAATCACATTGTAAAAAAACACCACTATAATTTAAATTTATGAAAAATGATTAATTAGGGTTTAAACTTTCCTTATAAGATTTATGTCATAAGACACAAAACTATACCAAATAATCTCAATGTTTTGAAGCAATCCAATTATTGTGCCATCATTTAATTGGTACCAAAAATAATTATTTTATAAATACATTTAAAAATAAAATATAAATATTATTTCATGCACCAATAATATCCTGGTGTGATTTGGATGTTAGTAAATGTTTCAAAATCCATGGTTCTAGCCAGTATAATCAAAACATATATTCTAATGATTTCACCAAAATAACTGAAATATTTATATATTTTTGGTCAAAACCATAGGTTTCACCATTAATTACTATGATATCATCAAATAGGTTCTTCCTCTATCAGGACCATCTATAACACAAAATCATCAATTATAATAATTAAACTTTTCTTTCTAAATAAACAACAGTATAATACACCTAGCTTAAATAAAGAATGTTATTAAAACCTATACTATAAAATTTTATAAATTTAATTCTATGAAATTATTTTCAATTTTTAATTCATTGTGTAAAAATTATCTTAGGGTGAATTTTTGATATTTTTTAGAAACAATAAATTTTTAGATGAATAGTGAAAGA
Source organism: Viscum album (assembly GCA_963277665.1). Taxonomy (NCBI): domain Eukaryota; kingdom Viridiplantae; phylum Streptophyta; class Magnoliopsida; order Santalales; family Viscaceae; genus Viscum; species Viscum album. The sequence goes on along the minus strand of OY728125.1, from coordinate 113,366,107 downwards.
TACTAATTTTACAAAAAAAAAACAATCACATTTATGAAATTATAATGATTTAATAATAACATGAAATATTATAATTTTTTTCTAGAAAAAATATATATTTAAGAAGTAATATAATTAATAAAAAAATAATTTTGAAATTAGAAATAATTATTAACATTTGGAAATCTAATTACTGATTTTGATCAAATAAAAAATTAGTTTGTAGTTCTTCACTTGTAATCAATTATTTATAATGTTAATTTATATTTTGGTTTGTTTTGAAATAAAATATGTTTTATGTGATTTATCATAATCTAATTAATTCAATTAGAATCAACATTATGCATGATATTTTTATAAAATCATTTTTATTTTGAAAAAATCATTTTTTTAAAATAATTTTCATTTCATTTTATGAACATATATTTATAGTAATTTTTATAACTTTGGAAATTTAATATTATAAATTTTATTCCATATTTTAAATAAGTATAATTAATATTATATAATAATTCTTAATATTTTTTCATAATTAATAGAATTGTTTTCACCACAGTGAAGATTAAAAGGGTTTACATGGGTTAAACTATGATATAAGGATAAAAATGACACTAAAAATTGATTAAATATAATTTTATGAAGATATTTTAACCTTATATTATCTTAAATTCAAATTACTATCCATTTAGTTCCACTATCACAAGAAAATGACTTTATATTATTTAAATATTTTAAGTAATTTTATGCGTTTCCTTCTCTTCACTTGTAAAAGGGCCCATCTTCTCCACCCTTATTCTGAAACATTGATCCCTCAATCTCAGCCATTAACATCCCAAAAACCCATCATATATTTCTTCCATTCATTCTTTATGTTCTTTTCTTTACCCTAGTACAATCTTAATAGTACTTAAGGTGTAAATCAAATGAGGTATCTCAAGGAATAGATAATAACCTTACCTAACCTTTTCAAAGTTCATTTATTATTATACTTCATATAAATATATTGTATACATTATAAAATAATTAATATAATATCATAAATATACTAAGATATTTTTATGATTATGGGAAAACCTTTTTCCAAATCCTTTCCATCAAATTGGAAACTAAAGTATCGCTCATGTGTATGTGTGGACTACTGCCTCTACATAGAAATATGAACTATTTTAAATCATTGCTTCATATTTATGGATATAATGACAAACTAAATAAATATATATATATAATTTATGTTAAAATTATGTTTCTGTAATGATAAAATATTATTTATCTTTCTTTCATTATTTTTCATTAGAAAATGGAAATAATGTTCGTGGGTGTGTTTGGGATACCATCTCTATGAAGGGTGTAATTCATATTTATATTTTTTGTATTTATATATGATTATAAATATGTATATAATTAAAATTTATTATATTTATATCATGATAAAAATTCTTGAGATTATGTAACCATGATTAGGATGTAAGGACCATAACTCCAATATCAAAACATACCTGAAAAATGAAGTAGTTAACACCAAAAATGATGATGATGATGAAAGATTGTTAATGAATGGGTGATGATATTTTATAAGAAAAACATTTATGGTATTATAGGTATGAATTTTATTCTATTATAGATGTGAAATAAATTTAAATTTATTATATTGCAGGTTATAATCACTTACAAAGAAAGTCAGACCTAAGGTAAGGGTTATATGTTACAATATCACTTTTTATCATGATATTTTATGCGTAAACTTTAGATGATAAAATTATATGATTTGTCTCTAAATAAATATTATGTATTTTCTTATCCAATGTTTATTTTTGTAAATTAAAATTTTAGTTTCATTTTACTCTCTATTAGTACTCAAAAGTATGAAAGATTGATTTTATGGAAAACTGGAATTATTTTTATATTCAGTTGGATATCTATTTCCTCCATGTACATGATTTATTTAAAGTTTAATAAATAATTTTTTTCCTATTCTACAATTATTTATTGATAGTAATTTTAATTTCTACAAAAAAATTAAAATGAATCTTCTTTTGTTTTTTCAAACAATGTACTTTTTTACAAAGGTGTGAATGAAATATTTGTTTAAACGTTTATCAAATAAAATAATTTTACCATCATCATGACTATAATTTTCCATGGATAATATTTTATAATTTTTCATGGTTATTTTTGATTAAAATCATGTCCATAATGTTTATTAAAAATTTCAATTTTAAATAAGTGGTTTAAAAATGAGCAGGGGATTTTTCTCAAGAAATGTTCTAAGAACCATTTAAATGTATTTCCATCCTTGTAAACATCCTTTGATAAATATTTTTATTTATTGGAGATATAATATAATGATACCATCTACCATATTACTTTAGATTTTTTGTGACCATGTTTATAATTTCATTTAATGTAAAAATATTAACTTCTCATATCCTTGTTTTTTTAAAATGATTTTTGTGTTGATTATGCATAGAATTGTTCTTCATTTATTTTGTATGATGAATGAATTAGACTTAGTAAGTGTTTTGTGGGGCCTATTATAGGCCGTCAATGCATAGCTCAGTCTCATGGAACAAACTATTTTGGACATTTGACATATTCCTTACCCATTTATATAAGATGTCTTAGCATAAGGCCTAGGCGACAAGATTACCATTCCCAACATTATACATTATATCATTATGGAAGTAGTTATTATTTTCCATGTGATTATTTCTGTTTTTATGCAATCCATGGATATATTACAATTTTATGATATTATTTATATGGATTATTATATTATTGTTTATCTCTTCCATATTATTAATTCTTTACTTATTCCCATTATTATGTTTTATTTTCCCCAAGATACAAAAAAGATACCTATAAATTATTTTAGGGATACAATAGAATAAATAATGAAGTTATCACTGAATTTTCTATTTTTATTTCATGTTTATATATATAATGTGAGAATTATTTATGTATCGAGTCTCCCAATATTTCTAATTTATTTTATCTTCTATGATATGATCTCTTTTATATTGTTCCAATGTAGTAAAATAGCCACCAGCTCTGGGATATTGGAGTTGGGGAGTTATAGTTAGTATCAAAATAATTTTAGTACAAAACTATGAAAATGGATTTAGGAAAGATATATATTAGAGAACATAACTTGGTGAAATCCTCATAGGATAAGCCTAAGTATTGGATAATATCATAACGTTTTTGTAAGGTGAATAATTTTGGGTTTACTATAAATTATATCCCTATATATATACTAGAAAGTGGATACAACTGTGGAACATATGCCCATAGGGGTAAGCACCTTAAAAAGGCTGGTTGAGTAGCAGCTCAATATTTAATTGATGCATGATGAGTGGTCCCAATGCTACACACCTAGTTAGACAATCCCATGGGATGTTATTTGGTCGATTAATATGCTTTTTAAAAACCATTATGAAATATTTTAAAAAAGATATTATTTGAATATATTCCCAATGAAATTATTCTTATGATTAAAAGATTATCTATGCGTAAATTTTCAATTTATATAAAGTGTTACACCAGATTTAGAATTATATACTATGATTTAAAATTCCTAATGTTATGATTTAATTCGGTATATTCTACTATATAGAAATGGTGCCTAGTGAAATGAATGGAAATTATATCATTGCACATGATCTATATAGGGATTTCCCTCCTAGTAAAGACAATGTAGCTAGGGGTAGAGATAAACAACTTCTTACTATATTAGTGTATCTCACTCATTTTATAACTAAAAACTTTTCCCATATAGAGTATCTTATTAATACTCAACATAGTGAAACAATGTTGGAACACTACATGCAACAACAACCACTATCATTAAATAGGTCTACTAATCCATTAGTAGCTAAGAAATAGATCGTGTCCCTTGATAAGATATTTCTTACTTTTGGATGTAATTAAAGAGAGAATGTTATCATAGTAGTTTATCATCTTAATGGAGATGTTGATCAATGGTGTTCATTGATCCATAATACTATTGAGTTGGAGGAAATAAATAGTATGGAGTGGAATACATTGAAAGATACTTTTGATTCTTGTGAAATGAGAAATGAAAAATTCACAAGGGAAGAAATACCTGAATATGGGTATTAGTTTACCAGGAAACCAAAGGAAGAAAAGGTAGAAGGAACCTGCAGATTGAATAATACTCTAAGAGACACACGATCGTGATACATTCAAAAGGTCACCTGAAGAAGCCATGTGTAGCACATGACCTGTGGAAAATCCTGTGGTGTCCCTTTGAAAAGTCCTTCTACTCTTAATAAGGCACATATAAAATCATTGATCACATGATGGCTGCCAGACGAGAACACCCAGGTCACACAATTTTCATGTAGAAGGTGCCTAAGAATCTATCAAAATACCCTTATAAAATTTGTAGAAATATATCCCAAAGGTGGGAGCCTCTTGAGATCATAAAGACAACATGAAACACCCATGTAGCTCATTAGTGACCACATAATCTCCAGTGACATGTCTTCCAGGTCACGCAAGAGCCCATTGGAATGTCACCACCATCACACAAAGGGATTCAGACATGTCCAGGTGGTCTCGTACTCCCCCTTTGGCTCTAATAAAAGGCATAAGGGTTTTCCCATGATAATTCTCAAGCATCACTATAATAATTTTTTTGGTCATGTGAGACATCACCAATGGAGAGAATGATTATCCACAACAACACATAAGAAAACTCACAATAACCCATACCTTTGTAATATAAAAAAGGAAATAAAAAGTGGAAAAGGCGGGAGTCTCTTGAGGTCATAAATATCATGGGACATTCCCCATAAGGTTAGAGAGACACCAAAATCCCATGGTGACATATCCACCTCACCACATGAGATCCCACTAGCATTTAACCCTCATCACATGAAGGGATTCAGGTATATCCATGTTGTCATGCACTCCTCTATCAGCATCATAAGGCAAGAAAAAGGGTTTTCCCATGAAATTATCCGGCATCACCATATGAATCATTTTTTCCACACGATGCATCACTGGTGTGGAGAGTGATTTTATTTGACAATACTCATGAAATCTCATAAGAACCCCAATCCTTTGAAAAATAAAATAATAATATAAAATAGAAAATGTGGAAGCCTCTTGTGATTATAAACTTCATGCGATGCGCTCTTGCACTCCGAAAAAACTCGTAAAAACTATTCAGCAAGATAGCATGATATCACAAAGGACACCTGGAAAGCGATCCATTTATCATGAATGGTCCTAAAGAAGTCATATTAGATCACATGAAATCCTTTTAGTAGGAATACTGGTCTCATGAATATCTTTAGACATGTTATCCTTACCTTATGAAAACCCATTTTCCTACCTGCATAATTAGGTGATACCCCTTTAATTGGACATAATCTAATAAATGGGGGTGTTTACAAGGTGATATTTTCATCTTTTAAAATCATGAAACACTCGTAAAATGACCTACAAGGGGATATTATGAAACACATGACATCAAATGCCTCCTCCAACTCCATCCTAGATTTGTGAAACATACACCGCACAAAGGTGGAAATAGTTGGGTGGGGAGGGCTATAAATCCCTCAGCCTCAGCATAAAAATGAATTTTTTGGATCCTTTCATAGGTTCACTCAATAATCAGAGAGGATTTATCAATCTGGTTGATCTTGCAACAAAAAATGATTTTCGGAAGGTTAAATATATGGAACCACTTAAGTAGATTATGAGAAATGCCTAGGAACTTCACAAGGTCACCCATACATCACATGAAGGACTTAGGGTGAGTTATGAGAAGGACATTTCACATAATTGATCAGTCACATGAGAATTAAACAAGCTAATACTAAATAAATCTATGTCATATGTGATAAAATTTTGTAACTAAAACTAAAAAGATGGGAGACTTATGAGAAAAAAATATACGATGATCATAATGCGCTTTGCTTGAACCACCCTGGTTACACAACAACGCTAGAAAATATCATACAGATCATGAGACATTACATTTATATACTATTTAGACCATATGAAGTCCCCTATACTTGTCATAGAAAATCACATTGAGCCCTTGAGTATGTTACCTGAGTCTCACAAACCCTCTGATCTTGCAATCCAGAACTTTCGACATCCTTAAAACATGTCACACAAATCATATGGTGACATCGGTACATGTCATATAAGTATTGTGATAGCATCAATACATGTCAAATAGATTCCTTGAAGTCCTCTAGACTATCAAAATAGATCCCATGACACCCTCCGAGTATGTTAGTTGGCTCTAGAAACATCCCCCGGACATGTTAGATGACTTTCATGATGATACCCATACAAATCATCCAGGACATGAAGTACGCTTCAAACATGTCACATTGACTCTTTTGAGACCTTCCAAGTGTTTCAACCTATGTTTTTGAGGACCCCAATAAAATTTAACTAGATCAGGTGATTCCCTCTAAACATGATAGTCGAGATCAAGTGATGGATTATAGGATCAACCAACAAAGTCTTGTGATGTCCTCTAGATAATTCAACCTTAGTCATCTGATAAACTTAATATGTACCATCTAGATTATGTGATTTCCCTCAGAAAAGTCAAATAGATCATTAAATTGTCTTTAGACATTTCAAGAAGATATCCTCTAACATGTGAAGCAGAAAATCAAGGCATGTAAGGCAGACAATCAATGCATGTTAGGCAGACAAGAAGACCAAGATAAGAAGGCATACTAGAATATGAAAAACTTTTCCAACTTATATAAGGCAAACCATAGTGTTTAAGCCTCATTTAGTGGAATAATATGATATATCCCACATATAAGGGAATCCTTAGTGTGTATATCCCAACCAATTGAAATACGATGACTCTAATTCCTGTTATAACTTGGATACATAGAATTCCTTCCCAAAGTTCAATCTCCATATCCAATATCCGAATGGGGCTATCCTAGAACATAAGTCCCACATCTATAAGAAATAAGACTGATTAATTTCTATCCCATATTTATCACACTGATTATAGCTCACTTGGGCTTAAAGAAGTTTTAATGGTCTTTTTGTTTGTGTCACAATCTTGTACCAGGATAGGGAAACTGTAATGTGCAAGCTTTGATCATCTCCATAGTATGATATGATCCACATATATGGGAAACAACGGAGTGTAAGCCTCATCCAATTGAAATAAAATTAATATGATTCCTTCTATTACTAGGATACATAGAATTCTATTTTATGGGTAGATCACTATAATATAATTCCAAAGGGTAGTACCTACACATAAATTCCACATCCATAAGTACTGAGACTGGTCATTTTTCATCCCTTGTTTCCCACACTAATCATATCTCACATGGGCTTAAGAAATTTCAGTGATCATATCATTCAGAAAGGGAAACCTCAGTGTGTAATCCATGACCCAATGAACTATGATGACTCCGATTTTTACTATAACTAAGATACATAGGATGCCATCCTAAGGTCCGAGCTCAAATAGGTATCTACCCTAGTATAATCCATGCCATGTATTTGGCATTACAACCATTGTGAGCCAATATCTCCCATGGTATGATCTCCCTTCCTCATCTACCATTGGATTGATTAGTTCACTGAACTATGATGACTCTAATTCCTACCATAGCTAGGGTATGTAGGATGCCTTCCAAAGGCATGATCTAAATATTAATTATCCAATGGGTTTTCCTATCATGTAAGCCCCACATCCATCTGCATTTAGGTTTATTACTTTATATACTTTGTTTCTCACACTAAGAATAACTCACATGGGCTTAGGGGGTGACAATGATTACCTCACTGGCATCATAAATCGCCACAAAATAAGAAATTCATAGTGTGTAAGCCCCAATCAGTGGAATGATATAACTTCCCACCTTACAACGGTATCTACCATGGATAATGTCCCATGGTAATGGCTAAACTATGATAACTCTGATTCCGGATATAACCTAGATACATATGATTCCTTTTCAAGGTTCGAGCTCAAATTTATGGTGTCTTAGTGCCCCATATATGGTATTTCTATATAATGTTAAACTACATGAGTTTAATGAACCATGTTGTTTTGATTCCTATCATAAAACATGATACATATGAAACCTTGTAATAGCTCAATCCCATCCATGAAATATTAATCACCTCCCTAAATGATAATAAACTTTGGAGTTCCATGTTATATGGATCCAAAATATAAGTAGCTACCCAAAAATGGGGAATGGATGAAGATAATTATATATATAAAAATCGATTCATTAATAAAACCACGTCTCCTTACATATAAGGAGACATAAGCTATTAACATTTGTTTGGGTAAACTGTCCTGTATCGGTTTTTGGAATAGATTCTCAAAAATATATTAAATATAAAAGAGAGTCCCATAGTAGAAAACCATCCCCCTGGGGTGTGATGAGCCGGACCTCACATCCACTAAACCAATGTGAATTCCTTTGAGTCTTTGGGTCTGAAACAAAAACATACTGTCTACCTTTGTAAAGCAGGTCCATACCTAGTTATGGATGTTATAACCATTTAGAGTTTCTATGAAAGATTAAGATGGAGTGAGCTTTATGTGAATGATTGTGCATAACATTAAACTCCCACAATCAAACCACTGAAAAAAATCCATCTACATCTTTCCGAAGAAACAAAATGGTGAAACCGACATGAAACTCTCAAATAAAAAATAATTGGGTTATTACCCATCAGTCCATTTTTTCATTTCCTATGAAAAAATGGTGAACCTGATGTGATACTCTCAAATAGAAAGAAGACTGGTTGACCATGACATGGATCTTATGGATGATCTTCTATAGTCGGGGTTCCAATGAAATAAGTCCATCATTGATTTGAAAATTCCACAAGAATAGAATGGTTGGATCTAGAATAAAAAGAATATTTTGTTACCAATAAATATTTTATTGAGAACATATCATGACTGAAATGGTTCCCTAATCAGTGACCTTATTCCTTGTTATCTTCAAGACTACAATCACTGCTCTTGCAAACAAAACCCTAATTTTACATGTCTTCATCTAGTGATCGTTCCGGAAAATCAGTTATAACCACATCCCTTGCGGACCTTAGGATGACCTCACCTATCCAACATATTCATCATAGGGTGGAGAATTAAATAGTCTAGGAATACCATCAAAATGTTATGATCATGATCATAAAGGATTCTCATGAGGGTATCCAAGTACTGAAACTAATGAGCCACATCATCCAAGGAAAGTTACAGTAATGTCAGTGTCCCCACTACCATAATAAATTGTTTCAGAAGTTTATCCCCAAAGAGTGATAATTTCCACCTTTAGTATTTGATGAAGGTGGATCAAGGGGCAAATGTGGATCCCTTTTAGTTTAGGGGATGAGGAGGAGGGATCCTTTCAACCACCATTTCCAGTATTATCTAGTTAGTTATTATCAAACGCCTGCTGAAGGTACCACCCAACACACTCCCACCTCTGACACCCATGTATGGGTAGTAAAAAAGAAATATTAGGCACAAAAGACTCAGGATAACTATGAATGGGATTATATCCCCACTCCCACTGATGATTTCTACTGACATATTCCATAAATATCCAGTGAGAAGGCTCATATCCCTACTCAATTAGAATAATTATGTAGGTATATTCCTATTGTAGGTAGGGGAGGCACATATCCATATCCCCATGTATAAAGTCCATCGACATATTCCAGTGTCATAAAGAGTAAAAAATTGGTATCATATCCCCACTTCAATAAAATATATCTTCTAGTATATAGTGGGGACAAAAAGTGTAAAGACTTATATACATGCACATACTTTTCAAATATTCCATCACATCTTATAAACAGTTGAAAAAAGTCCAATGGAATATCCCATCACTGGTATAGATGCATGGACATGAACCTATTGTTATCCCTATAATAAGGGAATCTCAACACTCTGATCATTATGAAAAATAGGTTGGTCTTAATAAAGTACATATTCTTTCCACCATCCAGGAGTATTATCGATATATTATGGTAAAGGATGAGGCACTAGATTGGCCTCATATCGCTATTCCAACCAGGTCTCACCATGTGAGAGCAACACATGCCATGAAAAGGGGGAATATGCCTATTAAAAAAGTATAGTGAAATATTCCAAAAGCCCAGGATTAAGCACATATCCACATTCAGGTTGGGACTCACCCTGTGTGAGAATCACATGCCTCGAGATAGGCTTATATTCATATCGAAGAAGACCAGTGGAATACTCCAAAGGCTATGGATCAGGCTCATATCCCTATTCTATTTGGGGATCACCAAGTGAAAATGGCACATACCTTGAGATGAGATCATATTACTTTCACGGAATATTCCTAGATATTCTATTAGTACATGAAATCCAAGTGAATATTCATACTTCCGCTAATGAATGATAACACCAGCATCATTCTGAGGAAATATAGGAGGAGGCCCAAATCCCTTCTCCCATTCTAGAGGTCTATCAAATTATTCGAGTGGGGAATGTATATTTGGACTAGGATCATATTCCTTTTCCAACCGGGGCTCACCAAGAAAAAGTGGCACATTCCTCAGGGTAGGATCATATCCCTTCCACCAATGACTAGTGAGATATTTCAAATGCTCATAATCAGGCTCAAAATCATAATTTGACCATGGTTAATTAAGTGGTAATGGATCATGCCTTGGGATAGGATCGTATTCATGTCAATTATTAGGAAGCCTATTAGAATATTTTAGCAACTTCTCAGAAGTATGATCATAATCTGGTAGAACTAGTTGGTTATAAACACTTCCTAATAACCATCATACAATAACTTCATTTCCCTACACAATTCCATAAGGTAGGTAAAAATATTCCATCCATGATGCATAAAAAGGATCCTATCCCAAATCTTCTAAATGATAGTTTCCTATAGGTTGTTTGAGACACATTATCAATACCCCAAGGTCTATCAACTCTTTAACCATAGTAGAATACAATAAATTCCACAATATTCCTCCTCATGGTAGTGTGGACATGGATTTAAGGGACTCTACTCATTACATCTATTGTGGTTAACCTCCCCAGAGTAATATCTCCCATGGAAAATAAAATCTGTACCATTCCATGAAGCCTCCATATAGTGAGGTGTTCAAAACTCAAACAACTTCATATAGAGATGTTATTGAAACATCAAGGCCAACCATATATAGTTCCCCATCAATATTATAGAAGCACTCCAATCTGGTCAGTAGGAGACCCGAAGAAGCACCTTCTATGGTCATATTAGATGGAGGCATGTATGTATGATGAAGAGGAAGTAGACATAAATATATGGAGAGAGTTTTCTGGAAACAACCTACCACAATGTTATTTCCTCTTTCTACTTATGTCTATGTCACCCCAACTGAGCTAGAAAATGATAGCATTCCTTATCTATGAAAAAATATATAGACTACTCATCAATGAATGAAGTATATGAACCAACCTTGTACATAATAAAAGGTCCTCCTTAAAACCATCAAGGTACATTTTTTCCATCTATACATGTCTTATATCACTCTGGATCGGGATACAAAACCAGAAAAGCACAGCAAATAACTACAACATGATTGTTTCCACTGCATCATAACCCCTCGACAACTGATCTATAAACAAATTTCATGAATTTGTATTCAATGATGTGGAAATTATGGAGTGTTACACTTCACTGTACTCATAGAATAATAGAACCCATTAGATAAAGAATTATTTAATGTTATATCCTCTAAATAAATCGGGGTATAAGGTAACGCACGTGCCAATTGACCGCTAAAATGAAATTACTATTCTTCAATGGTGTACAGACATCAATAATGGAGGAAGAGGATAGAAAAAAATTGTTTTCACTATGCCCATAAAAGAAACGGTAATACATTTCAGATATAGAATTCAAGGTTGTAATCAACTTGAGAAAATCATGTGGAAACTAACTCCCATCATGGGTTTCCATTGCACCAAGATCCTACAAAAGCATAAATATTTCATATAAAACATGCCACAATAGTAGATGCCTTAGTATCCATCTAGGAGTGGAACTAGCTCATTGGTCTGGGGGAATATCTACCACCCACTCCACCTCTCAAATCGTCAATTCTTGAAATGGTTTCAGATTTATCAGAAGAAGATGCAAGAAATACCCATCCCACTGGGTTGGGAGAAATTATATCTCAATCATCACTGTCAGGTTCATCATCCCCTGAGAGGATCCTAGGGAAATCAATGGATGTTTGAGATCATCACTATCCCATTGGTATATGGTTATTTATATCTCAATGTATGTCCTATGAGTCATAAAATCCTCGATAGGAATCATTAAATCCTTAGCAACATGATCAATCAATGCCAACTGTGGCCCCAGATAGTCTCCAACCTTTAGAGTTGGGGGAATTTTCATCATAACCATCACCACATAGGGAATCAGTCTTCTCCAGGTTGGGTGGTAAATATCGACAATCAATATTCTATCAGTTCCTCCCACTAGAAGACAAGACAATAAAATTCGGGACCCGTTCGACAGTCACAAATGAAAATTCCCTCATGGTCATTACTCATAGGCCGATATGGGACGACCATATGGAAAATGAAATCAAACCCAATCTTGTTTACAAGAAAAAACATCCCAATATGGGAAAGGGTTTACGAAACGAACCTAATGCAGGCTGTGAGGAATTATCTTGTTGCGTAGAAAGTAATCAAACAAAAACCATTTCCTAATACACCTCTAAAAATGTCATCACCATCAACACAACAGACAATGTGAATCATGAAATAGATACAGAGAGAAACAAAATAGAAAATTTACCTTGAGAGGAGGTTGATTTGGATACACCAAATGAGGCTTCATGTACCTAGAACCAAACAAGGATCCAAAATATAGAACGTTCAAATATAAAATTTCCACCTCTATATCTGAACACTACCAAAGATAAAGGGAAAGGTATGGAAACATCACAACCACCGCCAATAAGAGTCATGGTTCCTTAAATAGATGAGCATTTTTTCATAATATGTGAATGAAATAAAAAATCTCAGATAACCCAATGAGGAGATACTTAGGGAGAAAATTCCAGCTAGGTGTCATCTTCTAGTAGAGATGTGTATTATTCCTCACAGGTATGATCCAGCTATAATAGTGGTATCTGACATCATTTTGGTTCCAGATCTAGGTAAAAAGTCTACATAAATGAGTGAGTTGGAAATTATTGGGACTTACTTCCTTTACGATGACAACCTATCCCTCTCCAGGTTGATCACTCATTCTTTGTACGAGTTGAAAATTAGTAAGAGGTGAAGATAAGTGAAACATGACATGCATATTCTACTCCTTGTAGATGGGAGGAATCTCAAACAGTACTACATCTAGAACTACTCAATTCCATCAAGTCCCTATCCACTCTAAGGGAAGACAGGGAAGGGAAATACTCACTTGTGTAGCCTAACAAGAAGCAATATAATGAATGGGAGGATGCTTACTTTCCTCTACCCAATTTCAGAAATCCTATATTCTCTACATTTGACATCATGGGAGTTCTTCAATAAAATATTACTCACTTCATATCCTATTGTATTATGATGATGGGCCCTCAAGGTTAGAAGGAGGTGTCCAAGATGAGGTGTTTTGTACAGAATCTGATAGGGCCAACCTTTGTTTGGTATAGTAACCTTCTAGCAGGGTCTGTTGTAGGATGGGAAGAACATTTTCATCAAATACTTTACTAATTTAGCACCATGTTGATATAAAAATTTTCAACCTAAATAACTGTATGAAATGTGAAAATGAGAGGGTTTTTGATTTCATATCTAGATAATTGGGCTTAACCTATTCGCTCATCACCCATATCTAATAGGAACAATTACTAGAACTCTATACTAAACCTATTTGGGATGAGATGAAGACACCTCTAATCTCAAAGATATATCTATGTGGGTTCCATGAATTTTTAGAAATAGACCAAAATTTTGAAGACACAATTCAGTCAACCTGATCTAATCCTCGAATCATGACTTCAACACATGAGAAAGGGATCAGAAAGGAAGATATTGTCATTATTACCCTCAAAATAACATTAGTTCTCATTCAACCATGTAAGTAGGTCTCAAACCACCCAATAGATCCTATCAAGTGGTAACAACCATAAAATATCCCTCCACCGTAAGCATAAAGAAATCTGGGTCACTCGATATTTTAGTAATGGATTCATAAAGCTTACTACTTTTAAAATGAACAAGTCCCTAGTTATTTTCTTACATCAATGCAAATTATCCTTCTCAAGATACCACATACCAACAATTACAATGATAATAACCTCTAAAACCATCCTAAATACTTACCTTTCCATAAAAGTTTGTGTTATAATATCTAGGACTCCTACTTCATCAAAGGCATACTTCAAGGAATCGTCGATTCCAGAGAGGTGGTGTTAGATAACTCCTTAGAGAAGGTGGAATGCATAACCACTGTGCATTCATGAGAAGTTGGTGATTGGAATAAAGTTTTAGCTAGCCCTAGATAAAATTTCAAGAACTATATGACACAGAAAATAATTGACCGAGATCATACCACCTTTAGAGTACTACTACACAGACTCACAAAAAATCCAACACACAAGAATGTTACATTATATATTTCCCTTGAAGTTGGATGAGATGATATGATACAAGAAGAGACAAAACTAGAAGATTCATACTCTTCTCCAACACAAGCTCCAACTCTTATAGATTTCTTCTATGCAACATCTAAAACATGGGCACTACCCCACCAAATATAACCCTTGTCAGATGGAGAGATCATAATTTATTCTATCAACATGATACACATAGAATACTAATTCTCTAATGTTTAATATTCCCCGGAGTATGTGTTCCCCACACCAATCCAAGGAATAGAACGCCACATGCACAAGAACCAAGGATAAAGTGGATAACATGAACCTAGTTAAACCCAATATTTTTGTCACATCTCCACATAGGACTTATATGCAGTTGATAACTAGGGGAAAGCACTCCATAAATCCCAATAGAATCACATGGGGACTTAGAGCCCTCCATTGGTCATTTGTGCTCAGTTCAATTGCATGAAATCCAAGTAGGGGTAAAATTACCTGATTAGAATAGGAAATGGGAAAGTTCAGCATATCCCACTCCACTAGTAGGAGATACACACTCAAAGGTTTCACAAGAACCAGGCCCATCCACCTCAAATGACTCTACTCCCGAGCCTCGTGTCATGGAGAAACCCAGGCTCTGTAAGTGCCAACCTCTAGCATAAAATTACTATATTCTAAAATAGTTGGTGGTTGTCCCGACCAAGCTCTAAATCCTTAATGTTCTCTATCTTTCAAAAGAACATGGACATGAACTCATTGAATCCATATTGAGCCCAAAATAATTAGAGACAAACATAACTATGATAGAGTTTTATTGAATACAGACCATGTACATAGAATATAAATCTGCCAACTCATTCATAAAACAAGATCATGAAGTGGTCATCATGGTACACATCAGACCACACTATGTTTTGAGTAGACTCGATAACATTGATATATGAAGGGGTCTAATTGGAAATGGTTCCAGGATTAATCTCATCTAGATTATAACCCTCTGATGTTTGGGATATAGTGAAGGGGATTCCCCCCCCCCACAAAGTTTACTATTCTAGTATATGATAAGTGTGAGAAAATACCACTTATAAAGATCATAATCAAAGATTAATTTGGGGATCCCACATCTTATAGTGAGTTTATGATTATTCAGAAAAAACTATATTAAATTTCCTTCTCAGAAGTCCCTGGTTCCATAGTCACATGGTGATACCTTTAATAATCCATAAATGTCTGAAATACCTCATCAATAGAAAGGTGTACGTACTATATAGTGATAGTTCCCACTTCGATACTCACAAATCCAAATGTATTGAGTAAATTTTCTATAAGAGGGATGTAAAACTACCAATGGTGGATGATGATATGAAGGTTTAATCCCTAATGAATTGGGGACTACCCTTGCAAATCCCTGGAGTATGCTCAATAGTGACTATATGCTCCCTATAAATCTATTTGAGGTAATATACTTGATCCCAAATTTCCAAGACTCTTCTATCTCTAGGGAAATCATAAAATACAATTATATATAACATATTTCTATAATAACTATGGTAATAAGGGATGATAAAGTATCATATATTAGCATCTATAACCCCGAGAGTGATCGATATAACCCCATATTTCCATCCTCATCTAAAAATTATTCCATATTCCCAAAGGTGGAATAAGAGGAGGAAGACCTTAGGAATTCCCCTCCTTCACATGAGGAAGGGGTCTCCACCACCATCGATGAGCTCAGGGATGTAAATCAAGGAACAGAATAATACTCGTGACCTACACTGATTAGTGATTCTATTATTCTTGAAGAGAAAGACATGAACACCACATTTATTAATAAACACTCATATGAGTTCACTTGGAACTGTACAAAAATCACATATTATATCCAGATGTGGATACACACCATATTGGCGTACCTGATGACCATCGAGGCTTCAAAGAGTCAAATAAGAGGACACACCCCTCTCATGATACCAATGTTGAGGCAGAAGTTCAGAAATTGATCGAAGGAAACTTTTTCAAAGAATTGAAATACTGAGATGGATTTCTAGTATTGTCCCTATCAATAAAAATAATTTTCATATTAGTTTCCACATCAACTTCAGATACCTTAATTCACATTGACCAAAGGATGAATTCCCATTACCAATCATAGAACCCTTGATCAATTAAACTTCTAGCTTCCAAGCACTTTTCTCCATGGATGGGTATTCATGGTACAATCAGATAAAGGTGGACCTTAAATATAAATAATTCATTGCCTTCAGAGCACCCCGAGAGATCATTTTCAATCATATCATGCCCTTTAGCTTAATGAATATCAATTCCAATTATCAACACACCAAGAATTATATCTTTAATCCATTACCGGGAAGGATAGATTAATTTTATGTCAATGACCTACTTTTAAAATCATAAAAGCGATTTTATCACTTCACATATCTTCAAGAATCCTTCTACAAGCTATGATAGAATAGTCTGAAGATTAATCCACTGAAATTCACTTTCAATGTTACATTATGAATTTTCCTTGGCTTTGTGGAATTACACCAAAACATCAAGGTGGACCCAAATAAGACTACATCTATTTTAGAAATGTCACCACTGAGAAATATCAATGAAATTAAGGGACTCCATCGGAAACTCAACTACATTAGGTATTTCATAGCCAAATTGGAAAGAAAATATCTCCCTTTCACTAGTATAATGAATAAGGAAATCACCTACCAATGGGGTGGGGATTTCTAAGAATCCTTTGAAAGTCTAATGAAGTATCTACTCTACCCACCAATCATGATTACACCAGTGGAAGGAAAGATGGGAATATTATATGTGTATTCCATGGAACAATCACTTATAACCCTCCTCTCATAGACTAATGATGGGGAGAGTGATAAAATTCTATATTCCCTTAGCCAAACAATGCTAGGTATTGAGAACGATAGTCTGATGTCGAGAAGAACTGACTCTCAATCATCTTTGTAGTGTAGAAGATGAAGAATTACTTGCATCTCAAATAATTCCTCTTGTATATTTTATTAATCCTCTATCAAGTTCATCCATGGAGTCCCCATGCTAATTGGGTGTCTATCCTGATGGGTGGTAATTCTAAAATAATATGACATCAATTTTATTTAATAAAAAACAACAAAAGGGATATTTCAAGCATACTTTCTCATGGTACATCTTACCCTAGAGAGTACACTATTAGACATTGAACTCATAGATGAGGAGGCTTTCTATGACCATGAAACTCCACAGACATGGGATAAGTATTTTGATGGTGCCTCCTGAAGTCCTATTAGAAAAAGAATGGAAAATAAAAATCTTGATTAGGTTGTCTTAGGGATTTTATTTCTTTCTCCAGACAATGTAATTTTTCCTACTCTTTATCACTATATGAACACCACAAAAATAATGTGGTATAATAAAAATACCTCATCATTGGCTTCGAACTGGACCTACATCTTCAGATACCCTACCTAAATATCAAAGGGTGTTTTGAACTATTGATAAAGTAGATCAATGGCTAACATTACACCAAAAAGGAAGAATTGGACCCTCTCACTGGTTACATCAAGGGACTAATGGAATAATTACATTGTTTATCCCACATTTCTTCATATTCCCTGATCATATAATGCTTGAAAAAATGCATTATCTAATGCTACCACCATCCTAGACAACCCTGATCAAGAGGAAGAAATCTTCTGTATCATGCACCAAAGAATAGTTTCATCGATCATCATCTGCAATATGAAATAAATCAATCAGGTCAACACCTCCCCATAGAGGGATGAACTGATATCCACCCATGGATGGATGGATCCAAAAATCAATTATCTCTAAAAAGTGACACTCCAAATAAGTCGAGATGGAAGGGAACAATTTTTTCATCATGCGTCAAACATTACCCTATGGGATGAACCAAATTGACAAAAAACCATATACAAGAAAGGATTTGATAGAATTATCCTTGTATGTATAGAGGAAAGAGAGATTCATGCCATCAGGGATGAATTCTATACAGTCTCATGCGACACTCATCAGTCTACGATCGGGCTCTCCCACAAAATTAGGAGGTTGGGTTATTACTAGAAAACTATAATACAAGACTGTGTAGAATTCTCCAAGAATACTAATTCATGCTAGATCCATGAAACATTCATCCATAAACCCTTGGATTATCTATATACATCTAAATATTCATGGATGTTTGTCATTTGGGGAATGGATGTTTTGGGTTCATATCCCCTAGCCACAGATAAGCAGTTCAAGTACATCCTTACTACTATCTAATTCTTATCCAAACGGGACAATAAAATACCACTCAAGGATATAAAGATGAATAATATCCTCAAATTGGTAATGTACCATATCATCACCAGGTTTATGGTCCCTTACACAATTTTGATAGATAGTGGCACCAACGTTTGTATTATGGCATTGAATAAATTTTACTAGGAGTACATCATTGAGACGAATCACTCATCCTAATATCATGTAGTGGAAATGGATAAATATAGGACTTTTAGAAGACCCTATCGAACATAATCTAAAATAAGGTGAATAAAGACAAAAATTCATGGCGGGATAAACATCTCCATGATTTATCGGCCTACCATACCACCACATGTATTTCTACAAAAGCAACTCCATAATTGTTGAGTTATAGGACCAATGCAGTATTTCCCATATAAGACCAGTTTCCCTCACATTGAATAGCCATTTTTGTAAAAAACTCAAATTATTAGAAATCGCATAAGTGGTTGGATGAGTTGGAATGGATTAATGATAATAGTTTGAGTAAATTTCACAACCTGAAGTCCATCGTAATTACATCACACAAGTATTTAATAAATATTTCTACCTTCCTTCACTCCTTCAAGGTGAATTGGTGTGGGATCTCAGAACCTTAATGATACAAGGGAAGAATCCTCCAAAGATGGAACCCAAATAGTAAGGGCCTTATATAATACACAAGTTCTATCATAATATATCCTACTCAATGTCTACAATGTATGAGGAACATGTCACCCCCAACAATGTGAGGTTTCTAAAGAAATAATTTTCATAGCTATCATCAAGCATCAAGTCCTGGAACTAAGACATTAAACTGATCAAAATCTCACATCCCGACCACATGGTGATAAAATTTATAGAGTTTCTCTAGTTATATGATGTTGAACAACATAAAGGAATCTTATTCGTATCATGTTAAACTATATAAGAATTTCTAGACAACATTACATTAAACTTTATGGAGTTATCCTCATTGTATGACATAAAACAATAAAAAGGCATCCTAGTTGTCTGAAGTTAACCTATGTAGTGAAGTCTTTAACAGATTATGTTAAACTATATGGATCCCCCAATGGTTCATCTTTATTCATATAAGGTGACCCAAGTCCTAATAGAAACACTTTAAGTTTCATAGTGTCCCATGTCTTAACCACATGATGTTAAACTATACAGAATAATTATTTACCATACAACGTTAAACTAAAAAAAAGATGTCATCACCACATGATGTTAAACTACAAGGGAAGTACCATATCACTATTGATTCACCACACACGAGTTATATCTATGTGGAAGAGGGATGGAATTCTCTCATCCCTGTGTGAGAGTTATCTTCACATAGGTATTCTCACCTTCTAATAACTACGTGTGGCATAATTCCTTCCATCACATGATACATAGTGATTCCCAAACCACTATTTTTGGGGCTATCCATAGTGTAAATCCACTTTCATGTCGAGTGATCTTTGTCCTCTCCATAAGATGTTAAAATGCATGGATGATGTCCTCTCCACCTGACACTAAACTACATGGTTACCAATAACCATGTGTGGATTGATTCCTTCCATCACATGATACGTAGTGACACCCAAACCTTCATTCTTGGTTCTATCCATAACATTTATCCTATTTCACATTGAGTTACCCAAATCCTTACTGCATGATATTAAATTAAACAGTTGATATCTTCTTTGTATGACATTAAACTTCATGGGTTTCTAGATCTATGTATGACATGATTCAATTTTCAATGAGATTTGTAGGGACTCCTCGATCCTGTAACATGGTCCACTAACCACATGATACAAATGACCATATCCAATTCTTAATCACACCTTCATGGAGAGAGTAACCCTTTATCTTTCCTATTTCTCACATCAATAATAGCTCACGTGAGCTCAATAATTTTATAAAGGTAATCCCCACATGAACAAGGCATAACATTTCACAACAGGTTCATTATGGTCATGAATGACAGACCTTAAAAGGTATACCATGATTCGTCACCACATGATGTTAAAATTCATGGTTGGTGTCCCTTTCACAACATAAAATTTCACATTACAATATACCTCACCTAAGATGTACATTATTGGTGGCGATTAGTCTCCTACCACACCTCCATTTGATAACTAATTATGACTTGATTCTTGAAATCACAGGATACAATGAAATGCCTGAATCTCTAACCCTAGATCTAGTCACAAAAAATTACCATAAAAATGCCCCTCCAAGTGTATAGATCAGACTTTCTCAGGAAGCTCCTTCTTAATAAATACATGTGGATTGACTCCTATTACCTTATGAAACATATTGAAGACCTCATTTACATATTTGGGTCAAGTTGCAATACCCATTTTTCTTGTAAGGAAGCCTATATCCTTGTCACATGAAGCTAAACTATAAGGTTCCTCAATAACTATATGTGTCTTGATTCCTTTTATCAATGGATACGTAGTGATGCTAGGAAATTCAATCCTGGTCCTAGATACAATAATCAATTAAAATAATTACCACCTCTATCTATGATTCATTCCAACATAGAGTGTCATGACCCATCCCCTGGGGCCCGTACTATGACTACCCCAAGCCTGCCTTCCATAGGCCAGGGGCTGGTGACTAGAACCAAAGGCGTGAATCCCTAAAACTAGGAAGGCATTGGCTTTATAAAATGAAATCACACACAACAGAGTATGAGTTTAAAGTAAACACTAAGTAAACTTGTATACAAAAGAAGTGTTGGAAAGTAAAATGGGGCTGGAAATACAAGCCCAACAGGAAAGTACAGGTACCACTGAAAAGCAAGTACAACTGAAGAAAAGTAATGTACCTACAGGTTCATCCTCCAGGGTTCCTACCTGAAGGGTAGGTATAGATGGCCTCCATAGCACTCCACGTTTGTCAGTCTCCTCCGTGTACAGACTCATCGTAAGGTCCACCTCCGGGTACCTTCCAGTCCTGCTACTTTGGTCCTCAGGCAACATTGTCTGTCGTCTGAAACCAACACAACGAGTTGCGGGCATAGCCCATGAAGGGGTGAGTATAACGATACTCAGTAGGGACCCCGAGACCCTCAACGTCTCACAAATAAAACAAGGAAATATCACAAAGTATGAAATTGACGGACAACCTCACTTAGGTATATGCCCATACATACACCTAAGTTACCAAGTAATCCTTCTCAATCATGAGGAAAATACACAGTTACTATCTCAGCTCAAACCAAGATTTTATTCTAGGAATAGTATCAAGTAAAATCCCTAGTCACACTATCCAAACCTCGACTGATTGAGTACTCCTCCTCTATTGAGTATAGTGGGCCTACCGTATCACACAAAGTCTCTTCCCACTATCCTTGGACTGCTGAGGTACTCCTCCTATCGAGTACTATGGGTATGTCGTTTCACACAGAGGTGCTCCCCGCCGTGGGTCTGCTGCGTCACAAAGAGGCACTCCCCCTCTTAGCCTGCTGAGGTACTCTATGTGTCGAGTACCGTGGGTCTGCCACGCTCACACAAAGGCGCTCCCCACCTTGGGTCTGCCGCGACACCAAGGTGCTCCTCACTGGTCTAGTCGAATCACTCCTAGTCGAATCGGTAAGCAGTCGTTAGGTCTCAGCCAGCTACTAGATCTCTGCACTATTCTCGCTCATCTCTAGGAGGATCCTCTCCACGAACTATAGGTCGATGCTCCATCTTTCATGAATTACTATGTAGAAGTATCTCGAAGGTCCGCCTCATCAAAGAGGTCTCAACGCAACTGACATCGCATCAATCGGACGCATGGTCTGTGGGTTATAAGCTTTTTAGTCCCAGGGGCCTGGTAAGATTCGTGTACGATCCAACCTGACCATATCTCAACATTACCCTGAACTCCAGTGGGGTATACTCAAAGGGATCGTCATGCTCCATGAAAACTAGTGCTGCTAACGGTCCGTCAAATGGTCGTCCGGTGCCAAAGATACGACCAAAGGAAGTAACAGGGTCAGTAATGGGCCTAGGCCCACTCTGACTCGGTCGAACCGACTCAGCCTAACCCTGACTAGGACGACCCAATCTGGGTCGACCCGGTCTGGGTCTGACCCAGCCCGTTGGGTGGGTCAGCCTGCTAGGTTCGGCCCGGTCCACTGGGCCCAGCCTAGCAGACTTTAAAGGCTATTTGGCCCGATGGTCGCCACGTAGGCGACTCAGCTCGGAGGTCGGCGCTGGTTTGGCCAACACCACGTGGGGCGTGGCTCGGGCGGCTCGGACCGTAAAACCAAGCCGGTTCGTCCATCGATGCCGCGAAGGAAGACGTGGGCCGGCTCGGGTGGTCGGTGCGGCTCGGCCGGTTCGGCGGCGATCCAGGGCGAGGGCAGGCCGCGCGGGGTACAGGCAGGGCACGGGCTAGCCGACGGGGCGCACGGGCAGGCCGTGGGGTGAAGGGAAGGGAGTGGTTAGACTAGCAGGGCGCGCGGGCAGCACACAGGCAGGCCGTCGGTGCACGCGGGCAGGCTGCGGGGCACCGAGTTGGGCGCAGTTAGGCCGTTGAGGCAGGCGGGCAGCGCGCGGGCAAACCGCGGGGCGCACGGGCTGGTCGGCGGGGGTGCGGTCAGCACGCGGGCATGGCCGGAGATGGTGTGGGACAATGCAAGGGTGGAACAGTTCATAGAGGCCATGAGTAGTGCGACCTTTTCCATTGCCATCTCCGTCGCCTCGTCGTTGTTACGTCGACATGCCGAAAAATGCCACAAGAAGGAAAAACGACAGAGGATGTCGGGCCATGTTAGGTTGGCATGCACCCTTCATGTTTAGGAAGGTATCAATTGGATCAAAAAGATAAGCAGTTGATCATTAACACGTCCACAAAAAACCCTTTCTATCCGATGAAGAATAAAAGAAAAGGTATAACATCGTCAAGTAATAAACTCCATACCTTTTATTTTTCATTCACCTTTCGTTGATGGAGTCGTGGAAGGTAGATGAAGAAGTTCGTCGTTCGTTGCATCTTCCACATGCTTCCAATCCCAAGCTGCGTCGGCTCATGGAAGACGCTCCATGTTGGTAGGTGTTCGGGGAATAAGTCGAAGAAGGATCATCGCCGACGTTCTTCATTGGAAGAACTCATTCTTCGTTCTTCGTTCTTCATTGGGAGCATTCTAATCCTCACAAGATCTCCTCTCAAAACACTCGAGGTTTCCCACCGTAATGAACATAGCCCACTAAAATAATAGTTCTATTATTTTAGGTGTTGGCACAAAATTAAAAATGAATGAAATAAATTAAATGGCCCAACCTAATTAATTCATGAGGTTGGCACATTTAATTATAAGTGTTGGCTCAATAATTAAATAGGACGATTTGGCACATTTAATTAGGGGAGTTGGTGGCACCATTAAGGCGGGGGTGGTTAAGGAGTTTCTCGCCATTTAATGGGGAGTTGAGGAATCAAGAGGTTCTCCCTCATTAATGAGGGAGAGTTGAGAGGTTTTCCTCCAATCTCATTAATAGAGGGTTTAAGCCCCATGTGGTTCCCACCACATTAATCCCCTCATGGGGGGTTGAGTTTGGGTGGGACCCACCACCATAACCTCTCAAGGGAGGTTAAGGTGTGGTGGCCCCACCTCCAACCTCCATGAGGAGGTTTTAACCTCCACACACCAAAAGGCGGAACAAATAAAATAAAGTGTAGCACACTTTATTTTATTATTATTTTTTATGAAAAGTCAAAAACTAACTTTTATTCTCGACTAACTGTCGTCAAGGTGAAAGTCTTCTTAAGTGAATATCAGTGTTGCGAGTTCAACGATGCCCTTGGATTTCAATTCCGTGCACCGGTTCAAATGTTATAAAAACCCACTTGTACGTTTACTGAGCGTACCCAAACAAAACTTCTGAAATTGATTCCAGGCACACCGGGCCTCGGAATCAAGCACCGTAAATTTTCACGGACTCGTAAAAAATCCATTTATTTAGGAAGAAAAAAAATTTACATAATTTTGTGGTTCTTTACAATCTATACACCTCAGGGATTTACATCCCCGTAAGCGACAACTCGAACTATGGGAACAAATGGGGTTACTGAGCACGCATCTGAGCCTCCCTCTCCCATGTGCTCTCCTGTAGGTTTCCGTACTGCCAAAGAACGCGCACCAGAGGTATCGAACGTCCACATAGGACCCACTTCTGTCGATCCTCAATCTCCACTGGAACCTTCGTAAAATTCACCCCATCATCGACGTCGATCTCCCCATGGTTGATGATGTGAGAAGGGTTGTGCACGTATCTCCTCAACTGGGATACATGGAAGACTTCATGCACTTGGTGCAACTGAGGTGGAAGAGCCAAGTGGTAATCCACCTCGCCTACTCTATTGAGGACTTGGAAATATCCGATTAATCTCAGAGATAACTCACCGCCTTGGCCAAATCTTCGTAGACCTCGTCGAGGTGAGACCCGTAGAAAGACATGGTCGCCATCCTCGAACTCTAGAGGTCTCCATCTCTTGTCGGTATATGAATTCTGCCTGCTCTATGCAGTCTTCATCCACTCCTGGATGATCTACACCTTCTTTGTGGTAGCCCATACCATCTCTGGTCCCACTAGTGCTGACTCCCCTAGGTCTGTCCAGCACAGTGGCGATCTTCAAGGTCGACCTTACAAGGCCTCAAAATGTGTCATCCCGATGGTGGAGTGATAGTTGTTGTTGTAGGAAAACTCCACCAACAGTAAGTGATCCTCCCAACTGCGACTGAAATCGAGGACACAAGCACGTAGCAATTCCTCGAGGGTCTGAATGGTTCGCTCAGTCTAACCATCTGTCTAAGGATCGAAGGTGGTGCTTAGGAAAAGCTATATCCCAAAAGCCTCATGCAAACCCTTCCATATCAGGGAATTAAATTGTGTGTCATGATCAGAGACAATTGTTGAAGGTATACCATTTAAATTCACAATATCCTACACATAGAGGCATCCCAAGATCTCTACTCAACCCGGCTTTCTGATCGGTTGGAAGTGGGATGACTTGGTGAGTCGGTTGATGATCACCCAAATCGAGTCGTGACCCCTGGATGTACGTGGAAGACCCGTCATGAAGTCCATGTTTATCCCATCCCACTTCCACTCTGGGACCTCTAAAAACTGGACTAAGCCTACTGGTACCTGGTGCTCCGCCTTCACTTGCTGACAAGTGAGGCATCGAGAGACAAAATCCTCTACCTCTTTCTTCATTCCTGGCCACCAGTTCTGTCATCAAAGGTCTTGGTACATCTTCGCCACTCCTAGATGTACCATTAGAGGGGATGTGTGGATGAAAGAGCGCTGTCGTGGGCGCCCTCAAATGATTAGTATGATTTTGGGGTACTTAGGTGCAGTAGAGTGGCTGACCAAGGTCGTCTCTCAAAGGAGGAAGTGAATTAAAACAATTTCTAGAGGTATTTTAGAAGTAAAATAAAAGAGAATAAAAACACTACTTGAAAGGATGGGGGTGTTTGTTTATAGTTTATGAATCTAGAAGAAGTTTTCTGGAAGAAGATTGTATTTTTTTTTTGTTTTTAGTTTTGAAATGAAGTTTGATTAAAATGACACAACAAAAAGATGTTTGTTTAGACAATATTTAAAAGACGTAATCGATCTAACTCTACCTCTTCAATAATTTATTAATCATTATCATTTAAATTAATATTCACTTAATTATGATCCCTTAATTTGTTAAATCCTGAACCTACGAGAATTAACTTTACCACGAAGATTGAAGTGAATTTAACCTTAGGCTAACTTCGGAACATGCAATCGCAACACCCTGCTTTGATTTATGTTCTAAAATTTTCTTATGGTAAGTGGTAAATTAAGGCACATAACCACTCTGGAAATGAGGATTAATTGACTTTAGGGATTATATTTCAACTCTACAAATTGATCCCGTGTGGTTTTGAATTACCGGTTAAGGTTGCGCTCTCACAGTTCACACAATTCCCGACCACGCGTGTTTTGTGTTAACTATTAAATTGCTTGCTTAGTTTCATTTAAATTGAAAACTCAATTAATAGATCATAATATGTTAATTAGAGTATCTCATTGATTCAAAATAAATGAATGAAGAAGGATAGAGGTCGATCGATTACTAAAAAGAACTACTCTTCCATGGGTGGTGTAGTCATCGTGGAGACGTTTTGCATAAGCAACAGACTGAAAGGGTAGAACCCAATCTTGTCTCCACTCTTGATTCCAACCCAATTAAGAAGATTAAGAGAGGAAGAAGAGGGATGAACATAGAAGATTATTTGAAGAAAAATTCAAGAAACAAACATGAAAGAAAAGAAATACAAAGAAGAGGTGAGAGAGGAGGGACTTTTTGGAAGAGAGGTTTGCACAAAGGCTTATTTCTTCCAAGAGTTGTGAGGGGCTCCCAAGAGACACCCTTTCGGCCACAACTTCCCAAAGCCTCGACCAGCCCTCTCAAAGAGTTAAAACCCCCTTTAAATAGAGTTTGTGAGGGCTAGGGATACATAACTTTTTAAGTGTGAAATGAAAAACTCATCCAAATATTTTATTCCAACTTGCACCGCCCATTTTACCCCCAAAATGCGTGAATTGACCGGCCTTCCAGAAGGATTATTTGTGGAAAATCATGTCCCCAAGCTTTCCTCAAATTTGGGCTCAATCCAAGCCAGTATGTAGAAGATATGGCCCAAATACAGAACCCATGTCCATTCTGCCGAGTCCAGCCCACCATTGGATTAATGGTTCATTTACTCCATCCAAATGCACTCTTTAGCTCTAGTGTCCTGAATGAAATTTGTATAAAATGAAGTTAGGAACACTATTACAAATTTCATATTCAAATAATAAATATAAAAATATTTATCTTCGAAATACTACAGTGCACTATTAAGGGTAAAACTGGAATTTTCACCAAATTTTCAAATGAATGATCAAATCCCAAATATTTTATAAATAAACATATTTAACACAATGTGAGGAAATTATTTCATTTATTATCAACAAAATATTCAATAAAATAGTGTTTTATCAACTCCCCCACACTTACCCTTTTGCACACCTGGGCAAAACCTCATATCAAGTAAACATCAATATCAAATCAAAACCAATTTTAAAACACATATCCTTAAGATCAATCAATTTCACACCAAGAATCAAAAGATATAATGCCTCATAAAAAACCTTATTTCAAGTTCTCCATTTATATCATTCAATATATTTCCACTTCATTTATCCACCCATGCACAAAACACTTACCTTGCTCTAATTTTCTCTCATCACTCAAATATCAATTTTTTTGCAATGTATTTCTCATACAAACTCATACAAGGGTCACCCTAGGCTTGATAGATTCCTACATCGCTACCCGATGTGAGTCAAGGACATATGTTTATCATGAGGACTTTTCAGGGTTGTTCTGTGGCTTTCGGTTGGTAGGATTAAGATGTGAAAAACTCTGAGGCTGAATGAGGAGGGCTTGACTCTTTTGAAGAAAAATTGCATTAATCTAATTTTCACTTAAATATGGTCTTCTCTTCAATCCCCATAGTGTCAATTCAGCTCCATCATCATGAAAAGTCATGAAAGGTTTACACCATTCATCATTTCAGTATAAAAATGTCAAACTTCTCAAACATGATTTTCTTGAAAGCTCTAGATGGGCATAGCTTTCCACCTCAATTAGAAGCTCCAGAAAAGGCACAGCTTCACTTGTCATGAAAGCTCCAGAAAAGGCACAGCTTTCAATATAATGACTTTCTTTAGCAGCAAACACATCTCTTCAGAATTTAATTTTCCACCCAAAGTATCACAGAATGTGGTGGCAAAACCCAAGACAACTTCCCCCACACTTAAGCTCAACTAGATTATGCAATTTCACTTGAAGAGTTCGTTGGATAGGGAAAATTGGCTTGTAATGTGGCTTAACCTAACAGGATGTGCATGGATTCTAAGGGCTAAAAGGATTAAATATTCAAGGTAGGCCATTAAAAAAAGATTCTTTGAAATAGGGGCTTTAATACCAAACAAATGCCTCAATCATTTAAACATATATACCTCAAACCCTCAAGTTTTGACAGGAATAGATCAAATTCTGGTTAAATCAAGCATGGTTTGGTTCTCTCAAGAAGTGAGGTGAATGTAAATAATATGAAAATAATGGTTTAGAAGCCTCACAGGAAAGTGATTTCAAATATAAAGATAGTGAGATTGGTATGGGATTCAAAATTCAGCGTACATTTCATGAAATTACTAAATATTTGAACTTGAAACAAAGTCATTTCAGCATTCATTTAAGCTTAGTTTCAAGGGGTAAATTGTTTCACTTATTGATATGGATTTAGAAATGGTGATGAGAATCATTTCAGCCCAAATGTTTCAAAAACACCCAGAAAATTGTAAAATAAACACACAATTTTTGAAAAACACACAATTTGTTTTGGTTTTTTTTAACAGGAAAGCAATTGAAATTACTAAACTAAAAGCTTCCCTCCGCCACACTTAAAATATTGCATTGTCCTCAATGTGAACCTATGAGATGATATACACACATGAAATGTAGAATTTTTAAATAGGAAAAATAATATAAAAGTGAAAGGGTTAGGAACAGCATGATGTGATCAAGTGATGATGGGGTCATGCAGTGTGATAAAATCCACTGCATCAGTAGGATGTCCCTCAATGTATCTCTTCAAACATTTCCCATTGACTGTAAAGCTCCTTCCAGTGTCCTCTTGTGTGATCTCCACTTCACCATAAGGAAAAACATTAGACACAATATAAGGACCTAACCATCTAGAGCGCAACTTACCAGGCATCAACTTCAGTCGTGAACTATAGAGAAGGACTTTCTCTCCAACATGAAACTCCCTTTGTTGGATCATTTTGTCATGAGCTGCTTTTGATCTTTCCTTGTAGAGCCTTGAGTTCTCATATGATGATAGTCAAATCTCCTCAAGCTCTTGAATTTGCAACTTCCTTTGAATTCCAACTTGGGCCAAATCCATGTTACATTTCTTTATAGCCCAATATGCCCGATTCTCGACTTCCACGGGGAGATGACACGCTTTCCCAAAAACAATCCGAAATGGGGACATACCAATGGGGGTCTTGTATGCTGTCCTATAAGCCCATAATGCATCATCCAAGCGCTTGCTCCAATCCTTCCTATTTGGCTGCACGGTTTTCTCCAAGATTTGTTTCAACTCACGATTTGAAACCTCAGCCTGGCCATTTGTTTGGGGGTGGTATGGTGTTGATGTTTTGTGTGTCACCCCATACTTTCTAAGGAGGGAAGCAAAATTCCTATTGAAAAAGTGTATCCCTTGGTCACTGATGATGGCCTTTGGTACTCCAAACCTACAAAAAATCTGTGCTTTGACAAAGTCCACAAGAACATGAGAATCGTCAGTCCTGGTGGCCTTGGCCTCCACCCATTTACTCACATAATCAACAGAAACCAAAATATACAAAAATCCAAATGAACTAGGAAAAGGACCCATAAAGTCGATGCCCCATACATCAAAAATCTCACAGAATAGTATGGGTTGTTGGGGCATCTCATTCTCTTAGAAATGTTCCCAGTGTGTTGGCAACGAGTGCATGACTTACAAAACACATGGGCATCATGGAATAAACTAGGCCAATATAATCCAGAGTCCAAAACATTCCTAGCTGTCCGTTGGGGTCTAAAGTGTCCACCACATGCAAGTGTATGACAGAATTGAAAAATAGACTCAAACTCATGATCATAAATACACCTTCTAATAACTTGGTCACTACACATGCGCCAGAGGTAAGGATCATCCCACACATAAAACCTAGACTCACTTTTTAATTTTTGGACTTGATGCTTCTTCAAATTTACTAGGATTTCAGAGCCAACAATGTAATTAACTAAATCAGCATACCAAGGATGCTTACCTGAGATGGTATAGAGATGCTCATCGGGGAAAGTGTCCTGAAGTGGTACCTGGACCAAGGTGTCACCCTCTAGTGTGTGAGTAAGCCTACTCATGTGGTCTGCCACCAAATTCTCTGACCCCTTCTTGTCCTTTATCTCAAGGTCAAACTCTTTAAGAAGGAGCATCCAACGGATAAGTCGTGGCTTTGAATCTGGCTTCTTTAGGAGGTACCTCAAAGCTGCATGGTCAGAAAAAACAACTACTTTAGAGCCCAATAAATATGAACGGAATTTATCTAAAGCAACTATGACAGCAAGAAACTCCTTTTATATGGTAGTGTAGTTTGACTGGGCTGAATCTAGTGTCCTCGATGCATAGGCGATCACATGTGAACGTCCTTCCACCCTCTGAGATAAGACAACTCCAACCGCGAAGTTGGAGGCGTCACACATAAGCTCAAAAGGAAACTCCCACCGTGGGGGCTGTATGATAGGTGGAGTGGTCAGACGTTGTTTTAGCTCATCAAATGAATTCCTGCAAGAAACATCAAACACAAAATCAGAATCCTTTTGAAGTAATCTTGACATAGG
The DNA here is from genome assembly GCA_963277665.1 of Viscum album. Lineage (NCBI taxonomy): Eukaryota > Viridiplantae > Streptophyta > Magnoliopsida > Santalales > Viscaceae > Viscum > Viscum album. The sequence goes on along the minus strand of OY728125.1, from coordinate 113,334,718 downwards.
AAGAGCAATCTTACTAAAATCTTTGATGAAGAACCGATAAAATCCTACATTCCCTAGGAAAGATCTAACATCACGCACACATGAAGGATATGGTAAGGATGAAATAATGTCTATCTTAGATCTATCAACCTCTATCCCATGTTTGGACACAACATGCCCTAAGAAAATGCCATGCTCTACCATGAAATGACACTTTTCAAAGTTCAGGACCAGATTCTTCTCAATACAACGATTCAACACCTTTCCCAAACTCTTTAGACATTCATCAAATGAGGATCCATACACTGTAAAATCATCCATAAATACCTCCATGTAGGTCTCAATAAAATCATAAAAAATACTCACCATGTATCTCTGGAAGGTACCTGGGGCATTGCAAAGTCCAAATGGCATCCTTCGGTAGGCAAAGGTACCGAATGGGCAGGTGAATGTCATCTTCTCCTGGTCCTCCAGAGCTATAAGAACCTGAAAATATCCATAAAATCCATCCAAGAAACAATAGTGTGTCTTCCCAGCTAGTCTCTCAAGCATCTGATCAATAAATGGGAGGGGAAAATGGTCCTTGCGAGTGGAATGATTTAGTTTCCTATAATCAATACACACGCACCAACTATTTTGCACCCTCATTGGAACTAACTCATCTTTATCATTTTTAACAACAGTAACACCACTTTTCTTAGGCACAACCTGAATAGGACTTACCCACTGAGAATATGAAATGGGAAATATTATACCTACCTCGAGCAATTTCTCAAATTCCTTTTTAACAACTTCCAGGAGGGTGGGATTGAGTCTCCTTTGTGGTTGTCTCACCGGTTTAGCCCCATCCTCCAAGAGAATCCTATGCATGCAAATGGAGGGGCTAATACCTGATATGTCAGCCAAGGTCCACCCAATCGCCTTGATGTTCTCCCTCAAAATATTCAAAAGCTTTTCTTCATGTTCAAAAGGGAGATTGTTAGCAATGATAACAGGTAATCTCTCACCACTCAACAAGTATGAGTATTTCAGATTTGGTGGCAATGGCTTGAGTTCTAATGAAGGAGGGTGTAGTATGGATGGAGACATTGAAGGAACTGAAATATGTGCACAAAGAGCATCAGCATCAGAATAGACATCATCAAAATCATAGAATAAAGCATAAAATCCTTCAGCATACTCAACAGCCATTTCATAATCAGAGTGAACATGATCAAAATCAGAATATGAATCCACATCAAAATCAAATCCAAGATAGGATTGTGTATCAGAAACATGTGCGGAAGTACTCTTAGACATCAAACTCGAACCAATACTCATAATCTCCCTAAGCATAGGACAATTAAATTCTATGGAGTTTTTATTTGGGGGTTCAAAATGGGAGATAACAAAAGCAGAATGGTCCTCTGAGGGGTACTTCATGGAATCCATAACATTAAATATCACAACTTCATCTCCAAACTCCATGGAAAGTGTACCCTCATTGACATTTATGATAGTTTTTGCAGTTTTGAGGAAGGGTCTACCTAAGATAATGGGGGAATGAGAACTTACCTGATCATCCTCCATGTTAAGAACATAGAAATCTACTGGAAAGATCATGTCTCTTACCCAGACAAGTACATCCTCAAGGACTCCCGCTGGATATGCCGTAGCTCTATTCGCCAATTGCACCACTACTCTTGTTGGCTTCAACTCACCAACCTGCAAGGAAGAGAATACAGAGTGAGGCATCACATTTATGGAAGCTCCCAAATCACAAAGAGCATCAGAGAAGTGAAACTCCCCTATGGTACATGGGATGGTGAATATCCCGGGATCCTTGCACTTTGTTGGCATTGCTAGGGTTGGTGTAATGTGTGTCGATACATTCCTTCCAAGGTTGATCCTCTCATTCCCCTTGAGCCCTCTTCGATTGGTGCAGAGTTCTTTTAAGAATTTGGAATACCTTGGGATTTTCTTAATGGCTTCAAGTAGAGGAATGTTGATCACCACATGCTTGAATGTGTCCAAAACCTCCTTTTTCATTGCTTCTTCAGCCATCTTCTTGGTTTGAACAACCCTGTTTGGAAAAGGAAGCGGTTTAGGAGGAACATCATCAATATTTTTCTTACCTTTATCTTTCTCCTTGGATTTCTCATCAGTTGGTTTGGAATGCGGCTTCTCTGGAGTTGAGGTGAATCCCGCTGGAATGACAGTTAAAGATGTATCGTTCATTTGCTTCCCACTTCTCAATGTGATGGAACTAACATTACCCTTTGGATTTGGAGTGGGTTGGGAAGGTAGATTTTCGGAATTCTTACTTACAAGTTCATGGAGGGCGGTGGAAATCTGGCTCATTTGAGTCTTCAACTCCCTCAGCTCCGAACTTTAACTCTTCAGCTCATTCTGTTGATTAAGAACAATTTTCTTCAAAAGATCATCAGTATTAGAATCTACCTTTGGTGGAGGATTCCCTTGTTGCTGACTTTCTGATGCTTGGGCTTCAAATCTCCTTTGGGGTTGTTGGAAACCCTGCTGGTAAGGCGGAGGCTGCTGGAAGTTTGGTTGAAAAGGGGGCCTTTGTTGTTGTCCAGAGCCATACCTCATGTCCGGTTGATCTTTCCACCCTTGGTTGTATGTTGGACCAAATGAATCAAACTTATTTTGGGGATATGGTTGTTATTGCTGCTGAAATGGTCTCCCTGGGAATACTGCTGCGCAATCCTCTGTCTCTTGTAGTTGTGGGCAACAGTCAGTTGGGTGGCTTGTCTCAGTACAAATTCCACAAGGCCTTGAAGGAGGGGGTAGAGATGTCTTTTGTGCCAAAGCAATTTTCCTCACCATAGTTGTCAATTCTTATAACTTGGTATCAATCAAATGACTCTCAAGAGAATAAGGACTTACCTGATGTACTCCCCTGACATGTGGTGTACCTCTATCACCAAAATGTTGGGAGTTTTGGGCCATCTTGTCGATCAACGCATGTGCAGCTACTGGTGTCTTGTCCACCAATGCTCCTCCATCCGCAGCATCTACCATGATTCTCTCCAAAGGTGTGAGTCCTTCATAGAAGTACTGGATGAGTAATTGCTCACTGATTTGGTGATGTGGGCAGCTTGCACACAACTTCTTGAATCTCTCCCAGTACTCATACATTGACTCCCCTTGGGCTTGCTTGATCCCTGATATCTCCTTTCGAATGGATGTTGTCCTTGATGCTGGAAAAAATCTTTGCAAGAAAAGACGTTTCAAATCATTCCAACATGTTATATCTTCAGGTTTCAAATAATACATCCAATCTTTTGCAGCTCCATCAAGTGAGAATGGGAATGCTCTTAATTTAATTTGATCTTCAGAAACATTTCTTGGTTTTAAAGTTGAGAAAACCACATTAAATTCCTTAAGGTGTTTGTTGGGATCCTCACCAGATAAGCCATGAAACTTTGGAATAAGGTTAATTAATCCAGATTTCAATTCAAAGTCCGATTCGAGATTTTGGTATGCAATACAATTTGGTTGATAGTTAATATCAGGTGCAGCCAATTCTCGAATGGTTCTATTAAGTTCATTTCCATTATTTCCAGCCATTGGTTCCTCTTTTTTGTTTGAATTTGAATTGATTCCAATTTCAATGTTTCCAGAAGAGAGGAATTCACCAACTGGTTGAATATTGAAACTTCCCGTAGATTGAGAATGTCTGATTCGTGCCCTAAGGATACGTTCAATCTCAGGGTCAAGATCTAAGAGATATTCGGGATTAGTTTGTGTCATAGATTAAATAAAAATGAAAAGAAAGAAAGTGGACCATAGTAAAATAAAAATGAGAAGTTTGAGTTGATGGTCCAAAAAGAAGTAGAAGAAAATAAAAGAAGAAGAAGAAAATCAGATTGGGTAAAGATGGAAGAAAGAAGAGAGGAAGAGAATAAAATGTAAAATAAAATAAATATCTCTAATTGGTTGAAATAATTACTTGCCTCCCCGGAAACGGCGCCAATTTGAAAGAGCGCTGTCATGGGCGCCCTAAAATGATTAGTATGATTTTGGGGTACTTAGGTGCAGCAGAGTGGCTGACCAAGGTCGTCTCTCAAAGGAGGAAGTGAATTAAAACTATTTTCAGAGGTATTCTAGAAGTAAAATAAAAGAGAATAAAAACACTACTAGAAAGGATGGGGGTGTTTGTTTATAGTTTATGAATCTAGAAGAAGTTTGCTGGAAGAAGATTGTATTTTTTTTGTTTTTAGTTTTGAAATGAAGTTTGATTAAAATGACACAATAAAAAGATGTTTGTTTAGACAATATTTAAAAGACGCAATCTATCTAACTCTACCTCTTTAATCATTTATTAATCAGTATCATTTAAATTAGTATTCACTTAATTATGATCCCTTAATTTGTTAAATCCCGAACCCTACGAGAATTAACTTTACCACGAAGATTGAAGTGAATTTAACCTTAGGCTAACTTCGGAACATGCAATCACAACACCCTGCTTTGATTGATGTTCTAAAATTAGCTTATGGTCAGTGGTAAATTAAGGCACATAAACACTCTGGAAATTAGGATTAATTGAGTTTAGGGATTATATTTGAACTCTACAAATTGATCCCGTGTGGTTTTGAATTACCGTTTAAGGTTGCGCTCTCACAGTTCACACAATTCCCGACCTCGCGTGTTTTGTGTTAACTATTAAATTGCTTGCTTAGTTTCATTTAAATTGAAAACTCAATTAATAGATCATAATATGTGAATTATAGTGTCTCATTGATTCAAAATAAATGAATTAAGAAGGATAGAGGTCGATCGATTACTAGAAAGAACTACTCTTCCATGGGTGGTGTAGTCATCGTGGAGACGTTTTGCATAAGCAACGGACTGAAAGGGTAGAACCCAATATTGTCTCCACTCTTGATTCCAACCCAATTAAGAAGATTAAGAGAAGAAGAAGAGTGATGAACACAGAAGATTATTTGAAGAAAAATTCAAGAAACAAACATGAATGAAAAGAAATACAAAGAAGAGGTGAGAGAGGAGGGCCTTTTTGGAAGAGAGGTTTGCACAAAGGCTTACTTCTTCCAAGAGTTGTGAGGGGCTCCCAAGATACAAACTTTTTGCCACACCTTCCCAAAGCCTCGACCATCCCTCTCAAAGAGTTAAAACCCCCTTTAAATAGAGTTTATGAGGGCTAGGGATACATAACTTTTTAAGTGTGAAATGAAAAAATCGGCCAAATATTTTATTCCAACTTGCACCGCCCATTTTACCTCCAAAATGCGTGAATTGACCGGCCTTCCAGAAGGATTATTTATGGAAAATCATGTCCCCGAGCTTTCTTCAAATTTGGGCTCAATCCAAGCCAGTATGTAGAATATATGGCCCAAATACAGAACCCATGTCCATTCTGCCGAGTCCAGCCCACCATTGGATTAATGGCTCATTTACTCCATCCAAATGCACTCTTTAGCTATAGTGTCCTGAATGAAAGTTGTATAAAATGAAGTTAGGAACACTGTTACAAATTTCAAATTCAAATAATAAATATAAAAATATTTATCTTTGAAATACTACAGTGCACTATTAAGGGTAAAACTGTAATTTTCACCAAATTTTCAAATGAATGATCAAATCCCAAATATTTTATAAATAAACATATTTAACACAATGTGAGGAAATTATTTCATTTATTATCAATAAAATATTCAATAAAATAGTGTTTTATCAACTCCCCCACACTTACCCTTTTGCACACCTGGGCAAAACCTCATATCAAGTAAACATCAATATCAAATCAAAACCAATTTTAAAACACATATCCTTAAGATCAATCAATTTCACACCAAGAATCAAAAGATATCATGCCTCATAAAAAACCTTATTTCAAGTTCTCCATTTATATCATTCAATATATTTCCACTTCATTTATCCACCCATGCTCAAAACACTTACCTCGCTTGAATTTTCTCTCATCACTCAAATATCAATTTTTTTTGCAATGTCTTTCTCATCCAAACTCATACAAGGGTCACCATAGGCTTGATAGATTCCTACATCGCTACCCGATGTGAGTCAAGGATATATGTTTATCATGAGGACTTTTCAGGGTTGTTCTGTGGCTTTCGGTTGTTAGGATTAAGATGTGAAAAACTCTGAGGCTGAATGAGGAGGGCTTGACTCTTTTGAAGCAAAATTGCATTAATCTAATTTTCACTTAAATATGGTCTTCTCTTCAATCCCCATAGTATCAATTCAGCTCTATCATCATGAAAAGTCATGAATGGTTTACACCATTCATCATTTCAGTATAAAAATGTCAATCTTCTCAAACATTATTTTCTTGAAAGCTCGAGATGGGCATAGCTTTCCTACTCAATTAGAAGCTCCAGAAAAGGCACAACTTCACTTGTCATGAAAGCTCCAGAAAAGGCACAACTTTAGATATAATGACTTTCTTTAGCATCAAACACATCTCTTCAGAATTTAATTTTCCACCCAAAGTATCACAGAATGTGGTGGCAAAACCCAAGACAACTTCCCCCACACTTAAGCTCAACTAGATTATGCAATTTCACTTCAAGAGTTGGTTGGATAGGGAAAATTGGCTTGTAATGTGGCTTAACCTAACAGGCTGTGCATGGCTTCTAAGGGCTAGAAGGATTAAATATTCAAGGTAGGCCATTAAAAAAAGATTCTTTGAAATAGGGGATTTAATACCAAACAAATGCCTCAATCATTTAAACATATGTAACTCAAACCCTCAAGTTTTTATAGGAATAGATCAAATTCTGGTTAAATCAAGCATGGTTTGGTCCTCTCAAGAAGTGAGGTGAATGTAAAGAATATGAAAATAATGGTTTAGAAGCCTCATAGGAAAGTGATTTCAAATATAAAGACAGTGAGATTGGCATGGGATTCAAAATTCAGCGTACTTTTCATGAAATTACTAAATATTTGAACTTGAAACAAAGTCATTTCAGCATTCATTTAAGCTTAGTTTCAAGGGGTAAATTGTTTCACTTATTGATATGTATTTAAAAATGGTGATGAGAATCATTTCAGCCCAAAAGTTTCAAAAACACACAGAAAATTGTAAAATAAACACACAAATTTTGAAAAACACACAATTTTTTTTTGGTTTTTTTTAACAGGAAAGCAATTGAAATTACTAAACTAAAAGGTTTCATCCCCCACACTTAAAGTATTGCATTGTACTCAATGTGAACCTATGAGATGATATATGAACATGAAATGTAGAATTTTTAAATAGGACAAATAATATAAAAGTGAAAGGGTTAGGAACAGCCAGATGTGATCAAGTGATGAAGGGGTCATGCAGTGTGATAAAATCCACTACATCAGTAGGATGTCCCTCAATGTATCTCTTCAGACGTTGCCCATTGACTATAAAGCTCCTTCCAGTGTCCTCTTGTGTGATCTCCACTACACCATAAGGAAAAACATTAGACACAATATAAGGACCCAACCATCTTGAACGCAACTTACCAAGCATCAACTTCAGTCGTGAACTATAGAGAAGGACTTTCTCTCCAACATGAAACTCCCTTTGTTGGATCATTTTGTCATGAGATGATTTTGATCTTTCCTTGTAGAGCCTTGAGTTCTCATATGATGATAGTCGAATCTCCTCAAGCTCTTGAATTTGCAACTTCCTTTGAATTCCATCTTGGGCCAAATCCATGTGACATTTCTTTATAGCCCAATATGCCCGATGCTCGACTTCCACGGGGAGATGACACGCTTTCCCAAAAACAATCCGAAATGGGGATATACCAATGGGGGTCTTGTATGCTGTCCTATAAGCCCACAATGCATCACCCAAGCGCTTGCTCCAATCCTTCCTATTTGGTTGCACGGTTTTCTCCAAGATTTGTTTCAACTCACGATTTGAAACCTCATCCTGGCCATTTGTTTGGGGGTGGTATGGTGTTGATGTTTTGTGTGTCAGCCCATTCTTTCGAAGGATAGAAGCAAAATTCCTATTGAAAAAGTATATCCCTTGGTCACTGATGATGGCCTTTGGTACTCCAAAACTGCAAAAAATCTGTGCTTTGACAAAGTCCACAACAACATGAGAATCGTCAGTCCTGGTGGCCTTGGCCTCCACCCATTTACTCACATAATCAACAGCAACCAAAATATACAAAAATCCAAATGAACTAGGAAAAGGACCCATAAATTCGATGCCCCATACATCAAAAATCTCACAGAATAGTATGGGTTGTTGGTGCATCTCATGTCTCTTAGAAATGTTCCCAGTGTGTTGGCAACGAGTGCATGACTTACAAAACACATGGGCATCATGGAATAAACTAGACCAATATAATCCAGAGTCCAAAAATTTCCTAGCTGTCCGTTGGGGTCCAAAGTGTCCACCACATGCAAGTGTATGACAAAATTGCAAAACAGACTCAAACTCATGATCAGAAATACACCTCCTAATAACTTGGTCACTACACATGCGCCAGAGGTAAGGATCACCCCACACATAAAACCTAGACTCACTTTTTAATTTTTGGACTTGATGCTTCTTCAAATTTACTGGGATTTCAGAGCCAACAATGTAATTAACTAAATCAGCATACCAAGGATGCTTACCTGAGATGGTATAGAGATGCTCATCGGGGAAAGTGTCCCGAAGTGGTACCTGGTCCAAGGTGTCACCCTCTAGTGTGTGAGTAAGCCTACTCGTGTGGTTTGCCACCAAATTCTCTGACCCCTTCTTGTCCTTTATCTCAATGTCAAACTCTTGAAGAAAGAGCATCCAACAGATAAGTTGTGGCTTTGCATCTGGCTTCTTTAGGAGGTACCTCAAAGATGCATGGTCATAAAAAACAACTACTTTAGAGCCCAATAAATATGAGCGGGATTTATCTAAAGAAACTATGACACCAAGAAATTCCTTTTCTGTGGTAGTGTAGTTTGATTGGGCAGAATCTAGTGTCGCCGATGCATAGGCGATCACATGTGAATGTCCTTCCACCCTCTAAGATAAGACAGCTCCAACCGCGAAGTTGGAGGTATCACACATAAGCTCAAAAGGAATCTCCCACCGTGGGGTCTGTATGATAGGTGGAGTGGTCAGACGTTGTTTTAGCTCATCAAATGAATTCCTGCAAGAAACATCAAACACAAAATCAGAATCCTTTTAAAGTAATCTTGACATAGGAAGAGAAATCTTACTAAAATCTTTGATGAAGCGCCAATAAAATACTGCATTCCCTAGGAAAGATCTAACATCACGCACACATGAAGGATATGGTAAGGATGAAATAATGTCTATCTTAGATCTATCAACCTCTATCCCATGTTTGGACACTACATGCCCTAAGACAATGCCATGCTCTACCATGAAATGACACTTTTCAAAGTTCAGGACCAGATTCTTCTCAATACATTGATACAACACCTTTCCCAAACTCTTTAGACATTAATAAAATGAGGATCCATACACTGTAAAATCATCCATAAATACCTCCATGCAGGTCTCAATAAAATAAGAAAAAATACTCACCTTGCATCTCTGGAAGGTACCTGGGGCATTGCAAAGTGCAAATGGCATCCTTCGGTAGGAAAAGGTACCGAATGGGCAGGTGAATGTCTTCTTCTCCTGGTCCTCCGGAGCTATAGGAACCTGAAAATATCCAGAAAATCCATCCAAGAAACAATATTGTGTCTTCCCAGCTAGTCTCTCAAGCATCTGATCAATAAATGGGAGGGGAAAATGGTCCTTGCGAGTCGACTGATTTAGTTTCCTATAATCAATACACAAAGGCCAACTATTTTGCACCCTCATTGGAACTAACTCATCTTTCTCATTTTTAACAACAGTAACACCACTTTTCTTTGGCACAACCTGAATAGGACTTACCCACTGAGAATCTGAAATGGGAAATATTATACCTGCCTCGAGCAATTTCTCAACTTCCTTTTTAACAACTTCCAGGATGGTGGGATTGAGTCTCCTTTGTGGTTGTCTCACCGGTTTAGCCCCATCCTCCAAGAGAATCCTATGCATGCAAAAGGAGGGGCTAATACCTGATATGTCAGCCAAGGTCCACCCAATCGCCTTGATGTTCTCCCTCAAAATATTCAAAAGATTTTCTTCATGTTCAAAAGGGAGATTGTTAGCAATGATAACAGGTAATCTCTCACCACTCAACAAGTATAAGTATTTCAGATTTGGTGGCAATGGCTTGAGTTCTAATGAAGGAGGGTGTAGTATGGATGGAGACATTGAAGGAACTGAAATATGTGCACAAAGAGCATCAGTATCAGAATAGACATCATAAAAATCATAGAATAAAGCATCAAATCCATCAGCATACTCAACAACCATTTCATAATCAGAGTGAACATGATCAAAATCAGAATATGAATCCACATCAAAATCAAATCCAAGATAGGATTGTGTATCAAAAACATGTGCGGAAGTGCTCTTAGACATCAAACTCGAACCAATACTCATAATCTCCCTAAGCATAGGACAATCAAATTCTATGGAGTTTTTATTTGGTGGTTCAAAATGGGAGATAACAAAAGCAGAATGGTCCTCTGAGGGGTACTTCATGGAATCCATAACATTAAATATCACAACTTCATCTCCAAACTCCATGGAAAGTGTACCCTCATTGACATTTATGATATTTTTTGCAGTTTTGAGGAAGGTTCTACCTAAGATAATGGGGTCATGAGAACTTACCTGATCATCCTCCATGTTAAGAACATAGAAATCTTCTGGAAAGATCATGTCTCTTACCCGGACAAGTACATCCTCAAGGACTCCCGATGGATATTCCGTAGCTCTATTAGCCAATTTCACCACTACTCTTGTTGGCTTCAACTCACCAACCTGCAAGGAAGAGAATACAGAGTGAGGCATCACATTTATGCAAGCTCCCAAATCACAAAGAGCATCAGAGAAGTGCAACTCCCCTATGGTACATGGGATGGTGAATGTCCCGGGATCCTTGCACTTTGTTGGCATTTCTAGGGTTGGTGTAATGAGTGCCGATACATTCCTTCCAAGGTTGATCCTCTCATTCCCCTTTATCCCTCTTCGATTGGTGCAGAGTTCTTTTAAGAATTTGGCATACCTTGGGATTTTCTTAATGGCTTCAAGTAGAGGAATGTTGATCTCCACACGCTTGAATGTGTCCAAAACCTCCTTTTGCATTGCTTCTTCAGCCATCTTCTTGGTTTGAACAACCCTGTTTGGAAAAGGAAGGGGTTTAGGAGGAACATCGTCAATATTTTTCCTACCTTTATCTTTCTCCTTGGATTTATCATCAGTTGGTTTGGAATGCGGATTCTCTAGAGTTGAGGTGAATCCCGGTGGAATGGTAGGTACAGATGTATCGTTCATTTGCTTCCCACTTCTCAATGTGATGGAACTAACATTACCCTTTGGATTTGGAGTAGGTTGGGAAGGTAGATTTCCGGAATTCTTACTTACAAGTTCATGGAGGGCGGTGGGAATCTGGCTCATTTGAGTCTTCAACTCCCTCAGCTCCGAACTTTGACTCTTCATCTCATTCTGTTGATTAAGAACAATTTGCTTCAAAAGATCATCAGTATTAGAATCTACCTTTGGTGGAGGATTCCCTTGTTGCTGACTTGCTGATGCTTGGGCCTCAAATCTCCTTTGGGGTTGTTGGAAACCCTACTGGTAAGGCAGAGGCTGCTGGAAGTTTGGTTGAAAAGGGGGCCTTTGTTGTTGTCCAGAGCCATACCTCATGTCCGGTTGATCTTTCCACCCATGTTTGTATGTTGGAGAAAATGAATCAAACTTCTTTTGGGGATATGGTTGTTGTTGCTTCTGAAATGGTCTCCCTGGGAATACTGCTGCGCAATCCTCTGTCTCTTGTAGTTGTGGGCAATAGTCAGTTGGGTGGCTTGTCTCAGTGCAAATTCCACAAGGCCTTGAAGGAGGGGGTAGAGATGTCTTTTGTGCCAAAGCAATTTTCCTCACCATAGTTGTCAATTCTTCTAACTTGGTATCAATCAAATGACTCTCAAGAGAAGAAGGACTTACCTGATGTACTCCCCTGACATGTGGTGTACCTCTATCACCAAATTGTTGGGAGTTTTGGGACATCTTGTCGATCAACGCATGTGCAGCTATTGGTGTCTTGCCCACCAATGCTTCTCCAGTTGCAGCATCTACCATGCTTCTCTCCATAGGTGTGATTCCTTCATAGAAGTACTGGATGAGTAATTGCTCACTGATTTGGTGATGTGGGCAGCTTGCACACAACTTCTTGAATCTCTCCCAGTACTCATACATTGACTCCCCTTGGTCTTGCTTGATTCCTGATATCTCCTTTAGAATGGATGTTGTCCTTGATGCTGGAAAAAATCTTTGCAAGAGAAGACGTTTCAAATCATTCCAACATGTTACATCTTCAGGTTGCAAATAATACATCCAATCTTTTGCAGCTCCATCAAGTGAGAATGGGAATGCTCTTAATTTAATTTGATCTTCAGAAACATTTCTTGGTTTTAAAGTTGAGCAAACCACATTAAATTCCTTAAGGTGTTTGTTGGGATCCTCACCAGATAAGCCATGAAACTTTGGAAGAAGGTGAATTAATCCAGATTTCAATTCAAAGTCCGATTCGAGATTTTGGTATGCAATACAATTTGGTTGATAGTTAATATCAAGTGCAGCCAATTCTCAAATGGTTCTATTAAGTTCATTTCCATTATTTCCAGCCATTGGTTCCTCTTTTATGTTTGAATTTGAATTGCTTCCAATTTCAATGTTTCCAGAAGAGAGGAATTCACCAACTGGTTGAATATTGAAACTTCCCGTAGATTGAGAATGTCTGATTCGTGCCCTAAGGTTACGTTCAATCTCAGGGTCAAGATCTAAGAGATCTTCGGGATTAGTTTGTGTCATAGATTAAATAAAAATGAAAAGAAAGAAAGTGGACCATAGTAAAATAAAAATGAGAAGTTTGAGTTGATGGTCCAAAAAGAAGTAGAAGAAAATAAAAGAAGAGGAAGAAAAATCAAATTGGGTAAAGAAGGAAGAAAGAAGAGAGGAAGAGAATAAAATGTAAAATAAAATAAATACCTCTAATTGGTTGAAATAGTTACTTGCCTCCCCGGAAACGGTGCCAATTTGAAAGAGCGCTGTCGTGGGCGCCCTCAAATGATTAGTATGATTTTGGGGTACTTAAGTGCAGCGGAGTGGCTGACCAAGGTTGTCTCTCAAAGGAGGAAGTGAATTAAAACAATTTTTAGAGGTATTCTAGAAGTAAAATAAAAGAGAATAAAAACACTAGTTGAAAGGATGGGGGCGTTTGTTTATATTTTATGAATCTAGAAGAATTTTTCTGGAAGAAGATTGTATTTTTTTTGTTTTTTGTTTTGAAATGAAGTTTCATTAAAATGAAACAACAAAAAGATGTTTGTTTAGAGAATATTTAAAAGATGTAATCGATCTAACTCTACCTATTCAATCATTTATTAATAATTATCATTTAAATTAATATTTACTTAATTATGATCCCTTAATTTTTTAAATCCCGAACCCTACAAGAATTAACTTTACCACGAAGATTGAAGTGAATTTAACCTTAGGCTAACTTCGGAACATGCAATCGCAACACCCTGCTTTGATTGATGTTATAAATTTAGCTTATGGTCAGTGGTAAATTAAGGCACATATCCACTCTATAAGTGAGTATTAATTGAGTTTAAGGATTATATTTGAACTCTACAAATTGATCCCGTGTGGTTTTGAATTACCGGTTAAGGTTGCGCTCTCACAGTTCACACAATTCCCGACCTCGCGTGTTTTGTGTTAACTATTAAATTTCTTGCTTAGTTTCATTTAAATTGAAAACTCAATTAATAGATCATAATATTTGAATTACATTATCTCATTTATTCAAAATAAATGAATGAAGAAGGATAGAGATCGATCGATTACTAAAAAGAACTACTCTTCCATGGGTGGTGTAGTCATCGTGGAGACGTTTTGCATAAGCAACGGATTGAAATGGTAGAACCCAATCTTGTCTCCACTCTTGATTCCAACCCAATTAAGAAGAATAATAGAAGAAGAAGAGGGATGAACACAGAAGTTTATTTGAAGAAAAATTCAAGAAACAAACATGAAAGAAAAGAAATACAAAGAAGAGGTGAGAGAGGAGAGCCTTTTTGGAAGAGAGGTTTTCACAAAGGCTTACTTCTTCCAAGAGTTGTGAGGGGCTCCCAAGAGACACCCTTTCGGACACACCTTCCCAAAGCCTCGACCAGCCCTCTCAAAGAGTTAAAACCCCCTTTAAATAGAGTTTGTGAGGGCTCGGGATACATAACTTTTTAAGTGTGAAATGAAAAACTCGGCCAAATATTTTATTCCACATTACACCGCCCATTTGACCTCCAAAACGCGTGCATTGACCGGCCTTCCAGAAGGATTATTTGTGGAACATCATGTCCCTGAGCTTTCCTCAACATTTAGGCTCAATCCAAGCCCATATGTAGACGATATGGCCCAAATACAGAACCCATGTCCATTCTGCCGAGTCCAGCCCACCATTGGATTAATGGATCATTTACTCCATCCAAATGCACTCTTTAGCTCTAGTGTACAGAATGAAAGTTGTATAAAATGAAGGTAGTCATACTGTTACAAAATTTCAAATTCAAATAATAAATATAAAAATATTTATCTTCGAAATACTACAGTGCACTATTAAGGGTAAAAATGGAATTTTCACCAAATTTTCAAATGAATGATCAAATCCCAAATATTTTATAAATAATAATATTTAACACAATATGAGGAAATTATTTCATTTATTATCAATAAAATATTCAATAAAATAGTGTTTTATCAACTCCCCCACACTTACCCTTTTGCACACCTGGGCAAAACCTCATATCAAGTAAACATCAATATCAAATCAAAACCAATTTTAAAACACATATCCTTAAGATAAATAAATTTCATACCAAGAATCAAAAGATATCATGCCTCATAAAAAACCTAATTTCAAGTTCTCCATTTATATCATTCAATATGTTTCCACTTCATTTATCCACCCATGCACAAAACACTTACCTCGCTTGAATTTTCTCTCATCACTCAAATATCAATTTTTTTGCAATGTCTTTCTCATCCAAACTCATACAAGGGTCACCATAGGCTTGATAGATTCCTACATCGCTACCCGATGTGAGTCAAGGACATATGTTTATCATGAGGACTTTTCAGGGTTGTTCTGTGGCTTTCGGTTGGTAGGATTAAGATGTGAAAAACTCTGAGGCTGAATGAGGAGGGCTTGACTCTTTTGAAGCAAAATTGCATTAATCTAATTTTCACTTAAATATGGTCTTCTCTTCAGTCCCCATAGTATCAATTCAGCTCCATCATCATGAAAAGTCATGAAAGGTTTACACCATTCATCATTTCAGTATTAAAATGTCAATCTTCTCAAACATGATTTTCTTGAAAGCTCCAGATTGGCATAGCTTTCCACCTCAATTAGAAGCTCCAGAAAAGGCACAGCTTCACTTGTCCTGAAAGCTCTAGAAAAGGCACAGCTTTTAATATAATGACTTTCTTTAGCAGCAAACACATCTCTTCAGAATTTAATTTTCCATCCAAAGTATCACAGAATGTGGTGGAAAAACCCAAGACAACTTCCCCCACACTTAAGCTCAACTAGATTATGCAATTTCACTTCAAGAGTTGGTTGGATAGGGAAAATTGGCTTGTAATGTGGCTTAACCTAACAGGTTGTGCATGGCTTCTAAGGGCTACAAGGATTAAATATTCAAGTTAGGCTATTAAAAAAAGATTCTTTGAAATAGGGGCTTTAATACCAAACAAATGCCTCAATCATTTAAACATATGTACCTCAAACCCTCAAGTTTTGATAGGAATAGATCAAATTCTGGTTAAATCAAGCATGGTTTGGTTCTCTCAAGAAGTGAGGTGAATGTAAAGAATATAAAAATAATGGTTTAGAAGCCTCACAGAAAAGTGATTTCAAATATAAAGATAGTGATATTGGCATGGGATTCAAAATTCAGCGTACTTTTCATGAAATTACTAAATATTTGAACTTGAAACAAAGTAATTTCAGTATTCATTTAAGCTTAGTTTCAAGGGGTAAATTGTTTCACTTATTGATATGGATTTAAAAATGGTGATGAGAATCATTTCAGCCCAAAAGTTTCAAAAACACACAGAAAATTGTAAAATAAACACACAAATTTTGAAAAACACACAATTTTTTTTTGGTTTTTTTGAACAGGAAAGCAATTGAAATTACTAAACTAAAAGGTTCCCTCCCCCACACTTAAAATATTACATTGTCCTCAATGTGAACCTATGAGATTATATACGCACATGAAATGTAGAATTTTTAAATAGGACAAATAATATAAAAGTGAAAAGGTTAGGAACAGCCTGATGTGATCAAGTGATGATGGGGTCATGCAGTGTGATAAAATCCACTGAATCAGAAGGATGTCCCTCAATATATCTCTTCAAACGTTTCCCATTGACTGTAAAGCTCCTTCCAGTGTCCTCTTGTGTGATCTCCACTACACCATAAGGAAAAACATTAGACACAATATAAGGACCTAACCATCTGGAACACAACTTACCAGGCATCAACTTCAGTCGTGAACTATAGAGAAGGACTTTCTCTCCAACATGAAACTCCCTTTGTTGGATCATTTTGTCATGAGCTGCTTTTGATCTTTCCTTGTAGAGCCTTGAGTTCTCATATGATGATAGTCGAATCTCCTCAAGCTCTTGAATTTTCAACTTCCTTTGAATTCCAGCTTGGGCCAAATCCATGTTTCATTTCTTTATAGCCCAATATGCCCGATGCTCGACTTCCACAGGGAGATGACACGCTTTCCCAAAAAAAATCCGAAATGGGGAAATACCAATGGGGGTCTTGTATGCTGTCCTATAAGCCCACAATGCATCATCCAAGCGCTTGCTTCAATCCTTCCTATTTGGCTGCACGGTTTTCTCCAAGATTTGTTTCAACTCATGATTTGAAACCTTAGCCTGGCCATTTGTTTGGGGGTGGTATGGTGTTGATGTTTTGTGTGTCACCCCATACTTTCGAAGGAGGGAAGCAAAATTACTATTGAAAAAGTGTATCCCTTGGTCACTGATGATGGCCTTTGGTACTCCAAACCTGCAAAAAATCTGTGCTTTGACAAAGTCCACAACAACATGAGAATCGTCAGTCCTGGTGGCCTTGGCCTCCACCCATTTACTCACATGATCAACAGAAACCAAAATATACAAAAATCCAAATGAACTAGGAAAAGGAACCATAAAGTCGATGCCCCATACATTAAAAATCTCACATAATAGTATGGGTTGTTGGGGCATCTCATGTCTCTTAGAAATGATCCCAGTGTGTTGGCAATGAGTGCATGACTTACATAACAGATGGGCATCATGGAATAAACTAGGCCAATATAATCCAGAGTCCAAAACTTTCCTAGCTATCCGTTGGGGTCCAAAGTGTCCACCACATGCAAGTGTATGACAGAATTGCAAAACAGACTCAAACTCATGATCAGAAATACACCTCCTAATAACTTGGTCACTACACATGCGCCAGAGGTAAGGATCATCCCACACATAAAACCTGGACTCACTTTTTAATTTTTGGACTTGATGCTTCTTCAAATTTACTGGGATTTCAGAGCCAACAATGTAATTAACTAAATCAGCATACCAAGGATGCTTACCTGAGATGGTATAGATATGCTCATCGAGGAAAGTGTCCCGAAGTGGTACCTGGTCCAAGGTGTCACCCTCTAGTGTGTGAGTAAGCCTACTCATGTGGTCTGCCACCAAATTATCTGACCCCTTCTTGCCCTTTTTCTCAAGTTCAAACTCTTGAAGAAGGAGCATCCAACGGATAAGTCGTGGCTTTGCATCTGGCTTCTTTAGGAGGTACCGCAAAGCTGCATGGTCAGAAAAAACAACTACTTTAGAGCCCAATAAATATGAACGGAATTTATCTAAAGCAACTATGACAGCAAGAAACTCCTTTTCTGTGGTAGTGTAGTTTGATTGGGCTGAATCTAGTGTCCTCGATGCATAGGCGATCACATGTGAACATCCTTCCACCCTCTGAGATAAGACATCTCCAACCGCGAAGTTGGAGGCGTCACACAAAAGCTCAAAAGGAATCTCCCACCGTGGGGGCTGTATGATAGGTGGAGTGGTCAGACGTTGTTTTAGCTCATCAAATGAATTCCTCCAAGAAACATTAAACACAAAATCAGAATCCTTTTGAAGTAATCATGACATAGGAAGAGCAATCTTACTAAAATCTTTGATGAAGCGCCGATAAAATCCTGCATGACCTAGGAAAGATCTAACATCACGCACACATGAAGGATATGGTAAGGATGAAATAATGTCTATCTTAGATCTATCAACCTCTATCCCATTTTTGGACACTACATGCCCTAAGACAATGCCATGCTCTACCATGAAATGACACTTTTCAAAGTTCAGGACCAGATTCTTCTCAATACAACGATTCAACACCTTTCCCAAACTCTTTAGACATTCATCAAATGAGGATCCATACACTGTAAAATCATCCATAAATACCTCCATGTAGGTCTCAATAAAATCAGAAAAAATACTCACCATGCATCTCTGGAAGGTACCTGGGGCGTTGCAAAGTCCAAATGGCATCCTTCGGTAGGAAAAGGTACTGAATGGGCAGGTGAATGTCGTCTTCTCCTGGTCCTCCGGAGCTATAGGAACCTGCCAATATCCAGAAAATCCATCTAAGAAACAATAGTGTGTCTTCCCAGCTAGTCTCTCAAGCATCTGATCAATAAATGGGAGGGGAAAATGGTCCTTGCGAGTGGACTGATTTAGTTTCCTATAATCAATACACACGCGCCAACTATTTTGCACCCTCATTGGAACTAACTCATCTTTCTCATTTTTAAAAATAGTAACACCACTTTTCTTAGGCACAACCTGAATAGGACTTACCCACTGAGAATCTGAAATGGGAAATATTATACCTGCCTCGAGCTATTTCTCAACTTCCTTTTTAACAACTTCCAGGAGGGTGGGATTGAGTCTCCTTTGTGGTTGTCTCACCGGTTTATCCACATCCTCCTAGAGAATCCTATGCATGCAAATGGAGGGGCTAATACCTGATATGTCAGCCAAGGTCCACCCAATCGCCTTGATGTTCTCCCTCAAAATATTCAAAAGCTTTTCTTCATGTTCAAAAGGGAGATTGTTAGCAATGATAACAGGTAATCTCTCACCACTCAACAAGTATGAGTATTTCAGATTTGGTGGCAATGGATTGAGTTCTAATGAAGGAGGGTGTAGTATGGATGGAGACATTGAAGGAACTGAAATATGTGCACAAAGAGCATCAGTATCAGAATAGACATCATCAAAATCATAGAATAAAGCATCAAATCCATCAGCATACTCAATAGCCATTTCATAATCAGAGTGAACATGATCAAAATCAGAATATGAATCCACATCAAAATCAAATCCAAGATAGGATTGTGTATCAGAAACATGTGCGGAAGTGCTCTTAGACATCAAACTCGAACCAATACTCATAATCTCCCTAATCATAGGACAATAAAATTCTATGGAGTTTTTATTTGGTGGTTCAAAATGGGAGATAACAAAAGCAGAATGGTCCTCTGAGGGGTACTTCATGGAATCCATAACATTAAATATCACAACTTCATCTCCAAACTCCATTGAAAGTGTACCCTCATTAACATTTATGATAGTTTTTTCAGTTTTGAGGAAGGGTCTACCTAAGATAATGGGGGCATGAGAACATACCTGATCATCCTCCATGTTAAGAACATAGAAATCCGCTGGAAAGATCATGTCTCTTACCCAGACAAGTACATCCTCAAGGACTCCCGCTGGATATGCCGTAGCTTTATTCGCCAATTTCACCACTACTCTTGTTGGCTTCAACTCACCGACCTACAAGGAAGAGAATACAGAGTGAGGCATCACATTTATGGAAGCTCCCAAATCACAAAGAGCATCAGAGAAGTGAAACTCCCCTATGGTACATGGGATGGTGAATGTCCCGGGATCCTTGCACTTTGTTGGCATTGCTAGGGTTGGTGTAATGAGTGCCGATACATTCCTTCCAAGGTTGATCCTCTCATTCCCCTTGAGCCCTCTTCGATTGGTGCAGAGTTCTTTTAAGAATTTGGCATACCTTGGGATTTTCTTAATGGCTTCAAGTAGAGGAATGTTGATCTCCACACACTTGAATGTGTCCAAAACCTCCTTTTCCATTTCTTCTTCAGCCATCTTCTTGGTTTGAACAACCCTGTTTGTAAAAGGAAGGGGTTTAGGAGGAACATCATCAATATTTTTCTTACCTTTATCTTTCTCCTTGGATTTCTCATCAGTTGGTTTGGAATGCGGCTTCTCTGGAGTTGAGGTGAATCCCGGTGGAATGGTAGGTACAGATGTATCGTTCATTTGCTTCCCACTTATCAATGTGATGGAACTAACATTACCATTTGGATTTGGAGTGGGTTGGGAAGGTAGATTTCCGGAATTCTTACTTACAAGTTCATGGAGGGCGGTGGCAATCTGGCTCATTTGAGTCTTCAACTCCCTCAGCTCCGAACTTTGACTCTTCAGCTCATTTTGTTGATTAAGAACAATTTTCTTCAAAAGATCATCAGTAATAGAATCTACCTTTGGTGGAGGATTCCCTTTTTGCTGACTTGCTGATGCTTGGGCTTCAAATCTCCTTTGGGGTTGTTGGAAACCCTGCTGGTAAGGTGGAGGCTGCTAGAAGTTTGGTTGAAAAGGGGTGCCTTTGTTGTTGTCCAGAGCCATACCTCATGTCCGGTTAATCTTTCCACCCTTGGTTGTATGTTGGAGCAAATGAATCAAACTTCTTTTGGGGATATGGTTGTTGTTGCTGCTGAAATGGTCTCCCTGGGAATACTGCTGCGCAATCCTCTGTCTCTTGTAGTTGTGGGCAACAGTCAGTTGGGTGGATTGTCTCAGTGAAAATGCCACAAGGCCTTGAAGGAGGGGGTAGAGATGTCTTTTGTGCCAAAGCAATTTGCCTCACCATAGTTGTCAATTCTTCTAACTTGGTATCAATCAAATGACTCTCAAGAGAAGAAGGACTTACCTGATGTACTCCACTGACATGTGGTGTACCTCTATCACCAAATTGTTGGGAGTTTTGGGCCATCTTGTCGATCAACGCACGTGCAGCTACTGGTGTCTTGTCCCCCAATGCTCCTCCAGCTGCAGAATCTACCATGCTTCTCTCCATAGGTGTGAGTTTTTCATAGAAGTACTGGATGAGTAATTGCTCACTGATTTCGTGATGTGGGCAGCTTGCACACAACTTCTTGAATCTCTCCCATTACTCATACATTGACTCCCTTTGGGATTGCTTGATCCCTGATATCTCCTTTCGAATGGATGTTGTCCTTCATGCTGGAAAAAATCTTCGCAAGAAAAGACCTTTCAAATCATTCCAACATGTTACATCTTCAGGTTGCAAATAATACATCCAATCTTTTGCAGCTCCATCAAGTGAGAATGGGAATGCTCTTAATTTAATTTGATCTTCAGAAACATTTCTTGGTTTGAAATTTGAGCAAACCACATTAAATTCCTTAAGGTGTTTGTTGGGATCCTCACTAGATAAGCCATGAAACTTTGGAAGAAGGTGAATTAATCCAGATTTCAATTCAAAGTCCGATTCGAGATTTTGGTATGCAATACAATTTGGTTGATAGTTAATATCAGGTGCAGCCAATTATTGAATGGTTCTATTAAGTTAATTTCCATTATTTCCAGCCATTGGTTCCTCTTTTATGTTTCAATTTGAATTGATTCCAATTTCAATGTTTCCAGAAGAGAGGAATTCACCAACTGGTTGAATATTGAAACTTTACGTAGATTGAGAATGTCTGATTCGTGCCCTAAGGCTACGTTCAATCTCAGGGTCAAGATCTAAGAGATCTTCGGGATTAGTTCGTGTCATAGATTAAATAAAAATAAAATGAAAGAAAGTGGACCATAGTAAAATAAAAATGAGAAGTTTGAGTTGATGGTCCAAAAAGAAGTAGAAGAAAATAAAAGAAGAAGAAGAAAAATCAGATTGGGTAAAGAAGGAAGAAAGAAGAGAGGAAGAGAATAAAATGTAAAATAAAATAAATACCTCTAATTGGTTGAAATAATTAATTGCCTCCCCGGAAATGGTGCCAATTTGAAAGAGCGCTGTCATGGGCGCCCTCAAATGATTAGTATGATTTTGGGGTACTTAGGTGCAGCAGAGTGGCTGACCAAGGTCGTCTCTCAAAGGAGGAAGTGAATTAAAACAATTTTTAGAGGTATTATATAAGTAAAATAAAAGAGAATAAAAACACTACTTGAAAGGATGGGGGTGTTTGTTTATAGTTTTTGAATCTAGAAGAAGTTTGCTGGAAGAAGATTGTATTTTTTTTGTTTTTAGTTTTGAAATGAAGTTTGATTAAAATGACACAACAAAAAGATGTTTTTTTAGACAATATTTAAAAGACGTAATCGATATAACTCTACCTCTTCAATCATTTATTAATTATTATCATTTAAATTAATATTCACTTAATTATTATCCCTTAATTTTTTAAATCCCGAACCCTACGAGAATTAACTTTACCACGAAGATTGAAGTGAATTTAACCTTAGGCTAACTTCGGAACATGCAATCGCAACACCCTGCTTTGAATGATATTCTAATATTAGATTATGGTCAGTGGTAAATTAAGGCACATAACCACTCTGGAAATGAGAATTAATTGAGTTTAGGGATTATATTTGAACTCTACAAATTGATCCCGTGGGGTTTTGAATTACCGGTTAAGGTTGCGCTCTCACAGTTCACACAATTCCCGACCTCGCGTGTTTTGTGTTAACTATTAAATTGCTTGCTTAGTTTTATTTAAATTGAAACCTCAATTAATAGATCATAATATGTGAATTACATTATCACATTGATTCAAAATAAATGAATGAATAAGGATAGAGGTCGATCGATTACTAAAAAGAACTAGTCTTCCATGGGTGGTGTAGTCATCGTGGAGACGTTTTGCATAAGCAACGGATTGAAAGGGTAGAACCCAATCTTTTCTCCACTCTTGATTCCAACCCAATTAAGAAGATTAAGAGAAGAAGAAGAGGGATGAACACAGAAGATTATTTGAAGAAAAATTCAAGAAAAAAACATGAAAGAAAAGAAATACAAAGAAGAGGTGAGAGAGGAGAGCCTTTTTGGAAGATAGGTTTGCACAAAGTCTTACTTCTTCCAAGAGTTGTGAGGGGATCCCAAGAGACACCCTTTCGGCCACACCTTCACAAAGCCTCGACCAACCCTCTCAAACATTTAAAACCCCCTTTAAATAGAGTTTGTGATGGCTAGGGATACATAACTTTTTAAGTGTGAAATGAAAAACTCGGCCAAATATTTTATTCCAACTTTCACCGCCCATTTGACCTCCAAAATGCATGAATTGACCGGCCTTCCAGAAGGATTATTTGTGCCAAATCATTTCCCCAAGCTTTCCTCAAATTTGGGCTCAATCCAAGCCCGTATGTAGAAGATATGGCCCAAATACAGAACCCATGTCCATTCTGCCGAGTCCAGCCCACCACTGGATTAATGGCTCATTTACTCCATCCAAATGCACTCTTTAGCTCTAGTGTCCTGAATGAAAGTTGTATAAAATGAAGTTAGGAACACTGTTACAAAATTTAAAATTCCAATAATAAATATAAAAATATTTATTTTCGAAATACTACAGTGCACTATTAAGGGTAAAACTAGAATTTTCACCAAATTTTCAAATGAATGATCAAATCCCAAATATTTTATAAATAAACATATTTAACACAATGTGAGAAAATTATTTCGTTTATTATCAATAAAATATTCAATAAAATAGTGTTTTATCAGTGGAACTCTCTCAACACTTCCTCTGGATGTTCCACTGGTACCACGGTACGTCCTCTGAAGAGGATGACGTGCACCCACCTTCATAAAATCAATCAGGTGCTTGCCCTATGGATATCTGAGCATGTCGTGTCTCGCAGTCAGTGTCCTCATGTTGTGCCTCCTTGACTTGCTGAACAAGTGGAGGAGTGACTATAAGAGACTGAAGGAAGACTGCTCCATATCTATCTATAAAGGATATCTGTAAAGCAGCCAGCTGCTCTGTCACCTTGCCTAGATGTTGTATACCAAACCTCATACTGAGTTCATCTGCAACAACATTCCCCTTTCCATGAGTATAGACTATCTCGAAGTCATAGTACTAGAGGAACTCAATCCATCGTCGTTGTCTCAGGTCCAGGTCCTTCTGAGAGAAGATATACTAAAGACTCTTGTGATTAGAGTACATGGTAAAATTTTCTCCCATCAGATAGTGTCGCCACATCTTCAAGGCAAAGACCACTACTGCTAACTATAGGTCATGGGTAGCATAGTTCTGCTTGTGCTGTCTTAGCTGCCGAGAACCAAATGTGATCACTGCTCAATCCTGCATCAGGACACACCTGAGTCTGGTCACTGATGCATCGTAGTAGACTACATACCCTATGTGTTACTCTGGAAGCCTCAAGATGGGGGGCACTAGTCAGTCTCTGCCTCATCTCCTGAAATCTCTGTTGGCATCTCTCTGACCACACGAAGGGTTTCCCCTTCTTTGTCAAGGATGATAGTGGTGCTGCAACTCTGGAGAAATCTAGAACGAACCTTCGATAGTATCCAGCCAACGAAGACATCCCTCCCCCTTTGGGGGGGGGTAATCTTGGAAACATATTTTGAAAAGATGTCCCCATGTTCTGACACTCCTGTTTGGAACTAAAAACTCAAAAATCCTACTACTGTGAGGATAAGGTTGTCTGAATAAAGAGTGATAGGGTGCACCCTCCTATGCATGAGTTTAACCTGTCCTACCTGGGTTTAATGTTTCTCCGACTAAGGAAAACCTCATCCCAACATTGTAGATAAATTACAACCTTTTTTCGTAATATAGTAAATCTGTGTATGAACTGTGGTTGCCCAATCCATACCTAAACTAATGTCATGAGGCCTCGATGCTGCCACCAAGAGGTTCCAACTGAAACTCTCACCTCAAGGGTCAGATCACACCATCGATGTAAGTGTGATTATCGACTCCCCTCCCAAAGGTATCTCCAGAGGTGATGGTCAAGTCAATGGTTTAACCAAAAAATCTAGGTTTGGCCAAGATTCGTGGAAGCAAGGAATGATTGGTACCTAGTTCTATTGATACAAAAGCTAGTAGTATACACAAACCATACCTGAAATCATTCTTAGAGCCCTTGGGTCACACTCCTTAACCGCATGTAGCTACTCTCTTCCCCTGCCCTCCAGCTCCCTGAGCCTGGCGGGGACTACAAAGGTGGGTGGTTGTAACTTGTTAAAAAGTACACCACCCCATACTGCTCTCCTAGCTCTACTTCCACATCTTCTGCCCTACAGATTTATCTATCCTTAACACTTCCTCTTCTCAAAACATTTTACACACTAAAGTCTCTGATAATGGCTCTAGTTTCATGCTTTCCCATTGCTAACATTCACTGGCTGTATCCACTCAACCAAAGAACATTCAACCAAAAAGGTTCTCTCTAGCATCTAGAGAAAAGATGTTGGCTCAGATGTCCTAAAACACACCTCGCTTGGTAGTCCAAGCCCCAAAGCACTGATCGTATCGTATTCATAATGTACTAGGAACGATCGATATGCCTCGATGAATAATCAGCTACCGACACGTCATCCTAACGAAGCTATACAAGCTCTAGAAACTCTCAGCCACCTCCTCAAGCCAGTCTCCAACCGCCTGTGAGTTAGGCTCGCCTCAAAACCTGAGGGGTATCTAATGATGAAACATGTGTAAGGCACTAAGTCTACATGTGTCATGTATCGGTATCGATGGTTGTTACTTCTGACCAACAAGAAGTGATATAGCTGATGCACTACCTGAAAGTACAATCTCAGGCAACGGTCCACCTACCGATTCCTCATCACTATGCAGACCAATCTCATGGCCACTCACTGAAAAACACTAGTATCTAAGATCACTATTTGCTCTACGGGTGTCTCAACTAGGAGGATAACTCTAGAAATTGCCTCCAGCCCATCCTCTACTACCTCGGAATCTGTCTTGACTTGTGACCTCAGAGGCCTCTACCACTGGAACTCGTGCAACACTCTCAGTTAGTGTGCACCGTCCGCCAGTGTGGCTGGTGGAATATGCTGCCCAACGGGTGGTGGTGCTTCTTGTACACCACCCCAAGTTACCAACATAGTAAGAGGGCCCTACACCGGACCCTTGACGCTCGGTGGGCCATCATCGTGTACTCTCTCAGAACACTAACTGGATGTCTGTGTGGAGACATCCTAAAAAGATATGACACTGTCAAAAGTTATACCTGGTGAGCTGACTGGGTTGTGTTGACTTAAAGAAAAATTTTGAAAACACACACGCAATCAGTGTTTTCATGCATTTAGCCAGAGATCAGCATTCAGGGTCCCCGTGTATAGATACGTCGGCTGCCACACCAACACTAGACTCCCTGAACTGAGAACCACACTCAATACCCTTAACAATATTTCTTCACAGAAAAGAAATATTAGAGACCTACGTTCTGCGGTAGAACCGACTCCTCTGATACCAATTTTTCATGACCCGTCCCCCAAGGCCCGTGCTGTGACTACCCCAAGCCCGCCTTCCTTAGGCCAGGGTCTAGCGACTAGCACCAAAGGTGGGAATCCCTAAAACTAGGAAGTCATTGCCTTTATAAACTAAAATCACACACGACAGAGTACAAGCTAGAATTAAAAAATAAGTAAAGTTGTATACAAAAGAAGTGCAAGAAAGTAAAAAGGGGCTAGAAATACAAGCCCAACAGGAAAGTACAGGTACAACTGAAAAACAAGTACAACTGGGGAAATGTAAAGCAGCTACTGGGTTGTCCTCGAGGCTTCCTACCTGAAGGGTAGGTACAGATGGCCTCCACAGCACTCCACGTCTGTCAGTCTTATCCGTGTACCGACTCGTCGTAAGGTCCAACTTCAGTTACCGTCCAGTCATGCTACTCTGGTCCTCAGTCAGCGATGTACGTCGTCTACAACCAACACAATGAGGTGTGGGAATAGCCCATGTAGGGGTGAGTATAACGATACTCATTAGGGACCCCGAGACCCTCAAGGTATCTCAAATCCAACAAGGATAAATCAAAAAGTATGAAATCAAAAGACAACCTCATGTAGGTATATGCCCATACATATACCAATGTTACCAAATAATCCATCTCAATACCATAGAAAACACAATGTTACTGACTCAGCTCAAACCATAATTTTATTCTAGGAGTAGTATCAATTAACAACCCCAGTCACACTTTTGGAACCTCAGATAATGGAGTACTTCTCATCTATCAAGTATAGTGGGCCTGCCATGTCACACAGAGGCACTTCCCACTATACTTGGACTGCTAAGGTACTCCTCTTGTCGAGTACCGTGGGTCTACCGCATCACACAGAGGCGCTCCCCACCGTGGGTCTGCTGCTTCACACAGAGACGCTCCCCCTCATAGCCTACTGAGGTACTCCATGTGTCGAGTACCATGTGTCTGCCACAATCACACATAGGAAAACCCCACCATGGGTCTTCTGCGACACCAAGGCGCTCCCCACTAGGCTAGTCGAATCACTCTGAGTCGAATCAGTCAGCAGTCGTCAGGTCTTAGCCAGCTACTAGGTCTTTACACAATGCTCACTCGTATCCGAGAGGATCCACTCCACAAACTATAGGTCGATACTCCAATTGTCATGAAGTCCCATGTAGAAGTATCTCAAAGGTCCACCTCGTCATAGAAGTCTCAATGAAACTGACGGCGCGTCAATCAGACGTCCGGTCTGTGAGTTATAATCATTTTAGTCCTGGGGGCCTGGTTGGATTTGTGTCCGATCCAACCTGACTGTATCTCAACATTACCTCGAACTCGAGTGGTGTATACTCAAAGGGACCATCGTGATCTAAGAAAACTAGCGCCGCCGACGGATCGTCAAACGGTCGTTTGTGCCAAAGATATGGAAAAAGGAAGTAATAGGGTCGGTAATGGGCCAGGGCTTGGTCCGACCTGGTCGGACCGACTCGGCCCAACCCAGAATAGGCCAACCCGGTCTTGGTCGGCCCGGTCAAACCTATTGGGTCTGACCCAGCCCGTTGGGCAGGTCATCCCGCTAGGTTCGGCTCGGTCCGCTGGGCCTGGCCCAGCGGACTACAGGGGCGGTTCGGCCCGAAGGTTTCCACGTAGGTGGCTCGACTTGGAGGCTGGGACCGGTTTAGACGGCACCACGTGGGGCACGGCTCAAGCGGCTCGAACCGGAAAGATGAGCCAGTTCAGCTAGAGATGTCGCGAAGGATGCCGTGGGCCGGCTGGGGTGGCCAGCGCGGCTCGGTCGGGAGCTGGGAGCTGGGGCGTGGGAAGGCCGCGTGGGGCATCGGGCAGTGCACGGGCAGGCCGTCCAGGGCGCGCGCAAGGCGTGGACAGGCAGCGCGGGGCGCGGGCATGGCACGGGTAGGCCGTGCGGGCAGGCCAGCGGGGCGCGTGGGCATGGCGTGGGTAGGAAACGGGATGTCATCCAGGGCGCGGTTATACCGACAAAGCGCAGGTAGCGCGCGAGCAGGCTGGCGGGGTGCGCGGCCAGGCCGCGGGGCGCCGGGCAGGGCGCTGGCAGTCCAGGGGGGCGCGCGGGCAGCACGCCGACAAGTCGCAGGGCGCGCGGGTAGGCCGGAGGTGTGTAGGCAGGACGCGGGCTCGACCAGATGCGGTGTGGGACGCCGCGAGGGCGGTGCAGTACACGGAGGCCGCGAGTAGCGCGGCCTTTTTCATTACCGTCTATATCACCTCGTCATTGTTATGTCACCATTCCGAAGAATGCCATGAGAAGGAAAAACGACGGAGGATGTCGGGCCATGTTAGGTTGGCCCGTAGCCTCCGCGTTTAGGGAAGTATCAGTTGGCTCAACAAGATAAGCAGTTGATCATTAACACATCCTCAACAAACCCTTTCTATCTGATGAAGAAGATAAGAAAAGGTATAACATCATCAAGTAATAAACCCCCTACCATTTATTTGTCGTGTTTTATTCGTTGACGGAGTCGCGGAAGGTAGATGAAGAAATTATTCATTCATCGCATCCGCCGCACACTTCCAATCCTGAGCTGCGTCGGCTCATGGAAGATGCTCCATGCCGGTATGTTTCCAGGGGAGAATTTGAAGAAGTATCATCGCCGACATTCTTCGTTGGAATAACGTGCTCTTCATTCTTTATTCTTCATTGGGAGGATTCTAATCCTCCCAAGCTCTACTCTCAAAACACCCAAGGATTCCCACCGTACTGAACATAGCCCACTAAAATAATAGTTCTATTATTTTAGATGTTGGCACAAAATTCAAAAGGAATGAAATAAATTAAATGGACCCACAAAATTAATTCATGAGGTTGGAACATTTAATTAAAAGTGTTGGATCAACAATTAAAGAGGAGGATTTGACACATTTAATTAGGGGAGTTGGTGGCACCATTAAGGTGGGGGTGGTCAAGGAGTTTCTATCCATTTAATGGGGAGTTGAGGAATCAACAGGCTCTCCCTCATTAATGAGGGAGAGTTGAGAGGTTTTCCTCCCCTCTCATTAATAGGGGTTTAAGCCCCATTTGGTCCCCATGACATCAATCCTCTCATGGGATGTTGAGTTCGGGTGGGCCCCACCACCATAACCTCTCATGGGAGGTTAAGGTGTGGTGGCCCCACCTCTAACCTCCATGTGGAGGTTTCAACCTCCACACACCAAAAGGTGGCTCAAATAAAATAAAGTGTTGCACACTTTATTTTATTATTATTTTTTATGAAAATATATAAACTAACTTTTATTCTCGACCAACTGCTATCAAGGTGAAAGTCTTATTAAGCGAATACCGGTGCTATGAGTTCAAAGGTGACCTCAGATTTCAATTCCATGCACCGGTTCAAAATTTATAAAAACCTGCTCGTACGTTTACTAAACGTACCTGAACAAAACTTCTGAAATTGATTTCTGGCACATCAGGCCTCAGAATCAAGATTCATAAATTTTTGCAGACTCGTAAAAAAACCCATGTATTTAAGAATAAGAAGAAAAAAATCCATGCAATTTCCGGGTCTTTACATAGATAGTTTCCCATTCAAGAACTACGTGTGGATTGATTCCTGTCATTATATGATATGTAGTGATTCCTAGATCTCTAATATTGGGCCCAAATACAACAAATGATAAAAAATGGCACCCCAACTGTATAAGGGTTGATCTATAAAAGGTCATTTTCCCTACATAGAAGTCATATATTTGTTTGGTATACTTTTTCATATGATATATCTTACATAATTATTCAGATCAGTTCCCACATCCTTACCACATGATGTTAAACTAGAAAGAAAATGTCCTTACCGTATGAAATTAAATTGAAGAGAAGTAAATCCCTACTACACAACATTAAAATATGCATACCATCATTCATTATCATCCCTTATCAACATATCAAAAGATCCCGACCCAAATTAGCCAGAGAAAAAGGTTCTTCCACCCTCTTTTTATCACCTCAATTCATAAATCACACATCATTTCTCAAGCACCTCAAGTTCCTGAAAACCTTCCATGGCCCTTGGAAAGGAAAAGTGATCTCTATGCTTGACCATGATATGAATGTATAAGGGTTCAGGACTACCAACCAAAGAAACATTTCTCTCTAAGGAGGTATTTATAATCCTTGTGATTATAACATCATCGTGGTAGAACTCAACACCTGAGGGTGTTCTAGTCCATCTCATGTATGATTTTAATGTATCATTACTCGTGGCCTAAGAACCTTGATTCATGATTTACAACATTTTCATATCCCACATTGAAAGGTGTTGGAGTGCTCTTGACCCTGGGTATCCCAATTGGGATCTTGTGTAATATCCCCCATATTTGGTGCATGTGCATCATGACCATAAAATTCCTACACTTTGGTCAAAAATTTATGACATTAAACTGTAGACTATAATTATCCAAATCACAAGACCTTAAACTACTAGAAAAAGAGGCAAAAAAAATGTTTTGTTGAAAACTTGCAAAGATCAACCTGAGAAAAGTCCATGTTTTTTCCCTTTAAACTTTTCATCTCTATAGTTTAGGAAATGATTAGGGCGCATATAAATAAGAAATAAAGATCATAGGTCCTCTTCTATATCCCAAGTAAAATAAAATCTATAATCATTAGACCCCCTAGTTCATGAAAAACTCAGAGTAATTATTTGTCACATCTCCTCACCTTGAGAATATGTTTTTTGGGAAATGACACAACTTTTCAAGTTGTCAAAACCTTCAAGGTCATGACACTTTCAACACATTACACTACATTATTTGAGGGATTCAGATCCCTGTAAACCTTACGTAACCCTTTAAAAAGGATACCTAGCTTCAATGGACCCTTTGTTTGACTATTCATGTATGTATATGGCTCTTGAATATGTGCCTATGGTTGTCAAACAAATGCATAACTTTTCAAAAAAGGGTTTTATGATCCTTGTGAGCCCTGATGTCACTGTAGAAGAACTCAGAACCTCAACGTGTTCTGTTTCATTATCGATATAATTATACCATATCATTATCCTGACTTGAGAACATTGGACCATGATTTACAATCCTCATACCATATTATTCATGTGTTTTTGACATCCTCGACGTTATGTCACTATGTTTTGTTCCCTTTCTCATAGAAGAAATGAAACACTACATTTCAAAACCTTTGATGGACCACAAATTTTGATTCGAAACAAAAAAGAATATGGAACAAGCTTCACAATTTAATAGGTAAATTTACCAAGAGTTCGAGAACACTTCCTGGATAGATTTCCTTCATACCCAAATTCATTGCCCAGATGCTTGAAACTTTTCAAAAATTCCATAGCCCTTGGAAACAAGTGGGGATACCTATGTTTGACGATTCCATCGATGCATAATGTGATTATATCTACCAACTGAAGGCTTCCCCTCTTTATTGGAAAGGAGATCCAGTCCTCACGAACTCTAGTGACACCACAATGGAACTCGTTAACCTTAGGTCATCTAGGTTCGTCCCTAGTATGTATGCCCCATTCCATTATCCATCGATTCAAGCTTCTCGTCACATAATTTACATCACCCACATTCCAACAATCATGGTGATCCTATAATCCTATGTATTTCTCCCTCATACAATTTTATCCCCATAAATACTCCATGGACCTTGGAGAAGAGTTGAGATACCTCTCTTTGACCATTCTATTTACACATAATGGATTTGACCTACTAATCATAGGTTTCTCCTCCTTTCTGGAAAGGATCTTTAACAATCATGAGCCTTGGGAACACCATGAAAGAACATAACAACCATGGGTGTTTTAGATCATTATTGAAATTTCTACACCATATTATGTGATCATTGATCAAGTCATGGTAGTAAGACTTTAAACTTCATGGTATTCTAATGTCTATGAAAAAAGTCCCTAAACTACAATGATAAAAGGTCCAGGTTAAAAGAACCTAAACTATGGAGATATAAGGTATGAGTTAAAATAACCTAAACTGTAGTGATATAATGTACAATCTAAAATAAACTAAACTATACAACATCTACAATTTAGTCTAAAAGAATTGAAAATCCTATAATTCCCAACATATGGCCTTGGAAAAGATCAATCTACAATCTCTGAGCCTATCAGATTTGGAAAAAGATATATAAATCCCCCTTTGGGACATATATCCTACCCATTTTTTCTCTTATGAAATTTGTAATATTAAGATAACTAGAACAAATACCTCAATTGGGAACCACATGATTGGTGGGAATTTATGTTCACTCCTCAAGAAGAATCTATTATGATTTAAATTTTCTGATCCATACATTCATGTTTACATGATATTATTCAAAGTATGGCTATCTTTGGTGATTCATATAACAACGGATCAGAAAGATTCCATTCACATCAGGAATGAAGGAATAAAATAACCAAAATGTATAAAGTTCAACATATCCATTCATTGACAGCATATGAGAGGAAGAATCTACACACACCTGATTCTATCCCAAGAATATATGATCCAAATAAAATTTGTAAAATTTCAACTCCATCACAGTATGTGCTCTAAAGAATCCTTGAAATCTGCAAGACTCTACCCTAGGGAGGTAAAAAATTGATGTAATTGGTCAACAGACTCAGTTTCCACCTCCACAACCTGCCACAACTCCACCGCCCTGGAAGCAACTTCAAACCTCACCTTCTTCTCTATGTCAATAAGTCCCTATTTCTCTAGAAAATTCTTATATAATATCTATATTTCATGTTAAAACTTGGATAACTCTTCCTGAATATAGATGATATCATATTAAAGAAATATGATCATAGATTGGAGACAATAAATTTCATCCTTCCAAGTGCAGACCACGTCCCAGTGTGATGTTTCTGCCACTGTGAATTGGGAAGCATCATGTATAGCCTCATCACAATTTTAGTTCACTGAAGAAGAGGTCTCAGTAGCTACCACCCTCTATTAAAGGGACCTATTCTTCTCTATTAATGATACCACCACTTTCACATAGGTATTGAAGGAATTATAGTATAATCCCTCACAAAAAAGTATATAAAACATAAATTGAGGGTGGCCTAACCGATCCTTCAACCCTTCCAAGGGGGTCATTGAAACTACAATCCAAATATCCCTCCAAACTTCTTTCCCCATCAACTGGTTGAATGATATATACCCCATGCCTTTATCCAATCCCATCTTGGGAATGGGACTATATTATTAGACTAGGTCTCTTGGAGAAAGATTCATGATCATGGTCTTTAACAAAGCGGGAAGGGAATATGCCTCAACATTGGTTAACCTAGTGAGAGAAACCCCTAAGGGAGAAGGTTCTAGAGCCACTGAATTTCAGGGTGAAGAAAATAAAAAGAGACGAAAAAGGGTTTATCAGTCACATGATAAATGTTATGATATCACTAAATAACCAATGGATATGACTTATGTTAGAAACATACCTTTCTCAATCATGTTGTTGGCGATGCCCGTTGATCAAACCCATCCTCGGGTAAAGAGGTGACACTCAATTGTGACGAGTGACTTCATGTATCCTTCGATGATTTTTTTGAATATGTGCTTCACTCTCAACCCTTGAGGGTTGTAGGAAAAAAAGGTAATATCATGAGACATGACACAAAGTAAATAAAATTTCTAGTTTTTGAAGAATTTTTCAAATTCTATAAAACTCACCTCCATCAAAGAAAATTCAGTAACAAAATAGCAACTTATATCAGGGTCGTACAAAATAACATTTTCTAATTTCATGACCACTGAGACATCAGTAGAAGGCAATGAGAATGACTGAATTGGCACCTTATCCACCTTTGATTCTTGGTGGGCTGGGCCGAACATTGAAGCGTCTTCCAATGAAACTGAACGCTCATCTAGATCCCTAGAAGTGGATACATTCTCCTCTAAGTGATCTTGGAGGGGATACACATTATTTATAAGTTAGGATGTTTTGATGAAGTATCCCATATCAAAAAAAGAGTATAATGACACACTTACTTGAGGATTCCATGGGAGAATGATTTGATAACTCAGAATGATGTGTTTTCCTCTTCCCATCCATGGAGGCCCCCTAGACAGTGTTGAAGCAAAGTTGTTTACACTAGAAGTGGAAATATACACCCTCATCTAGTATATTCGACCCACAAATCCCTCATCATCAGTCCCTTAGTCACTGTCAAATTCATTTCCAATAGCCGTACTATGGGGTGAATATTTAGGGGACATAAAAATTGGATGGTCATATGTAGCTTCCCAATGTGTCAACATAAGCATAAATGATGTCAATATGGTTACAATGGAACCATGAACCTTTAAACATAGTAGTAATTTTAGCCTTACCGCTAATGGGATATCCATGTTCATCCACAACTATTTGCGATGTACCATAAGCCATGATATGGTGAAGAAGATGTGAATAAAAAATATAATCCTTGACACTTTGCATCATTATGTCAAATTCTATGAATAAGAACCTAAAATCTTCAGGAAGGACTTTGAAAATGATACCTAGAGGGGTAGTGACATGAGAAAAATCCTCCAAAGGTAACTCTAACTAGCAATGTCTGGCCCAGAGCTAAGCCTCTGAGTTCAATGTTCTATAATATGTCAACTATTAAGATTCAAAAGTAAATAATAACTCTAGTTCATTCTCCCCATCTGTCACTAAATGTTTTTAGCAGTATCAGTTTGTGATCTTACTAGAAATATACAATGAATTATTTACTTATGGGATTCCTTAGAGGCTGTTGGTTTTCTCAATTCCAATTGCTTGTGAGGACTTATATTGTCCTTGGAAATCGATGGTAACTCAGAATCTTTGATTACCAATTAGGAAAAATTCTCATTGGGATATGACTGAATCCAAACCTCACCATAATTTCAAGACAAAAAAAATTCTACATCATGGGGAGGTATTTTTGTCTTAGTATGAGTCTCCTCCCAGGTAAAAATTAGCCAAAATTAGTGAGCTATTTTCAGATGATTCTCATATCGAACATAAATATATTGAGTACATCTCAATTGGACACATTGGAACTGATGGATAAATAAGAAGGGGGCCTACCATTCTCATAGAAGGTCCCTATAAATATAGGTGGAAATGATTCCATCACAAAGGGACATCATATAGTCTCAGGCCTTAAGAATAGCCTCATAGGTATCAACCATGTGACCCATCATCACTAGCCCACAAGATATGAAGGAGAAATAATCATAACGTCTCATATAAGCCCTAACACCTAGATCCGTTAGTGTAAAAGGTTTTACCTCACATATACACTATATGTATGGTTTTAATTGAATGTCGGGGGTACCCTATGTCACATAAATGACTTATTTGAAAGTTAAATTACATTTAATTTCCTTTCATGCTTTGTTTTGAGGGTTTCCCAAAAATTTATGGAGGAATGGGTAGGTTTTATGAATTGGGCCAAACCGTGAGCCCAATTCCAGATTTAAAAATAAATTTTGATTCCTTTATAACTCCTTTATTTTTCAACATTTTTCATCCATTCCAGTTCCTAATTTTCACTCCCTGACCTTTTAAGACCACCATATTAATTTGTACCATTTATAAATCCATAAACATGGTGGATATGGGTTTTTGTTTAAGGGATTGGGCCTGCCCGAAAGCCCATTTTCTTCATTGAAAATAAATATTAATTCTTTAATATCTCCTTCACTATTTGCATTTGTTCGGTGATTCCAACTCTCACCTAATCCCACTTACCTAAGGCACGGCCCCATTCCCTCATCCAACTATTTGGAGCACGATAGAATTGCTAAAATGGTCTAAACTTCTCTGGATTTCAGAAATCATCCAGATTTGGAGAGGTAAATTGATCCTTTCATAACTCCTTCTATTTTTACTCTTTTCCCCCCATTCCAGTTCCTACAAGATCTCATAATATTTTTTAGAACCTCTCATTAATGGTTGTATGTTCTCAAATTTAGATGTTGGTGGATTTTGGGTCATTTTATTCAAGATTATTTTGGGTATGTGTTTCTCTCTTCAATTCCTACCTTCTCTTTAGGGTCTCCTCCAACTTTCATTTATTTATAGAGTTCCTAGAAGTTAGTTTTAATACCTAGAGTTTTATTTGGGGTATGTTTGGTAAAATATCATGGTTTAGGGTTCATTTTCACATCCTTGTGGTGCGGTGGAGGTGCGGTTTAGTTTTCGCACCAAGATTCAAGGGTTTTGACTCAAAAGGTAGGTGGTTCCATGTGTAAAAAATTATTGACGAGTTAGCTTGATGTATTTAACTATTTTTTATATTACGCATATGTTTGGTGTGGTGAAAAAACGTTTTATGATTGATTTGGTTATGATTTAAATATTATAGTCGCTTTTTAACTTGAAATTGGGTGTTTTCATGTGTAACTCGTGGGGTTTTATTTGGGTGCAGTATATAACTTATAAAATTGGTTTATTAAATCTTTTTTGGCTGGACAATTCTGGTTTGGTATTTTATTAGTGTCATGTTGTCCTAAAATAAAGGTTTTTGAATAGGTTTGATGTGTAAAACATTGTTATACTTCTTGATGTCATTTTATGAAAATGTGTGTTTTCATTTGTATCTTTTGTGGTATTATTCAAAGTTATTTTATAACTCTTGAATGTGTTTTTATAAATGTATCTATGGCTGCAAATTATATTTTTTATAGAAATTGGTATGGTTTTGGTCTTAAATGGGTGTTTTGAAATGGGATTTGTGTGCAAGACATAGTTACACCCCTTGAGTTGTTTTAGGAATATTGTGAATGTTTTGTTTGGTTAAAGAAAGATGATGAAAAAATGTATATGTACTATATGGGGTGTGTGTTCACCTAATATGGGTTTTGGAAAGGTATGGTGTTTATTTAAGATTTCAAATATTTTATTAGAATGTTTTATAAAGTGCTGAAATGTTTTAGAAAATGGAAAAAGAGATGAAAAACATGGTTGTAGGCTATTTTGTGTGAGTCTTTTGTAAAAATTGAGTTTTGTTGATGAAAGAGGTATTATATGTTATTTGAGTGGGCTGTTATGTGAGTTATAATGTCTTGAAATGGTTTATAAAAATTATTTAAAGGATTTGTGGAAGTGTTAATGAAAATTGAAGAGTGTTGTGGGCTATTTTTGAGTGAGTCAGATTTCAATATCAATTTGAATGAAAATTGTACTTTTGTGACTTTTGTGGTATACATGTGGGATATTTGGTGAATTTTTGATATGGAAATGATATTTTCATATGCAATGTGTATTTATTGACTTGTAGAACTTGTTTGAGCACAAAGGGAAAACCCGAGTATCTAGGTGGGTGGACGTGTACTAGTATGCTAGTGAATACATGGGGTTTGACATCAGTTTCACTTAGCAAGATTGACACTTACAACTTTAACTAAACTATGATGATGATTATTGGGAACCACTAGGTTATGGGTATGTTCCCTACTAGTGGCTCGTGCACGAGAACAGATATTTGTGATGATTACTCTCACCGAGATACGAGGTACCTTGGACCCACATCTATCTAGTGCCTAGGGGTTATTTTTCATTGCTTGTGCTCACAGGATATTTTGTGCTTTCCATTGGAATACAGTATGAGAGGCTGGAAAATTCAGTATCTATGGTATTTTTTAAATGTTTTTATTCTCTAAATTATCCCACCTGAAAACTGTTTTTATTTAATGTTGCGTCTTTTAGAAATTTTAACTAGCATCTCATGTTTTTGAAAACTTGCATGCTTTTCGTCATTAAATGTTTATTACATGGAATCTATTAGTGGTGGTATCCTATTGGACTTTGGCTCACACCCTACTTACACCCTTGGGTGTAAGTAGACTTAGTTATTTTTTTGACGCAGGTTGGGTACAGTTTTTAGTTCCAGCGGTTCAAGTTTCTGGCAGGTCCTTGGTGGTGAAGTCTTGTGGAGATGTATTAAGGGTGGTTCCCCTTTCTATGAGGGTTCTTGGGATGTACTTATTTGGTTTTGTACCATTTTAATAGTCTTTAAACATATTTTTAACTTATGTAATTCAGTTCTGAAATTTTGTAAATGACGGTTTTAGTTGAAAAATCCAGATTTGTTTTATTGAGTTTGTTTGTTGTTTAATGTTTATAAAATCAGGTAAATCGTTCCCAATTATCATTATATGATACCCAGGCACTTTTGATAGCCCGTGGGGATTGGGAACGCCCTCGGGCCTTGTCACAGGCCTAGTTTGGTGCCGGTTTCAGTGGCGATCATATTTGGTTTGTGGCAAAATGGTATCAAAGGAGGTTCAGGTTAACTCTTTGGGTCATGTTATTTGGGGAAGAGTCAGGATAACATGGAGTTAGGATTGTAGGGACTTGGTATTCTAGTTATGGGTAGTCTTCCTGATCACCAAACCTTATGACATGATTCATGTTTCCAAGGGAAGTCAGGATTTATCTAATTCCATTGGTTTTCTTGGTTTGATGATGGTTAGGGGAAATGAAAAGAGATTTGGGTTAATGGTATCAGTGAGATCGTAGGGCCAAGAAATCCATGTGGGGACAAGGATCTTCCCTAGAACACTCTCTGTGATAGTGAAGTGATTGGAATATGTTCGCCAACCATATGTCCAAGTTACCCACTGAAACTAGTTTCCTCTTGCATTGTCTTGTGTTCTTTAGTTTTGAAATCTTGGAACTTTGGTTTTAAAGTGACATTTTTTTAAGAAGTGTAAAGTTTTTGTGAATTTATTTTCAAATAAATATTTAATGGTTTGATTTATGAAATGGTGGAACTGAATTTTCAGAATTATATTCAAATGGAAAATGGTGTTCTTACACCTATTTTTAAAATTAGAAGCTATACTGAAGTTGGTTTTGAAAAAGTGTTTCCAATAGAATTTTCTAAATAACAAAATGGTGTTTTAATGGGATAAGATTATATGAAATTGATGTAAATAACTTGAAAGAGAGTTTTCATTCGAATGATTGGGCCTTTCTGAAAAGTTTTTTTGAATGCGGTAATTTGGGTTTGGTATATTGGTTGGCGGTTTTGAGAAATAGGATGTGTTGGTTTACCGTTTTGGTTTTGAAAAGTGGAAAGAATCTTTGTTTTAACCATTGGTGTTTCTTTGAGCGACCACGTGCATGGGGTTATATGGAATTATGGATGGTTGATGGCATGACTGGATGAGTGCCGAGACGGATATGAAGAGGGTGCCCGATGTGGCACAAAAACATGCATGTGTGAGTCCCATTGGGTACCATTGGTGGACATGATTACCGTTGAACTGTTTGTTTTAAAAGAAATGGTTTAAAAAAAATTATTTCCTGATGAATTGTTTAGGATGGTTTGTATTATGGTTTTCTGAAAATGTTGATGTTGTGGGATGTTTTGAGAATAAGAACCCCACCTGTTTGAACTGTGTTTTGGATTTGTGTTTGGTCGGAAATATAACGACCCATACTTTACATACATTGTTAATACTTTAAAATTGAAGCATACTTATTACAACATATAAAAAAACCACGAAAGGACCGTATAGGTATAGTGTCTTTAGAAACTCGGAAACATAAACAACTGGTTCATAAAGCATCTACAATGTCTCCCATTTATTTCATCATATCTATAGTCCCTTTTGGAATATCTTCCTTAATAACCTTCTTCCTGACCTGGGGAAAGAAAACATACGAAAGGGTGAGCTCAAATTCTCAGTAAGGGTAAACAAAAGAAATATCAATCCCATCATATTCATAAGAACATAACTTTTGGAAATCTTAACCTACAAAAGAGAGCATAATTTCATAACATGGGATAAATCATAGTAGTGAAATGTAATCCCAATAATCATAACTTAAAACATGAAACTTTGTGGCATACACACATAATCATATATAATCATTTCTTATTAGTCAAGACTCATTGCCAAGACTATCTTAGTGGACAAAGTCCATTTCTGAACCGAGTTCACTCCTCATTTCAGTCATGTTTCACTGAACCGGTATAACCTACCGTTCCATCCATGTCTATCTCATGAGATATAGAATATTTACCCAATGCATTGGAGGGAGATATAGGTCCCACCCATCTCATAATGATACCATTCTTATGTGTGCCACAAAATCATAAACCATACATCATAGCATAACCCATGTAATAAAAATGGGATTCTT
This sequence comes from Viscum album, assembly GCA_963277665.1. NCBI lineage: Eukaryota > Viridiplantae > Streptophyta > Magnoliopsida > Santalales > Viscaceae > Viscum > Viscum album. Next base: position 113,293,883 of record OY728125.1, on the reverse strand, counting down.
AAACAACATGACATCATAAAACAATTCATATAAGGTAAAGGAATTCATAAAAATATTTCCATCACAACATAATCAAATCGATGTAATAATAGGGATAGAAATAGAACCCTTTATTATCTTATATGGAAAATAATTTTGATAAAACACTTAAACTCCATTCTTGAGGAAAATATCCTTTCTACTTCAAAAACATTTCCCTTTCTTAACATGTCTTACAATTTTAAACTAAAAGAAGTTGATTAAAAATAAACATGAAAACTTGTAAAGGAAGCTTCTTGGAAATAATGTTTTAAAAATCCATTCATGCCGTATAAGTTAAAAAAACATTCTTCTCGTACTTTTGTCGGAAAAGTCAAAAAAGTACCTCATACGAAAAACGAAAAAAGATTCCTTTCATATATTTTACTAAAAACTCACCGAAGGGTAAAATATGATTTAAACAATTGTAGTTGAATGGAAATAATATTACATATTGAGGAAACATGGATGTGGATGATAAAATACACCACAGTAAATACTAAAGTATAAACAATCTCGGATAAAAATGAGATTGTGATATTTCCCTTACTTTAGGTCCGTTTTTCTTCGTAAGTGTCTGAACCTCCTGTATAATGATTTAAATAATGTTATTGACTTATTCCAGAATCATACTTATTTTTATGATATCATATATGGTTATTTTCTAAGCTTCTTAGTAGTAAATTTCATTGCTACTTGTTATTCGGGTGTTTATAACTTTTTGTTCTTATGCGTGTTTTGTCGAATAAATTCTTATTCTTGTCTTTAGGTTATAGATACCTCATTTCCAGAATGGTATTAGTGTAATATATATCATATTCATTCATTCAATTCATTTATATAATCATTATGAAATGAAGATCATGTAGAACGAGTCGCATCACATCGTGGAGACGGTATTCCGTACGTACGCACGAGTGATGATATCATTACTATGATCGTGGAATTCTATTGGAGTGTATTTATACTATTTCAGAATCAGTATCACTTTATAATAGTCATATATAATCATTATTTACCCCATTATACCCATCCAAGTAAGGTGGTGGTGGAAAATAGATTACACCACGTCGTGGAGACGGTATTCCGTACGTACGCACGCGCGGTGATTTCATTTTCCGTAGGATGGATAGATGGTGAAATATGGTTGTTTCATACTTATAATAACATATCAGTATATGAGTGATACTGATGTTATTACTTCATAATGAAACAACTAAATAAGAAGAAGTGGAAGAAGAAATAATGATGAAAGAATCGGTAACGGACATTACCTCTTCTTTGAAGTGCTTCTTTGAGACCATCTTTTAGGGCACTACAATTTGTCTTTGAAGAATACTAGGACCTCTAGGATGTCTCTAGGGAAGTGTAGAGGAGGAATTTTCAGGGTTTGGCCAATCTTGAAGGCTCAAAGTGGTGTGAGGAAGCGGGGGAGGAGGTGCCCTTTTATAAGGGAGGAGAGGGGCACCTTTGGGAAAACTAAACATATAATTTTATTATAAAGTCAAGTTCGGTTTTAAATAGCTCCAAATTGATATATTTCGAGGCTAAGGTAGGGATGGGTCGAAATACTCTCAGCCAATAGAATTTAGAGAAGTTTAGGTTCCTATTTTAACCTTATCATTTAGATTTAACAATAAGTTAAATAAGTTTACTTTTACCATGTTTTCTTGCGTTCTTATACTATAAGGTTAATAAACTTACTATAAGAAGCCAAACGAACCCCAAGTTGTTTATTATTAATATATATATCCTTATCTAAGTCATTTGGCCGAACCTTATATTTTTATGAATAAAATAACAATTACTAATATAATATTTGTTTTAAAAACTATTTTATGTCAATTTTGACACTATTTAGTAATTGATTTTTGTGAAAATCATAACAGAATTATTAGTTCGAACCAAGTTAATTAAATAAATAGTAACATGTCATATTAACCTAGAAAATTAGTTTAATTCATAAAAAGTCTCAAATTACATTTATTTTGGTGTTTATAACATTAATTATGTCAATAGTTCATTAATAAGATAATTACTGCATCATCTTTGTGTCATAATTAAATTAAATTATTTAATGTCTAAAAATTACAGATAAAATACCATTATGCAGGAAATCTTTTTAGATTTCTAATTAATAATTATAGTCGAATTTATCTTATGTATAACCCCATATTAAAAATTATTTACTTATTAAACTTTGATTTTAACTATTTTAACCATTTTTTAAATAAATTAATAATAAATGTCGTAATCTAATCCAAGTGGGCCTAAATGGTCATATTTTATTCCTAAGTTTGTTTTTGGTCGAATTACACTTATCCAATAGAATTAGGATATGTTTTAGGGTAATAATAATATCATCTTTACGCTTAATTACCCTATTTACTTTTAACCGTGGTAAAAAAAAGTAAAAAGTTATTATTCACCAAAAAATTATTTTCATCTCATTGAACCACATTTTACTTACTGAAATTATCCGTGTCTCTCAGATTTTTGAAATTCCACTCACAGAAGCGGTAAAATTAAGTTTTATGAAAAATTTAGTTTTTTAACTACCACTTAGTGGTTTCACTATTCATCAAAAATTGAAAGTTTTCAGAAAAATACCAAAATTTCACCCTAGGCTAATTTCGATATTCCGAATCCAAAAATGAAGTCCATTTTGAAAAATAAAATTTATAAAATTTAAAAAAGTGGTTATTACTATTCATAATGGCTAGTTTTAATAATATTTTAATAGCATATTGTTGTTTAGTGAAACTCGGTATTGCGTACGACGCAAGATATCGAGGAAGGTCGCGATTTCGTGTAAAGAAAGACAAGCAAGTGTTGTGTAGAAAAAGATTCCTTTGATGATTTATATAACATAAAAGTCTCAGGTGTTACATTCTACCCCCCTTAAAATGAATTTCGCCGTCGAAATTCGTCACTTTGTAACAAACAGATGAGGATATCTCTCCCTCATCATATCCTCAAGCTCCCATGTAGCTTCTTCTAATTGGTGGTTCCTCCATAAAACTTTCACCAATCGAGTGGTCTTGTTTCGTAGGACTTTTTCGCTACGATCCAGAATCTCTATTGGTTGTTCTTCATAAGAAGGATCTTGCTCCAGCTGTACAACTTCTGAGCTAAGTACATGTGAAGGATCAGGTATGTACTTTCTCAGGAGAGATACATGGAACACATCGTGTACTTGAGAGTGATTCGGTGGAAGCGCCAATCGGTAAGCTACCTTCCCAACACGATCCAGTATTTCTAAAGGACCAATATATCTAGGGCTCAACTTCCCCTTCTTTCCAAATCTCATGACTCTCTTCCAGGGAGATATTCGTAAGAACACGTTATCACCCACTTCAAACTCTAGGTCTTTTCTTCGGTTTTCGGCATAACTTTTCTGTCGACTCTGAGCTGTTCTTATGTGTTGTTGAATATATCTGAACTTTTATGCCATTTCATCAACGAGATCAGGTCCTAATAGCTTTCTTTCCCCAACTTCATCCCAGCAAGTTGGAGACCTGCATTTCTTTCCATAGAGAGCTTCATAAGGAGCCATCTGAATACTAGAGTGAAAGCTATTATTATAAGAAAATTCCACCAAAGGTAGGTGCTGATCCCAACCACCTTTGAAATCCATAGAGAAAGCTCTCAACATATCTTCTAGAGTTTGAATTGTTCTCTCAGACTGACCGTCTGTCTGAGGATGATAAGCAGTGCTGAAACTCAACTCTTTATCCAGAGTATACTGAAGACTTCGCCAGAACATCGAGGTAAATCTCAGATCCCAATCAGATATAATAGAAAGTGGTACTCCATGCAATCTTACCACTTCCTTTACATATATCCTGGCAAGCTGATCCAGAGAGAAATCTTCTCTAATAGCAATGAAGTGTGCAGACTTTGTAAGACGATCAACTATGACCCAGATAACATTATTGGAATTGGATGTTTTAGGAAGTCCTGTGAAAAAAATCCATAGTGATGTTTTCCCATTTCAATTCGGGTATGGGTAATGGTTGTAACATCCCCTTAGACTTTTGTCTCTCATCTTTAACTTGTTGACAAACCAAGCATCGAGAGACATATTCAGAAACATCTCTTTTCATGCCATCCCACCAGAAGTACTCTTTCAGGTACCTATACATCTTCGTGCTTCCAGTATGAATAGAGAATGAAGAACTATGAGCCTCATCCAGCAGATCCTTATTTAATTCGGGGATGGGAGGAACACAAACCCGATTCCTGAACTTTATTATCCCATCCCAATCAAGGTTGAATTCAGGAACATTTCTCACCTTATTTTGTAACTCGAAATCTTCTTTCTGTGCCTCTTTAATCTTCGCATGTATAGATGGTTGAACATTCATTTGAGAAAGATATGATTTTTCCCCTTCCATTATAATTCCAAGATCCATCCTTTGTAAATCCATAAATATTGGATCTTTTGTGATCCTCATCATGGATAAACTGTCATGGTCTTGTCGACTTAATGCATCTGCCACCTTGTTTGCTTTCCCAGGGTGGTAATGGATTGAGCAGTCGTAATCCTTAATCAGCTCCAACCATCTTCTTTGACGCATATTCAGCTCCTTTTATGTGAAAATATACTTTAAACTTTTATGATCAGTATAAATATCACACCTTTCACCATAAAGATAATGGCTCCAAATATTTAATGCAAAGATTACCGCAGCTAACTCCAAATCATGTGTTGGGTAATTTTGCTAATGGATTTTCAACTGTCGTGAGGTGTAAGCTATCACCATATCATTTTTCATAAGAACACACCCCAATACCTTCTTGGATGCATCACTATAGATCACAAACCTTTCTCCACTACAAGGCAGTGTGAGAACAGGTGCACTGGATAACCTTCTTTTCAACTCCTTGAAATTCCCTTCACATTCCTCCGTCCAGACAAACTTAACTCCATTCCGAGTCAACTTGGTGAGTGGATTAGATAACCGTGAAAAATCTTTCACAAAACGTCGATAATATCCATCCAAACCAAGAAAACTTCAGATCTCAGTTACTATTGTTGGTCTCAACCATCTTTCGATAACCTCTGTTTTTGCTGGATCCACAGATATCCCCTCTTTTGAGATTATGTGACCCAAAAATGAAACTTTTTGAAGCCAAAATTCACACTTGGTAAATTTTGTATAAATCTTCTCCTTTCTCAGGGTCTTCAATATAATTCTCAAGTGATCTTCATGTTCTTCCTTGTTCATTGAATAGACAAGAATATCGTCTATAAAGACTACCACAAATTGATCAAGATATTCTCTAAAGATTCTATTCATCACATCCATGAAGATAGCAGGGGCATTAGTAAGACCAAATGGCATAACTATAAATTCATAGTGTCCATACCTTGTACGGAAAGCCGTCTTTGGTATATACTCCCTTTTGACCCTTAATTGATGATACCCTGAATGAAGATCAATCTTGGAAAAGTATTGAGCTCCGCGTAGTTGGTCAAATAAGTCATCAATGCGTGGGAGAGGATATTTGTTCTTGATAGTGATCTTTTTAAGTTCTCAATAATCAATGCAGAGTCTCATTGATCCATCTTTCTTCTTAACAAATAGGACAGGTGCTCTCCAAGGTGATGCACTAGGGCGTATGAATCCCTTATCAAGATTCTCTTGGAGTTGCTTCTTCAATTCCTGCAACTCAATTGGGGCCATTCTATAAGGTGTCTTTGAAATAGGCAAAGCACCCGGTACGAGTTCTATTGAAAATTCAACTTCACGATTTGGTAGAAGACCTGGTAATTTCTCCGGAAAGACACCATCAAACTCCCGTACAAAGGGCATATTCTTATTCGTGAGTTTCTCACCAACCATTTGAGATAAATAACCTTCATTTAGTGGAATCAAGACCCATAAGGTAGAAGAAATTTCCACTGGAAGGTTATGTTCATCCTTGCATTGATAGATGATCATAGATTGATCTGGAATATGAAATGTGACTTCCCTTCTTTGGAAATTGATATGAGCTCCATATAAAGAAAGCCAATCCATGCCAAGAATCACATTAAATTCCACTATAGGAAGGATCACAAGATTTGCCGGAAGCACTTTCCCACAAACTTCGATCGGAGAAGAATTATAAACTTTTGATGCGACTGTTGTGCCATTAGGTGTTGTCATAGCTAACTCAACATCTAATTGATGAGGTAATACGGTGATACCCTTAGAAAATACTTCAGAAATAAAATAGTGGGTGGATCCAGAATCAAATAAAACATTTGCTACTTTAGAGTGGATGGTATGTGTACCTTTCACCACATCGTTATCGTACTCCATATCGCTGATACAAATTGCATGTGACTTTCCTTTGTCTTTATCCTTAAGAGTTTGTTGACGTCGACCATCATCATCAACCCTTGGATTTGGGCATTTATTGTCATAATGCCCCATCTCCTTGCACTTGAAACATTGAAGTGTAGTAGGTTCATTCTGTGAATCCCTTCCTTTGTTTGCATCATTAGACATCTTCTTCCCATCATCGCAGCATTCAAATGCCCGATGACCTTCCTTTCCACATTTGAAACATTTACTTGTCCCTTTAAGACAACTCCCTCCATGTTTCTTTCCACACATTGAGCATAAGGGAAAGCTCATCTTCTTTTCAGTGTGCTCTTTAGATTTTCCTTTGAATTCAATTTTCCTCTTCTTATCAAACCCATATGACTGATGGGTTACTCCAATCTCCATCTCATCTTTGAGAGCACATCGATCGATTTCCTCATAGCTATTGAAGTACCTTATGGATAATGCCCTTCGAAGACTAGGTTTTAAGCCACTAATGAATCGATCGATCTTACTCTCAGGTTGGATAATAATACCAGAAGCGTACCTTGCAAGTCTTGTAAAATTTGCTTCATAGGTACCAATAGATTCATCATCCTTTTTCTTCAGTTCAAGAAACTCTTTCTCCATCTTTGTTCGGAGAATACGAGGGAAGTACTTATTGAAAAATAAGTTCTTGAATTCGTCCCATTCCATGGACTCAATTTCATCCCTTTGCCTCGTATTCTTAATAAGATTCCACCATTTATCAGTATCTCCTTCCAAACGATACACTGCTAGGATGACTTTATCATGTTCAGAACATTGAAGAACTGAAAATATCTTTTCAGTAGTACTAATCCATTGTTCAACAACTAGTGGATCAGCAGACCCGCTGAAAGAAGGTGGATGTTGCCTCATGAAGGATTCAACAGAATGTTGCTCCTTCCTTTGCTCGTTTGGAAGTTCTGCATGATTCATAGCTTGAGAAAGTTGTGTGAGCATGGATACAAGATTTTTAATTCCATCTCCCATAACATTTGGTTGCTCAGGGGGACAATCATTTCATTGCCTATCGCATTCCGCATTAACACGATTCCTTCAGGTTCCAGCCATTGACTAAAACCAAGAAGAATAGTGTGAGCAACACAAAATATAATAGGAAAACCACATAATCAAGAATAAAATTTCACACATAAGTTCTTATCCTAGGTTATTCATGGCCATTTCTAAAACACTAAGATTGTGTTCTATGCTTAGAATTATCCTTAGGGTTCTTACTAAGGCTTTTACATCCTAGTTTCTAAAGGTTGACTATACCTTTCCTTTGATACCAACTATAACGACCCATACTTTACATACATTGTTAATACTTCAAAATTGAAGCATACTTATTACAACATATAACAAAACCACGAAAGGACCATATAGGTATAGTGTCTTTAGAAACTGGGCAACATAAACAACTGGTTCATAAAGCGTCTACACTATCTCCCATTTATTTCATCATATCTATAGTCCCTTTTGGCATATCTTACTTAATAACCTTCTTCCTGACCTGGGGAAAGAAAAAATACGAAAGGGTGAGCTCAAATTCTCAGTAAGGGTAAACAAAAGAAATCAATCCCATCATATTCATAAGAACATATCTTTTGGAAATCTTAACCTGCAAAAGAGAGCATAATTTCATAACATGGGATAAATCATAGTAGTGGAATGTAATCCCAATAACCATAACTTAAAACATGAAACTTTGTGTCATACACACATAATCATAGAGAATCATTTCTTATTAGTCAAGACTCATTTCCAAGACTATCTTAGTGGACAAAGTCCATTTCTGAACCGAGTTCACCCCTCGTTTCAGTCCTGTTTCACTGAACCGGTATAACCTACCATTCCAGACATGTCTATCTCATGAGATATAAAATCTTTACCCAATGTATTGGAGGGAGATATAGGTCCCGCCCATCTCATAATGATACTATTCTTATGTGTGCCACAAAATCATAAACCATACATCATAGCATAACCCATGTAATAAAAATGGGACTCTTAAACAACATGACATCCTAAAACAATTCATATAAGATAAAGGAATTCATAAAAATATTTCCATCACAACGTAATCAAATCCATGTAATAATAGGGATATAAATAGAACCCTTTATTATCTTATATGGAAAATAATTTTGATAAAACACTTGAACTCCATTCTTCAGGAAAATATCCTTTCTACTTCAAAAACATTTTCCTTTCTTAACATGTCTTACAATTTTAAACTAAAAGAAGATGATTAAAAATAAACTTGAAAACTTGTAAAGGAATCTTCTTGTAAATAATATTTTAAAAATCCATTCATGCGGTATAATTTAAAAAAAACATTCTTCTCGTACTTTTGTCAGAAAAGTCAAAAAAGTACCTCGTACGAAAAATGACAAAAGATTCCTTTCATATCTTTTACTAAAAACTCACCGAAGGGTAAAATAGGATTTAAACAATTGTAGGTGAATGTAAATAATATTACATATTGAGGAAACATGGATGTGGATGATAAAATACACCCCATTAAATACTAAAGTATAAACAATCTCGGATAAAAATGAGATTGTGATATTTCCCTTACCTTAGGTCCGTTTTGCTTCGTAAGTGTCCGAACCTCCTGTATAATGATTTAAAAAATGTTATTGACTTATTCCAGAATCTTAATTATTTTTATGATATCATATATGGTCATTTTCTTAGCTTCTTAGTAGTAATATTTCATTTCTACTTGTTATTCGGGTGTTTATAACTTTTTGTTCTTATGCGTGTTTTGTCGAATAAATTCTTATTCTTATCTTTAGGTTATAGATACATCATTTCCAGAATAGTATTAGTGTAATATATATCATATTCATTCATTCAATCCATTTATATAATCATTATGAAATGAAGATCATGTAGAACGAGTCACATCACATCGTGGAGACGGTATTCCGTACGTACGCACGAGTGATGATATCGTTCCTATGATCGTGGAATTGTATTGGAGTGTATGTATACAATTTCAGAATCAGTATCACTTTATAATAGTCATATATAGTCATTATTTACACCATTATACCCATCCAAGTAAGGTGGTGGTGGAAAATAGATTACACCACGGTGTGGAGACGATATTTTGTACGTACGCACGCAAGGTGATTTATTTTTCCATAGGATGGATAGATGGTGAAATAGGGTTGTTTCATACTTATAATAACATATTAGTATATGAGTTATACTGATGTTATTACTTCATAATGAAACAACTAAATAAGAAGAAGAAGTGGAAGAAGAAATAAAGATGAAAGAATCGGTAACGGACATTACCTCTTCTTTGAAGTGCTTCTTTGAGACTTTCTTTTAGGGCACTAAAATTGATCTTTGAAGAAGACCAGGACCTCTAGTATGTCTCTAGGGAAGTGTAGAGGAGGAATTGGCAGGGGTTGGCCGAGCTTGAAGGCTCAAAGTGGTGTGATGAAGAGGGGGAGGATGTGCCCTTTTATAAGGGAGGAGAGGGGCACCTTTGGGAAAACTAAAAATATTATTTTATTATAAAGTCAATTTCGGTTTTAAATAGCTCCTAATTGATATATTTCGAGGCTAAGGTGGGGATGGGTCGAAATAATCTCATATAATAGAATTTAGACAATTTTAGGTTCCTATTGTAACCTTATCATTTAGATTTAACAATAAGTTAAATAAGTTTACTTTTACCATGTTTTCTTGTGTTCTTATACTATAAGGTTAATAAACTTACTATAAGCAGCCAAACGAACCCCAAGTTGTTTATTATTAATATATATAACCTTACCTAAGTCATTTGGCCGAACATTAGATTTTTAGGAATAAAATAACAATTACTAATATAATATTTGTTTTAAAAACTATTTTATGTCAATTTTGACACTATTTAGTAATTGATTTTTGTGAAAATCATAACAGAATTATTAGTTCTAAAAAAGTTAATTAAATCAATAATAACATGTCATATTAACCTATAAAATTAGTGTAATTCATAAAAAGTCTATAATTACATTTATTTTGGTGTTTATAACATTAATTATGTCAATATTTTATTAATAAGATAATTACTGCATCATCTTTGTGTCATAAATAAATTAACTTATTTAATTTCTAAAAATTACAAATAAAATACCATTATGTAGGAAATATTTTTATCTTTATAATGAATATTTATAGTCTAATTTATCTTATGTATAACCCCATATCAAAAATTATTTACTTATTAAACTTTGATTTTATCTATTTTAACCCTTCTTTAAATAAATTAATAATAAATGTCCTAATCTAATCCAAGTGGGCCTAAATGGTCATATTTTATTACTAAGTTTGTTTTTGGTCGAATTACACTTATCCAATAGAATTAGGACATGTGTTAGGGTAATAATAATATCATCTTTACCCTTAATTACCCTATTTACTTTTAACCGTGGTAAAAAAAAGTAAAAAGTTACTATTCACCAAAAAATTATTTTCATCTCATTGAACCACATTTTACTTACTGAAATCAACCGTGTCTCTCGGATTTTTGAGATTCCACTCACAGAAGTGGTAAAATTATGTTTTATGAAAAATTCATTTTTTTAACTACCACTTAGTGGTTTCACTATTCATCAAAAATTGAAAGTTTTCAGAAAAATACCAAAATTTCACCCTAGGCTAATTTCGATATTCCGAATCCAAAAATGAAGTCCATTTTGAAAAATAAAATTTATAAAATTTCAAAAATTTGTTATTACTATTCATAATGTCTAGTTTTAATAATATTTTAATAGCATATCATTGTTTAGTGAAACGCGGTATTGCGTACAACGCAAGCTATCGAGGAAGTTCGCGATTTCGTGTAAAGCAAGCCAAGAAAGTTTTGTGTAGAAAAATATTCCTTTGATGATTTATATAACATAAAAGTCTCAGGTGTTACAGGAAAGCTGTGTTGTAGGGACGGTTAGTGGTCTCTTCTGAGAATTGTTTTGGGATGCTTTTACGGTGTTTCCATTCATGTGTTTGGATCTAGTTTGTGGTATATCTCGACCAATAGACCATCTTGGTTGGGTCCTTAGGTTTAATCGTTGGATAAGGTATACCCCCATTAAGGGTTAGTGCACAATTGAAGTGAAAACTGGATTGTTTCTCCATTCGAAGACCCTCCATTTGATCAATATAAGGAATATTTTTATTGAGATTTATAGATTGAGTCTACACCCTTTCCTTTCTTGGTTTTGTGTATCCTCTTGTAGTGGGAGGGTGATCATGGGAGGTTGAAAGAGACCTTAGCCTCTTATGTTTCCTGATTTTCTGAAGGTGGAAGTGGTCTGGGGTTGTTATCATGGATGAGTATCTAGATGTTGTCTAAGAGGTCCTCTCATTCCTTCATAGTATATTCGAAGAAGGAGTTCACAATAAACTACCAGTGTGGGAAATCTGGTCATGAGAGGATATTGTGGCCACATTCTAGAGTTCTGTGTTGTTTGGGGATGTTGTGTAAGGTCCCACTCCATCCATTGTTTATATCAGTTGCAATGGTCATGTTCGATGAAACCTTGTGATTTCGTGCCTTCGATTGAATTTAAAGGTGAAAGTCATGCAATCCTCTGAGAGTATAATTATGTTGGGAGAATTTCTCCCTTGGAAAAACCTAAAAATATTCAATTTTTGAGGAAGGTGAGTATAGGTGTTCTTTACATCTATTGTTTCTCACCTGAACAAACAAGGTGTGATGTTTGTGCATCTTCTAAGCCCTTGTTTCAGTGAAATATCGAGTTAGGGTAAAGTGATTTTGGAATGTGTTATGACTTGTAAAGATTATCATGGATTGAGGTGTAGTTTTTGGTTTCACTGGATGAATATTTCTCGTTCAGGGGGTTTCCAAAGCCTAACTTCGAGGACGAAGATGCTTCAATCATTTGAGCTCCAGCCATAGGTCTTGGAGAGAAGCTGGCTCATAGTAAGGGGAAATCACAGGGTTATTTAAACCCATGTACAATGTCTTATCCTCAGTATGAAAGATATTAAGAGTTTAAACCTCTAGTGTCATAATCTTTCTTCTGTTGTTCCCATTCGGTTGAAATTGGTTGAGGGCCTTGTACCCATATCATCACCTAATGTCATTCCCTCCCCCTTTGGTTTCCATTGAGTCTTTGGAGAATGGATGGAAATTTGGCTAGACAGGCTGAGCACATGGTTTGTGAACGATTAAGAGAGACTGTGCGCCTGGAATCCATGCAGGAATATTGATTATCACAGTTAGTTCATGGTTTCACAAACTGTGCGGACTAACCGTGCGACCTTCCCAAATCTTTGAAAACAAATAGGGTCATTCTGTGTCAGCCCATGCTGGTCGGTTAAGATGGTTGGTTCTTATGGTGGGGAGACCCACTATGATTCTCATGTACATTCCTTCATAAACAATGAATGGAATTCTACCCTTTGTGCTAGCCAGTTCATTCAGGCCTTCATCTATTAGTGTGTTGATTATGTTTCAGAAAATAATATAGGTTGCCTCTTATGGTTGGGTTCCTATTTGTGTGCCCCCATACCAATAACTCAGATTTATCCATGGTCCTGGCTTGGTGGTCGGTAGTATCATTCAGATATTTGTAGATACCAACATCTTCCTTGAGTAAAAGTTGGTATTGGAGGGCTCCCAATGGTTTAGTTAATGTAAGGTAATTGTAACCGTGTTCGAAGTTTTTGTTCGTTTGGGTGAATTGCTTGAGTCTTGTTCGGATAGTGTTTGAGAAGTTTTATTTTGGGATAAAGTATGAATGTGATTGAAAATTTCAGGAAATTGGTTTATGTTTTGGTTGTGAGAGTAATCCTTAATTGATCACTGGAGTTGTTTTGGCCTTTGGGGGTGAAACCTGGCAAGGGAGTACCTCTTGGTTTCTCAGTTGGTTTTGGTTGTTGCTTTGGCCTTGATGTGACTTTCCGGGGCGGAAAGTTTTCATGGTGGGGAGAATTTTTACATACATGACTTATTTTAAAGTTAAATTCTATTTAATTCCCATTAATTATTTGTTTTGAGGGTTTCCCAAGCATTTATGGAGGAATGGGTGAGTTTTATGAATTGGGCCAAACCGTGACCCCAATTCCAGATTTAAAAATAAATTTTGATTCCTTTATAACTCCTTCATTTTTTAACATTTTTCATCCATTATAGTTCCTAATTTTCATTAATTGACCTATTAACACCACCATATTAATTTGGACCATTTATAAATCCATAATCATGGTGGATATGGGTTTTTATTTAAGGGATTGGGCCTGCCCAAAATCCCATTTTCTGCATTAAAAATAAATGTTAATTCTTTAATATCTCCTTCATTATTTGCGTTGTTTTGGTGATTCCAACTCTCACCCGAGCCCACTTACCTAAGGAGAGACCCCATTCCCTCCTCCCACAATTTAAAGCTCAATAAAATCGCAGAAATGGTCGAAATGTCTCTGGATTTCATAAATAGTCTAGATTTGGAGAGGTAAATTGATCATTTAATAAATCCTTCTATTTTTACTCTTTTCCCCCCATTAAATTTCCTATAAGATCTCCTAATATTTTTTAGAACCTCCCATGAATGTTTGGATTTTTTAAAATTTATATACTGGTGGAGTTTGGGTCGTTTTCTTCAAGATTATTTTGGGTATGTGTTTCTCTCTTCAATTCCTTCTTTCTCTTTAGGGTTTCCTCCCACTTTCATTTATTTATAGAGTCTCCAGAAGTTATGGTTCATACCTAGAGTTTTATTTGGGGTATTTGTGGTGAAATATCATGGTTTAGGGTTCATTTTCACATCCTTGTGGTGCAGTAGAGGTGCTTTTGAGGTTTCACACCAAGATTCAAGGGTTTTGACTCAAAAGGTAGGTGGTTCCATGTGTAAACAATTATTGATGAGTTAGATTGATGTATTTAACCATTTTTCATATTCCTCATATGTTTGGTGTGGTGAAAAATCTGTTTATGATTTATTTGGTTATGCGTTAAATTTTATAGTCGCTTTTAACTTGAAATTGGGTGTTTTCATGTGTAACTCATGGGGTTTTATTTGGGTGTCGTATATAACCTATAAAATTGGTTTATTAAATCTTGTTTGGCCTGAAAATTATGGTTTTTCAATTTATTAGTGTCATGTTGTCATACAAAGAAGGTTTTTGAATAGGTTTTATGTTTAAAACATTGTTATACTTCTTGAGGTCATTTTATGAAAATGTGTGTTTTCATTTGTATCTTTTGTGGTATTATTCAAGGTTATTTTATAACACATGAATGTTTTTTTATAAATGTATCTAGGGATTCAAATTATGTTTTTGATAGAAATTGGTATGGTTTTGGTCTTAAATAGGTGTTTTGAAATGGGTTTTGTGTGCAAGACATAGTTACACCCCTTGAGTTGTTTTATGAATATTTTGAATGTTTTGTTTGGTTAAACAAAGTGGATGAAAGGGTGTATATGTAATGTATGGGGTTTGTTTTCACCTAATATGGGTTTTGGAAAGGTATGGTTGTAATTTAAGATTTCAAATATTTTTTTAGAATGTTTTATAAAGTGCTGAAATGTTTTAGAAAATGGAAAGAGAGCTGTAAAACATGGTTGTAGACTATTTTGTGTGAGTCTATTGTGAAAATTGAGTCTTGTTGATGAAAGAGGTATTATATTTTATTTTAGTGGGATGTTATGTGAGTTATAATGTCTTGGAATGTTTTATAAAAACTGTTTAATGGATTTGTGGATGTGTCAATGAAATGTGAAGAGTGTTGTGGGTTATTTTTGAGTGAGTCGGATTTCAAAATCAATTTGAATGAAAAGTGTACTTTTCTGACTTGTGTGGTATACATGTGGGTTTTTTGGTGAATTTTGGATGTTGAAATGATATTTTCATGTGTAAAGTATATTTCTTGACTTGTAGAACTTGTTTGAGCACAAAGGGAAAACTTGGGTATCTAGGTGGGTGGACGTGTACTAGTATTCTAGTGAATCTGTGGGGTTTGGCCTCATTTTCACTTAGCAAGATTGACTCTTACAACTCTAACTAAACTGTGATGATGATTATTGAGGACCACTAGGTTATGGGTATGTTCCCAACTAGTGGCTCGTGCACGAGAACAGATATTTGTGATGGTTATTCTCTTCGAGATACGAGGTACCTGGGACCCAGATCTAGCTAGTGCCTAGGGGTTATTTCTCATTAATTTTTCTCACTGGATATTTTGTGCTTACCATTAGAATACAGTATGAGAGGCTGGAAAATTCAGTAGATATGGTATTTTTTAAATGTTTTTATTCTTTAAATTAGCCCACCTGAAAACTGTTTTTATTTAATATTGCATCTTTTAGAAATTTTAACTAGCATCTCATGTTTTTAAAAACTTGCATGCTTTTCATCATTAAATGTTTATCACGTGGAATATATTAGTTGTGGTATCCTAATGGGATTTGTCTCACACCCTACTTACACTCAAGTACATATCACAGATCCCAACTAGTTGGATACCCTAATAAACATTGGGAAACACTTCCCATCCCCATCATTTAAAATTCCATTCATCAACTATGGGACAATAAGATCCCAATACACAACATGATTACTTCATAGGCAAGCCTTCAATTTCTTATATTCTAAATCATAGCGGGGATTTTTGGTGAAGTATCCCACCCATATATTGAACGGGAAATCTGCTCTAGGAAGTGGGTCCTTCTAGAGGTCCTTTTTTTGGCTAGCCTGATTAGTAATATGGTGAGAGGAGGATCCCTAATTATGTCATCCTAGGTAAACGATGGAGGTAAAAATCACCATACATCCAATCCAATATGGGTGCACTGTATATATTCTCAATATCCTAGAGGTTGATGCCCACCTCGCCATGCATTGAGTGGAATGTGATTGTGTCAGGACTCCAGTGACTGAATAGGTTTGACATCAAACCCTTTCTTTTAGTATAAAATTTTCTAAGATATCTATAAAGACTTATACATACTGATTTTATTTAACTCCTCATTGAATTAAGAATCAATGTATTGCACATAGAAAGGCTAGTTGCAATCCATTCTAAAACTACCCCTGATCAAAACTCCCAATTAGGAACCCACCCAAACATCTATCTAGAGGCACACTTCCAAATTATTTAGCAGTAAATATAAACATCTAGATTAGGTTCTAAATTTTCTAGTTAAATTCTATGGGAATATATGTCAATTTATTCTCATCTTCACGATCTCCCTTAAAAACAAAATAACCTGCCGTATAGATTTTCTCTCAGAAAATGTTACGCAATTTCTGAACCCAATATGTGGGTATGAATGATGATTATAATGAAGGAATGTGAGTGTCATTGGTAAGGTCAACCCCATAATGAGGTAGAAAATATAAAAGGGGATAGTCCTCAAGTTTCACTCCCATCAACTCTCTCAGACTCATTTTTAATGACCCAATAGCACGATGACAAGTCGAATCCATGGTCGCTACAATAACATTGCAATGGGATATCACTACCTTTTCCTTCTTCTTTAATGGTTTGCGAGATATATGATGAGATCCAAAATCCATCTGAACAATAGTTAGTGGTATATTTTTGACAGATAAAATAAAATATTTTTGAAGGAAAGACATAAAATTCATGAAGCTTTATACGCATTGCATGAATCAGTAGGGAATTAAAGATCATATAAAGGATTCACAAATCAATTAATTATGGAAGATATCATTGACTGTATAAACCCATAGAACATCACACAACCACATGACCCCACAAAAGACATGTGATCACATTTCCTTGACATCGTCACATGAGCCTCAAAATTATTGAAACGGGTCATGCGATTGAACCAGAAAATCCCTAGAATCCTTCAATGGAATCCATGCATCCCTATGGATGATATTCATGCAATTACCAAAATTTAGTTCATGGTTCATTTGAACAATTTCCTATGAAATTTTTTTTTAAGTATTTATTAGGGGAAAGTCTCTCTATTGGTTCTTACAGAAGGGTCTTCCAAATGGATTAAGCAATGGATGTAAGGAATGAGGGATTTGAGAAGTGGGGTAGCTAGGGAATAAAACACTATCCACTCCACTATTTATGGGGAATTATGAAGAATACAAAATGTCTCTTGGGATACCAAGAGTTGTCCAAAGATGTTGATTATTGAAAGTTCTAAATCCTAAGTTGGGAATTTACTTCCCCCAGAATCAAGCCCTTATACCTGAAGACATCACTCCTAAGAGGGAATTTTCTGATTCCCACAATATGTGTATTGTAAAATTAAAAATGTAAGACATACCTGAATATGGGTATTATTTTCCTCAAGAAAAGAAGAAAAGTTGGCAAGAACTCAGGGATCACAAAATCTTCTAAGAGACATATGATCATGAGATCTTCATAAGGCCATACAAAGGATACATGCATAGTGAATGACCTAAAACAGATCCTACACAGCCCCTTGGCAAGTCCTTCTACTCATTATAAGGCATTACAAACAATCATGGATCACACGATAGCTTCCAGATGAGCACCCCTAGGTCACGTGAATTTTCAAGCAGTACTCGGATAAAAATCCATCCAAAAATCCTTTTAAAATAGGAAAGAATATATAAAAAAAGGTGGGAGCCTCTTGTGGTCATAAAACTCACATGGAGAACCCATGAAACTCACGAGACACTATAAAATCCCCCATGCCATGTCTTCCTGGTTGTGCAAGAGTCTGTTGGAATGTCACCCCCATTACACAAAGGGATGAAGACATCTCCAGGTGGTATCATGCTCCCCATTTGGCTCTAATAACACATAGAATGTTTTCCCCTGATAATTCTCATGCATCTCCATAACACATTTTTCATTTTTTGGTGCATCACTGATGGAGATAATGATTTTCCTTGACAAAATGAAACCAAACTCATGAGATCCCAAACCCTTAAAAAATAAACAAGGGAATAAAAAGGAGGAAAGGAAGGTGCCTATTTTGATCATAAATATCAAATGATTCACCCTATATGGTTCATGAGACACCACAATCCCATGGATAAATATCCACCTCACCACGCGGGGGCCCACTAACATGTCACCCTTGGCACAATAAGGGATTCAGACATGTCCAAGCAGCCCTGTGATCCCCTTTCGACTCCATAAAGAAATCAGAAGTGTTTATTCATGAAATGATCGTGCATCACCACATGACCCTTTGCTGGTTAGACACACATCACTGGTAGGGAGAGTGATTATCTTCAGTGATAAATGTGAAAGATCACAAGATCCTCAATCCTTTGAAAAATGAAAGAAGTAAATAAAAGAGAAAAAGAGGGATCCACATGTGGTTTTAAACTTCACGTGACACACTATTTCTCTCTTCAATACCACAAATAAACCCTACTTAATTATGGAATTATCTCATAAAGTCCCCCTAGAAATCCATCATTTTCTTGTAAAAGGTTCTAGAAAATTTGTCTAAGATCACACAAAAGCCTCTCATAAGAATCCTTATCTCACCGAAATCCTTAGATGTGTCAATATGACCTTATGAAATCCATTTTTCATGCCCAAATAATATAGAGAGACCCCATTAATTAGTCAAAATCAAATAAATGGGATTTTAATGGGATGATCTCATGCTCGCAGAAAATCATGCGACACCCCTTAAAGGACCTACTATAGGATCTCATGAAAAACATGACATCAAATCTCTCCACCTTATCTAGTATATAGTTTTAAGATACACTCCGTGAAAAGTGGTGAGGCCTATAAATCCCCCACACCAGTAACAATTATTTTTTTTTGGATTCTTGCATTGATAAAATTAGGTAACAAATCATATTTCTTAGATCAAATGGTCTCATAATAAAAAAAGTTTTCTGATAGGTAAAATCTAAGGAACTACCTAATGAGATCATGCGACATGTATAGGAACTTTGTATGATCACTCATAAATCACGTGTAGGACATTAAGTCAGTTAATAGAAAGAAATTTCACATACCTGATCATCCATGTCATACTTATACAAGATTATACTAAAACATATAAGGAATATGTGATTAAATGTTGGAACTAAGATTAAAAATATGGGAGACTTATGTGAAGAACATATACACTGATTCTCATGTGCTTCATGTGTACCAGCAATGTCATGAGATATAACCAAGAAATGTTTCCCAAATCATGTGACATTCCTTTGGTATACTATTCAAATCATGCGAAGCCACCAGGTCGTGTTAGAGTAAGTCACATGGCACCCCCGAGAAAGCCACTCGAGTCTTGTGAGACCTTATGAGCTCTCTATCCATACCTCGATATGTCCTTTAGATGTGTCACCTAGATCATATGACGACATATTTACATGTCATCTAAGTTACAAAATTTCATTAGGAGATGTCAAATAGCTCTCACAACATCCTCTGGACAAGCCATCTAGATCTCATTATTCCCTTTAGATAAGTCATCTGTGTGTTGCGATGTCCCCGAGACATGTTAGACGACTTTCATGATGATACCTAGAAAAGTCATCTAGGACATTAAGTACCCTCTATAAATGTCACATCTAATCTCATGATACCTTCCAAGCATGTCAACCATATTTTTTGATGACATCGAGGCAAGTCAGCAAGATCATGAAACACCCTCCAAGAATGTTAGGCGACATCATGCAATGGCTTCTAGGATTAACCAAGCAGGTCTTATGATGTCCTCCAGAAATGTCAACTTTGGTCATGTGATGGACTTTAGACATACCATTAGATTATGTGATGTCCCTCAGAAAAGCTAACAGGGTCATGAAATTTTCTTTAGACATGTAAGGAAGACATCCTCTAACATTTAAAGTAGACAATCAATGGATATTAGATAGAAAATAAATGCATGTCAAGTAGACAAGAAAACCATTCCAAGAAGGAATCCTTGGACATGAAAACCTTGTCCATCCTATATAAGGGAAACCTAAATGTGTAAGCCCCATTCAAAAGCATAATATGATATATCTGGCATATAAGGGAAGCCTCTGCATGTAATTCTTGAGAAATTGAACTATGATGCCTCTAATTATTTCTATAACTAGGATATATAGGATTCCATCCAAAGGTCCAATCTCTATATCCAATATCCAAAAGGGATTTTCCAAATAAATATGTCTCGCATCCATGAGTTGTGATACTGATTACTTACTATCCATTGCTTCTCACATTAAGAATAGCTCATAAGGGATTAGGGAGTTACAATGTTCGTATCATTTTCATCATAATATTATACCAAGATAGAGAAACCTCATAGTCTAAGACCTAATTAGTGGCATAGTATAATATGTTCTGCATAAATGGAAAACCTTAGTGTGTAAGTAATAACCAATTGATCAATGATGAATCTGATTCCTTGTATAAAAAGGATATGTAGGACACCTTATTAAGGATCTAACTCTATAATAAACTTCCAAAGGGAAGTCCTACAACATAAGTCCCGTATCCAAAAGTAGTGAGATTGGTCATTTTTCATCCCTTGTTTCCCACACTGAGCATAGCTCAAGTGGTCTTAAGAAATTTCAATGATGATATCAATCACAAATGCCAGCCTCAGTGTGTAATCCCTAACCTAATGAACTGTGATAACTCTAATTCCTTCCATAACCAGGGTACATAGGATGCCTTCCTAAGGCCTGATATCAAATAAGCATCTATCCTAGTATAATCCCTACCATGTCTCCAACATTTAAACCACCAGGACCCAGTATTTCTCATGGGTTGATCATCCTTCCTCATCCATCAGGAGATTGATAATTTCATTGAACTATGATGACTCATATTATTTACATAAAAAGGATACGTAGGATGCCTTCACAAGTCCTGAGCTCTATATTTAGCACCCAATGTGATTTCCTAGCATGAAATCCATGAATCCATATGCAATGAGGATAATTACATGTTATTCCGTGTTTCTCACATTATTTATAGCTCGCAAGGACTTAGGGAGTCGCAATGATCACCTCATTGGCATCATGAATCTCCAACATCCATGCAAACCTCAATGTTTAATAATTGATTGGTGGAATCATATATCTACCCACCGTACAAGGATATATACATTGGGGAAAGTTCTAAGGGAATTACTAAACATTGATAAATATGATTCCTGATATAACCAAGATACATATGAATCCTAATTGAGGTTTAAGCATAAATTTATGGTGACCTAGGGCCCCCATATATTCCCTTTTTGTATGAAGTTAAACTAGAAAAGTTTAAGGAACTTTATGGGTTTTGATTCTTATAATAAAATAGTATAAGTGTGACACCTAATAATCACTCAATCCCAACCTCAAAATATTAACTGCCTCTCTAGATGATAAATAACTCTATAGTGAATGGTTATACAGCTCCAAAAAATAAGTATCTACCCACCAATGGGAAATAGATGAAGAACCTCATATACATATGGATGGATTCACTAATAAGACCACATTCTCTTTTTAGATAAAGATACATGTCCTATGATCATTTTTTTAGGGTAACTGGTCCCGTATTGGGATTAGTAATAGATTCTTGAACATATCGTAAATCATTCAAAGAGTCTCAGAATAGGAAACAATTATCCTCAAAAGGGTCTCACGATCTAGACCTCACATCTTCTCGACCAATGTGAGTTCCTTAGTGTCGTTCGGTATAAAACCCAAATTGACCATCTGCCTTTGAAAAATAGTTTTGAAACTAGTTATAGATGTGGGAACAGTTGGGAGTTTATATGAAAGATTAAAAAATGGTGAGCCTAACATGAATGATTTTATAGAACATTGAACCACCCACAATCAAACCCCCAAACAAAATCTATCCACAACTTTCAAATGAAATAGATATATTATTTCAAAAATACTTTCTTCACGGTCAATGAGCTTATATATGGAGGAAATTACAAAATATAAGGAAAAATGTATCAAAAAATGTTTCCAAATATGAAGATGACTTTATGTGGTTATAAATTCATGTTGTAAATTATGTAAATAATCCAATAAGTAAGATTGATCACTTCATTTATGGGATAAAAACTATAATTCAAAGGGAATTAATCTCTTATGTATTTTAGTATATGAGGATATAGTATCAAGTTCCATAATGATTGAAAATTAATTATACATGTCTTATGTTTCAAAGGAAAATGAGAAAAGAAGTTGGTAGTTTTTCATTCTAAAAAAATACGGACAAAGGGAAAAGGGAAACTGTTGAATTTTCCACTTGTAAGAAATGTAGAAATAAACACCATGAAATATAATTGATGGGAATGGGAGTTTACCTCAAGTATAGAGGGAAATTATACAAGGATATTGATTAAAAGGGAAATAAAGAATCCAACAATGTCTAATTCTTAAACTATAAGGGTTTGAGTAACTATTTGAATTAATTCCCCATGCATCAATGAAATTTTCCTTCAAAAATATAGAAGAAAAAAAGAAAATATTATGAAATCACTATACTTTAGGTTGAATTTCTTAAATATATGGTGGAATGTACTTTGGTTATGACCTAATATTTTGTCGATACTTTATTTGATTCTATATGTTCACACTATTTTATATCTTCTATGTTTTTCAAGAAAATTATATATTTCTCTAGCAACTTAAGAAGGGATATTTCAGTCAAGACTCATGGTAGAAATTTTATTATAGCAATTATATATCATTCAGTTCATATAATGACCCATAAACATACCATGTTTTTAAAATTTATTATTATACATATGTTGACCTTGATATAATCCTTATTAAGAATTGGATTTCAAATGATAATGTGAAAAATTATTTTTGAGAGAAGGAGATTATGATTTTAAGTGGCAATATTGAATCCCTTATCTTTAGAGTGGAGACTACATCATCTAAATGAAGTATAGATACAACTCAAGTGGTTCTGCTTAAAAACTTTATTGTAGAATAAGATCAGACACAATCTATGAATGGGAAAGGTTTCCATGGAATTGAGGATATATCAGTTTTGTAGGAATAAATTAATACGTTTCCAGAAGAACAACTTGGGAATACACTAGAACTTGAGGTTGGATTTTCCATTGATTTTATCCCTAATGTAAAACCTATATCTAAGACTCCCTATAGGATGAAAATAATGAAATTAGTGTAACTAAATAAAAAACTGTAGAAGTTTTGTGGTAAGGTTTTTATACACCCTAGTGTTTCACTAAGGGGAATCTCAGTTCCTTTTTTAGAAGAAAGTGTGTAAGGAGGTTTTCATCAATTATATATAAATTAATAACATTACTATACTTAATAGATATTCTCTTCCCAGTATTGAGGAATTATTTGATCAACTTAAAATAGATCAATATTTTTCAAATATTGAACTTCTTTCTAGGTTTCCTAAACTGTAAGAAAAGAAGGAAGATATTCTAAATGCATAATTTCAGATGAGGTATGGGTGCTATGATTTCACAATAATTCCCTTGGGATTTACCAATTCACCATATAATTTTATGGATATAATGAACAAAGTATTAATGGATTATCTTAATAATTTTATTATAGTATTTTTTGTTGATGTCTTGGTATACTCTAAAAGTAATGATTAGAATAAGAGTGATTTAAAAATCATTCTTAAGAATCTTAGAGAAAATAAGTTCTAAAGAATGTTGAGCATATGAAAATTCTGGATTCTAGAAGTTTATTTCTTTGGTCATTTATCTCTATGAATAGAATATCATTTTATCCTAGATAGAAAAAGTAAATGATTTAATGTCCAGTGCCAATGAATATAACCAAGGTACATAGTTTCCTTTGATTAGTAGGTTACTATCGATGATTTGTATTAAATGTTTCTCAATTAGCTAACTCATTAACCATGTTCACATGTAAAGGGGTTAAGATCATATGTTCAGAAGAATATAAATAATTATTTTAAGAATTAAAGAGAATATAGGTAAATGAACAAATATTGTCTTTATAAACAGGAAGGTATGGATTTTTGATATATATTGACACATCAATGAAATGGATATTATCGTGTCACTATGTAGAATGATAGTGTTTTTACCAATGAATCAAGGTAGTTAAATATTCATGAACAAATTTACCTAACCTATGATGTTGATTTATAATATTTAATATTTTCATTGAATATATTGTGGAATTTCCTTTATATTGAAAAATTTGAAATATATATGGATCATAAAAGTTTTAAATATATTTTCTCAAAGAAATATATCAACATAAGGAAAAGGATATGGTTAGAACTACTCAAGAATTATGATATTTCAATACACTACCAATGAGGGAAGGAAAATAAGGTTGTTGATATGTTGAGTAGGAACGATCAGAGATATTATATTAAAATGTGGATTTAAAAGGATTTTATATTCATAGGTTTAGTAATTCTGAATATAGGAATCATTAAAAAAGGGGAACATCATATTTATTCCAAATTATTTACAAACATTCCTTATTTTAGAAAAACTATTCTCATCTTAATGATAATAATATATAAAATAAAATCAAATTAATGAATGATGAGAAGTTGGTATAATTTATTTATGAAGATATAATTCTAAAATTTTGAAAGAGATTATGTATTCCATCCATTCCCGAGTTTTAGATGAAGTTCATATATAAAATTTATCAATACACCAAAGTAACACCAAAATGTTTTTAGGAACATTTTTAGTGGGATGATATGAAATGGGAATTCCTAGAATATGTATCAAAATGTTTTCTTTTTCAATATGTAAAGACAGAGAGACCACATTATAAAGGAATCATGAAACCTCAACCTATTCCTATGTTGAAATGGGATTATATTATTATGGACTTTTTCACTATATTTCTAAAGACTCCTAAAATAATGATTTCATATGATTTATTATTTATTCCCTTAAAAATTCCATACATTTCCTTATTATAATGGAAGATCCACCTCTTGATTACTTTACATATCTTGATATTAATGAATTCGTGAGACTTTATGGGGAACAACATTAGATTGTATCTGATTAGGATCTACTGTTTATGTAAAAATTCTAGAAAAGTCTTCAGGAGGCTCTTAACATTGAACTAAATTTGAGAACCACTTATCATAGTCAAACTGATGGGTAGCATGAAATAAATATTCAGACATTAGAATACATTTTGAGTTCATTCCCACTTTAATTTCAAGGTATATGTTATCATTATTTAGCTTTGGTGGAATTATCATATAATAATAGCTTCCATTCAAAAATTAAAATAACACCGTAGGAATAATTTTATAGTAACAGGTGTCATAATCTAACTTTCTAGGATGAAGTTGGGGAGTAGAATATTATAAGACAATATCTTATGGAGGAGGTAATAGTGAATGTGAATGTTATTCAAAATAATATTTAGGCAGATAAAAGTTGAAAGAAATGTTATGCTAATAAATGAAAGAATGATTTATAATTTGAATTTTGAGATCATGTTTTCTTGGATGTATCTCCATGTAAGGGTGTTATAAGGTATAGTAACAAATGGAAACTATTCCCTAGGTGCATTGGGGATTTTGAAATTATAGAAATAATTGGAGTCGTGGCTTATCATTTGGAATTTCCACCTAGACTCTCTAAATATTATCATGTGTCCCATATATCGTTATTTAGGAAGTACAAGATAGAAATAATTCATATTCATTCCAATGAGAACAAATTGAACGTTCTTTATCTTACTATGAATATCCAATCTAGATTCCTTACAGTAGAGAACTAGTGTTTTAGAATTGGAAAACTCAATTAGTGATGGTACTTTAGAAAACCCATAAAATAAAGAGGCAACATTGGAAACTGAAGAAGTTATGATGAATAACTACTCACATCTATTCATAAGGTAATATTTGATAAATTTCAAGGATGAAATTTTTTAAGGGGGAAGAATGTAACACCTGAGCTCCAATTATAGTAAGTAAAGTTTTCTTTCTAAACAAATAATATAATAATGTGCATAAATTTATTAAAAGATGTGATTAAAACCTAAATTATAACATTTTATTAATTAAATAAAAAAAATGAATTTCATTTTTGAATTCATCACATCGAAATTATATTAGGGTGAGTTTTTCAAATTTTTTATAAATAGTTGATATTTGGGTGAATGGGGAGAATACTAATTTTACAATAAATTATCACTTTTATGACAATATAAAGATATAAGTATAAATTAATAGTTCATGAAACATTTTTCTAGAAAAAATATTTATTTTAGAAGTAATATAATATATATATATATAAAAATAAAATTTTGAACATAGATATATATAATTATCATTTTATAAATCTACGTAATGTTTTTATTCAAATAAAAAATAATTTCTAGTTCTTCTCATTTAACAAAGTACTTAAATGGTTTATTTAATTTTTTTTGAATGAAAAATAATTATCCTATTATTTAACATATTCCAATTAATTCTATAATAATCAATATTATACTTTATTTTTATATAAAATCATATTTATAACTAAAACAAACATTTTTATAAAAATGGTTTAAGTTTAATTATATGAAATTTTGTTAAAAGTAATTTTTACAACTTATGAAAATTCAATCTAATAAAAAAGAATTACATTTTCAGAAGAAGAATAATTAATATTAGGCAATAAGTTTAACTTAATTTTTTTTCATAATGAATTGTACTAATAATAAGAGTCTTCCCTAGAGAAAATACCTAGCGCCCATAAAATAATATTAAATTTGAAAAGAGTGATTTACAAAAAGTTTAGAGAACACAATATCCTCAAAAATATGTGAAATATACAAGTACCACAAATAACTCTTTGACAATACCCTCAAATTAGATAGAGCGTCAGTAATTTTATTACCTTTCTTGAAAATGTGAGACACCACAAAAATGATATGATTATAAAACTCCATGAAATCCTCTCAAGGAAATACAAGACTCCAAGAGGGAGTAGAGGTTCCAAGATTAATTCAATACATAATGAAATATAAGTCATGTTCTACTCATAACATGGTATAATCTTTATTTCTTGAAATCTAAATTTCTAGAATAAAACCTTTCATATATACTTCTTAGGAAATGGTAGTCCAACAATCCATGTAGAATAAAGAAACACGTCATCCTTTATAGTCATCAAAAATCACTACTATACACTAGGAATTTAACAGCACTAGAAATGGCCTTTATTAGTGTTATAAAATACTTGACTATGTGAGTGATATTAAAAAACCATGACATATATTAGTGATTATAAAAGTGCTGATCAAATCCTTTTATGAGTGATTTTATAAGCACTGATAAAGTTCCATAATACAGTATTCTATAAAAGCACACTACAGCACCAGAAACACACAATATATCAATAAAAACAAGTCCCAATATAGAATTTAAATGAAATGAAATTTATGAAACAAATACTAGAAAGACACTATATTACAGACATTTCAAACATTGGTTTATACAATTTCATAAATAAAAATTATTACATACATTAAAAAACAATCTCAACTGTCAATGTTTCCATAATTTTCATAGTCTTTATTTGTCAAACTTCAAACATTGCATGAGTAGTTTCGAACAAACCACCTCAACTCAAAAAAATAATCCACCAGTACAAGAAAATAATTATTATGAGTAATATTAAAAAGAAAAAAATTAAAAATAAATATGAAATAATACATCAATTCGATGGAAAATGATTTTACTATGAAAATATCATGATTACCTCTGTGATTGAGTAGTCGAGGGAACTTAAATAAAAGTGATAAATGTCAAAACTACATGAATGAAAGGTTTTGTGGGAGAAAAATTATGTGGAGGTTTTGCTGCATAAATCGATGAAAGATGGAAAAATCACCCCAACTTATAAAATATAATCCACCCGTATAATAAAAAAATTATTATTCAAGTAGTAATATAAATAAATAAATTAAATATACATATAAAAAAATAAATTATTTATTTGCACAATGATTTTACAATGAAAACATCAAAATTTCCTCTGTCATTGAGTAGAGGTAGCGTTATTTCTCTTCCTATGAAGTTGGTGGAAGGAACTTAAATGAAAGTGATAAATGGAACACTATAGGGGTGAAAAGATTTTGAGGTAGAATAATCCTATGGATGTTTTTGTACATAAACAGATGAAATATGAATAGATAACCCCAACTCAAACAAAAGAATCCACATATATAAGAAAAAAATTATTATCTGAGTAATACTAAAAATAAATAAATTAAACATAAATATGAAATAATATATTAATTATATGGACAATGATTTTATTGTTCAAACAACAAGACTACGTCTATGATTGAGAAGATGAACCATAATTTCTCTTTCGAAAAAGTTAGTGGAAAGAACTTGAAGGAAAGTGATAAATTCAACATTACGGGGGGGAGGTTTTGAGGGAGAAGAAGTATGTGGAAGTTTTGGTGTGCAAATTGATGAAAGGTGGAAAAAGCACCCCAACTCAAATAAAAGAATCCACCTGTATATGAAAACAATTATTATGTGAGTAACACTAAAAAGAAATAAATTAAACATAAATATGAAACAATAAATTAAATCTATGGACAATTATTTTACTATGAAAACATCAATATTACCTATGTGATTGAGTAGAGACAATATCATTACTCTTCATATAAATTCATGACACATGGATAAAAATATTCTAAAATAAACGAACTCTTAAAGATATAATGAAAATTAAATCAACGCTCCATTATATAATTTTTGGTATAATAGAGAAAGTATATCATAACATTAAATTTTCATCTATCCAAAGGGTTTACTTCATTATAGTTTTTTCTTCCAAGGGGTTGGTAACATCATCATGTGAAAAGGCATTGTCTGCATGAGTAGTCAAACATTTAGGTTAGATTACGATAATGTAGTAGAGTACATATAATATTATGGGGAAAACATAATATATTATAAAACACTTTTACCTTATCATTTAATGCTTTTTATTTTTTTAAAGGTTTTTAGGATTTGGTTTTTCTTTTAAGAATACAAATCCCCTCTTTGTAGTACCATCTAATGTACAACATATTTTCTTCATTGGGACCAACATGAACTGATTGTGATGTCCTAATGAAATGGTCATCTGTGATTTAATTTTCATCTGAATCTACATTTTTTTATTCTCTAGTAAGACAATCAAGAAATTATTTTTTGTTGGATCAGAGACATAAAATACATGAATTTCTTGTGATTCCATTATAAATGGATCGTACTTTTCCCCATCTATACTAACATTCACCTTCACAAAGCCCATTTCATCAACTTTAACTCCATCGATATTGTCAACCAATTTTCAATGGAAAAGAGAAACTAGAAATGTTTTATAATACAAATCATATATCTATTAGATAATGCCAAAATTAGACATATTTTTATAAATTGGATTTCTACCATTGGAGCCATATATGTGCATAACTTCATCTATAAGCGTAACTCCATAGTTTTTCAACATACAGAAGTCATCATGTTCTTTTTAATATAACATATTACCATTGATTACAAAACTAGTGTAATATATAACATTTTCATTCGGTCCTATGGATAACAATTGAAGTCGTACGGCAATTGAATTTATATTTTTCAGATAACTCCTTATAAATTTGATCATTGAACCATCCTATAAACCATCTATTATGTGTATTTGGTATCCATCCTTTATGCCTTGATGGATTCAAATATTTGAGAATTTCTTTGTGGGATTTAATTTATGTATCGACATCTTCCCAATTATGTAATATGTAATGATGTGCTTGCTTCCACTCTGTCAAGGTAATTTTAACAACATGACTTATGGAAATCCCTTTTCCCATAAAGAGTTCGTTGTGACGATAATTTGGGAGACCAATGCTTTCAAAATTTAATAGGTAATAATTATATAAATCAATATCTTCTTCATCAATATATCATTCTACAATACAACCTGCAAGATTACTTTTATTCATGACGTACACTTTCCAAATATTTTTGTACTGTTCAATGGGTTACTTCCATCTGTAATGGACATGAGAACATAGTTGAACCTCTCCGATTAAGTGAACCATCATATAGACCATTATATTAATGAATGATGCTGGGAAAAAAATATTTAATTTACATAATATGACTGTAATATCATTTTTCATGATGGGAAACTTCTATGGGTCTAAAAATTTACCACATATGGTTTTAAAAAAGATGCATTGTCTAGTTAATGTGTGTCATACATTTTGAGACAGAATGAAATGAAAATAACCAAGACTTAAATCTTGAATCAAAATATGATAGTCATGTGATTTTAGTCCCTGTAACGTGAAATTAGTCATTGACATGACATTCTTGATATTTGATGAATACCATTGGGGAACTTTTAAACTAGTAAGGATAAGGAAAATTTGAAAATTTTTCTGTCTGGATAGAGTGTAAACCACTTGGGGAATAAAATTACACCTTTTACCCTTCAACGGTACCAACTCTTCCTTTATCCCCATTTCAATCTGGTAAAATCTTACCTTTATGCCATCTTTCCTTTTTCTAGAAACATTTAGTAATGTTCCAATAACACTATCAAATACATTTTCTTCTACATGAACCTCATCTAAAAAATTTCTGACATATAAAAAATCCCAATACAGTAATTGAATCAAAATTAATCTACAATATTGTATTAGCTTGCAGTATAGGCAACACTATTCTTGTCTTGTGTTGCACACAATTTCAAGTTCTTTTGATATAATTCATTTCAAGAAACACACAGTATAGATTTTGGTCGATGTATAAATGAAATGAGTTTGGATTATGTTATAGGAAATACCAGAAAAACATTTACTACAGACAACACTAACTTGGATTGTGTTATACGCAAGAGAGACCTTCTTCGATATCCTGCATTGTACGTGATACCCAGTTTCACTAAACAACGATATATTATTAAAATATTTTTATTTAATGGGATAAAAACTAGCCATTAAGAATATTATTTACCAAATTTTTAATTTTATATAACATTATCATTCATCTAACATATTTTAGAGAACATGATATGAGAAAAAAAATCAATTTTTTGGATAAAAGAAGAATTTTTCAAAAAATGTTGATTTACCACCTTTTGATGGAACACCCTTTTTAAATATATTATTTGACACTTTTATATGTTAAATATGAAAAAATAAACTTCTTCTTTGGAATATAGGCATTAAAATTTACTATTTTTGAAATTTTGGTTTTTTTCTAATAAAATTAAATTTTAAATGAATGGGAAAAAATAAAGCATTTTAATTTGAAACTACCTATTTATTTAATGTATTTATATACTTAGATTATATTTTTAATTTTTTTAAAGTGTAATTGGATTAAAGTTTTTATAATTTAATCCAATTTTAGTCATTGTAAGTAATTTTACTCCTAAATTGTACATAAACACATGTAAATCTTTTGATATTTTTTACTTCTTAAAAACCCGCTTTTTGGTTTTCAAAACAGGAATTAATTATAAATTAATTAATGAAACTTTTTTGTTTTAAACTAGGAAATATTATTTTCATATTTGGAGTCCAAAGGTTCAAATTGTGTAAATAGGTACCTTTTATTTTTAGATATTATGAATAGTGACATCAGTAATTATTTTATTTACCATGGTTAAAGGGTAAATCTGGTAAATAAGGGTAAAGAAATGATATTATAATAATATTAAACTACCCTAAAAGATTTCATAATACTATTGGATGAGATATTTACGGCCATGTTCATCCTTGGATCGATTTTGGGACCCCATGGATTCACTTTAATGTAAAAATAACATTTTATAAGAATTAATTTAAAGTAATGATAATTATAACCTAAACATATATATTTTAATAAATTGATTTTAATATATGGTTATATAATTTATATCTAGGTATATAAATATTAATTATAAATCTGAAACTATTTCCTACATAATTTTATTTTATTTATAAATTTTAGACACCATATAAATAAATTTATTTATGACAGAGTGATGATGTAGTGATTACCTTATTAATGAATGATTAAAATAAATGAGATTATAAATGTTAAAATAAATTTATTTTAAACCTTTTTATTCCATAAACTAATTTTATGGATGAGTATGAATTTTTATCTTTTAATTAACGAAGATTTTTTTTAATGAATCAAGTTTTTATGGATTTTTAAAAATTCATGATATGAAAAGTATAAAAATTGACATAAATGAGTTATTAAAACAAATACTATTTTATTAAATGATATAATAGTCTTAATAATCAATGATTCTGAAAAATGACTCAGATAATTTTTAACATATCATTAATGAACCATTTTAGGTGTTTTTTTCATTTTATAGTAAATTTATTAACCATAGAGTATAAATATATAAGAATACATGGTAAGAGTTAAAATAGTTTACTAAGGGTTAATGCTAAAAGATGGGGTTAAATTTGAGAACAAAACCTATATAAAACATATTGTTTGAGATTATTTCAAAAACTAACCATTTTAACATATAATTAAATGAGTTTTGGATCTTTTGAAACCGAAAATAATTTTGTAAAAAATTAATATGTTGACTGTTTCCTAAAGTGACCCCCTCCTCTCATACCAAAGGGAACCTCCTCACTCTCCTCTTCACTCCATTTTTAGCCTTAAATATCAGAAAAAACCTGGCCATTTCTCTTATACACTTCCATAGTTACATTTTAGAGGTGATGGTATTCTCAAAAGACCAACTCTTGTGCCCTAAGAAGAAATTTAAAGGAGGCATGTTGAGGAAGAGGTATTCCCTTTTACCGATTCTTTCAAATTTATTTCCTCTTATACTTCCTCTTCATTAGTTGTTTCATTATAAAGTAATAACATTAGTATCACTCCTATACTAATATATTATTATAAATATTAAACAACACTATTTCACCTTCTATCTATCCTATGAAAAAATAAATCATCGCACATACGTACGTACGGTTTACCATCTCCACACCATGGTTTAATCTATTTTTCACCACCACCTTACTTGGATGGGTATAATGGTGAAAATAATAACTATATATGATTATTATAACATTATAATGATTATGATATATTATAAACCATCCACTTCAATACCATTTAGAAATTATGAGAATGATATCATCGCTCGTTCGTACGTACAACTTACCGTCTCCATGACGCGATGAGATTCATTCTACACAGTAACCATTCAAGAATTATTATAAATTATATATAATAAATAATCATGAAATATATGACATAATAATTCTAATTTATTTATTTATATATATATATGTCATTTACTTACTTCCATTCAATTTAATAGGGAAACATAAATAGCGTTCATGCGTACGTACGACCTACCGTCTCCATGAATAGTGTATTCCATTTCTTTTATCTATATTATATATTTATTTATTTATTTATATACTGAATATATATAATATATAAATAATGTTTTAGATTTTTTATGTAATTAAATCATGATATAATTAATAATATCAAGAATAACAATTCAAAATGCGTACGATAAATCAAATGATTATTTCCCAAAACGTTGCTTTAACATGGAATTGACAAATGAAAGGATAATATAAAGTCATAAGTTAATCATATATGACATCATAAATATTATTATTGTTCTATTACAAGTTCAAAATATGTTTAAACTCACTATACAAGAGTTTCATACACATAGAGAAGAAATCTTACCTATGTTGAGGGATAATTTTGTAGTCTCATTTTTATCCGAGATTGTTTATACGTAATTATTTACTGGGGATATTTTTATCATCTATTTAAATGTTTTCTAAAACTGTTTTCCTAAAATGTTTAATATTATTCTATGTATATTTAAAGTCATTTTTACCCCTTTTTTAATTTTACTACATGGTATGGAAGTAATATTTTGTTTGTTTACCATACGAGGTACTTTTTCACTTTTCTGGAAAAAGTACGAGAAAAATGTTTTTTTACTTATACAGCATAAATGTATTTTTACAGTTTCATGATAAATTATTTCCATGTATCTTCATCTACATTATTTAAATATTATTTTCAACTAAATTATTTTCATATAAAATTGCACGCCATTTCAGAAAATAAAACATTTTTGAAGAAGAAATGATATTTTCCTCAAGAACTATGTTCAAGTGTTTTATCAAAATTAATTTCATCTAATATGATGCTCTTAAATATGGTTATGTTTCTATCCCTATTATTACTATGATTTTATTTCATTAATGATGGAATGATAATTTTATGGATTATTTTATGATAAAATGATACTTAAGAAACCCATTTTATTTCTTGGGTTATGAAATGATGAATGATTTATGTTTTATGGCACACGTAAGAATGATTTCATTATGAGATGGGTGGGACCTATATCTCCATCCAATGAATTGGGTAAATATTTATATTTAATGAGATATATATGACTGAAATGAAAAGTAAATTTGGTTCAGTAATACATATATGTAACAACAAGTAAACTCAATTCAGTTATGGACTTTTTCCACTATGATGGTCTTGGAAGCAATGCCTTGGATACTATGGAAATAATATTATGTGCTTATTAGCTTTCTAAAATTACATGTTTTATTCCAATACTATTATATCATGGTGAATGTTACTTTATGATCCATTCCTTACATACTTCAATTATTTATTTCATGACTCAAGATTTTGATGTTTATACTTTATGTTCATATTTTTACATTCAAATATTCATGGTTTATTTTATGTTATCCATGTTTAACCTAAATGAGAATTTGATCTCACCCTTTTTGTGTTTTATTTTCTTTAGGATATAAATAACGATTTTAGGTAATAAATAAGGGGAATGCCTTTATGGGATATATTGAAGAACATTCACCATGATTGGAATATTATGTTTAATGTTTCCAAAGAAACTAAACTAATACGGTCTTTGGGAGACTTTTTTTGTCATGTATTTAGTATTAGATAAAAGAAATATGATGTCTATTTATATCAATCTTGGCTCTCTTCATTCCAACATGATTTTTCAAGGTTCTTCAAAAATGGTTTGCCAAAAACGATGTCAATCTTTTTTACTTTTTTGTACAGTTGATCACTCGTTACTGGAGAAGGTGATGTACCTTGTTCGATATTCACATCAAATTTTTTCCTCTAGGATTGATATTTAGGTCATCAAGGTAAAAATTCATGATGTCCTAAAAACACTGTATTTGAGGAATGTTTCAACCTAACTGAGTATATTCATTTTTCACGAATGGTACACACCAACATTCCTTTAATGTTATAGACTGATAAATTTCATAAGAAAGGAAGTCATTTATCATTCCATAAAACATGGCCCTCAATGTGAATTCTTCACTTCTATGAGCATCATACATTGTAACACTTGTATAACACATCAATTTTAGATCTTCAATAAATGGATCCAAATAGACATCAATATCATCATTGGGTTTCTTTGGTCCAGATATAAGCAGAGACCACATAATGTATTTTCGCTTTAAGAATAACCATGGAATAAATTTATAATTTAATAAGATTATGGGACTTGTAATATGAGTAATACTCTATACAACAAATGTATTTATTCTATATATAGATAACGAAAGACGTAATTTTCTCTTCTCATCTCCAAATTCAAGAAACTCATAATCAATTTTATTCCACTAAGAAGATTCTTCTATATGATATAGGATCCCATCATTAAATATTGTATATGCATGCCAAGTTAATTGTCTTTCAATTTCTAAACATCCATATAATCTTATAAATCATGTAATGATAGGAAGGTACCAAATCTTTTTTAAAGGAATTGATTCATTTTTCTTGTATTGATCCGTTCCACACTTAAGGAATTTTATGAGTGATTAATAGTCCATGAGAAACAATAATAAATCACTTGGAAAATCACATGATTTTTATAGATCATTCCCATTGAACATAACCTTCATTAATGTCATATGTTCGCATGGTATTTCGTTTCTTCTAGTATAATATATTTTAGAATACCAAGTAGTTCTATAAATCTGATGTCACTCCATCCACTATTATCTTTCAAACTATATAAATTTAATATAGCTTACAATGTTGTGTATTTAGTACAATCAATATAAAATGGTTTCTTAGAACAACTATTTAACTCTCCAAACAACTTTGGGCAATCACAAAGGTCATATTCAATTTCCATTGCCATTTATTTCATGAAATATCCATCATCTTTTACAAAGTTATTCATAAAAAGTGATTCATAAACCGAAGTATCATTCTAATCGATGTAGACATTCAGTTTTCTTCGTGTTTAGTCCAATATTTATAGATTTTATATATTATATGAAAAATCAGACATTCTTACAACTCTTCCAGACTAATTTATCTTTAATAACAATAATGTAAACATAAACATAGGATTTTAGAAGGTTTTTCTACATGCTCTCTCTCAAACATGGTGAACTCTTTAACTCCATCTTCATATTAATTTGTCAAATGATCAGTGTGAATCCATTTTTTGTTCATATACATTTTATTGGGTTTAAAAAAGATTAATTTTACACAATATATAAATAAATACACATAATCTATTCATTATCATAAGAGAAAGTTATAGAAAATTATAATAAGGGAAATACAGATCATTTCTACTAAAATATCAGGGAGCCTAGATATTCCAAATCCAATAATAAGGGATGTTGTAATTTGAAAAAAAAATAGAGGGAGATAACGGTGGATAATAAATGATATTATCAGTAAACTTTATAGGTGTAAATCGAAAGATGGATAGTGTAATGAACCTATCCCAATTACCCAAACAACCCCAAGTCAGATCATCTAATGACCTCTAACACACCTCAATGTCACTAAAGGATGGGTTAAACATTGGCTGAAAAAACATAAATGGGTGGTTCCGACCCCCACCCCCAAAATAGAAACAATTAGTACCATAGGTCAAACAAAATATAGCATGACCCTTGGGTTTAATAGACATACATACCCACAATCCACATTACCTGATATATACATACATATTAGACCGAAAACTATGGAAATAAATGAGGCAATAACTATATAGACACACATACATGTAACACTAGTATAAAAACTCACTTATATTCTATAAGAAATATCAGAGAGATAAAACCCTATATTCAAACATAACTTGAACTATAAAGTCACCATAATGATTAAAAAATTGAAGGCTTGATGTGATAAAACCTCACATGCTTAACTATGGATGACCCATTTGAATCTACTCCACAAGAAAACTAGGGAACATAGTGAATTCTAAGAGGACCTAGATCCTATGATACATATAACCAATAGAGGAACATACATCACTCTACTAACATGGTTCTAGAAAAAATAGCATCTGAAGCTGCATGTCCACTGAGGTGTCCATGGAAGGTGTCAGCATATATATAATCATTAGGGAACCACCAATGTGCCTCAAATCTGTAGACAATAAATAAAAATATACATGAAATTTTTTACCTCGTTCTCAGCTGGGGTGGTAAGGGTGAGGAGGGGTTTGGGGAATGGTCGCGGGGTCAAGTCCTCAGGTCAACAATTTACATGTATTTTCTTTGTCGCGTTGTGTACACCTTTTGTGATTATACCCAATTTTTAGAAAAGAAAATACAAGAAAATTTATATAAATTTATATATATATATATATGTGTGTATGACAATTTTATTTAGTAAAAAAATATATAACATAGTAGTAAATCAAAAATGAATAAATATAAGGTTTAGTGTCAGATATAAACAATGTATCATACATAGATATTCAATACAAAAAACGGACCACAAATCATTACCAAAACAACGGATCCCAAACAAATCATAAAAACATATCATAAACAAAATGTAGAAGATCAAATAAAAAAACAAAACAAAAAAGACACAAAGAAAATAGAAAGACCTACCTCGCTAATTTGAATAAAATTTGATACCCTCTTCAAAAAACCTAACTACAATCAAAAATCCGATTTTGGATGAATTTTAGACCAACTGGAGGCAGTCGAGTGGTGTGATTCAACCTTCGATTCACCGAGGAGTGCCGATAGTGGGTGGCTTCCGTAGAAGGCTTTTATATCGTAACGGTTTCGCAGATGGTTAGGGTTTGTCAATTAAATTGGGACACTTTTATCAGTGCTTACAAATAAGTGCCAATAGTGATAGATCTTTAACAGTTCTAAAGTTATAGTGCTGATAAATATTAATTTTATCAGTTCTTTTTTTAGCCCTCAAAAAGATGATTTTATCAGCACATATTACTGAAGTGCTGATAAAGGATTTGTAATTATAATTATAAATAAAAAAGCGAAAATATTTATATATAGTTAATAAATATACATAAATATAAATATAGTACTTATATTTCTTTTTAAATATATTTATTATAATTTTATAATTATTTATTTATAATTATATAAATATTTTGAAAAAATAATATTTATTTCAATATATTGTTATATAATTATACATATAAATATTTAATAAATATATATAAATATAAATATTATAAATATATTCATTATTTAGGTAAATTTAATATAAATTTAATAATTATTTATGTATATATAATGATTTATTTATAATTATATAAATACTTTTGAAAATATTTATTTATAATTATAAATTTATAAATTTATAAATATATTAAATGAAAATTTATAAATGTATTTATTTATAAATATATTTTTATAAATATATTAGTAACATTATTAATGAATATATTATTTTAAGTTCATGCATATACGTTAAAAATGAGTGAAATTGAATAAATTAAGAATAAGTACACATTAAAAATATTGAAAAAATGGATAAGTTTTGTGTGTGTGCATTGTATATAAAAATACATTAATTACATACATATGAAATCAATATAACACACATTTGATCAATATTAAACTGAAAAATAAAACGGAATTCAATTATATGTCGAGTACTATGCAATTAGTCAATATTTTTATTTCATATTAATTTTTAATTATAAACCATAATTCAATAAATATATAACTATATAATGTAAAGTGTTTAAATATTTTTCAATTTAGACATCATATTTATATAAATTGATATATATCTATATATTTAATATATACAATTTAATAACATTAATTATCATAATTATCTAATTAATAAAATATTTAATAATTTATAATTTATAATAAATCTATTCATTTTTATCAACAATTATTTAATTAATAAAATTTTTAATATTTTTTTAATAAACAAATTTTTTAGTTTTTATGTATTATATTATTTCATTTTATTTATTAAGAGCTTTATTAGTGATAAAAATGTGCTAATGGGATAAATATTTATCAGTGCTAAAAATAAATCACTCCTAAAGGGCGCCCTTTATCAGTGCTAAAAATAATGTGCTGATAAATGATACCCCTTATCAATGTTAATAATAAAGAACTGATAAAGGATACCCTTTATCAGCACTAAAAAGAAATCACTGATAAAGGTTCCCTTTATCAGTGTTGATAAAAGGTTAAATTTATCAACGCTTTCTTTAGAGATGATAAACATTCCATTTATCAGCATTTTCTTATAGTGCTGATAAATACCAGCATTGTTAAAGTCCAATTTTTTAGTAGTGAATACACCCCTTTCCAACATACACTGGATTACATTTTTAAGCACCATCAGTGTTAATTTCAATCCAATCCCTGAGAGGAGGTTGCAAAATATTAGAATGCATCACTTTTATGCCTTGAAATTCCCATAAATTCCAAGCATGTTATAAAAAATGAGCTCCCTAATAGATTTAGTAGAAGATGTAAATGATGCATCATGCTTCCATTATGATATCAGATAATGTACATCTAATAACAACAAAGACATTGATTCTATCTCTCTTATGCCTCGGTAGGATCATAATGTTCCAAATTATATGGCATGCGTCATCCACTATAACATGGAGGAGGTTCTTGAGATAATTCAAGCCTCTACTACTTCCATACCATGTGGGGATAGATTGAGTGTTAGATACATTAGAGAACCCCAATTCAAAGAGGTCTGATGCAATTATCCCTAAACATTTATACAAATGTAAATGAAAAAAAATCAATGAAATCAGGGCCCTGGTGCAAAACATTACACTTTGGGAATATACTGATCTCAATAGACAAAAGGATATAATCTCTGGTAATACTATGATATTCCATTATTTAAAATATAGTGAAACAATATGGAATAATAAAATTATTTAAAAAATGGTAGAGGTTATCATCCACAGTAATCAACCCTCCCATAGATAAATTATATAAATTATTGTATGTGAGAGAGATATATAGATATGTATCCTAAACAAGAGTATCAATTTTTAATAAGAAGTGGAAATTATAAAAATAGTTTTTTAGATAAGGGGAATGATGATCTATGTATCTAACTAATTTTTATATCTTTTCTATGAATCTGATCATGGAAATCATCGAAAAATGGATCGCCCATCCAGTTTCGCTTCTATAATTTAGTGGATGAGTTAAGGGAGGTCAACCA
Source organism: Viscum album (assembly GCA_963277665.1). Lineage (NCBI taxonomy): Eukaryota > Viridiplantae > Streptophyta > Magnoliopsida > Santalales > Viscaceae > Viscum > Viscum album. The sequence goes on along the minus strand of OY728125.1, from coordinate 113,253,095 downwards.
TATACCATGACTTATAGATGATTTATATGTGTATTCATTAAACTGGGATAGATGGAGGAGAAGAGATAATATATGTTACCCATTATAAGGAAATTAATGAGACTTTTTTCTAGAAAAATGTAGTTTCTTTGATTATCAACCATAAGTCTCTAGATGAGCTTGACTTGTAAGGATTCTTTAGATTTGTCTTGGTTCTTAATTCCAAGTCCCCCTCTTTAATGAGCTTATAAAAGGTACCTCATTTTACCATAACTGACTTTCTTATGTAGATTTTTCTTCTCCATATAATATTTCAAAAACATTGTGATATATTTTTAAGAAGATAGATCAACAATTAATACACCATGAATGTGTAGGCCATCTTAGAAGTGGTCATTGCATTAATGAGATAAATTATTTCAGTAGGGGAAAATGATTTCCCATTCCAAGAAGAATGTTGAACCATGATTTTTTCATAGATATCTTTGAAATATAGGGACTTAATAATTCCATAAAATAGAGGAATACCAAGGTATATGAAAGGAACCCTTCCTTCTCTAACCACAGGTCTTCTCATAATTGTGATCTTTCCTTGGGAGCTATTTTTTTTGAATAAAAACGATGAATGTCTTCCTCCAATTTATGTATTGGTTTGAAATATACCCATAATGATCATGTAAATTATTTATATTTCTAATATTCCTCAATCCATCTTGAAAACAATAATATATAAACATAAGTATAGAAAATATGAGTTGGATAATAAATACCTCTACCAGCTTTGATGGTTATAATCTTCCACTTTTCCTCAAAAACAAAGATACACCAGCAGATATAATCCTCTAATTTTCTGAAAAGTATAAAAAAATAGGTTCTCTCTATCTAATTCCTCATGAGCATGATATGGAAGCCCAAGAGGTTCAATTAACCAAGTTATAAATCCTGACTGATTTATGGATTATCAAAATCATCTCAAGGAAATGACCAATAAAGAAAAAATCCTTCAACACCAAGACTAAAAAGTTAAAACATACTGAATCAAAGGATTTTTTCATATCCATATTGAGATAAATTATATTTTTCTTTATGTTATTCGTTATGATATTAGCACACTCATAGGCAGTCAATAAATAGTCCAAAATCCTCCTACTATGAACAAATTCGAAATAATTATTGGAAATAACCTTATTGATAATATAGGAGGTCCTGATAGATATAATCTTACAGAAGAAATTTTATACAGTATTATCAATTGAAACTGTCTTGAATGACTCACAATTAATAGTAAAAATAGTAAAAACTTATTATCCCTATTAAGGTTAAAAGGGTTTACTGGGGGTTAAACCAAGAGATAAGGGTAAAAATGAAACAAAAGCTTGTCTAAATATAATTAGAAGAAAATATTTAGACAATATTTTATCTTAACATTTAATTCTTATACATTTGGTACTAATTTTTTAAAAAATTACATTATATTATTTAAATCTTTGAAGTAATTACATGTGTGCACCTCCCCTCACTTATAAAAGAGGACCTCTTCCCCACCTATAATCACAAAATTTGAGCCCTCTTGCTCAACCAAGACCAACCCAAAAACCTTAATAGATTATTTAAATTTATTATTAATATCTTTTTCTCACCCTAATACCATCATAATAATTATTAAGGAATAACCCAAATGATGTATCTTAATGAAGAGATAATTGTCTTACCCAACCATTTCAAAGATATTTTCTTCTTATACTTCATTTAAATATATGGTATCCAAACTAAAATAATTAATCCAGAATCATCAATATACAATTTTTTTTATTATGGTAAAAAGATTTCACATATGTATTCCATCAAATGGGAAATGAAAGTATCATTCATTCCAATTTCTAGACTACCGCCTCCACGTAGCGATAAGATTCATTTTCCATCACCACCTTACATTGATAGATATAATGATGGATTTAATATATATATATGATATTTATAATATAATTATGATTTTATAATTATAAAATATTATTTATCTTTCTTTTCTAAATTTCATTAGAAAAAGAAAACAGTGTCCCTAAATATGTACGAACTACCATTTCCCTAAATGTTGTTATTGATTTTTCTATCTCTTTGTTTTATCGATGGTTATAAATATATATATAATGAATATATATGATATTTATATAATTATTAACAGTATATATATTATATAACCATGATCAATATTCAAGGACCATAACTACTAAATTTAGACTTACATATAAAATGAAGCAGTTAAAACACGAAATGAAGAAGATAATAAAAGATTGTAAATGAATGTGTGATATGATGTTATAATTAAACCATATTTGGTATGACTGATATGAATATGATTTTTATAGATGTATAATAATATTAAATTTATTATATAGGAGGTTAAAATCAATAACAAAGAATGTCAGACATGAGGTAAGGGTTTTATTTTACAATCTCACTTTTTTATTGGGATTGTTTATTCTTAAATTTATAATAATGAAGTTACATGATCTATCTCTCACAAATAATTTATTTTTCTCATAATGATGTTATTTCTAGAAATGAAAAGTTTTTTTTCATTTTAATCTCTCTAAGTACTGAAATCATTAAAAGAATATTTATATGTAAAATCAACATTGTTTTTCAATTCGGTCAAGAATATTTTACTTCCATGTGCATATTTTTTTTAAGTGTTCTCAATAAGGTTTTTAATATTATATATTGATTGGTTAAAGTAATTTTTACCCAGGGTTTATTTTCTATGGAAAGGTTCAAAAGTAATATTCTTTTCATTTTCTGAACGAGATAATTTTTACCAAAGGTTTGAATGGAACAATTATTTTAAATTTACCGCCTGGAATATTTTTCACCCCATCACAACTATTATTTTATTTGATGATTATATTACATTTTTCCATGTATTTTTTATAAGGAAATGATTTTCCAAATATCCTTGAAAATTTCATATTTAAAATAAGTGATTTCAAAATGAAAAGGTTTTTTTCCTCAAGAAATGGTACAATGATATTTTAAATGTATATTCATTTATGTTAATATCCTATGATGACTTTTATACATTACTAAGGATATAATATAATGAAATAATCCACCATATGTTTCTAGATGACTTATGATCATGTTTCTCTTGTGATTTATTGGAGAAAATATTAACATGTTGTATGCTATTTTTTAAAACAAATTTTTATGTTGATTTTATATTCAATTATAATTAATTTATTTCATATGATGAATTCATTAGACTTAGTAATTGATGTGTGGGTCTAATTATATCCCCTTAATATATTGGTAGGCCTCATGAGACAAACTAGTTTCTGTATTTGGTGTCCTATTTATATAACATGTCATGGCATAAGGCCTTGACCCTAAGATTGTGATGTTTAACATTATAAATTCTATCATTATGAATCTAGTTATTGTTATCCATGTGAGTATTTATGTTGTCATTCCATCCATGAATATATTCCCCTTTTATGATATTGGTTATATGTAGGCATGTAATTTCAGTCCAGCAACCCAAAATCCAGACAGGCTTGGACTAAAATCCCAAGCATCCCAGCCCGAAAAAGCCTGACTCAAGCTAGGTCGGGCATAGGCCCATGATTTCTCAGGTCGATATTACACCTCTGTTGGAAGGAAAGTAGGCTGGGATAGGCTTATACACTTGTGGCCTACCCGTTAGCCAATAAAATACATCCTGAACTAAAAATATAATTGAAAACCTGCTAGTAGGGAGACTCGAACCCCCTACTACAAGATTCCAAGGCTGTTCCTAGACCAAATTCTCTAAGTGGTGCAACTCGTATTAGACTACAAAATAATTAATATAAATATATATCCATATATCTATCCAAATATATATTAATGAAAATATAAAAAAACACATTCCCACCCCACCCAACTTTAGTAGACACCCCATGAATCCCCTCCCATTCCATATTAATATTTTTAATTGATTTCCATTCAATTATTTATTTAACATAACCTACAATTGTTTATTTAGAAAGGGCATCCACCATAGATTATTTTTTTATCTAACATTTTCAAATAAATCATCTAACCTTCAATTATTTTTTGAATTTTTCTACATAATATATTTTTGTTAATTTAATAAAATATTATATTCATAATAGGTATGTGATGTTGTGGTTGAGGGTTCTTGTTGAATTCATGAAAAGAACAATTTAAATGTTATAAAATGATTGAGAATTAAATAAAAATCATGTCCACTATAAAATTTTATCAAAAAATAAAATAAATGCTTTAACATTGTGAGATATTTTTACAAAAAATAAAAAAATGTTTAAAAAAGATTTAAAAACCCATTAAGAGAAGCTTTAAATAAATTAAAAAAAGTTTTAAATTTTTTTAAAAAAATTTCAACCAATGATTAAAATAAATTTTCAATTTTTTTTGAAAAAATGATTTAAAAAACATTTCAATTTATTAAAATAAAATTTTAAAAAATGTTTAAAAAAAAGTTAATAAAATGTTAAAAAGTGATTAAAAAAGTTTGAAAAAACATTTCGAAAAAATGTTTCAATTTTTTTTTTGAAAAAATGTTTTCATAATGTTTTAAATTAAAAAAAAATTTAAAAAACTAATTTTCTTTAAAATGTTAAAAACGTTAAAAATATTAAATAATTGTCAAAACATGTTCAAAAAAAAATTAAAAAACATTTGAACTGTTGTTTAAAAAAACATTTAAAAATACCCCCACAAGGGCCTGCCCATGGCTCAGCCTGAAAAACTATTCGCAACCAAATGGTTTGGGCTATCCCGATTCCAGGATTGGGCTACCTCATGAGGTTTTTTGGGCCAGTATGGACCAATATGAATATTGGTTTGGGGCCTAGTTTTTTTTAGGGAAGCCCGACCCACTCCGGCCTGGGACAAATCAAAATTACACCCTTATTAATATGACATATATGATTATTTTTTATAATTTACATGTTATATATGATTTTCATATTCTATGATAGATTTTGTTGTATTCTTTCCATTACTAAGAATATGAGCTCACCCTTTATAATTTTTTCATTTTCCCTAGGATATAAAAAAGGTATCTATGGAAGATATTAGGGATAGACTAGAAGAAATAATAAATTTCTCACAATAATATTAAGTTGTATTTAATGTTTTCATATATAATTTGAGAACCATGTATGTATCTAGTCTCCCAATACTACTAAAATACTCAATCCTTTAGGATGTGATCTCTTGTACCTTATGTAAATATAGTAAAATAATAGTTGAATCCAAGTTACTAGAGTAATGTTGTTACACAATCTCTTTCCCAAAATTCCCACAAACCACCCAAATAAAACTTTTATAATCTACTAACCCTCTTTATATCAATTACATACCCTGCCCTTTTTGATTTCACACCGCATGTTTCCCATTTTCCAATATAAACCTTCATTCCCACATTTTCCACTCAAACCACCATGACATTTCATGAAAAAGCTACAAATATCTATAAAAACTATCTTCAACACTCCATAATCCTATCATTTATTTCCTCTCATCCATGGGTCATAAGAAAGAAATTGATCCTCCCAAAAAGTGGAATAAAACTGTAATAAAACCTAAAAATCCTCCTTCACCTTGTTAAAAAAAATAAAATTGACCCACCCAAAATTTATAAAGCTTTATCCAGCCACAACAAATCCCAAAACCAAACTGAAGCCCAAATCCAATCCCAACCAACTATCTGTGATTCATCCTTAAGTAAAGAGGACACCCCAGAACTCCTCCCCCATTACCATTGATTTAAAACTACATAAACCAAGATAGGATAATAAGGTTGGGAAGATGAATATGATCATCATCTAACTTTTTATTTGAAGCCATTTGAAAATATTACAATATATTTTCATGTTATGGAGGCCTTGGAGAGGTGCACATAGATCATATACTTGAGGTTTGAGAAGATACTTATAAAGATCTCATTTTGGAGTTCCTCACTACATTTGTGTATGAATATGATGATATTAATATTTTATAAGGGTTAATATTACTCTATTTTAACACTATGACATTTTAAAAAAATAACCTTATGTTTGATAGCATATATAACAAGCAACACCAAACATAAATAAATCACGGAATATATTATTTAAATATAACCATTATAACCCGGTTGTTGAAATAGAAGGTACATATATTATTAAATATTTTATTAAATATATATAAATTTTCTAGTAAAGATAATTTCTTTGATAAATTTTTAGTAAATAATAACTAAATATTTTGTAAATTAAATTTATTCTTCTTAAATACGTTTTCATCAAAAATGATTTTTACTACACATTATGAGTAAATAATTCAATTAATTATTTACACTGTAATAAAATTTATTTGATAAAATTAACTTAATTTTTGAATCCATAATATGAAAATTATATTAGATTGATTTTATGAGATCATCCTAAAATGTTTTATTCTTCAACGAATAGTGAAAAATACTACTTTTCATTGAAAACTATATTTAAATACCTAATCTCATTGAATTTTAATTATTTAAAATAAACTTTAATAAAGAATATTATACATGATATATATATATATATTATCTAGCTATATTAATTTAATACCATTTAACAATGATCACTTGTCATATTTATAATGTAATGTCATCTTATACTTGAAAATTGTATTTCTTGAAAACTCGTTTATCGAAATGTTTTACAGGTTTATTTTTAAATTAAATTATAAAACTTTGTGAATTTAATTTGAAAAAATAAAATAAATATTTTTAATTAGAATAATTAATATTAGTAAAATGGTCAACTTAGTTTTTGGACATAAGGAATAGTAAACATTTGTTACAATGATTAAGGGTAAAACAGGTTTATCAGGAGTAAAAACTAAATATATAAGATTTATAATGACATAAAAACTTTTATAATTTATATTTTATTTCAATATATCAATCATATCTCATAAACATTCAGTAAATTTTCCATTTTTAATCCAAATTTTCATGATTATTACCTTTATAATAATTTATGTAAAGAAAAAGACAACATGTTACACTCTTACTTTTTAAAATCTATTATTTATTCACATAGGGGTAAAAGAAGGTATGTAAGATTGTAAATAATAATTTTATGGATAAATAATTTTTATTTATCATGGTAATTTAATTATAATTTTTAATATTGAAGTAATTGTATTAAACGCTTAAGAAATGCTGATTCATTAATTATTTAATTAAAAAGAAGATAAAATAATTGAAACTAAAAATATTAAAAGTAAAATAATTTGAATAAATTATTGTGGTATACATATTTTTATGATAAATATAATTTTATTGGGAAAATTTAAAGGTATATATTTTAATTCCATATTTTTCATGATGTTTTTTAAATCAAATTAAATGAATAGTGTCAAAATTGATATTGATGATATTTTATAATAATAACCATTTATGAAATTATTTTAATTTACTAAATATATTATATTCATATAATTGAATGTAAAATTGTTTAAAATATCAATAATTTTCAATTTATGGGTTGTTTTTCCTTTTATAGTATGTTTCATATCCCATAAAGAGTAAACATATTATATGTGTAGTAATTATAAAAAATAGTTAAATGGTGTAAAACAAAAAATAAGGGTAAAAACCTAATATAAACTTGCTCATATTTTATTAGAATAAATGTTTATAATCTACATCATATTTTCCTATAAAAATTTCAGATTTTATCCACACTAGGATAATTAAGTTATATTAATTTAATACATTAAGAAATTCTAAGAGTGCCCCTCCCCTCTCTTATAAAAGGGAACATCCTCTCTTCTACTCTCCAAACATAAAAAAGAACCATTTGGGTCAACCCGTAGATACCCAAATACATTAATTACTTCCCTCCATACATCCTAGAGGACGTTTTGTGATTATAAAACCCTCATAGAAATGATATTGGTGTAAACCTAACGAGGTTGTCTGAAGAAGAAGTATCATTATTTATTGAATATTTTTGTTTTATTTCTTCTTCCACCTCATTCAAAACATATCAAAACATTATAATATAATATCATTATTATATCCTTTAAAATGATATGTTTTTATGTTAATGTAATACCCTATAAGCATATCATCTTCCATCGAATGGGACATGAAATCATCATTCATTTGTACGGTCGACTACCTCCTCGTAAACTAATGTAATTAATTTTCCACCACCTCATCTTTCGGCTTCTAGTAATTATGGATTTAATATATATATATATATATAATTAATTAATTAAATATTTATCATTCTGAAAATATAATATATCATTTTCTTTCTTAACTTCCATTCACTGAAAAATGAAAACATCATTCGTAAGTACGTGTGGACTATCACCTCTACAAAATAATGTTATTCGTTTCTCATAACCACATCACATGGATGATATATATACGTATATTCAAAGAAATAATATGGTATTTATTATTTAATTATAATTATATAAAGATAAAATAACACTTACCTTCTTTTCAAAATGATCTTTGAAAAATAGAAATGTTACTCATGCGTACTTTCGACCTATCATCTCTATGATTATAACATTGTTCATTTTTCATAACCATACTTCATGGTTGGTTAAAAAAATGTTATTGATGAATTAAAAATATAATTATTCTATAATTATTATTATTATGTAGAATATGGAATAATGACATCTTTTATCCTGATGAAACAACCAAATTCATTTTAGACATATTAACTGAATATCATCAAAACATCAGACATGAACATAAATAATTATGTAGTTCAATATAACAAGGTAAAAATAAAAAAGAATAATAAACTTCAAAAATTAACTTAATCAAGAAATTAATTAACCTAAGTTTATTATTTAGGAATATAAAGAACATGTGTGTTTATTTGGACCTGAGGAAATGGATTCATTCTAAATTTTCTTTCATTGATGAATATTTTATTTTTATGCACCTAATTTATATTAATTTGTGTATATAGTTGACCTTTTACATGTTATATCGTGAATCCTTCATACATAATGGTATTTTAAGTTTCAATTCATATTATTTTATCCCATGGGATTTTACATGAAGGATTCCATGTGGTAACTGTTTTCTAACTCAATTTATTTTTATCAGGTTATATTACATCACAATATTTGATATTCTAAGATTATGTGTGTAATGAATTCTGATTATTATATGATTTATTTCCAATTCTTATTGTTGTTTATATTTGACACACAAAATAAATTCATTGATTAATTATCATTTCAACGGTATGATCTTTCTAAGAGATCTATCTCAAATTACACTCCATTGATACATATTTGGTATTACGCACCTATTTATTTTTTTGTGGTGTATATACTCATAGTATGAGGTATTTAACATGAATATAAATTTATTTATGATCATTAATGTTACAATTCATGTTTCTATTTAAATTTTAATGTTTAAAAGAAAATTATCTCATATTTCTCTTTTTGACCAGGTATATTTTTCTTCCATAGCCATATTTTTGAAAATTCTTTTAAAAAAGTAATTTTTATTTCTAAAATGATATATTAAAGAAATTTTTACTAGTTTTTTAATTTATATAAATTGGTTTAAAATGATTTCTTTTTTGTTTCTTGAACATGGTACATTTTTATTTTTTATTGAATATATAAAGATTATATTTATTTTCATGTACTCGGTATGAATGACATTTTCCACCTTATAGGCCACTAACTTCATTAAAGAATCATTTTCATGTTTATAAGGTTCTTTTTAATTTTTTGATTCATAGTATTCTGGAATTTGTTAATTTTTAAAATATATTTTCTATGTAAAAATAGTATTTTACTCAATAATTTTTTTAATTATCCTGTTATGGGATTTTTGTTCATCAATCAAAAAACAACACTTTATGATACATATAATCCACCAGTTATATGTTTTAATGATTCCATCCTTATTATATCTGATGATAATTTATAATCACTTTGACCTAATAAAGTACTCACATTCACTTTCTTGACTAATTTTTGTAGTTATTAACTATCCATGACAGCATTTACTTTCTTGTGGTCATTGGACATTATATTTATCTTAAATATCCAAATTATTTGTATCATGGATATAATTTTTTCCTAAAACATATAAAATTTCTATATACACTATTTTAATTTGAATTTTATTCGATTTATTCGGAAATTATTGATAATTTGTATTTTTCACTCAATATGGATATTTATTGATAAGGCATATTGTTCAAGAACTAAATTGATCTTTTTATATATGAGGAATGAATTGGACATAATGTAATGTGGGGTAATTAATTATATATCCCCTTGATTAATCGACATATCTCATGACAAAAATCAATAAGCAATCATTAAATGGGTTTTTTGGTGTATACTTATCCATAAATTAAACTATCTTGGTGAAAGGTCCTGATAGTATAGATATCATGATGTATGAGATCATGACATATAATATTAAGTATTTAATTCATTGAGAGTTTAGTTATTATTATCCAAGAGATTAATAAATTAATATTATCAATAGATTCATTATGTTTCAAATTAAATGGCATGTTGTTTTAGTTATTTATATTTCATGTTCATTATACTTTATTTAATCATTATAGTTTCCACTGTACAAAACCTTTACTGAGCATCTGAGCCCACCCTTTACTTATTTTCCTTTATCATATATTTTAAGAAGGAATATTTATATATGTTAAAGTATGTATAATATTTTCTTTCAATATTTTTAAATTTATATTTTCAAATTTTATTCCGTGATTCATGCATGTATCTAGTTTACTGAAACTACTAAACTATTTAATCCTTTGGTATGTGATCACTTGTACCATATGCCAATGTAATAAATTTAAAATTGGCTCTAGGCTAATGGATTTGGGGTCTTTACAGTAGGTATTATAGTAATCTTAGTAGAAACCTTGAGAACTAGATTTATAAAAACATAGATTTGGTAATATAACCCTATAATAGAATTTGAGGATATGTCAAAATGTGGAATAACATTATAAATTTTTGGTAAGGAATATATTATGTGGGTTTAAAAAGATATTTCATCCATTTTTAGATACTATAAGTGGATGAGTCTCTTTAACAGTAGCACCTAGGGGTAATAAATTCGAAAAGGGAACATTGAGCTTTGAATTGATTATCCCCTCGTGCCCAATAAAGAGTCTTACTGCACAACTTTCCTGACATTCCCAAGTGATTTGCTTTTTATAATTAAACTTTTCCTTAAAAACCATTATGAAGGAATTAAAAATAAAGATATCCAAAATTATCTATGTTAATGATTCATTTGAGGATAGTTTAATATATTTAGGCACCATCCTCGGTTAATATGTCTAAGTGGGATTATAATTTTAAATTCATAGTTACCCCTTCTAAGATTTTTAGGATGGAAGTACTTTAGAGATATTTGTTGAGTTTTAATAGATGTTTGTGGTATATTTAACCCTTATGTATAACTTTTATTTTAGTGAGAAGGTTATTTGAGAAAAAATGATTTTATAATTTCTATACATATGCTTAAGGTTACAAATAACCTTTATGGTTAATATGATCATTGATGTTAAGGTAGTAATAGTCAATTAAGATTATTTTATTTTGTAAAGAATATGAATTATAGAAAACCATTGGTTTAAAAATTATTTAATGATTAATGTTATTTTTTGAGTATGTTCATTATAATTTCGGGAATGTTATAGGAATTACATTAATATAGTTTTAGATAAAGGACAACCATCATGTCTGTTGACAACCCATCATATCCAACAAGGTTGAGAGGATTGAACCCTCAACTAAATGGTAACAGGGGTGAAGCACCTACCACTAAACTGTGTGATGTACTGGTTAATATGACATTGATTTTACTTAAATGATTTCACTGATAGATACTTATGGAATGGATTAAATTTAATTTTGGGTGTTACTGTTGTAGTTTTAGAGATTAATGTATTATATTGGATAACTTGTCATATCACATGTGGTTTTTGTAAATATATGTTGATACACTAAAAGAGTTTTCACTGTTTTATGGATCTTATAATATATTATAAGTTAATTTTAGTGCTTTATGCATAAAAAATCCATATTGGATATTCATTTCATAGAGTAATAGATGAAGTGGGAATTAATAGAAGAACAACTATAGGATGAAATTTTTACAATGAAATAGAAATATATAAAGAAAGTAAATTTTATTATGTTCTTAGTCTAGAAGGTAAAATAATTTCCCCACTCTATGGAAAGGATGTTAAAATAAAAAATTTATCATATTACCTTCATATCCTATGAATTAATGGTCTTTTGACACATCATAGATTTATAACATTTTGGTCATTAAATTTTTCATGAAAATGTTATCTATCACTATCTCTTAGTCCTTGGGAATTATTATTCTCCTCTATGTACATTTTTTCACTTCCCACCAATTTTATAATACCATAAATACTAGTAATGTTTTATTCTAGATGATATTATTATATCACTTTCTCTCTTTTCAAGAGGAAGTTTTATTAACCCGTTTAAAATGTGGGGTTTTCATAAAGGAATATTTAAATATAAAACTCTTGATTTACAATTTCAAGTTAAAATTGAGAGGATTCAATTTTTTTAAGGTGTGTATAATTTAAAAACATATTATTTTAAATGAATAACATTATGTTTGATATCGTATAACACATGCAATATTGAGCTTAAATGACCCCAAAAATATATTATTTAAATATGGTTATTTTAACCTAGAGGTCATAAAAGAGGATAGGAATAGGATTAACCAAATTATGAAATATATATAAGGGTCCAAATAAATTATTTTATTGATAAATTTATAGTTAAACCCACTCAATTTTTAGTAATGATAATTTGTTCATAAAAAATATATTTTCTTTAAAAATGATTTTTACTTCTTTTTGTGAGAGAATAATATTTATGGTTTTTTTAAATTTTATAAAATATATATGATAAAAGGAACTTAATTTTTGAATCCATAATATTAATATTATCTTTGGTTGTTTTTTTAAATTCTCGGAAAAGTTTTATTTTTCAATGAATATGGAAAAATACTACTTTTCATGGAAAACAAGTTTTAATTACATAATTTCATTAAATTTTAATTAATTAAAATATTTTTTAATAAGGAATAATTTAAATGAAATTTATATATTATATATCTATATAAATGAATTTAAATCCATATAATTATGATCACTATTCACATAGTTAATGTAATCTCATTTTATTCTTGAAAAATGCATTTCTTGAAAACTCGTTTTTTGACACGTTTTGTCAGTTTATTTTTAAATTGAATTCAACAACTTCTTAGAATTGAATTTGATAAAATTAATTCAATATTTTTAACCAGAATAGTTAATATTAGGTAATAATTTTAACTTAATATTTAATTATAATTAATAGTAAAAATAGTGAAAATATTTTTCCACATTTAAGGTTAAAATATGTTTACAGGTGGCCAACCTAAATATACAAGGGTTATAATAACCTAAAAAACCATTCCAATTTCTATAAAATGTTCATATTTTGACCCTATATCAATTAAGTTTAGTCAATTTCCCAGTTTAAATCCATATTCCATTATTAGGACCTTTTTAATAATTTAAGTCATGGAAAGGAAAAATGTCACTCTCTTACTTTTTAAAATCTATTTTGTATTAACATATGGATAAAAATGAGGTATTTTAGATTATAAATATTAATTTTAAGTATAAATAACTTTTATTTATCATGGTTATTTATTTATAATTTTTAGTAATGAAATAATTACCATAAATATTTACTTAACCTTAACATATTAATTAATAAATTAAAAGGAAAATATAATATATGATAATAAAAATATTTAAATTAATATAATTTGAATAAATTATTATGTAACAAAATTTAATAGGTTAATATAATATTTTAGATAAATTTTAATTATATCCTTTTTAAATATGTTTTTAAAATAAAAAAAAATGAGTAGTGTAAAAATGACATTAATGATATTTTATAATAAATAATGGTTTATTAAATGAATTAAAATTTCAAATAATACTATATTCTCTGAATTAAATTAAAACAAGTTGATTATATCAACAATGGTCCATTTATGGTCCATTTTCTGTTTTAGAAGACGTCACTTGCCCCCCAATGAGTAAAAATATTATTACCATAATAATTATCGAAAAGGGTTATATGGGGTTAAAACAAAAAGATAAGGGTAAAAACTTAATATAAAATTATTAAAAAAATTAAATGAGATTATTTTTCATCAAAAATATCAATTTGGATCTGTTTTAATTTTTTGATTAATTTATATTAATCTAATACTTTAACGTTTTCCAAGAATGTCCCTCCTCACTCTTATAAAATGGAACCTCCTCTCCTCTCTTATCCACACTTAAAGAAATATTTTATTCTGTCAATACTATCCCAGATACCTTACTCAATTACATCACCACATCCTATATGTATTTTTTTATAAATCCCTCCAATGAAGGATTTTGGTGTAAACCTAAAGATGTTTTCTGAAGTGGAGGTATTGTTTTTAACAGAACATTTTTGTTTTATTTATTATTCCACCTCATTAAAATATTATTCAAACATGATAATATAGTAACATAAGTATATCACATCTAATAAGATTTTTTGTGTTCATATAATACCCTATATCCATATCTTATTCTATCAAATGGAAAATGAAGTCTTCATTAGTGTGTACGGTGGACAATCACCACGTAGACTAATATAATTAATTTTACATCACCTCCTTTTACAGATTATTGCAATGATGAATTTAATATACATATACATATATATATATATGTGTGTGTGTGTGTGTTTGTGTTTGATATTCTTAAAATATTAATTATTCTAAAAATATATTATATCATTTACCTTCTTACCTTTCCATTCACTGAAAATTGATAACTTCGTTCGTGAGTACATGTGGACTATCATATCCACTAAGATATGTGATTCATTTATCATAACCACATCACTTGAATTATATATATATACATATGAAAATAAATAATATATTATTTTTTATATAATGATCATTCCATTAAGATAAATTAATACTTACCTTATTTTTATAATGATCGTTGAAAAATAGAAATGTTGTTCATGCATAAGTATGACCTACTGTATTCATGATTTTAAAATAGTTAATTTTTAATAACCACAATAAATTTTTAGTTTAAAAAATATAATTTATTAATGAAAACTATGCTTAATTCATGATTATTATTATAGATATGGTTTAACAATGACCTCATTTACCCTGATCAAACTACCAAATTCATTTTAGACATATGAAATGAATATCATCAAAACATATTATGTTAACTGAATTGATTAAGTAATTAAATAAAACATTATAATAAATACAATAAAAGGAATAAGAATATTGAAAAACATTCTTAAGAAAGTAAATAATTATCATAACTGTATTATTCCATAAGATAAAAAAACATATGTGATGATTCCAACCTTAGGTAAGGTATTCTATCGCAATTTTCTTTTATTGAGTCATATTTTATTATTATATGAATAATTAATTTTATATGGTGTATATAATTCCCATTTTATATATTATATCATGAATCATCATAGTCCATGGTAGTTTAAGTTTCAATTAAATTATTTAATTCACGGGGAGTCGAATTTAATGTTACCAAGATATCGATGTTTCGTAACTCTATTTTTTTATTGGGTTATATTAGTTACTCATTGTATTTGATATTCTAAGATTATGTGTGTAATGAATTTTGATTATTATATATTGTATTTCCACTTTTTTAGGTGGTTGTACATTTGACACAAATAATTGATTCATTGATTAATTATTTATTAAATAGAAATTTCCACTCCATTGAGACATATTTGGTATTATTTCCCTATTTATTTTTATGTGATTTATATACTACCCCTTTGAGGTATTTAAAATTAATATAAATTTATTTATGATGACTAATGTTCCAATTAAAGATACTCTTTTAAGAATGATTTTCAAAATAAAATCTGAACATATTTCTCTTTTTATTCAGAAACTATTTTTCTTCTATATCCATATTTTTCAAAAAAAATACAAAAGTGTTTTTATTTATATAATGATATATTAAAAAAATTACCCATGTTTTAATTTTTGAAACATGGTTTAATATTAATGTTATTTTCATTTTCTGAGTAGTGTTCCTTTTTAATTTCTATCAAAAATGTTAAAGGAATTTTTCTATTTACATGCTCATCATAAATTAAATTTTCCCACTGCCATGAAAACTCAATTTATTGAAGCTTCCATTAAATTTTTATAAGTTTATTTTAAAAAATAAAAAAAATTTCCTAATATTCTAGATATTTTTAGTATTTGGATGCTACTTTCAAAGTGAAAAGATTATTTTCCCCAATATTTTTTTTAAAGATATTTCTATGTTACTTTTATTATTAAATTACAACAACCCTTTTTTTACTTATACTCAATTTGGGATATGTTATAATGATACCATAAATATTATTTCTTAGGATGGTTTATGATCTATAAGTATTAGGCCTTAAACATTACTTAATCTTGAGTTAAGTTAATAATTCACAATGAGGATCTTTTTAGGTTTAGAGCTTTAGAGAATTAGCCCATAACTATTACATCACATCTAAAATATATAAAAGTAGACACTTCTACTCAGTATCCATTTTATCCATAAAATAAAAACACTTAAAAGAAAAAATTATTTATTTTCATGATATAAATCTTCATGGATTATTCCTTTCTCTTACCCTTCCTTATACTCTGTGAAAAAACATTTTAAAACCTTGGGATGAGCATAAAAATATCAGTAAGGTTTACAAAATAAAGAATGAAAACATTATTACATAAATACATACAAAACATAAGATTTTTAACATACCTCATGAAATCATATGATTTATGAATAACATATAGAAATAATAAATCATAATGGTAACTTGTGACATCCATATCATACTTAAATTGTAGCTTTCACAGCTACATAGGGAGTTACGTTTGGAATACACATCACAATATATTCCCTAAATATCTTAAGATAAACATTAAAGATTAACTCTATCACATTACCCAATGCATTGGAGATCTATCTAGGTCTCACCTACCCTAGGTTTATCAAGGAACCACCTGTATACATAAACAATGCCCTAGAACCGTAACATAATCATATCACATAACACAAGCATAAAGGAAAGATAACACTTCTACATTGAAATCACAATATATCATTTCAAAATATTTATATAATCAATGATTTATGAAAACCATTTTCAATACCAAAATATGTAAAAAAGACTATATGGTATTTAATGACCATTTAAAAAACATTACCTCTTGTTAAGGAATCCAAATAATAAATAATGCTCGCTGCGGCGGAAAGGTCGTTGTCACCGTGTACATTAAAAAACATTATTTTTGTCATTTATTAAAACACTTTGTTGAGAAAATATTACCTTTGAATAAAATTAAAAGTCAAATGGGTCCACACACCATATAAAATAAATTATTGTATAAATCAAAGTATGCCTCAATGAAAGAATAATGAGACAAATCCCATTACGCAAATTTGGCAACCAAATGACGTCACATAAAAATTTCAAAATTGAGTTGATGAGAGAGAAAAGGGTCTCTCATCACATGGATGTAAAATTTATAGATATAAGTATATATAAAAACACATCCTAACATTTGAAAATTGAAATTTAATAACATGAAATAAGTCTTTTACTAGAATAGGTGGATGAAAGATTCCCTTACCTTGAGTCTAACTCATCACGTATGTTCCTTATTATTCCTGAATAATAAACTTAAGTTAATTTTTAATTTCTTCCGAACATTTTTAAAGTTTATTATTCCTTTTATATCACATATTAACATGTTATAAAAATTTCATAATTATTTAAATTAATATCCGTCGTTTAGTCGATATTTGGTACTTGAGTCAAAAATGAACTTTTTATAATTATAAATTGTCCATGTGGTCAAGATTCCATTATCTCCAAAATTATATTAATGATTTAGATAACATAAATATCATATATATAGATTATATATTTATTTATAACAGTCCATATCATATGGATATATCAAAATGACATGCACCATTCATGGAGATGGTAAGCCATACATATACATGAACGCTACATTCTTTTTTTTTCATTTTTAAAGGAATGAAAACCAAATGATACATAGGTATATTATAATTCCATTATAATATAATATTTTATAGTAATTACATAAGTTCATTAACACCATTCTTTATACGTTCCATTAATGGCATGGACGAGTCATATCACTTTGAGGCGGTAGTAGTCTTCACTTCCTCAAATGAAATTATCGTATATACCCACTATGGAAAATATAAAAGTATGATATAAATGAAAAATAAATAATCAAAGAGAAAACATAAATATAATATATATCACATATAAGTACGGTGTCATTATAGTGGTCACCATGAGAGACGGTAGGAGATAATTGAACAATAATCGTTTCGTGAGGCAGTAGTTCGCCCTCCAAAGAAATAGTATAATTGTATCCATTAGATAGAGGTGTGTAGAAGTGTAGTTAAACTAATTATATCAAAAAAAACCTAGTATATTGAGGATAATGGTGTTTTTTTTGTAAACATATAATAAGAAGATCATAGGGAGTGGAGAAGGAAAATAAAAGAAAAGAACTTGAGAGAAGATGTTACATTTAAATCGGGTAACTCCCTTTGGTTTGAACCAAAAGGATTTCTTGAATTGACTTATACCTATGATAAGGATTATGGGAGGAATATAAGAATTTTTGGAGATTATTGGATCAGAGTTTGGACCATACAAGAGGATTGAGAGTTGTAAGTAATGGTTTAGAGTTTATGGCCTTTTATAGGGGGGAGAGCTCTTTAGGAAAGTTTGAAAATATTATTTCATTTTAAACTGACTTTTGATTTAAAAGGGTCCCCAACTCATTTAATTATAAGATACGGTGATTATTAATCTAAATAAACTCATCAAATGGGTTTTAGAAAAGTTTAGGGCATAAATTTAACCTTATCATTTAGCTTTAACCCTTAGTTAACTAATTTTACTTTTACTATGTCCTCTAGTATATTCATAATATATGGTTAATATATTTACTATAAAATTTAAACTGACCCTAAATTGATCATTAATGGAATTTTTAACATAATATTTGTTTTTTGGCCGAATATAAGATTTTTAGGACTATTTTATCATTTAATAAAACATTAATTGTTTTAAAAACTCATTTATGTCAATTTTTAAACTATTCATATAAGGACTTTTAAAAATCTATATAAACTTCATTATTTGTAAAAAACTACATTAATTAAAATATAACAAGTCATTATTATCCCTAAAATTACATTATGTCATAAAAGGCTTCAAAATAGATTTATTTTAAAATTTATAATCTCATTTATTTATAACCTTCAATAAAAAGGTAATCACTACATCATCATTGTGTCATAACTAAATTTATTTATTTAATGTCTAAAAATTATAAATAAAATACCATGATGTAGGAAATATTTTTATCTTTATAATTAATACTTATAAGTGAAACTATCACTTATATTACACCATATAAAAACTATTTTACTAAAATATATATGTTTATGTTACATTTTCCTTAACTTTAAATTAATTTTTATAAAGTGTCATTTTAACTTACAAGTGGATCAATGGGGTCCCAAAATCAACCCAAGGATGCTAATTGTTGTAAACTTTAGATTTAAAAGGTTTATAACACATTTGAAGGGAATTTAATATTATTATAATATTTTTATTTTACCCTTATTTACCAGATTTACCCTTTAACCATGGTAAATAAAATATTTACTAAAGTTACTATTCATAATGTCTACAAATAAAAGTTACATATTTACACAATTTGGACCAACTGATTCAAAATTTGGAATTTATTTTTCCAAATTCAAAACTATTATGTTGTAGTAATTAATTTTAAATTAATTATCGTTGTCAAAACCAAAAAAACGTGTTTTTAATATTTAAAAATTACCTAAAGATTGACATGTGTTTATGACCAATTTCAATGTTAAATTACTTACAATGACCAAAATTGGATGAAATGATAAAACTATAATCTAATTAAACTTTAAAACAAATTTAAAGGACAATTTAATCATATAAATAAATCATATGAAAACACAGTTTTGGCATAAAATGCAGTATTTTCACTATTCATTAAAACTGAACTTTATCAGAAAAATACCACAAATTTAAAAAAGTAAATTTTGATGTACCAATTAAATATATGAAGTTTATTTTGTCAAATGGAGCATATAAAAGTGACAAAAAATTTATTTAATAATGATTTTCCATCAAAAGGTGTTAAAATTCATTTTAAAAATATTAGAGTTTTTCATGCTTAAAATTGGATTCATTATTATTTTTTTATCATCTAAAATTTATTGGATAAAAGTAAAAGTATTTAACAAACATGTGTAATCATATTTTAGTTATTTCTGTTTATTCCCATCAATACAATGGCTAGGTGTTAACTACTATTTATAATAATAATAATATTATATTATTTTTCGGTACAATTCAATGTTGTGTGCAATGTAAGATTTCAAAGAAACTCATTATTGTGTGTTGAGTATTCTATCAGAAATATAATCCCCATAAAAGTAAAATTAATATTTAATTCACAAATATTAATAAATATGAAAATTTTCATTTTCTTTATTTTTCTAGGATGTTACACCCTTCCCCCCTTTTAGAAATTGTGTCCACGTAATTTTAAAATTAGGCTAGGAAACATCATTAAAAGTCCCACATCAGAAAAGATTCAATAAAACTATCACTTTAAAAGAATGAAAGAGAAGTAAAAAGGTCCCCCAAGAAAATACACACTAGGATTCCATGTTTGAAAACATGGATATGGAGGGTAAACTAAGTGTCGAGTTCTTATGGAGAGTGATAAAAAAACATGATCAGGAGAAAGTTAACCACCATAAAACCAAAACTTTGTGATGGGTTAAATGGTCTTTCATTTCGTAGTAGGAGAGGTAAAGGACCAACATTTTTGTTTTAATATCCTTTACATAAATTTGAGGAATTTATTTATGATATTGACTAAGGACATAAGGAAATATACTTACTATTCAAGAAGATTTTTACCCTTTAATAAGTTTCTACTAAAACCTCATCTTTTCTCCAAATGATGAGTATTCAAGATGACTTGGTCACGCCTCAAGCACTATAATCAACTTCTAAAGAATCACATAATCCACAAAAGATGAACTAATATTTCCCCTATCTTTAGACATTAACCAAAACCAAAATGGTTAGTACAAGATCATATAATCCCCCAAAAGGATAATATTTTATAAAAATAAATAATACTCTTAATCTAAAAAATTGAACAAATAATTCCATAAGTTAAAAAAATATTATTCAATAAACAATTGTCCCTAAAATCCTTCAATATAATCCAATCTAGGATTGAAACCCAAAACTCAGAATAATTTAATCACATAGTCATCCATAGTAAATCTTAACATTTATCTCCAAATAACATCGACCACTCTTAAAGTCTCGTACTGAAGTGTAATTAACTAAATCACATATTCTCTATGATAAGTTAATCATTTCCATAAATAAACCAAATCACTATATATCCATAATAAAAACATAGATTCATAGGAAATAAAATTTCAACCATTACTCAACAAATTAAATCCCATTGTATTCTATTTTCATTAGGAATATAGTGTTTACCCAAAAGAGAGAACGCCTTCCAAAATAACCTTTACCACTTAATCACCAAATCATTTTCCTATACTAAGGATATCAATTTGATAAAACACAAGTTCCCAAAATCAACTTATTCTTAATCCATAAATTCATTTAACTAAAAAGTATTAGTCATAGTAACCAGGGACTTCACATAGTCCATTGGTAGGTTATAAATCCTAGTCACACTTTGGTTGTGGGTTTGAGTCCCACAACTTTTTCTGATGTGATAGTTTGTTACACAGTCTGCGTGTTATTCTTTTTCAAAAATAATATAATTTTATAACATTCCCAAAAATGAACCCAAATTGTAATTTATAACTACATCCACAAAAGAAAATATAATTCCACCTTGAATAACATTTGTAAATATAAAATTTCAGGTTTATAGATACTAGAAAAAGTATTCAAAAGTAATCCTATCATTAATACATTTAAACATATCATCTTTCATAGAGACAACCTAAGTATTCAATTCTTAAAATGTAGACATCTTAATCATCTACCATTATTCGTGATCCTTTATCCATGTTTTTCCATATTATTTTTTTATACTTCTTCCCAAAAAACAAAATCAGGAATAATTTCATAAGATTTCAGTAATGTCAAAACATTGGCTAAGAAATAATCCATACCTTTCATTGGTCATTTTCACTTTTCTCATCTTCAATTGGAATAGCATTAGGAATTGGTAAACACATATTTTTACGATCTTGATGATCCCATTTTCAAACCTTCTTCATAGGAAATTTATTTTTATAATGACCATGGACACTAAATTTAAAACATTTAATTGATCCCTCCAAAATAACTTCTTTCCCTTTCGTAGATTCAACAGGATGCTTCCTTTTTCCATGGTAGGTTCTAGCTTTAGGACCTTCATTACCACATATGAAACATCTTCATGTCCCTTTGCATCATTTTCCTAGGCATTTCTTTTCTCATCTTTAACACATATGTTTTGGAATATACTTAATTTTATGATTATTACCTGAACTTCAATAAGGAATTGTTTCTCACATATGTGATACCTTATAAAAATCACCAAGGTTCAGATGGTCAATCATAACTCCAGATAGTTGGTTGATAATAACCACAAGAGTTCTCATTGCATCTCCCGTTTCATTCGATTTCTTAATCAAAAAAATGTCACAGTTTTCTTCACATCTATTATCACTTGGGTGCCTTCTAGATCCAGCAATTTACTAAAACCAAAAAGGTCAGTGTGAGTATATCAGTAAAATCATCATGTGTTATCTTATGAGGAGGGTAAACACTAAGATATACTTATTCATGTTATCTGAAACTCATTCGATATATCAAAAAAATAACTATGAATCTTTCTAATATGATGACCATTATGGTTATGTCACTTATTCTTAAATAACTCCCTAACATCTAAAGTTATCTAAACTGACCTATAATTCAAACTGAAAGGAATAAACCTTAAACATTACTTAATATTGAGTTAAGTTAATAATTCACATTGAGTATCTTTTTAGGTTTAGAACATTAGAGAATTAGTTCCAAACTATTACATTGCATTTAAAGTACTACAAAGTAGACACATATACTCAGTATACATTTTTTTCATAAAATAAAAAATATTAAAAGAAAAAAATAATTATTTTCTTGATATAAATATTTTTGAATTCATAATTTATCTTACCCTTCCTTATACCATGTGAAAAACATTTCAAAAACATGGGATGATCATAAAAAGATCAATAAGGGTTATAAAATAAATAAATAAAACATTAGTCCATTGATACATACAAAACAAAAGCTCTTGAACATACCTCATGAAATCATAAGATTTATTAATAACACATAGAAATCATAAATCATAAATTTAACTTGTGGAAACCATATCATACTTACATTGTAACTTTCAAAGCTACATAGGCAGTTACGTTTGGAATAAACATCAAAGTATAATCCTTAAATCTCTTAAGAAAAACATTAACATTTACCTCAGTCACATTACCCAATCATTGGCAAGATATATCAGGCCCACCTTCCCTAGGTTTATCATGGAACCACCTGTATATGTAAACAATTCCCAAGAACCATAACATAATCATAACACATAATAGAAGCATAAAGGAACGATAATATTACCACATTGTAATCACAATTTATCATTTCAAGATATTGACATAATAAATTCTTTCTCGAGGCCATTTTCAATACCAATATATGTAAAAAGAGTATATGGTATTTATTTTTCTTTTAAAAAACATTACTACTTTTTAAAGAAGCCAAATTTCAAATAATGCTCACGGTGGCAGAAAGGTCATTGTCATCTTGTACATTAAAAAGAAACATTACTTTTTTCATTTAGTAAAATGATTCGTAGGGAAAATATTCCCTTTGAATGAAATTAACATTCAAAGGGGTTTATACACTGTATAAAGGAAATTCATGTATAAATCAAAGTAAGCCTCAATGAAAGGATATCGAGATGAAGTCCCTTACAAAAATTTGGCAGCCTAACGACGTCACCTAAAAATTCAGAAATAGATTTAATGAAAGAGAAAAGGGTCCCTCGTCACATGGGTATAAAATTTACCGCAATAATAATATATAGGAACACATCCCAACAATTTAAAATTAAAATTTAATAACATAAAAGAAGTCTTCGACTAGAAGAGGAGGATGAAAGGTTCCCTTACCTTGAGTATGACTTGTCACGTATGTTCATTGTTATTCCTGAATAATAAACATAAGTTAATTTATACTTTCTTCAGAACCTTTTTAATGTTTATTATTAATTTTATATCACATATTAACACATTATAAAAATTTCATAATTATTTATGTTAATACCAGCTGTTTAGTCGATATGTGGTACTTGAGTCAAAAATGAACTTGTTATAATTTCATATTGTCCATGAGGTAAAAAGTCCATTATCTCCAGAATGATATTAATGATTCAGATGTCATATATATAATATATATCTATTATATATGTATTTATAATAGTCCATATCATTTGGATATAAGAAAATGAAATGCACAGTCCATGGAGATGGTAAGTTTTACGTACGCATGAACGCTACTTTCATTTCTTTTTTCATTTTTATAGGAATTAAAACCAAATGATACATAGGTATATTATAATTCAGTTATATTATAATATTTTATATACGTTTCATAAGTTCATTAACACCATCCTTTATAAATTTCATGTATGGCATGAATGATTCATATCATTTTGAGGGGCCAGTATCCCGCACTTCCCCAAATGAAGTTATCGTATTTACCCATTATGGAAACCATAATGGTATGCTATACATGAAAAATACATCAGTATATAGACAAAATAAATATAATATATATAACATATAAATACAATTCCATCATAATGAGCACCATGAGAGGCATAAGGAGATAATTGAACAATCATCATTTCGCGAGGTAGTAGTTCATCGTCCACAGAAACAGTATGTTCGTATCCATTAGATGGAGGTCCGTGGAGGTATAGTTAGAATAATTATTATAAGAAAAACATAGTATATTGAGGATACTTGTTTTTTTATGTAAACAGTGAATAAAAATATCATAGGGGGTGGAGAAGGAAAATAAAATAAAATAACTTGAGAGAATATGTTACCTTGAAATCGGGTAACTCCCTTTGGTTTGAACCCAAATGATTTCTTGAAATGTCTTATTCCTTATGAAAGGATTATAGGAGGAAGATAGGGATGTTAGGAGATTATTGGTGTAATGTTTGGATGATCCAAGAGGCTTGATATTGGGGAGTAATGTGTTATAGTTAATTGCATTTTATAAGGGGGAGGATGGGCACTTTAGGAAGGTTTGAAAATATTATTTTATTATAAACTAAATATAGATTTAAAATGGTCCCCAAATCATTTAAATAAAATATAAGGTGATTATTGTTCGATATAATCTCGTCAAATATGTTTTAGACAAGTTAAGGGCAGAAATTTAACCTTATCGTTTAGCTTTAACCCTTAGTTAACTAATTTAACTTTTACTGTGTCCTTTTGAATATTCATACATTATGGTTAATATATTTACAATAAAATTACAAGACACCCAAAATGGATAATTAATGAAAATTTTAACATAATATATGTTAGTTGGATTGATATTAGATTTTTAGGATTATTTTATCATTTAATAAAATATTAATTGTTTTAAAAACTCATTTATTTCAATTTATAAACTATTCAAATCAAGACTTTTAAATAATCTATAAAAACATGATTATTTCGAAAAAACTTCATTAATTAAAATATAATAAGTAATTAGTATCCATAAAATTAGTTCATGGCATAAAATGTTTCAAAATAAATTTATTTTAATATTTATAATCTAATTTATTTAAAATATTCGTTAAAAAGGTAATCACTACATCATCACTGTGTCATAAATAAATTTATTTATTTTATGTCTAAAAATTATAAATAAAATATCACGATGTAGTAAATAATTTTAGATTCATAATTACTATATATAGTCTAAAATATCACTTACATAACCCTATATAAAAAATTATATTACGAAAAGATATATGTTTCTGTTACATTTTCCTTATCTTTAAAATTAATTTTTATAAAGTGTCATTTCACTTACAAGTAGCTCCTTGGGGTCCCAATATCGACCCAATGATGCCCATGATAGGACATGTATCATAAAATAGGGTTAGGACACATGTTAGAGTAATTTAAAATTATTATTGTATTATTTTTTACCCTTATTTTCCATATTTACCCTTCAACAATGGTAAATAAAATATTTACTGAAGTTACAATTCATAATGTCTAAAAAAAGATACCTATTTAAAAAACTTGGACCTCATGATTCCAAATATAGATTCTATTTTTTTCAAATTAAAAACATAGAGGTTTAAAGTATTAATTTAAAATTAATTTTCATTGTCAAAACCTAAAAGTGTGTTTTTAATAAGTAAAAAGTACCAAAAGATTAACATGTGTTTATGTCCAATTTCAAAGTGAAATTATTTCCAATGAACAAAATTTGAAGAAATGATAACAATATAATATAATTAATATTTAAAAAAATTAAAAGGACAATGTAATCATATAAATAAATCAAATGAAATGATAGTTTTACTTAAAATGCAGTATTTTCACTATGCATTTAAAAAATAAACATTATTAGAAAAATACTAGAAAATTACCCAAAGTAAATTTTGAGGTCCCATATTCTAAATAAGATGTTTATTTTTTCAAATGGAGAATTTAAAAGTAAAAAAAACTATATTTAAAAAGGGTTCTCCATCAAAAGGTAGTAAAATGACTTTTTAAAAATATTAGAGTTTTTTATGCTTAAAATTCAATTCAATATTATTATTTTAAGCCTCTAAATTTTATTGAACAAAAGTAAAAACATTTAAAAAACATGTGTAATCATATTTTAGTTAGTTTTTTCATTCCTGCCAATACAATGGCTTGGTGTTAACTACCATTTAATATATTAATATTATTATATTATGTTTCGGTATAACTCAAAGTTGTGTGCAATGTAAGATTTCAAGGAAACCCATTATTGCATGTTGAGTATTCTATCATTCATATAATTCCATTGAATGTAAAATTAATATTTAATTCCAAAATATTAATAAATATTAAAATTTTATATTTTTTATTTACCTGGGATGTTACATGATCAGTTTGACTTGGGAAAGTATTCACATTCACATTCTTGATTAATTGTTTTAGTCATTAATTAACTTTGGAAACATTCACCTTCGTATAGTCATTGGAATCACATTTCCATTAAATATCCATATTCTTTGTATCATGGATATTATTACTTCCTAAACCATATACAATTTCAACATATAGTGTTTTACATAGAAAGTTATTTGATTGACTACGAAATTATTGATAATCTGTATTCTTTATTCAATATAAATATTTATTGATAAGGCATATTGTTCAGGAATTAAATCATTAATTTGATATATGAGGAATGCATTGGAAATTCAATCTTGGGTGGGGGATAGAATTATATAGTCACTTGATGCATCGATGAGTCTCATTAGAGAAATCTGTAAGCTAGCATGAAATAGTTTTTTGGTGTATACCTACCCATCAATTAAACTTTCTTAGTGAAAGTTCATGATGGTACAGATATCAGGATGTCTGAGATCATGATGCCCAATTTTAAGCATTTAATTCATTGAAAATTTATTTATTAATATTCATGGTATTATTGAATTAATATTATCCTTTTATTCATTTAATTATTGATTAAATGGAATATTGTTTCAATTATTTACCTTTCTATATTGAATATTCCTTATTTACTCGTGATATCTCCAACTATAAATAACACTTATTTAATATCTGATCTCACCCATTTTTTCCATTCCCCATGATATGAAGAACTAATATTAAAATGTGTTGAATTATGTAGTATATTTTCTTTTACTATGTTTCAATTTTTGTTTTCAAATGTAATTTTGACATTCAAGTATGTATCTAGTTTACTAATATTAATAAATTATTCAATACTTTAGGATGTGATTTCTTATATCTTATGTCAATGTCGTAAAGTGACCACCAAATATGGCTTACTAGAGTTGGGTAATTTAAAAAAATCATTTATCTCACTTATTTTGGAGTGGATCTGAAAATTTATAGTTTTTATTTTGTTAATTCAAAGTCTTGTATCGAGCTTGTCACGGATTCTAGGAAGGAACTTTATTATCATAGTTGGGGAGATTTGGTTTTTAATTCTACGAGCACACATGAACCAACAATAATAATGTTTACACAGTTAAAAAATACAACTTCTCAATATTATTCATACATTGATTACAAACTCTTAGATATAAAGGGTATATCACAGTGTTGTGTGGACCAAATATATGTTCACATTCAGTATATGATTATTAGGGTCCAGATAGCTAACATGGAAAAGTAGTTCTCTTAGTACTTTATGGTCCAAAATAAGAATATTGTGGGGAATATCATGAGATTAAACTTAATTACCTATGTATCCAAGTATCATATAAATTTCCAATTGGTTATGACAATCACGTTTCTTAGGAAGATCTAGTCGATTGATATCCCCATTTTTTAAATGATGGAGTTACTATAGAAGAATAAAAACATTTATATCTTATGTGAGGAGTACTATTAAATTGTTGTAGAGGATGATTCCTATGAGGGTTATTACCATGCTACCTCTAATCCTCGACCCACTCCCACACCCCAAGATATATCTACCCTACCCACACATTGATTAGTTTATAGAGGGTGCAATGGTGTACACCATGGCCCTCTAGGATAAAATAAACACTAAGTTGGAGATTAATTAAAATAACCCTTGAACAACATCATAAACTTACACTAACTCTACGACTATCCTATGAAAACCACTCACCCCATACCATACATACCCAATTTCATGTTAACACCCCACAACCATCCCACAGATCCTTCTACATCCACCAACCATATAAATTTACCCCTTACCCCAACGTAAAATCCCTCCACTAGGGTCACCCCATCTATTTCCATGTCTTTTCATATGATTATGGAGTCCAAAATAACATCTCAATCCTTTACGAATCTTGATGTTGATATCTAATGGAAAGGGAATAGAAAGATAGCTGATTCTATATTGTTTATTAACCTTATCTCTATATAATTGACCTCCCTCTCAATTAAGGAATAGTTAAAAGATGAGTCACCAACCATATATGCTAGTTATCTGACACATTTTTAATGACTATTTAGGTAGAACCCACAATAGAGTTATAACCACCACCCTCACTTTTAAGGTATCCTTACGCAAAGTGACACAAA
Source organism: Viscum album (assembly GCA_963277665.1). Taxonomy (NCBI): domain Eukaryota; kingdom Viridiplantae; phylum Streptophyta; class Magnoliopsida; order Santalales; family Viscaceae; genus Viscum; species Viscum album. The sequence continues at coordinate 113,223,489 of OY728125.1, read as the reverse complement.
TCATATCCCCCACAATTTCCACCCATAATTATGATACATTTGCATTGATGTCACTTCTACATAAATTTCCTAATCTCTCTAACCCCAACATACATATAGATGTATTATTTAAGAAGTGTGATGTATCATCTTGGATTGACTAACCCACTTAGTATCAATCATCTATTTAAACATCCAAAACTATCTTTCTAGGTGAGATAGAGGAGGTATGTTGATGATGATAAAAGTCTCTCTATAGTTCCTTTTATCCACTTTATCCCCACTAATGGATAAAAAGGGTTATTATTATGGTTATGAAAATTTGAATGCCCAAAAATCTTAATATTACGATTTATCCCATTAATTATGTGTTTGAAACTCTATTTTTTTCTAATATTTTACTTTTTTTGGGATAGCCCCTATTTTTTCTCATTTTATGCTAAATTAATGGTATTTTCTATACCATCATACTGAAATATATAATATTTCAACTTTTTTGGAGGAACATGATAATTTTTTTCATAAATTATCTATCATATCACTTAAAATTTTCCTAAGTGTAGAATTTTTCATTTTAGGATATCCAAGAGTCAAAAATCCATCAAATTCATGTGAATTCAATGTAACCAATCCAAACTAATTTCTAGGTAATAAAACCCAACATAAAAAAGGTAATCGTATCTATTTCCTTAAATATATTTGATGTATTACATTATTTTATTTGTGTATATTTTCATAATCTCTCTTACCTTAATTAAACATTAGGGGAAATTTTTAAATTAAGTGTTTGGTAGTGATCTTCCCTTGAATTTTTACCCCCTTTTAATATATAATATATAATTACATATGATTTATATTTTACCTTTTTATAAAATTTGATTGTTTAAGATCATAATTGTTAATTTTATATGTTAAAATTGTTGAAATAAACATGATCATTCCAATTTTGAGTTATTTTTAAAGTGATTATTGATATAATTCTATTTCTATACTTTAATTCATGGAAATTTTTATTTCATAGACTAGTTATTAGTCATTCACTCAAATGACTACTAATATTTTTATTCCCATTATTAAGAGTTACTCTAAACCCCTTTGAAATATTCTTTATAGTATCATCTTTCTTAAGTGATTATTAATATTTTCATCACAACTAGAAATTTTATTTAGATCATTCTAAAAACATAAATATTTTAATTAAAATAAAAAATAATTGATTTTATATTCTATTACTCTTTATCCACTTTTACCATTTATATTGACCCTCTATTTTATCTCTTGTTAAGAATAAAAAAACTAGGAATTTAATTAAAGAAAATCACATTACAAGTCAATTTATCCTTCCTACCCAACATTTTTCTGTATTATTGTATGATTTAAATTGATATGAAAATTGAGATCTTAGGTAGATTCATGGAACTAATGGGATATTATTTCATAAAAATAATAGTAAAATAAAAAAATTGGGAATCTTCTCTGGGTTATTTTAAGAATATTTTATAAGATTGGTTTACAAACCTATAATTTTAAAGAAAAAATATATTTGTACATTATTTTAAATGTAGGGGTTTCTGAACCTATACATGGAATAAAATTAAGTGGTAGTGTATAACTTTTTAGGTAATAAATAGAAAACTATCTTCACTGATCATGATTAAAAAACATTCATTGCACTTATGAAGTTAAATCTTAACTTAGTGTCATTGATTTTAATTTTTTACATCATGAACCAAAAAAACATAACCTCAAAATAACCTTTCAAAGTACATCTTGATTAATGTGGTTTAATTTATAAAGTAGAAATTTAGATATATTTAAATACTACGGATAGAGTCTATATACTTTAGATTCATAATATATCTAATTAAATGATATTGAGTAGTTAGTGAAATGATTTTCTGGTAATGTAGATCATTTGTGTCATGTGTATTAATAAATGGTTAAACAATGTGAGAGGAAGAGAAGATGAGTTTAAATTTTTAGTAATATAATAATCATGAATGGAGAACTCTTAATTTGATGAGTTTTTTTATTTTGAAATTCATAGTTATGGTTATAGGTTCATGATAATGATAAACTAAATGTATCCCTTATTAAATTTGATGGAGATATTCCATAAATAAAAAATTAAGCATGATATATAATTGTTCTATATCATAGATGATGATATAGAGATATTTTATCATATTTAATTCATGATAAAAAGAAATATCACATGAATTTTTTGGTATATCAATGGATTTGATATAATGATATTCTATAATACTACCTTAGATATATCATAGTGTATAATATGTTTATATGGAAATGAGGTTGTATGGGTTGATCATATAGTGTGATTAGTATGATAGTATAATATTAGATATTAACATTAAAACTTATTCTACAGATTCTATAATTAAACATTAAAATTTTATATGAAGAAACTTTTATGATAATTAGTTGAAATAATTTAAATATGAAATTTGTGTTTAGGGTCAATGGTTAAAAATCTTTTGTAACTAAAGTTATCACCAAAACATTTCATATCATTTTATAAAATTTTGTGATGGATTAAAGAGTATCCTCAAGGCCAATATAAGGTGATTGTATCCATGAAAGTGGTATCAAATCATCTATGTTCAAAATTGATTCTCAGTAGTTAAATATCTCTTACACTTCTTCATTTACATCGGGAGGTAATATCATATCATGGTTTAATGTAGAATTATCCCAAAGAGTTTTTTAATTCAAAAATATATGTATATCCTAGGATGAAGTAATAGTTTTATTACTTCTAAGTGATCACTATAAAACTCATGTAATTAAATAAAATGGATTATTCATCATCAAGTAGTGAGGTATGTCCTCATTTAGTTTATAGGTAGTTTTATTTTTAATATCAAGGATGATCATAGAATTGGTTTCTTTGACATGAAATACTTGAATAATTATTATTCGATCCTGAGAAACCCATTAGGGGTATCTAAGTTATACAATGCTTGAATTGATTTTTGAAATTATGTTAAATATTAAGAAAATGGATATTGTATCCTCAATCACAAAATAAGATATAGATTATAAATTGTGTCTTATAACATGATATGAGATATCATAATATGCTATATAGTCATATTTTACTATATATATTTTTGTCTCTTATGACATATAATAACACCTTTAATTATGATATATCTTAACATATGATAAGAGGAATCGTGTTGAGTGATAATACCATTGTGAACTATTTTAATTTTGGAAAATAGATCATCTTATCACTAATATGATATAGAGTATGATGTAAAATATAATTCCTTACAGTAAGGAAAGATATTCAAGGCCCCTGTGTTCTTATAATAAAGGGTGGTATTAGTTTTGAATTATAAACCATGACTTATGATATAGAGTATATCATTAAAAATTATTGATAGTTCTAAAGGGTTATATTTCTAGTCATTATCAGCCCTTTGTAAACTGTGATATATGTTTTGAACCATATCACCACTTAAAATTGATAATTCAATCATAAAATATGATATAGAGGGAAAATATTTTTTTTTTCAATTTTGAATTGAATTTGATGAAGTATAAATAATTTCTAAATTATATAAAAAATTATCTATTGATATTTATTTAATTTATAAATTGTTTATAAATTAATTGAATATAAAGTGTTTATAATTAATTATTTAATTTCTTTGAAACATTTAATAAATAAAATACTTAATTTTAATTATTAGTATTACATACCATTAATCTATATTTCGTGATTAGTATTTTTTATTGAGATTTATATGGAAATTTACAAAGTGTTTATAAATTAACAAATAAGGAATAATTTGAACCATATAAAAAGGCCTTATTTGATACATTATTTGAACCATATCAAAAGTAGTTTTGATAATTAAAATTATCATGGAACAATTAATAATAGATATGTGATATTTTAATTATGTTAAATTTTTACATGAAATATAATTGTTCACAGGGAATGTAAATTTTTTATATTTAAATTAAGTATCATATATTGAAATAAAATTACAAACTGAATGATAATATAAAGGGGTTCATATTATAAATAAATTTAGTATTTATATTAATTTTTGGAAATTCCTTAAAGAATGATAAATTGTAAAAAAATTATTATTTTTTGGTTTATAAATTGTTCATAAATGTTTTTCACATGTCCAAATTTATGAAATACTTATTTATTTAGTGTATTCTCTACATTTTTTATTGATAGAAATTTTTTAAATTAATAATTATGATGTGTGATATAGTTTAAAGGTTTTTAAACTAATTATTTAATTTATCATAGATGTATTTAAAAAGTTACATGATAGGTATGATAATTTTTTTAGTTTTCTTCAACCATGTATTTGGCTTTGTTTGAAATTTATGAGTTTTATTTAAATGGTTAATTATATTTTATACGTATTATATGATATAATTATGGGGGAATTAAAGTCCTTATTGAGTATTGAACAATGGGTAGTGGGACTTTGGGTCTAACTACTAACTGGCCTATGGGTTTATTCCTTGTCTAAGAAAAGTGGGGGTCAACTACCTATCACACCATGATTACACTTTTAGGGATTCTTGATTTAATATAATTTTTAGACTTTAAAAGAAAAGGTTTCATGCAACTTATTCATGTGATGAATTTGGATATTCATAAATATAGTTCTACTTCAATTTAAATTAATAACAGAAGCTATAATTTTGTATTGAGTTACAAGTTAATATGGTTTGAAAATATTGATTTGGTAAAAGCAATAAGAATTTAAAAATAAATAATTATAATCATACATACATGTAAAAGGAATACATGAGATAAGATGGTGAAATATTTTTAAGAAAATTAAAATTATTAATTATTTAATTCCTTCCAAATTGAACACATGTTAATATCTTGATCATACAACTAGGTAATTTCATGATAAAGTCATATTCCCATATATTATCTTTTGTATGTCATGGTGAAATGGATAACCATAAGAGTTAGTTAACCAAATCTCACTCTGATATTTTAGTTACACTAATCTAGGCAATTATATAAGAAATGATACCATAGTAATAGGGTTTGGTATTATCCATATGATGAATTGGATAAAGAGTTATCTGATCAACTATCCAAGATTCATGTAAAATATTATTGATATAATTATCTTCCTAAATAACTATGTGGTTAGAGGAACACTAATGTGGACTGAAATATCAATGAAATATGGATCTTATCAAAATAATATATATATTATAGAATTAAAAATAGGGTCATCATTATAGTAGGAGAACATTTAATAAAATAATGTGTTTAATGTGATTAGATTTGTTTGATCATCATATGATCAAATCCATCAGAAGAATCTCATTAAAGTTTATGATCTATCATAGATTTAATCAATATGAATAATTAAACAACATAAGTATAGTTTTACCTTTATTGAAGTGAGATCCATCATTATCGAATATGATGGAGTGAAATTGATTGATATCACTGAGTGAAAACCAAATAGATATCCCCTCTAAAGGTAAAATAATGGCCACTATGATCCTCATTTGTAATGAGAGGACCCCAAACACTACTACAAAACCCACCTATAACAGCATTGTCATTTATCAGTGTTCAAAAAATTCACTGATAAAGTTCATCTTTATTTGTGCTAAAATAAGCAATGATTAAAAATTCCCATTATCAGCGGTAAAAAAAGCGTTAATAAATTGCACCCTTTATCGGCACTTTTTTTATTGCTGATAAAATTTAACCTTTATCAACACTTTGTTTTATCACTAATAAAGGAAACCTGTATCAATACATCATTTATAACACTGATAAAAGGTGTCCTTTATCAACTCATTTTTAGCGCTGATAAAAAATTCCCTTCATCATCACTTTTTTAGCACTGATAAAGGTCCACAATAAAATGAAAAATATCAAGCATTTTATTAATTAAATAATTATTGATAAAAATGAATAATTTTATACATACATATGTATAGATTATAAATATTAATAAATATTATATATAAAATATAGATATATAAAATGAATCAGTATAATATATATATATATATAATGTTAATTAAAAAAATGTTAATGTCATATTCAATTTTAATGTTGTTTTATTTTTCAATTTAACCTATATTAAACATTGTGTGTTGCATTTATTTCACGTACATGTGTGTGTGTGTGTTAATGAATTTGTATGCACAACGCACACACAAATATAGCTACGCAATATATTGAAACACATACACCTAATATTTATGTTATTTGTCCAAATTTTACTATATTTTAGAATTTCATTATAACATGATATATTTAATACATATTATGTTTTTAATCAGTCGTTTTTTAATACTACAGTTAGGGAATTCATTTTTAATGTTTTTTATTTTCTATTTTATTTTTGAATTTGATTATTTTTTGTTATTTATTTTTATAAATTTATTTATTATGTTTTAGTATTTTCAATACATATTCATCTGCTTCAATATATATATCCATATTTTTTTAATAACTCATATTTAATTAGTAAAATTTATCTATTTTTTCAATATTTTTAAAGTGTACTCATTTTGAATTATTCAATTTCACTCATTTTTAAAATTCATGTATTTCAGATTATATTTCCAGTAATAATGTTAAAAATATAGTTTATAAATAAATATATAGAAATAAATAATAAATTTTTATTTACTATATTAATAATTATTATATATAAATAATTATTATTTTTTAATAAGTATTTATATAATTATAAATAAATAATTATATATATTTAGGTAAGTATAGAATTATAATAAAGTTATTTAAATAATTATAATTGAAAAATATTTAAGATCACATTTGTTGCACTGATAAAGATCAATCTTTATCAGCACTGATTAAGCGTTGTTAAAAGATATATTTGTCACCACTAAAACTTCAGTGCTGATAAATAATTATTTTATCAGCACTTTTTTAGTGCTAATAAAACGGAGATTAATCAGTGCTAAAAAGCGTTGATAATAGACCTATTTATCAACGCTTATAAATTTAGCACTGATAAAAGGGATCTTTTTAGTACTTTTTTGAAAGAACTATTAAAAGTGAGCCTGATCTATTTAAAAAAACCCAAACCATGACTCAGTCACTCACAATTCTCATGATCTCATGTAACTCCTCTACTACCAGTGTAACTCCTCTACATCCCCTCAATTAATAAAGGTCGGAATCCAATGTATATTATTTTCTACTTTTCCTCTATCATTGTTTGATGTTTTGGGTTCTGATTTTTTTCACTTTTGCACTGTTCTTAAACACTATAAACCCTACATCTCTTCTCGTCACTACTCAAATACAATGAGTCTGGTTCTATTTCATCATTTTTCTCTTTTCATATGTATTTGTCTATGCATCCCATTTGTCCCTAAAGACACACATAGATAGTTTACTCTCCTATCGAATTTAACAAAGAGAACTCTCATCCCTAATTGGTTTTCTCTTCATTTTAATAATATATGGTTCCAAAATATATGTATTTTCTCAAATTTAATTCATCTTATAAACTAGATTATAGATTCTAAAGGCTTGTTTATGAGGGTTTCTAAGGATTAGGTCATACTAATTTGTGGCCCTCATTTGTGGGTGTTGAACATTTAAGGACCAAGGTAAGTGAAAAATCATTAAAACATGTATTGTGGATTTTGGTTATTCATGTAAATTGTTAAACCATGAAATGGGTTATTTAGATTTATTATTTTGATGAATAATTTTTTATTGAATTCGATAAAATATTGAATTAATTAGTCATATTCCAAAAATTATTTTAGTGATGAATTTTGTGAGAGTTTTAATTTTTACTTAATTTAATATTACTATTAAACTTTAACCATGGGTTACAAAGAGTGACTGTGTAATTTCTTTGGTGAGAAAAGTATCCAAAAATGTTTTTAAGAAAAATTTATAAGTTGGATAGAGTTGAGAAATCATTGGGTAAAAGGACTTATAAATACACAGAAACATATAAAGAGTGTGTTTCCCAAAATTAAGTGAGTTATCCATGTTTGTATAGTTGATCAAGAAAACTATTAGATGTAATTTATTAATATATTTTCTAATTAAAATAGATAGATAATTAATTTATAAGATAAAAAATAGTTTTAAAATCCATATAACATGGTGATTAACCGTATAGAGAACAAAAATTGATTAAAATATACTATTGATGGTTTTGATCTTTATGACCTATAAGTAATGATAATTTGTTATCCATGTCTAAAATTCACAAAATAGAGATACGATCCCCTTATTTTAATTAACCTTTTGTTGTATTCTATATCCAAACCTCTCTTCTTCTTTGATTATTGTTTATCACTAGGTTAAGGCGCTAACAATCCTTCAGTGGTCGATGGTCCTCAATAAAATTTATGTGATTAAAGGATATCCTAAAAGTCTAGAATTCTTTGTTTTCTTCTTCAATTTTATAAATCAAAGATATTCCATTTAATATTAAAGATGGATTCCATTAATATTATATTACAAGAATTCCAATGGTGTTTTTTTATTTATTCCTACCCACATTTATCCTTGAGATAAATCATCCTTTTTTAGGATTTTATCCATATAATGATCATAGGATGATACCCTAAAACTCATAAGTGGTATCAAAGACTTGTTCTTCAAGGAATAAATGTATTAATATATAGTTTTTCAAATAAATAAATTTGATATTGTATTATGTCAATATCATATATTATGATAAGAAATATTGCATTGTTCATCCATAGCACACGACCATTATATATCAACTGAGGAGAATTTTTGAGTGATTCCATTAGTGTAGGTTCCTATAACTCTTTAATCCTTATATTCTTAGTTTTCTTCCATCTCTGGATGATGGATCAGAATCCCTCTTTCAAACTAGCCTTCTACCCATCATCAATAGATAAAGGTAATCAATGGACTAATGACATCTTAAATAATGATAGTAAAGGTTATTTATACTGATGTATTGATGTATTATATCTCTATTCAATATTTCATGAAAGATGCATGAAATTGTGGACTTTTAGTCATGGTGTGTATTGAATTGTTGTCATCCAAGACAAATTAAATGTTTGACTACTAATGCAGATAATGGATTCTAAACATGATGATGTTGCCAATACCAAGCAAGAACAGACTATTGATGATGAAACTACAAAATTATTTGTGAATCTACAACATTTTGATGAAAAAATGAAAAATAAAATATTGACACAACATCAAATTTTTGAATAAAATTATTAAGGCACAAATTCAAGGTATAAAATATGAGGTTGTTTGAATCAACGTGGACAACCTATTGACCTCAACAATTCAATGTTCATTAGTTTTCTTGGGCTCACAATGAGGATGAATATGAGGATTGATATTGGCTCATGGAAGCACATCCAACCTATAACAAAGGAAATCATTTGTAAAGATATTATAGTAATTTTAAAATATACTTTCTCCATTTTACTGAAAATTTATATAATGAGACGTTGATTTAGTTTTTAATATTCCTTGTAGACGTAATTTATTTTAGAATATTTTCATAATAAAATTTTCCTAATAGGTATTGGAAAATCCCATAGAGTCTTCCTAACTCTTATGGTGAAGTTACATCTTAGAGATGTTGAGGGGAAAAAAGCCCCACCCACCACTTTTTTATACACACATTATAAAGTAGGAACATGGACTACCTTTCAACAATCGTCGTAATGAGAAATAATTTCAGGTGCATTGTGATCGATAATATATTATTTGACATTATTTAGTTATCCAACTGGATTCAAATTTGTTAATTTATGAAATGGAAAAGGAGTGATGAAAATAAATAACAAGAATAAAAAACAACATACCCCTATCGCAAAGGAAAGATGACTTATGATTCATTAGAGAAGAAATTAGTATGTATTTTAAATCAATAATAAAAGTTTAATTACGTGATATGAAACAACATATGTTCCTTTGTTTTTATGTAGATTTATGAATCAAAATCTGAAGCCACTTCCATCCCATGTCATGTGTTATGGAAGGAGGCTCGTGTAAATAAGGATGGTATATTAGTAGATGAAAAGACAAAAGAAGTATTGGAAGAATGGGTAAGTATGAAATAATTATAATTATTTATGATTTATAACAATATTACATAAAATAAATATGTTCATATATTTTAATACGGTTTAGACACAAGAATCAAAAAGAACCATTCCAGAAGAAAAGCGAATTTCATTAGCTTTTAAGCTGCCTGAACAATATGGTCACTTTATAGGATTGGGTTTTTGAGTCTCTCCTCAAACATATTTTTGAGAATATAAAACCCCATGAAGATATATATAATATGATGAGATGAATTCAGACACAAATAGACTCACTGTGAGATATTATTTTTCATTATTGTTTGGTATAACAATGTATAAGAAAAGATAAAAGTGAACCGGTGGTGTAGAAAAGATCCGCACATGATCCAAATGATCCCAATAGCTTTGAGTCTAGTCATTCCACCCAAACCTTACCTGGAGTAATCAATTTATTCATTAATCTTTCTTTTAAATGTGAATCAAACAACTTCTGATAACATCATATTACTAAAATTCTATTCTGTGTAATTATATGTGATTTTTTCTTTCAACACCCATGTACCACTGTGTTGTGAGCAGTTAAATGTATAATATACCAAGAGACTAGCTACACAATCAAAACATCCCAAAATATCACATGAGAGTGGGGTTTTAGGTAGCTTATTATCCGACTACTAAGTTGCATGTTCCCCTTGATGATCCAGATATTACAATGGTTGAAGCTGTTATCGGAGCTTTATATCATGGCCATCTAATATAATAAAGATACATGAGGTACATCTTTAACAAATTTTCCATATGAAAAACATGTAATAGTTGACGATCAAAGGTCTAAAGTTGGGCATGTTATTACATATGGATAAATCTATAGAGATACAAAGGGTTGAATCAAGAATATATAGTGAATCGACCAAGAAAACAAAATAAACTTCCAAGAGTACCTTCTCTCCTCAAGTTCCATAGAAACATTTATTAACATTACAACTTCATAAAAAGACCAAATTTAAATATAAATTTGAGTCTTACATTCACTATGAAGAAGAAATATTTTGAGCTTCCATTATAAATGAAATTATTATCGAGTCTCTAAGTGAGATTCTCAAGCATGAATGGCAAGGTATCTCAATTGTTAATACATATATAAGGTACATTTTCATAATACATCTATACAAATAGTGAGATAAATATTTTTATTAAAGTTAATAACTATTCATATTTTGTACAGGTGTTTATATTAAAACTATATAAATAGAATATCATGAGAAGAACAATTTTTATTCATTAATCCCATTATCATTTCTATGATAAAAATTACTTTAGAAAATAAAGACACAGAGAATAAAAAAGATGAGTTACTCGAAGTGTTTAACAAAAAAGTATGAAACGATAGACACTTTTTGATGCCAAAAATGCAAGGGTAAAACTCTATGATCTAATCACATAAAATATATTTATAATATTTTCATTACTTAATTATTTTTGTTATTTAAGGAAGAACTATATTATGATAGAAGTCAACATAAACACCGAGAATATTTATATTTTGGATTCAATGTAGGGATTTCCAACCAACCGACCACACATGAAGTGTATTTTGAATCATTAATACACTATAATAAATATTTTATAGATAAAATACGAATTATATGTTCATTATGTGTTTTAACGATAATTGTTTTATGATATGGAGGTCGCTAAATACTGGAAAAATCAGTGCATGAGGTAGGTGTCTGACAAGCTAAAGCCTGCGAATTACTACAAATGGAAAAAAATTAAGTTATATATAGAAAGTTTTAACTATAAAAACATTTAAAAACATTTAAAAACAATTTACTTATTGGGTCAATGTTTTTGCAGTGTCTAAAACAAGATAATGAAATTTATTATGAATATTATGTTTGAAAATTTATGAGAGAAATCATACAGTATGAAAAGACCAAAATCCCCCAACATGTAATTTCCTTATGTAGTTACAAGTTCATTAAATATATTTCATAATCATTTTTTATATTTTCTCAGTACTATCAATATTTCTAATAAAATAGTTACTCAAAAGAAGAAGTCAATTTTTTTAAAGATGAGTGGGAATTGTAATTTTTTTCAGAATGTATAACGATAAAAATTTAGGTGATTACATGATATTTTTATGATCTGGTATTAGTTATGACCTTCAAATGATTTTAGGGTGTAAAAATTCGTTCTATAATGATTATATAATATTTTTGATCAATTTCTTAGGGAGAAGATTAATGGGGGAAATCAATGTTTTTAGAAGCATTGACATAAAAAAATAAAATAGTTGGGAAAACATAGAGGCAAAGTTAGAGGTAGAGGTAGAGGAAAATTTGAAGGTAGAGGTGATGGCAGAGGCGAAGGTGGAGGAAAATTCAGAGTTGGTGACCGACATGGAGGAGGAGGTAGAGGTGAAGATTGAGGTGGAGACTGAGGCATAGGAGGATAGGAAGTGCTAACTTGAAAATAATAAAATTGTTTTGAAATTAAGTAGAATAAAGATAATAACAAGATTTTGTTTGAGAAAGATTGTATGAAAGTGAACACAACACTTGTCACTTAAGATAAGATTCATTGTGTGTATTTCCAGTTTGAAATGACATTTTAGTAAAAAACGCATGTGGTGTACTCAAAAATGAGAAAACACATTTGGATTGTTTTGGTACATTATTAAAAAGATCCATAAATCATTTGTAACAAGTAGGGATCAACTTCACGCTAAATCTAACACACAGTGTGACCGGTATAACTCAAAGTGTGTCTTTTTTATTCAAAAGTGACTTTAGTTTTAGTAAAAAACTACTGACATACTCAAAACCAAGAAAACTCATTCGAATTGTTTTATTACTTTAAAAAATTATCCATATGTCATTTTTGGCATGTAGGGATCAACTAATACCTCAATACGAGGAACGGTGTGAATGGTATGACTCCATGTGAGTCTTTTTATTCAAAACTAACATTAATTTTAATAAAAAATCAACTAACATACACAAAAATAAGAAAACACATTCTGATTGTTTTGATACTTTCGGAAAATGATCCATGAGTCATTTTGGACTTGTAAAATTCAGTCACGCCTCAATATGATGCATAGTGTGACTCCAAGTGTGTATTTTTTATTCAGAATTAATATTACTTTTAGTAAAAAACAACTAAAAAACTAAAAAACCGAGAAAATGAATTTGGATTATTTTGGTCATTTAGGAAAACGATCCATTTGTAATTTGTGACAAGTATGGATTAGCTTCACCTCAATCCAACACATTGTGTGACCGGTATGACTGCAAGTTCATCTTTTTATTTAAAACTGACAATAATTTTAATCAAAAAACAACCAACATACTCAAAATTGAGAAAACACATTCCAATTTCTTTATACATTTGGAAAATTATCCATGAGTCATGTGGGACGTGTAGAATTCTATTGCACCATAATTCAACGCATAGTGGGACTCAAAGTTTAACTTTTTTATTCAAACAGTACATTAATTTTAGTAAAACATTGATATACTCAAAACTGACAAAACAAATTAGGATTATTTTTGTACTTTAGGAAAATTATCTATACATAATTTTTGAAGTGTAGGTATCATCCAAACCTCTATACGATGCACGGTGTAACCTGTATGAATCCAAATTCAATTTTTATTCAAAAGTGACATTAATGATATTAAAAAACAACTAACAAGCTCAAAACTGAGAAAACACATTCCAATTGTTTTGATACTTTAGGAAAATTATCCATGAGTCATTTAAGACGAGTATAACTCATCCATGTCTCAATATAACGCATGATGTGACCGGTATGACTCCAAGTGCATTTTTTTATTCAAAATTGACATTACTTTTAGTAAAAAACAACTCAAATACTCAAAAACAATAAAAAACATTATGATTGTTTTGGTAATTTAGTAAAATTATCCATACATCATTTGTGACAAGTAGGGATCAACCAAACCTCAATCTGATGCACGGTGTGATCGGTATGACACCAGGTTCCTCTTTTTATTCAAAATTAACATTAATTTTAATCCAAAAAACAACTGACATACTCAAAACTAAGAAAACCCATTATGATTATTTTTATACTTTTTGAAAATGACCCATGAATAATTTGGGACATGTAGCATTCAGACTCACCTCAATACGATGCATGGTGTGACCGATATGACTCCAAGTGCATCTTTTTTATTCAAAACTGACATTAGTTTTAATAAAAAAACAACTGGCATACTCTATAATAGTTTTTTTTATTTTATTTTTGTTAAAAATTATATTTCATTTAAATTCAGTATTTTTATCTTATTTTGGTAATTTTTTACTTTTTCTTATCACTCAATGTACTATTGCATCATGTTGCACCTGTTTCTAGTGATGCAGTGCACTGAAGCATCACAATACAGTTTTCACTATTATTAGGACAACAAAATGAATTGATAAATATTTCCTCTATCATCACTTTTAGAGGTGCTAATAATGGACTCCTTTATCAATGCTTATACATGCGTTGATAAAGTCTATCTATATTAATGCATTAAAAATATATGAGAAATCATACTTTTATCTACGCAAATAAAAGTACTGATAAATTATATTTTCATCAATGCTGATAAAAGATGCCATTTATCAGCGCTTCTAAAATTACTGATAAAGGTACTATTTATCAGTGCAAAATAAACTCACTAATAAATGGGGTCTTTTATCAGTTATTTTAAAAGTGTTTTTAAAAGTATAATTTATTAGAACTAATAAAATTACCCTTTAATAGCTCTAATAAGAGTGATGGGAATTTAACCACGCTAAGGTTATCAGTGCTTTTCAAGAACAGATGATGGCCAATTGTAGTGCTGTTATGAATGGGTTTTGTAGTAGTGAAACATAAAAGTATTTCTAGTTCCTTATTCATAAATATAAATGGATATTGGGTAAGAGATAAATTCAATTATGGATTTTAGGTATCATTCTACTACTAACAGGGTAATCCCATCCCTTATATAGTATCTCTCATTAAATAAAGAGAGCTAAGCATTGACTACCATCACATGGTATTTTACATGCATTATAATATTAAACAACCCATTATCGTTTTATTAATCATTTAAATAATTATAATATACATGTGTATGAATTAATGAATTAACTTAAAAATTAATAAATAAAGGAATCCATATATGAAAATGTGGAAATGATCATTCAGTCACATATCATATCATAATCCCATTGTACTTTCCAATAAAGGATGATAATGGTATCCATATTCCCCTTATGATATAGACATATTTTAATCTTTTATATGAATTATATTCATATAAAAGGCTATGAAATAAGTGATATCCTAAAATAATATATCCCTATTTTTTAGTTTATTTTCATTAATCACCTACTTTTACTAAAATATCATAAGTAATTTATGAAAACACTTCACACCTATTTGTGAATCCATCTAAACTCTTTTTGATATGGTTTATCAAACTCTCACTATTGTGGAGAAAAAACTTTTCCCAAAATTTTATTCTTATCCCATGGTTTAACTTTTTTACCCTATAATACATTGTAGTGATAAAAAACAATAAATCCTGATTTAATATATGTAATAAAATAGAAGCATCTAGCAAAGCATCGGTACTACTCAATCTACAGCGGGGTATGTTGTAATCTGGATCAAACATACTCATACCTCTAGAAAATATTTCCACCAAAAACTGTTACATATAAATCATTTATTTTCCTATATAATACCTTTTTCTATGGGATTGAGTGACCTCTATACATTTAACATGATAATATAGTAAATTGAATCGTATTCATTCAGAAATCTATGGAAAAGGCTTAGCAGTCTGATCTGCACATCACTTTTCATTCATGTAGAAGATCATCATGTTACATATCCCTCATCCAAATAGCCAATAACATCATGCATAACTTGATTAAGAATGTACATTAATATTATCAATCAAATTAAATTGAGATAAAGATTTAGTTTATCATCATATGAGTAAAAAAGCACATCTAGGTTAAGCTCCAACTAACGACATGATCAGCAACATACCCAACCACCTCCTTTTTAGGTAAAACTCAAGGATTTTATAGTAAAGGAATAAAATTATAAAGGTTCTTATTCTAGGTATATCACCAACCTCATGTAATGGTATTTCATAATAAGCATATACCCTTAAGTATATCAATGACTATATGAAAATCCAGTTGATTTGACTTAGCAGGTCTATGTTGATAATAAGTCTCAAATTCTATTCTCTTGAGATTATTATAAAAAAAATGAATACATTTATTTGTATCAATTAAAATATTCTACTCAAGATAGTATTAACATGTCATTATAGCCTATAATAGTTCATGTTGATCATCAATTAGGGATAACTCAACATCATAATTTGAGGGGATTTTATCATTCAAGTGTTCATGTAATACAAATGCAGAAGACATAAAAGAATGATAAAAATAGATTTCCTTTTATTATAAATCATTATACATTTTACAACTATTACATCCAATATCTTATGTATATTATACCATTAGATTCAACATTACCCTTCTTATTTTGTTTTGGTAATGGTTTTATCAATGGATCAGTTATTTTCTCCTCTATACCCACCCAATAGATATTTACATCACCCCTCTTAATAATCTATTGAATGGTATGGAACATCATTATGATGTATTTTATCCTTTATTAAGACCAGATATTCCAGAAAAATAACTCCATTATTCTTATAATGATGATCGATTTATACCTCAATGCTAAGAAACACCCCAAGTTTAGAGATGAAATTTTTGATCCAAACAACGTCTATCGTAGCTTCTAATGTATTGATGCACTCTTCCACTATTATCTAGTCCCTTGTAGTGGATTTTATATAACTATTCTAAAAAATAGATCCATCCTTTGTTCAAAACATGAAACTTTATTAAGATCACATAACATATTTTTCATATTGGAAACTAGAATCTATATATCACTTTACATTGAGCTCATCCTTACCTCCAAAGATAAAGAACATATCATTACTTATTTCATGTTCTTAATGATTATCTTTACAGAAATATACTAAATTTCACCAAGATTGGACTGGTATATAAAATAAATTCTTAAAGAATAAGTTGCATCAGATCCTGTAAAAAACATGGAATACTTTTAGAATCATTTTCTTAATGATATTAATATCATGAAGCACTGGTAATGATCCCTTTTCAAAGTTCACAATTCTAAACCACATTAGCGATTTACCAATATGTGTGTTATGAATTATTAAAATATTCCTATTATATTTTCCATTTTATATCTACATACCTAGTATGTAGGATGTTTCACCCATGACTTTCATTAAGAACCATTTTTTAACTAAATCATTATAGTGTCAAAATTCAGGATATCATTTCTGATAAAAGGCATGTTATAAACATGAAATATTATAAATACTACCACACTACCACTAATCTTATTATATATATAAGAATAATCCCTATTTATTGTGAAACTAAAATCTTTTATTACATCATCAAACTAGATATTTCAACTCTGAGAGGTCATCTTCAATCCAGAAATGGAACATTAAAACTTGGATACCATAAAAGACACATTTGGAACATTAAAACCATTAGGTTGTGCCATTTACATGTCCTTGACTAAATACTATTTAAAGAAATAGGTTCTTAAATCCATTTAATATGTCTCATAATTGTAATGAGTTGTTATGAAAAAAAATATATTGATGGATTTTATCATCACAATTAGTGAAAAATTATCTCCATGGTCAATACTATTATTTTTTATAACCCTTTTCAATTATACATGCTTTATAGGTAGACACTCGACCATCAATGTTAGTTTCCTTATATAAAACTCACTTTCATCATATAGGTCTCACTCATTCAGGTGCATCCACCAAGTTTCAAACTTGATTAGTGTATATAGATTCCATTTCTGATTCCATGGATATTATCCATCTCTTAGAATCATGAATCTCAATAGACTCTCATTAAGTTGTCTAATCATAACATATTAACATTAATTTATCATCATTTTGCATATTAAATTAATATCACTCAATCTCAAAATGAATCATATAAGACCTTTGAGGTCATTATGTAAATTTATCTGGTTCTTATTCCAAAACTCTATATAGAAACGGATCAACTTCTATCTTAGGAAAACATCTTGTTTATTTTTCTTAGAATTATATAGGTTTAACTTGCATCCCACTGAATAATTTACTTATGTGATTCTTCTCAAATAAAACACCACATTATGATATAAACACTTTTTATTTTGTAGGATTATAAAATTAATATCTTGTATTCACTTTGGCGTTACAAAAAAAATAAGCATTTCTATAATTTAGGACTGAGTTTATCAGAATCTAAATGTTGTGCATATGCTTCTCAACCCTTAATAATCATAAAATACATATTGGGATGTTTTTTAGTCCATATACTGTATGGTGTATTTATGTTTGATTTAGATGGAACACAGTTAATTATAAATATATAATTTTCTTGTTTATATATTTAGAATGATACAGGAAGGTCACACCAACTCATTATTGATTTAATTATCTCCAATATGGTATGATTCCTCCTCATTGATAAAATATTTCACTATGACGTTCTAGAAGGAGTGAGTTGTGAAATATTTTTGGAATCTTTCATATGATCAGTTAATTCCAGACTCAAGTATTCACCACCCTAATCTAGTTTGATAATATTAATACATTTTCCATTTGATTATTTACTTTTTTTTCTTAAACACTTTAAATAGTTCAAAAGTTTTATACATGTGTCTTGTCTAAAATACATAACTATATTGAATAAATTCATTTATAAAGGTTATGAAGTACCTAAAATCATCACATTCTTGAGTAATCATTGGACAACATACATCACTATGTATAAGATCCAATATCCCCCTAACCTTCTCGCCTTTCCTGCTATATTTTTTCTTAGACAATTTTTATAATAAAGAAGTTTTGAAGTTATCCAAAAATTCATAAAGGAATGATTCCAAAAATTCATCTATGTGGAGTCTTTGAATGCATTTCTCATTTATATGTCTAAGGTGGAAATTCTAATGGTATGTGGGGCTAGAATAAACCTTAACCTTATTATTATAAATTTTATATATAGGATTATCTATATCCAGAATATCTAAACTATTTAAAATATCCCATATTCCATAAAACATTTAATTCATATATATTGAATTACTCTTGTAACTAATAATGAATGAAAATCTCATATTTTTGAAATAAGATACTAAAATAAAAATTTATTTATAGAAATAATATAATTTTCATCATCATTATAAAATTTGTATTATCAAATAAAATCAGGTCTATGTAGAAAGAAAAAACAACATAAAAAAGAAACAATGACATCCAAGCTCTAGGGAGTCTGAAAATAGTATAGCCCAAGGTCATCTTTTTCCATGATATTTATCCCCTCAGTCAATAGATAATTTATGCTAGGGAAGAAATGGATCATTGCACCTTTCCATGAATTTGAATCAAGGATGTAGAGAAAATGTTTCCCTCTCTCCAGGTGTGAAGAATGACCATTTGGTTACTAAGATAACACATGTACCTTATAATAATGCATGAAATTGAGCAAGGTATAGTACCTAAACCCTATAGGGAGTTTTACTTCGTTAAGAAATACATTTCAACCGCTATCAAACTGATATTCATTTTTCTGCATATATGATTCCTTGTGGTCATCGCAATTGCCTCTACTTAGAGGGAATCCCCATTGCTAAAGTACACGGTGAACAAAAATATGGCATTCCCCAACTGATCCCGAACCACACCTCTTATAGTGACCATCTATGTTTATACATTAATATTACATAACATTTGTAAAATACTTAAAAAATTATACATATAAAATCCCAAAGACCATATTAGTATAGTGCCTTTGGAAACATGTAAACATAAGCATTGGTACATAAATGAACTACTTTATCTCCCACTAGATTATTATTGACTATGAACCTTTCTAGACACATCAAACATAATACATATCTTCATAACTTGGAGAAGGAAACATAAAAATGGGTGAGATCAAATTCTCAGTAAGGGTAAATAAGGGATATATGTAAGTATAATAATGAGCATAAGGGTATGATAACATGATTATGATAATAGAATATCATACCTTTCATATCAATTATCATATACATGAATCATGGAATAAATCATGGAAGTTCATAAGACATGAATTATAAGGAAAAAATAACATAATCCATAAAATCATAACATAAGAATAAAACATAGAATTTTGGAAAACACATAAGCATAAAATATGATTTCCATAGTATCCAAGGAATCAATTCCAATACTATCTTAGTATTATGGGTTCACTCCACATACCATATTGGTATTCATGGTTCACTCCCATATCTATATTAATATCATGAGTTCACTCCTTATACCATCATGGTAGTCATGGTTCACTCCCATGGTTATCTTATTAGCATGAGTTCACTCCCTATACCATCTTGGTAGTCATGGCTCACTCTCATGGAAATATTAGTAATCAAGGATTAATCCCAACACTATATTAGTATATCTCATTATATATAAATATTTACCCACTGAATTTGAGTGAGATATAGGTCCCACAAATCTCCTAATGAAATCATAAATACATATTAACCAAAATCATAAACAGTTCATATCATAACCCATGAAATTAAATGGTTATTGTAAATATGTAAACATATCATTACTTGTGGAAAAATATACAGGTTTCATAATCATTTCATAAAAATTATAAATTGTAAAATATAAATTTATTTAATAAACATATAACTAGTGAAAGTGAAACAAGTTTCATAAATACCATGATAATAAGCATAACACATTCATAAAAATAATATTAATAGAACCTTTAGATCATTTTCCAGAAGGGCTTGAGTGACATCAACAAATGTAATATTAGATGGAAATTAATTTTAAAATATCTTTTAAAACTGTTTCTTGAGGAAAATATTCTTTTGTTAAAAAAATACTTTTTAATATATAAAACTATTTGAAATAAAATCTTATAAAATACCTTGAAAACCTATAAAGAATATATGAAATCATTTTGAGAACTTTTTCCCTTGAAAATTTATAAAATGTGATTGAAAACGTTTTTAAAACCATTTTTTTGAAAACTTATAAAATAAAGATTAAAAAAATTAAATACATTTTAAAATACAAAAAAAAATGAAAACCTTTTTCTTTAATATAGATTTGAAAACGTCTAAAGGAAGCATGGATAACCATAAACCATTTTTGAAAAACTTTTTCGCTAAAAACCAATTTAAGAAAAATTGAATTTTAGAATATTCGGGAAATTTGTTTATTAAAAGAATTTCATTTTAATCTTGAAAAGTAGGCTTCAAGGTAATTTTGTTCATGATGGCCGGTAAAATCCTTATATGCCAAACATTTCTTTTCCACATTAAAAGGATAGAAAAGTTCCTCACCCAAAAAACAACAAGAATATTCCTTTTTGAGAACCCATTTTTTAAAGTTAAAACATGGGTATAAATTACATTTAAATATCATAAGAAAATATTAGAATATTTTTTAATCTTTTTTTGAGAAAATGTTTTGAAGGAACACATATTTCTGACCAAAGATAGGGTAATGTTATGATTTATTAAAAACACTTTCTTAACTATCTTATGTACCAAAGAGTGAAAAAATTATACCAATACATGAATATATCCTGAATATAAAAAGGGGAAGAAACTTTGTGAGTGTTATTGAGGTATGGATCATAATATTTCATCCATGGAAGCATAAATATAAGCAATATCGAAAAATGATGAGATTATTTCAATAGACTCTTACCACTTGGTTACTTTAAAACACATTACCTATGTAATAAAGTGAAATTAAATGAATATTAAAATATTATTTAGGAAATTAGATTCATGATATAACATTTAAAATATATTATTTACACATCATATGAAAATATAGGTGCATAACATGTCATGTGTCTCAAAGAAGGTAAACTGAGAAAAAACTATCATACTGATTCGGTAAATTTTGAAACTTAAACCCCATGAAATAAATATAATAAAATAGATATTTAAATACCATTAAATTTAAGTATAATAATAATTTAATACATCCATGGTTAGTATACACACCACACAAATGGAATGGGTGGTGAATAAAGCATGTATCACATGGAAATGAAAAGTGAGATGAAATCCCCTTACCTTTTGTCTTGACTCTCTTCGTACAGATAAAAACCAACAATACAATAAATAAAAATTTATTATAAAAATTTTACAAAACCATATTATTAAATATAACACCATATATGGTTTTATTATGATTTTATATTACCTTCTTTTTAACAATCATATGTAAAGGTTCCATATCGGGTAATATCTTCTTTGTTTTTAACATGTGTCTTAATTTGTTATATCTTTGGTCCTTATAACCATATCATGATTTATAGAATGTAAAACATGATTTAAATATAATTTATATTCAGTATATCGATAGATTATATAATTATGAAATGGAATACACCAATCATGGAGACGGTAAGTCATATGTAAACATGCACGTTATTCAGTTTAATTTTCATGTTAAAAGAAAGAAAGTAAGAAATATATATGTATATATATGTATATATATAATTTTAAAAGTATATTTTTTATATAATATATTTCATATATATTCACTAAAACCATCCTTAATACATTCCATGTAGTGTATGAATGAATTGCATCACTTTAAGTGGCGGTATTCCACATTTTATTTAAATGAAATTATCGTATTAACACAAATTGGAAAGTATAAAGACATGTGTTGTTAAAGAAATTATGAATCTTAAAGAAATAATAAATATAATATAAAACAAATATAAATATATTGTGAATCATAATTTTAACCGTGAGAGGTAGTAAAGGAAAAATGAATAATCATCGTTTAGTGAGGTGGTAGTTCGCCGTACACGTAAACAATATGTTTATTACCCATTAGATGGATGTTTGTGTAAGTGTATGTAGAAACATTACCATAAAAAAATTATAGTTTATTTCTTATAATTTTTCTGCTATAAAATCATGTAATAAATAGATTTTATGGGGTGAATAAAGAAAATAAAATAAAGGATCTTGGGAAAAGATGTTGCCTCTTAATCGAGTAACTCCTTTTGGGTTTGTACCGTAAGGGTTCCTTGGATCTCTTTCTGAACAAATGAAGGATTAAAAAAGGAGGATAGGTATGTTAGTAAGTTTATATGGAAGATAAGGGAAGAACCTAAGTGGTTTTATAGGTGTGAAGAAAAGGTATAGGTGGTGGCCTTTTGTAGGGAAGGGAAAGGACACACCTGGCATTTTTGAAAACTAGTTAGTTGTACCCACGTTTTTACCTAATAAAGTCACAAAAAACAAAATAACTAAATAATGGAAGGTTAATGGCCGATAAATGTTCATAAATTGGTTTTTGTATAAGTTTATAGTTCTTTTTGGGTTTTAAATTCAAGGTTTAGTCCTTAGTTAAGCTTAATTTTACCTTATTTGATTTAATTAATTTGGATTACATTCAGTAATAGTATTAGTGAACAAACAATTTTTCATTATTATAAATTATAAATTATGATTATTCTAAACTTGGAATGAATTTTTCCCAATTATATTCATATTAGTGGTAGAAATTAATTTAAAATTAATCCTGCTGATGGGACGATATTGTAGGTTTTTAATGTTAAAAAATCCAAACTTTTACTAACTTTTTTTATACATAAATTTTAAAGTGAAATTGATTCCAATTTCCTAAATAAGATTCATTGATAAAAATATGATCTAATTAAAATTTTAAACCA
Source organism: Viscum album (assembly GCA_963277665.1). Classification (NCBI taxonomy): domain Eukaryota; kingdom Viridiplantae; phylum Streptophyta; class Magnoliopsida; order Santalales; family Viscaceae; genus Viscum; species Viscum album. Next base: position 113,199,573 of record OY728125.1, on the reverse strand, counting down.
AATTAATTAGATCATACATTCAATCTGGTATTTTTTACTATTCATCCAAAAACGAATTTTCTCAAAAAAATCTCATACATTCATCCTAATATAAATTAGACTTTATAAATTCAAAAATGAATTTTATTTTATCAAATTAAATTTATAAATGTGTTTAAAATTAATTTTATTATTTTTCACAGAAGGACATTAAAAGTAGTTCATTTAAGGAAATGGTATTTTTAAACATATATAGACTTTACCAAAAACTATTTATTTTACCATAAATATGTTTTATATTTAGAAATGAAATATAAAAAATATTTGAAACGTATTTATTACTATTCATGTTACTATTTTTATTGTCTAGGTTAAAATTATATCATTTAAATAATTATAACAATAAAATGATTCTTCATTGAAACTCGGTGTTGCGTGTAATGTGTGCCAAGTCAGTTCTATATGAAAGGAATGTTTGAATTAGTGATTTAATATTAAAAAAACTATTTACAGTGTTTCTTGAAATGAAAAATATCAAAATATTAAATTAATTCGAAAAAACATTTACAGAATCTAGGGTTGTTACACCTCCTACCCTCACTACCCTATTGCTAAAAGAACTGTCTGTATTGAATTTTACACTAGAGGGAGGATGATTACAAATAAAACAGTAACCCTAGTCATTCCTTGGGGATTGAGAAAAAGTTCTTTACATAAGGATTGGTATGAGAGTGGATGTATCCTTTATTTTTTTGATGAGGCAGGTCATATAAACTGGTAAATTTATTTTTCTGATGAAAATAACATGCCTTGTGCGGGAGTTTTCATGGACCCAAGAATCATTCAATTCCTACAAAAATGATCTAGTATACTTATAATATAACCTTGTTTCCCACCTTCAACTCCAACCCCTCTATTCCCATGCCTTTAAACCAAAAAAATCTAAAAAGTTAGATCCTTGAACACCATTGGAGGATATCCCAATGAAATCCCCAAATGTGGTCCACACTGAGCATGCCAAGACTCCGTCGAAGAATGTGTTGTGTAAGCTATCCTACCGTTATTTCCTACAACATAGAAACCTAGAAAAAATACTAATACCAATACACCTAATATTCTCATCAGTTGGTAGATCCCAGTTCTTGATTCTCTATAAAAGAAAATTATTATTCATTTTAATTTACATGCACCCCAACTTTCCTCATGGTTAGGTGGCATCAACACCCTTCTAAAATCCTTCACTAAGGAATCTTCTAATGAGGATATCATAAAAATACACCTATCTAGTTCATTATTTATCTCAATATGATTGAAACACTCTGTTGTTTGTTATCTTGGATAACATTTATGAAGCACTGATGCATAAATGCACTCCTAAAGTATATATCAAGAACTGGGAAGCCGAGGAACACCATGTTTATATCCAACCCAGTTATGAAGAAAAGAAATGAAATATTACCCTATTCCATGATCAATCAGGTACGGCCTTGGAGAGTCATGATATGAGGATGAATAATAGAATATTGAGAATATATCCCACCTTTTACCATATCCATGTTTTCATTGTAATTCCTTTCCATGAACCTCCCATGAAGGGTCCTTTCCTCAAGAACCTCCGAATACAACTTAGCAAGCATACATTGGATCATATCAGCCTAGTTTTTCACATTTACACCTCAATCATTTGCAGTTCAGTCCCTTTTTTCCCAGGATTCCCAATGATATTTTCCTTCTGAATGGGAATCCCATATAAAGGATGCGATAATATTATCAATATAGGAGATTATTGCCTTCAGAGACTTAGTACTAGAGACATAATGGTTCCAAATAGAAGAGATAATTCTATTCAACAGAGTAATTATTCCACCAAAGGGGAGAAAGATATTTTTTCAGTTCAAAATTATTTCAGTGATCTTATCAATGATTTTAGAAAAATTATGTGTGCGGTGGCTGGATGAAAAAATCAATTAGCCCATGTAATCCATGGGTAAGTCTCTCATCTTCATGTCAAGATCATTAGTTAGGGAGGTGATCCTTCTTTCTAAGCACCTAAAAGAGATATAAAAGAAAATTTTGGTCTGATTAATAATATTTCCACTCCATTTGCAATAATATTCAATGAATTTATTAACAACCCTAGCTGAACTATTTCTAGAATTATAAAACATTGTGTAAAAATATGAATACATGGGGTAGGAAATGGTACATCAGTTCTTTATTCATTGATAAAGAATGACCTCCCCCTATAGGATACTCCTATTGATGAGGCGGCGGAGAAAATATCAGTTGATGATGATAATGGTTAGGGATAAAGGATCACATTGTCTCGGTCTTTGGACATCTTTAGAGAAACCATAATTTTCCCCAAGAAAGAAAATGAGAGACAAGAGGAACTGGAACACTTAAACATAAGATTTGTCTCATATGGGTTGAAACCCATTCTATCCAACACCTTAATGATGAAATTTCACTCAATTATATCATGCACTTTGTCCATATACAACTTGATTTCAATGTTTGAGTTAAAGATTTTTTTATTAATGTCACTAATAATTTCTTGATCCAGATAAATCTACCCTTGTATCATCCTCCCATCACAAACCCATGTTTTTCATCTAACATCAATTAAGGTATATGAGAAGACACTCTTCTATTAACCACACCATTGATCACATTGTATGAAAAATTGCACATGCTTAGAAGAAGATAATGCTGAAGAGATGAGGGGTCTTTGATCTTCGGAATTAACACTATGGGGTAGTACAAGCCACCCAAGGAAGACTTCCTCCCATAAATAATTCTTGAACTTCATTCACTGTATCCCCTTTTATAATATTCTAATAGGCCTTGTAGAAGAATCATGGGATGCCATCTGGTCCCGACACACTATCTGACTTTAGATGAAATAACCCTTTCTCTATTGTCAACAAATTGATATAATTCCACCATTTTCAATTCCAACATATCTATGAGTCCTTATTTATTGATAAAAATGTTTGACGCACACCCATCATTTAATACCCATGATTAATAATTAGATAAATTGTTTTCTATCACATTCATATTCAAATACATAGAATTATTCTCTTTAATAACACTACTCAACCTTAGATACCATTATATAGATATTTTATGAATCATATATATAAGTGATCCCAAAAAGATATACATGATGAATATTATAATATATAATAATAACATATCTCAAGGTTAGTATCATGTTTTATTTATTTTCATCATTGAATTTTAATGAGAGTACTCCCACTAAAATTATAACATCAAACATCATTAACTATAATGGGAAAAGATCCATATTTTACAATTACAATAATTGATTCAAGAATGTAAATAAACCATGAATATATCTGGGAGACAACTATTTCCAATAATTCCACATATGAATCTTATATAGTTAATCAGAAAACTCTTTCTCCAAATCCATCATATGGATTTACTCAACTCTATTCCTAGGTATCTTAATGGTTAGGTTTTCCTATTTAAGTGTAACATAAACCAAATTCTAAGAACAAGGAACCAAAAAATTAGTGTCACCTAATTACTTTCTTTCCTTTCAAGAGATTAACCTCGTTAACCTAACATTAGGGTCACCCATAATTAATGATCAATCTATTGAAAACTATCACTTTGGAATGAATCTCGCACTTAGTAGTTGAAGACTTTTCATTTAAAGTATCACCTATTTTAATATACATCATATGCATATTAAATTCATAACTATTTCATATCATGTAAGAATTGTTACCTCATTTTTTTATTTCTTTATCTATAAATGATTATAATAATTTATTTTTAGGATCACCATTCAATCCACCAAATTAATATGTTCACACAATATTAATGAGTAACGCTTTACATAAAACAACCCAAGATTTTGTAAAATATATATTTTCTCAAATAACTTTACTCTTTTTGATATTTTTAGTTATGAAAAACACTATATTTAGCTTAATTTACATTAAACAATCAGTGTATATTTTGTTACATTAATTACGAAGTTTAAATAAAATGTGACATACTATTAAAATAATTTTAATTAATATGACAGTTATCACCTAGCCATTTGAATGGTGGGCATTAAAATGATTTATTAAATTATGAAAATATTTGGTTTAAACATTTATATATAAGGAATTTATATACTAATTAATTAAAAATGAAAATAAAAAACATTTGAAAATAAGGAAATGTTTTTTTATAAAATTATTTTTATGTGTACAAATGTGTTTTACCTCAAAAAATTAAACAAATCAGTTTTGGTCAATTATTTTACTTAAATTGATATATTATATATTCAATAAAAATTTTAACATCCATACTATGTGTTTTCTATACAATAGCTAAGAATAAATCCAATTTTATGCTTAAAACTGTATTTTTCTAAATAATTGTTTTGTCTCATTTTGTGCACTTATTTTAAAATTTAATAATGACACTTATAGAAACTTTATCTTAAAAATTAAGTTAATTTTTGAGCTCATTATGTTCAAATTATCCAGGAGTTCTTTTTGATAATTTTTTTAAAAGATAAAAGTTTTAGTGAATAGTGAAAAACACTGGTTTTTATTAAAAAAAACTACCTTTTTCATTCGAATCATTTAAAATAAACTTTTTTATTTTCAAATATTTTAAAAAGTAAAATTATTTCAATTTAATATTTATTAACCCAATTTAGGTCATTGGAATCAATTTCTTATTTAATTTTTATATTAAAACATTTTAAACTATTATAGGTTTTCTCTTTGGAAAACTGTTTGTTGATTGCGTCTGTGGGATTAATTTTAAAAAAAATTAATTGATACTTTTTTTCATTAAATTTGGTAAAAAGGATTCCATATTTTGAATCATAATAATTTATATTATATTATAATATGAACATAATTTTTTACCATATTTAATGGTGAAAGTAGAAAAAATTAATTGCCAATAAAAAGGAAAAAATTGGTTTACCATGGGGTTAAACAAAGAATATTAGGTTTAAAATGACTATAACACTTATAAAGTTCTTATTGTCTTGCCGTAATTAAATATCATACTTATAAATTTTAAATACATGGTCATTGGGAAGCTTGTTTCTTTGGAATAACTTTATTAGTTTACATTCTTTTGGGAAATCTCCAAGTAGTAACCAAGTGGGTTCCTATCCCCCACTTATAAAAGGCCACCACTACCCTTCACTTATTCAAACCTCCAAATACACATAGTTCTTCAAAACCATGAAACAATAACACCTAAACGTTACTATCCATGTTTTATTGTTGTTTTCCTCCTAAAATACCAACATTATGGTCCTTTTCTAAGTGAAGGAGGTTCGAACGTGTATAAAAGAAGACGAGACTTAAGGTAAGGAATTATTAGCCTCTCTTTTATTTCTATGAGAAATCCTTCAATTTACCACTATTTTTTTATATAATTACCCTTTGTCATATCATATGATTAATCTCCTACTTTTTATTACTTTTAATACTTCATTTCAAGATATTCTTAATTGGGGCTTGCAATTCAAAGGATTACTAAAGTGGTAAGGGATTTTTGTCTCAAATTTTCTTCTTTGAGAAAACTTTCATGTCACGAACCTATATTCTTTTATAAGGTGTCTATACATCCCCTTTGAAATCTAATATCCTGAATTTATTTATTCTCATGATATTTTAAATTTCATTTAATTTTATTCTTTCATGGGGATTATGATTCAATGTTACCCAATTGATAATGGTTTTATAGAACAATCTCATTATTTATTAGGATTATTAATTTTTATATTTCTGATGAAGGAATATTATTATAAATCTCTCAATAATCTCATGATATTTATTATCATTTTGATATTTCATGATAATACATATTTTCCCTTTATATTTATCTCTTTATGCGCTCAATAGTTCAAAAAAATTCAATAATAAAACCCATCATTATTTATCCCTTCAACTGAAAACCATTTTTCTTCTAAAACAATGTTTTCTAAAAAAAATTATAATTATGGAAATTATTTATTAATGTCTTTTTTAATTATGTTTTACTTTTTATTATTTTTTAAATAAATCTTCATGTGGTTTTCTAAACAAGCCTTGTTTGGCTTTCATAGAAAATGTGAAATGAATCTTTCTTTTAATTTGTATGGCAAGAACAAAATTTCTTGACATCACGACCATTATATATATTGAAAATTCCATTATAATTTTCTATATTATTTTAAAATAAAATAGTTTAAAAAATTTAAAAAGTGTTTTTCAGAGTGGAATGTCAATTTTATGAAAGAAATATTCCAATTGATCTTTCAATATAATTTTACTTCTAAGATAAAATCATTTTATGCTACTTATGATTTACTCGGGATATTATATATTGTGACACGGGCTTTTCATATGTGGATATTCCATTTTTTTAGATAAATATTCATTACATTATCCAAATACACTCCTGAGGGCTGTAATAGTTTAGTACCTTTGGAAACAGGGAACATAGTCTTCTTAATTCATAAAAGATATTAAATATCTCCCATAAATATCTTACACATTAGTATTCATACTTAAAACCTTTCATCCCAACTTGGGGAAAGGAAACATAAGAAAGGGTGATCTTGGATGATCATTAAGGACAAAGAAGGGAGATATATAAGCATAACATGAATATAAGGGTATGAGAACATAATAATAAACATTCAAAACCATACCCTACACATCAAAGATAATAATCTTGAGTCATTGAAAATTTATTGGAAATTAATAATACATAAATCATAAGGGAATCGAAGAACATGAGACGTGAGAGAATAACATTGGCATAAGCCATTTATTTTTTATATACACATAATCATATAAAATACTATATCGAGGATACCCACAAAGTGATTAATAACATGTTATTCTTGGGATTACCACCAATGTTCCAACTTTAAGCTCAGGTGAACCACCAATGTACCAGATTTTTTGGACTTGGGATAACCACCCATGAATCCTTCTTTTCAGTATTTGGCTAACCACCTATATACCATTTCATCTCATAGAAAATCTTTCATTAATCACACAATACATAAATTTATATTCCAAAGATCATAGAACATTTATCATATAATAACCTATAAAAGTAAGTTCCTTTCATAAAGAATTTCATCATAGCATAATTCATGTAAAATAAATGTGTTTCATAATAATATCATCATCTCATTAATGAAAAACATGTGGGAAAAGAAACGGGTTCATAAGCATTTTCTAACAGTATAGACCATGGAAGAGAAATAGGTTTCATAAACATTTTTTCATCATAAAGGATTCATATAAATAATAATAATAGTTTCCTTGGTTCATATCCTCATTAAATTATATGTTACATCAAATGTTTTCATCTTATATAGGAAATGATTTTGAAAGATAAATCAATTGGAATGTTTCCTGATAAAGATAACTCTTCTTTAAAATTAAATTTTAAAAAATAAAATATTTTATAAATCCATTTAATTGAAAAGAAACTTGAAAAGTTATAAATGATCCTTTAAAAATGATTTAAAACATGTCTTTAGGAATATAAAATTTACGATTTGAAAAACACATTTCAATAGATAAAATATTTTGAAAATAATTTTGTATGAAAATAAACATTAAATTTTTTAAAGTAACATTCAAATAAAACAATTTCATGATGATATGAAATTATATTCATGTCATTCACATTAAAATAAAGATTACTTTCACATTATTTTTATTAGCCAATCAAGTATTATTTTTGAAAATGGTTTGAGGGTTTCTCCTAATTTTTTTTGAAAAAGTAAAAAATTGGTAAAAAAATCCTTATTAAATCATTTTAATAATGTTAAAAACATATTTGAAAACTTTTTTAGAAAACAGGGTTTTTGGAGAAGAAGGGTTTTAAGCAAAAATATGTTTTTTTTTTGAAAAAAACATTGTTCTTTTAAATCTTTATGGAATAAAGAGAGGAAAGTTAAGGGAAACATTTGTTACACATATATAAAAAGATTATAAGAAAATTAATTTGTATATTGAGAGATATATCATCAGATTTTAGCATCAGAAAAATAATCATAAACAATCCTAATAAACAGTGAGATTGTAACAAAAAATCATTACCACTTTGGCGACTTTGAATTATTATCCCCATGAAAGAATAAAACTAAATGAAAATTATAATATCATGAGAATAAATAAAATTAATGATATTAAATTTCAATGGGGATATATATACACATCATAAAATAACATAGGTGCATCACATAAGACTCAAGGAAGGAAAATTGGGATAAAATTCCCTTACCACGTTAGTAATATTTCGAATTATAATCCTCAATAACTAATAATGGGAAATAAAACTAAAAAATACATGAAAATAAGGATATTTATGATATAACATGTTAAAGGTATAGTAAATACACCATAAAAATAAATGAGTTTTGAATTTTCGTAAGTCTCCCAAAACTAAAAGAGATACTAGAAATCCATTACCTTAAGTCTTGAATTCCATTGAACATGTTCAGAACTCATTTAAAATAAATATATGTTTATTATAAATATATTATAGAACAAAACATAAATATATCATCTCATTTATGATTTACTTATGTTATTTTATTACCCATTTGTTAACAATTCCATGTTAAAATCACATTTTGTGTAATAACCGCTTTGTTTTTCGTATATGTTTTGATTTGTTATTTTAGGTAACCTTACTTTGATCATGGTTACATAATATACATAATAATAATAAGTAAATAATTATCATATTTTCACATCAAATATTCTTTTAAGACAAAACATGAAAGATGGTTTTGAGAAATGAAGTATGTTACAATCATGGAGATTGTAAGTCATACTTACACATGACTAACATTTCCATTTTTTAATGATCATTATGGAAAGTAGGTAAGTAGTATATTATATTTATAAAATTATAATAATATCATAAATTCCAAATTATTTCTTTAAAAATACTTATACATATCATTCATGTGGTGTGGTGATGAAAAATAGAGTCACATTGCTTCATAAAGGCTGTAGGCAACACTTACACGAACAATGTTATCATCTTTCAGTGAGTAAAAATACAATAAATTAAATTATATATTAACCATTAAAAATTATAAATATGTCATTAATTTTATAAATATTTCATATATATCACATATATATTTATATTATCTTCCATGAAAAGTGTTAGTGAAAACATGAATCACATCACCTCGGAAGGCGGTAGTCTGCCACACAAACGATCGATGTCACTGTATCCCCTATAGAATGTAAAGTACATATATATATATATATATGATTTAATGAATATAGAGGTATAATTATTTCATAAATATCAGATATATAATTTATTTCCATCATCATACCCAACTATGATAGGTAGTAATGAAAAAATGAATGACATCGATTTTCAAGATCGTAGTTCACTGTACACATGAACGTTGATATCATAACACATTTTATGGAAGTGGATATGGTTTTAGATCCTGAGTTTAGAATAAATAATTATAATTATATGTTAGATACTTATTTTGTAATATTATAGTTTTAAAATAATAATTTAATGAGGTACAGGAATAAATAAAATAAAAATGCACGTTGATGAACATTACCTATTCTTCGGGTATCCTCCCAAGGTTTGTACAAAAAGCCTTCCAAAGAAAGATTTATATCCAAAATAAGGAAAATAATATTACATGAGAGAATTTGGGTATTTTTTTGGTGGTTCTTTTCTGAAAAAAATGGGATTGAATGTGTTTGGATGATAGGAGAAGGGGTGGCCTTCTATAAGTGAGATGAGTGACACACTTGTAATTTTTTCAAAAAAATAATTCCCCCCATTTTTTTAATGTCATAATGATCCAATAATTTTTCATTATATAAAATAGAATGTATAATTTATATGTATTTCTATATAATGGGTTTTTTAAACATTTTGATTTTTTTAAATACTTATCTATTTAGTTTAACGACCACCGCCGGTAAACACATTTTTACCTTAACTCTGGTAAATAATTTTTACTATTTTTACTATTCATTTTTTCCAAACATAAGTTTAACATATTGAAAATTTTAAATTATTATCATTAAGAATATAAATTCTATTTTTATAAATTATATTCATATCAGTGTAAATTTTTAATTTAAAATTAATATTACAAACATGAGGAGATGTTAGATTTTTAAAAAGAAAATGTTCAAAAGTTTACCAAGTTTTATAACAAAATTCTAAATTAAATTAATTAAAATCACCAAAAGTGTATTAATGGATGTATAATTGAACTAATTTTACTTTAAAACCAATTTAAAATATATTTTAACTCTCTAACTAAATTAAATTAAAAGACAATTTTCAATTAAAATTCATTATATTTCACTTTTCATCAAAAAATGAAACTTTTAAGAAAAATAAAAACAATTCACCAAAATATAAATTTTACATGACTATTTTAAAAATAAATTTTATTTTATAAAATCAATTTTATAAAATTGGTAAAAAAAATAATTTTAAATTAGGTTCTCCAAGGTAATAAAACTATTTTTTTAGTGCAATTTAATCATAAAATTGGATTTATTCATCTATTATCTCAAAATTTCATAAGATGAATGTTAAAAATTTGATTGAATATAAAATTTATAAATTTGAATAAAATAATTTACCAAAATTAATTACATTAATTTATTGAGGTAAAACATGTTTATGTGGATACAAATAGTTTTTTAGAAAATGATTTCGTTTATTTTTATAAGTTTATATTTATAATTAAGTAGTATCCAAATAATTAATTATATATACATGTGTAAAAAAAAATATTTTCATAATTTAGTTAATCCTATTTGTTCCCTCCATTAGAATGTCTAGGTAATAACTATCATATTAGATAATAATATTTTAATAGCATGTCATGTTTTGTTTAAACTCGGAGTTTCTTATAATGCAAGATAAACTTTGCATTATATATAAAACAATCCAAAATTAGTGTTGCATGTAATTAAATTTATACTCATTGTTGTCTGTAGCGTAATATTAACATGGTGTTTCATGTAATGAAATATCAACTTTATGTTTTGTGTAATAGAAACTATCAAAGAAATTTAATTTATTCGAAATATAATAATTCATAAAAACTAAGGGTTTTACATTATACCCCTCTTAAAATGATTTTTCACTCAAAATTAATCAACTTGGTACCAATATATGAGGATAATTATACCTAATTACATCCTTATTATCCCATGTAACTTCCAAAAGATAGTGTTTTATTTCACAAAACATTGACTAGGTAAGTGCTATTGTTTTTTAGATCTTTCTCTATTTAATCCAAAATCTCCATCAGTTGTTCCTCATAAGAAATATCATGCTCCAGTGGTATGACATTTGAGTTCAATGCATCTGATGGTTTAGGTATATACTTTCTCAAGAGGGATACATGGAACACATTGTGGACCTGATAGATGTTTGGTGGAAGTTTCAAGAAATAAGATATGGTCCAATACTATCAACAATTTCAAAGAGACTGATAAACCTAGGACTTAGTTTTCCATTCTTTCTTCCACAAAGAAATTATCAAAATTTCCTTCCCAAAAACTTCAAATTATACATAACATTGATGATTATATACATATCCTTTCTATTAACTTTGATCAGTTATTACATCTTGATGAATTGATCTAACATTCTATTCTATCTCATTAGCCTGATCAATTCCCAATAGCTTTATTTCTACAACTTCATTCTGGTATGTTGGATTTCTAAATTTAATTACATAAATGGAATAAAAAAATATTCATTTAAATATTCAAGTGAAATATATTGTTTTAGGAAAGATCATCTAGATGATGGTGTTGATCTGAAACACCTCTGAAATCCGTAGAATAAGATCTTTGAATATCATATAGAGTTTTAATTGATTTCTCATACTAACCATCTATCTACGGTTCATACATAGTATTGAACCTCAAATATATATCAAGATATTTCTAAATACTTTTACACAACTTTGATCTAAACTTCATATTCAAATAAAATACACTTTAATATGGTAATCCATGAAACCTTACCACTTCCTTAATGTATATTCTTACAAGAAGATCCAATGAGGAATCTCCACTGATAGCAATGAAGTGTGATGAATTTGTAAGGTCATCGACTATAATCTGTGATTTTTTAAGATCAACGATAAGATAAACCCTATATGTTACTAGTTCCTTTAATCATATGTTTATAATGTGAAAAGGAATTTATCCTAAAATAAATTTTTCACTATATATAATACCAAAGTGTTTCATTTCCATAAATGTCTCCTAAAATATCCATAATCTTGATAAACTCCCATTACATAAAACCTCAAAAGGGTTTTCAATTAATTTGAACTTATGATCAACCCTAAACTCATAAACTCATTACAGTATCCATAACTCTTAATTTAATCTTACCTGGAGACATAAATGCTTCCAAAAGATAATTCACCATTTATTCAATAAATATGTTCTTGTCTTATACATGAACATTTCTATAGAATCTTGGGTTCAACATTGTATGGATACATGAACATTTAAGTGTTGTGATCTCATATGATTTACCTTTTCCCTTTATCTTTTCATTTTTTTGCTATTGATCATTTTTATTAACCATTAGATTTGGTAATTTTTTAGCATAATTATAAAACTCCTTGAAATTGAATCCTGAAAGTGTGTAAGGTTCATTCTATGGTGGTTTCTTATAGTACCCCCTATTTGAGGTATATATCCCTTTTTATGTCTCTTTACATATGTAAAATTTTTGGTAAATATTTTGAGAGTTTGAAATAGTTTTGGAGTGGTTTGGAGGATTTTTTTATGAGTGAATGGTTTGAGAATGGTTAGTGCTGAATGTGTAAAAAACCAAGTAACCATCGACAATGAGGTATAGGAAAAGCGTTGGGTACATGGTTAATGTGCACAGTCTCCAAACCATGCAGCCAACCCAGTTAAACTGTGTTACTTGAGACAGCGGGCTTCTGCATGGTTGGTGTACGGTTTGTCTAACAGTATGGGATAACCATGCGAAGCACCCATTGGGACAGTAATAGTTGCATGGTTAGCACATGGTTTTTATAAACAAATGAGCTAACCATGCATGGAATGAAAAATTGGGTTTTGAAAAATGGGTTCACTCAGGATTTACCCAAAAGCACCCATTTCCTCTCCCACCCAAAACCCACTTAGGATTTACTCTTCTAAAGAGTTAGGGAACCTCTTCCATGAATCTTGGAGGCATTTAGAAGGTATCTCTTGGTATAGTATAGTCTATTCTCTACCTTTAAGTCTCATATCTTGGTTGTTTCTTGGGTTTCCTTAGATCTAGTTCACTCTCTCTCGGCTTTCCAGATCAACATACGTCACATGTAGATCTAGGGTTATTGTTGCCTAAAATGGTGAGATTTGGACATGTTGATGTTAGGGAAAGGGATCTAAGGTGATTTTATGGAGGTTTTACCCGTATTCGGTCTACGGTTGTGTGGTGGGTTGATTTCTCCAATCCCTAAGGAAGGTGACTTCCTCTCAACTGAATTCTGCTAAAACTAGAAGACTTAATTTCAAATTAAATGGGCTTTCTAGGAATTGATTCTGATTGTGATGTGTGAAGCTTGGTTAAAACCCATTTTGTGATTATTTTTAGATTTTGGGGGAAACAGGTTATTATTGTGAAATGTTCGTTATTATTGGATTTTAAAATGATGATTTTAAAATTGGTGGCTTGATTGATTTGTGCAAAATAGTTTATGAAAATTGGGTTTCAATAAAAATGTTGTTTCATTGGAGTATGGTTAGGCATTAATAATGGATTAAGGGTTTTTTCAATAAATATGTGATTTATTGAAGTGGTTTTCCATGTTATGTTGGAATTTCGTTGGGCATAATTGGTTAATTTGGTTTTGGTAATTGTGTGATGATATTTTTTGGTAAATATTGATTTTTATGGTTGTTGGATTATATGTTATAAGAATGGGTTGGATGGGATGGATAATGGTCATGAAGGACCACCATTAAGGATTGGAATGTGAGATTGAAGTACCAATATAAAAAGGTGACAGTATTGGATGTGAAGCTACACCTTCAATGGTAACACCAAGCTCAGGTGTGTGAAAAAATGGGGATTATGGTTGAAATGTGTGTACGGACACTCAAGGTGAATTAAATTATGCAAATATGGAATTGGGAGAATGGAAAATGACTTTTTTGGTTGTTTCTTTGGAATTGTGTTAGTTTGGGTAAAAATTTGTTTTGATAAGTGTAATTTTGGATTGCTGAAAATGGTTTAAATATTTTATTGGATTTATATAAATTTCGTTTATATAAATTGTACTAACTTATTCTATCCTAGTGGAATGAGTAAGAAAGTCATTGGGGAAAACCTATAGAATATTTTACTCACTCACTACATTGGAACATTTGTGTATTTCCATATGTTGTATTCTAAGACATGGTAAAAGGTAGGTAATCACATTCCTTTAGTTTTGAATCCTTATTCTTTGGTGGTATTATAGTTCTTTGAGCATGGAGCTTGGTGTGGATTTACGGAGTTGTATCATAGCTTCATTGGGTTTTCTGTTTAGTCTTCTACTTTGTACTCTGATTATGGATTATTGTGGTTTGTTTGTACTGGTCCTTAGGTATTATTGAATTCTGAAACATTTTTGACATGTGTCATGAAATTGTTTTGGTATTGGCATGTTTTGTTGGGTGTTTTCATTCAAAAGGGAAAATCATACCCAACTGTTCATGAAGCCCTTCGCATTTATTTCCAACCTTTGGAACCTTGGGGATGTTTCTTAATTCTGAGTAACACCTATTACTTAACTCAATCCAATAATTAGGAGAGGGATGTTAAAAGTTGTATAAGCTTGTTCAGTCATTTACGTACAAGTAATGTTGGTCTTGTTCGGTCTTGTCATTGGTTTCATGCATCAGAGTTGAAATTCGTTCTTTGTGTATTACATAGTTGGGATGGTAACAAAAGCCGGTCCTAGCGGCAGTTTTTTTCCTGTTTAGTGGCGGTTTAAACCGCTGCTATATTGTGTGGCGGCGGTTTACAAAAACTGCCGCTAAGTTTGGCGTCGGCAATCTATTAGCAGCGGTTTTTTTGATTCCTCGGTGGTTTTAGAAATGTGTCGTAGATCCGTCATTTAGAGGCGGTTTCTCTTCATTTAGCGGCGATTATATGGGTATCAGAAATTTTTTTATTCGCGGCGGTTTTAACCGCCGCTAAATTCAGGCATTTGATGTGCCTATTCTGCGGCGGTGAAAACCGCCGCTAAATATCAACATAATATATTTAGAGGTGGTTAAAACCGCCGTGAAATGCCGCCCAGTTCATCATTTAGCGGCAGTTTTAACCGCCGCTAAATGCTCACAGGTATGGAATTAGCGGCGGTTAAAACCGCCGCTAAATGTTGAACTGGAAAAAAAAAATTTGGATCTGCTCCACCACTGCCCTAAATTTTCCAAAACCACAGCCAATGATACTTGAATGATTTAAACACAATATAGTGACACTGTGGGTGTCACAAAATCTTCACAATCTAACTTTATCCCAATAACATTCACAATAAACATTAATAGGGTTATAAGATAACCAAAACAACCGAAACATAAAGACTTTTGTTGGACACTCAACCTAAACCTCAACAAAAATATCCAACATTGAAAATAAACAAAAACAAAAGAAAACTGTGGTCGGGGTGTGACATTCTCAGATCTAAAAAAAGCTCATATCTTGGAATTAATTTTGATTTTTTTCATAGAGGACACATCCATGATTTGTTAATTTCTTCCTTTAAGTGTGTTAACCTCATAAAGAAATTTAAAATTAGTGGTAACATTGTCTCCAAGATTGACATAAAAAAAATCCTTCGACACTATAGATTAGGGTTTCATGTGTAATGTTCATTCATGTTTTGGATTCAATGAAAAGTTTATTAGCTAGATCAAAACTCTTCTTGGGTAATACCCTATTTATATCTTATTCAATGAATACCTATAGGTTTATTTTTGGTTCTCATGAGGGGAAATACAAGGAGACCCCCTCCCAGAAATCATTTTTACCATTATAGAAAACCATCTCAGCCATATTTTATTCCATATGGTTGATACTTGTGACTTGAAACCCATCATGGTATCATGAGGTTCTTCAGAACCATGTCATCTCATTTTTGTTGAAAACATTATAATTTTTTCTTAGGGAGTTATGAGGAATATCAAAAACATCATGAAGGCCCTTCTTCATTAAGATTGTTTCTTAAGACAAAAAATAAGTTGGGGAATTAGTTCATATACATTAACAAGAATATCTCAAATCCTAAAAAAAATATTGATAGATGATGTGGGTATTAGGGAGGGATCTTTACCTTTTACATATCTTGGAGTTTCCATGTTTTGGGGAAGAACACATGCCTCCTACTTTATCAATATTCTCAGTCATATTTAAAGAACTATGGCCTCTTGGAAAGAAATATCACTCTAAATGGATAGAATAGATTTAATTTTTAAAGCATGTTGAAATATAAAAAATGGTATAATTCTTCATGGTTTACTCATGGACCACCTTGGTCATTAAAACCATTAATTCATTGATAAGAAAAATTATTTGGAGTGGAATTATATTAGAGAGAAAGACTATTATAGTTTCATGCAAAAAATGTTGTATAACCTATGCTCTCAGGGGCCTTGGGATCACGAATATGACCCTCATTAATCAGTCTCTTCAAACTAAATTTATTTTTAAATTAATCAAATCCAATTTTGAAGCCTTGGATTTTCTCATATCAAGGATTGTTTAAGAACTAAAAAAAGTAAAATTATGCTACATGGAATCCTTAATATGGCCTGGTCTTATGGTAATATTTCACAAGATCTTATAGAATTCTCATTAGATGGTCAGTGTTAACTCTTCTTCAAATTCTAGACTGCCAATTGGAATGGAATCCCACTCATGGATAAGATTAATACCATGGCTCAAAATATTTATTATAACATATCCCTTAAAGATCAAATGGATAATCTTAACAATCTTCTACATGAGATTTTACATTTTTTCTCAAATTGGTATTCCTAAACTAAAAACAAATTGGTATTCCTGGACCCATTGGAGTGGTGTAAAAATTTTAAGGCCATGACAGAGCCTTTTATCATTAACCTTTCATGCCTTAGCCATTTATGGTCATGGTATTGGTCTTTTAGTGTGATACATATTGGATATGGATCCAATAGGGGTATGAATATGGGTTACATATATGGTATTCTCATTGGATGTGGTATCATCACATGCATATTGCATTAAGAATCTTTTTGACAACACATGAGGAATCCAGAACACAATAAATAAAATGCATAGAAGGAAACATGAGAAATCAAGAAAATGTTAGGACATGGAAATGTTTGGTGGAAACTATGTGCCATAAATGTTACATATACAAACCAACTGTTATCATACTTGTTCAACACATCAACAATACTACTACTCATCATCTGATGCTGCATCGTCACCCTCTCCACCTTCATCTCCACCACCTACTGCCACCTGTAAGAACATTATATTGAAAATTAAATATTGTTGCATATTTATAATAAAAATTAAAACCAATAAAAGTTTGGAAACTAAATGATTTTGATTTTTTTGTGATTTACCTGCTCACCACTACCCGATGCACTACCACCGGGGGCATATCTGCTGATATGCTAACGTATTTCAAGAAACTCTTTCTGCAAATCAGATATCTGATTCCCCTGCTGGTGAACTGTGTTTCGTAGAGCAGACATCTCCCTCTGAGCATCTTCAGGTATGAAATGACTATAACCAGGAGTAGATGAGGCCGAAATCCCTGATGGCATGTGAAAGACCTCAGATGGTACGGGTCCCAAACCCACCCCGCGCACTCTACCGGGATGCTCCTTCCCAAGGACTTGACCAACCAGGTCATCCTGGGAGACTGAGTAGGATTTCCCAGGATTGGCATCCCATATTTCATTAATTTTTACCTATAAATCAAATATCAATATATATTAACACAGTAAAAACTGATATTAAGTTATTATAATAAATAATTGACTTCATACCCCAACTTCTCTGGTAGGTTCATTAACAAAACTTCCATCTGTTTTTTAATGAACATCCAGCCACAGTTCTGTTCAGGATGCTTCATGCCCTAACTCCTGCAATTCTTCAATCAAAGGCTGCAGGTATACATCAATATCATTTCCAGGCATTTGTTTTCCAGGAATAATCATCGAAATTATAAAAGATGTTTGTTGCATACACATCCACGGAGGCAGATTATAAGGGATCAAAACAACTGGCCAAATGCTATAACTCGTACTCAAAGTCCCAAATGGGTTGAATCCATCGGCAGCCAATCCCAATCGAACATTCCTAGGATCAGCTGAGAAATCTAGATGTAATGAATCAAATGTCTTCCACGATTGGGAATCTCGTGGGTGTCTCATTAATCCATCATTGTTATTATCTACAGCATGCCACTTCATGTGTTCGGCGGTTTTTGATGACATGAATAATCTTTTCAATCGAGGCTTCAAAGGAAAGTAACAAAAAACTTTTGCAGGTGTGTTCCTTTTCTTCTTCTCTGTGAAATTATGTTCAGTCATACTTCCAACATCACCCTTTGAATACCATCTAGAAGAAGAACATTTCTTACAATTTTGTCTACTTGAATCCTCTCCCCAGTAAAGCATACAATCATTGGGACACGCATGTATTTTTCTATAATTCAGACCAAACTTGTTAACAACTTTTTTCATATCATAAAACGATTCTGGGATTTTTGCTTCAAGAAATGCATCACGAATCAATTCCAATAACATGGACATTGCCTTATTTGTAATTCCACATAGACATTTGATATGGTACAACTTCAGTAGAAATGAAAGCTTTGAATATTTTAAACACCCACTATACAACTCTTGATTTCCATCGTCAACTAAATCATGAAATGCATTTTCTTCACTGAAGTTTTCCCTTACATTTGGCTCCACAGAATCAAGAGGATCCAATGATATGTGACAATCTTGATCTTCTTGTGTTACTGTCTCAGAAACATCACTTGCCACGTTGCAATTTGTAGCACCCTCTTCTGGTTGTTCTGATATGTTTTGATGCTCATAGTGGTGTCTTGCAGTGCCGAATGCATCATTTATGAGGTTTTGCATTTCATTTTCCATTGTTGAAGAACTTGGGACCTCATTCTATGGATTAACATCAGTCCTCAATCTTTCTGTATTGTTTGATTCTCCATGCCAAATCCAACACAAATATTGCTCAGGGAATTGCTTCAATATTAAATGTTCATAAACTTCATCTCTCTTCAACCATGTTCTAATTTTACATTTAGGACATGGACATCTTATTCTCCCTTCAACGGATCGATTATAAATTGCAAAATCTAAAAACCCATTCAAACCCTTAACATATTGAGATGTGTTCCTCGGTAATGTGATCCAGCTTTTATCCATGTATATCACAATGTGCCTACACAAAATATACGATAGTGTAAGATTACAGAAACATAATATAATAAAGATGAACCATTGACCATAAAGTATGCATAATATAATAAAGATGATTCATTGACCATATTTCCCATTTCAGACCAACTGAACAAGTCTGGTCCATAGGAGACAGCGTCAACACCTCATTGAGGAGCAATTAGAATATCAGGATACACACTTATCATAACACCATCGATCAAACATTTATGTTGCCTCAAACAACACCCCTTTGATGTGTGATCTAAACTGATCATAATGCATTTTAAATCACGTTAACTACATTCACTGAAACCATTTTCACAATGGGTAATGTTTGTTTTATTGTTCTAGGGAAACCTAAATGGCCACATTTATGTTTTGGGGTTCATCTTGTGATGGAAGCATGAGACATGGTGTTTGAATTTCTTGAATAAATTAGTGATAATGAACCTCCTAAAGTGGAGAGAATTATGTTAGTCATGTAAAGGTGGAGAAAAGTATTGAGTGGATGTGGAGGAATCAAGGTTCCAAATAGAAACCTATAAGGGACATGTTTGGGGGTTCTTAGGGAAGGCCAGGTGGAACTTCGATATGGTGTGTGTAGGTGATGGAGGTATACCTTAAGTGAGAAGGCTTCGTGTTTGGGTAGAGGGGCGACATGCCAATAGGGGAAGTTGGGAACCAACGGAGTGAGTTAGCAGGAATGGAAAGACATAGTTGGATAGAAAGGGAATGGATGTGGTGGGCTGCGAGGCACCTCAAGTTAATGTTGAAATGATAAGTTTATCCTAGTAATGTGAATGAGTTTTGAAGAAGAACCAAGTAGTCCTTGGTTGGGATATGGATGGTGAAAGTGTGACAAATCTGGGTAGTTTTGGCAGAAATAATGAATGCTAGAATTGGGTGGAGTTTTCATGGATGTTGTGATTTGGAAAACATGTTAGGGAAGTTTTGAAGGTTGAGTTGAGGTTCTATTGACCTTTTTTATGATGAGTGAAGTTCTCAAAACTAGAAAATTGTGGTGACGAAGTAAGTAATATGGTGTTGAGAACCATGGAAGGAAAGTAATCGATTAATGGTGTGGCTAGAGTTTCAAGTTGGATGGTCTCTGGTAGGAACCATATTAGTGTATTAGTTTTGGTGATGGGTGTTGGATCAGGTTTTGGATGGTTGAATACCTTGAGATGAAGGTTATGCTTGGGTTGTGCTTTGGATGTTTGAAATGGAGTGAGGCTGTTGGGCCTTGAGTTCTGGATTGATGTAGGTTAGAGAATGTGGTTGGAATCTATGTATCCCTTCAGCGACAATGAGTTTGTGTCACCATTATAATTTTGGTAACTTGGTGAGGTGGTGCTAAGAATTTTGGGCCATGAGTTGTGGAGAGGATTGGAACAAAGGTGTTCTGATTGGCTCTCCACAGGGTAGTGTAGTGCCTTATCGATATCCTCTTGTGCGGTGGTATAGTAACATTACCTAAACCTTTAATTTTCATTTGATTTTGATAATAAATAGTTGAGAGATGAACTTTAGTCATTTTTATTAAAAATACACACTATAAACCTATCAATTATCCTTGAGAGATGAACTAGGGTATTAACTAGACCATAAACCAACTTTAAAGATATAATCAATTTGACGTGTCATGACAATGTGGTCAGTTCCTATTGGCGAAACCAAGGGGATCGACACTACAATGTAGATTAAGAAACCCTAAGAGTGGGAGAATCCACAATGGGAGATTTCGGAACCATCCTCACAATAAAATACACAAATCAATCACCATTTTCCATGATTAAAATTTCATTTATTCACTTAAAATAGGGAGTTAAATTACCTATATGTTGTTGTCGGTGCTTCCCATCATTAAATATCTTAATCACTATTCGATGATAGAAATTTGACTCAATTTATTTACTTTATTCTATTTTTAGATTAATTATTTGGGAAATACACCTCACCTGATTCATTTGAATGGTCATGGAATAAAATCCCAACCATGAAAACTATAAAAAATACCCCATTAAATCATCATATAATCATTCTATAATCACTAATTAATCATAACACCACTTGTTCACACCAGGCTTCCCCACACTACTGAAATTCTATCACATCAATGTTTGTACTTGTACCCACCAAAATGAAGTGTGAGCTGATCACTAGATGAATTTACCCCCACCCTCTTACATGTTTCTCCATAATTTCTAGATCTCCCACAATATCTCACCCTAGTGGATTTTTATAGACCACTTTACATGGTCAAGATGAAATCTCCCTTGATTTCAACCCCAGATGAACACTCTTACCACATTGATATTTTATTATTATCCCATTATATTATGATATACATATGAATTAAGATCCAAATCAACCAACCTTATCACCTATTTACAAAATCACCACCTTAAATCATTAGTACGAGTGTATCCATTTCCTAGAATTCTTTCCTTACACCCCATCTGTGAATCACCTTGAAAAGGTTTCCTTTTCCCAAAACCCCATTAATATTGAATGTATTTATATTTTTTACTCATATCTTAGTGTATAATTTAGTTATCAAGACTTCCATGCATTCCAACCATGCTTCTAAAAACTTACAATCATCCTAATTTCCTTATGAGTAAAATAATTATGCTAACATGAAATCCCTATCTCAAATGAATGATAAGTATCTTATCAAAGGTCACTTTTTCCTAGATTAACTAACCTTTATAATGATTATTATTGATAACTATCCAATTATTATTTCACCTGGATGAATCATTTTTCCACATTATCCAAATCAACCCAAGACTAGGCTGAATATGATATTACCTTGCAACCCCAAATCAATATCCCTATTTTTCAACATCTGAGAATAAATACATATTGAATCAAACCCAAGTCAAGTACCAAATCCCTTAAAAATCCTGTAAAAATAAAAAACACAAATCATCCTAGACATATCATAAGTCCTCACCCCTATCATAGAACTAACCTTCAGTGATAATAACACCCTCACCATAGGTTTCACCAGATGGCCGGGTCTATGGGTACGATTCATGGATCATAAACTTGGTCATTATATCTAGTAAAACCTATAATACAACTTGAAATACATTTAACTTTTATATAAAAATCACAATCAGTCACCCCCATCAATATAAAATAATACCACAAGGATAGTCACACTTATATACATTGCATATCTATTATATTATGAAGTAAAACTCTTAGATCTTGGCCAACTAAGATATCAATGATCAACCTCTTAATTCATTATCAAGTGATCATTGGTGATGTTTAATCCAACTAACATAACCCTAATCTATAATTTACCCTAGTCTATTAATTAACTTTACACCAATTAATCATTTAATTCCAAATTAATTACTAACCAATAACTTTTAATCAATCCAAGACTGTTCTCATTTTCATTTAAAAACACTATCGTATCATCATAAAAATTATGCATCAACATTGTATCCACACAAATAATTTTCACATTATGAAATTTTATATGGTTCATGAATAATCACATGAGTATGTCAAGCAGTAGAAATAGAGAAAACTCACTTTTGGGCCGAGGTCGAAGTGAGAAAGGTCGTCGGGAGAAGGTGGTTACGGGTTGCCGGTCGCAGGCACCACCGGAGGAGGTCGCGGGGTCGCCGGAGGAGGTCGCGGGGTCGCCGGAGGAGGTCGCGGGATCGCCGGGGGGTCGCAGGGGGCTGCGGGCGAGGGTTGCAGGGAAGGGTCGCGGGGGGCTGCGGGCAACGGTTGCAGGGAAATGGGGGTCGGGGTAGGGAAGGGTCGGGGTTTTTTTTTAAAAAAACAAAGGTTTAGCGGCGGTTTTGTGAACCGCCGCCACAAAACCGCCGCTAAACACTGTTTATTTTGTAGTGTAGCAAGGAGTATGATTGTCAGATCATAAAATGTATAACATAAAATGACAAAGCTAAACCTGATATGTTGAACATGAATTTACTAGGGAGTTGGGTACATAAGTGTTTTGGAGAAACTTATAAGAGCATGATCTCATTTTCATGGGCATAACCAATGAGATGAGAATACAATGCATGGTAGAAATGACTTACCACAATGATTTCATATTTAATTTGGAATAATGATTTTTTTGTTATATTAATGTGTTTATTTTTTAAAAAAATTAGAATTTTTTTCAAATGTGTGGTTTTGAAAAGAGAGAATGGTTGTGGTATTTTGAAAAATGGTTGATTTTCTAAACTTAGTGGTTTTTTCAAAGATGTTTGAACATGGAAATCACAGTTGTGATAGCTATAATGGGGTAAAATTTAAAATTGTAAGCCTTTATTTTTTAGGGAGTGAGACTTATGGTTATTCATGTGATGATATAAATGGTTTTGGGTAGACGTCATAGAGACCAACAGGAGGACACTATAGAAAATGTGCTCTAACTTGAGAATGAGGTGAACCAATAGCTAGTGAAAATCATAGCAAAAGCTTTCCAAGCTATGGAAAGTGGGAATATAAGTGACGATCCGAGGAATTTGGATCTCTTGGTTTAACTTCAAAAGTAGAATCCACCCATTTTTCTGGGTGATTTAGAACTAGAAAGGGTAGTATCGTGGTTGAATAATATGAATCAGATATTTGATTTCTATGGAACACTGGTAGAGTTAATAATTAAGTTAGTGACATACATGTTGAATGATATTGGACCTCAGTGGTGGGAGTTGGATGTTCAGGCTGGAACAGACCAAGGTATGACATGTGTGGGTTTTGAGTAATTGTTTTGAAAACAATTATGCCCTCATACATTCAAAATTCAGTGCACAATGAATTTATTCATCATGAACCAGGAGAAGATGATTGTGATGGAATATGTAGCTAACTTTATTAACATAGTGTGGTTTTCACCTAAGGTGGTGGCTATTGCGTCCTTGAAGGCACGTATTTTTGAATCGAGCCTCAGGTAAGAAAATCATCCCATGATTATAGTGCTATGTATAATTTATTATACAGAAATGGTGAATTAAGAATCAGTGGATGAAAGGTATATTTTGGGGTCTACAGATGAAGGAAGCATAATGGTACCCATGGAGAATAGTGGGAACTCTAACTTGGGGATCAAGCGAAAGAGGGGCACTTATTTATAGGGTGGGAGTATGGATCAGAATCTGATGGCGAGATCGTTGAATCTTCCTCTAAAGTCTCACAGTAATTCATGATGCTTTCAATGTGGTTCTATAGGCCACGTTAAGTAGTATTGTACGACACAACCTTGAGTATTTTATAACTAAATGTAGATGGTCCATCTTTAATGTTATTGTCATAATACTCTTAGGACGGGTGTTCGTGACAATACTAAAGGGTCATTGGAGTCCTATACCTCAATGAGATGGGGGAAGAAGAATACACCTTGTTATTAGAGTGTAGTTATTCATGGTGATTCTTAGAATACCCTTATTCCTTTTTAGGGAATGTTTTAGTAGGATAATAAAGAGTAGAGTGTGGCAAGCAAGAAGCTATTTGGAGACAAGAAGTTTGTAATGGATGATCGGTCAGGACCATCCACAATGCAAGGTATGATTCTTTTTAATTCTACACTTATGAAAGTATCATTTGATATGAGTTCTTCACATTCTTTCAATTCCTCTCATGTTATTGATTTTATGGTTTTTCATTTCGAAATGATTCCTTCTATTTTAAAACTTCAAACCCCTCTAGGTCAAAGAGAGTGTCGAGCCTTCCTCTGTATAGCATGTTTTATAGTTTTGGATGAGGTTGAGTTGATGTGGTAATTCTTATAGGTTGAGATGGATGCGTATGACATAATATTGGGTATGGATTGGTTGATGATTTTTAAGTCTCATATCGACAGTTATACGTGAACAGTTAGTTTCACGTAGGAGGATGGTGTCGAGCATCTCTTTAAGGGAAAGAAAAATACGAAGGTGGGTGAAACGGGCTTGTTGGTTACCATAGTTGGGATGATATCATACCAATTAGTGATATTTTATTCGGCATCGATGGAATAGGTTGGGAGGAGTAGTTTTCTAACAGTGTTTGATCAGTTTATGGATCCCTTTCCTAGAGAATTCTCAAGGTTTCCAGCCATAAGAGAAGTAGAGTTTATGATTAATCTATTTCCAGGGAATAGTACTGTCTCGCTTCCTTCTTATCAAAATTAACTAGTAGAAATGAGGGAATTGAATGTGAAGTTAGAGGAGCTAGAAAATGAAGAGTTTATTCAGACTAGTACGTCTCTATGGGAAGCGTCAATTTTATTTGTTAAAAAGTCAAATGGAACTCTTCAGTTGTGTGTTGGTTATTGTAAGCATAACCAAGTCATAATAAATAATCGATATCCACATCCATGCATTGATGACCTGTTTGATCAGTTGATGGGATCTTAGTGGTTCTCCAAGATTAACTTGTGATTGGTATATCATTAGTTGTGGGTGTGGAAGGAGGATATTCTCAAAATATCATTCTAGAGTAGATATGGACATTATGAGCATTTGGTTATGCCCTTTGGTCTTAAAAATTCAATAGTGGTGTTAATAAAATTGATGAATTATATAATTTATAGATATGTGGAATCTTTTTTGGTGGTATTCATGGATGATATACTAGTGTATTCAAGGACAAGGGTGGAGCATGAACAAAACTTGGATGTAGTGCTGGGAATCATGAGAGATCATTGGTTTTATGTAAAATTATCCAAGTGTAATTTTTGGATACAAGAGGTTTGATTCCTTGGATATGTTATTTCTGAGAGAGTTGTTTCAATGGATCTGGAGAAGATATAGGTTTTTATCTCTTCGAAACTGCCAAACAATGTCTATGAGATACAGATATTCCTTAGTATAGCTTGGTATTTTCAATGCTTTGTTCATAACTTGTCATGATTAGCTTTACTGATGATAGCTTTGACAAAGAATAATTTTTAATGTCAATGGAACGAGCAGGGCTAGAAATATTTTTGAAGAGCTTAAGAAAAATCTTTTATTAACATCAATCATGGTTTTTCCAGAACTAGGGAAAGGGTATATGGTGTATTGTGATGCATTGAGACTAGGGTATGGATGTGTTCTAATGAAAGAGGATCATGTGGTTTCATATAGGGCATGAAAGTTGAGGTTTCATGAGAATAACTACTCAACACCTGATATCGAGTTAGTAGTTTTGGTACATGATTTGAAAATGTGGCGTCACTATCTCTTTAGTGAGAAATTCATAGTGTATACTGATCATAAGATTTTAAAGCATATTTTCTCACAGAGAGATTTAAATTTCTAGTAAATTATATATATGGATTATCTCTAGATATTTGACTTTGACTTGATGTTTACACTGAGTAAGGGAATTTCGGTAGAAAATGCATTAACTAGAAATTCATATGCTCAAATAGTGAAATAGGCATGGGATCCATGGATGTTGATGTCAGTTATAGTTGACCTGAGGTTATAATTTGAAGGATGGGGTGATGTGGCCATTTTCTTTTTGGTCTCATCGGTTCCTGACTTTGTTGATTTAGATAAAGTGGATTAGATGTCTGAACCTGAGTGTGTGTCTAGGAGGTCAAAACTCAATGGTGGGGAGACCATTAAGGGATTAAAAAAGGATGGTGTCGGTTGAAGTAGGACACTCAAGATGGGGCTGAATTGAGTTTTTATGAAAACTTCTATTAAAAAGTTTATTTAAAAGATTCCCCCAATTAAAAATAAAATAGACTAGTTAACCTAGGTGGTAAAATTATAATAGTTTGACTGTTCAAATAGTTTATCAAAAGATTGATTAATTCTCAGTTATAACAATATGAGATATTGATAAAACGTTTTAAACTACTCAAATATGAAAAAATAGATATAACTATTATCCAGGACAAACTATCAATGTAAACTTTTTTTTAAAAAAAATTAATTAAAATAGAGGAAGACTAAATTGAAAGACACAACAAATATAACAAGTGTTTAATCTCAAGGTGAGACCTAATCCACTCCACTTGGTGATCACCTGCCACCAAGAAATATTTATAATGTTTTTTAACCACACCCAGGCTCGAGGTTAACAATAGTACAAAATACTGTCTAGGTTACAAGACCTCTTCCACTATTCTATATAGTAAAACTTACAACCAGGTCACACAAGATCTCTTCGAGAGTTATACATGGGAGAAACAAGTTATAAGAAAATATTTTATTGATGATATCTTATATCCACCAATTCAGTGTAGGATATAGTGCGTGTTTTAATATAGACACACGCACTGCTCAAAAAGTAATGAAACGGTACACAATAGAGCAAAGATAATGAGAAAGGATTAGAAAAGATCTGAGTGTTTTTCTATACAGATATAGACGTATAGGATGTAGCAGATGTGATTTTATAGTCCTCTTGTAGAAAAAGAGTGTCGTTAGTCTCATGTTCTAGTTTCTAGTTCGATGAGAAATGGTTTGTAGCTCTTGTTCTTCTTATAGTTTCTGATGTGAGGATGTTTGAGGTTCTGATCCACAGTAGTTTAGTTGTCAGGAATCGAGATTTCTTCGTGTGTTCTTTAGTGTATGTTTTTTCATTCATTCCACTTCTCATATATTTTATCAAGTACCATGATTTTCTTTTTTTATTTTGGGTTCTTGTGTTGGATCCAACAAGATTCACTATCTCTACAACTCATATCTCATACTATCTATTGACAAGGCTACAAAAGAACAATAATTATATCAGTGTCATTAAATGACTCAAATATGACCGTTAGAAACAAATTTTAAATTAAATTGAAAAATATAGAAAATGATTAAGTATAGAATGGTTTCATAGTTACAGCGAGGCAATCACGGTGAGACAGTCATTGTGCCATAATTGCATTGAGATCTGGAACTGGTATCATAGTTACGGTGTCTAGTCCTTTATTAATATTCTGAATGGTGTCTTATTATGGTGTCTTGGATACAATATCAAGAAAACTATGTCAGTGCCTTTGGGAGATTATGGAACCGGTAGCAATCTTACGGTATCACAAACATTGTGAAAATATAGATCCGGTATTAAAGTAACAATTTCACATACTTATCCAAATATCGGTAAGCTATCTTAAGAAGAAATATTCACAAAATGGATTAATATTAAACATAATCATACTGAAACATAATAGAACAAGATTAAACATAGTTTACAAGATTCAAACATTATTTGTGAGATTCTAAATCATGATCTTATGATATTTTAAAACATGAGGATTCCAATAATCTCCAAACATTATTTGTGAGTATTAAAATATGAGGATTCAAAAAATATCCAAACATGATTTTTCATCATTAAAACATGATGAGTCCAACAATATCATCCTTTGTGATAATCATTTATCATGGAATTTATAATCCAAATATTTTAGTAAATATAAGACATTTGAGTATATATGTGATAGGCTATATAAAAACTATTCTTCTTTTATGAAGACCCTTTTTCCATAAATGCATCCATAAATTCCTTGTCTAGTTTTTCCCCCTTTTGGGATTATCAAAAAAACAAAAAGAAAAGGAAGCATTGAATGAAGGAAAGTAAGAGAATAAACAACAACATTTCACATTGTATTGAATATAATGAGATAGTTAATTACAATCATGGGGAAAAATGAAATATATCCCTATCAAAAAACATCCTTCACTTCTCCTCAGAGCCATAATTATTTTCTTTTCCTTTGGGAGAGACAACAGGAGGAGCCACAGGAGAAAAAGTAGAAGTGGTAGAAGGGATTTATCCAACTGTGAAAGAAGGAAAAGGCACTCCATAAAATATATAGGGTGTGAGAGATGGTATGGTAGAAGACTGAGGCAATTTTTTCTCAATAATAACCAGTCTTATCTAGCTTAGACTCTGAGATACAGACATGGTAATAAGAGAAAAGGTAGTGGAGGAGGAAGGAGTTGGACCAGGATAGAAAGAGGAAATCGTAGGATCCATAATGGATGTACTTTTCACATGTATATGGGGATTTAAAAACTTAATGAAATCAGTGATGATCTCACCTCCATACTGTATACCCTTATCAAATTCATCTTTTTTTTTAAAGAAACTTATCCAAAGTGGATGTGAATTCTTTTATCTTATGCACTTGATCCTTAAAGGATTTAGTGAATGGAGGTATTTTTAAATTCTCAACAAGATACTTGAAGTGATTGGTCAGCTCATGCTTAGAATAAATTCAATTAAAGTAAAATCCCAATTTATTAGATATTTCATCTTGATCATCATTGGAAATCATTGAATTAATCCTCACCAAATCAAGTACATGGTCACTATTCTTGATGATAGCAGAGAAACATTCCTTATCAACACCACTCAACACTGATTGAATATCTTCCATAAAAACTATTCTGATTAAATCACTATCCACAGGCTGAGATGGCTGTCCAGAGGTAGTTGAATCTATAACATCTAATGTGAGAGAATTAAGTTGATTTAGAACCTTTTTTAAACAGCCTTTATATTCATTGGTCATCTTATTAAGTCCAACCACAAGCGCATGCATCTCATTACCTATCTTGGTGTTTCTATCAACAACTTTTTCATATAAAGTAATCATATTTGTTCGAATCAGAGATACAACCTTTTATGGGATCTGATCACCAACATCATCAATAAGATGAGAAAAAGTATCTTGACTAGTTTATAGGACTTTCTGCATATCTTCAACTATATATTTTAGAGACATCAGCTCATCACTTAACTGTTTTTTCTCAATCTTAACTTCCTGATTTCTTGAATCATCTTTGGTTGAATTTACCAATTGAGTTTGTATAACATAAAGGAAGCATCTCTTTCACTCAGATTAGTCACAGGGGAAGGCTGTGACTTCGTGACCTTTTCAAATAAATATAACAAGGTATTTCTAAATTCCTTAATGTCGTCTTTACTTACATAAGTAGACTCTTCTTGGGTAGCTTCAAAACTAGGTACTGACACAGGTTCTAATTCCATTAAAAGTAACATTTCTTTAGAAAATATTGCCTTGGGATTAAACCCAATTCAGGGATATATTGATTTTACTAAGACTCCTTGAGAATCAGTAACATCAAAATACGCTGTGAATTTGTACCATGTATCCACTAAACATAAATCTATAGGGTTTTTCACTTTAATTATTTCCAAATTAGGGTTATTCTCTCCTTAAATAAGTGCATCTCTTCTAGGACTAATAGAATGAATCTCTTGACACATTCCTAATTTTTTAGCTCTGTTAGACAAACCCATGTCTTTTATAGCTATCTAAAAATCTTGTTCCATTCTTTCCTAAGCAGATAAGATTATTTTAGTTTCAACTTATTTTATTGATTTTTCCACATCATCAGGTTCGTCACCAATAATAAGTTCTTCCTCAACAACATGCTATTTTGCTAAATCAACACTTGTTTTAGAAGTAGAAACATCTTTTGCAACTA
Organism: Viscum album; assembly: GCA_963277665.1. NCBI lineage: Eukaryota > Viridiplantae > Streptophyta > Magnoliopsida > Santalales > Viscaceae > Viscum > Viscum album. The sequence goes on along the minus strand of OY728125.1, from coordinate 113,168,675 downwards.
TTTCTTGTGGAATATATAGGGCACTATCTTATTATTCTAATATAGTTCCTTACTTAGGTGAAACTACTTCATATTTTACCTCTTCATTTGAGTATTCAACAACTTCATTATGTTCCATACTATGGTCAGATACATTCTCAGGTCCTGAAAGGTTTTCAATTGGGTTGAAATATTTTTAAATTCTTTCATTATCTTCCACCCAATATTTCTTCCATGGGTTCTAGATAATTTTCATTCTTTTAGTTATATCCATTAAGATAAAAACACATATCTATAAACTACTTTTTCATTCGTACCAAATACTCTGTTGGATAATAACATTGCATAAATTAACCTTGAATAAAATATAGAAGTTGATTTTAAATTTGTCTTGATCAATTCACACATGTGAAGTATAATATACTTACACAGATTGATCTTGTTCTCATTAGTCATAATACATAACAAGAACACATATTGATACTTAAGGTTGGAAACGTCTCCTTTCCCCGAAAAAATAATATGTTGAATAAACTTAAACAATAGTCATGTCTCACTATCCATCTCAGCAGAAATTTCCCTTCTCTTATTCTAATATCCAGTCAAACTACCAAGAGCCTCTTCTAGGATAAACACATCACTAGGTGGAGGATGAACTCTTTGGTAAACCTCCAAAATTCTTTCATGATGTATTCCTAGGTAGGTAGCCCATATCCTCGAAGAAAAATTACATATTTGACCATTTACCGAACTTCTTAATACATAATCATTTTCAGAATTAAATGAGAACTGAACATACTAATAAAACTCAAAAACTAGCTTTAAATAAATGGATCTTTTCTCTTTTGTGAACTAGTCCAACCATACTTGTTCATCCAATACTTTCAAAACAAGTGACGTACTTGTCTCTAGCCACTTCGTACAAACTTCTTTCTCTAGCACTAGTATTCAACCAGTACGGCTTTGATTCAGCGGTTTCTCATGAATTATTTTTGGAGCCTTTTTCACTTTCTTCAGAGAATAATGCTTCTCAATAGTCAATGAGGACAGATGGTTCATTCTAGGTATCCAATGTTTGTTAAAGAAAGATGAAAATTTGAAAGAGGGATAACAGTTTGAGAGAGAAGGGTTTTGGTTTTAAGAATAGTGATCTCAAGTGAAGAGAGGAGTGGAAATATAGAGTGTTTATCATTAATGGATTTCAAACATTGAAAAAACAAATACGCAGTATATAATCAATAAAAAAATTGATACGGCTATATGGGAAAGAAATTTATTAAGAAAAATAGAAGTCTGAGTCATTATGATTAGACCTGAATAGGTAGTCATGGTGTCAGCATTACGGTGTGAGTTTAAACGGTGTGACCGCATCATTGAGACAATATGTATGAGACTGTAACTAAGAGACACTAACTGTGAAACCGTAAGTATGAGATAGGAATTACAAGATGGTAGATTTTAAAACCGTGAATCATGAAACTGTAAACAATGAAACAATAAACTATTCACTTAAGGATTATCATCCCTAACTTATGTATGCGGTAATTTATTCTTTTAGAATTTAATGGTTTAGTGAATATATCAGCAACTTGATGTTCAGTTCTGATGAATTTTAAAGTGATATCATCTTTTTGATAATGATCTCTCAAAAAGTGATGTCTTATATCAATATGTTTAGTCTTGGAATGTGAAACTGGATTCTCTGAAATGTTAATAGCGCTTGTATTGTCACAATTTATAGGTACATGCATGAATTGATATCCATAATCTAGTAAAGTTTGTTTCTTCCAAAACATTTAGGCACAACAACTACCATTATCTATGTATTTAGCATTGACAGTAGATAATGCAACAAAATTTTTCTTTTTTACTAAACCATTATACTAGAGACTTTCCTAAAAAGTGACATGTTCCAGAAGTGTTTTTTCTATCTAAATTACATCCACTAAAATCATCATCGAAATAGATAACCAAGTCAAATGATTATCCTCTAGGATAAAAATTTCCTAAATTGGTAGTATGTTTAAGGTATTTAAAAATTCTTTTAACAGTAAGAAGATGCGACTCTTTAGGATTTTCTTGAAAATGAGCACATAAGAAAACTGTAAACATAATATCAGGCCGACTAGTAGTTAAGTAGAGTAAACTTTCAATCATTCCTCTATAAGGGGTTTGATCATTAGATTTACCATTTTAATCAAGATCCAACTTACATGTAGTAACCATTAGAGTATCAATACTTTTAGGTATGTCCAAGAAAAAAGGTTTTATGAGATCTTTGGTATATTTAATTCTATTTAAGATAATACGTTATTTTTTTTGAAAATTTTTAAATCCAAGGAAGAAGTTGAGTTCACCCATTAAACTAAATTTAAATTAATTTTTCATTATTTTTGAAAAATTAGTACATAATGAATTTCTTGAAGATCCAAAAATAATGTCACTTCATAAATTTGAATGACTAAAACATCTTTATAAATTCATTTTATAGAAAGAGTATTATTATCTATACCTTTTGTAAAACCTTTGAAAATAATAAAACTACTTAATATATCATACCAAGATCTTGGATCTTGCTTTAAACCATATAAATATTTAGTTAATTTAAAAGCATTATTTGTAAAGTGAGGGTTTGTAAAACCAGAGGTTGTTCAAAAAAACATCCTCAAATATATTACCATTTAGGAATACAGTTTTTACATACATTACATAAAGTTTGAAATTAATATGTGTTACATATTCAAGAAATATTATAATGTATTCAAGTCTATAAATAGGTGAAAATGTATCTTCATAGTCAATTACTTCTTCTTGACTATATCCTTATGCAACCAATCTCGATTTGTTTCTAACTATGTTACCAAATTCATCTACTTTGTTCCTAAACTCCCATTTAGTGCCTATGGTCAAGGTGTATTTGGTTCTATCCAAAAGTTTCCAAACATTATTCCTTTCAAAAAAACTTGCTCCTCTGGCATATCCATCACCCAAAATTCATCAATGATAGCATCATTTATGTTTTTAGGTTCAAGCGGTGACAACAATCTTGATGTTCAACCAGATTTCTTAAAGAATCTCTAGTCTTTGTTCCTTTATCTAAATCTCCAACTATTTCATCTGGAGGATGGTTCTTAAGGGTTCTAACATATCTAGAAAAAGTAAAACTAGTAATTTCAGATTATACAGCTGGTTCTGGTTCATTATGGATCGAATCTATAGAATTTATAGAACTAGAAGTTTTAACATATTTCTTCATAGGATGGTCAGAGGATTTAACATGAATGTCCAAATTTGACATATCATACTCAAGATTCTCTAGGGACATATTTGATTCATGTGGATATGTTTCATAAAATTTAATATGTAAATATTCTTCCACACATTTGGTTCTTTTATTAAAGACCCTATAGGATTTACTAGAAATTGAATATCCTATACAAATTCTTTCATCACTTCTGGAGCCAAATTTATCAAGATTATCCTTATTATTAAGAATATAGACTTTTAAAACAAAAACATTGTAGTAACTAAGCTTGGGTTTTCTATTTTTTCATAACTCATAAGTTGTTTTATTAATAATATGTCTGATTAACACTCTATTAATAATGTACCATGTTGTATTGACAGCTTCAGCCCAAAAGTAAATAGGTAGGTCATATTCATTAATAATTTTTCTATTGATTTCTTTTAAGATTCTATTTCTTCTTTCTACAACACCATTTTGTTGAGGTGTCCTAGGGGTAGAAAAGTTATGACTATAGCCATTTTGTGAGAAAAAATATTTAAACTATTGGTTTCCAAACTCACAACCTTGGCCATTTCTTATAGATTTAATTCTAATACTGCTAAGATTTTCTACATTCCTAGCATACTTGGTAAAATGAGAGAAAGATTCAATTTTGTGAGCCAATAAAAAGGTACTAGTATATCTAGATAATTCATCTAAAAGAACATAGACATAGTTCTTCCCATTTATACTAGAAAATCTAGATGGTACAAACAAATCCATGTGAACCAACTCAAGAGGTTGAGAAGTGGAAACTTCTTTCTTTATTTTGAAATATATTTTGTGTTCTTTACCCTTTTGATAATGATTACAAACATTGTCATTTTGAAACTCAAGTTTGGGTTGGTCCATGACTTAATTGTTTCTAGTAAGTTTTCTAAGGGAGTTTATATTATAGTTTCCTAGTCTCCTATGACAAATCCAAGACTCTTTGTGAAATACACTTAACAATGAAACATTTTGAGAGATTAAAGAATCTAAATTAACAACACGGATATTTTCATTTCTAAATGCATAGAATATTAGTTCATTTTTATATTTTAAAGCATTAAAAACATAAATTTCACATATAACATGAAATATATCATCACATAGTTATGATATACTTAGTATATTATATTTTAATACATCAAAAAAAATTACTTTAGAAATTAAAAATGAGTTAGAGTTACCAATTTGGTCGAGGCCAATTATTTTTCCTTTAGCATTGTCACCAAAGGTGGAATTACCACCATCAATATTTATTAAATTCTTAAAGCATGAGTAATCTCTTATTATGTGTTTTGAACATCCACTTTCCAAGTACTATAAGCTTTTTTAGGATCTCTTCAAACTACTTTCCTACAAAATAATGAAACAAAAACAGATGTGGGTACCCATATTTTTTTGGGTCCAGTAACATTAGTAATTAGTGTTTTAGAAACCCATATATACTTCATGGGTTTCCATTAAGAATTATGTAACATATTTGAAATGTATACTCTATTTGGTCCTGAAAAACTAGAGGTAGTAAAATACTTTCGAGAACTGGGATGAGAAGAAAAATTTTAATTTTTAGGTAGAAAAATAGATTTTCCAAATTTAGTTACATACTTGTTTTTGGTGATATTTATTTTCCCAAGTTCGTATCCTATACCAGTAGTGTATCTAGGGGAAATTTTTTACCAAGCATCACTATAAGTGTATTTTTTACATTGTTAAATTTCTCTAGGAACTTTTTCAATTGCTCATTGTAAAACTTGAGTTCATTGTTTTCTTTAATTAATTGAACATTTGTCTCTTTCCCTATTACAATATCATATTTAACCATGGTAGTTAAGGAATATTGTTTTTTTAAATACTAGTATTTATCTTTTAATTCATTATAGGTGTCTTCTAGATTTTTTTAAATTCAAACATTTCCTCATATGTCATATTTTTAGAAACACATTCATCTCTAGAATAAAAGGAATTTTGTACATGAGACTCAAGGGTTACCAAAGATGTGTTTTTCATAAAACTCATGTTGTATTTGTTAGCCTTTTCATTATGTGAAGACTCTAATTCATTAGAACTATCCTCATAAGCACTCCAAGTTTCATTCATTGCCTTTTTATACTTTCTATCTTTTTCCTCAAATTTATTATTATATTTTAACTTAGAAAAGTATGATTTCACACGTCCTTTTCATTTTCATTCATAATAGAATATTTCATCAGATTTGTCACTTCTTTTACAATTCTTCTTCCAGTTTCCCTTATTATCATATCTTCCTTTATAGTTAGGCTTCCTGAAGAATTTTATTCTTCAATAAAACTTCATTAATTTTCTAACTAATTGAGAAATTTTCTCATCACTTTCATATGGTGAATCTTAATTAATTGTATTTTTTTTAATGAGTTTGTATCCTTTCCTTTTCTTTAGTTTTCGATGTAGTGATTTTGAAGGCCACTAACATTCTCTTTGGTTCATCTTCCTCTTCCTTGTTGAATTTTAATTCTTCTTCATAAATCATCAACTTTCCTATCATCTCCTTTACTAGTAACTTGATAATATCAAAATATTTCATAATTTAGATAGAGGTCCCTCTCCATCTATCTGACAAGAATATGAGTATTCGCATAAGTGGTTCCTTGGTTGTAACATATCTTACCAAAGATAACATAGTATTCACAATTTCATTAAACATGAGATACATGTCATAAATAGTATTATCAGGCTTTATTTTAAAGTTATCATATTTAATAGTATATTTATTAAGTCTCATTTCCTTAATGCTAGAGGTTCCTTCATGTGAAACAAAAAATGTGTCCCAAATTTCATGGGCTGTTTTACATGGAAATTTTTTGAAAAAATCTTCTACTATTAGAGAACAGTATAAGTAATTTATGGATTTGAAATTATTATTATTATAATCCTTAGTTGGGTCATCCAAATTATTCCTATCCGTAGTAGGAATCTTATATTCTTTTATAATTGATGACCAAATCTCAAAACCCATACTTTCTAGGTGCATTTTCATTTTAATTTTTCATTGTGAATAATTTTTTCCATTAATGAATGGAGGTCTATTGATAACAGAACCTTCCTATCTATTATCCATGACAAAGAAATACACTTTTAAATAACTGTAAATTGAGAACATATAGAAGTTTAAAGATATTTAAAACACTACTAAAATAACAGTTGAAAAATATTTTAAAAAGATTAAAAAATTTAAAAATAGGGATTTTAAAAACTCATCTGATACCAAATATTTGTTGAAGTAAAACACTCAAGAAGGCAGTGAATTGATTTCATATAAAAATATTTGTTAAAAAAATTATTTAAAATATTCCCCCAATTAAAAATAAAACAAGACAGTTAACCAAGGTAGTAAAATTATAATACTTTGACTCTTCAAATATTTTCTTAGAAGATTGATTTATTCTTTGTTATAAAAATATGAGATATTGATACAACTTTTGAATTAAATCTAATAAGGATAAATAGTTATAACTACTATCCAAGACTAGATATCAAAGTAAAATTTAGTTTTCTTAAAAATGAATTGAAATAGAGAAAGAATAAATTGAAAGACACAGCAGATAAAACAAGTGGTTCAGTCTCAAGCCAAGACCTAATCCACTCCACTTTTTTGATCACCTACCACCAATAAATATATATAAATCTTTGATCCACACCATGTATCGAGGTTAACAATAGTACCCAAGACTATCAAGGTCACAATACCTCTTCCATTTTTCTACATGGGAAAACTAAAAACCAGGTCACACAAGACCTCTTCCACAGTTATATGTGGGTGAAACATGTTGTAAGAAAATATTTTAATGAGGATATCTTGTATTCTTCCATTCGGTGCATGAGATAGTGTGTGTTTTAATAAAGATACACACACTATTTAAAAAGTAAGGAAACATTACACAACAAATTAAAGATAATGATAAATGATTAGAAATGATTTGAGTGGTGTTCTATGTAGATCTGGAATTATGGGATGTAATATATGTGATTTTCAAGTCCCCTTCTAGAAATAGAGTGTCGCGATTCTCGTGTTCTGTTTTCTAGATCTGTGGGATGTGATTTGCAGCTCTTGTTCTTCTTAGAGTTGCGTCTGTGAGGATGTTTGAGGTTCTGATCCACATTAGTTCTACCATTATGAATTGAGAGTACTTCGTGTGTTCTTTACTGTATGGTTTTTCATTCATTACACTACTCATCGTTTTTCTATAGTTCCATGCTTTTCTTTTTATTTTGGGTGCTTGTGTTAGAGTTGACAAAATGCACTATCTCCACACCTCGTACCTCGTACTATCTACTCACTAAACTATAAAAGAACATTAATTATATTTGTGTCATTAAATGACTAAAATATGACCATTAGAAAAAACTTTTAAATTAAATTGAAAATTACCAAAAATGGTTATGTATGAAACGATGTCATAGTTACGATGAGATAGTCATAGTGAGACAGTCATGGTGAGACAATCATGGTGAGACAGTCATGGTTTCATAGTTCTGTTACGATCTAGAACCAGTAGCACAGTAACGGTGTCGGGTCCTTTGTTAATATTCAAAATAGTGTCCTTCAATGGTATCTGGGAAATGGTATCAAGGAAATAGTGTCAGTGCCTTTGCGAGAATCTGGAACTGGTAGCAAGCAGACGATGACACAGAATTTGTGAAAAATATGGAACCGGTAGTAATGTTGCGGTTTCACAAGCTTAACCAAATATTTGTAAGCTATCTTAAGAAGAATTTCTCACAGAATAGATTAAGATTCAACATAATCATACTAAAACATAATAAGACAATATTAAACATAGTTAACAAGATTCAAACATGATTTTTGAGATTCAGAATGATGATCATGTGAGATTTTAAAACATGAGGAGTCCAGTAATATCCAAACATGATTTGTGAGCATTAAAACATGAGGTGTCCAACAATATCCAAACATGATTTGTGAACATTAAAACATGAGGAGTCAAGCAATATCTAAAAAATATTTCTGAGCATTAAAACATAAGGAGTTCAACAGATTGGGATTCATTGTTGTGATTTCAGAATTGGATGGTTGTATGGGTGTATTTTTTGAAGAAACTACTTAATTATGATCATCATTCTAGATGGGTTATCCATCCTTAAATTTAGAAAATGTACAAGGTGTTAAAAGTGTAGTTTTAGTGGGCATGTGAGATAAAAAAAGTGGATGAGTTTGAATCGAGATGCTTGACTTGTCAAAAAGTAAAGGAAGAACATCAGTGGACAATAGGTATGTTACAGTCTTTACTTATCCTAGGTAGAAAATAGGAGTAGATAATTATGGTTTTTGTTACATGTATCCCCCGAATGGTTAGGATACACAATTCCATATGGGTGATTGTGGATCTGCTCAAAACGACGACCCATTTCATCCCTATTTTTGAATCTCATGTGGTGGAGGGTTTTTCCAAAATCTATATACATGAGGTAGTAAAGAGGAATGGTGTTCTAGTTTTGATTGTATTAGATAGAGATCCAAGTTTCACGTCTCATTTCTTGAAATCTTTGTTGCAATCCCTGGGGACTCAGTTGACGATGAGGACAACGTATCATCCAAACCTAGATATGAAATCCAATAGAATTATACAAAAGTTAGAAGATATTTTATAGGCTTGTGTGATGAATTTTAGAGTCTCATAGAAGGATCACTTTTCATTGGTAGAGTTCTCCTACAACAATAGTATTTATAACTCTATAAAAAGGATCTATTTGAAGCATTATATGGGAGTCCGTGTCATTCTCCACTATATTGGGTAAAAACAAGTGATACTTCAGTAGTTAGACCAATCCTTTTCCAAGAGACGATGGATAAGATTAAATTGACTAAGAAGATAATGGATATGGATCAGGGTCGTCAAAAATCATATGCAGACCATCATCAATGATAGTTCTCGTTCGAGGTCAGTATTAATGTGCTCTTGAGAATTTCTCTAAGGTTCGGACATCAAAATTTTGGAAATCATGGTAAGTTATCTTTAAGGTATTTTGGACCTTTTGAGATACTTGATAGGGTTAGATAGGTGGCATAAAGGATGTTTTCCACAATGGATTATTATGATGGAAAATGTGTTTCATGTGTCACAGTTGAAACTGTATGAGTCTGATCATGAGCATGGGATCTGTTGTGATCATGTTTAGCTTGAATTAGATGGTTCTATGATGAATATTCTTGTACAGATTTTTGATAGGAAAGATAAATTATTGTGTTGTAAAATCATAAATCAAGTTTGTGTTTTGTGGAAATATGATCAGATTTAGGAGGAGACTGGGGAGTGGGAGAAAGAGATGGTTGAGCAATGGTCGGAGCTCTTTTGGAAAATTAATGGTTCTCTACATTCCAAGGAATGAAATTCCAATGATTGGGATAATGTAGTACCCCCATTTTAAGTTATGTAACCCTTTTGTAGGTATCCTTTTTAATGTGAAATGGTTAGGTAATGTTTGGGAGATTTTGGAAGGGTTTTGGAAAGGTTTTGAGTCTTTTTTAGGGGTGTTTGACTTGAGCACATTTAGAGGAAACTGTGAAACAAAACTAGGTACCTATGAATAGTGAGGTATTGGAAAATGGGTGGGATAATGGTTAATAAAAATGATGTCCAAAACTTGAATCCATTCCAGGTAAAACATACTACTTGAGACAGTGGTCTTCTTCGTGGTTGGTGCATGGTTTGTCTAACCATGCAGGTCAGCCATGCATAGCAACCTTTATAACAACATCAGTTTCATGATTAGTGCATGGTTTTTCTAACTGTATAAGATAACCAAGAATGACATTAAAATATGGGGTTTTTAAAATAAGGGTCACTTTAGATTTACCATAAAGAACCCATTTCCTTTCCCACTTAAACCCTACTCATGATTTCCTCTTGTCAGAATTTAGGGAACCTATTATACTCAACTTGGGGGAGTTTCAATGGGTTTTCTTAGTTTGGTAAAGGCAATTATCCTTCGGTATGTCTTCTATCTTATTTATTTCATGGTTTTACTTAGATCTAGTTCTCTTTCTCACTCTATCTTGGGTTTCTAGATATAAATCCATATCATGTAGATCTAGGGTTTTTTTGCATAAAATAGTGATATTTTGGATTTTTGATGTTGGGGGAAGGGATCGAAGGTGATTTTGTGGAGGTTGTACCCAGATTCGGTGTAAAGTTTTGTATTTGGTCAATTTCTTCTAACTCTATGGTTGGTGGCTTCACAATTGACTCTATTTTTCTAGAACTAGAAGAGTTAATTTCAAATTAAGTGGTGTTTCTTGAAATTGATTATGATTGTGATGTGTAAATCCTATTTGAAACCCATTTTGTGATGTTTTGTGAATTTTGGGGGAGATGGGTTATTGTAGTGGAATGTTCTTTATCGTTTGATGTTAAAATGGTTATTTTAAAATCAGTGGCTTGGGTGATTTATGTTACATGGTTTATGAAAATTATGTTTCAATAAAAAAATTATTGAAGTATGGTTTGGAATGAATAATGGATTAAGGATATTTTCAATAAATGGGTGATTTATAGAAGTGGTTTGGCATGTTATGTTGGAACGTCATTGGAAATAATTTGTTAATTTAGTTTTTTAAATTGTCTGTTTCTATGGTTTTGGTAAATATTGATTATTATGATTGTTTGATTATGTGGTACAAGAATGGGTTGGATGGGATGGATAATAGGAATGAAGGAAGACCATCAAGGATTGGAATGTGGGAATGAAGTTCCACTATAAAAAGGGAATGGGGTTAGATGTGATGTTCCACCAAAAATGGTAACATTGATCTCAGGTGTGTGAAAAAATTATGATTACGTTTGAAATGTGTGTGTGGCCATGAAAGGTTAATTAGGATATGCCAATATGTAATAGGGAGAATCACTATAACAGAAATCGCCTTTTGTGGCGGTCTTTTAGTGGCGGTTTTGTTAACCACCGCTAAACCTTTTTTAAAAAGGGTTTAGTGACAGTTTATTAAAAACCGCCGCTAAACCCCCTTATTTTTTTCCAACCGCGACACTCCCTCCCCCCCCCCCCCCGACCTTGAATCCTCTTCTCCCTCAGACCCCCACCCCCCCCCCCCTCGCGAGCGATCCCCATACCCCAGCTCTGTCGGCCAGCCATTCGCGCCACTTCTCCCCAACACTGGACCCAAACCCCCTTCTCCCACTGACCCCTACGACCCCATCTTCTTCCCCCGACCCCTACTAGACCCAAACCCTAGCTCGCCTCCCTACTGTCGGTGAATTTTATTTTGGTTAGTTTTTCCTTTTCATAGAATTTTATTTAAGAGATTTAAGTGTGCTTGGATTTATAAATTAATTTCTAATCCAGATAATGAGGGTGTGGGTTATCTAGGTTTGGTTTATAATGATTTTATATAACTTAACTTGGTTTTCATGTGGCTTAAAGGTTTTAATTTCATGTTTAAATGAAATTTTTATAAAAATTTTTATTTCATATATTCAACATGTTTGATAAAATTAAAATAATGCTTTTATATAAGAAAAACACATGGTCATTCGATTTTAAGGGAAATTGGTTTTCCAAAGTGGGTTACCATTTGGGTTTAAATGGTTTCAATGATTCGAAGGGACATGTTGTTTTATGAAATGGAATTGTGATTTATTTGGGTTATGTTGGTTGTGTTTTGGAAATGATTATGATTTCCCTTATATTGGTTTTTGGATTCCTGAACATTTTAAAATGGGATTTTTAAATGTATATATTATATGTGATAATTGAAAGTCTTAGATGACACTTTGTGATTTGATATTTGAGTTGATTGGTTTTGTGTTCCCTTGTTGAGCCCCTTTTCATTTATTTAGGATGTCATTTTTATCCATGTGATGGTTGTTTGTGATGTGATTCATGATTTTATTATGGGTGGGGGCTCATTATAAGCTAAATGTGGGATGTGGTAAGGATTTCATTATTATGCTAGCCTTTGGATATTATTATTTTCATTGTATGACATTCACTTTAAAAGTGTATTACCTCCTTTAGTTATTTAATAGGGATCCCTAGGGTACTATTTGGGATGTCATGGGATGTTTCTAGGCACATTGATATTACACACTTTATAGTTACCACTAGATGTACCAAATAATGAGATAGTGGGGAGTCATAGATGAGACTTCGTTTAGGGTGATATGTCTGATGGATGTGTGACTGTTAACCTGATTTAATTAGGTCCACCTTTTCATGTATTATACTTGTCCCATTAGTTCCTAATGTGTTTCCTCATGATATTTATCATGTGTTATGCCTTTAATTATTTATTAGCTTGTGTATTTCTTTTTTACTTAGATGGAATTTCATTGAAGCATTGATCCTCCAATGATTTAGTACTGGTATTGATTAGTGTTGTTCCACTTGTTTATTGTCATACTTTATGACTTTCTATAGGGAATTTTTCTTCATAGTTATCCTTGTCTCCTTACTTTGAGTTTGTTGTGTTAAAGCTTTCAAGTGATGAGAATTATTTTAAATTTTTTATCCATTATTATAAATTCCTTTCATATATTTTTAAACCAGTAAGGGTTTTTTATAAAAGGGGTGATGTTTTAAGGATAGATGAATGAGTTTTGAATTGGAATTGTTTCAGGAAAAACATCCTTAAACCATATTTTATAAATGATGAGCATTGATAAAGTGAATGTTTTATATTTTATTTATTTATATATCATGTTAATGGAAAAACACTATTTTTCTATATTATTCTCAAACTATAAATTATAGTTCCTCTTATAAAAGGAATAAAATTAATTGACTTACACTGAATATAATTAATAACTTTTCATGAAAGTCAGTTCTGTATACTCTCATGAATTGTAGAAGATAATACTTCCAATTCAACTAACTGCTATATCAGAATGATCAACTTGAAAATATCATAATGCTCTGTAAGTTGACTTCTAATATAATGCTTCATCATAAATCTTAACTTTTTTACTAATGCTGAACTTTCTCAAATATATCTGGAAATACTCACTATCTTCTTAAAAAGTATATTTCCTTTGAAAATACTCATTATCTTATTGTTTCTTCAAGTGATTTTGTAATCACATGTGTATAAGCATACACATGCATTCACATATGTACTTTGGTATTCTAGTGGGTGATTTACCATATGTGTTTTTATAGGAAAACCATATGTAACATATTTATATATTTTTTAACTAGTATATATGAATCACTTTACCTATTTAGTAGTAATTATGTGTTTTAAATTTTTTTAATACTGTGTAGGCACATTGTGATATACATGGATAAAATCTCGATCAAATTATCGAGGAACACACCTCAATATGTTAAGGGTTTGAATTTGTTTTTAGATTTTATAATTTCTAATCGATCTGTTGAAGGGAGAATAATATGTTCATGTCCTAAATGTAAATATAGAGGATGGTTGAAGAGAGATAAATTTTATGAACATTTAATACTGAAGCAATACCCTGATCAATATTTGTGTTGGATTTGGCATGGAGAATCAAACGTTACACAAAGGTTGAGCATTGTTGTTAATCCACAGAATGAGCTCCCAACATTATCGACAATGGAAAATTAAATACAAAACCTCATAAATGATGAATTCGGCACTTCAAGACCCCACTATCAACATCAAAACATAAAAAAACAACCATATGAGGGTGCTACAAATTGGAATGTGACAAGTGATGTTTTTGAGACTGTAACACAACCAGATCAAGATTGTAACAAATCATTGGATCCTCCTCTTGATTCTGTGCAGACAAATGTAAGAGAAAACTTTACTGAGGAAAATATGTTTCATGATTTCATTTACGATGGAAATCAAGAGTTTTATAGTGTATGTTTGAAATATTTAAAGCTTTATTTTCTACTAAAGTTGTACCATATCAAATTTCTATGTGGAATTACAAATAAGGCAATGTCTGTGATATTGAAATTATTCCATGATGCATTTATTGAAGTAAAAAACCCCGAGTCTTTTTATGATATGAACAATGTTGTTAACATGCTTTGTCTAAATTATAAAAAAATACATACGTGTCCCAATTATTGTATGTTTTATTGGAGAGAGGATTCAAGTAGACAGAATTACAAAAAAAAATCTTCTTCTTGATGGATGTCAATGGGTGAAGTTGGAAGTCTAAATCAACAAAATTTCACGAAGAAGAACAAAGGGAACAAACCCACAATGTTTTTGCGTTACTTTAATTTAAATCCTCGATTTTAAAGATTATTCATGTCATCACAAACTGCCGAACACATGAAGTAGCATTCTGTATATAATAACAATGATGGGTTAATGAGACATCCTCGAGATTCACAATCGTGGAAGAAATTTGATTCATTACATCCAGATTTCTCAGCTGATCATAGGAATGTTTGATTGGGATTGGTTGCCGATGGATTAAACCAGTTTGGGGCTTTGTGTACCAGTTATATCATTTGGCCAGTTGTTTTGATCCCTTATAATCCGCCTCCATGGATGTGTATGCAACAAACATCTTTTATCATTTTGAGGATTATTTCTGGAAAACAAATGCCTGGAAATGATATTGATATATACTTGTATCCTTTGATAGAATAATTATAGGAGTAATGGAGAAATAGTGTTGAGACATTTGATGCTTATAGAAAAACAATGTTCAAAATGCATGTTTCTTTAATTTGGACGATTAGTGACTTCCCTGGGCTTGGGAATTTATCTGGTTGGAAAATTTACATGGGTTTGTCTTGTCCTATTTGTAACATTGATTTTGAGCCCAAATGGATACATCAAAGTAGAAAGTGGTGCTTCTTGTGTCTTTGAATATTTCTCGATGCATCTCATAGATTTTGGCTGAACATATCAAAAGTTAACAGTTTCATTGATCGTAGACCACCTCCAAAGTTGTTAACTGGTTCTGAAATATTGACACAACTTGGAAATGTTGAAATAGAATTTGGGAAGGTTCATAATTTTAATGATAGCGGGAAATGGGTTCAGATTGCATTGTCAAGTGAAATCAGAATGCAACAGTGGAAGAAAAAAAGTATATACATCAAACTTCAATATTTGGAATTTAATTTGTTGCAGCTGATGTGATGTGTAAGAACCTGGGTTTTTAGAATGGGTCAAAATCCTGACCATGTTTGAATTTTTGACTTATTCCTGAAGAAACTGGGAAAATATGGGATGTTCTGGAAATTTCCAGACTATACACCATGTACCCAAAAGTACACGTTGTGTATGGGTTGGGCATGTACCAGTTGTGTGCTCTCCAAGTACATGTTGTGTGATGACCATGTAGAAATGTCTTAATACACGACATGTAGTTATAGACACACCGTGTACCCTTGACCATGTGGAGGACATACATGGTGTGTAGGCATGTTGGCCTGGTAGAATTCTTTTAGCAAGTACACGTCGTGTACTATTTGTACACACCTTGTAGATGGGCCGTGTATGGGGATATACATGGCGTGTTGGGGATGTCCTTCGGGTAAATAATTACACACCATGTACCCCTAGGTACACATCGTTTAGTCAGTCAGCAAGTCTATGGTGGAATTTCAACCGTCACGGGAACAGTAAAATGAAACACACCATGTACTTAAAGTATACACCATGTATTTTATTTTCATCGCTAAAACGGTATGTAGCCTTTTATTGAGGTAGGACCTCAAACCCTCGATGATTTTGAGCGGAGAGCTAGATGGGAATTCAATTCCCTCCCGTTCCTTCATCCAAGGTCGGATTCACTCCCTGTTTAATCTGTTGAAACCACCTCGGTATGGTCTTGATTCTTCTTGAGCTGTCCTTCTTGATTTCTGTGAAAGATTGAGTTATAGGGTTTTGAGTGGTTTTTATTATTTTGTAGATCTACCGTGTTTTAGACCAAATTAGAAGTTGTTATCGAAGGATTATCATTTTACAAGTCTCAGGTAGGTGGTGCATACCTCTTTTTGTGTTTACTCGGACTTTGGGTGGCACGGCCTATGGAACGTTATTGGCTATTTTGAGCGTGACCATGTATTAACAGTTATTGCGTGTTTGACTATTATCTGACCTATGGGATGTCTTTGGGTATGCCACGTTACCTGTTTTGCTTGAGCAGGGTCGGGCGAGTGGTCGTTGCTCACTAGGGCATTTTGGTCGGGGATTGCCAAAATGGTTATAATTATTTTGTATTGTTTAAACTGTTTAGTATGGTTATTGAACCAGATATGAATTGTATGAGACATTAGAAACCTCAATGCCGGTATGGGAAAACACTTAGTGCTTTTCAACTGTTTTGATGGTTTTTCCTGTTTTGTGTTCTGATAAAATGTGTATATATTTAATTTCCGAATTGCATGTTCTAGAACCTTTGGGTTGGGTTGGGAAGGGCCCAAATATTCTTGAGTGATGCTGATCACTGGTTGGGCTTGGCCCAAGTTATGTTGGGTGGTTCTGACCATGGGATTGGGCATCATGGGCGTCAGCATGAGGCAGGGTGACTGTCAGGTTGGGCATGGCCCGGGTTACTGGGATGGCGAGGCCATCAGACTTGAGTGGCACAGTCACATGGTGACGAGGTGTCATAGGTGTTGTGGCTTGGGTACTATTTTGGTTATTACCTCTCTCCCAGAACTATGAGTAGTGTGCACAATGAGAGACTCCATGATGAGGTGGTTTTTACCACTAATGTGGGTAGAGGCCCCTATTGGTTGTGGTCTAGGTACTTTGGTTTTGGGGTGCTTGCCATAGGAAGCCACATGGGAGGTGATGACCCTTTAGGGGATAACTTTGAGGCTATCGGGTTTGGGGTTGTATCTCACCATTATTTTGAGGACAGACATCATTGTCCCTTCAGTTTCTTTATTTTGAGGGTAGACATCATTGTCCCTCTGGTTACTTTATTTGAGGGCCGGCATCACTGTCCCTCCGGCTACTTATTTGAGGACATGTATCATCATTCCTCTATGTTACTATTTCATGGGTGTGCCTTCAAGAAATCGGTAATTGAGACACGTGGTGTCAGGGGGCACATGTTGTCGGGTTACATGATAGAGATTCCGGTGTTGATCGAAACAGGTGACACTCCATGGTGGCTGTTGAGCACCAGTAGAGTTTGTGTTCTTTTGTGCATCATACTATTTACTGTTTCCCTTATAATTGCATTCCTGTTTAAACAATTATATTAGGTACGCATCGTTGGGTGGTATCATGTTGAGATTCATCTCACACCCTACACGGGCCCTTCAGGACGTGTGCGGACTTTATGGATTTACATGCAGGAAAAATTCCAGCATCAAGAGATGGACTGCATTAGCTATTGCATGGATATGGTATAGACCTGGAGGTCTTTCCTAGCTGGAGTTTACTTTGTTTTTATTTCTATCTTGTATCAGCATGCTTACTTGTTTTGTAGCTATAGTTGGTTAGCCAGTGGCGCCCCTTTTACATATGGATATGTATGAACTTCTTTGGATGCATGTTTGTTGTTCAGTAGTATTTATAAGTGATCAACATGCCGTTGTGTTTACTTTATACTGTTGTTTTTTATATCTATTGCTTCTTCTATTTATCAATATTGAATGTGCTTCCACAATTATGGTCTGTTTCAACTCAGCTGAGTTGTTTATTCTATTGAATTTTTATTATTATAATCTAACCATTACCATTGTTATCCTCTGAGAGGGTATAGCCTCTCCACTAAACCTATAAGACCCCCGATGCTAGTTAGTAGCCTTTGGAATTCGGGGAGGTGTGCCTAAGGTAGTAACACCCGACCTGTTTAGCACTATTCGGGTGGTTGTTTGCGTCTAGGTCATTACAAAGTGTTATCAGAGGAGTTTTTGATAGATATTTAGTAGTAGTGTCTTGTTGGATTCTAATAAGATTGAGACTTCTCTTTTTTATTTACTACTAGATTACTATTTGGGTTATGGTATATTGTAGATAGGTTACTACTGAAATGGGTTTTCTAGCTTGTGCTTGGGTGCCTACAGCTTCAGGTACGAGTGTTGGACCAAGTTGTCATGGGTGGGAATTTCTGTTTGTTTTTGCTCAGATTACAATTAATATGATTTCCACCTCGGTGGCTAACTTGGTGTGTGATGTTATTGATTGTGATGTGTGAACCTTGACCTGGTATGGTAAGGGATAATTGTACCTTGGCCCGGTATGGAAAGGCTTGGTTGCTTGGATTTGGAAAGGCACATTTTAGGGTATTTCAATTTCATAAGTACACGCATGCTTTGCGATGTGATAATACCATGTGAAAAATGTCAATTTCCATGCGTTGAATATTTGTAGAATTGTAGGGTATTTGGGTCTGGATCTTATGAGAGAAGGAAACTACTATGGTTGAGGTGATTTTGATCACCAGGATTGGGTGACTTGGTCATCAGTCTGTGGCAATGTTGGTTGTCGGGATGGGCATGGCCTGAGGTACTTTTGATACTTGGCTCTGTTAAGGGCGGGTAAGGAGGCCATGAGGCCAGGATATTTTGTGCATGGGTTGTGGTGGGGGTGAGTAAGGGTAGTAGTTATGCGCAACCTTTTACTGCTTTCCTTATCTGTATTGAATATATATTGTTATATATATATATATATATATATGGGTTGTCCGAACATTTATGGTATTCATCGGGTTCCTCTTGTACGTCTCGATGGAGCGTTAGGCAGGTGATGATACAGTGCCAAAAGTTTAGAATCAGGTTCAGGATCTGGTATAGGAAGAGTAGGAGCCGCAGGTATAGGCTCAATAATAAGATCAGGTTCAGGATCCAGTGCAGGCAGGATAGTAGCCGAGTTTGGTAGCGTTCAGACCATGGCTCAACGAGCAACTCTGAGGTAGCCAGGTACGTCTCTTACAGGGGATCGACAATGTTTTGTAGGGTACATAGCCATCTATGGAATATCTGATGTGGGAGTTCCAGTCGAAGCACCCACCACTTTTTATGGGTGAGGGTGGTCCACAGGAAGCTGAGAACTGGATAGAGAGTATGTAGATGATCTTCAAGCAGCTCGAGACACCTCCAGGGCGGAGGGTCAAGTTGGAAATGTACATGCTGAGAGGACTGTAAAAGCATTGGTAGATTTGCAGGTTCAGACTCGCAGTCACGAGGGACTAGCATGGAAGGACTTTGAGGAAAGGTTCTTTGAGCACTTTTACCCAGATACACTGAGAACTGAGAGAGCTCGGCAGTTCTTGAGGCTTTAACGGGGAGACATGTCTGTAACGGACTATGCAGCTACTTTCACTAAGTTGTCTCGCATTGCACTTGGTATGGTAAGCGATGAAGCAGCAATTATGAGGTGCTTCGAAGATGGCTTACGACATGCCAGTAGAATCCAGGTGAATATCTTCTGATTGGGTTCATTCTCAGAGGCGGTGAATCAGGCACTCATAGTAGAGGGAAACCAGAGGGATAGGCCCCAGGTTGATTGGGGAATAGTTTTAGAAGACGGTTCAGACATTAGGAAGCGAAGACATGAAGAGTTACAGTAGTGCAGTCAGACCAAGGACTCAGCTAGACCACCTTGTAGTAGTTCTTCAGTGGATTGATTTAAGTGTGGGCAGCCAAGACATGTTCGGACTCAGTGCGATAGGCCCCCAAAGGAGTGTTGGGTATGTGGATAGGTTGGGAATCTGGAGAGGTTCTACAGTCATCCTTTCTAAACAGTAGGCAGGAAGGGACCAGGATAGACTATGACATCTGGAGTTGGTTCAGGTTTGGTACCAGGTGATGGTATCCGAGGTTCAGCTGCATGCGGAGGATGTGACAGAGATAGCGGGATCCAGCTAGGGGGTCAGTGTCTGGTCACTAGAGCAGCACCATAGGGAGGTCAGGCATCAGGCAGTCATAATTCAGGGTAGGTGCACACCGTGGAGCTGCCAGAGGCTAAGTAGAATGGTGAGCTGATGATGGTTAGAGGTACACCGCGAGTGTGGTCGTGACTTTCTCGTTTTATTTTTTGGCATGACTTGCTGAGGCATGTTCGTTTTGAGTGGAAGAGGTTCACAGGATTCTTGTGGACTGACTAGATTCTGGTCAGTGGGATTGGAACCATATCGAGTGTGTTATATATATATACTTATATATATATATATGTATGTATGTATGAGGTGCCATGGACATCGGGGCATCGAGGATGCAGGTTACTTGAGGTGTCTTGGGCATCGGGGCATCTACGATGCCGGTTACTTGAGGTGTTGTGGTCGTCAGGGCATCGAGGATGCAGGTTACTTTAGGTGCATGGCATCAGGTTTTATTTTGAGCATCCATGGGATGCAATACCTCATGGAGGCAGACACCAATGTGGTGTAGGATACATTGGGTGTCAGAAATGACATTGGAGCACTAATGAGCTGCAGGGGTGATGGTGGGTCATGAGCGGACCATGCGTATGGGAAACATGTTAGTAAACCTTTTCTTGTTTTGAGTTTTTTTGGGTTGAGACCGAGCTAAGAAACTCCTAAAGTGGGGATCCCCCTTGAGGATTTTATCCAAAACCTTTGAAACCGAGGAATTGTTGGTTATTTTAATCGGGGTGGTATGTTCGGTTCCATCTTTGGGTTTCATTCGATAGCTCGGGGACGAGCTATGTTAATGTGGGGAGAAAGTAAGAACTCGTGTTTTTAGAATGGGTCAAAATCCTGACCCTGTTTGAATTTTTGACTTGTTCCTGAAGAAACTGGGAAAATCTGGGATGTTCTGGAAATTTTCAAACTACAAATCGTGTACCCTAAAGTACACGCTGTGTATGGGTTGGGTGCGTACCAGCCGTGTGCTCATCGAGTACATGTCGTGTGATGACTGTGTAGGAATTTCTTACTACTAGGAGTGTAGACACGCCATGTACCCTTGACCGTGTGGAGGGCATACATAGTGTGTAGGCCTGTTGGCTGGGTAGATTGTTTTTAGAAAACAGCATGTATTATTTGTACATGCTGTGTAGATGGGCCGTGTATGGGGATATACATGGCATGTTGGGGATGTCATTCGGGTAAATAATTACATGTCGTGTACCCCTAGGTACATGCTGTGTAGTCATTCAGCAATTCTATGGTGGAATTTAAGTCGTCATGTGAACAGTAAAATGATACACGACATGTACTTAAAGTACACGCCGTGTATTTTTTTTTTTTTTTGATAAAATGGGCAATAGCCCCATATTGAGGAAGAACCTCAAACCCTCGATAGGTTTGAGCGGGGAGAGCCGGCAGAGACTTCAATTGCCTCCCATTCCTTCATCCGAGGTCAGATTCAAACACTATTTAATCTATTGAAACCCCCTCGGTAAGGCCTTGATTCCTCTTGAGTTGTCCTTCTTGATTACTATTCTAGAGTGAGTTATTGGGGTTTGAGTGGTTTTGATTTTTTTGTAGATCTTCTGTGTTTCAGACCAAATTGGAGGTTGTTATCGAAGGAGTATCATCATACGAGTCTTAGGTAGGTGGTGCATACCTCTTTTTGTGTTTTCTCAGACTTTGGGTGGTGTGGATTATAGCACGTTTTTGGGTATTTTGAGTGTGACCCTATATTACCTGTTACTGATTTTTCAACAATTATCTGACCTATTGGATGCCTTTAGGTATTCCATGTTACCTATTTTTCTTGACTGGGGCCGATCGAGTGGATGTTTCTCACTGGGGCATTTTGGTCGGGGACTGCCAAAATGGTTATACCTGTTTTCTATTGTTTAAACTATTGAGTATGGTTTATTTAACCTGATATGAATTATTGGAGACCCTAAAAACCCCAGTGCTGGTATGGGACATCACATTCATAGTGCTTTTAAACTATTTAGATGGTTTTTCCTATTTTTGTGTTCTGTTAAAATATATATATATATATATATTTAATTATTGAATTTCATGTGCTATAACCTATGGGTTGTGTTGGTCTTGGACCATATATTCTTGAGTGATGCTGATCACAGGTTGGGATTGGACCAGGTTACGTTGGGTGGTTCTAACCATGGGATTGGGAGTCATGGTCATCGGCTTGAGGTAGGGTGACTGTCAGGTTGGACATGGCCCTGGTTATTGGGATGGCGAGGCCCACAGACGTGAGTGGAATGGTCACAGGGACACGAAGTGTCATAGGTGTTGTAGATTGGGTACTATTTTGGTGATTACCACTCACCCGGATCTATGAGTAGTGTGTACATAGAGAGACTTCGTGATGAGGTGGTTTTGACCACTCGTGTGGTTAGAGTCCCCCGTTAGTTGCGGTTTAGGTACTTTGGTTTGGGTGTGCTTGTTGTAGGAAGCCACGTGGGAGGTGAGGAGCCTTCAGTGGATAGCGTTGAGTATATCAGGTTGGAGGCAGAGGCTCACCATTATTTTGAGGGCAAACATCACTGTCCCTCCGGTTACTTTATTTTGAGGGTAGACATCATTGTCCCATCGGTTACTTTATTTGAGGGCAGACATCGATGTCCCTCTGGTTACTTATTTGAGGACAAGTATCATTGTTCCTCTAGGTTAATATTTCTTGGGCATGCATTCGGAACGTCGGTACTTGATACATGTGGTGTCAGGGGGCACATGGTGCCGGGTTACATGACAGAGATTTCGGCATTTGCCAAAGCAGGTGACACTCCATGGTGGCTGATAAGAACCAGTGGAGTTTGTGTTCTTTTGTGAATCATATTGTTTACTGTTTTCCTTATAACTGCATGCCTGTTTAAAATCTTATTTTAGGTACGCACCGTTGGGTGCTATTCTGTTGAGATTCGTCTCACACCCTGCACGGGCCCTTTAGGATGCATGAAGACTTTATGGATTTATGTGCAAGAAAGAGACCAGCTTCAGAATCTGGACTGTATTAGCTATTTCATGGATATTTTATGGACCTTGAGGTCTTGTCTAGTTGGAGTTCACTATATTTTGATTCCTGTCTTGAATCAACATGCTTACTTGTTTTGTAGCTACAGTTGGTTATCCATTGGCTTCCCTTTCACATATGAATATGTATGACCTGCATTGGATGCATGTTTTTTGTTTAGTGGCATTTACAAGTGATCAGCGCGCTGTTGTGTTTACTTTCTGCCGATATTGTTTATATCTATTTCTTTCACTGTTTATCGATATTGAATGTGCTTTTTCTATGTGGGTCTGGTATAAGTCAGCTGAGTCATTTATTCCACTAAATTTTTATTATTATACTTAGACCAGTACCATTATTATCCTCCACGAGGGAATAGCCTCCCCACTATACCTATAAGACCCTCACTGCTAGTCGGTAACCTTTGGCGTTCGGGGAGGTGCACCTAAGGTAGTAACACCCGACCCGTTTAGCACTGTTCGGGTGGTTGTTCAGGTACGGGTCGTTACATGACAAATATTGAGAAGAATTTCTATGAGAATTTGATTTCCACATTACTTAATAAGCATGGAAGGTCAAAGGATCTTCTCAATGATCACAAATACTTACAAGTATTGAACAAAAAACGTGATCTCTGGCTAGATGTGGATGAAAAGTATGCTCCAAAAAAATTTCAATGAAAAATACAGATAAAGATACATTCCTTCAATTTTTAATGAATGTGAAGATATCTGATGGGTATTCAAGTAACATCTTGAAGTGTGTTGTCTTGAAGAATCGTAAGTTACATGGATTAAAAAGTCACGATTTGCATATTTTGTTACAACAGTTACTACCATTGGCATTGCATACATTATTACTTGAAAAGATTACTGTTGTTTTACTCCAATTATTCACATTTTTTATACAACTATGTGAGAAATATCTACATCAATTTCAGATTGACAACCTCCAAGAGAGGTTTTTATTGACCCTTTGGGCAATGGAGATGATTTTTCCTCCATCATTTTTTACTGTCATGACGCATTTAACTATGCATTTGGTTGAGAAAGCTAAATTATGAGGACCCATTCATTATCGATGAATAGATCCAATTGAGAGGTACTTTATTTATATATTTTTTAGTTAAGTAAACAATTTTTGTCACTTAATTAAATACATAATTATGTTTATTTTATTTCACAGATATCTTGGGCATTTGAAGTCATACGTGAGAAACAAATCTCAACCAGAAGGCTCTATTGCTGAAGGTTATTTAGCTGAGGAGTGTCTTACCTTTTGTTCTAGATACTTAAATTATATTGAGATAATATTTAATCAGGTTAGACGTGTTTATGACACATCGACTCAATCTCAAATACATCAGAAATCCAAAATATTTCCTGCTATTGGCCGATCAGTTGGGAGGACCTCAAATGTGATACTGACAGAATTAGAATTATTACAGGCACATAGATATGTTCTGCTAAATAGTGAAATTGAAAATCCATTTATTGAAGAGTTGAGGATACAAACAATGAGACTAATGATAGGTTGAACATGAAATGAGAAATATATAATGAAATCTCTTAATATATGGTATGATATATATAATTGTTTCAATCAATGAAACCTTAGTTTAAATCCAGTTCATTCATTTTATTTGTCTATTTAAATCTTTCATGATGGTTTTTAATGAATTTGTGAATTTCCAAAGAAAATCCCCTAGGATTGTCTGACTAGGTGTGCAGTAAGGATCATCATCATGCATCAAGAGACAATCGATTCTAGTTCAATGTGCCCTTTTAGATGTTATTATCCCAAGGATCCTCTATTCTAAAGCCACGTTTACTTGTAGTATCTAGATAGGGATTTAATTTCCTTAAAACACTTTCTATATACATTACCCAAATTCCATGACATTATCATATATTATCACTCATCCTTAGACTTATCCTTAGACACATCCCTAGACATATCCTTATAAATATCCATAATGATATCACTAATGTTTTCTCATCCTAGTTTTTAGTAGTTAACTACACCTTTCATATGACACTAACTATTGTGACCTAGGATTTTCATACATGGATATTACATATTTTTAGAGGAATATTCATTACATTACACAATCACAAACATGAGGACTGTAATTGTTTAATACCTTTATAAACATTGAACACAACCTTATCAATTCATGAAGGATATCAATGTATCCCATAAAGATATTTCACTTTAGTATTCCTACCTAAAACCTCTCATCATAACTTGGGGAAATGAAACATAAGAAAGGGTGAGATCAGATCCTCTGTATGGGTAAATAAGGGATACACATAATCATAACATGAACATAAGGGTATAAGAACTTGAGGATGACATTTTAAAATCATACCCTTCATTTAAAAGATCGTAATCTTGATTCATAGAATAAATATTAGAAGTTCAAAAGACATGAATCATAAGGGAATCAACTAATATGATCCATGGGAGAATAACATTAGAAAAAGACATAGTTTTTTTGGAATATACATAAACATAGAGAATATTATGTCAAGGATACCCACCATGACATTTATAAAATGGTAGGATTAGGAAAACCACCTATGTAATTTATTCAAACTTGAAAAAACCATCAGTGTACCCTATTTTCAGGATTGGGATAACCACCCATGTACCATAATTTTCAGCCTTGGGCTAACCACTCTTGTACCCTTTGATCTCATAGAATATTTATCATTGCCCAATGAATTGGAGGTATATATAGGCACCACCCATCACATAATCCATATATGAATGTTCCATAAGATTTTAAAACAATCTTCATATCAATATCCATGAAAATAAATGGGTTTCATGAAAAATTTAATCATAGCATAACCTATTGAAGATAAATAGGCTTCGTAATCATTTCATGATCTCATGAAAGCATAAACCATGGAAAAAATAAATGGGTTTCATGAAAATTTTCTCATGGTATAAACCGTGGAATAATAATGGATTTCATAAAAAACAATTCATCATATACCATCAAGAGGATGAATAATAATAGTATCATTGGTTCATAACCCTAATAAAGTGCAATTTACATCAAATGATGTCATCTTATATACAAAATAATTTTAAAAGATAAATCACTTGGGATATTTTTTAAGGGATATAAATATTTTTTTAAAATCACTTTTTAAATCATAAACCATTATGGAAATCATTTTCTTTGAAAATAAATATAATAACTTATAAACGAAGCTATTAAAATAAATTAAGGCATTTATTATGGAAAATATCCTTTACGATTTTAAATATAATTTTTAAATGATAAATCATTTTGAAAATAATTTTTTTTGAAAATAAAATTTAAAAATTATAAATGAATATTAAAAGAAAATATTGGTCACTCCATTGGAAATTTTTTTTCATGTTGTACATGTTAAAACAAATTATCCTTTCACATTTTCGATAATATCCAAATGAGCATTTTTTTGTAAATAAAATGATGGTTAATTTTAAAAAAAAATTGTAAAAAATAAAACCTTGGTAAAATTTATATATTAATAATTTGAATAATGTTAAAAACATTTTTGAAAACGTTTTAAAAATACATGGATTTGGAAGAAAAAGTGTTTTCGACTGAAAAGATGATTTTCCTAAAAACATTATTTCTTTAACTATTGAGTACATAAATAAAGGAGAGTGATGGAAAAAATTTATTATACAGATATAACTATAAGAGAAGAAAATTAATTTATTTATTGGGTGATATATCATAATATTTTATCATTAGAAACACAGTCATAATCAATCCCTATAAACGATGATATTGTAACAATAAATTATTACCACTTTAGTTACTTTGAATCATATGAATCATGAAATAATAAAAATTAAAAACTTATAATATCATAGGAATAAATAAATTCTTGATATTACAATTCAAATGGTGTTTATATACACATCATAAAATAATATAGGTGCACCAAATGACATAAGTCTCAAAGAACAAAAATTGAGTCAAAAATTCCTTAAAGCTCTTGTAATATTTTGATTTGTAATAACCAATAAAGAATCAAACGAAAAAAACATAAAATTTCATGGAAAAAATATATTAATTATATAATATGTAAAAGGGGTAGTATATACACCACAAAAAAGAAACGAGTGGCGAATTGTAATGGACCGGACCCCTCCGGTCCATTCCTTTGTTGAAATCGATCTGGTCAACACGGCGCGCGTAACAATGCTAATTATTAATGATAAAAACGAAGAAGAATTTATAAAAATTTAAAAGATGATTTGTCATTTTATTATATTAAATAATAAAGATGGTGATATAAAGTGCGTGATTAATTAAATTAAAAGGGGTTTTAATTCTAAATAAGAATTTAAAAAAATAAGGCGTTTAGTTTAATATTAGTTGAGAAATTGTGGGAATTAAATTAGAATAATAATAATAGGTGTTGTGTTATTAATATTATTCATAATATTAATGAGAAATTAATAAAATGAGTTATGATATTTATTGCAAATAAATAAATGAAGATGCGTAGCGTAAGTGTTATTATTATTATGATGGCTTGAAAATATTTGGTGTTAATTAAATTAAAATGGTTTTAGTTTAATCAATGTGAAATAAAAGAAATAGAATTGAATAATTAAATTGACGTATGTTACGCGACATTTATGTGGCATGGTTGGATTCAGATATCCAACGCGGTGGTTTAATGTAGTCAATGCGATGAGAATAAATATTATTGTTATTAAAAATAATAATGGCGATGAGTTAATAAAATGAAATAATGAATTGTTATTATTGAAAAAGAGTAATAACAATGATGACGTAAAACTATGTGCGAGAGATTAATGAAATTAAATGTGTTAAAAAGGGGTTGAATATGTAAGTTATATTAATTTTGTTTAGTCATTTAATTTAATTAAATGGAATGGTTTTAACTTAATAACCTTGGTAAACTAATTTAATGGGATTAAATTAGTACATTAATTATGGGTGTTGTTATTATTAATTTTATTAAATAATAAAGTTGAAGTGAGAATGGATTTTGGGGCGTTCCACATGGAGTAAAAGAAATGGGAGGTGCCACTTTTGGTGGTGGGAGAGAATCATGAAAGAAAAAAAATAGATTGGAGAGAGAAACAAAAAAATAAAATTAAAAGACAAATAAATGAAAAAGGAGGAATTGGTGTTTAATTCTAGCGCCCATGAAGACTCCAAAACGTGATTGCTTTTGGAGTTATGAAAAATAAATAAATAATTGATTAATAATAATAATAATAATAATATATTGTTATTATTAATTTTTGTTGATAAAACACTTTTTTCACAATAACTTCTTCGTGTGACCTCGGTTTCACGAACCGTCAGTGGCAGTGTGACCCTGACTGCGAGACGAAAATTTTGAGTCCAATATTGGGTGCTTTTTTCGGGTTTCCGTATTGGGTACCCGAAATGCTCAGGAATTAATAGATTTAATATTGTTATTATTACGGGATCTTGTATCCAACGTATCTCCCTCTTACGGTATCGGATTGACGATCCGTCAGCGGCAGCGTAACCCTGAAATTATGGCGGTCATTTTAAGACCATTAATGAGATACTTTTTATGACTCATGCCTCAGGTCAACGAAACACCACATATTAATAGAATTATCATTATTATTAAAACGTGTGGAAACCGCGTGACGTGTTGTGTGTTAACCAATAAAAACATGTAACGGGTGTACAATCACACCGTGTATTCATCAATACACGCTGCATACTGTTTTACCTATTCGTTGGCTATATAAGAAAGGGTCGCAGATTATTTCCAGACCAATCGCTTTTTCTTCGCACGACGACACTCTTGGATGATCAAGAAGTCTTCCTCCTCTAACTTCTTTGTCCGAGCTCCGAATTACGATCCGTCAGTGGCCACAGGATCGTAGAGACGAGACGAAACTTCTAAGCCCGGACTTGTCACCTTTCTTTCCGGCCTTCCTTCTCTAGCTTCCATCCTAGGAGGCGTTTGTCGGGTTTGGCGAAGGCAGAGGACACCGAAGGACGTCGTCGGAAGCGACGTGATCGGGACCTTTTGAGGTAGGGATCTCACCTTTGTCTCTCTAATTTGTGTATCATGTGTGGCGGGTATCCTTTTGTTTTCATGAGAAATGGTTGAACCTTTAAATAAAGATAATAACTGGTTAAAGAATGGGGTTGGGAAGTTAGTGATTGTTGTTACCTTACTTTTTATATCCTGTGATATTATATTTGTGTATTGAATGAGCTTCTACCTACTGAAAATCACAGTCGTTGGGGGCCTTTGATTATGTAATTAAATGTTGCCCTCTCCTTCTGTATTTTCTTATGGATGGAAACTTCATGGAATGTGGAAATTTGGTTAATCACGTGAAGTTGACTTTTTAAATGAAAATCTAGAACCCTTGTGTGATCACCCCGGTTGAACAAAAATGGAATAATGAACAAGTGGGTGTTGGCTTGGTTACGTGGCATGTGTTGGGGGTGTTTTGTGGGCTGTTGTGGTTTGGGTGAGCAGCGGGGCTGCGACGTTTGGGTGGTGATCTTATTGGAATGGTTGATGGTGGAAACGTGGAGGTGTGAAATGTTTTGTAAACGATGGGGTTGAAATGGGAAGTGGTTGGTTGTGGAAAATGCCTTTATTTATGAAAAGTGTTTTGATTATGAAAAGTGTTTTGAAGTAAAAGGTGTTTTCAAATGCGGAAATGTGTTGTGTGTGGAAAGGGTTTTATGTGTGGAACTTTGAAATAAATGAATGATGGAATGTTGTATGGTTGTGATAATCTTTTGTAAATGAAATGGCATGTGGTTGCTTGCGTTTTACCTAACCTTGGTTGTGGATGGCAGGGATATGTTGTGAAAGGATTTGTCTGGATGATAGTTTCCCAGTAGTAATAATTTGTTAAACCATTTCATGAAACATGAAAACCTAAATGGGGTTGGGGGATGATTGTTTGGTTGTTGATGCATGCTTCGTGGTAGCAGTGCCGAGGCACATGCTTAGTTTCTTTTTTTAGAAGCCATAGGTTGGGCTGTGTGTTTGGTATATGTATATATATAATTGTATCTTTGTGTTTTGTCGCACCACACCCATGTCAAGCACCTAGTGCCGAACACTGTCATTTTATGGGAGAGGGTGTTCCCCCTTAGTTACTAGCTCTTTCCTGCTCCTTCTTCCATAGGCTATGATGGCTTGAGGTGACCTTACACCCAAGACTCTTCGGGTAGGTCTCGGAGGCTGTGATGTCTTGAGGAGACCTTTAGCCCAAGACTCTTCGGGCAGGATTACCGTTCCCAAGAACCTTCGGGATGAGGCCCAGGTGTCTGCGGGTGGGTTAGTGGTTGTGGCCCAGGTGTGTGCGGGCGAGATGCGTGGTTGTGAGGCCCAGGTGTGTGTGAGCGGGATGCGTGGTTTGGCCCAGGTGTGTGCGGGCGGGAAGAGTGTGGTAGCGTCAGGACGTTTGCCGTTAGGAAGAGCAGAATCTAATTAAGTGGGAAATGGTGCGGGGTACCCAATACTTTTGTTCTATATATATACTAAACTTGTTTGTGTTACTTGGTGAGTGTGACCAGTGAGGCTGGGTGGATAGTTTTTCCTTGTTAGTTTCTGGTTCTTCTATTTTCTCACGGGACCTTAGGGTGTCTCCCCACTTGTGCATGAGAGCTTTAGGTTTCCCTACTGAGTATACTTGTATGCTCACCCTACGTTTACTTTCAGGTTTCCAGGAGGACTACCAGGGCCGTGTGGGACCCTACTAGTCGGGCAGTTGGAGTTATTGCAGTTGTTGTTCTCTTGTTTTCTTTGGCATTGTACTTTTGAGCTTCCTTGTACTGTTACCTTGTTATAAAAATTGTTTAAACATGCATGTGGGCTTGGTTTGGGTTTATTTATATACACTTGTTCTTTTCCCTTTTTGGTGGTTGACTTGTCCTATTTCCCGATCCAAAATAATAAAAAGGGTAATGCCTCCCATATTTGTGAAAACGCATACCCTTGGTGCTAGTCGCCACCCCGGGGCCTACTGGAGGCGGGACTCGGGGGTCATTATCTCCCTTTCACCATTGCCAGCTCAGGAGGGGCATCTTTGATGGAAGGGGGTCGTGACAGAATGGTATTAGAGCTGATGGTTGATAGATAGGATGGAGTCTGGAGTTAGGCACAGTGAGGATTGCATGGGATGGTAGGGCAACAGTGTTCGTTAATCTTGGTGCGTGACATAGGCCAGGGAAGACCGGCTAGGACACGGGATTTTAGGGGCCCCCGTGATCCGATGCAAGGACTCTGAGCCTACCGAACGACCAAGTGAGACTATATTGATTGCAGGGTAGAGACCCTAGGGAAGGTACATACATCATCATGTTTGTGTTTTACTTGATTTGGGTGTTCTGGAAAAAAAAATTGAAATAAAATGATAATTAAAACATTGAGTTTTTCATTACTACTTGGGCTTAGGCGTTCCCTGTTTACCGAACAACTATGGCACCTGGACATCAATAGAACGGCAGAGGAGTGGGACACAGACAGTTTCACGCAATAGAAGTGGCAACCCTAGCAAGGACAGAGATCGAGAGAGATGTTTCCGGTTTTACTTAAATTCTCTCACTTATGTTTTGTTTAAATACATGATCATCACACTCCTTTGTTGGAACTCTTTTGCTCATTCTCTGGGCCTGGACCTTGTTTTTTAGAGTTTTTAATGCTATGTCGTTTCCCGATTTTCTTGAAATGTACGTGAAAAGCCCTATCATGTGGGGAGGGGATGACCTAATCCCTAATCGAGACGCATTAATGTGGATGCGATTTAACCCGTGCAGGCGAGTAAGTGCCGCCTAAAGCGGATAATATCTCGACATGGGAGAAGGAATTCCTCAAGCCATGTGTCCGGGCAGTGTGTGGGTTGTACGTTGTTGGGTGCAGTGTAAGTTGGAAAAAAAACCTAATATATGGAAGTGGGAAGGCCCAGTCCTTAATCAAGACGCATTAATGCAGATGCGATTAAACCCATGCAGGCGAGTCAGTGCCGCCTAAAGCGGATAATATCTTGACATAGAAGAGGTAATTCCTAACTCACGTAATTAGGGTTGTCGGTTGTTTCTTGTTATGACAAGAGCCCTAAGAGGTATCTTGCGGAGTGGTTGTTTGGATCCATTCCTTTTCTTGGTTGGTTTTTAATTCTCGAGGACGAGAATGTTTTAAGAGGTATCTGATGTAATGGACCGGACCCCTCCGGTCCATTCCTTTGTTGAAATCGATCTGGTCAACACGGCGCGCGTAACAATGATAATTATTAATGATAAAAACGAAGAAGAATTTATAAAAATTTAAAAGATGATTTGTCAGTTTATTATATTAAATAATAAAGATGGTGATATAAAGTGCGTGATTAATTAAATTAAAAGGGGTTTTAATTCTAAATAAGAATTTAAAAAAAATAAGGCGTTTAGTTTAATATTAATTGAGAAATTGTTGGAATTAAATTAGAATAATAATAATAGGTGTTGTGTTATTAATATTATTCATAATATTAATGAGAAATTAATAAAATGAGTTATAATATTTATTGCAAATAAATAAATGAAGATGCGTAGCGTAAGTGTTATTATTATTATGATGGCTTGAAAATATTTGGTGTTAATTAAATTAAAATGGTTTTAGTTTAATCAATGTGAAATAAAAGAAATAGAATTGAATAATTAAATTGACGTATGTTACGCGACATTGATGTGGCATGGTTGGATTAAGATATCCAACGCGGTGGTTTAATGTAGTCAATGCGATGAGAATAAATATTATTGTTATTAAAAATAATAATGGCGATGAGTTAATAAAATGAAATAATGAATTGTTATTATTGAAAAAGAGTAATAACAATGATGACGTAAAACTATGTGCGATAGATTAATGAAATTAAATGTATTAAAAAGGGGTTGAATATGTAAGTTATATTAATTTTTTTTAGTCATTGAATTTAATTAAATGGAATGGTTTTAACTTAATAACCATGGTAAACTAATTTAATGGGATTAAATTAGTACATTAATTATGGGTGTTGTTATTATTAATTTTATTAAATAATAAAGTTGAAGTGAGAATGGAGTTTGGGGCGTTCCACATGGAGTAAAAGAAATGGGAGGCGCCACTTTTGGTGGTGGGAGAGAATCATGAAAGAAAAAAAATAGATTGGAGAGAGAAACAAAAAAATAAAATTAAAAGACAAATAAATGAAAAAGGAGGAATTGGTGTTTAATTCTAGCGCCCATGAAGACTCCAAAACGTGATTGCTTTTGGAGTTATGAAAAATAGATAAATAATTGATTAATAATAATAATAATATATTGTTATTATTAATTTTTGTTGATAAAACACTTTTTTCACAATAACTTCTTCGTGCGACCTCGGTTTCACGAACCGTCAGTGGTAGTGCGACCCTGACTGCGAGACGAAAATTTTGAGTCCAATATTGGGTGTTTTTTTTCGGGTTTCCGGATTGGGTACACGAAACGCTCATGAATTAATAGATTTAATATTATTATTATTACGGGATCTTGTATCCAACGTATCTCCCTCATACGGTATCGGATTGACGATCCGTCAGCGGCAGCGTAACCCTGAAATTATGACGGTCATTTTAAGACCATTAATGAGATACTTTTTATGACTCATGCCTCAGGTTAACGAAACACCACATATTAATAGAATTATCATTATTATTAAAACGCGTGGAAACCGCGTGACGTGTTGTGTGTTAACCAATCAAAACACGTAACGGGTGTACAGTCACACCTTGTATTCATCAATACATTCTGCATACTGTTTTACCTATTCGTTGGATATATAAGAAAGAGTCGCGGATTATTTCCAGACCAATAGCTTTTTCTTCGCACGACGACACTCTTGGATGATCAAGAAGTATTCCTCCTCTAACTTCTTTGTCCGAGCTCCGAATTACGATCCGTCGGCGGCCACAAGATCGTAGCGACGAGACGAAGCTTCTAATCCCGGACTTGTCACCTTTCCTTCCGGCCTTCCTTCTCCAGCTTCCATCCTAGGAGGCGTTTGTCGGGTTTGGCGAAGGCGGAGGACACCGAAGGACGTCGTCGGAAGCGACATGATTGGGACCTTTTGAGGTAGGGATCTCACCTTTGTCTCTCTAATTTTTGTATCATGTGTAGCGGGTATCCTTTTGTTTTCATGAGAAATGGTTGAACCTTTAAATAAAGATAATAACTGGTTAAAGAATGGGGTTGGGAAGTTAGTGATTGTTGTTACCTTACTTTTTATATCCTGTGATATTATATTTGTGTATTGAATGAGCTTCTACCTACTGAAAATCACAGTCGTTGGGGGCCTTTGATTACGCAATTAAATGATGCCCTCTCTTTCTGTATTTTCTTATGGATGGAAACTTCATGGAATGTGGAAATTTGGTTAATCACGTGAAGTTGACTTTTTAAATGAAAATCTAGAACCCTTGTGTGATCACCCCGGTTGAACCAAAATGGAGTAATGAACATGTGGGTGTTGGCTTGGTTACGTGGCAAGTGTTGGGGGTGTTTTGTGGGCTATTGTGGTTTGGGTGAGCAGCGGGTCTGCGACGTTTGGGTGGTGATCTTATTGGAATGGTTGATGGTGGAAACGTGGAGGTGTGAAATGTTTTGTAAACGATGGGGTTGAAATGGGAAGTGGTTGGTTGTGGAAAATGCGTTTATTTATGAAAAGTGTTTTGATTATGAAAAGTGTTTTGAAGTAAAAGGTGTTTTCAAATGCGGAAATGTTTTGTGTGTGGAAAGGGTTTTATGTGTGGAACTTTGAAATAAATGAATGATGGAATGTTGTATGGTTGTGATAATCTTTTGTAAATGAAATGGCATGTGGTTTCTTGCATTTTACCTAACCTTGGTTGTGGATGGCAGGGATATGTTGTGAAAGGTTTTGTCTGGATGATAGTTTCCCAGTAGTAATAATTTGTTAAACCATTGCATGAAACATGAAAACCTAAATGGGGTTGGGGGATGATTGTTTGGTTGTTGATGCATGCTTCGTGGTAGCAGTGCCGAGGCACATGCTCAGTTTCTTTTTTTAGAATCCATAGGTTGGGCTGTGTGTTTGGTATATGTATATATATAATTATATATTTGTGTTTTGTCGCACCACACCCATGTCAAGCACCTAGTTCCGAACACTCCCATTTTATGGGAGAGGGTGTTCCCCCTTAGTTACTAGCTCCTTCCTGCTCCTTCTTCCATAGGCTATGATGGCTTGAGGTGACCTTACACCCAAGACTCTTCGGGTAGGTCTCGGAGGCTGTGATGGCTTGAGGCGACCTTTAGCCCAAGACTCTTCGGGTAGGCTTACCGTTCCCAAGAACCTTCGGGATGAGGCCCAGGTGTCTGCGGGCAGGTTAGTGGTTGTGGCCCAGGTGTGTGCGGGCGAGATGCGTTGTTGTGAGTCCTAGGTGTGTGCGGGCGGGATGCGTGGTTTGGCCCAGGTGTGTGCGGGCGGGAAGAGTGTGGTAGCGTCAGGACGTTTGCCGTTAGGAAGAGCAGCATCTAATTAAGTGGGAAATGGTGCGGGGTACCCAATACTTTTGTTCTATATATATACTAAACTTGTTTGTGTTACTTGGTGAGTGTGACCAGTGAGGCTGGGTGGATAGTTTTTCCTTGTTAGTTTCTGGTTCTTCTATTTTCTCACGGGACCTTAGGGTGTCTCCCCACTTGTGCACGAGAGCTTTAGGTTTCCCTACTGAGTATACTTGTATGCTCACCCTACGTTTACTTTCAGGTTTCCAGGAGGACTACCAGGGCCATGCGGGACTCTACTAGTCGGGCAGTTGGAGTTGTTGCAGTTGTTTTTCTCTTGTTTTCTTTGGCATTGTACTTTTGAGCTTCCTTGTACTTGTAACTTGTTATAAAAATTGTTTAAACATGCTTGTGGGCTTGGTTTGGGTTTATTTATATACACTTTTTCTTTTCCCTTTTTGGTGGTTGACTTGTCCTATTTCCCGATCCAAAATAATAAAAAGGGTAATGCCTCCCATATTTGTGAAAACTCATACCCTTGGTGCTAGTCGCCACCCCGGGGCCTACTGGAGGCGGGACTCGGGGGTCATTATCTCCCTTTCACCATTGCCAGCTCAGGAGGGGCATCTTTGATGGAAGGGGGTCGTGACACAAATTTTCATATGTCTCCCTGAAATAAAAGAGAGACTAGAATTCCCTTACCCTAAGTCTTGAGTTACACTGCACACATTTTAACCTCATGTATAACAAATATAAGTTTATTATATATATATATATAATTACATATATCATACCATATATTTTTTTCTTATTTTCTTTTTTTACCTTTTTACTAACAATTCAATGTTAATGTTACATTTTGGGTAATAATCACTTTATTTTTCGTATATGTTTTGATTTGTTATTTTTTGTCCTCTTGATTTTATTATGATTCCATCATATATATAACAATAATCAGAAAATAATAATCATATTTATATATAAATTATAATTTTAATACCAATCATGAAATATGGTTTTGATAAATGATGAATGTTATGATCATGGAGGCGGTAAGGCATACGTGCACACGAGTGACATTTTCATTTTTCAATGATCATTATGGAAATGAGGTAAGTAATATATTATATTTTAATAATGATAATAATATAATAAAAATGACAATAATTCTTTAAATATACTTATACATATCAACTATTTTGTTTGGTGATGAAAATATGGATTCACATCGCTTCATGAAGGTGGTAGTAAACATGTACCCGAACAATGTTATCATCTTTCAGTGAGTGAAAAGGAAAAAAATAAAATGATGTATTAACTTATATTAATGATAAATATTTTGTAATATCACATATATTTATCCATCTTATCTTCTATATAAAGAGTTAGTGAAAAATGAATCACATCGCTTTGAGAGACGACAGTCCACCGTACACATGAGTGACATTATCATATCCCATATGGAGTGGAAAGTAAAAAAATTATATATATATATAATTAATCCATAGGTAAAACTATGTTATAAATATCATATATATATATATATATATACACTTTATATCCATCTTCATACCCAACCATGATATATGGTAATGGAAAAGTAATTGACATTGGTTTGCGAGGCGGTAGTACTCCGTACACACGAACAAAGAATTTATAACCCAATTGATAGAAGTGGACATAGTTATAGGTAATTACCTTAACATAAAAACATATAAATATATTTAATATTATGATTTTATTATATCATTACATAATAATAATAATTTAAGGAGGTGGAGGAAGAAAAAACAAAAATTCTTGTTGATTAACATTAACACTTCTCTATGTATCATCTATATGTTTGCACCACAATCCTTAATATGCTGGATTTATTTCAGAAATAAGGCTTCTAGAATGATATAATGGAATTTATTAAGATATTTGGATAGTTATTTTCTGATACAATTGGTTATTAAGTGGTGAAGATGAGAGGAGAAGGGGTGGCCTTATATAAGAGAGATGAGTGGCACACTTGTGATTTTTTCAAAGGAAGAATCTCACCCACACTTTTTCATGTCACAAGCCACCAATAACGGACCATTATTGAGAATATGAGTGATAAGGTATAAATATTTCAATAAAATTGTTTTTGTAAAAGTATTGGGTTATTGTTAACCCTTATATTTTTATATTTACCACCCAGTAAACCCATTTTCACCTTAAACGCTGTAAATAATTTTCACACTTTTTACTATTCATTTTAATTAAAAAATATGTTTAATATTTTTGATAATATAAATTATTTTTAATAAAAATATGGTATCCATTTTTTCAAATTCTTCCCACAAAAGTGGAAAATTTTAATTTAAAATTAATCCCAATGACATAATGATAATGTGGGTTTTTAAAGAAAAATGTTCAAAATTTTACAGACTTTTTATGTCAAAATTTAATATGAAATTAATTCAAATGATATAAATTGTATTAATAGATGTGTAATTGATCTAATTTTACTTCAAAACAAATTTAAAATTTAATTTATCTTTATAAATAAATTAAATGAACAGTTTATTTTCAATTAAAATTCAGTATTTTTCATTATCCAACAAAATTGAAACTTTTCAGAAAAATATATAAAATTCACCCAAAGATAGTTTTGAAATGATTATTTAAAAAATGATTTTTTATCAAATAAATTTTCTAAAATTCTTAAAAAATAACTTTAAAATAAGTTCACCAATGGAGACAAAACTACTTTTTAGAAAGGTAAAATTCTAAGTATAAAATTAGATTTATTCATATGTCATGTCTAAAAAAATGTAATATGGGTGTTAAACATTTGATTGGATGTTAAATGTAAAATTTTCATTAAAATATTTCTCCAAATGTGAGTCATTTTATTTATTGAGGTAACACATGTTTATGTGTATTAAAATAGTTTTTTAGAAAATGAATTCTTTTACTTTCAAAAGATTTCTATTTCTAATTAATTGGTCAATAAATAATTCATTATAAATATATGGGT
This sequence comes from Viscum album, assembly GCA_963277665.1. NCBI lineage: Eukaryota > Viridiplantae > Streptophyta > Magnoliopsida > Santalales > Viscaceae > Viscum > Viscum album. Next base: position 113,130,074 of record OY728125.1, on the reverse strand, counting down.
GTGTGTGTAAACCATACATCTTTATAATTTCATTAATCATATTCATAATCACCATCCTGATATCTATTTTATAACTATCATATTAAATAATATTATTTTAACAGCAAGTTGTGTTATAGTTAACTCGATGTTGTGTGTTATGCAAGTTAAAATTGGTATTGTATATAACACAAGATAGACCTAGTGTTATGTGTAATGAAAGATAAAATTATAGTTGTGTATAGTGAAAACATAAATTGGAGATTCATGTAACATAATTTTAACTTGGTGTTTAGTGTAATGAATGCTATCAAATAAATTTAATTTATTTAAGAACAATAATTCATTAAAAATAAGGGTTGTTACTTTCTACCCCACTTAAAATGAATTTTACCTCCAAATTTATCACTTTAGTACCAAAAACTAAGTATTATTCTACCAAATTTCATCCTTAGTATCCCATGTATCTTCTTCAAGATGGAGGGTTTTCCACAAAACATTGACCATGTGAGTCGTATTATTTTTTAGAACTTTCTCTATTTGATCCAAAATATCCACAGGTTGTTCCTCGTAGGAAAGATCATGCTCCAGTGGTACAACCTTAGAGTTATGTACATGTGATGGATCAAGTATGTATTTTATATGTATATATACATGTAACACATCTTTAACCAGATAGTGGTTTAGTCGAAATTTAAAGAGATAATTTATGGTCCTAATATGATAAATAATTTCAAAGAAACCGATGTACTTGGGGATTTTTTTCCTTTATTTCTTTCAAAAATAAATTCATAGAATAATATTCTACCTAAAATAAATTCTATATCATGCTTATGATTATCAGCATATAATTTCTATCAACATTTAGTAGTTCTTACATGTTATTGAATGGATCTAACCTTATATTCCATCTCATTAGCTTACTCAGGCCCCAATAGATTTATTTCTGCAACTTCAATCAAGTAAATTGGAGTTTTATAGTTCTTTAAATAAATGGATTCATATAGAACACACTAAATTCTTGAGTGAAATCTATTGGTTCAGGAATACCCAACTTTAGGATTTTGTTTATCCCAACCACCTTTTAAATTAGTGGAACGAGATCTTAGCTTATCCTCTAGAGTTTCAATTTCTCTCTCAGACTGGCCATATGTTTGAGGATAATAAGTAGTATTGAAACTAAACTCTATATCAAGATCTTTAGAAAGAATTTTTACCAAAAGAATAGCTAAACATTGGATTCTGATAAAATACACTTGAATGTGGAATGATATACAACCTTATCACTTTCTTAAGCTATATACTAGAAAGTCGATCCAAAGAGGAATATTTTATGATAGCAATGAAGTGTTCCGACATTGTAAGGTGATTGACCATAACACATAATTATCTCAACATCAATGATAAGATAAACCCTAAAAGTTACATGTACCTTTAATTATATGTCCACAAAGTGTGAAGGCATTTCTCCTTAAATAACTTTTCTATTATATACAAAACCAAAGTGTTGAATTTTCATAAACCTTTCCTAAAATATCCTTAATATTAATAAACTCCCATCACATAAAACTTAAAAAGGGGTGTCAATTACTTTTAAGTTATGATCAAAATCAAACTCATAATCACATGATATTATCCATAACTCTTAAGTTAATCTTACCGGGAGACATCAACACTTCCAATAGATAATTCACCCCTTAATCCATAAATAAATTGTTATATTATAAAAAACATTTCTATTGTAAACTTGGGTTCAAAATTGCACTAATAGAAAATAAAATGTTATTTAATTATTCCATAATTCTGGAAGATGGTGTCAATCACATGATATTCCACTAAAGCATGTATAATAATATTTTTATGTGGCTCATTAATACAAAATAAAACATGAAATTACTAACTAATAAGGGGAGGATTATTGTTACCTAATTTCCAGAGTTCACTTTAACCATCATGATTGCAAAGGATTTCCCTTTTTTATTTGTCTATAAAGGTTTTTCTAATCAATAATAATTATTAACCCTCAAATTTGGTCACTTGTTAGCATAATGCCCTAACTCCAGGAAATTGAAACACTAATGTGTGTGTGGTTCATTTTTTTGGAGATTTCTTATTATTCAAATAATTATCTAACTTCTTACAATCACTTTGGAACTCATTCTCTTGATGAACTTCCGTTAAACAAATAAAACATTTAGTTGTCCCCTTATGAAAATTTCTTCTATGATTTTTTCCTACACTTTTAGCATAAAGTAAAGATCGTCTTTTTATCTCCATGGTTCTTAAAACTTCCTTTGAATTATATTTTTATATTGTTATCAAAACCATGAGATTGATATGTAACTCCAACAGTTTTCTCCAACTTGATATCACATCTAATAATATCTTCATATCAACTTAAGTATTTTAAGGCCAAAACCCTTAAAATAATTGGTTTTAATCAACTAAAGAAATGATCGTCCTTATTTTCAGGTTGTATGATAATACCAAAATCATACATTTCAAATATAGTTTGATTTTATTCATAGTTACCAAAGGATTAATCATCCATTTTATTTAGATCAATGAACTCCTTCTCTGTCTTCCTATAAAGAATATAAGAAAAATACATATTGAAAAATATGTTCGTGAAATCATACCAATATATGGATTCAATTTCATCATACTTCCTTGTATTCATGATATGATTCCATCATTCGTATAATTCACCTTCCAAATGGTATAAAACCAAAATGACTTTCTCATTATCTAAACACTAGATGATAGAAAATATATTTTTTGTGGTGTTGATCCATTTCTCAAAAACTAGTGGATCAGAAGACCCACTGAAAGAAGGTGGATGTTTCCTTATGAAGAAATCTACAGAATTTTGTTCCCTCATTTTCTCATTTAGAAGTCCAACATTATTCATAGATTTAGAAAGTTGTGCAGGCATAAAAAATAAGAGTTTTTATTTTATCTCCCATAATATTTGGATGCTCGGGAGGAAAATCATTGTGTTTTATATCACACACAGTATTAATATTGTTCCTTTAGGTTCCAACCATGAATTAAATACAAAAACATTATGCGAGGAATACTAATCATAGTGGGGAACTACAAAATCAATAAAAATGACTTCTAGTATCTATAAATCATGAGATATTCTTCACAATCTATGACACCTTAGGAAAAATCTCGGTTATTCATGATTATTATATGTTTAAATCCTTCCTGATTAAAGGTAAATAGTTTGAGAATTTATATTGCATATCCCCTGGGAGTGCCAAACCAGGTCTGTAGAAAGGCCCATTTTTTTCATTAGGTGATGATTGAGCCCAAATCAATTAACCCTTTTAGAAGTTATTACCCCTAGGTATCTCTATTCTATATCCACATACATTTATAGTATTCAGATGGGGATATAAAATCATCATGACCACTTACTCTATCCTTTACTAAAATTTTAGGGCATTTTCCTATACTTTGACTTATCCATAGACTTATCCTCAGTGACATACCTAGACATATCCTTAGAAATATCCCTCTATATCTCACTATTTCTTTCTTATACTAGTTTCAAAAGGATAACTAAACCTTTCCTATGGTTCCAAATACAGAAAACACAACCATTCATACATGGATAATACATTTTTTGGATGAATCTTCAGTACATTACACAAACACATGCCTGATGACCCTAATAGTTTAGTGCCTCTGGAGTTTGGAACATAATATTCTAAATTCATAAAAGATCTTAAATTTATCCCATAAAGATATTAACCTTTATAATTATTACTTAAAAATTTTATTCTTAACTTGGGGAAAGGAAACATATGAAAGGGTGAGTTTATATGCTCAATAAGGGTAAAAAAGGGAGATGCATAAGAATAATATGAACATAATGGTATGATAACATGATCATAACATTTAAAAACCATACCATACATATCGAAGATCATACGCTTGGTTCATGGAATAAATATTGTAATTTCATAAGACATGAATCAAAATGGAACCAAAAAACATGATCCATGAGAGAATAACATTAGTATAAGATATATATTTGTGGAATAAAAATAAGTACATAAAATATTACATCAATCATACCCACCAATACATTTAAAACAGTTTAGGATATGGATAACTATCCATGTTCCTACTTGAGGCTTGGGTGAACCCCATGTGTACCCTATTTTTCTTGCATGGGAAAACCACCCATGTAACCTCCTTTTTCGGCTTGGGATAATCACTCATGTACCCTTTGAGGTCATAGAAAATTTATCATTAACCAATTATTTTGAGGGAGATATAGGTTCCAACCATCCATTTATATATGTGCCACGAGATCCTAGAACATTCATCATATCAGAACCCATGAAATTAAATGGTTTCCATAAAACATTTCATCATACAATAAATAATAGAAAAAATGGGTTTCATAATCATTTCATCATTTCATAAAACCATAACCCTTGTAAAAAAGAAAAAAAATTACAATATTTTTTTCATGGTATAACCTATGAAAATATCATAATTTGTGATATGAAACACATTAATATCACAGGCTATGACATAAGATATATCATAAAATATGATATCCCTATTTTTAGTTCATTTCCAAAAAAAATCAATATAAAACAAGATACTCATTTGATTAAAGATTTTTAATACATAAAATTGTATCATAATTATAAAACATGAATTTGATATCAATATTAAATAAATTTAATCAAAGTATAAGAAACGTCTTATTCTATTATAAAAACATAAGAATCATTCTTAAGGAAGAAGGGGAATTTTATGTCTTAAATTAGCCAATTCCTGGGAAGTCGATTGGTGATTTCATTCAATAAATGGATATAGATATTTATGAAATGAATTTAAAGGATTAATTAAATGTCTACACACTCATTTTTGTGTCCATGAATACAAATTTTTAAAATCAACCTGGGAATATAGATGAATCTAAGATGGTAAATATCTTAAAATGAATTTATCAATAATAGGATAGTCTTGAGAGGTAAGAGGTTTTAAAGTAACTATTTAGATATAAGTTATTTGAAGAAACATTAGTCTCCAATAATATACTAAATTTTGTTGGGTTCATCAATTAATTAGATAGGTTAGGGTCTTCTTTTTGAATTGTTCTTAATACAGAATTCATTCTTAAATATTTAGCAGAAATGTTCAACGGTTTATTAAAAACTACAAAAAAAATAGTTCAATATAATTTTAACTTGTATCCTTAATATGTTAAGGATAATTGAGCATGACATGAGATAACTAAGATCAATTGTTTTATTAACAATATAATTTATTAAAATTTCAAACCATGAAAAGAAAAATTCTATTAGAAAGTCCAACAGTCAATCTTCCAATAACCAGCCAAAGTCACTATAACATATGGGAGGAGTTGGGGGGATAGTGATTCCATTATGGAAATATTGGTCACAATATAAGTTAATAAAAAATACCTAATGTTTTGAAAGAAACTACCTATATATTCCATGTCTAGTATTAATATTATATAAATAAATTCTTATATTTTGAATATTATATAATACTGAATATACATTATATAAGTGTTTTAAATATGTATAAGAGATAAAAATTGATAGAGGATTTATGGATAAATATTTTAGTAAGTATTCAAGTGTTAGAGTAAGAGTTGATATATTAAGGAGTTGGATTTGATGAAATACTTTAAATATTGTATGAATATTGAATAACATATTTGTATTTGGGATCTCATTAGTTTTATCTTATATCTTATGAGATGCTAATAAAATATATTTATTTGGTGAATGAATGAGAGAATTTTTATTAGTATACATGGTTATAATTGATTCATTAGATTTTATAACATGGTACTGAGAAAAATATAAGGATAAAAGTATTTTTATCAAGGATAAATAATTTATCGAAGAACTGTATCAAAATATTACAAAACATGTTTCAAACACCTTTATTAGAATATTTGAAAGAATAAAATCATTTATTTATAATTTTACTCCAAACACATATAATAACAAATAAGATATGTTTTTTAATGGTTTATTCATTAAAAATTCCCACTAAATGAAATAAATTTTATTGCCTAAACAGAAAGGAGTTTGTATTTTTAGCATAATATTTATTAAAAAATGGTTTCTCGAGACTAGTGGGAGCACATTTAGACTTAAATAAGTTCAAATTGCAAAAAATAAAAGATTAAAATAGTCATATTCAAAGTGAAATTCATTTTATATGTTAAAATATGTTATGTTATGATTGTAATGAAAGATAATAATGTTAAGATTTAAATTTTTTACCATTATGATCTCAAAAAATATTTTTTTAATGGAAAAGTTACAATAAAGATGATGATTATGATCTTATAAAGAGTTTTATGTTTAAAAAGGAAGCCATTGACACTATAAAATTATATGCTTTAAAGTAAATAAGTTTTATTACTTGTTAAAATTGTATAACATTAGTAATATGGTTCTTAATCTTGCCATTGTTTATACAACTTTTCATCATAAAATGTTACTCAATAAAAGAGTTTAGTTAGAGGTTTTATCAAACAGTTTAACATAGATATATGTCATGAATTACATTGAGATGTAATAAATTAAACAAAAACAAAAAAATTTAGTAAGTATAAGGCAACTCTTTAATTTTGTTAGGTTCACTAGCTGTGGATTACAAGGTTCAGGCTAGATCACTTCTATGCCCAGGCTCACTGCCTTTACAATGTTTAGGGTCAGCTCACTGCTTTCCCAAGGGTCACTCCCTGTCTCTCTCTCTCTGGCTCACTGCCGGTGGAGAGAATCACCTTCTTCCTCTTCCTAAGCTCACTGCTCTTGGAAGGGATCCACTCACAGTTTATAGACCTGTAGGTCTCTTCATTTTCCTGAAGGAATGCATCTTCCTCTTTATGTAGATGCTCTGTTGAAGTCCAACTTTCACCCGTAGATGAATCTCACTTCGCTCCGGATGTACCGGGAAACCTCAGTTTTTACGCGCAACCCTTACGGCGTCCTGCACGCAATTTCAATGGTTTGCGTGAAATTCCTTTTTCGCGCAACCTCCAAATATTACGCGCAGCCTGGAAACTGCCTTGCGCGCAATTCACTGCTTTTGCGCGATATCCACTTTTCGCGCAACCTTCCTTTTACGCGCCAACACCAACTTTCTGCGCAGCCTTAGCTTTTCGCGCAAACAGCTGACTTTACGCGCAAACTTCAAGTTTACGCGCAACACCCTTTCTAACTTCAATTTCGTGCACCAGAGCTCGGGTATTTTCTATGTCTTGAACTCCATGGAATGGAGGAGGGTCACTTCATATTTATAGGCAAAATCGACCCCGCGCGAAAAACCCTCCTTGAGCGCGTAATCCGCTTTGATCGCGAAATACAAATCTTCCGCGCACAACCATTTTCCGCGCACTGCTCCATAATTTCGCGCACCTCATGCCTTTGCCATTTTCCGAGCTTCGGACCTCGAAACATCTTTTGCGCGAAATACTTCATCCGTTATTTCGCGCGCCACTTCAATTTTTCGCGCATGCCTCCAAAATTTCGCGCGCCTCATGCCATTACCGATTTTCAAGCTTTCGGCCTTGAAACATCTTTTGCGCGAAATATAATTTCGCACAACCCACTGTTTTGAACGCCACATTTCAAGATTTCGGGCAACCCGCTAATTTTGGGCGCCACGCTTAATGTTTCCGCGCACCTCCTTCATTTCTCTCTCCTCAACCTTTGCCAACAACATATCACTCCATTTTCCATTGGCGATTTTCAGGCCCATAATTTTGGAAAACACTGGGAAACGACGCCACCTTGTACTGCTCTTTTGTACCGCCTCCAGATCGTCCTTTCCTTTGTCATAGTTCTTTGTCAACATGGAATGTCAACAACTTCTCAGGAACTCGACAATTCTCCATGGAAACCTGCTTTGTCAACAAACACAATCAACCCAAAAAAGCTGTAATGTTACCTTGAGGGATTTTTGCCCAACAATCTTTCCCTTTGGGTTTGTTGACAACTCTTCACAATTATGCTCAGAAATATTTTCTGCACTTTGATACCTCACTGAGTCTTCTTCCAGCTGCTACCACCATTCGCCTCTTGCGATTATGATAGCGTTCAAGGATTCACTTAACATGTACTCTAAGCCCACATGAGCAATGCTCGGCGTGAGAAACAAGAGTAGTATGAAAAGTTCATCAATGAATCACTTCATGTCAGACCCCAATTGTCGATTCCACCCTGATACCAATTCTTTAAATAAAACCAGTTGTTGAACCACACTGATACCAATTGGTGAATTATTAAGTTGATACCAATTGTTGATAGCTGGACACCGTCTCACACCATTCCAACACCACTGTTCTGCTTTTATCACGATCCTCAGCTATCATGATTTCTATAATTTGATCGAACACTTCTAGCATCGTCAGATTTAAAATTCTCTCCCCCTTTCTCATTGCTCCCCCTTTCTGGCTGCTCCACCTGTCAGCTTCTCCCCGTATCAATAATGATTTAACAACTCTCTACACTTTCTCCTAGTCACTATTTTCTCCTCCTTTAACAAACACTTTTCTCCCCCTTTGTCAACGAACCCAAAGGTCAGTCCTTTGTAGTCTATAACATAGTAGAGAACACATATCAGCGCATTAGGGAAAACACATCATACCTCGGGGAGAGGGGGGTGTTCCACATCCACACTATTTCAAGTGCGGGGAATCGACTGAACTCCCAGAGCCAGTCGATGCCTCTCAAAAGCTTCCTTGGGTAAGGCCTTTGTCAGAATGTCTGCAACCTGTAGCTCTGTAGGTACATACTCCAACTTCACGATTCCCTGCTCAACCTTCTCCTTGATGAAATGATACTTGATCTCAATGTGCTTTGTCCTTAAGTGATGGACGAGATTTTTGCTGAGATTTATAGCACTTGAGTTATCACACTGGATTCCGATCGGAGACTTCACTTCAACTCCCATATCTTCAAGCTGCTGCTTCATCCAAAATAATTGTGTGCATGCTTGAGTGGCCGCAATATACTCAGCTTCCGCGGTGCTCAATGAAATGCAATTTTGTTTCTTGCTTAACCAAGAAATACACAATCCACCAAGATAGAAAGCACCACCTGACGTTGATTTTCTATCATCTGCTAAACCGGCCCAGTCTGCATCAGTATATCCCAATAACTCTGTCTGGGATTTGTCGTTGTATGTCAGACCGAAGTCCACCATGCCCTTGATATACCGAAGTATTCTTTTCACTGCAAGCATGTGACTTTCCTTGGGATTACTTTGATATCTCGCTGCTTGGCATGTGGCGAAAACAATATCAGGCCTTTTCGCGGTCAAGTACAACAGACTTCCGATAATTTGCCTATATTCTGTGATATTAACCGCCTTGCCATCCTCGTCTTTTGATAATCTCATCCGGGTAGCAACCAGAGTCTTCATCTCCTTGGAATTGTCCATTCCAATCCTTCTTAGAACCTCCTTGGCATATTTGGATTGGGAAATAAAAGTGCCATTACTTCCTTGTGTCACCTGTAGACCAAGGAAAAACGTTATCTCTCCAATCATTGACATTTCAAACTCATTTTTCATGAATTTGGAAAACTGTCTGCACTGAGCTTCATCTGATCCGCCAAAAATTATGTCATCGACATACACTAGCACCATCATCCTTTAATTACTGTCATTGCTGAAATAGAGGTTGTAGTCAACTCCTCCACGCTGGAATCCAAGCTTCTTCAAGTACTGATCAAGCCTTGAGTACCATGCCCTTGGTGCTTGTTTCAGCCCATACAACGCCTTCTTCAGCCTGCAAACTTTTTTCTCATCCTCATGAATGAGAAAACCATCTGGCTGCTCAATATACACCTCTTCTTCAAGAACCCCATTCAAAAATGCGGATTTGACATCCATCTGGAACACTTTGAACTTTCTTTGCACTACTATGGCCAAAAATAATCTGATTGTCTCCCGTCTTGCAACCGGTGAAAATGTCTCATCAACATCTATTCCCTCTATCTGGGAGTATCCCTTGCACACTAGTCGTGCTTTGTTCCGAATCAATATGCCATCTTCATTCATCTTGTTGCGATAGACCCATTTAGTCCCGATGACATTCTTGTCTGCTGGCCCCGAGACAATCTCCCATGTCTGGTTCTTCTCAATCTGATCAAGCTCTTCGTTCATGGCCTGAACCCATTTTTCATCTTCAGCTGCATCAGAAAAACATTTCGGCTCCACTTGAGACAAAAACGATGCTTGCTGTGATGATTTCATTCTTCGAGTCTGAACTGGAGCTGTTTGATCACCAATGATATTCTGCCTATCAATTTCAGCTCGACTCTTTGGCTTTCTCGCAGACACCAACTTGACACTTTCTACTTCATCATCAGTCTCTTCTTCTGAGTCGGCTTCTGCCACTTCTGCTCCCCTTGGGTTGCTTACCTCATCATCACTTTCATCCAGGAACTGTTCACTGGATTGTTGAGTATTCTGCTCGTTTTCAACTATAGTGACATCATTGCTTTCAATGATTTTTCCCAGCCTTTTGTTGAAACATTTATACGCTTTGCTTTTCCCAGAATAGCCAAGGAATATCCCTTCATCTCCTCGTGCCTCAAACTTCCAATGATGTTCTTTGTTGAGAATGAAACACTTACTTCCAAATATTCGAAAGTACTTCAACGTTGGCTTCTTTCCGTACCACAGTTCATATGGAGTCTTTCCTTGCTTCGGACATAACAGGGACCTGTTTGAAACATAGACCGATGTCAAAACTGCTTCCTTCCAAAATTTCTCTGGCAGGTCCTTATCAATAAGCATTGTTCTGGCCATGTTGTTGATGGTCCGATTTCTCCTTTCAACTACTCCATTCTGTTGGGGAGTTCTTACTGATGAAACTTGATGCCTTATCCCATGTTTCTCGAGATAGTTTTCAACCTGACTGTTTGTAAATTCCGTACCGTTATCAGTACGAAACTTCAGAATTTTCTGCCCAAGCATCTTTTCTGATTCCCTCCTGTACTGCTTTATGCAACTGAACACCTCTGTCTTATGGGTTATGATGAATACCCAGGCCATTCTGCTATAGTCATCAATGAAAAGAACATAGTACCTTTGCCCATTTATAGCTCGTGGTGAGATAGGTCCACATACATCAGCATGCACCAATTCAAGTACTCTAGTTGATTTCTGTTCCTTTGGCCTGTATGTCTTTCTGATGATTTTCCCTTGTTGACAAGCATCACACGTATGAGTGCGATCACGTGATAGTTTGGGAAAGTCTCTAGCAGCATCACATTTAACGAGATCCTCCATAGATGGTTGGCATAGATGACCAAGTCACTTTTGCCACAGCTGGTTTTCTTCCTATCTGGATAAAAGACAAGTATCTTCTTTCCCACCTACAAGATAGAGATTTCCCTTTGACCTTTTTCCCTGCAGAACAACTGCTCCATCTTTTCCTTTCACAACACACATCTTCTTGGTAAATTGGATAGAGTGCCCAGAGTCACATAGTTGACTGACACTGAGTAAGTTATGACTGAGACCCTCTACTACCAAGACATCAGCACGTCTCATCTCTTTGCCCCCAAACTTGGCTTTCCCTGAGCCAACAATCTTCAGGCCTTCATCATTTCCAAATTTGACAACTCCTTCTTTGTCATATTTGATGCCTGTAACAAGATCCTTATTACCCGTCATGTGGGATGTGCAACCACTATCAAGGATCCAAACACCAGATCGATCTGATGCTTTAAGGGCAATCTCCGCTACCACAGCCTTTTCATTTTTCTTCTTCTTGGTCCATACTTTTTCTTTCACACTCGGCATGGATTGAGGCTTCTATTCTTTCTCAGAGTATGATGGACCACCCTCAACTTGCAGAGCTGCAAATCTGTTCTGAACTTTTAACTCATTTGTTGGTTTATTGATCTGCTGCTTGCGAACATTTTGATTATGCTTTGACACATTTCTCTGAATGGTTGAAGTGCAATACCTAGCCATGTGTCCAAATCCTCCGCACCAAAAACAGTGTCCTTCAAAATGTGTTCTGAAAAACCGTTCTCTGTTTGGTTTCCCTCTCTATTCATGTTCTCTTATGTGTCTCTTGGCTATGGAACACACATACTGTGAATGTCCCATTTTCCCACAGCAAAAACACCTGATATAGGATGCATTCCCTCGTGATATTTCAGTACTATGATTTCCCCTTTGGGATCTCTGAATATTCTGATTCTGTTTTGTGCCCAAATCAACCTTCACTTTCGGGATGGGTGCTTGCGGTCTGACTGCAATTGTCGCAAATTTTTGTTCTTGACTAAGCCCAGAAACAACCTTAACATCTGAGCTCAATTGCTGCTTCTTCCCTACTGAACTGCTAGGATCCGCTTTCATCTTCTCTGTCTTCTGAATGGCCTGCTTTTCGGATATCACATTGGGGGTCAAGAGTTTATCTTGATCCTTAAGTTTCTGTCGCAGACTGACCACTTCTTCTTCAAGCTCTTTGATACATCTAACCTGTTCCTTTCCTGTGTTAGTCAAACAATCAATTTCCTTCTTTTGTTCCTCAATTTTAATCTTATACTCAACAATATTTTCTGAGCTCTCTGGTGTTGAGGATTTTAGTCTTTCAATTTCTTCTAACAGCTCAGACTTTTCTTCATCCTGTTGTTGCATATAGAGTTTGGCATCACGAACCACTTTATTGGCTTTCTTCGTTTTGGCTCTCCAAACATCTATCTCCTCAAGAGCTGCTTCCAATTCGGCTTCCATATCAATTCTCCCTTCAATTTCTTCTTCTTCTTTAGCATCAGCTTCTTCCACCTTTTGGGAACTACCAACAATTTCCACCAAGGCATTTACCCCACGATCTCTACAATTTTCTATTTCCTCAACTTCTTCATCCTCAGACTCATCTGAAATTTCAAATTCTTGTGAAAGAAGATTCTTTTTCTTGAAGAAATTTCTCTTGAATTGTTTCTTCCCTTTTACAAAAGCTGAAGTCTTCTTTTTGGGAATTTCAACGTCATCATCATCATCATCTTCTTGAAACTTCTTGGGGCATCTTGCCGCAAGATGACCAACATTTCCACATCTAAAGCATGCTAGTGGAAGTTTACCTTTAAACTTTCATCTTCCTCCTTGTAGATTTGAAGAAAGGAATGACATCACCTCATCTGTCTCTTCTTCTTCATTAGAATCTTCAATCGTGAGCTTCTTCATGGCCTTAAATGCCACCTCTTTAAACTTCCCCTTTTCCACAGCCTCATTATCATCGTTCCTCATTTCATATGCAACCAAGGTACTGTGCAAATTGTCCAATGTCAGCTCTTTTGGATCTTTATCTTCTAGTACTGAAACTTTCGGATTGAACCGAGGTGGAAGTTTCCTCAAGATGCGCTTTACAATCTTTATGTCTTCAATGACTTCTCCAAGACCTCGTATATCTTCCACAACAATTTTTACCCTGTCAAAGAATGCGTCAACAGACTCATTCGGGTTCATTTTCAGATCTTCATATTTGTTCCACAACACCTGCAGCTTTGCCTCTCTGACTTTTGTGTCCCCTTCATATATATTCAAAAGCTTTTCCCACATGGAATGTGACGTTTTGCATGACATAAACTTTGTGTAGATAGGATTGGAAAGGGCTCCCCTAAGGCATTGATTGCTTTGGAATCAGCATCCAACTCTCTATGCTCAGCTTCTGATAAAGCACCACTATTAATATCAGCTGTGATACCATGCATAGCTGCTAAAAACACATCCATTCCCAAGGATCGGAAATAGTGTTGCATCCGATTCTTCCATATCTGAAAATTATATCCGTTGAAGATCGGAATCCCTTTATGATTGGTTACCTCCATTGAGAGAAGAACAACTTTCAACCTTTCCCTTTGATACCACTTGTTAGGTCCACTAGGCTGGATACCCTGAGAGGGGGGGTGAATCAGGGTATGGCTAATTAAAAATTAATGCTCGTTCTGATCTTGTTTCGCTATTAAGAAAAACACTATTCTCTATTTTTCCTGCTGCACGATATAAACAGAAAGTAAAGCAAGCACAGGACACATCAATTTTACTTGGTTCACCGCTAAGGGCTACATCCAAGGAGCATACGCCGACAGGTTGCCGGTCGTACCAAATTCCACTAATCTTCACTAGCTGTGGATTACAAGGTTCAGGCTAGATCACTTCTATGCCCAGGCTCACTGCCTTTACAATGTTTAGGGTCAGCTCACTGCTTTCCCAAGGGTCACTCCCTGTCTCTCTCTCTCTGGCTCACTGCCGGTGGAGAGAATCACCTTCTTCCTCTTCCTAAGCTCACTGCTCTTGGAAGGGATCCACTCACAGTTTATAGACCTGTAGGTCTCTTCATTTCCATGAAGGAATGCATCTTCCTCTGTATGTAGATGCTCTGTTGAAGTCCAACTTTCACCCGTAGATGAATCTCACTTCGCTCCGGATGTACCGGGCAACCTCAGTTTTTACGCGCAACCCTTACGGCGTCTTGCACGCAATTTCAATGGTTTGCGTGAAATTCCTTTTTCGCGCAACCTCCAAATATTACGCGCAGCCTGGAAACTGCCTTGCGCGCAATTCACTGCTTTTGCGCGATATCCACTTTTCGCGCAACCTTCCTTTTACGCGCCAACACCAACTTTCTGCGCAGCCTTAGCTTTTCGCGCAAACAGCTGACTTTACGCGCAAACTTCAAGTTTACGCGCAACACCCTTTCTAACTTCAATTTCGCGCACCAGAGCTCGGGTATTTTCTATGTCTTGAACTCCATGGAATGGAGGAGGGTCACTTCATATTTATAGGCAAAATCGACCCCGCGCGAAAAACCCTCCTTGAGCGCGTAATCCGCTTTGATCGCGAAATACAAATCTTCCGCGCACAACCATTTTCCGCGCACTGCTCCATAATTTCGCGCACCTCATGCCTTTGCCATTTTTCGAGCTTCGGACCTCGAAACATCTTTTGCGCGAAATACTTCATCCGCTATTTCGCGCGCCACTTCAATTTTTCGCGCACGCCTCCAAAATTTCGCGCGCCTCATGCCTTTACCGATTTTCAAGCTTTCGGCCTTGAAACATCTTTTGCGCGAAATATAATTTCGCACAACCCACTGTTTTGCACGCCACATTTCAAGATTTCGCGCAACCCGCTAATTTTGGGCGCCACGCTTAATGTTTCCGCGCACCTCCTTCATTTCTCTCTCCTCAACCTTTGCCAACAACATATCACTCCATTTTCCATTGGCGATTTTCAGGCCCATAATTTTGGAAAACACTGGGAAACGGCGCCACCTTGTACTGCTCTTTTGTACCGCCTCCAGATCGTCCTTTCCTTTGTCATATTTCTTTGTCAACATGGAATGTCAACAATTTCTCGGGAACTCGACAATTCTCCATGGAAACCTGCTTTGTCAACAAACACAATCAACCCAAAAAATCTGCAATGTTACCTTGAGGGATTTTTGCCCAACACATTTAATTATATAGGATAGGATTATATGGGTTATTATACATCATTTTGTTATTATTCTCAAAGGAGTTACAGATTTTGAAATGTATTATGTTATATAAAAAGAAATTGTCCACTATATAATTATTTAATGTTGGTTTCATAAACTCATTAAGTGAAATGATAATTAACATATCCAAGTATGACTATGATTTATCCCTAACTAATGTTTGTTATGGAGTATTATAGGTTATGATGAATGTTTTTGTTTAGTATGTATATAGTTTTGTATAGAGATATAGAATATGAAGATGAGGCCAAAAATGTTTATTATGTCATAGATAACCCACCATCTATACCACATGGAGTGTCATACACTATTTATTTATTATGATAGGGTTGTGTATTTAAAAATGGAATCCTTGTAACCGAGGTTATATAAGATACCTAGAATTAAAACCTTCATATGTTGACACCTTTATTATGTCATCCTTGAGGGTGTGCTAAAATGGATGTGGTTGGGTATATTTTTGATCATGTAATTGGTTAAGGTTTTAACAAATAAGATTTATTCTCTAGATATAACAAGTATTATATCTAGGAACTTGATGGAGATAGATGTAAAGAGTCTATATCCTATACCAAGATAAGTGACATGTAATGTACTTATTTATTATTTTAGGTGCATGTGATATGATCGTCTATTAATTTGATTTTATGTGATGTATTTATCCATCTATCCAGTCCATACATGTAAAATTGAAAATTTATGAGTAGTAATACGGGATTGTTATAATATGTGTTTCAGGGTTACTTGATTTCTTAGATAAAGGGATTATATAATTATGTATACTTTTATATGATATGTTTTTTGGACAAAGTTATTGAGACACGTGTATTTTATATTTATATTTATAGATACCTTTGTATCTTGAGTAACACAAATGTTTTAATAGTGGTATCTCCTTGCTACATTTATGAATTAGAGAATTCATATTATTTCAAAACTAAAAAGGCTCATGGTTTCACACATTATGGTGAGATGAATGGGGATTATGTTTTATAAAACTTCAAGTGTTCCTCTAAAATTATATTAATCTTATCCAAAATGATTTTTTGGATGGATATGCACAAAGTATTAAATATAATGTGATACATGTTTAAATTAATTATATATTTATAAAATTATTTTAAAAATATTCAAATGTACTTTTATATATTTTTTCACAAGTTATTTTATATGATACAATAAAAGGTGGAATGAATCAAAGTCGATGAGGATTTAGTGCAGGTGGGTGATCAATAGATATATACCATAAAACTAAAAGTGAATATAATTCATAGTCTATATATGACATATGATAAGATATAGAGATGTCATAGAGTATAAAATTCTGGATACAAAGGCATATTACATGCATTTATTGGATATGTTGTTGAATAAAATATAGTGAACTTGTATCATATCTCCCTAAACATATTGTATTGTATGATATGGTCATATCATATTTTAGTGATATGGTCATATCATATTTTAGTGATATGGGTTAATCATACAATATGATTAACTTGGTAGTTAAATGTTAAATTTTACCATTAAATACTTATTACTTTTTATATATCATTAATCATTAATGATTTATATAATGAAACATATAATAGAATCCATTGAATTCATTTAAATGTTCAATTTATGCTTATGATCGATGGTTACAAGGAATTTATAACTGAATTCATTACTTGAATGATTCTTATTATTTAGGAAAATGTTATAAATGATTATGGATTAATGGAACTAATTATACATAGTTAATGATCACTTATCCCACTTCATTTACTTTAAGAGATACTGGTATAACATGGTTGAAAGGAGAATCACACACAAGTGTTTGTTGATTTATCAATACATGGATACTTTAAGAGGAAGGAATCCATTTATTTCTTATAAGTTATGGTCATCAATCTCATGGGATTAAATAATGTTTCTTATTCATGACTGGGTAGTGATTTATGTCTTCATTTAGTTTATACATCATTTTAGTTTCAATATCATAGATGATCTTTGAATTGGTTTATTTATCTTTCACTACCTGAATAATTTTTACTTGATCCTAATAAAACCCTAAAAAGAAGAGATTATTATTTATTTGATGCTGAATTTTTTCTTAGGGATGAGAAAATTTTTAATTATGGAGGAATTTGATAACCCAATATCTTAAATATCAGTTTTTCATGAATTTCAATAATAATCAGATATAATACTGACTTATTGATTGTTTTTATGAGTTTATGCAGAATTAATATTTTTAATGAATATTTATATATTTGGATAAATTTAAAGCTCATAGGAGAAAATATCATTTCAATCTAATTTCATTACAATGTTATTATACTAAGAGGAATTGAAGATGAAAATTGATAAGAACAATAGCATAACACATTAAAATCACACCATAATTAACATATAAGCGTAAAATTTTAGAAATAACTAAGAAGGGGTAAATTATTACATTGTAGAGATAATTATAATATAAATATATTATAAGATTAAACTTTTGGAAAATTCAGTGAAATATAAATCATGGCATATTGAAGGAAATTACACTGCAACCACAAGGGAAAAATGGAAAGAGGAACATTGTTATTCAAATTATATAATTCCAAACACAATACAATGTAACTAGATTATAGGGAATATATGAAGATATACTAGTCACTAAAAAATCAGGATATTACATCATGATTTAAGGATATTTTAAAATGGAAGAGTAGATATATGAAGATCATAATGAAATATATAACCTTGAATGATATATTTTATTCTTCCTTCTACATTCATATTTTCAAAATTACATAGGATAAATTATTCATTAGTGATTGATTTACAGTCAATCATGAGTGATTAGTCACTTAAAGGATGGTTAATTAAGTATATAAGAATGATTATTTGTGCTTAATGATTGATTTTTCTTATGGATATATACTTTTAGTTAAATTTTATAATATGATTAATGATTATGTCATTTATTATATATTCCTCTAGAAAATTATGAAAAGGGGTGGAAAATAAATTTTATAGGGAATTATTGTGGCTATGAGAGTAGAATTGGTACTTATTTTTCAATTTATATTGAAAAATAATGTGTTATAATTAAATTATGTTCTTTTTGATCTTAAAGAATTTAAAGAGTTGGGATAATATTGATTGACATTTATTTAATTGGAGTTAACTAGTTTTATTTTATTGAAATAAATCAATTCAATTCTTTCTATATGTTATTGAGATCATAATTTTTAAAGAAACCATCATTTAAAATTTATTTATTATCACAATGTTTATTAAGAATAAGTTTTCGTTATTTTGAAGATATTTCTTACATTCCATTTTCATTTTAGTGATAGAAATAATTGATTCAAAAATTGATAATTGTTAAGAAATTTAATTTTGGATTGTCTTTAATATCAATGGTTTAACCATAGATTTTTAAGTTATACTATGTTTAATTGGATTTAATAAAGGGTCTATGATATTTCAATTCTAAACTTTGACCCCCCATCTTTGGGAATTGATGGCTCCTAGGGGTAGGTTACAAATATGGGAGAATTTATACCCCCACTATAAACCCCTATATAATTGATCAATGATAAGAATACCTAGATCATTTTCCCTTCTCTAAGAAATTTATTATTTATAAGGTTATGGTTAGTTTCACACACATTTCCTGAGTTAGATCACATTCAATGGTGATCAAAGGAGATTCCCTCATAACCACTAATTATGATAAATCTCACACATCAACTCAATAAGAGTATCAAAATGATAAAACATAATATCATAAAAGTTGAAAAGTCATAATTAAATTTAACATATCAATAACAAGAACTAATTAGAACCTCTATGGTTACTCTAAAACTGATAAATCTCTATACATCATAGATAAACATGATGGACAAGTTACTATAGATTTTGAATCATTAATTATTTGGATAATTATGTTAATAATTAGTTGTATAAAGAAGATGTGTCTGTAAAGAATGTTACTTGAACTAAGATACACAATATAGGGTTATGTACATAGAATCAAAGGAATTATAAAGTGTTGGTAAACCTACATGATCTACCATTACCAGCTTCCTAATGTTTTACGGATAATGGTATATGCATTGGTATGTCTTCATCCCACAAATATACTAGTTAACTTGAGTATGGAACAAATTTCCTAGTTTAAATCCAAATTCAAAATAATAGAAAGTTAATATTGAGTTTCTCTGGGGAAACATACCTATTGAATAAGATTTTTATGTCATGGTCGTACTTTATTTAGTTGACTCTTCTCAATAATAAGTGGTCACTTTACCCAAAAAAGATAAATTGAGTCTTCTGGGTGACTTGGGACTATATTTTCCTATACTATTAATAATTTCACTAAATATTTTTTGGAGTTTCCTCTGTTAGGTCATTGATAATCTCAAGATTATGTGATAAATCTAGGAAAACTTCAGTATAAGGAATGATAGTACAAGCATAGATATGTGATTATATTAAAACTTGACTAGACTCCATTAAATTCCAACGTGAAATGGTACAGTAACAAAAAATTCATACCTTCAGTGGGTGGATTTTAAACATTCCATCAGTAACATTTGTAATCATAAATTTTCATCATTAAATGGAATATGAGACATAGAGTAGCATATCAGTCATTTTTATCCCAAATGTGGTCTGATGTTGAGGATCCCTAAACAACTTGAGGTTCCTAAGCTCATATTTTTCTTTTCTGAATTTGGAAGGCCCAACATTTTTCTGGTCCAACAACATATCAATTAAGAGTGTCACAAGTTAGGTGGATCACCTCCAAAAATTATTTTATAAATTCATCTCCACACTAATAAAAAAAGAATTTGTGATATATCTAAATATAAGTAATGAGATAATGATAGAGTTTTCAAATATATTTCCAAATGTATGGTTCTGAAATATTCCTCGGAAATATGACTTCCCTATGAGTAGTTATTGATGATCTATGTAGAAAACATAAAATGAGTTAGATACCATGATAATCCCATAGATATATCCTATCAGATTTTGAGTATTAACTTATATGAGAAAAGTTCAAGAGGATATCATATGTTAACCTAGAATTAAGACTTGGTTAGTTCTAATATAAAAAAATATAGAGTCCTATAAAGGTAAAGGTAACCACTTTCACCCTCACACTAGAAATAATATCAAACCCATCCTCAATTCCAATTAGTTATAATGCAGTACCACATTTTAGGCCTTGAGAGAGAAAACACACATGCCCAAATCCAAATAAAAAATATGTGAATAACGAAAAAAATGTGATATGGTTTCAAGAGAAAAAATAATTTTTATACTTTTTAGGCTAACGAAGTTCCAAGTATTTCATTCATTCCATATAAAATAATTTGATTACAGTACCAAAAGGTAAGAAACCTGATGAATGTAGTTTGAATGATTACCCAAATTATTTTCCCAATCAATAGATTTTAGGCCACCCAATTAAATATTTTTTTCTTTTAAAATTTAATTCAAAATATGGTAGAAAAAATCCAAGTCATATTGGATAATCTCAAGGCACGTGAAACTTGTGTGTTAGTTACTTTACTGAAAGAAAATAGAGAATGTATAAAGGAATGTACCTCTTCATATTAGTCTCTCCCTTTTAATTTTAGTTATTGAGTTCACTTTTTGTGTATTTTTTGTTATCAGTAGAGGTTTGGGAGTTTGTAATAAGGTTTTAAGTATATAAGAATAACCATAAGCCCTCAGGAACCACTAGGACCCATCTTTTTAAGACCAAGTACCCAGTGGGGGTATAAGAGGTGGTGTGGTCATGTTTTGAACCACCTAATGGCCAGTTAATTTTATTAATACTCAATGGTATTCTTGGGGAAACCCTTAAAATAGAGATATTTGTGTATTTTTAACAACTAAATTATATCTCTTTTATTCAAAAATAGGGATTCATTCCTTCATTCCAATATTTTTTCTCAAAATGGCAGTTCTTCCTCTATTCTCCTTGCTTCTTCATCAATATTATCTTGAATATTCACTCATTTTCATCATCATGTAATCATGGGATCCATCCATAGATAAAAAATGTTGGTTCTCAGTGATTCATGGAATTTATTCTTGGTTTATAGTATATTTTTATGTCTATCAACCTCCAATTCCTTTTAGTGTTTGAATTTAATTTATTATTTGGATTAATCTTCCTCCATGTGGTAGCCAGATTCCCTAATCATTAATCTTCATGTAAGGATGGTCCTATAGTGGTTTGAATCATGTTTTCCAATTAGGTCTATGATGTAATATCTATTTTTTTCAATCTTAGTTTTTTGATTTCATTGGGGGTAGTATACTATTACATCCATGCTTATGGATCCAAATATATATAAGATTAGGTGGGAGGTCCTCCTCTCAATCTCTCATACAGTCTAGTGTCACTATTGTAGGGGCATAGAGTAGAGTGAGGGATATCAAGTAAATGGGTTTCACCAATGAATAAAAATAATAATAGAAATTCATGATGAACCAAAGCTAATTAGTTCGTCCAACATTGACCCATGAGGCATTATTCCTATAATATACATCTATCGTTATGCACTTGGATTCTAGTGATGGTTAAACCATGTTATAAATTCCCATACATGTTTTTTAAGGTTTTAATATATTTTAAGTTATTCTTCCATATATTAGTAATTGTTAAAACATGTTCACTTGATTAACCTAGAAATAGAAGAATCATGCCTTGGATGGGATTCCTTGAGTATAACCATGTACCTTACTGTAGTATAAACAATTTTGTGAGTGGCTGAAATTATCTATGCAATTCAATTTCATGTTTTTGACTTTCCTTAGATTAAATTAATGGTTCTAAAATTTAATAAGTATGGTCTTAGAAATATGATACTCAAAAATGTTCCCATGGAAATTGGGTAACCATATTTTGGTGTTAAAGTGTGTAATTTCAGGAAGAAATGTAGAGCATTAATAAAATATTATAATGGTCGCCTTATAAACAAAATGTAAAGTGGAATTTCACCTGTCCCTTTTTAGGGGAAATTCATACATGGTAGGATATTAAAAAACTTGTTCCTATGGATGAGTCATAAGGTAGACTTGTTTATTAGCATTAACGTGAGACATCATGACTAATAGGGAATGTTAGGTCATGGTAATTTTTATGTTAATTATAGTGTCCCTCTAATACTCTAATGGTTAAAAATGAAATTCTTAGGATGTAATTTGATCCATTAAATCATGTTAGATATATTTTTTATTTGAAAATGATATGTTCATGTCATGACCCGTCCTTGGGGCCCGTGCCGTGACTACCCCAATCTTGCCTTCCATAGGCCAGGGGCTGGCGACTAGCACCAAGGCATAATTCCCTGTAAAAAGGGAAGGCATTTCCTTTGGAAAGTAAACAAACACCACAGAGCAAGCAAACGGAATTAAACACTAAGTAAAAACTAGGTACAACAGTAAGTGCGGAAAATTAAGTGGTCCAGAATACAAACCCAAACTGAAAGTAAAATAAAACTAAAAAGGGGAGTACAACAACTGAAAAGTAAAGCCCCAATGTCGAGTCGTCCACTGTTACTCCTACCTAAAGGGTAGGTACATATAACCTCAACAATCACTCGAGTCCAGCCATCCACGTCGAGTACGTCCCGCACAGTGGTCCACCTCCAGGTACCGACCAGCTTCGTAATCCTGAACCACGATCAGTGTTGTCCGTCGTCTGCAACCAACACAATGTAGTGCGGGCATAGCCTGTGCAGGGGTGAGTATAAGCTACTCAGTAGGGAACTTGAGACCCCCGAAGGTCTCCCATAATCCACAAAGTATAATCCACAAAGGAAAAATATACAATCACGAAGTAACATCTGACACTGCTTAGGTATATGCCCATACATATACCTAAGTCACCAATTCCCGTTCGGCTCCAACATCTGAGCCCAAGTTTGATCACATCCACACAGGATAGCACAACTCAATCCACATAGGAAAGCAAAACAAGATTTAGCTCACATAGGTATACTTCTTCGTAAGACGATAGAGATGATCAAATGTAGCCACTGATTCATCTAAGTCGTCGGACCCACACAGGATCAATAGGTACTAACCCCCGTAATGACCCACAAAGGATCGATAGGTAACTAACCCCCGCAATGACCCACACCGGATCAGACCCACACAGGATCTGTAGGCGCTGGCCCACATAGGACCGCTGAGCGCTGACCCACACAGGATCGGACCCACACAGGATCGGTAGCACTGATCCAAGTAGGATCGCTGAGTGCTGTAGTTGTCGCCGTCGAATCCACGGAGGATTCCTTCACAGTCGTCATCATCGTCGCAGTCGCAGCCAGCTCTAGGGTTCTCGCACACAGCAAGCTCATTCGGGAGGGTCCGTTCCACGAGCCGAGGGGCTGATACATCAACTGACACATAGTCTGGAGCTGATCTATCCAAAAGATCCGTATCGTCAACAGGAACTCAACGTCATAGACGGCACGTCAATTGGACGCCCGGTCTGAGAGTTATTGGCTTTTTCGTCCCAGGGTCCCCGTTGGTTTTCAAGTCAAAACCAACCCGACCGTACTCCAACTGCTTCCAAACCTCGATCGGAGTAATCCAAAAGGTCCGTCTCACTAAGAGGAATCCAAAAAAGTCGACGGCACGTCAATCGGACGTCCAGAGCTCAAGTTATAAGTGTTTCTGCTCCGAGGGCCCGGCTGGTTTCGTGTACGAACAAACTCGTCCAAACCCAAAGTACTTATAAACCTTGATTATAACATACTGAAATGACCGTCTCGATCCAAGGATCTCTACGCAACTGACGGTGCGTCGATTGGAGGTTCGTAGCCCATGTTATGGGCAACATACCGAAACGTCCGGTATTATGGGGGGTTTGGGCCCGGTCCGACCCGGCCCGGTACCCCCCTGGGTCAGTCCGAACCGGGTCGACCCGACCCAGGTCCAGGTTCGGCCTTCTTGGGCGCGGCCCAGCCCGGCTGGCGCGGCACGGCCCGGTGGTCCGGCCGGGCGGCTCGGCCCGACGCGCTGGCGCTGGCCAAGCGGTCGCGCAAAGGGGTGATGCCCCCTTTGATGAAACCGCAGCCTCGGGGGGGGGGGGGGGGCCTCTCCTTGTCAACGGATGAGGAATAGCATCGTGTCCCACCTCCCTCGGTCCCGCATGGTCATGGGACCTGCGGCATGCCGCCGCGGCGGCTCTTCCCGGCGGCACGCCAGCGGTGTGTTCCGCGGACCACCGGACGAGCTCCGGTGGTCAGTTTTGCCTGCTGTCTTCGCCAACGGCCCTCCTGGGATTGGTTCTTTACTGTGAAGACCTCAAAACGCATGTGTGGCCTGCTTCGTCATCGCCCACCGATCCGAACACCAAGAACAAAGAGACGGTGGGTTCGGACTTGTTCTTTGGTCCGCACCCACCGTGATAGCGGATTAAAAAGGTTTCCGAAAATTTTTAAACACATGTCGTGGATTAAATCACATAGATTTAATTGAACCAAAACCCCTACCTCAAGTGTCGTCAGGCGAGGGTCCGTCGCGGAATTGCACGTCCTGGAAGAAGGAACGTCACGGAAGAAGCATCGTGGAAGAAGCATTGCGGAAGAAAGAATTCGTCGGCATCGTGTCGTCGATCCCCGAGGATCCGGCGTTCTTTTCGACCTTCGTCCGAGGTCGGTGTTCTTCGTGTTCTTCGCGTTCTTTTCATTCTTCGTGTTCTTCACGTTCTTCGTCGAGGATGGAGAACTTCAATAACCTGAGAGAATTCTCCCCAGCCTCTCACAACCCAACCCCTTTCATAAAATAAGAATTGTCTTATTTTATTAACACAAGCCAATGTTTCAATTTCAAAAAGAACAATCAATTAATTGAATTAATTGAGGAGTTTAAAACAGCCCAATAAATGAGGCATTTATTATCCAGAATAAACTCAGGGGTTTACTTCATTTAAAAGGGGAGAGGGTGCGTTACTTAATTAAAGGAGAGGGGTTAAAAATGTTTGAAAGAAACGGTGGGGCTCGTGTGGGTCCCACCTCACAAATATCCTACCTAGTGGTGTAGGATATTATGGGTGCCACTTTAACATATTTAACTTGGGTTATACAACATGAAGTCAAATAAAAATTGTGCGACCAATTTTTATTTTATTCCTTAACTTAACCCCAAAAATTAAAAACCACACCCGAGCATACGCAACTCCGGAAAAGGTGCTTCTAAGCAATTACCGGCGATGCGATTCCATCTGTGCCCTCGGAATTCAATTCTGATAAACGGTTCAAAAGTTATAAAAACCCGCTCGTTCGTTCACTGAATGTACCTGAGCTAAACTTCAGAGAATGATTCCGGGCACATCGGGCCTCGGAATCAGGCGCTATCAGAAACTGCATTCTTGTAAAATTCCCAAGAAAATTAAGAAAAAAATTTCCTTGAATTTTACGGGTCTTTACATCACTCCCACCTCAGGGATTTACGTCCCCGTAAAGATACATCATAAACTAGGGAACATAATTTGGGTACTGAGCATGCATCTGAGCCTCCCACTCCCAAGTGCTCTCCTGGAAGTTCTCGTGCTGCCATCTGATTCACACTAGAGGAATCGACCGTCCACATAGGACCTGCTCCTGTCGATCCCCAATCTCCACCGGGACCTCTGCAAAAGTCTCCCCATCACCAACGCCCAGCTCCCCATAAATTTAAAATATTTTAAAACACATCATCATTACAAAAAAAAGTTCTGAAAACAATTTATAAGATATAAGATTTTGGAAATAAAATACCTCTTACCATAAATTTCCAACCAAATATCACCAAACTTTGTCTATTTGAAACCTTATCAAAACTCCTTACCCAAAGGCTAAACTCACCCTAACAATATATCTAGAATAAAATCAATTCACACATTTTTTTCATTGAGATCGATAGTGTGTCGTTCGGTGCAGAACCTAAGAGAATGAAACATATTTATAATCCCCCAAAGTTAAACAAATCATTTATTTATTTATTTATTTATTTATTTTTAAACAATATTTGAAAAGACTTCCAAATAGTTGTTGATTTGTCACTACATTTTTATTTCCCATCATGAAAAAATGATATTTTTATTCTTATTATTATTTTATTTTATTTTCAGTTTCCTTTTTTTATTCTCTAACCCTTAAAGAACATTTTCTATCATGTGAATGTGTGTATATATATGTAATATAACATATATATATGAAAATTATATTTTAATATAACATTTATAACTTATTTATTTATAAAATATAAATATCACTATATATATATATA
Organism: Viscum album; assembly: GCA_963277665.1. NCBI lineage: Eukaryota > Viridiplantae > Streptophyta > Magnoliopsida > Santalales > Viscaceae > Viscum > Viscum album. Next base: position 113,103,274 of record OY728125.1, on the reverse strand, counting down.
TTTAATGTTTTTATCATGCTTATATATAATGTTTTTTTCTATCTTTTTCTCTTACACGTCACACACTTCACAATATAAATATTATTTGTTTTTTTATTACCTTACTTCAAATGCATATATATATATACACCTATATATATGTATAAGCTATCATATATATATATCTATATATTAACATATATATAAATATTAACATGTAAATAACATTTATTATAACATATTTATATATATATATAAAGTATATTTTGTTTTGATGTTTATATATATTGGGTTCCTTACACTACACACCACACACACCTCACAGTTGTTTTTGGGTTCCTTCCACCACACACCAAAACCTCACCCCTCTCTCCCCACTTTTATTTTCTTATTTTATTTTTTTTTTAAACCCCTTACTTCTTCAAGAACTATATATATATATCTGTATATATATTGATATGATTTCTTTATACAATTAAAAACTTATATATTTGTGGCTGTGTGTGTGTGTGTCTACCAAATATACATATATGTAAACACACACATATATAATTTATGCATATATATATATATATGTATATATATTTATTAAGAACAATATTACAACTCTTTTATATATATATAAACATAACCATTAATTTTAATATCAATTACACATTTATAAATATATATATATACATATATGTATATATATATATATGTATATATATATATATGGTTATGGTTATTATTTCAGTTAACCACATATATCTATTATCATATTTTATATATATGAATATTTATACATTCTTATATATTTAAAAGAACCTAAAAAAATATTATCCATAAATGTAACATTTTTATTAGAATGATAAATATATTTATATTTTATATACTCTTATCTTTTTTAATATAAGTAAAATATAGAATTACTTAAGAATTTGAATGCAAATTTTAATTTTTTTAATATATGTTAAATTATGAATTTTAATATATAATTAATATTTTCCCAATATTTAAGGTACCATATTGCTACATACTATTATTAAATACCTATTTTTGAAAAATCATTATTAAAAAAAGAAAACTATGCCTATATTTTCTAGCATGTTATAGTGGGTGTTTGGTGATCCAACCATATAATTACACTAAGTTCGAAGTTCATACTTTAGTGTGGGAACTACACGATTATGTGAAACCTCCTAGAATTAATACATCATGACATAGTTATGAAATATCACCTTAGAGGGTGCGACCATGAATTTACAAGAGATATCAATAAAACGAGGTTGATATTGTATTGTTTTATATAATTAGATGTAGTGAGGTGGAAACCAGGTTGGGTAGTTTGAGGGATTGATGGAAGTGAATTTGTGGTATGTGATTCCTATGGTGGGGAGAATTGTGGTTTTTAATTGGCCATTGTGAGAAGGTATTTATGGTGAAAATAACCATAAGACATTGGATGAATTGGTTGATGAAACCTAGATGTATCAATATTAATGGTTGTGGATTAGTTTCATCTTGATGTTGGCTATAGTGATGATTTGGTGGCTCGGCTTCTAGTTTATTGTGGGATTAGTGGTGGGAGTTGTGCAATAGAAGCTCTATTAATGTCTCTGGAATTAATGTATTGAGTTCATAGTGAATTGACGACATTTTTAGGCCAAGAGTGATCGTTTGAGGACCACCTCACCTTCTCAATAATGATAATCATTAAAGTGTGGATTTTGTAATGACTCGTAAATTTTATAGGTTATTGTTTTTGAGTAGGTTTGAATAGTTTGTATTGAAGGAGGGGGTATTTCATGAATTTGGATTCATATTATAAATAAAATCATTATAACATCTCTAAGAGTTATTTTTATATTAGGATCATTGATTTAGTGTTGTTATAGTATTCTTGAGTCAGCATCAGGACATTCTAGGCCTTGCTAAAATCCAACATTTGCAACAGTTCACTTCACGATGTGTAGGTCACACTACAATGATCTACAGAAGCCTGAGGTTAATTATATGAAGTGTGAGGCCATATGATAATGTATGAAACATGATAAAATAATCTTGGAGTCCATTCCATGAAGGAGTAGGGACTTGGTGGTTGGTTCTTCCATGGGGTGCATCACACTAAAACTTTGATGAGTCACGCTATAATGGTGGTTGGCCAACTGGTCGCCCCTTTTCTTAATGGTTGTAATGTGACCTAATAGGATGATACTATGACTAGGTTAGTCAAGTATGTTTCACTCCACAACCCCCAACCTGCTGAACCATTTTTTATTTGGGTTAGACTTGTAATTTTTTTCTTGAACCCCTCAGGATTTTAGGGGTAATGGGCATTAGGAGAGGGCTAATTTGGAAAAATCTACATGTAACATCCTAGGTAAATAAAGAATATGACATTTTCATATTTATTAATATTTTCGAATGAAATATTAATTTTACTTTAAAGGGTATTCTATATTCTATGTCGTACCCGATACACAACAATTAGTTTCTTTGAAATCTTGCGTTGCACACAACGTTGAGTTATACAAAAAAATAATATATTATTATTATTTTAAATGGTAGTAACACATAGTTGTTTTATTAAAGGGAATGAATATAAATATATACAATATCATTATACATGTTTGTTAAAATTTTATACATTTATTCAATAACATTTAGAAGCCTAAAATGTGAATGAATCCAATTTTAAGCATAAACACTCTAATATTCTTTAAAAGGTCGATTTACCACCTTTTGATGGAGAACCCTTATTAAATCTAGTTTTTTCACTTTTATATATTCTATTTTATAAAATAATACTCTTATTTATAATTGGGACATCAAAATTTACTTCGATAAAATTTTGGTATTTTTCTAATAATGTTCATTTTTTAATTAATAGTGAAAAATATAGCATTTTAATTCAAAATTTCCTTTTAATGTAATTTATTTATATATTTAGATTATTAGTTTAATTGGTTTTAAACTGTAATTGGATTTTATTTTTACAATTTATTCCAATTTTTTTCATTGTAAGTAATTTCACTCTTAAATATTACATAAACAAAGGTCAATCTTTTGATAGATATTATTTCTTAAAAATATACTTTTTGGTTTTCACAACGAGAATTAATTTTAAATTAATTTTTTCCACTTCCGTGTTTTGAATTTGGAAAAATGGATTAAATATTTGAAATCATTAGTTCCAAATTGTGTAAATAGTTATCTTCTATTTTTAAGCATTATGAATATTTACTTCGGTAAATATTTTATTTATCATGGTTAAAGGGTAAATCTTGTAAATAAGGTTAAACAATAATATTATAATAATATTAAATTACACATAAACTTGTCCTGACCCTATTTTATGAGATATTTCTGACCAATGGCATCCTTGGGTCGATTTTGGGACACCATGGAGCCATTTGTGAGTGATAATGACACTTTATATTAATTAATTTAAAGTAAGAACAAAATTAACATAAACATATATCTTTTAGTAAAACAATTTTATATGGGGTTATATAAGTGATATATTAGACTGTAAATATTAATTTTAAAGATAAAATGGTTTCCTACAACATGTTATTTTATTTATAATTTTTATACATTAAATAACAAAATTTAATTATGACACAATGGTGATGCGGTAATTGCTTCATTAATAAAAGAATCAAATAAATGATTGCATAACTATTAAAATAAATTTATTTTGAAACTTTTCATGCCATCCAATAAATTTATATATTTTCATGACTTGTTATATTTTAAATAATTAAGGTTTTTCAAGATAATAAAGTTGTTTTATATTTTTTAAAAAGTCATGATATGAATAGTATTAAAATTGACATAAAAGAGTTTTTAAATCAATCAATATTTTTTAAAATGATAAAATAGTCCTAAAACTCTAATATTAAGAAAATTGAAATATATGATGTTATAAATGCCATTAATGATCCATTTTGTGTCTCTTGAAATTTTATAGTAAATATATTAACCAAAGAGTATGAATATATAAGAGGACATGGTAAAAGTAAAATAAGTTAACAAAGGGTTAAATAAAATAGATAGGGATTAAAAAATATTTAAAACCTATCCAATTCTTATTGGATGATTTTATTTCAAATTATATGTACCTTATATTTGAAATAAATAAGTTTTGGATCCTTCAAAACCCAAAATCATTTTATAATAAAATAATACTTTGAAACTTTTCAAAAGAGCTCATCTTCCCTCTTATAAAAGGACACCACCTCCAACCCATTACTCACACCTCTCAAGCCCCTTTTATTGTTTAAAATCTTCTCCAAGAAGCTCCCAACATCCCTATATTCTTCCTATAATCCTTCCTATAGGAATAATCCAATCCAATAATTCCTTTTGGTTCAAACCAAAGGGAGTTACATAATTTAAAGGTAACATTTTCTCTCAAGTTCGTTTATTTTATTTTCCTTCTCCAACCCCCTAAACCCACTCTATTCCATTATTTTATAACCAAAACAGTATCTTAAATGTACTAGGATTTTATTTATGAGTAGTATTCTTACTACAATTCCACACATCTCCATCTAATGGATACGAACAAACTCTTTCTGTGGATGGCGAACTACTACCTCATGAAATGATGATTGTTCAATTATAACCGACTGCCTCTTATAGTTGCCATTATGATGGAAATGTATTTTATATGTGATATATATTATATTTATTCTGTCTCTATACTTCTTTATTTTTCATTTATATCATTCCTTTTATGGTTTCTATAATGGTTAAATGCAATAATTTCATTTGATGAAGTGCGGACTACCGCCCCCCTCAAATTGACATGACTCATTCATGCCATACGTGGAATGTATAAGGATGGATTTAATAAAATTATATATGATATTATACTGTAATTATAATATACCTATGTATCATTAAGTTTTCATTCCATTAAATACAAAATTTAAATGAAAGTAGCGTTCATGCGTACGTACGAATTACCATCTCAATGAACATTGCATTTCATTTCTTATCTCCAAATGTTATGTACTATTATAAATACATATATATACTATATGTATATGATATATATGATATCTAAATCATTAATATCATTATGTAGATAATTTACTTTTTACCACATAGACAACTTGTAATTATAAAAAGTTCATTTTTGACTTAAGTACTAAATATCGACAAAATGACTGTTATTAACATAAATTATTTTCTAATGTTTATAACCTGGTAATAAGTGATATTAAAGTAATAATGAACCTGAAAACGGTTCTGAAACATATATAAATTGACTTTAGTTTATTATTCCTAATATTAAATAACGAACGAGTTAAGTCAGACACGAGGTAAGGGGTTTTCATCTCACTTTTTATTCCCATGAGATTCATGCTATATTTTACACTATTTCCTTTTGTGTGGTGTATGTACTTCCCATGATTGTATTCATTGTGTAATATAATTTAATTTATGGTTATTTACATCCTCATTGTATGATCTTTCTTTCATGGGGTGTATGTTTCGTAAGTTACCAAATCGGTAAGGGAACCTTTCAATCTCCTCTTCTAATCAAAGACTTATTTTATGTTATGTCTTTTGAATTTACATTTTATTATGTTTGGGATATTTTCTTATATATACTTATTTCTATAAATTTTATTTCCATGTGATGAGAGACCCTTTTCCCTCTTATCAACTCATTTTCTGAATTTTAAAGTGACATCATTAGGCTTTCGAATTTATGTAGGAGAACTTTTTAACCCAATTTCAATTATTTGGGTTAAACTTTTACTTATTGATTATTTGAAGATATGAATATGTGTGAATGAACACTAATTATTTTAAATTTAATATCCCTTTATATTGGGTGTATTATAATTTTTCACACATAATTATTTCACTGATTTGTCCTTAATCTAAGGATATGATCTTTGCAAGGGACTTTGTCTCAATTTACAATCCCTTGAGACTTATTTGTTGTTTGAAATAAATTTACTTTTATATAGTGTATATACTTCCTTTTTACATATTATATCATGAATCTATTTATTCTCATGATATTTTTATCTTTGATTAATGTTATTCCTCAATAATTTTTATTCAAGCATCTCTCATTTGGTTAGAAACTCTTTAACTAAGATATCATTTTAAATGTTTTAAAGATTTATTCTTATTAATATTTTTCATTAATGTCCATGTTTTAAAAATTGTTTGATAGATTTATTTATATGGAAATGAATTTTTTTAAATTAAAATTTCTTTCAATAGCATCAAAGTGGTATGGGACACTTTGATTCAAAAATCTCCTTATTAAATGTTTTAAATGATTTTGAAAATGGTTTGATAAAGCATTGATCATGTCAATATCTTGAAATGATATATTGTGATTTCAATGTGGAAATGTTATATTTTTTATGCTTGTTTTATATGTTATGATTATTTTATGTTTCTTGGGAATTCTTTATGTATATGGGTGGTTCCGTGATAAACCTAGGGCGGGTGAGCCCAAGATAGCTCTCCAATGCATTGGGTAACGTGATGGAGGTAAACATTAATTTTTATCCTAATATATTTATGGAATATTTTATGATGGGTTTTACAAATGTAACTCCCTATATAGCCATGAAATCTACAACATAAATATTTTATGGATGCCATAATTTACATTTATGATTTATGATTTCTTTGTGTTATTCATAAATCTTAGGATTTCATGAGGTATGTTAAAGAGCTTATGCTTCGTATGTATTGTTGGAATAATGTTTTCCTTCTTTATTTTATAATCGTTACTGAGCTTTTTATGCTCATCCCATGTTTTTTTAAATGTTTTTTATAGTACTGAAAGATGAATAGGGTCAAGGATGGGATCATTGAAAAGTCATGCTATCTAAAACGTGGAACTAGACATGACTCTTTTTTCAAGAGTTTTTATTTTATGGAAAAAATGGATACTGAGTAGAAGTGTCTACTTTGTAATATTTGAGATGTAATGTAATAGTTAAGGCCTAATTATCTAAAATTATAAACCTGAAAATATCCTCATTGTGAATTATTAACTTAATTCTAGATTATGTATTGTTTAAGGCTGGGTCCTTATAGTTGGTATCAGAGGTTGGTTTAGATAACATTAGGAGTTAGGGTATTGTTAAATTAATATAAATTAATTTATTTATTTTAATATTGAAATGATATATCATTTACAGATTACCATGTTTCTTATACTAATATATTTCTATGTTTAAAATGGTTTTTAATAGAGGAAATAGGGTAGCTGTGTTGGGAAGGCATACAGAGGAAAATGACCTTCCAAATCAGCATCTGGAGATGGTCAGAATCAGAATTGAACTTTTTTGCAGTGATGGATCAATTAAATCAGGTGATAAATGGTGGTGATGATATTTTGGTTTATTTTAAATGTAAATAAGACCATGAAAGTCATTTAAGGTTTGTCTTGAAAAACTTAAAATAAAAGAAACTGTATGGAAAATTCTGTGAGTGTGAGTTTTTCTTACATAAAATTTCATTCCTTGTTCATATTGTTTCAAAAATGGCATAATCATTGATCCTTATAAAACAAAAGTTTTTGAAGAATGGAAAAGACCCACAAATATAATCAGGATCTGCATTTTTCTTATTTTATCAGGTTTTTACCGGAGGTTTTTTGAAAATTTTGTTTGGTTATCTAGTCCTATGAATAAGTTAACTCAAAAAAGTGTTAAGTTCATCTAGAAAAAATAATGTGATGGTTGTTTTTAGGAATTCAAAAAAATATTGGTCAATGCTCCAGTATTGGTACTAACTTCCAGAAATGTTGAATTAGTTATCTACAGCGATGCTTCATTGAAAGGACTTAGTTGTGTCCTAATGCATAATGATAAGGTAATTTCTTATGCTTCATGTCAGTTGAAGCCACATGAGTTAAAGTACCCTACACATGATTTTGAATTAGTTGTTGTTGTTTTTACTTTAAAAATATGGATTCATCATCTGTATGGAGTAAAATTTGAAATATATATTGACCACAAAAGTTTAAAGTATATATTTAATTCTAAAGAATTTAATATGAGACAAAAGATATGGCTTGAATTAATCAAGGATTATGACTGCAAAATCTATTACCATCCGGGAAAGGAAAATAAAGTGGTTGATTCTTTGAGTCAAAAAAGTAATGCTACATTAACCATGTTACATTTGTAACAATATCCTTTGATTAATTATTTGATGAAATTTTTCATAGAAGTTGTTGGTGTTAGATATTCCTATATTTTGTTTTAGGTGTCAGTGAAATCATCACTATGAGATAGAATTAAGAAAGTACAGAATGAAGATAGTGAGTTGTAGAAAATGATAGAGTTGGTTTAGAAGGGAAAGTTCTCTGATTTTAACATTGAAAATGAATGTATTTTGAGATTTGGGAAGAGATTATGTGTTCCTTGTAATTCAATGTTGAAGAAAGAGTTATTATGTGAAGCTCATAGTTCTCCGTTTTTAGTTCATCCCAGTAGTACTAAGATGTACAGAGATCTTCGGGAGTATTACTGGTGGTATGGAATGAAAAGAGATATTGCTGACTTTAATGTGAGGTGTTTGACTTATTAACAGGTTTAAGCAGAGCGACAGGTACCGAATGGAATTTTGTAGCCTTTACCGGTGCCCGATTGGAAATGGGAAAATGTTTCCATGGATTTCATCATGGGATTACCAAAGACATATCGAGTTAATAATGCAATCTAGGTTATTGTTGATCGATTGACTAAATTTTATCATTTCCTTACTATCCAAGATACTTTGTCTCTAGATCAACTTTCCTAGTTGTATGTTAAATAGATAGTCATGTTGCATGGAGTTCCCATATCCATTGTATCTGATTGTGATCTCAGGTTTACTTCTAACTTTTGGAAAGGCCTTCATAATTCTTAGGGTACTGAATTTAATTTTAGGATATCTTTTCATCCTCAATCAAATGGGCAGTTAGAACAAAAAATTCAGACTTTGGAAGATATTTTATGTTCTTGATAAATGGATTTCTAGGGAAGTTGGGACCAACATATTTCTTTGGTTAAATTTTATTATAATAATATTTTTTATTCTAGTATAAATATGGCTCAGTTTGATGCATTATATAGAAGTCAGTGTCAAAATACATCTTTTTGGGATGAAGTGGGAGAAAGGAAGTTGATGGGACCAGAATAGGTAGAAGAGATGACAAAAAAAGTTCAGTTGATTCAGAAGCACATGAGAACAGCTCAGAGTAGGAAGAAAAGTTATGCGGATAACCGGAGGAAGAATCTATCAGTTGAGGTAGGTGAGCATGTCTTTCTCAAAGTTTCTCCATATAAAAGTGTGATGTGTTTTAGAAAGAATGGAAATTTGAGTATGAGGTTCATTGGACCCTATGAAATCCAGAAGAATGTTGGATCAGTTGTGTACATAGTTGATTTACCTCCAAGTTTATCCCAGGTTAATAATTTTTTTCATGTTTGAATGTTGAGAAAGTATTTTCCGAATTCATCTCATGTTTTGAGTCCAGAGGTAGTTCAGTTAGAAGAAAATCTTTCTCATGAGGAACAACCGGTCCAGATTCTTGACCTAAGAGGCAAGTGTTGCGGAATAAAGTAATTCATTAGGTAAATGTTTTGTGGAAAAACCATATGTTTTAAGAGGCAATGTGGGAATATGAAAAGGCTATGAGGGATAAATACCCACATTTATTTGATAAGTGAATAAAATTTTGAGGATGCAATTTTCAAAAGGGGGAAGGATGTAACATCCTAAGTAAATAAAGAATATAATATTTTCATATTTTTTAATATTTGTGAATTAAATATTAATTTTACATTATAGGGGATGCTATGTTCGATGGTGTATGCGATATCTATTAATGGGTTTCTTTGAAATATTATGTTGCACAAAACATTGAGTTATACCGAAAAATAATATAATATTATTATTATTTTAAAAGGTAGTAAACTCATAATAGTTGTATTGGAGGGAATGAAAATAACTAACTACAATATGATTATATAAGTTTTTTAAATGTTTTTACATTTATCCAATAAAATTTAGAAGCTTAAAATGTGAATGAATCCAATTTTAATCACAAACACTCTAATATTCATTAAAAGGTTGGTTTACCGCCTTTTTATAGAGAACCATTTATAAATATAGTTTTTGTTACTTTTATATGTTCTATTTGATAGAATAATATTTTTATTTGGAATCAGGACATTAAATTTTACTTTGGATGAAATTTTGGTATTTTTCTGATAATGTCCATTTTTTAATGAATAGTTGAAAATAATGCATTTTAATTCAATACATTATTTTAATCTAATTTATTTATATTGTTATATTATTATTTTAATTGGTTTTAAAGTTTAATTGGATTATATTTTTACCATTTATTCCAATTTTGATCATTTTAAGTAATTTCAGTCTTAAATTAGACATAAAAAAGGTCAATCTTTTGATGGGTATTATTTCTTAAAAACATGCTTTTTGGTTTTGACAACCGGAATTAATTTTAAATTAATTTATTCCAATTTTTTTTTTGAATTTGGAAAAATGGATTCAATATTTGGAATCATGAGGTCAAAAATGTGTAAATAGGTAAATTTTAATTTTAGACATTATGAATATTTACATTGGTAAGTATTTTATTTATCATGGTTAAAGGGTAAATCTGGTAAATAAGAGTAAAAAATAATATTATAATAATATTAAATTACCATTACACTTGTCCTAACCCTATTGTATGAACTATTTCTAACCAAGGTCATACTTGGGTCTATTTTAGGACCCCTGTGAGCCACTTGGGAGTGATAATGACAATTTATATTAATTAATTTAAAGTGAGGACAAAAATAACATAAACATATATCTTTTAGTAAAAAAATTGTATAAGGGGTTATATAAGTGATCTCTTCAACGATAAATATTTATTTTTAATCTAAAACTATTTCCTATATCATGGAATTTTATTTAAAATTTTTGGACAATAAATAAATAAAGTTAATTATGAAACAATGGTGATGCAGTAATTGCTTCATTAATAAAGGAATCAGATAAATGATTTTATAAATATTAGAATAATTTTTTTTGAAACTTTATATTCCATCCACTAATTTTATAGATTCTTATGACTTGTTATATTTGAATTAATGAACTTTTTTCGAAATAATCAAGTCAGTTTTGAGTTTTTAAAAATTCATTATATGAATAGTGTTAAAATTGACATTAAAGAGTTTTTAAATCAATCAATATTTTATTAAATGATAAAATAGTCCAAAAAAACTTAAATTAGGATAAATGACATATATGATGTTAAAATATTTATTATTGATCCATTTTGGGTCTCTTGTCATTTTATAGTAAATATATTTACCATATAGTATGAATATATAAGAGGACATGGTAAAAGTTAAATAAGTCAACAAAGGGTTAAATAAAAATGATAAGGATTACAAAATATCCAAAACCTCTCTAATTATTATTTGATGAATTTATTTCGACTTATATTTAACTTATCATCGAATTTAATAAATTTTTGACCCTTTGAAACCGAAAATCATTTTATAATAAAATAATAATTTCAAACTTTCCTAAAGATCCCCTCCCCCCTCTTATAAAAGGACACCACCTCTAAAACATTAATCACACCTCTAAAGCCCCTTGGATCTTACAAACTCGGATACAAGAAGCTCCAAACATCCATATATTCCTCCTAGAAGCCTTCCCTTAGGTATAAGGCAATTCAAGAAATCCTTTTGGATCAAACCAAAGGGAGGTACCTGATTTAAAGGTAATGTCTTCTCTCAAGTTATTTTCTTTTATTTTCCTTCTCCAACCCCCTAAACTATCTCTATTCCATTCTTTTATAACTACAAAATTGTACTAAATATACTAGGATGTTTTTATTATGATAATTCTAACTACAATTCTATACATCTCCATATAATGGATACGAACATACTCTTTCTGTGGACGATGAACTACTACCTCACGAAACTATGATTATTCAATTATCAACTACCACCTATTATGGTGGAAATTATGATGGAAATGTATTTTTTATTTGATATATATTATATTTATATTGTCTTTATACTTCTGTATTTTTCATTTATAGCATACCTTTCTTGTTTCCATAATGGGTTAACACGATAATTTCATTTGAGGAAGTGCGGACTACCACCCCCCTCAAAGTGATATGACTCGTTCATGCCATAAGTGAAATGTATAATGAACGGGGATAATGAAATTACATATAATATTATACTATAATTATAATATACATATGTATCATTAATTTTTCATTCAATTTAATACAAAATATAAATGAAAGTAGTGTTCATGCGTACATACGGCTTACCGGCTCCATGAACGGTGCATTTCATTTCTAATATCTAAATGTTATGTACTGTTATAAATACATATATATACTAGATATATATGATATATATTATATCTAAATAATTAATATTATTCTATAGATAATGTATTTTTGACCACATAGACAACATTTAATTATAAGAAGTTCATTTTTGACTCAAGTACCAAATATCGACAAAACAACCATTATTAACTTAAATGATTTTGTAATGTTTATAAAGTGGTAATAAGTGATATAATGGAAATAATAAACTTGAAAAAGGTTCTGAAGAAAGTATAAATTAACTTTAGTTTATTATTCAGGATATTAAAGAACTAACAAGTCAAGTCGGACATGAGGTAAGGGGTTTTCATCTCACTTTTTATTCCTGTTAGATTCATGTTATATTTGCCACAATTTCCTTTTCCGTGGTGTATGTACTGCCCATGATTGTATTAATTCTATAATATATTTTCGTTTATGGGTATTTAAATCTTCATTTTAGGATCCTTCTTTCATGTGGTGTATGTTTCGTAAGTTACCAAATTGGTAAGGAAACCATTCACTCTCCTCTTCTAATCAAAGACTTCTTTTATTCTATGTCTTTTAAATTTCCATTTTCTTATGTTGGGATATGTTCTTCTATATTATTGTTGCTGTATATTTTATGTCCATGTGATGATAGACCCTTTTCTCTTTCATAAACCCATTTTATAAATTTTAAAAAGACGTTGTTAGGTTGTTGAATTTCTGTAAGGGAACTTCTTAACCCAATTTCAATTATTTGGCTTAAACTTCTACTTCTTGATTACTTAATGCTATGAATATGTGTTAATGAACTCTGATTGTTTTAAAATTAATATTCACTTATATTGGGTGTATTATTATTTTTCACACATAATTATTTCATTGGTTTGTCCTTAATCTAAGGATATGATCTTTGCAAGGGAATTTGTCTTAATTTGCGTTCCATTGAGAATTATTTGTTGTTATACACCAATTCACTTTTATATGGTGTATATACTTCCATTTGACATATTATATCATAAATATATTTATTCTCGTGATATTATAAGGTTTGATTAATGTTATTCCTCAATTATTTGTATTCAAGCATCTCTCATTTGGTTAGGAACTCTTTAACTAAAATATCATTTTACATGTTTTAAAGATTTATTCTTCTGAATATTTTTCATAAATGTCCTTGTTTTAAAAATGGTTTTAAGGATTTATTTATATGTACATGAATGTATTTAAATTAAAATTACTTTTAAAATATTCAAAGTGGTATGGGACACTTTGATTCAAAAATATATTTATGAAATGTTTTAAATGATTTTGAAAAAGGTTTGATAAAGCATTGATTATATAAAGGTCTTGAAATGATATATTGTGATTGAAATGTGGAAATGTTATCCTTTTTATACTTGTTTTATGATTTATGAATAATTTAGGGTTCTTGGTCATTTTTTATGTATACGGGAGGTTCCGTGATAAACCTAGGTTGGGTGATCCCGAGATAGCTCTCCAATGCATTGGGTAACGTGACAGAGGTAAATGTTAATGTTTCTCCTAAGAGATTTAGGGAATATACTATGATGGTTATTCCAACTGTAACTCCCTACTTAGTCATGAAAGCTACAATGTAAGTATGTTTTGGATTCCATAAGTTACATTTATGATTTGTGATTACAATGTGTTATTCGTAAATATTATGATGTCAAGAGGTATGTTAAAGAGCTTATGGTTGGTATGTATTGATGGACTAATGTTTTATTTATTTATTTTATAATATTTACTAAGATTTTTATGCTCATCCAAAGTTATTTTAAATGTTTTTCACAGGAATTAAAGATTAATAGGGTCAAGGATGGGATCATGTAAAATCCATTCTCTCTAAAACATATAACTAGACATGACTCTTTTTTCAAGAGTTTTTATTTTATGAAAAAATAGATACTCAGTAGAAGTGTCTACTTTGTAATATTTGATATGTAAGGTAATAGCTATGGCCTAATTCTCTAAAACTATAAACCTAAAAATATCCTCAATGTAAATTATTAATTTAATTCAAGATAATGTATTGTTTAAGGTTGGGTCCTTATATTACCCTTCAATATTCCTTCTTATATCCCCCATGTCAAGGGATTATTTTTATGGTTTTTCTTTAGATATTTGGTGTAATTTATTTCCCCTATTAATATTTTCATAGTACCCATTGAATGAATTTTTATTTTGGTGCAATTTATGATATCGTTCTGGTGATTATTTCATCATAGTATAGAGAAATCATCCTCATTTGAATAGTATTTTTTCTAAAAGTGTGATAGGAAATCCCAGAAGGATGATCACACATTGTTTCTATCCGTTTCATTGGAGGTTCATCACATGGTGACATTATTTAGGGTTTTTTTCTAAAATGGGTGAAATTGAAGATTAACCAAGTCCCATATTGTTTGTATTTTATGTATAATGGTGTTGGCAGTACACCATGTGCCTTTAGGGATCCGTGCTTCATGGTTTTGGTGTCATGGTGATGCCTAATAATTTTTCTAATGAATATGACACTTTTATTAAAATTAAATATTTTTTTATAATTTTTTGTAATTAATTATATTTAAGGTGTGGCATGATATAGGGGATCAGGTGTTAGTTTGATATTGGATGAGGCATGAACGGGATTAGATGATGGTGATTGTGGTATCGTAAGGATTATAACTCTGTGTTGGGGGTGGTCCCTTTAATATAAATTCATATAAATGTTTATATATATTTTTTTGACTTTATACATGTTTCATGGGTTCAAGTACAATAGATAGGGACTAATATCACCGTATATAGAGAGAGGGGATGCTATTGAGACTCCCCATATTAGAACAAGTTTTCTTTATCAGTTTTTGTAAATTTGGGTCACTCGTCGACTATGTCTCTAAGGGGAGAGTGTACTGAATGAGGTGATGTGAGACCTTGTATTTGCCTCATGACTTAAAATGATTCAAGGGTAGCCTATATTGGTTTACTTAGGTTATTTGGGTAGGTGTGATAGGATTGGGATCAGTGGTGATGGGTGAGACGATTTTACACCACATTCCTAGTATGGAGGACCATTCTGAAGATAGATTGAGATTTAGTGAGTGTTTTGTGTTGGATGAGCCCTTGGGGACTTTTCAAGGTGTCATAGAGAGGTTTTTTTCTCTAAGTGATGGGCTTGAAGGATCTTTTGAGATATATTTTATATGGAACTCAAATTATGGTGTAATATAATATTTTGATGATGTTTGGCATTGACTACTAGAGGTATTTTCCAAGTAAAGCCTACTAACTGTTGAAACACCCCTAAATGTTGAATGTGTATTAGTTAAAGTTATTAGAGACAAAGATGGTTCAAGAGGACCATAGTGGACTCCCTTATGGGTAAGATGTGAATTTTGAAAGGGCTGACATATTATGCTTGGACGACGGTATGTGCTTGAGATGTGGGGTTAGGTCTACTGACTGGCACCCTGTGATGAAATTTGACCTTATAGGATGGTATACAGACATTGATTAATGCTTTTTTTCATGTTATAGGTGATGGATATTGACATGGTTGATAGTAGAAATGATTTATAGCCCCACATTGAGTGATAAGGTGTTGGAAAACACTTCCTTGGATGAGAAGGTGATGGTTTTATATGAATTAAGGGCCTACATTGAGTGATAATATATATCTTGAGACATTTTATAGACTCTCATTTTGTAAGAATGAACTAACATAGTCAAAACCTATATTTAGTGAAAATGTAATGGTTGTAGAAGGTTCCATTCCATGAATGAGAAGGTACGATCAATAACATCCTGGGTTAGAGGATCTAGGTTGATGGATGTTGATTGATTTAGGGACATACATTGAGTGATAAGGTAGTTTTCAAAATTTTAATGGGATTCACTAACTTGAGTGATAAGGTAGTGGTTAGGGTTTAATTGAAGGCATCTTTTGTGTGATAAGGGTTGGTCCAGGAATTGGACATAGAACCCTACCTTTCACCTTCAGTTAGTGGTCTAGGACTTAGTGAGATTTCCTACCCTGAATCTTTGGGTATGAGCTATGATATGGTTTAAATTGAATAATGTGATTGTGTTCTTGCTTAGGTCAAAGTAGTAATAATCAATTGTCATGTTAGAATATGTTAACTCAGTACACAGGGAGTTCTGGTGGCCTGGTTAGCATAAGATGTTTTTGAGGAGTTTGTGTGAGAATAACTATTTTATCATTTATTTTCATCATACATACATGAATATGAGGGTTTATATTTGGTTAACATAGTGAGACCCTATTGATATATATTTATCAGTCCTTATTTGATCAATCTAGTGTATGAGCTAACAATAAATGTACTTATAAGTAAAACTACTAAATATTTAGTGTATTGTGATGGAGTGTCTTTATGAATATCAAATATCGAGATGAGGTGATTATTAGGGATGGTAGTAGAGAATGGTGTGTATATTTATTGTTTTATTCTATATTTGAGATTAGAAAGGTGTTCAAAAAATTAATGTATTATTGTATGATTCCACAAGGTATATTTTTTATAACATTATGTTTATTGAATTATGTGTACTATGATGTTCATCTATGGTGGACGTTTTTTTGGTTATTTATATTATTTTTACTCTAATTAAATTGAATAGCCTCCCTAATTTCTGTTTTATGACATTTCTTCTAGTCAGAAGCCTTTAGCATATGGGAAATCGCACCTGAGGTCATGTGGAACCTATTTGAGGCATTGGTGAGTGGCTTCCGCCTAAGGTGTCATAGTGTCATTGATAGTGGATTATTGGATGTGGATTTTTACCACTACGGACTCCAAAAGGGTTTCTTATAATGGATTTATATGCTTCCCATTGATGGTGAATGTTTATTAGGTTTATTTATTTTTTAACTGAACAACCCCAAAAGGATAGGCAATGGTGATAGTGTGTGGGCCAAACTATCTTGAAAGAAGCTTACCTGGGTGAAACATCAAACTTTGATTATAAATCTGTATCTTATACGCAATGTGAAACTAATAATGAAGGGTAAAATGGTTATGGGAATCGTTGTTTCATTCCTTATTGATTCAAAATTTATTATATGAATCTATTTATATTTACTCCAACTCATGAATATGTAATTTTCTTTGTGAACTTCCCCAAAAATGTTGCAATTAAATAATTTAATTTCTTAATAGTACTAGTTTCACAAATAAACATGGAGGTGAAAAGAATTTCAAAATGAAAGATGATAGGGTGGCATACCAGTGGTAGTTTTAAAAGAAGTATGGTAAGACCACAATGCACCATTGAGTCTATGACTATAATCTTTTCTATTGAGTTAGACCATTTTTTCCAGAATAAAATTTACCTCCCTATTTTAAACATCATCATTCCGATTACTTTTGGGGTTATAAGTTGTAGAAACATGATGCACAACCCCACACTAGTGGAAAAGTTCTTTCATTGTGGGATTGAATAAATGAGACCCCTAGTCACTAATAATTAATATAGGTAATCCAAACCTACATAAAATTTTTGTTCTCAAAAATTCTACAACTACCTTTGATTCATTAGTATTTGTAGCTCATTATTCTGCCAATTTTGACACATAATCCACTGCCTGAAGAATTTACAAGTTCCAAACTGAATTAAGAAATGACCTTATAAATTCAATGTCATAAACATTAAAATTTCATTAAAAAAATTCATTGTTGTCATCTTTTACTTATATTGAAGATATTCTCTATACTTTTAAAACTAGTAAAATATATTAAAATCACGGTAATATTGAAATAATGTTGGCTAAAATTGACTAGAATCGTGTACCTTACAAGAAGTCTGTTGGGGTCTGAAGTGGCCCCCACATACTAGAGTGTGATAGAACTTGAGGATGCACTGAAACACACTATTGAGAAAAAAAAATAACTTAGTAATTGATAAATACTTGTGAGCTAAAGGTAATAGTAATCCCAAATATACCAATATATCTCGTGTTTATTATTGTTAGCTTAGTTATTATTTAAATCAATAAGAAACTAAGAAGCTTTTAAATAATTTACAATGTCAGAATATCATGGAAGAAATTATTTCACTTGACACAATTTCTCCTCAAAAAAATTTCATTTATTGGAATGGAAGGGGATCAATCAATGTCCAATAATGGAAGGATCATGATGATATTTCCCCCACCACATTCTCTACTTTTTATCCCAAATTTATAAATTGAATTCCTAAAGGAGGAGCATCCAATGAATGAGACGTGGTTTGGATTCTAGTTTCTTAAAAATATTTTATAGGGATCAATTGTTAGAATAAAAAATTACTTTGGACCTTAAAATATATAGCATGAATTTATATATGTAAAACATAGAGAAAATAAATTATTTATAATTTGTTTTATAATTTTCCTAGGATGTTTCCATTGTGCATGGGGCATATGTAATGACATGTCGAGCTTGATTGGAATGTTGTGATAATACATCCCCAACTAAAAAGTTGGAAGCATCACACATGATATCAAAAGGTAAATCCCACTAAGGTGGTTGGATTACCTATATTGACATGAGACTCTATTTAAATTCACTAAAATTAAACTTACAGTTTTTATCAAACAAAAATTCTTTGATTTTTGGATTCATCCAGAGAGGGGGTGAAATTGTACTAAAATCATGAATGAAATGGTGATAAAATATATTGAAACTTAATAAAGACCACACATCATATAAATTTATAGGGAATGGTGGGGAATCAATGATAGTCAATTTGATTTATCTACTTGTACAACAGTCCCATAAATGACACATCTAAGTACTATCACTTATCATACCATGAAATGGAATTTATCTTAATTTATTACAAGATTATTTTCAATACAACAATGAATAAAAAACCTAGAATACATAAACAATCATTAAATGAGGAACCCTCTATAATGAAATCATACATGAAATTATCTAAAAAATATTAATAAAATACTAACCAGTCATAAAATCAAAGTACCCAGATTATTTCAAAGACCAAACGGAATCCTTATATATAAAAATGTACTAAAGGGTACAATAAATGTATTCTTCTTCTAATCATTAATGGAAATATTAATTTGAAAAAATTCATAAAATATATCTAGGAAATAGTAGTTATAATTCCATTATAAGCTCTCTAGAATCTTCTTAATGAAAAATAGTGGCAAATGATCCTTTCTAGCATACTGATTTTTTCATGTATAATTTATATAGAAACACCATCTATTCTACACATGGGTTAGTACTAATTCATTTTTTTAATTTTTTTACTACCAAAAGAACAATTTTATTAAGAACATCCTATACTAGACTAGCCAATTTATTTAAATATATAGGTTAAATGATTTCAATAGACAATATCTCAATTTCCACCATTTTAATGATATTAATGAAGTTTGGGTTCAGTTGACATTTTTCTTTCTTTATCTTTTTAGAGTCATTGTTTAATATTATATGTTGCACAAAAGTTGATGTACAAATATTATGAATTTCAACAACTACTCATACCAATTCTTGTTAATACTCTATCAAAATTTCAATAAATCTTAATTTATTCTCTAGCAGGAGTGAACTAGCAATGATGAATGAATTTTTTTTATATTCTCAAGATATAAATATTTTATGAATTGGATATAGTGATTTAATATCCAATTCTAGAGGATTTTGGATGGTTGTATGGAACTTTAAAGAGAGAGATCGATGATATCATCTAAATACTCAATGGTAAAATCCTCAAGGAGTAAGATTTTATATGATGAAAAGAATCAACCAAGGTCATTATTTCCTCATTTTGTAAGAGATAATTAATTGATAAACATGCATGATATTTTTCTTGACCATTATATAATTCAACACCTATATAATTTAATAGAATGTCTATTAATGATTAAAACATAGTAATGGTATTATAATAAATAAGATAAGTTTCCATTGGGATAGGTAGTATATCAATAAAATTAACTAAAGGAGTGGAATATTCTTCTAAGGGTCACTTTATGGAATCAAGGATGTTAAAGTGAAAAATATCAACATAAAAACCATAGATAATGTACCATTATCTACATTAATTGTGGTTTTAGTAGTTTTAAATTAAGTTATCATAAATATAAATGGGGAATTTCAATTCATATTATTTTATTTCCTTTTAGTCACAGTTAAATCAAAATGAAAATTTATGTTTTTAACCCTCACTAGAACATCCTATTTCACACTATTGGGGTGTCTTCTACCTTAATTTTATAGTTAAATAGTTATTACTATAGGATTCATCGATCCAACCAATAATAAATAGAAAAATGTGTGAGTAAACACATTTATAGAGGCAACAACATTAATCATGGAATTAGAAAATATATACCCCCTATGGTACATGTAATCAAAAATGTTCTACAATACTTAAATTTGGAATGAAGTGATGGTTGTATCAATATTGATACATTACTCCCCAAGACCACCTTTTCATCACCTCAAAGTTACCTTTGGTGTATACACATCTCCTTCAAAAACATAGTGTATCATGGAATTTTCTTCAAATAATCAATCCAGTGAATTTTAACATATATTTTTTCTTTCCAATGTTTTTTTATCAAGTTCTTTTTTCTGGTTCCATGGTTTAGTGTCCCTTTGGGGAATAGAAGAGTAATTTTTATCTTGGTGGCTCATCAAAAAGAACTCAATTTTTTTTGTTAACGATTCTCTCAAGACAAGGATTTTCATCATTTTGATCTTTAGGGATGGTTATAATATTGGTTCCCTTGGGATGGTTTAACTCTAATAGAGGGGTATTATGGATTATATGTTTCATAAAAATTAGATACCAGGTGTCCATGAAACAAATTCTTCCTTAAAACAATTGAAACATCACAGGATGGAACAATAATCAAATATATCTATGGAATAACTAAATCTAATGAAGAAGAACTTCATGAATACTAAGAAAAATTTAAAAGACTTTGTAAAAGTTTTCCAACCCACTAAATAAGATTTTTTGTCATGGTTTCGATGACATAGGATCCTCTCTAGTTATGGTTAAAAGGGTGGTAGTTCACTCAAGGAATAATGCTTCATAATAAAACCTATAAATAAAAATAGGTAAGAACATATCTTTATATGTATAAGATAAAGGGAGAAAAATAAATAAATAAATATTTATAGAATTTACACATTTCTTATAAAAACACATTCTATAAATTTATAATTCACCCCAAAAACGTCACTAAATTTTGAATGTGATGTCATGACACATCAGATTAATTATATTTTTAATGTTTATGTTTATTATTTGGTAGACACTAGGTTGTTTCTCAAATATAATTTAATGGTTTAGTGTGATTATTTTAGATAAGTTTTACATAAATAAAGCTAAAAACATGTGGTTTTTTATAATATTTTTAAAAAATAAATAATGTAACTTCAATAAAGAAAAGTGATTTATAAAATAAATTTTATTTTGAGAGTTATATGAGAATTTTGGAATTAATATGTTTCTATACCTATTATAAAGTTTTTAGTTTTTATATGATTATTATGTTTTGGTATAAATATTTTGTTACAGGTTAACCCAGATCTCAGTTACCCTCTATACCTCTTAAATTATGCACACATAACTAAAAATTAACATAAAAATAATGTATTAAAAGTTCTATCTAATAATTATGTTTAAATTATTTTAAAATAACACTAAAATCTCAAATTTGTTAGGAAAGAAAAGAATTTGTTTATTGTCTAATCAGGATAACAAAAGTCGCACACTTAAAATTATAAACCGACCGACAATTAAAAAAATTGTTACATAAAAATTCATAAACCACTGAATTTATTAGGTTTCTATAACTATTGTAAAGTTTCTTATTCTTATATTATTCTTAGGTTTTGGTATAAATAAATTTGATGGTTAACCTTGATCTCAGTTACCCTATAAACCTCTTAAATGATTCACACATAACTAAATATTAGCATAATAATCATGTATTCAAGTTATATCCAATAATCATGTTTAAAGGATTGTAAAATAATAATAAAATCTCAATTTATTTGGAATGGAAAAGATTATTTTGTTGTCTAATCGAAACAACACATGTCGCACACTTAAAATTACAGAACGACTAGTAATAAAGTAAAAATTGTTTCATTTAAATGAATAAATCACTGAATTTAAATAATAAACAATTCAATATGTATCGAAAAACTATTTTAAACCAAAAATTACTCCAAACGAGTAGAAATTTTTTTTGAACCCCCTATCCAATTGTTCATCTCCCTCATAATGATCACCCACCGTTTAGCTCACCATTGATTACAGGAGGAAGCTTATATAGAATGCCACCTTCATCCATATTATACCTATAAGGATACAGATATGCATAATTTATACGATGATAATAAGAACCCTATAACTCTCTAAAATTGTATACCTTCACCCCCTTTTCCTAACTTACAAATGACGTGCCAAAGGTTCCAAATTATAGGCAATGGGAGGTAGTGTTTTTCCACATAAATTTCATCATAAATATTTTCAGTCAGTCTTAGTGAAAGAAATTACGTTATATGAACTTTTATAAAATTGAATATTTTTTTAAGAACTCTTTACTATCACTTTTTAAAATTTGGTGACTAGTGTAGATATTTAAAGGGAGATATTTTCAAACACCTAGTTATAATCAAGACTTCAATCAATTTCATTTTTTTAAATAGATCACTTTATTTATTATACCACATGGATGAATTGGGACTATGTATCTTATAAAACATTTTATACTATAATTTAAGGAAGTTTACACAAAATTTGAGAACCAATAGGTGGAAAAAAATCAGCATTTATAATTCAGGGCACATTTGTGTTTGGGATTCCATGAAGTTTGGCCCATTCTTCTTCAACTTTATCTTGGTCTCTATAAATCACCTCTACCTATGATAAAAAATAAAAAAGTGAAATTCCACATTTTCAATTTATGTAAAATTATTTAATTAAATAAATTAGTAAGTTCAATTGATCATTAAATTGGTAACTTAAAAATAAAAAAAATAGTTTAACAAAGTTGTATAAGCTTATCGTAGAATAGTGAGTTGTGATGTGATCACACCCCCACATGTAGAAATTTTCTCTTCTAGGAAAATTCATATTTTAGAATATGATACATGAATATATTTCATAGTTTATAAAAATTTAGCATTAAGGGGAAATTCAATTCATATTATGAATGTGAGTGAATTAATAATCACACCAAATAATCAATCTGAGTAATCATGGAAATGAGTGTCTCATAAATTGTATGAAAACAAAATTAAAGGTGATACATGATATTATTCCTAGAAATAAATGTCATATCTTAAATATTTTACTAAATCCTCATTTGTGTGTGTGTGAAAGCATTTTCATTCTTATCTTTCCACTTTTGATTAATTAAATATTTGTTATTTTAATTTATTTGACTTAAAAAATTATTTTCATCAAAACTACCATATACCCTTTGTAATGAAATTTTAAAACCCACTCACTTAATCATTATCAAAAGTCAAACATTTTTTTTCCTATATTTTTTTTGTATTATTATTTTGATTTTATTGGTTTATTTTCAAAAACAACATTAGGTATCAATATTAAGTCAATCTAGCACAATAATGAAACTGATTGGATAAGAAATGAACATTTAGAAAAAATCATTTTAGAAATATGATAACATTAACCTAGCTTATATATATCTTCAACTAAGTAATAAAATTTTCCATTTCATGGTTGTGGAAAATGATTTTTGGACATGTTAAGAGGAATAATTAACTCACAAACTACTCAGACATGAGGTATCAACATCTCAATGCTTTTATATTGATTTGACAAATTATATCATTGAAAAATAACTAATTGTAATAACATAACCTATTAGTGTCAAATTATATCTCAAATTCTCATATCATAAATGAAATAACTTTTTTAAAATGATAAAACTACTTTTAATAGAGAAATTCATCATCCATTTTCAATTAATTCAAGGATGATATGGTAATTTAATATGAGTATACAAAAACAAAACTATATGAAAGAAATAATAGAAAAAACCTAAAAATACAATGTATTAATAAAAAGAATAGAAAATTAATCAATATTAAAAAAATATATAACAAACTCAAGAAATTATGCCCCACCTATCATCTAAATTTTCTTTATATTAATTAAAGAGAATTATTTAAGGAAGGATATATCCTATTGGGTGATACTGATACATGGGTTCTTGGTAATAATTTCCACAGTTAGAGACTATAGAAGGGTTTCATGGAATAGATTCAGTCTCTACCCATTGATAGTAAATATATATTTAGTTTCTTTATTGTTAACAAGTATAACCCCAAAAGTGTAGAAATTAGTGATAGTGTATGGGAAAAATCGTCAATAATAATGAAGAACTTGGTGTAAGATCATCCATTAATTATAAATGAGGAATGTCTTCATAGTGTAGAATAGATAATGAAAGATGAGGTGGTCAATGGAATACATGGTTCTTGCCTTGTATATTTGACATTTCTCATTTGAATCTCATCATATTTACTCCAAATTATGGATCCACAATTTCCTTTAAGCACATATATTAGAATGATTATAATTTATTTTTTTAATGAACTGATAATGCTTGTGATATATATCAATGGGGATGTGATAACTCTTTCAAATACAAGCTAATAAGGTGACATACTAATAGAAGTTTTGAATGTAGTATGTTGAGCTCGTAAATCATCATTGATTCAAAGACTCCAATATTTTTTGTTATTTTGGACAATTTATTTCATGATTTTGTTTTAATTAATTATTAAACAACTCATATTTTACATTAGTTTAGGGATGATAAGCTATTGAAACTTGATGATCAACCCCATACCAATGAAAATGTGTTTGCATTGTGTGATTGAAGAAATTAAAACGCTTGTAACTGATAATGAACCTAGGAAATCTAAACCTATAGAAGATATTGATTCTAAAAAATTAAAAAAATACCTTTGAGTTATCATTTATTACAGATCATGTGTATACCCATTTGGAAACATAATACACCACTATAATAATGTAAAAGTTTTCAAATGTATTAGGATACATACTCATAAATTCAATGTCCCAAACATAAAAAATGTCAAGGAAAAGCAAGAGTTTTGTGGAATTTTATTAATTTTAGAGACATTACTTTTCCCTTTACAATGAGGAAAATATATACAAAAATCATGGAAAATATGAAATAATGTTATCCAAAACAGCCCAGAATCAAGTACCTTACAAGTAGTTTGTTAGGGAACAAAGTGGTCCCCACTTTCAAGAGTGTGATAGAACTTGAGTACAGACTAAAACTCATTCTCAGGAATATAGAACTTTAAAAATTTATCACTACTTGTGATCCAAAGGTAAGGTTCTTCCCAAATATATAAATTATTTGCATGTTTAAGAAGTATATATTGGTTTTTTATTGAAATCAATAGGAATTCAATATGTTTTTAAATAATTTACGATGTCAGTATACCATGGAATATCATCTTTCACTCAATATAATTTCTCATCACAAATTATGTCAACTATAGTAATAAAGGGATGGGTCAATTTTTATAATGGGAGGATCATACTGATATGGCCTAACACCATGTTCTCTTCCCCTTTTATCCCTAATTTATAAATTAAATTCATAAATCAAGAGTATACAATTAATGATATATGGTTTTGCTTCTAGTTTCTTAAGGAAATACTGGAGGGTGCATGTTCAGAATATACACTCACATTGGACACTAAATGATATGACCAAGATTTTTCTTAGTGAAACACGATAGAAATAAATTCTTATTCCAATGTGGTGTAATATTTTTGGGTAGGGTCCAATGTGCCTAAAGAATATTCAATGGAATATAGAACTCAATTAATATGGTGTGATAATACTTCCCTAACTGTATACTTTTAATTATCACATATAATTTCTAGTGGTAAATCATAGAAATGTGGTTGGATTATTGGGGGTGATGTGAGACTCTATTTCAATTTATTTAAATAAAAATCATAGTTTTTAGCAAACCAAAAAAAATAATATTTGAGTAATCGGGTTAGGTTGAGTATAATATTGATAAAGTATTGAATGAAATGAAAATAAAATCATTCATAACCTAGGAAATACTATGAAACCTACAAATTTATAGGGAATGTTGGGATGTAAATAAAATCATCCATTGATTTAAATACTTGGATACCACCCCTATAAATTACATGATCAAGTATTATCTATTTTTTTTACCTTGAAATGAGATTTATTGTAATTTAATACAATATGTTTTTCAATAAAATGATGAAGTAAGACACCTTGACTACACAAACACTCATCAAAAGAGAAATCATAGATATTTAAATAATCTATGAATAATTCCATGGAATATTATGTATATTCCAAAAATAATAATCATGCTTCACTAGAAAGTTCATAGATCATTTCAAATACCAAATTGAATCCAATTATATGAAAATGTGTAAAAAGGGGAAAGTGAAGGTATTATTTTCCCGATTTTCAAGGACAATATGGATCTAAAAATATATAGAATACTTATTTTGGAATTAGTAGTGGAACATACCCCACTAACCACTCTAAAAAATATCAATGAAAAAAATTGGAAGTGGTATTTTCTAGTGTACCAGTTTAGTTAGTGATAGTCTATATAGGCATGCCCACTATTCTTCAAAGGGGTTCATACTCATTAATTATTTTCATATTTTATTATATTAAGAATAGTTTTCTTCAAAACTACCTTCACTAGAAAGATTAATTCCCTATTAGATATATGGATAATGATTTAGTCATCTAATATTTATATTAACTCTTTTTTAATGACATCATGGATTTTTGGGTTTCGTGGGCATGCTTCCCGCTTCACTGGCTTACCCTCATCATTTAATATTATATGATGCATGAAAATTTATGGGGTAAAGTATAAAATTTAATCAAGTAACCATAAAAAAATTTGTTTATACTTCTCTAATAGTTCAAGCAATCTCATTTAATGTTCTAGAGGGACTGAATTGGAAATGATGATAGGAAAATTGTTTCTATTCTCTAGTTATAAATATTTTAAATTTTGAGGTAGTGGTTTATGTTCCAATTCTATTGTGATTGTGGATTGATAATAATGAATGAGAAAGTGACTATCACCTGATCTCATTTAACTAATCAACGGTAAAACCCTAGATGAGGAGTAATCTTTTACGAGTTAGGCAGAATCATTGAGGGCCATTACGTCCTCAGTACATAAGAAATCATCAAGTAATAAAAAAGCATTTTATTTTTCTAGAACTTTACAACATTAAACACATGAATCATTATTTTTCATGTCAATTAATTATGAAAACTTATAAATGGGGTCAAAGGAGGAAGAGAGGTTCCCATGTGGGTAAATAGTACACAAATAAAATTAACTGAATGACGGAATACTATTATAAGGGGTAATTCATGGAATAAAGGATGTTAAAGTGTAAACTTCCACCACTAAACTCAATATAAAATACACCATTGTGTAAATTAATTATGGTTTGTGAGGTTTTATAGTAATTTATCCCCAATATAATTAGGGCATGTTCATTCATCCTGTTAGTTTTTATTTTAAGAACATTAAATTAGTATAAAAAATTAGTTTTTAACCCTCATAAGAACATCCTCTATCACACTGATAGGGTGTGTTGTAATATGGTTTTCTAATTGAACAAATATTCTTGTAGACTTCATATCACAAACCTATGATGAACAAAAAATGGATTGAGGTATCAAATTTATAGAGGAATCCAAAATAAACAATGGAATTAGAAAAATTGACCTTCTATATGGAATTGAGAATGTTATAGGATCCTTTCATTAGGTAGTAAGTGATGGTTGGATCATTAATGATATGCTCCTCACTAAGATCATATTTTCATTTCCTAAAACTTACCTTTGGTTTGTACACATCTCCTTTGGTAACATGGAATATCATGGAATTTTAGGTGGAACTGAGAACATAAGTTCACAGAGAAGTGGGTGGATCTGTGGACTTTATCTATTTTATTTACATTTATTATTTATTATGAAATCAAACTCCATCATTTATTAGAGTGCCTCACTAAAATACTCACACACAATGGGGAAATGATTAAAAGATAAATTTTATGTACAAGGTTCACCTATTAAAATAATAAAGTTAGTCCTTGGTGTGTTTTGTATTCCTCTGATTTCATATGATCCAATAGAATCAACAGCATGGATAGAAAGAGCACGGTATATCCAAAACTATTTATATAAGAATAATAAAAAATGTTGTCTCCTAAAAATTATCTAAAAAATGCAATGATGTATTTTATTATTGGGGTAGGGATTATCATTTGGCTATGATGATTATATCATAACAATATAAAGTGCCCTTTTACTTCTTCTTCACTATAGAACATGTGTGAATTGGTTGACTTCTTCTTCACCATAGGTCACTATTTTGGTTATTACATACATAAACTATCATTCTATTTCCATTATTTTTCTTATACTTTCACTACTTGCATATAATATCTTCATCTTATCACCTTCTATTATTCTTATTCTATTTCACTGTGAAAACCTCATGACACAACACACTACCTTCCATGCTATTCTATTTTGATATTTTATATATAATCATAAGAAACTAAATTATCTCTCTATAAAATAATCATTTTGATTGTTATTTTATTCCTTAATATAATATTTATGTATGATAAATTATAAAGAAACAAAATCTATTCTAATTCTCCATGAAAAAAATCCTAAATTTTATCCCACACAATCAGTTTTAAATATCATTTAAGTTCGAATTTGAAATTAAAATTCAAATGAATAAATTCTATGTAAACCTTTATCAACTTATTATTATTATTAATTCTTATTTCTCTTTCTTTTCCAAATTAAAATCTAGGATACCATGAAACAATAGGGATATTTTAGTGCGACCAAGCATATATTTTGTAACTACTCTTATTTGCTTCACAACACCTCTATTCATTATGATGTGAAGCTTATTCTTATTTTTCATAAATCAAAAATACCATTTTGTGATGTTTAAATCATGAACAAACAGATCTATAATTTTCTGAAATAATTTCATCATTTGAAATATTAAATATATAATTTTTCATATTTATATACTTTGGTTTTTTAGAATTCATTAAATACCTAACTCTTACAAAGTTAGGTGATGACATTTTTGAATCCACACTTTACTTTTCTGAAGTAGTTTTTTGCTATTCTGAAGTAGGGAGTTACTCTTTTGAACTCTAATATAACTCTTCTGAAGTGATATATTACTCTTTATAAGTTATAAAGACTCTTCTAAAGTCATGGAGTTACTCTTTCTAAGTGCTACTATAATTTTAAAAACTCTGAGTTACTCTTATGGAGTGGTAAAATTACTCTTCCAAATTCCATTTTTAGATTTCAAATATATGGATTAAGTCTTATAATGCAACTATTTTCCCCTTCAAGATATAAGAATTTTCTATTTTTTAATATCTCCAATACTAGAATGACTCTTATAAACTTTGGACTTAGTAAAATACCATCTTCCAATTCAAAAATTATAGGATACTTGTAGACTTATTATAAACTCCTCCAGACATATAAATATCCTTCACCTAACATTTTATGATTTATTTTATTGTGAGTTTTAATATTATTTATGAATTTAAAACTAAATAAAACACAATAAACATATCCACAATAACACCTAAAATTCTTCTTTTCTAGATATTATACTAAATTCTAGAAGAATCTTATTATCTCAAAAATCTCCTTAAACACTCAAAAACGTTTAAATAAATCTTTAATTCAACATAACATTCTTGAAAGCATCAATTAATGGAATTCTAACCAACACTTTTTTTATTGCTTCCAATATTTCCTTTTCAAGTTCATTTTCTTTTGGTTTTCATGGTTTGGTGGACCTTTTAAGGAATAGAATGGGAATGGTTAGGCTATGTAGTTCATCAAAGGATACTCTATTTTCATTTTGGGGGATTCTCCCAGGAATATTATTTTCCTCATTTGGATCTTTAGGGATGGTTGTAATAGTGGTTCCCTTGGGATGGGAGGAATGTAATGGAGTGGACATTTTGATTTTATATTTTTCACCAATTTGAGGTTAGGTGGACATGAAATTAATTTTTCTTGAAAAATACTTCATATCCTCTCAAAATGTAATAATAATAGATGAAGTCATTATAATATTAAAATATAAAGGGGGGGAAATTCTTAAATATTAAGAACCTTTTAGAATACTTTGTAAAATCTATATACACTATGAAATAATTTTTGTGTGTGCTCTTAATGTCAATGATGTATTATCCTCTATGAATCATGTTTAAAATGTGGTTATTCACTTGAATAAGATCATGTCATGTACAAAACCCAAAAAAGTGGTTAGAATGAAAATTTATATATAAATTTGAATATATAAATATAAATAAACAAATATTGATAGAATTTACACATTTCATATAAAAAACACTCTCTAAAATTGTATAACTCTACAGAAAAATCATCAAAATTTGAATTCACTAATTCAACACATAAAATTAATTATGTTTTTAAAGTTGATATATAGTAAATTTCAAAAACTAGTTTATCTCATGAAGAGAATTGAACTTTTTAGAGTGAGTGTTTTATATAATTCTTACAAAAATAAAATATAAAAATTGGTGTTTTATGATATTTCAGAAATAGAAATGAATTAAGTTCAATAAATAAAATTGATTTGTAAAATTAATTAGAGTTTGTGATAAATATGATAAAGTTATCATAAATAGTTTGTTTAAAAACTTATATAGTTCCTTATCCTTATACTATTATTAGGTTTTGGTATAAATATTTGGTTGAGGGTTAACCAAGATCATGGTTATCCTCTATGCCTCTAAAATGATGCAAGTAAAAATAAACCTTGACCTAATAATATTATAGTCTAGTTAAAACCTATATGCATGTATGAAGGATTTACAGATAATAATGAAATATAAAATGTCAAGGAA
Organism: Viscum album; assembly: GCA_963277665.1. Lineage (NCBI taxonomy): Eukaryota > Viridiplantae > Streptophyta > Magnoliopsida > Santalales > Viscaceae > Viscum > Viscum album. The sequence goes on along the minus strand of OY728125.1, from coordinate 113,071,890 downwards.
AGATGATTGGTATTTTATTTTCCAATTGGAACAACAAAAATCACACACTTAAAATTGAAAATGGATCAGTAATGAAATAAAAATTGTTTCACCCAACTCCATCAAATATTGAATTAAAATAATATTTAATAAGTCAATATACACCTAAAATCACTATTTCAAACCACAAAATACACTAAAATAGTAAAATATTATGTGTTAAAACTCCCTCTCCAAGTGGGTAACTCCTTCATAATGATCATCCACTGTTTATCTCACAATGATAGGGGGAACTTTGTATATAAATTTCTCTTCATCATTCCTCTCCCTATGAGGATAAGGAGCTCTATAATGTCAAATATGATAATAGGAACCATATAACTTCAAAAAATGATAAAAATTCACACCCTTGTTAGAAATTATAGATAAGGTGTCTAGAGATCCAATTTATAGGCAATGGTAGGTAGTGGCCTTTTCACATAGATTTCACAATACCTCATTAGCTCAATTTTTGGAAAGTAAAATACCTTATATAGAATTTTAAAAAACTAAAGCATTCTTGGAAAACCTATTAACTGTAACTTTTTTAAAATCCTCTGTCCAATAAAGTTATGGAATGGGATATATTGTCAAAATACACATATTAATTCTTAAATTTGATACTTTTTTGTTTTCTGAATATATCTCTTCATTTGGGATCATAAATTAATGAATTTGGATTATTTATATTCTATAAAATTGTATCCCACACAATAGGTGATGTTTAAACCAAAATTAAAGAAAATTAATTAGTCATAATTTTCATTATATGAAAATCACTGCAAATGAATATTTGGACTTCCATACAGTTTAGCCCATTTTAGTTCAAATTCATCTTGGGCTCTATAAACCACCTCTACCTACACTGAGAAAAATGAAAAAAGTGAAAATTCACTTTTTAATAGTATATAAAATTAATTTATTAAATCAAATTATAATTAAAATTGATTTTTAAATTGGTAAATTATAATAAAAAAATAGTTTTACAATATGTTATAAGGTTGTAACATCTCATTACTCTTTTGAAAGGTACGTTTCAAAACTTTTTGTGGTTTTCCTTTTTCGTTGTCTGGGTATAACCAAGTAGGAATAAAGAGGATACCTATAATGGTGAAGTCATAGATTTGTTGAATTCATAGCATACAAAACTACAAGTTCTGCTATCTTCGTGGGATTTACACACCGTGTAACAAGGTTACCTAACGTGTGAATTCTAATGATAATAAAATATTATTTTAATAAGAGGTGGTGGGTTTTTCATTGAGTTTTGTATTTTTTAATTAGAATACATGTAATTTTATTAATTTCATGTAAATTCTCAAGGGTTATTTTGAAATGGGTAGCCCAGTTGAAATTTTATTTGGTTGTTCCTCTAAGATTCCATGCTCTTGACCTTGAGCCTTATCCAGGTGATTTTTGGAGCCTCCAACCCCACCAGGTCCTTTTGTTCAGTGATTGATCATTGTTGCAATTGTGGTGTAAATTTCTGGGTGAGAATTCTCTTTGTCTCTGCATATCTACTATTTTCCTCCAAGGGGTTTGTTAGATCATCTTGGAATTGATGAATCTAAAATCTATTTTGTTGTTGAATCTTGGTTCTAGGACGATTTCTTAGATCTTTTGGACCTTGGTTCTTGTTGGTAGGTTTTATTATGGGCATTTTGGTTCCGTGTGAAAGGTAGGTGGTTTAATTATTATGGATGAATTTAATTTAACCTAAATGGATTGATTTAATTTCAATTGTTTTATTTAAATTCATTTTCTAAAAAAATTCTATTGGTTTAATTGAAAACCAATTCCATTGAATTTGGGATTTGGTTTTGGCATTAAATCTGGAAAAAACCTAAACTCCAGTGAATTGGTGCGTGTTTGAGGAATCGATGGAAATTGGTGAAATTAAATTTATTTAATTTAAATTGTGAAATTGATTTGATGGAAAATTTTGGAAATTAATTTGATGAAATTGATTCCAATGTTTATTTGATAAATAATAGCTTAAAATGTATTTGATATAAACCTTTGGGATATATCTTGGAAAAAGGAATGTTTTTTATTAAAAATCCATGTGTTGGTTTTGGAATGGAAATTAGAATATTTAAAATGGATATTGGTAGGAATTGTATTTTTAAAAAATATAAACTAAATTTCTCATCACTATTTTTGTACTAGAGAATATGAAATCCTTAGGTAGTTAGTGAGTTATTAGGGAAAACACATTAGGGTGGGAATTCCCTATCACTGGATTGATACTTTATAACTTTAACATAAAATGTTTGGAAGATATTATCCCCAATGGGATGGTGGTTAGTCTTCTTTTTTCAATGTTAGAGTGACATGTGTGAACATTGTCCTTTTCACTATATAATTTTGTGAGGATCCCTATAGCATGGAACTATTGTACCTTTTAGAACATGACCATGTTTCTCAGTTGTTTGTATTTTAAATGAATATATTCCAATTCCTATGAACTGTTTTACATTCCTTTTGATTTATATAAATTGTTTTCTATAAAAAATTTATTCAATCCATTGAATAAAGTATTTCCATCAATTAAAATGTATTTAATATTTTGAAATGTAAATCATTATATGTTTAAATATTATTTTCAAATGAAAAATATATTTATTTGAAAATTAGAAAGATATTTATTTGGATAATTAAATGTTTTTATTTATTATGGAATTCTTAGTGAGACCCAACTGGACTTTTATCTCACACCCCACCTGTGACTTTGGGGTATTTTAGATTGTCTCCTTCCAAGTTCAAGCAATGGTAAAGCACCAGTAAAAGGTGGTTATAACTATTGATTTGTGGACTTGGAGATTTTTTTCATTTGGGACTTGGGTTATAAATTAAGTTTTCTATTACTTTGTGATATTACTTTAGGTTATTTTATACCAATTTGACTACTGGTACACTTCGCCCAGTGGATTTTTTCTGATATGCATACTATCTTGTTATATTACTTCTATAATTTTTGTGGAACTATTGTTCTCACTCTCATTTTTTATGAATCCAAGTGATAGTTGTTGACCCATGGGGATCAGGAACACCCTTCAAGCTATTTCAAAACTAACTTAGTTATTGAGTTACCATGGTACCCGGGTTGGTTCATGAAAAAGTGGTATCAGAGCTCTAGGTTGAGCTTTTTTTCTTGAATTCAGAATGCCTTTTTGTATTATTTTCAGGACATAAGAGGTAGTTGTGATTGAGTTCCTATAAATATCTCACTCAAATTGAACCTTAAGTCACCAGGGGTAGTTTGGGAAAGATTCTTTTAAGTTTAGTTATAATTTTTTCCATGATTTTCATTTGGATAGATTGAAATCCAAATATTTTTATTTATCTATTCAGATTATTGTTTCCTTGATTCTCTCTTTGAGTGTTATCTGATGTCTTACTTGTTATCTAATGATGTTTTCTAGTATCATTTCTCTGATAAGATGTGTTAATCTGACCTAGGGAGAAGATTTTGTTGAACCTTAGTGAGTGAATCCTCTTGTGGACATGAGTTTATTTGAGGTGATTGTGATTACTGTCCAAGCTCTAGGATGTGCACCACCACCAGTTCCCATTCAGGATATAGTTATGAAACCTCAAAGGGGTGATATTTGGAATCATTCTTAAGAGTTACATTTATATAATCCACCAGTGTTCAAGAGATCAAATGATCCTCAAGAGGATATACAATGGTTGAGAAGGATCGAGTGTTTGTCTGGGTTCTCAGAGACACCTGACAAAATCAAGCTGAAGTACACCACCTTCATACTAGAAGAACCATGTAGTAGATGGTGGTACATGATGATGATGGAAAAGAAACGTGAGGTCTTAGAGTGTAAAGAATTAAAATATATTTTCACTAACTAGTTCTATCCAGATTTGATGATGTTAGCCAAGGCTACTGAGTTTTTCAAACATGAGTAGGCTGACAAGATTGTGACAAAGTATGTGAATCATTTTACAAATCTAGTGTAGTTTTCACCTAAGATAGTATCAAATGAGAATATTAACACTCTTATATTCGAGTTAGGACTTTTATAGGATATTTTTTATTAGGTTTTATTACTGAATCATCTATCTTGTGATGATGTTCTGGATAGAGCACTACTAGTCAAAATAGACCTGGTTGGAAATTTGGGGTTATCGAGAGTTTCTTTCTCTCCCAGTGGTAGAATGGGTTATTTTAAATTAAAGTGGAAGAATGATGATTCTAATGGTGGTTCTTGTTATCAAGGTCATTAAAAACCTCCTACAATGCCTGAAATATGTCCTGTGATTTTCTACCAGTGTAGAAATCTAAGGAATTCAACATGGTTTTTTACTGAGGAACCCAATAATTATAGCTCCTATATATGTTAAGGTTACTTCCAAATGTTCATCCATATATTTTCCACTCTGAGTAGTGTCATGGGAACATTATTTCTTTCTAAAACTATAGGTAAATCTGATGCTCTGAGTACCAAAGGGTTCCAACCATAAGCATCCGGACGAAGATTCGTCACGTAGTGGAAGAGTCTCCAAAGGAATCAGATACAGGTCCATAAACTGTGACAAGTACCATACTATAGCTTCATAATTATGGAAAACATTATTTTATACTGGTTTATCTCATTCATTTATGTTAACCTATATTTTAAATATTTTAAATATTTATATAGAGATTTTATCTTGTGAAATGGATATTATTACACCCCCTAGTATGAAGAGAGAGTAGGGTCTCCATAGTCACTCTTGTTTATTATCTCTATCAGATGTCATGCTTACTTGTAGTTTTCTAGTTCTCAACATGAAACAAATTAAAATTATATCCAAGATGGATTGAACTAACACCTATAAAGCTTGGATTTATTTTTATCTTCAATGGGTCTCCTTTACTAAACCTGATGGTGTGTGTCCTATCTTACAAGGAGAATGGGACCCTAGGTTGATCAGAACTAGACCTTATTATCTAGAGCTGGGGAAAGTGATATTGGTGTTTTATTTTGATCTAGAGTAGGAATCTTTGAGTGGTGATCTTTATACAGTGATCTTTGAGTTTCTCAACACATTTCCTTCTAACTTCTCTGGTTTTCCACTGGTAAGGGGGTAGAGTTTTCTATTGTCTTAGTTCCAAGTAATCAACTGGTCTTAGTTTCCTATTATTGCATGGATATAGCTGAACTAAAAGAGACAAAGACTCTATTGGATGATATTATAGATATGGGATTTATAAACTTGAGTGTGCCACCTTGGGCGGTGCTGATTATGTTTTCTAAGAAGGATGACGGTCCACTTCACCTTTGTGTTGATTACCGAAAGCTCAATCGAGTGTTGATAAAGAATAAGTATCTATTTTACAAGGATAGATGATTTGTTTGATCAAATAAAAGGGGTAAATTTTTCCTAAAATATTTATCTTTGATCTGGTTACCACCAGTTGAGGATAAAAGAATCTAAAATTTATAAAACCGCCTTTCAGAGTAGGTATGATCATTATGAGTATATTTTTATTCCCTTTTGTCTAAACAATTCTCCTTTAGTATTTATTTATTTGATGAATAATATTTTCCCAGAGTATCTTTCTACCTTTGTTATATTCTTTGTGAATGGTATACTCATTTACGTGAAGTCTAAGGAGGATCATGTGCATTATATAAGAACAGTTTTTTGTTTGCCGAGAAATCACTAACTTTATGACAAGATTTCAAAATTTTATTTTTGGATTCAGTATGTGATGTTCTAAGGATATTTGGTGTCAGAGCAAGGAATATCATTTGATCCTGATAAGGTTAAGGCTGTTATGACTTGGGAGAAACCACAAAATTTATTCAAAATTTAGAACTTATTGGGATTAGCTAGATATTATTTTTAGACTATGAATGACTTCTCAAAGTTGGATTCTCTGATGACTGCACTAACTCAGAAGTAAGTAAAGTTTTCTTGGGATGAGAAATGTTAGAATTATTTTTTTGTGTTGAAATGTATCTTGACTATAGCATTGTTTTTTACTCTTTCAGAGGATAGACATGACTATGTGGTCTTTTGTGATGCATAAGGTTTAGGTTTAGGTTGTGTTCTTATGCAAGGTGATCAGCTTGTTTCTTATGGATCCCATCAACTTAGGCCACATTAGAAGAATTATCTAACCGATAAACTAGAAATTGCTATTTTGATTCACTCTCTTAATAGTTGGTGTAATTAACTTTAAGGAGAAAGGTTTTCCATGTTTTCATACCACGCGATCTTGAGTTATATCTTCTATCAAAAATATTTAAATTTCTTGAATAGGTGTTGGGTGGAATACCTACAGTCGTTTGATTTCAACATCGCTTATACCCTGGGGAAATGGAATGTCATTGCAGATGCTCGGAGCAAGAAACTTCCAACCCATGGAGTGAAGGAATCATCTAAAGAGCTGAACATGATGGCTCTCTTTTCACAGTTTCATATCAGAGTCCAGGAATCATGGTTTGAGGTTTCTTTATCTAGTGTTAAGTTGACATCCAATCATCTCAAGATGATTCTTCAAGATAAACATCTTGATGATGAGTTCCATAGAATTAGATACTCTTTTATGGTGGGGAGACCATGTTTGATTGGTTGTTCTCGAAAGAGTTTATTCTAAGATTTATGAACCGTTTTACAGTACCATATTCGATAAAGAAATTTGTAATGGGGGATTTTCATAGTCCCAATGGGAGGTACATTCAGAATCCCCAAAGATGCTCTATGACATGAGGTGGTAGTTCTGGTGGCCATGTATGAGATGGTAGATTTTTGAGTTTGTCTCTTTTTCTTATACATGCCAACTGGTTAAGGTCGAAAACAATAAACCTTCAGGTCTGCTTCATCCACATCTAGTCCCTACTTGGAAGTGGGATAAGATATCTATGGACTTTGTGTTTGGGTTGCCATGTACCCAGAGAAAGAAGAATGTGATATGGGTTGTGATGGATAGTCTGACTAAATTAGCACACATTATACCCATTTGTGATATAACTAAAGTTTAGGGGTTGCGAAATATCTACATGAAATAAATTTCCCATCTATAAGGAGTTCCATTTGCTATATTTTCTAATAATGATCCTCTGTTCACTTATCTTTTTTGGAAAGGCATTCAAGAGGCACTGAGATATCAGGTTTGATTGATCATGACATACCATCCGAAGTATGATGGAAAGTTAGAAAAAGATATATATATTATTAAGTATATTCTACGTGTTTGTGTTCTCGGCATTGGTAGAGCTTGGTATGATCACTTGGGGATGGTTATGTTTTCTTATGACAATAGATACCAATCTGTGATCGAAATGGATCCTTTTGAGGCCATGTATAGTCGGCCTTATAGATCCCCATTGTGTTGGTCAGAGATTGGGTAGAGTTCCTTTTTTGGACCATATTTTGTTCAAGATATGATAGAAAATATTTAGTTGTTTCATTAGAAAATTGTGATGGAATAGAGTCGATATAATATTTATGTTGATCGCCATTATAGATTGTTGTAATTCTCAGTTAGTGACTAGGTGTTCTTAAAAGATTCACCTCAGTTGGGTCATCAATGGATTGAGAGTAATGGGAAACTTAATCTAAATTTTTTGGTACCTTTTGATGTTATTGAAAAGGTAGGAAAATTTTCTTATAGTTTATCACTACCTTTGCAACTGATGTCAATAAATAACGTGTTCCATGAATCTTAGATTTGTATGTATCTATCTAATCCATCTCATGTTTTGAGCTAGAGTGACATGTGCCTGTCATGGGGTGTGACAAAAACAAATATTTACTAAGTTAAAAATGTATTAAAGTAGGTAACCAAGGTTTTCTCCATAGATTAGTGCACAAAAATCACGTTTTTACTTAAAATTGAGAAATAATTAGAGGTTGTTTTTTAAATGTTTTGAGCTTCAAAAAGAAAGAAGGCAATTAAAATTAAAGTTTCAACACATGTGTATGAAGAGATTGCTGGGTTCAGGGTAGTATCACCTTTTAAAATGTCAACATTGTTATAAAAATCATTTATCTTGTCTTCTTATTGAATGACAATTGAAATACTCCTCGATCAAGTTATCAATCACCCTTGGTTGAAGGAAGAAATGTGAACCACTTATATGTGCATGGAAATTACTAAACCATTACCAAATAAATATGTCATGTCCCCATTAATAATATTCTCCCCTTAGAAATCTATAATAAGTTAACTTATTCCACACACATTCCAATGATCTCTAGACACTCACCACCTAACATGATCTGCTCCATCAAGATAAACAGCACTAGGCGGAGGGAGTTTAAAGTTTTTCAACCAAAGATATAAAAAATTTACGAAACCAAAACAAAAAATAACCTAGAATTAAGATAATTGAAAATAACTGAAAATATAAACCATTAAATATAAAAATAGAGTTCCAAATTAAATCACAAGAGTCTGACATTAAAAAATTGAAACCTCCCTTCCCCGGTCACTCAAAGGTTTTACCCCTTGATGTGAAGGGTAAGAGAGTTGAAAGGGGAAGAATAGAGCATAATTAAACTAATAAAAAAGAAAAGAGAAAATAAAAATATCTTGAAGGTTACAATCCTCCAGAATATTCCCTCCTCCACCTCCTTCAACACCCTTGAATGGAAGTGCAAACTCATATATATAGGGTTGCGATGAGGAAAAATTTCCCACAAATTCATTCCACGGAAATTTTGAGTTTGATTAGAATAATAAATAGAAAAATATCAATAATTTTTATTAATACAAGTTCTTACCCTATATATGTTTCTTTCACCCATAAAATCTCAGCTTATTTGGACAAGAGTAAATAATGTTATGCTCAAATTAATGAAGACTATGTTTTTTACCTAAAGAGACTGCTCAACTTCCTACACTTTGGTTCATGAAATGGATGAATTAATGATAGAAATTATCAATGAAATTTGTTCTGAAAATGAGGCATGGAGTTATCTTTCTAATAAATCTAGAATCACTTCATTTAAATTTCTCTATACTGAGATAAACTTCACTTACTAACATGGGGTCCATTCTGTAGGCCAGAAAATGTTTTCCACTTGATTGATATTCCTGGGCCACTGTGTGTGGAATTAGATATAGGTCCAGAAGGTTGACCCCCACAAAAAAAGGAATCCTAAAAAAATGAATCACTTAAATTAGATAAAAGTTTTAGAATTTATGATCAACAAATAAAAGAAACAAAAAACTACTAAATTTCCATAATTAACCAATTTACGCATTTAAGCCTAAAAATCACCAAAAATACTAAAATGATGAAAATCATCTTAAATTGATTACTTTTATAGGATTAAATCATTAAAAAATATTATAAATAATGAAAATATTATCTTAATAAATTTCTCCACACTTAGCACTTGGACTCCTGGACAAGTAGAAATCAAATCAAATCCAATTCAAAACACATGCCCAAGAGATCCACCAATTCCACACCAAGAAATAAAAGATATCATGCCTAAAAAACCATTATTCTAATTTATTCATTTATATAACGCAATATTTTTCCTCTTTATTCAAACTCCCATGAACACAAGACACCTACCACACATGAAGTTTCTCTCATCTCACAAATATCAATTTTCAACAAGGATTTTCTCTTACAAACTCATTAAAGAATCACCATAAGCATGATAAGTTTCTAAATATCCTCTCGATGTGAGTTAAGGAAATGTGTTTCCCATGAGGACTTTCTAGGTTTGTTTTGTGGCTTTCTGTTGGTAGGATTTATTTGTTAGAAAAAATTATGAGGCTGAATAAGGAGGGTTTGGCTCTTTTTGAAGCAAAATTGCATGATTTTAATTTTCACTCAAGTACAGTCTCCTCCTCATTCCCCTTAGTAGAAAAGAAGAGCCATAATAATTTAAACTCATGTAAAGTTGAAACCATTAATAATTTAAGCCATAAAAATCAAACATAATTTTTTAAAGCCTCATATAGGCACAACCTTCTTTATCCATTGGAATTTCCTGAAAGGAACAACTTATCTTACCATTAAAGCTTTAAAAAAGGTAAAACTTCCAAAAATAAATCATATAAGAAAACTATGGAAGAATAATGGTGGAGGACCCTGGAAAACACAACTTCTCACCCCATGATTTATCTTGTGGATCAAACCCCTGGTGGAAGCCTAGTAATCCTCTATGTATAAACCTTCAAGGTTCTCAGGATTTATTAAAGACACCAATAGTTAAAGTCAAAAAGGAGTCCCAGTAATTATTGGAATTTAATGTGGTCTTGGGCTGTCGAAAGGGGTTTATGTTGGAAGATAAATCAAAATCATCCTATATTGGTTTTTCCAAGGAAAATCATGGCGTTAATTATGATTTCACACGATGAAAATCTTGACCCCCTCGAAACTAGTTGTCTTACCTTCACATCCTGTGTTAACATCACATATTGTAATTTTTTAAATTCATAAACTTTATTCACAACTCAAATCATCTATTTATATAACTAGAAGTTTTGTTTCATCTCAATTCCTTCATTTCGACCCTTGGAAGTATCCCATTGACATCCTTCCCTATGGGAAGCCTTCTTTTAGTGGAATAATTGATCAGTTTTGGATTTTTTTTCTCATTTTACATAAATTATTGTATCCTTCCACATATGAACAAAACAACAAATTCACAGGAAGTAATTAAAAAATAATTTACAAAAATAAAATTATTTATATATAAAAAATGTCTACATGAAATGTATATATAAAATCCCCCATACTTTAATTAAGACTTTTCCTCAAGGATGGAATCACAATATAATACAAAGAATGATCACCAAACCATGCATTAAAATTAATTCCAATAAAATAAGTTGATTTTATGGGGAATTAAATTTTTGAGCATCGAATAAGAAAATTCATCAATGAATCACTTTTTAAATAAAACAGTCAACCAATTATTTTACTTTTCTTATTTTAAAACAGCCAAACCCCATAATCCTTCTATGTTTATTTTAAAATTCATTTTTAATATGTACTCCATCCAAATTCTTCCTCAATTTGAATTCTTCTAATCATCATCATGGTAAAAATGTGAATATAGTTATATACGTAAATCAAAAACATGTCACTTTCCATAAGCTTTTAAGGAATATAGTATCTCCACAATATAATGGTGAAAATAAAAATTAATTATGAGGACTTTCAGTAAGGTTAAAATGTCTCTGAGGATTTAGGGAAGGTGGGAAATGGTGTGAAAAAAAAAACTGAAAAAAACTAGTTTGACTCTAAATCATGATGCATGATATAAAAAATAAGACTATTGGAAATCTCCCTTTACATATCTCATATCTCTCTTCCCCCTAAAAATATCATGGTGTCCTCATGATAAAATTCAGAAACATAAATGAATCCTCTTATCTTGATTTTTATTTCTTTTTTTTCAAAATTTTTTCTTAAGAAAAATCTCACATCAATCACCTAACCACATACTATCAAAATATCATTAGTTTGGTAATGGTTATTTTTTACCCTACTAAGACACAACCTAATTTTTCTATTAATTTTTTTTGTGATTAAGGTGAATAATAGAATATAATGAATAATATAATAGAATCTCATCAAATCAAAATGAACTCCCCCCAATAAATCTTTGCATTGTAGCACATCCCTATCCAGTATGGATAGCTTCTACCCCATGCTGTTTTTTTAAATGTTATTGAAATACTACAGTAGATTAGTAATGGATATAATAGGATTTTAGAATATATCATTTCCTAATAAATTTATTCATGGCTTCTTGCATGCTTAAAAATATCAATGTTTGGTTGGTCTAAGGATAAAGGGTTTAAAAAATTAAGATTACTCAATCATATTAAAATTGATTTTATTAAGTCAAATATTTGATAATATTCCAAGGAATTTCTATATGATAATGGGCATGAGACTCTCAAGAAATAAAATATTGAAATAAATAGGAAATAGTGGTCTAAAAATGTATCGAGAATGAGATGAATGGTTAGGAAAAATATTCATGGAAATATATATTAATAATTAAATAAATTAATAAAAATATCATAAATTCAAGGAAGGCCAATTCTCAAAAAAATCATTTAAAAAAATTTACATGCTCCCCTAAATCATGATTTTCTAAATCTAAAACCACATAATTATATCTACTAGTTATTTTCCCTATTATTCAAATTTATTGACAAAGAAATTTAAAACATTGAATGAAATTACCCTAAATAGTTTATATCTATTAGTTAAATTAATTAATGTAAGAATCAAGATAAACCTAAAATTGGAATTTCAAAGTTTAAAAAGATAAATGTGGGGAATAAAATTGAAAAATACATTACTAAAACACTTACTCCCCATTTAATGATATTTTGATGTAAGTTTCCCATGTTCTACCTATATTATATTTACGACATGAATTTGTCTCATAACATGTATTTTATTAAGTTAATGAAAAAAGTTAGTACTATATATTTTTTTCAGGACTCATACCAAGGTGCTAATGGTCGTAAAAAATAAAAATAATTAAGTGAAAGTATATGCCCATTTTCAATTAAATTTAAATGTTTTTGGAGATATCCTATGTGCCTAAAAATAAAAAAGTATACAATACTAAAAAAATTAGGTTGTCTCTCAAAAGATATTTTCTTTAATATCATTTTCTTTACATTTAATATTTAATATTAAATTCACAAGATAAATTATTGAAAATATTTTACCTGGTTAGGGTCTAAAAATGACCTCGGATGTGAAATGGTCACATAGGTAAGTCCTCTTCCTTTCTCTTTAAACATATTAACTCTACCTGTTGGTAGCACTTTATCAATCTCCATTGGTCCACTCCATGATTTCATCCTTAAACCAAAATAGCTTAACGGAAGGTTTTTTACCATCCATACTTATTTTCCATTTTCAACCTTTTTTGAATCACCTTCCCCTCCAGTATCTTTGGTCTTGGTCCTCAACTTATTTTTCTTCTTTTAGGCTCTTTTATATTGAATATACTCTTTTATGACAATAGTTTCCTCATGTACTTATTCAACATTGGAAATATATTTACCTTTGGGTATTTTCTCATATCCCAAATCATCATATTATCTCATATTTTAATTATTTATTTCCTGGTAGATATTGAAACTTAATTGCTCACTACTAAGCCTCAGATATAGTTATCTTCTTTTTTTGTCTATCAGTGATCACCCTGTAACTAAAATTTCCTTCCAAAAATGAGATGTGTACACTCTTATTCTATATATAGCACTAATAATAACACAAGGAAGTAGAATTCATCAACATTGATCAGAATTTCTTTAACCAATCCTCAGGGGAATTTGACTGTTGAGTCTACTGATTGAAGTGAAACTCTTGTGGGATCCATTCCTTCTAATCCCATTCTTTTGAAGGTGGTGTATAAAATTATATTAAATCTTACACATAAATCACATAACACTTTTCTAAATTTATTGTCTCAAATTAATATAGGAATTGAGACACTACCTGGGTATTGTTGCTTCTTTGGTGGGTCCTTCGAAATAACCACCAAATACTCCCGTGTGAGTGGTATGGTGCTAATTTCAACTAGATTATACATATTGGTCGCCATATATTTTATGAATTTTATGTAGGTATATATGTCTATATATTCCTCTGAAAAGGAATATTAATACGCAATTTTTTAAATTTTTTAAAAAATTACCTTTTTTGATCAATTTTTCCATGTGTCGTTCATTTTGGAAAAGGTAGTCTTGGCTTATACTATAGTGGTTGTTCTTCATCTTGTTTATATTCATCTACTTTTTCATTACTCTTTTCCTGACCATAAATTTCATTTTCAAATTTTTTTTCTTTTTATCTATTTCTTGACTTAGGATGATCCTTGGTTAATTTTCCACTTCATAGAGAAATGAATTTTAACTCTACCAATGTGTGTACTTCCAAGAATCTTGTAAGTATTCATCTTAGTCTCTAACTGATTTTCTTATAATTTTGACCTACATGGAATTAATGGTTATGAAGTGAATCCTTATGATCCATTAAGTAATGATTTATCTCCATTATTGATGTACATTGATTTTTTGAATATTTCATCAGTTCTTTGATGTTAGTTCTCATGGTAGTCATGAAGTAGCCATAGAATCCTATAGCGTGTGTACTTGGATCGAGAGTGATAGTCCTTACTATGCTAGAAAACCTGGTGCCCTCTTCTAGTAACCTTTCCCTTGTTGTTGTGGATATCAACTTTAAAAATAAATTTTATAGTCATATTCAGTGTAAAGAAATTATTCTAAGTACATACATGGGGGTTGTTGTTGCTGGTCCATCATGTTATCCACCTTTATTGTCTGTGATTCCATTCACACCACTATCTAGCTATTGTTTCTGATTATGTGCATGGATTTTCATATGTGCCTTTATTCTACCATTTAATGTAATTTCTTTACATCTCATCCAGAAGATTATATATTTCCTCTATCTATTTCTTTATTAATGATCCTCCGGTTTTAGCATAAAAATTAATATGTCTTCCTATGAAAAAAACCTTATAAAACATTTTTATTCATATCAAAATTTCTATTCCACAATGAGGTAATTTCTAAATTATATATTTTTAATGTTCCCAAGTAGGGAATAGATATTCATATCCAAACTAATTTAAATTTGAAATACCCACTCTAATACTCATTGACTTATAATGTTGGAAGATATGGGTGAGAAAGTATCTTGTCAGCTCATCCCATGTAGTCATGTAATACACTGGTAACCTCTTAATCCATTATCATGATCAGTCTCATAAAGAAAGTTGGAATATTTAAATCTTTTCTTCATCAATGGACATGTTTGAGAAATGTAAGGCGTCACCGAGATCAAGGAATATCCCTAGGTGCATGTTTGGGTCTTCATGATTGAGTACATAAAAGTGTACCACATTTGAAATAATTGGAATGATCGCTGCTTTAATCTCTGTGTGTAGCGGTGACTAGCAGCATGATTATTCATGGTTGAGCACCAATGTTTGAAGCACTTTTGTATTCTACCAATAGTCATAATATAGAATCACTTGGTTGAACTCCTCTTGGGGGAAGATTTTGATTTTTCTATATGCTATCCATGGTTTAAAATATTTGTTTTTCTTCATCTCTATTCTAGTTCAAGACTGAACTCAATAATTTCCTTTCCTTTTTCTCGAGTGTAGTGGGTGTGTATAAAAATCATAAATTTTAAAAATTTAACATGAAACACCCATATTAAAATAAAAAATCAATAAAAAAGTTACAATTTAAAAACCTGAAAGCTAAATTGCAAACATCCCCTCGAACGGTGCTAGTTTTGATCACCCATTGGGAACTATTAATTCACTATGAGTCTAATAAAAATAAAAAATTTATAAAACTTAGACAAGTGGGGTAAATTAATTAAAATATAGATAGAAAGGATTCAATTTTGAACCCATGAGATAGTGAAATTATTTTTTTATTTTAAGAAAGGGTAAAGAATCGGATTTGGGTTTGAAGGTAGTTTGGCATAATGAGGGAGAAGAAAATGAAGTAGGTTTTGGTTTAAAAAATAAATTGATAAGTGTGTCATGATTTTATAGATTTTAGGTTTTAGGTGAAATTGGGTATAAATATTGAAGGGTTGTTCAGTATTGGTGTTATAGTTGGTATGAGGAGGATCCGATGGTCAGGGTATCCCATTCTTAGTAAAAAAATACCATATTTCCCATTGTTTGGTATTTTAGGGTTTTAATGTACTAATATTTTCTTGATACTGTATTTAAATGTAGTTTCCCTAGATTAACCAATGGTCATGCTATGGTCTATGTAAACTTGTTATGAAATTAAGTTTTTTTTCATATTCATCAATCAGTGGTCATTATTAAAGAATATAAAGTGATTGGAATTTATTATTGAAATTGTGGCAACCCTATTACATGAATGAAATAAAGGATTAAATCCAATTCACCTTCCCCCTTTGACTACATCACCATATAATGTGGAGGTATATCACCCTTAATCATAGTGGTAAGGTATTAAGGGGGAATAAGAAAATAAAAACATATCACTATTGAAAATTAGAGAAGAAGAATGGTGGAGGACATTGCACAACACAACTACTTACCCCAAGATTTGGTCTCTGGTCAATCCCCTAGTGGCAGCACAATAACCCTCTATTTATAAAATTTAAAGGTTCTTGGTTTTCATTAAATTCACTAGTAAATATTTTTTTTAAGTGATTTTCGATTATCCTTGTTTTTTAATGATGGTCTTGAACTGTCCAAATAGATCTATTTGGAAAGATATATAAAAATCATCCAAAACTGAGCATTCTAGGGAAAAGTCGTTGCTTGACTTATGATGTCCCACCCGAAAATTTCAACCAACCCTTTGAACTGGTTTTATTAACATAAATTCTTATGTTCACTTCACATATCACACTCGTTTCGTGTCTTAAACATGATATATGAATTGAACCCTGTATGTTTCCTTCACCGGGAGCTCCGTTTTAACTCAGTTCTTTAGTTTTGACCACCAGAAGTATCCTATTTAAATCATTTACTATAGGAATCATTATTTTAGTGGAATAATTTATTCCTTTCGGCTCATTTTTCTTATTTTCCAAAAATTATTTTATCCTACCACATATGTACAAAACCTTAAACATACAGGCAAGAATTAACAATTAATTTACCAAAATCAATGTATTTATATAGAAAAAATGTGTACATGAAATGTAAGTATCAAAAGTAAAATGATTTATCATTTACAAAAAATAATCATTTTATTAATATAATATTTATTTTATTAATAAACCATTTTTAACCATCCATGAAAAAGGGCTATGAAGAATTGTACATGTAGTGCATGGAGATGGTAGTCAGCACATACACATTTTTTTTTTGAAAAGTAACCATACTTTTTTAATAAAAGAAAACAGTCAGCACATACACATGATAATGTTTTTATTTCTAGAATGGTTTTGGAGGAAGGCATAAAAGGGATATTCCATTAGTATAATAACATATCATCATATCATTAATATTGATTTTAGTATACTATCATTGATATAATATATTAGAGGATGAATAATAAATAAATAATAAGAAAGGAAGGTTAAGAAAAATATGACACCCACATTGAGACCTTGGACTTCCTCTTGATGAAAAACATAGATTTGATGAACTTAGGCCAATATTTCTTGACTTGGGGAATTAGGAAGTGCAAAGGATGCCAATAATATAAAATTTGGGAATGTTTTCAAGGAAATTTAGAAATAGTAGTAGAGTATTGAAATGTTAGGAGCGATCCAACTTTTATAAGTGGGGTAGAGGGTCATTCCCATGGATAATTATGGTGAGGGGTAAGAATGGAATGATTGAAAGTTAGGTGAGTTAGGTGAGGGAAGGTTGTTAATAAATGTGGATATGAATTCCCAACCTAAAAAATGGTTTCTATATGTTTTAAAGGTCAATTAAACTTAGGAAAATTCAATCCACTTTAGATTAGTCATCTTAACACTACTTCGTCTTAATTAAATATTAATCATGGAAATATATTTATCAAAAAATATATATATATGTGGACACATACTAACAAATATCAATTTTATGAATCAAAATTTGGCCTCAATTTAATCTAATTCAATTTATAATTATTGTAAAATTTACTTTTAAATTAAAATATATAATATTATTTAAAATAACTTTTATAAATTATTTAATTATTTATTCCACCTTGAGATTCAATATTAGGGAAATGTTGGGTTTTAAGTATATGGAGGGTTATATTTTGGGATAAAATGTTCCTCATTATTAATAATATTAAAACCCTTAAAAATTTTGAAAATTGTTTTTTTAGATTTTATTTCAAGTTACAATTGGTGAAATTTTTTCTTAAGATTGAAGGTTTTCGTACCTATTTAAGGAGGTTAATTTCTATTACTCCATGGATTCAATGGAGTGAATAATTTTATTTCTCTCTTTAAATAACTTTATTTTGATAAATATTTGGTTCATGTGTTACAATTATCATTAGCTTTGGAATTTATAAATCAAATTAAGATTTTCTGATATGAATCAAAATGGGTTATGAAATGAAACTCCTAATCTTGGTTGAGCATTTTATTATTTATTATTTTAACTAACTGATGGGTTAATTATTTATTTTTTAAATTATTATTCTCAACCATCTATTTGGTTGTGTTTATTTAATCACTATTTAATTTTGTGTTTCACTTCACCTAAAGGTAAAGAAAATATGGAAAGTTTTAGTTAGATGAAAATTGAGGTATATTTAATTGTTTTAAAAAATTACAAATTCCATCATTTTTATAAATTAAGAAACATAATCTACATTAAAAATATTATATTTTAATAGGTAAGTCTCATTTCTAACTTGAGAGAGTCCATAGGGGGGAATATTTATGAAATTTAAAACTTTGTGGCACTTTATTTTTTCATGCTTGAGATTTATTCTTTTCCACTAAATTGGACTAATTTATTGCTTAAGGATACAAAATATTTTAGTGTGGGGGAATTTAATGTTCCATTAATTTGATTCATTTTTTCACATAAATTATATTAAAATATTTTTTTTGAAGTAAAAAATCTAATTTTATTACAAGATTATTCAAAGTTAACCATTTTATAATAAATTGTAGTTTTTTTTAATATTTTTACAAAATTTCAGTGTTTTGGTAATGAAATGGTAGACTGATCCCAAATTTAATTTTCTAATATTTTATGATCAAATATATTATTATTTTTTAAAATTTTAATTTAAAATTAATTTTTTTGTTTTATAGGTGTTTTAATTTTTGAATTTTAATAATTCAATTTATAATAATATATGTTGGAACAATTTTTTAAATATTTTTAGTCAGGGTGTTTAAATTCATGGTTTCAATTATTGTGGGTATTATTTTTATTTTAGAGTTTATTTATATTTTTTTTATTTTTATGTTGTAGAAAATTTACAACGCGACATTGGATAAATTTCATGTTATAGAAGTTCATCTCATAATAAAAATTTTCATAAGAGAAATATCTGTAAAATAAATTTAGGAAGCATGCCATATGATAATTTTTGGAAAGGGGTTTTAAGTGAATTTTAGCAACCCATCAGATAATTTTAGTTTTCCTAGCTATAATATAATCCCCATATTATAATTTTAATCAAACATTAGATAATGCACCACTACCTCATAGGATATTTTTTGTACTCTTATGATATTTTTTGTATGGGTTCATGATAATATCCTTTTTGTTTTGAGAAGAAATAATGTGGAGAAAATGATTGGAGTTGAATCTTTTTTTGAAACCTTACTCATGTGACCAAATGCTAAAAATCAAAGAACTCTAACTTGTATAAGGAGAACCCAAGACTAAAGCTAAGATTTCCGAATAAGATTGTTTCTGAACTCATTACAATAGAGACTCCTTTGAATAAGAAAACCAAAGCTTGTAGATAATGAAGATTTTTAGAAGGATTTTGGATACCGAGATTCATTATAGAATGATTTATGTAAGAATATGGTTCTTCTTTTTAGCTATATATATTTTCTTTTATCTTAAACCCTAAGTTGGGAAATGGTCCAGTTGGATTGTTATTGGGAATGAAGGGGAGAAAATGCAGAAAAATGGATGCAGGCTAGGTACACACTATATACTTGGGGTGCACGTTGTGTACTTACACATCGTGTACTTTCCCAGCTGATTTTTTATAAAAGAGGTTGTAACCTCATATTTTGACACACAATAGTTTTTCTCTTGTTTTTTAACCCAAAAAACCATCTAAAATGGTTTTTCAGTTTTTGATGTCATCCAGACTCTGATTTGAGAATGTCTTGTTGAATTGTTACTTAATTATTAAGTAATTGACTCTTTTTTAGTCATTCGTGATTATTTGGAACAATGACTTTGCTATTTGGATTTGGGCTCATGGGCCTTATTTTCTCATTCTTCATCTGTTCATTAGATTTCATCCAAACCAGGACAAATCAGGACTTAATATTGGATAAGTTGTATACTACCGTGCTGGGGTGGGTGTTCATGTGCCTCTCGCTAATTTTCAATTGGTTTATATATGTCAGAGTTCTGCATTCCCATTTTTTGGGTGTCTCTTTATTGATATTTTGACCCATGTTGATGCCTAAAAATGTTTAGGTGACTAATTATACAAATTCAAGCATGTTGATCTTGTTTGATTTGCTTAAGGGAAACCCTATGGGTGAGTTTCCCTCTCATAACCAATGTTTAGCCATTTCAGCTTAGGATGCCTATGGGCATGCCTCTTTGACCCTTTTTTGGGTTTTTTTTAATTAATTTTAGTCAATTAAATATTTTACCATGTAAGATAAATAATTGTTAAGCCTTTTAATTGTTAGATTACATGTTAGTCTTTTATTATGAATTTACCATGTGAGTTGATCAATTTTTTTCATGTAATAGTTTAATATACATGTGTTCTTGTTATGTGCTATTCCTGCGGGTGATGTTGTGTTGTTCCTGTGGGCGAGGTGTTTCTATGCCTGTGGGTAATGTTGTGTCATGCCTATGGATGCAGATTGGTTATGACTGCGGGTGAGGATTGGTTATGCATGTAGGTGAGGATTGGTTATGCCTACAGGAAGGGTTATGTTATGCTTGCAGGGAGGTTTTTGATATTCCTGTGGGTGAGGTTTTGAACTGAATATCTTGTGGAATTCCTTATGACGCGTCTTCCACAGAAAATCACAATCTTGGATTCAATCTTCCCTTATAACTATTTAGATGGTCTTTTGAGACATCTGTTGTTATTACTTGATACAGGGGATTTTTGGCCTAATTCTGAATCTCAAGATATTTATAATTCAATGTAATTGAATTGTTTAATGATTTTTAACTGAATATAAATGGAAAGAATACTTTTAGGATGGTTTACTTTTGATTATTTACTAGTTTACTACTTTTACTTTTTTGTAAAATAGCTATTTCATATACTCACTGATAGATAGAAACAAATCTTTGTTGGTTGCCTATTGAGATTTATTTATCACCCAATTTGGGTCATGCTTTTAGGCCCAAATAGATTATATTGTGGCTGGTATCGATAAGGGAAATCACCCTTCTACAAGTACTTGATTTGCTATTTAGGAGTAGGAGAGCGTGGGACCAAGTTGAGGCTTGCGATGCTTCTAAGTTTTCTTTTGTATTTCTATAACTTGGTATTGTATTTTTTTTATCTGGCTATAGTGTATACTGTTTTAGCTAATTTATTAGAACATGTAACAAGAAGCATCATCTTTTGTATGTTATAACTTCTAGTTATATTTATTATCAGTCTTCCATCATTTTCTCAGTTGTATGGTATTTACTGCCTTTTTTATTATATATTATTGTTTTGATATGTTACACTCCATTAATGAGGGAATAGTTTCCCCACTACCTCACCCTAGGCCCTCTCCACTAGTCGAAAGCCTCTAGAATTTAGGGAAATGAACTTGAGGCCATACGATCAATCTGGTACGGGGCACTAGTTCAATGGAATCCGGATCTGGGATGTTACAATTTATGAGGAAAAATAAATTGTGAGATCTGATTTCAAGAGGGGTTTGATGTTGATTCTTGATAATAAATATGAACTTTCATAAACTCAAATATGAGAAACAATAGAATAATGAATATTAATTCATAATTCATAGATTCTAGTTTGTATCTAAGTAGGATATTGCGTGAACCCAAGAACCAGATGTATAAGAAGAAAAATTACTCAACATTGATGATGAAAAATAACCCGGGATGATTAACCCAAACTTTTAAAGACATTTTATTTCTATACATTTGTTGTTGTAGGTTTGGCAAGGTCTCGTTCATCCCCAACATTGAGAATTCATTACTAGAGACACATATTCCATGCATTTATGATATATTAACTAAGTGAGTTTGAGCATACAGATTTGAGATGCATACCAGAATAACTGACACATCAATGAATATGAATTTTTTGTAAGGTGACTCCAGGCCAAAAATGAATAGGCTATGTAGAAACATATTCATCCTTTATTTTATAGACATGATTTTGATAAGTAAGTGGTGCACTCCCAATAAGCTCTTTGTTTTTTATGATAAAATCGTTACCTGCATGAGGGATTTTCCCATTGAAACTAATGATAAAGACTATGAGATCATCTATTGGATTATGAAGAATCTTGAAAGTGAAGTTGACACTGGTATTAGACTATTGTAGATAAAGATTTTCTTCTTCTTCTACCTTCACCAATGAAGTGATGAAATGGTGAGACAATGTTCCAAGTAGATAGTGATTGAATACTAGTTGCGATAGAGGTTGAATGTGAAATATAGAAATAAAAATAATTAATTAAAATATTTAAGAATTAATGAGTGTTAATTAGAGAATTTATTTATACATACAAGTGTTGGGGGTTTTTAAATGGAATTTTTTAGAGTGACAGGAGCTTTGAAATTAAGATTAATTAATGAAAGGACACTTGTACTATGGTGGTGCTGACATATAGTGAGTTTAGAAAGTTTAGTCGTAAGAATTATCTCATTAAAAAGGGGATGTGCATCAATAATAAGGTTGATTTTTTCTGGGGATGTGGGAGAACTAATTTTTAATGAAAAACTTTGGAGTGGAGATGGGGTAGGAGCATGAGTAGGAGCTTCAGCAAGAGTGGTCATCGAATAAAAATTAGGGAGTACTAGACTTTAACATGAGAGAGAGGATAATCTATTTGTATTCATATTTATCTAATTATATTTCTATATGATTTTTGATTGTGTGAATCACTTTTAAATTCAAACAAGCAGGGTGTTTTAATTGATCGAGGGAAATATAACTATTGAAACTTGAAAATTATTCCCATATTCTATGTATCTTCATTCACAACTGTAATTTATTATTATTTTCGACACTTCATGAAGAAGAATGTTTTTATATAGGATATGTGATAATTATCAAGGGAGATTATGAACATCTCTAATATACTAGTTTCATGTTGAGTTGGATATTTTCTCTTGAACATCGCATCTTAGTAAGCAGCTTCAATTGAATCTTTGATAATTATGTTTACATGTATTTGATATTTAATATATTTTAGATATAATTGTTTTAAAATACATGTATTATCCATTACTTTTCACTATAATTCTTTCACTTCACCTTTTTTTCCCAGTGTTTTTAATAGTTTAGGTTCAAAATAATCCTTCAGAACATTTCACCCACCTTTCCAATGGAACAACCCTACCTTCCACTTTCTAATTGGAAAATGTAAATTTTATTTTTCTATGATTCAATGACATTTGGTCAATGAATCATTAAGTAAATTTCTAAAAAGGAGTAAAAAATTTCTATCATGTCATCTTATGGTGATATTTTTACAACATATCTTGGATTTTTATACATTTTATATGAAAACATTCATCTCATCTTGGGTATAGAATGACTGAATCAGTTCATCACCATCATTTATTGTTAACAGAGTTGAGTCTTATTTACATTTCTTGATGTAAACCAATACACCCTTATGGTGGAATGGTATTATAAATAGATTAGATTTGGGTGGTATTAGTAGAAAGTTGGAAATCCTACCTCTCATATGTAATGTTAATTTCTCAAAGTAGTTAAAATAAAGTGGTATGTGGAACTACCTTTAGTAGTATGTTTATCTCCTAATATGTTTCATGGAGACTTTTTTATATTCCTCTAAAACATGAGGTGGAGCCTTTTATTGAGTTATTTCTGAGAAAAAATATTATTTTTATTCTTACATAACATATAGAACTAGTATAATTAAGGGAATTAAAAGTTAATTAATTGTGTGAAGTCGAAGCGGTTTATAGGACCTGTTATATCTCCCTGGGTTGTTCTGGTTCTATTTGCTATGAAATTTGATGGGGGTATATTCATTTTCATAGAATTTTATAAAATGAATTAGGTATCTATAAATAACGTATACTAAGTACCTAAAATCAATGATTTAGTTGACTAATTCAAAGGGGATAACTAGTTTTCACAAATCGATCTAAAATAGGGGTATCACCAGCTTTGTATAAGACCTGGGGATATTTTAAAAATTTATTTTCAATGTTGATATAGGAATTTTTAATACCTAGTTATGTAATTTTCCTTTCCTATTTTTCATGAAATTTACGGGGCCTTTATGAATAGTATCTTCTATTTGTACTTAGAGTCATTCACTATAGTCTTTTTGGATGATATCTTAGTTTACCACAAAACCAATGGGGAGAATATAAGGAATCTTCATGTGGTTTTGTGAATGTTAAGGGAACATATGATTTATGTGAAGCTTTAAAGATGTAATTTTGGATTCATGAAGTTAGATTATTAGTCTATGTGGTGTCATAGTCTAGAATCATAGATGATCCAAAGAAAGTGGAAGTGTTCATGTCTCAGAAAGTTCCCAAAATCATCCTTGAGGTATAGAGTTTCTTTTGGATCGCTTGGTATCATATTCATTTCATCTAGGAATCCTACCATATAGATAATCTTATTAACACACAAAAGAAGAAAGAGGAGAAGTTTTTTTCTATGAGAGGTGTGAGATTTATTTTTAGGAATTAAATAAGAGACTTACGTCAGCACCTATGCTGATTTTCTAGACTAAAGTAAAGGTTTTGAAGAGTATTGTGATACTTCTTTTATAGGTCTTGGGTTTGTGTTAATATAAGAACTTTATGTGGTAGCCTATAGTTATAGGAATTTTTTGACACATTAAATTAATTACCCCACTCATCAATTGGATCATTTTATTATTTTACATTATTTGAAATATTGGAGGCATTTTCTATTCACTAAATGATTTCTGGTGTGTATTGAAAATAAGAGCCACGAGTACATCATTTCATAAAGAGATGTTAACTTGAGGTAGTTTTGGTGTATGGAATACCTTAAATCCTTTGATTTTGAGCTTCTTTGTACTTTGGGAAATGGAATTGTTGTAGTTGAAACCCTTAGTCGGAAGACTTAACCCCAGAAGGTGTGTAGGTCTAAGAATGAATGGATGTGTATGTTTGTACTAGTCGGCCTTCATCTGGATATTGTAGAGGATTGATATTTGGTATTCTTATAACCTAATATTCTTTAGTCATCAGTTATATAGTTATTTAATGATTCCTAGTTCTCAAACCAAGATTGTATCAGTTTTTGAGAGACAATCGATGGTGGGGAGATCCTGGAAGGATGGTCTCAAGATTGAAATTCATACTTTATGTCCATGTAAGACAGTCAGTTCCCATCAGTGTTTGGTTAAAGTTTATAAGATAATATCACTCCTCTCATTGGTATTTTAATATGGGATTCTCTGAGATTTATCTGGATATTAATAGGTAATTTCTATAGTCTAGAATGAAGTAGGAGATTGAAGGATTTTTGTCTTAGTGCCTTACCTATCAGTGGTTCAAGTAAATGCATCAGATATTGATCTATAGGTTGCAACTACTACCTATACCCATGTGGAAATATAATTAAATAACCCTATAGTTCATGATTATATTTCCCCATACACCAAAAATCAAGGATTTAGTGTGCTTGATTATAAATCGCCGAACTAAGATCACTTATTTCTAACGAATTTGGGATACATACTTTGTTGATGAGTATGGAATTCTATATATTTTAAGTATTATGAAATTCAATGTGGTTCCAACTCTAATTATATCTAACAGATACCCTAGGTTTACCTCATATTTTTTAAAAGTATTATATAAATATTTTAGTTCTTTGGGAAAATTGATCATGGAAAATCACCCCTAAGATGATGGGTAATCAAAAAGAAAAATTCATATTCTATAGTATGTGTTGTGATATCATATTCTCAGTTTTGGTGTTTCTTAGGAGAGACACTTGTCTCGTGTAATGTTTTTATATAATAATATATTTCAGTAATCCATTAAGATGAAACCATTTGATTTAGAAGTGGCTATAGATAGTTCAAATTCAATATAAATATTATGTTGATCAAACATGATGACCCTTATAATTTTAGTTTGGTGATAATGTATTTCTCTAAGTCTCCCCTCAACTAAGTCTTATATGGATTGGAAGGAAAATAAATCTTGTTTCTCTTTGTAAAAGTTGGTGTCCTAGAACCAACTGGTTTTACATTAATTAAAATGGTATTTAATTTATTTAAACACTAAACTTCTTATTACATATTTTTCATTGTTCTCCATGACTATGATGTAATAATTTCCTAGAGTATTTTTTTCATTGATAAGGTTATGGCAGTTCCCTGCTATGATGAGAACCTTGAAATGCGATAACAATATTCTTAAATATAGTTCTAAGGTTGGATGACATACTATGATGGGACACAGAGCTTGTAGACCGTTAGGTGTGAGTACTCGTAAGCAGATGAGACTTCCTCTCATAAAGTTTGCACTTGGTAATCACCAAGACAGAAGTTTATGAGAACAGACCTGCCAGTACTAATTCTGCATGTTTTGGTTTCATTGGATATCTCTATCTACGAGTGTGTGTAATTATCCTTATACTTTAATATTATCATTAATATGTTTCATGACTCATGAACTTTGATTTACGGAAGAAAACCGTCACGCATATAGTTGGCAAGAAGTAGGGTAGATTGGGTGCATCATGAGTGGCATGTTCTTAATGGATAATTCGATGAAGGATTTTCCCCTTCCATTTATAGAAGTTGATATCTCAGACCTTTGATTGAAATAAAACTATCACGTGAAATTCCCTGGCCATGGTGTAATGATGAGTTTATTTCAGGTAGTCAAAGAACAATGTATCATTAATAAAAGTTAATGACACTATCATGAAACCTTCTTGATAAGAAATTGCGACAAAGGTATTACATTACACAGTGAGCATTCATATGTGGATGTCATTGTTGAGACTTTATGTTCATTCTCTTGGGTTCCTTGACCCATTGTCAGACAGTACTCTTGGACTTCAGGCAAACCCTCCTAATGCCAATGAGAATGAATCCTAGAGGGTCACACACTAAGTGTTTCTAGTGGTCTAGGTTAAATTCTTTTTGAATTTTATTAATAAATATTATTCTCAAGATAATGGAATAATTTTATTCAAGTTAAAATTATTACATAAATTAAATAAATATTTATTCACCGGATTGTGGGTAAAATATATTTATTTATTTTATTGAACATTTGAGAAATATTTATTTACTAGTTTGTAAATAAAATACTTATTTGATAGAATAATTTATTTATTTATTTATTTGGGTGTTAAATAAATGGAATTGAATTTTGAGAGGACTAAGTTCAGTTCGGCGGTAAAATAATTATTTCCAAGATGATAAATAATTTTTTAACTAGTTGACACAAATTTAAATAGCGATGCTTTTATTTTGTGATGCTGAATTTTATTTAAAATTCCATTTTTCACAAGTTGGTGCACCATAAATAATGATGCGGTTTTATTATTAATATCATGGGTTTTCTCTAAGGTTATGAATGTATTTAATTATGGATATGTAATTAAATATTGTAACTTAAGCCCCATGTTAATAAATATACACATACGTCTATTGTGCCAAGTACCGAACTGCACACTCGGTGAATTGATAATTGTTAAGATAAACAATTTCTCTCTCGAATGCTTTTCCCGCCCCTCTCAAGAATGAGAGACGTTCTTCAAGGATGAATAATAATAGATGAAGAACAATCGACACAAGACACTTTCTTCGCTGCGCTATCACCCGGAGAATGAGGAGTTTCGATCCGAGGCCATCGGAGCATGTGTGGATCACTGCTAGAGGGATTCTAGTTTGGATCCTAGCAATCATAACAAGATAATCCGAAAGGGTCATTCCAGATTATCAACATCATCAATGAAGAAAATATCTAAGATCCATGTATTATTTTCTTTATGAAAATAATTAAATTAATTATAAACATGATGTTCAAGATCCTCTCTAAAGGATTCGGGCCTCTTCCTTATTTATCTAAATCTTTTATTTTATTCCTTGGAGACTAGAATTCATCGTCATATTGATCCCGAAATAAACATTGATCATGGTAAAAATCAAAGTTGTGTGCCGAACCAACCATGCTTCCACTGCGCCCAGAAACTTCAAGTGGTATCAGAGCGATTACATTATAGTTTTAATTATTTAAATATTTCGTTGATGATTTATAAATTTAATAATTTAGTTGTTTCAAATCAAGTTAATTATTTTACAAATTTGAATCTCAAGATATGTTCATCCTCTTTAGTTTCTTGTTCAACTTATAGAAATGATCTTTTCTTTTAATTTTTATTAAAAAAACAAAGGATCTCATCCAGAGGTTCTAAAGGTTCCTGGCCATACAACACGAGAACACACGATGTGTATTCATAATTATACATCGTGTAACCAAGGTTCAATGCACTAGGTCTGGTCTGCGAAACCAAGTTGTGTCATTGGAGTTTGCCTAAGTCTTAATGACTCCGTGTGTTGACTAGGAATATGTGGCATTTAGTTTCCAGATTACAGAATATGTGGCCCACTGGACACGACATATAGTCCCTTCGGGTTAGGGTTGGACAGTGTAACCCGTACACGGCTTGCCCAGCTAGAGACCATGTAACAAGGAACTACATGGCATGTGGCCCACTAGACACGTCGTGTACTTCAAAGATTTCTGAATTACACTCACATGCCATTTCCATGGGCGTGTACTTCGGATAGATGGTAAAAAATAGTACACTTTGTGTAGTTGGAACTACACGCCATGTACTCATCCAAATTACATATATTTATTAAAATTTATTATTATATTATACAAACCTTTAAGACGTGTACCACCATTTGGGTGTAAAACTAGGGCACAACACATGATAGGTGTTTTATTTATATGTTTTTACTTTAACATATGGGTAATGTTCATTTCTACTCATTGGGTAGTTATGAATAGGAATTCACCAGGTTGCCTCGAAGGTACAATTTATGTAAAAAGATAATTTTTAATGAATTTATTTGTTTAAAATTGTGATGGATGATAATATAAATTAAATTCATAAAAGGGTTTAAGATAAAAGGATTTATTAATTAAAGATGTTAATTAATTGATTCGAGTGTGATTTATCTTAAACAAGAATGATTAAAGAATTTAATGCCAGTTTTATTTATGTATAAATATTGTTGCATGTATGGATGGTCACGAGCTAGACCAAGACCTTTGTATATGGATGGTTTCTTTTAATTTATTTATTTAAATTAAATTTGTTGGAATGCGAGACTTCTCCTCATTAATATGTAGGTCATGCATGCCTAATGCTTATTTTATGTAAAACCCCTTTTTACCCCTCACCAGCATGTGAGTTAAAAAAAGGAATATGTAATGAATGGAACTCCCAAGCTAGTGGAGGTGGTTCAAGATGGATTCGAGATAAAACCAATCCCATGAGATACAGAGGTGGAAAGGTGGAAAGCTGTAAACACGAACCCAAAAGGTTCAAGATATTTCTCCCCTAGGTCAAGGTTAGTTTATTAACCGCTAGATGAAGTAACCATTATA
Source organism: Viscum album (assembly GCA_963277665.1). NCBI lineage: Eukaryota > Viridiplantae > Streptophyta > Magnoliopsida > Santalales > Viscaceae > Viscum > Viscum album. The sequence goes on along the minus strand of OY728125.1, from coordinate 113,042,412 downwards.
AAATATCCTAATCATTCCCTTTAATTTATTTTATTTCTGTCAGTTTCATGGTTTATCATTATGGATGTGTTGTCATCATCGCATAATTAATAAATTAAATAAGCATGCAAGATGGAACTAAAATAAACAATACTTATGTGTAAATATTATCAAGACATGGTTAATCACTCAAGTATGTTCCACTTAATATTAACAAGCATGTGATAATGATAACAAGAAATTCACACATAAGAGATAAAAATCACTCAAATAAGATATTAAGTTAGACCAAGACTTCTATTACTAGATTAAGGGAAAAACTCAATAAAACTATATGTTTTACCAACCCTTGTTGGGACACTTACTTTCATATGGGAAGCCCATATGAAAGGTTTCAGGTTGACTTAACCATATTACATCAAGAGGAGTATCCCTTGCTAGACTTGGTGTAATATTGGAGACAAGAGTTGAGGAAGTCCAAAAGTCATGATTTCAGGATTGGGGATTCCACTCAACATATCAAGGAGCTTAAAGCTCGTAATTGGAAAAGACCTGCCTACCTAAATACCTTCTAATAGCTTGACCAACCCTTTTGGGGTTATGTGAAGGGGAATATGGATCCTTTCCACTAGAATTTCATGGAAACAAGACATTTTGATTTCAATGATGAGGGCCATTGGTACTTGATAAAATAGTGGAAGACTTAATAAAATTTATTATTTCTCATAAAACATAATCAAGAAAGAACTAATGATATCCAATTTTAATTTTAGAATAAAAATGAAAATCTCTTCAACCACACTATCCCTATGATCAATTCTGGATAAAGAAAACAACCTCACCAGCAGTAACTTCTAGAAATGGTTTAGATGCCTTCGGTTTATCCTATGCCATGAATAGAAGTCTTACATGGGGAGTCATCATTACCTGATCCTTCTTCCAAAGAGGTGAGTGATGAGTATTTCCTGGTCTATGAGAAACATAGTAATGACGTGGTCTACATTCAATATTTGATGCTATCATCAATGTCTAGTGAGCTCATGAAGGGATTATTATAGTATGCTCGAGCAACTCTGTGGTATTTACCATGAGAGAGCAAGAAATTAATGTTTTTATATATCTAAGGCACTCTTTCAGAGTAATCTTGGAGAAGGTTCCCCATCTGGGCCTCATTTATTCAAGATCATTAGCTAAATTGGGCGCCTAGAGGTTCTATGGTTCAATCTCCCTGAAGAACTAGGCACTGATCTCATTCTCACATCACTCCCTTAGAGATTCTATAAATTTTTTTTCAATTTCAAAATGAAAAACATTGAGAAGTATCTATCTGATCTTCTTATCCTTATTCTCCAAGTTGACAAAGATATAAAGCGCCAAAATCCTTCTATCCTTATGGTGAATAAGAGGAAAGGGGTGGTAAACAGATTTAAGCCCAAAGATTATTCACGACCTTCCAAGAAAAGGAAGATCAAAGGGGATGAAAAGGAATAGGAGAGTGTTTGTTTCACATGTGGAAATAAGGGACACTGGAAGAAGAACTGCACCTAGCCTAAGAAGCAAGGGGAAGCTTCAGGTGCATTTGTTATCGAATGCAATCAATCTGTTTCTACAAATTGGGTATTATATATGGCTTGGGGTGATCGCATATATATCCAAAAATAGAAACCAAGTAGATTATGGAAGATTGACCGAGGGTAGGTAGATCTACGAGTAGCCAATGGATCCAGACTTGTTGTTGTAGCTTTCAAGGACTACCACCTCCCATTACCTACTGGGACGATCTTGGTGTTAAAGGGTGGTTATTATGTGTCGTCTGTTACTAAAAACCTTATTTTTGTATCTATATCAGATACATATGGATTTATTTTCATGTTTTGAAATGAATTTTTCTTATTTTACAAAGATAGAATATGTTTTGGTAGGGCACATTTATACAATAGTCTTTACATGTTGGATTTCACAAACCAAGTAATGGAAATTGATAGCAAAGATACTTCAGATGACTCATACCACACCCAACTTTGGAATCACTGGCTAGGTCATGTAAATGAGAAATTCTTGACAAAGTTACATCAAGATATATATTTATAATATTTCGAACTAAAACCTCCTAGCTTATGTCATGTATGTTTACAAGGAAAAATGACCAAACCCCCATTTAGTGGGAAATGTGAAAGGGATAAAAAACTTCTTGAATTGTTTCATACCGATGTGTGTGGACCATTTATAGTTGAACCAATGGGAGGGTACTCATAATTAATAACTTTTACTGATGATTTTAGTAGATATGGATATATATACTTAATGAGGTATAAGTTTTATTATTTTGATAAGTTCAAAGAATACAAGAATGAAGTTGAGAACCAGCTTGGTAAGAAGATTAATAAACATTGCTTAGAATGAGGTGGAGAATATCTTAATCAAGTCTTCATTGATTACTTATGGGAGTTTGGTATCCTATCCCAACTCACTCCTCCATACACACCCCAATGGAATGGTGATAGAAAAAGGAGTAACTGCACCCTGTTGGACATGGTGAGATCAATGATGAGTCATGTGAGTATTCTATTATCCTTTTAGGGATATGTTTTAAAAATAGCATCACACATACTAAACCAATTACTAAATAAATCAATAAATGTTATTACATATGAGTTCTAGAGTCTAAGAAAAGCCATGTTATCGAATTTACTTGTGTGGGGTAGCAAAGCATTTGTTAAGGCCTCTTCAAGTAAAAAACTCTCACCCCGAGGCACAAAGTGTACCTTTATAGGATACCATAGGTAAACAAGGGTATATTACCTATAAAACGCTCAAACAAAAAGTTTATTGTGGAAGGAAATTCCATATTCCATGAGAGGGAGCACATCCCCAAAACAGATAGTGGGAGTGAGATAGACTTCGATGAAGTTGAGGCTCAAGGTACACAAAATTTGGTACAGGAACAGATTCCACAAAGCCCCATGGAAGAAGAATTTGTTACAGATACACAAGTATTATGTAGGAGTATGAGAGAGGTTAGAAAACTGAAATGGTATGGTTTTCTAGTTACTGAGGATGGTGAATCATTATTAGTTGATAATAATAATCCTCTAACCTACAAGGAATTAGTAAGTGGAACATAATTTTCCAAGTGGCAAGAAGACATGAATTCTGAAATGGATTCCATGTACCAAAACCAAGTCTGGATTTTGGTAGATCCTCCATTTGATGTAAAGATTGTTATTTGAAAATTGATATTCAAGAAGAAACTGGATATGGAAGGACAAGTTAGTACCTATAAGGCATGACTGGTTGAAAAGGGTTTATACAACATCAAGGAATTGACTATGATGAAACCTTTTCACTAGTGGAAATGCTGAAATACATTATAATTATACTTTCCATTGAGGCTTAACATGACTATTAGATTTAGAAAATGGTTGTCAAAAAACACTTCTTTAACGGGAACCTTTAGAAAGATGTCTACATGACCCAACCTGAAGGGTTTGTGACTCCAAAGAATTCCAATAAGGTATACAAGTTGCAAAAATCCATTTGTGGATTAAATCAAGAATCCAGGCCATGGAACATTTGTTTTGAGGAATCCATAACAGAATTTGGTTTTATCAATAATGAATTTGGTCCTTTTGTCTAAAAATTATTTAGTGGGAGTGCAGTCATTTTTCTAATAGTATATGTTGATGAAATATTACGTATTGGAAATGAGATACCAGTATTATAGTCTATTAAGGCGTGGTTGAATCAATGATTTTACATGAAGGACATGGTTGAGGAAGCAAATATTCTTGGGATCAATATCCATCATGATACCTCCAAGATATTGTTGGACATAAATCAAAGTACATACATTGATAAGATACTGAAGATATTTAGTATGGAACAATCTAAGTCGGGATTGTTTCCAGCATCACATGGCATTAATATTTCCAAGAAAATGTGTCATCAGACACATGAGGAAAGAAAGATAATGGCAAGGACTCCATATGCATCAGCGATTGGGTCAGTCTTGTATGTCATGCTTTTTACTAGGTAGGATGTCTTCTATACATTGAGTGTGGTAGGAAGATATCAATTTGACCCGGGTGACCATCATTGAATGTCATTCAAGACAATCCTAAAGTATCTAAGGCATACTAAGGATATGTTCCTTTTTTATAGAGGAGAAGATGAAGTAATCATTAGAGGATATATAGATACTAGTTTCCCGACTGATCGAGATGACATGAAGTCACAAACGGGATACATCATCACTTTTAATGGAGGTGCAATAAGCTGGAAGACCTCAAATAAGAGTGTGGTTGAAGATTCTACATTAGATTCAAAGTATATCGTAGTTTCTATTGTATCTAAAAAAGTAGTTTGGATGCGAAACATCACTCATGAGTTTGATGTGATACCTAGCAATAAAGATCCCATCACACAGTATTGTGATCATACTACAGCGGTGAATCTCGCAAAAGATCCAAAGTCTCATCAATGGAAGAAGCACATACATTAGAAGTATCATCTCTTGAGGGATTTTTCTCACAGAGGTGAAGTTGCAGTGAGTAGTATTTCCACGTAAGACAACATTTCAGACCCCTTGACTAAAGCCTTGACTCAGTAGAAACATGATCACCATGTGAGGTCTAGCAGAATGAAAGTCGTAAGAAGTTGTGTCTAGTCCAAGTGGAAGTTTATAAGAGTTGGTATCCTAGAACCAACTGCTTATACTTTTATTACAAGGATATTTAATGTATTTAAATATTAACCATCTTATTACATATTTTTCATTGTTCTGCATGACTATGATGTAATAATGTCCAAGAGTATTTGTTGGATTGATAAGGTCATGGAAGTTCCCCGCTATGATGAGATCCTTGAAATGCTATAACTATATTATTAAATATAGTTCTCTAGTTGGATGAAATACTATAGTGGGACACCTAGCATAAAGACTGTTAGGTGTGAGTACTCATAAGTATATGAGACTTCCTCTCATAAAGTTCGCACTAGGTAATCTCCAAGACATAAGATTATGAGAACAGAACCGCCAGTAAGAATTCCACTTGTTTTGGTGTCAACAAATATTTTTGTCTATGAGAATGTGTAATGATCCTTAGAATTTAAGATTATCATTAATACATGTCATTAATTTCACACTTTGATTTACTGATTAAAATCGTCACACAGACAGTTGGTGGGATGTAGGGTACATTGGGTGCGTCATGAGTGGCATGTTATTAATGGATAAGTCAAGGAAGGATTTTATCCTTCCATTTATGGAAGTTGATATCTCGGACCTTTGATTGAAATATAACCATCTCTTGAACTTCCATGTACATGGTCTAACGATGATTTTATTTCAGGTAGTCAAAGAACAACGTATTAAGCATAAAAGTTGATTACACTATCATGAAACCCTCTTGATAATATATTGTGACAAAGGGATTATTTTACATAGGGAGCATTCATATGTGGATGTTGTTGTTGAGAATTTAGGTTCTTTATCTAGGGTTCATTGAACTGTTGATAGACAATACTCTTGGAATTTAGGCTAGTCCATCTAGTTCCAACGATAAAGAATCTGAGAGGGTCACACACTATGTGTTTCTAGTGGTCTTGGTTAAATTTAATTAATAAATATTATTCTCAAGATAATGGAATAATTTTATTCAAGTTAAAATTATTGCATAAATTAAATAAATATTTATTCACCAGATTGTAGGTAAAATGTATTTATTTATTTTATTGAACATCTGATAAATATTTATTTACTAGTTTGTGAATAAAATATGTATTTAAGAGAATAAATTATTTAATTATTTATTTGGGTGTTCAATAAATGGAAGTGGAGTTTGAGAGGACCAAGGCTGGTCCAGTAGTGAAAAAATTATTTTCAAGACGATAAATAATTATTTAACTAGTTGACACAAATTAAAATAACACTGCTATTATTTTGTGATGTGGAATTTTATTTATAATTCTATTTTATGCAAGTTGGTTCACCATAAATAATGAAGTCTTATTATTATTAATATCATGGGTCTTCTATAAGGTTATGAATGTATTTAATTTCTTTTACGAAATTAAATATTATAACTGAAGCCTTATGTCAATAAATAGACACATATGTCTATTATGCCAAGTACCAAACCGAACACCCGGTGAATTGAGAATTGTTGAGCTAAAACAATTTTCTCTCGAATCCTCTTCCCACCCCTCTCAATAATGAGAGACTTTCTTCAAGTCCGATTAACAATCAATCAAGAATGACCGACACAAGACACTTGCTTCACTGCGCTAGCACTCAGAGAACGAGCGGTGTCGGTCGGAGGCCATCAGAGCATGTGTGGATCACCGCTAGAGGTATTATAGTTTGGATCCTTGCCAGCACAATAAGATAATCTGAAAGGTTCATTTCAGATGATCAACATCATCAACAAATAAAATACCAAAGATCCAGGTATTATTTTATTTATGAAATTAATTAAATTAATTATAAACATGATGTGCAAGATACTCTCTAAAGGTTTTGGGCCTCATACTTATTTATCTAAATCTTTGATTCTATTCTGTTGAGACTGATGTTCATTGTCATATTGATTCCGAAATAATCATTAATCGTGGTAGAAATAAAACTTGGGTGTCGGCCCAACCATGCTTCCACCATGCCTGGAACCTTCACTCTTTTCATTGGACCATTTTAGATTTTGGAGCACATAGATGAATTGAATTATAGATTTTCCTTGCCTACTTGATTTATTAAAATACATAACATTATGCATGATTTGTGTTTATGGAAGTATGTAATTTATCTTAATCATATGGTTTGGCATAATGAAATAAATCCGGATTTAGATTATAATTTTTGATCTATTAGTTTTTATCATCGACCAAAATGGGAATACTTTTTGGGAGAATGTTAATTCCTTTAGTATGAGTACGATGAAAACACGAACACCATTTATATGAGACTATGGAACATAAATCAAAGATAAATTCATAATGGTTGTGTATTATCCTTCAAAAATAAAATTTAATCTTCTCAAGGATCTGAAATTGATGGTTGGGAGGTTGTAAAGACTCATGCCAATTAAGGTTAGTCTCTCCCTATGAATTTAATTTATTTATTTCTTCTTTGGGTGTATTTCAATTTAGGGTTTTTGGTAGAGTAGTTTATAGGAAGGTACATGGAGTTGAGAAGGATCCCAATGCACTGAAAAATATTGGGTAACTAGTGGTTCAGGATCAGGTACTCAATGGGGGTCATAGTGGTGAGGTGATACTATAATGAACCACCAAGTACCTATTGAATTATAGCTAATACCTAATAGTCTCCTGATATAAACCCCTTAAAATAGTGGTTTTTTCATATTTTAAACCCTTAAATTGTTCCCCTGTTATCCCGAACGTAGTATTCATTCCTTTAATCTTGCATTTTTTTCCCCTAATTTGATCACCTCCTCCATTAAAATTGCTTCTCTGTCAACCCTATCTTGAATATTGACCTATATTCACCATCATATTTTTATAATAATCCTCTACTAGTGAATCCCAGGTAGGTTCACCCCTCTTCTTGGTCATTATAGCATATTATCATATCTCTCAACCTATAATTTCTTCTGGGGTTTATATTTAAGTTCTTTTTTGGATAAATAGTTTTATAGGTGGATAATGGAGTCGATAATCATTATTATTGATGTAAGGTTACTCTTACAGTGGTTGGATTCCTATTTTTCAATTAGTTTAGTGACCCAATCTCTTTTTTGGTCAATATTATGTTATATAATTCATCAGTGGTGAATTAACTTTCCATCTAGGCTTATGGAATTCCAGATTCATAGTCTTAGGTGGGTGACCCCCTTCAATTAATATAATACTATATTTTGTGGATATTACAGGGGCATGGGATAAAGTGGGGGACATTCAATTAATGGTTTTTCTTATGAATAAAAAATTATTAAAATATTTTCATGATTAACCAATGTTAATTTGGTTGTTCCACATTGACCTATGTGTCACTATACCTAGAATATACATCGTTAGTTGTGAACTTTGATTCTATTGATGGATCAACCATGTTTTGAATTTTCATATATGTTTTTAATTTTTTAAGACTTGTTAAGGGATGCCTCTATAAGTTTATCATGGTTGTAACTTATTCACTTGATTAACCTGGAGATCTAAGCATTGTGCCTTGAATGGGATTCCAAGAGTATAGCCATGTATCTCAGTGTTGTTTAAAAAATGTTATGAGTTGTTATACTTGTTCTATGTAATTATATAACATGTTGTGAGTTTTCCTAGGGTGAATTAATGATTACAAAATTTACCAATAATGGTCTCACCTATATAACACTCAAACATGTTCCCATGGTTCTTAGGTCACCCTACATGGATTTCAAAGAATGTAGTATTGAAAACTCATATTGAGAATGAATAAAATATTATAGAGTTTTCCTTATAAATTTATGGTAAAGTGGGCTTTATTATGTCCCTTTTTAGTTGAAATTCGTACTTGGTAGGATATAAATAGGGAATTCCCTATGGACTAGTCATAAAGTAGACTTGTTTTGACCTTTAAAGAGAAAAAACATGCCTAATATGACATGTTAGGACTACCCACTTTTGATGATAATTATGGTGTCTCTGTGTGACTCTAACGGTTATAAATGGAATGCTTATGCTTCAATTTTATCCTTTATACCATGTTAGATGGATTTTTTATTTGAATATGATATGTCCATCTTTTATGTTATTGATTTAGAATGATCATAATTTTTAAGGCTTCCTATTGATATTACATGTGTATAGCCTTGTTTCTATGTATGGTATATGTAGTTGTGAGCCTTGTTCTACATTTTCTAGATCGAGTCATGTGTGTTTCTTAAACAAAGTGATATCAACTATATTTATATACATTTCCTTATATGGGGGGTTTTAAGGTGTGTGAGTGATAGATATAGAGAGTTTGATTATAATATATATATATATATGATTGTTCCTATGAGAGGATAGTGCCTCCTAGGTTTGGATGATTATATATGGTAACTCCCTTAAAAGGAAAATTTTCCCTTAAATGTAGTGTGAGTATAAATTCCACCCTAGTAGGATGATTATAGATACATATTTGTTTGTGCGTGTAATTTCTCCTATAGAGGGTGTATCTCACCAAACATCTCTTGAGAGTAGGTCTCATAAGGTGGATTGGTACCCTTACTATATAATGAGATCCACTTAATGTAGGTTTGGATGATGTGGTTTAAAGTTATTAAATAAATATTATAATATGATTTTTTCTATTATTTAGTTTGAAAATATGTCAACTTTATTAGCATGTATACCTGCATACCCACTTAATTTATATTCCTATGTTGAATAGTTCCCTTTATGATAGACTGGTTGAGGTCAGGTGGTGACTTCCACAGGGTATGATGTACTCACACCCTATACATGTTCTTCTGTGAATACATGTAGACAATATTTTGTGTAATTCAAGTTAAGGCAAGGCGCCAATATATGAGGGTTGAGTATATTGGAGCATGGGTAGTCACCACATGAGGTGTGTAGAGTTTTGGTATAATATTTTAGAGTTTTTGATGTATTTTTGGATGGGACAAAGTGAGTCTATCCAAAGTGCTTTATATGGAGGATTTTACTTTGGGACTTCTCATTTTGAGCTCCTAGGGAACATTTGGGTGGCACACATTATATATATTATTTTTTCCTAGTATCACCCTATATTTAGACATTATGGGTGTTTAAAATATTATATAATATAAATTTTTGTAAATATAGTTTATATATTTCATAATGTCTAGGTACTCGATGGGATGGTATCCTTATAGTGGATACTTGAATATGTGTCATCCAGTTCCAACAACCCCAAGGGCCATACCAAATTCTCTGTTATACCCATTATGAACATTTATTCTAGATTTCATCTTATAAATGGGGAAATATTCTCCCATATATATTCTTCTAATACCTCAATGTTTACACCAACATCTGGTGATTGGGAGGCGCACTTAGTATCCAAGTCAAGTCTCTATATAATAACTGGAAGGATCGAGAAATAATCTATAGAAATTAAATAATTAGTTGATAAAAAAGTTAGTAAATCATGCACATGAAATCATTATGTCATGAATGAACCAACTATTCATGGCCCCAATTATCTACATAATCCTAATGGTAGCACCCACTTTTTCATGGACTTTTAAAATTTAGTATTATAGGTATTGACCTCGAAAAGAGAATGGATTAGAACCCCCTTAGGTACCTAAAACAGTCTAAACTATCATATAATTTATACATTTATTATTGGGAGGATGGGTATACTCCACCAAATGGAACCCAATTTTGATAAATAGACTTAGTTATTCTCTATAAATTCCATTTAACTTATGGACATGTGTGATGAGTAAGAAGAACTTTACGATTCAGGATCTTTCAAACATTATGGTGGAAGTATCCAGGGTAGAGTAAGACATGGCCAAAACACAACTAGGAGTTAGAGACTCATCCATAATTACATAATATATATCAATAAAACGAGGATAATTTCAATTCAATGGGCTTAATATAATCATCAATCTAATATAAAACTATTTAATACACACCATGCTTCTATCTGCCTTTCAAATTGATTAACTAAAAGAAACCCACACAGGATGACTTCGAATGAAATGGGATATATTTATCCTAACACTTGAAAAATATTAGTTTCTTTAAATCACTACCCTGAAGCATTATCTTCATATCCATCTCTACCTATTACACAAAAAGTTTGATAAAAAACAAGTGAATAAAAACAGAGGCCCTTAGTTCAGAAGAATAATATGTTAAATCATATCTCTATTGTTTTGGAATGAATATGAATATCTAACACCCACCATATATCCAAATAACTTAGGTAACCCCTCTTTGATTATTTTTTAAACCCCGGAGAGTTTTAGACAAAATTAGTTATTTTCAAGACATATTGTGTTGAGATTGGATCTATTGAATTCCAATCATTTCCTTTACAATAAAAGGCTGGAAAATACCAATCCAAGGGTATATCATACCCTCGTATGTATTTTGAAATATCAATTGTGTCAAAATTCATTTACCCCTAGTGGTTAATGGTTCGGGTATTAACCTAATTCAAGATTATACACTCTACCATTTGGGATATAGGGAAGATGATTTAGCACTTTATGATTTTAAAATTCATGATTACAATGACACTACCTTAAATGATCTATTAGGAATTTCATGGATTATTCATTGTGTGATGATAGACTTTTTATATCATCAATGCCAATTTTATAATAGAAAAATAAGAGTGATTTATAGGGATACATCCCCATTTGCCTCAGGAAAATATAGATACATTTTTTACATGTTACTAGAAGAGTGAGATGAAGAATATATAAATGGAAGTGACGACTCAAAGGTAAAAAAAATAGATTGGAAGCCAACCTTAACAGAACCTGGAAGAATGTGAAGTATAGTTTATTTCTCTTCATCATGTGTATTGATCCATTAAATTTGGAGTTATAAAATCATGAATTCTTATTAGAAAAAGGAAACATATCCCTTTAATAACTTCTTCTGACATTACAAATAAGATTATGTGTATTTATAACCATCTATGTTAATATAATAAAGGAATATTCTTCTTATGAATCCCATGTACATTGAATCTTACTTAGAATATGTCTATAAAAACAAAGGTCTCTCTAATAATCAATTGTTAAACCAATAAAATTATGATAAAATAGGGGTATGAAACCAATATAAAGAATAGTTATTAGGAAATTTTATGACTATTCACATGATATCATCAAGGTCAGAAGAATTTTCCTTTGTTTTAAATTATTGTACCTCTAACAGAGAATATATAGACACAATGAAACCATATAATGCCCTATATGTTTATCCATTCCACACTCAAGATAATAGTAGAGAGGGGATTGAATATTATGCTCCTTTATTTGATGAAGTCATCCCCACAACTATTTAAATTCTTTGGTAATTTATTTCTAACACTAAATGGCATATACTAATTAGCACAACCACGAATCCTGACATTCCAATGAAATATATTTCATTCCTTAAGAAACACAAGTATGCCATTCCATAGAGTTATATGTAAATTTAAGGACTATATCTTTATTTAAATATCCATCATTTTGATTTATTAGTGAATCACCATAGTTACAAATCTGCAATGAGAAGGATGAATCCATTCCATAATTCCATAGTGAAATTTGAAGTAGATAATATAATCAAGGTTTACTTTATATGGGACGTCCAATACATTAAATGGTTGTCCAATAAATTTATTTTAAATAATAATGTATATATTGATTTACAGGACCTTGAACAAAAACAATTAATGGATGATTGTATAGTTCTAATCAATAAATTGTTGTTCTATATTATAGGTTCCTTTAAAATCCTATCTTTTATACATTGATATTATAGATATAACCATATTTTAATAGGCCCCAAAGATAAGGAAGCCACATACTTTAGAGAACCCTGGGGAATATATTTATATCAAGTGATTATATTTGGTTTATAAAAAATTTGGAGCTACCTATAAATAAAATTTGTACCATATTTGTAAGCTCATTTGATGTAAAAACATAGAATATTATTTGGATTTATAGTTTGTTAAATCATGGCATTTCTCAGACCATTTTTCTAACCGCAAGGTTGTGTTTTCTAAACAATAGTCACATAATTTGAAGATAAATCCACTAAAGTGTGTATTTATTGTAAATTATGGGAAGTTTAATGTATTTTTATTCCATCATCAAGGAATTTATTCCAATTCTAAGAATACTAAAGTGACAATTGATGTTTCCCATACTTGGAATCTTTGATAATTAATAGGCCTTCATGGATGGATCATCCAAATCATGAATTTCATTGCAAACCTTGTTATAAAATTCTTACCATTAACAAAGTATATGAAAACCATGGTAACATACTAGTGGGATGGGGATTTGCAAAGTGAATCAGATATCCTAAATAATTATCTGGTTCATCCTCTAATTATAATGCCTCCCATGGTGGTAAATCAACATATTTTTTAGTTTTGTACTCAAAATAATCTATTGGAACACATATTTCGTAGAAAATTGATTTTTTTAAGGAAAATGGACTATATTACCTCATCCAAAATATGTTGGAGGATGAAAATAGATATTCCTCTCTTAAGAAAAATTTACTCACTATAATCTTTCTAATGAAAAACTGAATCATTTTGTACAGAATCACAAGTTTCACTTGTTATACCACATTATCATTTGACGTACATCCTCAATTACCTCATGTTGATGAGAAAATTATAAATATATAATATTATTCATCAAAATTTCAATATTAATCTTTTTTAGATGGTGATGAAAGTAAATGAATAAATAGAATTTTTTGAATTATTCCCTACCTCATAATAATTACCTTCGGATAAATATATCCTTAATGAAGAGATATTGTCTTCCAATAAAACCTCTAGGATATGAGAAATTCATTTTGATGGGGTTTCATGAATCACATTCAATAGGAGAACATAAGATCTAAAACATAATTTATTCATGTTTATTTCTCTAACAAAACACTCTTTTTATAGTCTTTCCCCATTTAAAAGGGTTTAACTAATAATTTTTCATAATATTAAGTCCTTACAGGTCTAAAACTAGCCTAAAAATACCAATAACTTAACTAAATATTAAAGTAAATTTAGAATTGGTGATCAAATAGATCAATGGGAAATATGATACAAATAAAAAATTATTTAATACCTTTTCTTGAAAATTAATGATATTTGATGGTGTAATTTTCCTATAATTTGGATTTATCATATATTCCACAGTTATATAATGCTCCAGAAGATAAAATATATAATTTATTCACCGGTCATGCCATCCTAGATCATTATGAGATAACTATATATATTTCATATCAAATAGAGGTAATTCGTTTCATTAATAAGTAAATTGAGGATATGGATGAGATTAATATAACCTTGGTGCAAGATGGGTCCACATCCCAATATTTGATCAAATAAGGAGCTAGATGTCACTATTATTATGTTATCTACAAATGGACTTTTATCCCAAGAATGGGTCAAAGGTCATGGTTCCACCAATGAAAAATAGATTAAATCCTCCATAATGGTCCAAACTTATAGAAAATCCTATAAAAATGAGGTTTGATGGGGTCCTTTTTAGGTAAATTGAAGGATAAGAGACCCTTATTGTTATAAAAATGGCCCACACTGGAAGGTATGGTGAACATCAAAGAGGAAAAAAGCTCTCCCACCAAATAAAGAGACTTAGGTAGCTTTTCCCCTCAATAATGAATGTATAATAAAATGCATAAAGAAATTAAATGTGTTTTAGGTTCACTACAACTTCATTCATCAACCATTAAAGTTGATACATGTTATAATTTATTCCAAACCATTTTCCATATAAAGGGATATTTGTCAAGGGTTTATACCCTCTAGTGACTATTAAGCAGTTCAAATTCATCATCACTGCTACTAATTTATTTTCCAATTGTCATAAAATTTCACCTTTATAGGAGATTGGTGAAAAAGTGATGATGAATATTTTCAGTTATAAAATTATCATAGATTTAAATTTCATCATACGACCCTCATAGATAATGAAATAAAATTGTGTGTGTGTGTTGAAAAAGTTATATTTAGAATATAAAATCCAATCCAGACACTCTTACATCTATAATATGGCTTTAAATGGAAAGATACTGGTCTTATATAATAATTTATAAAATATCATATAAAATATAGTGGATAAAGATAATAAGATCTATCCTGAAAAACTCATTAACACTATTTGGGATTACAGTGCCACTTTGTATTCTCTTATATAAGCATCCCCATAATTTCTAATGTATGAAACTGAAGTGGTATTGAATATTGAGCTTCAATTACCCTCACTTTTAATGGTTATTTTTTATCAATTTATTAAGTAAAAATAGAAATTTCATTAGATGAGTTATAATATCTTGATGAGAAGTGTTTATGGGTATTTCATAGCTTTAAGGATTGGATCATGTATTCAATTAAAAGTTATACCTCCTCTCATTTATTTAATGAGAATTGGTGTTGGTATTAAGGATTCAAACAATACCAAAAAATAATACCATAAAATTATAACAAATACTGTAAATAAATCACATCATTTACAAATTCTACTCTAATGGATTATACTCCATAATCACCCCATATGCAGAGTGAATCATATCTCCCACTAATATTATGTTTCTTAAGAAATTCATGACATAATAATTATCATTAAATTCAAAGGTTCTTACCACATGAACCTAAATTAAATGGTATATAGTCTTTATTAGATGACCTTAAAATGCATGATATATAGTTATTTCCATACAAATTTAAGAAACATAGTCTGTAATTAGTTTTATGAGCCTAAAATAACCTTAAATATATGTGAGTGGTCTATCATGCATGCCTTTAAACTACTTAAAGTTTTCCATTATGCATTACATAAAATTGTTCATCCTATTTATATAAGATCTCAATCAATATATATTTCATTGTTTCTTGGGGAACTTATAGATATGGTTATAATTTTTTTCTCTCTCATTAGTGTCAAGGTTCAACAAAACCTAAGAAAAAATAACCCTTTTCTAGAACTACATGTGTTGTGATTCTTTCTACCATAGGGTACATAGGGATTCTTAGTTACCATTTTCTGGGTTTATCCTAATCCTTGTCTCAATTCTACTCTATACCTCAATCTGGAATAGCATTTCTAAAGGTTCAAACAGGGTATATACTACTTTATCCTAGAAACAATTCCATTTTTATTATAAAATATCACCTTTTTAGAACTATGTGTGGTTGTATTTCTATTTCTACGTAATTCATTGGGATGTTTTGATCTCTTATACAAGGCCCAACTACTTGATTCAATATCATTCCACTCCCACATTACACTATGGGTTTTCATTTCCCATCAATTCACATTAAGTAAAAAATTTCACTCCTACACTTGGGAGACTTTTTATTTTAGTACTATGAATTTATAGATTCCTACTACCATGGAATATATAATAACATATGGATCTCATATCGTAAACCCAGTTACAACCTTTCATACACCTCAACCCCTATTTCCTATATCTTCGTGATGTTAAAATTTTAATTAATCCATCTTGGTTTTTAAATCACCTTTCTTACACCAGGGTACTCCTATCAACAATAATTTAGTATTTTTTTAATGTGATTTAATTATATGAATGTTAGAACACTTTAAATAATTTTTAATGATTATTTTTTCCTATAAAATACTTTATATCTTTTGGAGTGGCATAACCCCTCAATTTATATTGGAAACTAGTGCATATGATCTAAAAATATCCCCTTTAGAATAGTGTTGAAACATACACCTGTGATATTTTCTATCTATATCAATCAAAGGATATACATTTTTCCTTTGAAAAATATTCTCTTATTCTAAAAACCTATAAAATGTTACAGTGGAACCAATTATTCGAATGTAGTCAAGGTTCATACGTAGTATGCATGTATATTGGTACAGTAATAGACTTATTATTTAAATGTGGTAAATGATTGTCCCAACCTATTCCATGTCATTTATTCATACCTAATTTAAATATTTTGAGCCATGATTTACATAATCCAACATTCCTATGATAAAAGATTGAAATTTTTCATGGATTTAATGCCTTTGTATAGTTTGTATGTTATCAAAATAAGTTATCGTCCAATTTACATTAAAATTTACTCTTTTTTTGTCATTAAAAACATCATTATTCTCAATTCATGTCGAGCCAAATTTACACTAATTAGGAAAATGGACCTGGTATTTAAAACCTTAAACCATGTCGCATGAGTGTAAATTATGTGACACTTTGATCTAAGTTGTACAACCTTAAACTTCATGAATGCACTTTAACCCTCCTTAGCTAATGATGATGTCACATACAACCATAATATGGCATTCATATACTTTTCTAAGTGCACAGATCCTAGAGGAAACCAAATACTTGTCTATTATCTTTAGGATAACCATGGTTTATGATGATGGTATATATAACCATAATATGTAATTTCTATAGCTATTCAATAATATATGGATGAAATTTAATCAACCCTTAAATATTTTTCTTTCTTGTCTCAAGAAATTTAAACCATTATTTATAAAATTCAATAAATTTGATGTTCAAATATAATATTTTTTTTTAATTACCAATGTTTTGTATCATAAAATTTATTAGGATGATATTAGAATAATAAATTCATGGATTGTGTATTATTCTATACAATTTATAGTGCTTATCACTTAAACTATCTATAATAAATTCATGTATGTGTTGTTGTGTAATAATATAAATATTTTTTAAAAGGTATGTCATTTTATTTGAAAAATCATAAAGCAGGGAACATCCACATATTGGAATCTATACTTGGATATTATAAAAGAAAACAAGGATAGACAGATATGATGATGTAAAAAAATACAAAATTTCACATTTGATTGAAATTTTAAGATGAAGTAGTTATTATTTAGAGTTATTAGTAGTTTATCAATGCTTAAACAACCTTATAATTTTAGCCTATACATCAGGATGTCATTCCTTTACTCTTATTATGACACCCACTTACCCTTTTCAATCTTCCTTAACCAGCTCTATGTTCCCTACAATTTTTTAGTCGAGCACAATTAAATGTTGATGTAGGTGATATATAATGTTTTCCCCCTCATTGGATAAATATTGGCTCGCATCCATCATTACTATATAGAAATATTTGTTCTACACCACTGAGTCCCATAATTTTAGGAAATTGGCCTTAGATTTCATGATCTGATGACTAATTTATTGCTTGTTTATAATCAAAAACTATGTATTTCATAAGTTCATGGATTTCATGGTAATAAAATCCATCAAATATAAATTTGGTAAATAGGTTTTGAATATTCCAACCAAATTCACCAATGGGGATTATTTTATTAAAATCTGAATACATAGTTACACCCTTTATTATATCTTCTGATTGAATGTAACAACCTAAGGGTTTGAATCTATTTCTACCAAAAAAACCAGGATAAACTGTAGGAAAAAATAACTTAAATAAAATAGAGCCTCTATTATATGACCAAAATAAGATGATGTAGGAATAACCTAAGGTTAAATAGGGATTTCACTAGCCATCCCAGAAACTTAGAACATTATAGGGTCCATATCATTTATTTCATCACTAATCCCTTAGGTTGGGATATTACAACAAATTATGGAATAAAATATCAATCAATTAATATAAAAATTATTTTTGAAAAATATTATTGATACCCACCATCACTTTCTAATATGTAAACTCTCTTTAATATAATTTCTTCAATAGTAGAACCATATGGGATAGTTTCCCGAAGTGTCTCACTTTCCAAACTATTAGATATCTACCTTGATAATATTAGGGATAAATATCATATTTTTACCAATTTATCACTCAAAGGGTAATTCACACATTTTTAGGTTTTAGGAATATTTTTATATTTATTATAAAACTGGTTTAATTTTTAATTTTTATTTCAAATTGTTAGTTCGGTCATAAAATATTCTACATTGATCAAAATATCATAATTCCTTTTTAGGATTCCATGAATTAAGGAATTAATTTAATTTAACCTGACCTAAGTTGAATATAACAAAAGATTCCTCAAATTAACCATACAATTGGGGCTTTGGAATCGGTCCATAGTTTTGAATAATTATAATGGTCTAACCATATCTTAAAAATTACCTATAAAAATGAGATGCAATTTTAAAGAAAGATGGATATAATCTCAAGTAACATTTTATTTAACACAAATTTTATAGATCCATCCTTTTTTAAATCCAATAAATTCATGGGAAACTATAGATTTTGAATTCAAATTTTATGTTAAGATAGAAAGGTTAATTTTAGTGTTTATGTTCTAACATTTTATAAACATTTTCTTGTGGGTAGAAATACAAGATATAATTGAAATTTTCAATGAATAAAATTTTATAAGATTCTTCCATTTAATTGTTCAAACACTCATGATTATTCAAAGGATGGATTTATAATGAAAATTAGCCACCCCTCATCCTTATAAATTTGTACTTCCACAACATTTCAAAGATTTAGGCCTTTAAATTGTATAAGAAGGGGTCTTTATATGGTAATAGTTTTCTAAATTTTTAATATAAATTATCTTTTACTCTCACTATTTCTTATCTATTTTATATTTCTCTGTCTTTGAATCTCATCTCCATGAAAATAGAGAACTAACTTTGGTAATTGTTTGAATGGAGGGAACAGTGTTCCATTTGAGTTTTTTGTGCTTTAATGCTTCTTATAATTATATTTAGAGAATTTTAGTTGTGGTTAAATTGATTATAGTTATATTTCCATATTATCACTACTATTGTGGTTATTCTTCCTTGTTCTTATATATTCCTTCCCTTTAATATTTAAGTCATTCATACGGTGGATATTGACCTAGGTATTATTGTGAAAGAGTATTATCATACATGAAGAGGTCTCAATGTGTGATGATAATAATTCTAACCAGAGGTTGTTTTTTGATAGGTATTGATCACTATATTTAATTTAATAATGATATTATTTTTATATAACAATTACTTCATCAGATTGAACACCCAAGAATAGAAACTCTTTCCTTCTTTCTTTCTTTTTTACAAATTTTATTATGTATGCATGTTAATTTTGAATTAAATTTATATATTTATATATCAATTTATTTTTTATAAACCTCCATTATATTAGTTTTAGTATTTTATTTAGCTTATTTTAGTTTATAAATAGTTATAATAGAATAATAATGTGTCTAAGGGACCTCCATGTGATATAAACCCAAGGGTGTGCACTATATTTCATGCTTGGGTATATAAAAAATATTGAGTTGGGATTCATAAAAAATATTTAGTTGGGTTTCATAAAAAATATCTCCCATAAATTTGGATTTTTTAAGGGGTTTCAACAAAAATTACACACTTTGTTTTCATAAATAAACAAAAAAAATAAGATAAACCAAAAAATAGAACTTCATTACATATCTCTTATTTCTTAGGTCAATGTGAATATTTTTAGTGACTTTTCATATTCTTGGCCTAATTTTGAGTCAATTAGGGAAGATTTTATGAATATTAAAGTGTAATATAATATCATAATGCTTTAATAAGTGATTAAACAAATGAATATCTATTCCACTTCCTTATAGGAAATCAAATATTTATAGTGGCAATGGTAATAAAAGTAAGCTGAAGAAGAAGTGAACTGTGTTCCACCTGTAATCCTAGTTGATAAACCTAAGGATTACTTGAGGTAATTAATATAAGATTCACTTGACCTTTCTCAACCATTGATAAAAGAGGTCTCTATAGTATACGGGTCAACCAATTCATATGTGAGAGATCAGCATGAATTAGAAGAATATTGTCTAATTTTGTGGAAGGATAAAAGGTAAGTGATTCTACCATATTTTAAAATAAAAAATAATCTCCCATCTACCTCAGTATTTATTTTTAAGAAGTAAAAACTCATGTGGTGTAATTTAAATAAAAAATATATGATATTCCATACACACCACCAACTCTAGTAAACCAACTTCAAGTGGAATTGAGAAAAGAAGATGAAATTGGAGTTTACCTAATTCATGGTGTTAATATTATCTTACAATTATTTATTTATAATTTTTTTTAAATAAATTGAATATTAACTCTCACTATTTTAACTTTTAACATGTAGCTAACACATGGGTGTTTGAGGAGGATGATGAAGAATAATAAGTCATACTTTTTGAGATTGAGTTCTCAGTGGCCTTTCCTAAAGAAATATATTTCTAGGGATACCTAATTTAGGGTAAAGATTTATATATTGATTCATTATGTTTTAATATTATTCAAATTTATCTTTTCACTAAATTTCCATTTTGTAAATTTTTGATAAAACACACATAGAGAAGGACATGGATGTTAAAGAGGAGACCACACAAGTAGTGGATGAAGTGGTTGATGACCCATTATTTTTTCTTCCCCTGCCATACAAGTTGAACCACATTACTAATGGGTGGGACCAGAAGTACTTTATCGCTAGACTCATTTACAAACAGTGAAATATGAAGAGTTCTAGAAGGAAAATATTTTTTTGTTTCATGATAAATAAACCCCATCCTCTTTCAAATTGTGGGAAAAATTGAACTTCCATCATGAGGTGGTCAAAAAATAGTACCCACTTATGGGGTCTAAACCATGTTCTATCCATTTTCTTATTTCTCGTTATATTTATTTTATTTATTTTTATTTCAATAAATTCAATAAATTTTGTTATTATTTTCTTATGTGTTTAAAGCGGGTGAATCTATAAGATTAAATCAAGGCTTTCACTTCCAAATAAACTAAGGTTTTATATTTCCTTCTCTTGGTTCTTTATTTTTAATCTCTTGAACTTAAATGAAAGGTTAGTTTGGTCTTTAGTGTGGGAATGGACCCCAACCTATAAAGATATAATTATTTATGTTTTATTTATTTTTAATGGTATTTTTAGGATCTTGATCCTAATAAAATAATTTTATAAATTCAAACAATCTTGTTTTTATCACATTTATTGGTTTGAAAATTTAATGACTTAAATTATTATGGTAATGATTTTATTTCATGATTTAAAATATATTTGTTTAACTAATTTTGATTTATTATAAAACTCATGTCACTATTACTATTCATTTTTTTTATATCTTTCCCATCCCAAGAGTTTTTTAAACCTTTTCAATATCATTATTATATTTTTATTTTTCTTGAACGTTTTGATTCATGTTTTGAGATATAAAATTTTTTATTTTACCTTTTTCAAATATGATAGATTTTATGGAATGTTTCAAGTATGATTCAAGAACCATTTTAACATACCATTTTTACATGTAACACTTAATTTGGACAACACCTACATCTGACCACTATAGCCCCTAATAGTCATGGAATGACTTGTTAAGTATCCAGATTACAATCGATTTATCCCCTTGTAACCCACTCTATAATTTAATGTATGATTACTATTGAACACAAGTGTGGGGGGGATTTTAAAATGTTGATCTATTATAATGAGTCTATTTGAGCTAAAAATAGAATATTTTTTTCACATTTACTTCTGTTTTGGGGAGAAAAATCATGTTATAATGATGTGTCTTTCTATAAAATACCATTTAGTGCTTGGATAGGAGTTCATGCTATATTTGGAAAATAATATATGCATATCTACCTTCCAAAAAACTAAATATATAATAAAAATTAGAAATAATAAAAAATAAATAGTGTTACTACAAATGGAGGGATGAGGGAAGAAATATTATCAATATTGAATACTCTCTTGTGTAGACTGCTCAATGAAATCAAGATCTATTTGAAGGATAATTTTTTTAGGGGATTAATGAGCCCCCATTATCAAGGGAAACTATTTTCATGCATTTACTTCACTTTAGTGGACAAACCAACTCATTATGAATCTAATATTTTTATATTTTAAACTTGACATCCCTCAATCTTAGAAAAAACCCATAAAAATCCCTCATGATATAATCAATTATGACAATGTTATGTGGAGATACTAGGTTGATATAAAGCCTATGGATATTATTAATGTTATTTTGAATGATAAAATCTCTATATCAAATCCTTAAGTGTGGGAGAAATACCTTTCTATAGAGGTTAGTATGATATACACATGGTAATTAACCTGAAATTTAATGGATATTTATGATTGGTAAGGATTCAAAGAGTTGAATCTATATAGGAGGGATGATATTTTCTTTGGGTGATAGAATTGAGTGGTGTGGCCAATTATACCTTAATAATTTTGTTTTATTATTAGTATAGATGATTACTTAGGAGTGCAATGTTTAAGTGTGGATGATTGATGAAGCTCATATTTTCATATATTTTATTCTATAATTAAATGTTTTAATATGAAAAATTTATCATTTTAAAGTTAAGTGTCACATTTTTTTATTTTAGGAATATTTTAACCTTTGTTATGAAAATGGTTTAATTTTTAAATTTTATTTCAATTTATTAATTTAGTCATAACATATTATACACTAATAAAAAATTTGAAATTATTTTTTTAGGATTCATTGCTTGGTGGTATTGACTGAAAATTATATTTTTTTTATTATATAATAGACCCCCTTTGAAGGTCTGAAGGGGAACCCAACATGAATTCAAGGACATAAGACATTAAACTGTTCCCCAAAGGATCAAAATCCATAAAACCAAATCAAATCAATAAGAGAAGCCCCTCCCTAGCATAACACAATCATTCTGGCTTCCACCTTATCATCGCTACTCTACTAGCTGTCTCGTGAAGTGATGAACGGGCCTAGTATAGATGGAAAAAAGTTATACCCTCTCAAAATTTTGATTACCAATAGTCATGATATGATGAAAACTATCAACTCTAAACCTCATCTGGAGTAGCCCCTGAAGTAGAAATGGAAGCATAGACCATGGACCTCAAACCGCACAACATAACATACCACCCAAATAGAACAAACCAGAATCGTACAGCAGATTCACCATAAGAATTTGAATGACAGAAATAAGTAGTTCCAAGAAAATAAGACAAGAAAGGGAAAACACATCACCACAATACCAGCTGAAAATCCTCCATCGATAAAAAATTCTCCATTATCTCAGTCATCAGACGAAGCCCGAGACCCTCGCTGCCTTCATAAGACTCAATGCAGGGTACCCCTATGACGGCGATGCCCCAAATTCCAAACCGCAAACGTCAAAAACACAAAATCTCACCTTGAACTGAGAATACTACCGAACACCATAGAAGATGTATCACAAACCTTTCTCCACCATCTATCCTTATAGGAATACCATAGCTGACCACCCCTCGCACTCCTCACCGAAAAAGAATGAAGCCTCACCCTCAGACCATAGATCCTGGCCACAAGAGCATCATCGTACAGTTGAATAAATCCCTAGCCATCGAAGGGGACTGGATGGAAATTAGGCAAGAAAATGGTGAGAAGCGTCAAATGGCTGAGCCCAAGGACGTCGATGCCACAAGGATTTCGTGCAGAAGCGCCAAGAGAATAAGTTATAGTCGAAACGTGGTAGAGGAATAAGGGTAACGAAGGGGTAAAACCATGGGAGACACCTTCTCATTCACCAAAAGTATAGAATTTTGGCCATCCATGGTAATGGAACTTCAGCCACTGGAATCAAAGAATATTATGATTGAATCGTACTCCATGACCTCAAAGTTCAAAACATGAAAGACCTCACAGCCTAGCCACTATTTTATGTCTTCCTCACCTTGACTTTCTCTATTACCAATCACCTCATGATCATCCTTCCAATAATAGCATAAGTGAACAAGAACACAATGAATATATAAACTTTCAAGAACAAAGTACAAAATACATTACACATAGGAATCATATGCATTGTAATTCTATCCCATGTGCATGGGATAACGGTAGCATGATTTCTATTAAATTGAAAGTAAATATGAATTTTAAGGGATGTTAAATATTTGAAAACCCTATTCATACTTTTAGAAGAAATCTCACCTATGTTTAATGACCATTGAATCTTCTAGTTTCTCCTCTAATTGGAATTTTACTTTGTAACCTCATCCTACAAATCCTAGATACACCCAAGTTTCCTCCTTCGAGAGCCAATTTAGTCTTTGAATATATCCCCATAAATTAATATCAATCATCATCAGATCAGGTCATTCAATTTTTTACATGTGGACCAATGACTTTATAGAGGGCCCCAATCAATCATCCAATCAATACTACCACATAATAGATATAGGTTTCCCTCTATTGTGTTATTCCACTCCCAATTTCTTATTGCATTTGTTTCATCAACCAATGACTCCCGATGAATGACACATTCTACCTCCTTCTCTATATTGATTCCATGATGAAAATTTCTTTTTTGATTAATGTATATGTGTCCCACCTTCAGTGACTTTACACAATTCATAAAATCCTACACTTTTATCACAAATCCTTCATACATTAATTATTCTACTAGTAGATTCCCCTAATGTTCATCCAATTGTATCCATTGGATCCATGGTAGAGTCCCCAATTACATGCATCAGATGACCCCTCTCTACATTATCACACTTAGACTCTACTATTATCCATTCTCTAAACTCATCCATATATTTTCTCCCACTGAACATCTGGTGATATCCTACTATTCAGTGTGTATTCATTGATATAACATCCTAAGGTCCTTGTTTTACTTTTATTCGACAAAATCTTCTACAATAGGTGGACAAAATCATCCACCTATTGAACTTTTAGTAAAGTAAATTCAGCTTCCATAACCCAAACTTCTATAGTGTTGGTGAATTGCCTATATCTCTATCCTTTTAAGTGTAACTACCTATGAATGAACTACTGGACCTCAAACACTTGACCAAGAAAACAAGTTTCACACCAAACCTAACAATCTCCCACTAGAGAATTTTTTTTGGCTAATTTCAACAATATCCCACTCGAAGACCATTATAATGATCACATCAAAGTATCTTCATCCAACTTATATTCACCCACATTTATCATAAACCACATGGTTCTATACTATATTCTCCTTCTGATCATCCCGGATCCCATTAAAAGAAACCCTCCTTTAACTTTTGGAACCATATCTTTCATTCTACTAAAACCATGAAACTCATATGAATGATTACATGGATATTATTCAAATTAAATTTTAACTGAGTTTTCATCCTCCAAATTTTTTTAACATCTATTCAGTAAGTTATTTTTTTCACTGATTCCATGGTACTACTCATCCATACATATTCTTCTTACATCTAACTATTTCTCTGTAACCTGAGAGATTTTAGTACACTAAAATCTAGTTAAACCATCATAACTAACATCTATATAGAACTACTAAACAATATGATATCATAAGCATAAACAACTTTCAGTAAAATTCATAGTGCAACCAAGGCCTTTTTGGTCCTTCGATCCCACTACACCACTCAGTCCAGACACTTTAATAATCCCAACACCATTTCATAGGTATTTTTGATGCTATAATGATATTATTATTATCATTTTCATAGATTGAGAAACACATAAAATAAATACATTATATAAATTAAGTGTTTTCCTTTATTTAGCTTTAGAGTGGATCGAGTTCAAATTTTATATAAACTTGTAGATGATAGAAAAACTATCCTTTACCAAAAATCTGAAGTATCCTTTATAATTTTACCCTTTAGAACATAAACTCTTGATCTTCACTATCATCCCCTAGACTAACTTCCAGTCCATTTATATCATGGTTCTCCTCCTTTCAATTAAGTTACTTAGATGTAAAATGGATTTCATAAAACAAAACATTTGAATTTGAACAAAAATAGATTCCACTAAAGATTGTAGTATCTACCACTAAGTTCCATAAATACTTCATCTGAAATATAAATTATCATACTTTCTAATTTCTCAATTTAATGTTCTCATGAAAACCATGCTTCATATTCCATTTTCTAGATATCTTATTCCAGGTATAGCATCACTCTTTCCATTCATAAACTTCTAGAGATTTGAACCCTTTCCACGCATGCCATAACTATGAATTCCCCTAATGGGAATTCTAAAATTCTCTTACACTTTACTCTTTATCTTATACTACTAATATTATATTGATTAGGTAAAACATGAAACGCCACATATTCTGCTTGATATGGGATCAAGAAAACACTTGGACACTTTTCAATAGCCCCTCCAGGTACAAGATTGTGTAACCTTCGAAATTTGAACTTCTAAGAAATAGGACTATTGATATTCTGGAGATCATCCTCAACCTGAATGACTTATCCTATTCTAGATACATATAGAAACATGCATCATATCTGACCACTATATCCAAAAAAAATTGTTGTTCTTATTTTCATAACCTTCTAATTCACTTTCCTAACACTGAATGACTTCTCCATTCAACAAAACTACAAACCCTCAAGGATTTGTAACCCATTCATTATCCAAGATATTCAACTTCCAAAATCATATTATAAAAATGTTCCTAAAATATTTAATTGATTCCAAAATAAATGATAGTTACCACTCAATATATACAATTTAAGGGATCATCATCATCCCATGAAGTTTCAATGATATTATATAAAGATCCAAAATTGCACCCAATGAATGGAACAAACTGCATAAATCCTATGGTAATGTTTACTTTCAATATTTTAAAAATTATTTTGGTAACACCTCTATATTCTAATGAAATCTTTCCTATAACCTGATAGACCACCTTATTGTAAGGAAACCCAATAGTCTTCTAGTAATTCTCCTTCTATGTCCTTGAAAAGATACTCTACTAGAAGCCTATGCATCCATTATTTATCATTAAACATTATAACCAAGGATTAATACTACTTGTTGGTATCATATATCAAAATGAGAACCCACTAAATAACACTTCTTAGGGAAGGGAGGTCCTTTCTCAATCACCAGAAGTTCATACTTATGGTGATCAATCACAATAAAATTTCAACCATCCGAATAAGAGAAACTTCTGATCGAAACATCCCATATAACCTCAAAGACCAAAGTTATGAAGACCTTACACCCCATAGCCACTTTTAGTATTCCTCACCTTGGATTCCTCTAGTATCGATCACCTCACAATCCTTCTTTTAAGGAAGATACAAGTGAAAAACACATGACAAACATATAAACATTTATGAAAAAATTACAAAACACAATGCACGTAGGGATTACATGCTTTGAAATTTTATCTTACATGGATGGGAAAATTGAAGTATCATTTTCATTCCATCAGAAGTAAATCTGAGTTATAAGGGATATTTAAACATTTAAAAACTAATTAGAATATAAATAGAATTATCACAAATTTATGTTGTCTATTTCCTCTTCAATTTTATCCTCCCTTCAATATTTTGCCTCCGATACTTCAGACTCTGACACTTAGATGAAACCAAGGGTATTTCTTATATATCCACCTCAGCCTTTGGGTCTGGCCCTATCAACTCCTATAAACTATCATTATATCATATCAATCATCTTTCACATATGGACTAATATCCTTCTTATAGTGTTCCTATCTAGTCATCTAGTTATAACTGTTATCTAATAGATATACACATCCCTCTATTAGACTTAGAAACTCTTAATTGCCTATGTAATTCATTGGATATACTACTGACTCCCTATGAACAATGAATTTCATATCCTGATCCACATTAATTCCTTAACCAACATTTACTTTGTGAGGAAAGAATACAAATCTCCATATTAGTAACTTCATGTAATTCATGAACTCCTACACTTATGTCACAAATCATCTAGGATTCCATTCACCTATTGTTAGATTCCCATACAATTAACCTCAGTGAATTCTCTATTTCCATGACTGACTCCTTGAGTACATTTAATGTATAATCCTCTTAAATATTGTTGCACTCAGACTATATGGTGACCCATACACTAAAATCATTTGTCTAACCTATACCACAAAAGTTCTGGTGATCTCACATTATTCATCATTCTTCCATTGATCTGGTATCCTAATGCCCCCATTGATCATTCATTAAACTAACATTTCTATAACTAGTGAAAATTTGTATCAACCTGTTGAACATTTGGTGAACTAACATCATCTACTTTAACATAGACATCAATGGGCGAGTGAATTTACTCCATTCAGATCCTCTCATGTGTTGATATCAGTGAATCAACTTCCAAATCTTTGACACTTGAACTAAAAATCAATTTTCACACAAAACCTAAAAAACTCATATCTCACAAAGTATATTTTCAAATGAGATGAAATTTTTATGAACTATAGTGAACATACTGAGGAATATTTTATTACCAATGTATTCTTGAGATTCAGTAATTTTCAATGAAATCATTGGAAATCAAAGATTTAAAATTTAAAGAGTCTTTCAATATGTAAAAGTTTACTTTAGAAGTGTGACTATATTTTTTTCTATATGTTTCAAATAAAGATAAAAAAATATTTGGTGGATATCCAAGATGTAGTCGAACAATTTCAATAGAGACTACTTTCCATGATTATACCATTTAATGTGTCAAGTCTGCATGAATATTCAAATGAAAATTTTGTATAGAAAATTATCCACCCCTTATTATTATAAATTTATACTTCCACACCATCTAAAATGGTTAGTCATCTTCATTAGATAATGAGTATTTTTTTGTTGTAATATTAATATACTTTTTTAATATATATTAGCTTTATATTCCTCTCACTCTTTCTTTTAGCTTTTGTTTTTTTTCATTCTGTGAATCTTTTATCCATGAAAATGGATAATTAACATTATATATTTTTCAAAGGGAGGGAGAAGTGTTCCCCTTGAGTTATTTGTGCTTTAACACTTCTTGTTATTCAATTATAATAATTTAAGTAGTGGTCAAATTGAATATAGTGAGTGTTCTACCTATTTTCACTACAATAGAAATTATTCTTCCTCATTTATATATATTCTTTCCCTTTAATATTTAAGTCATTCATATGGGGGAGTTTGACTTAAGTATTGATGTGGGAGAGTATTATCCAATATATAGAGGTATCGTTGTGGGATAGTAATCATTTGAATGGAAAGGTGTAGTGTGATGGGTATTTATCACTACACAGAATGGAATAATGAAATTATTTTTATATAAAAATGATTATGTCACTATAAACTACCAAGAACAACATCTATTCCCTTATTTATTTCTTACTTACTAATTTCATTTTGTCAAAATTTTAGTTTTTCATTGAATTTATATATTTATATATAAATTTTATTTTTATAAACCCAAACTATATTAGGTTTCACATTTTATTTAGTATTTTTTAGTTTATAAGTAGTGACAATAGAATAATAGTGTATGTTAGTGGCCTCATTATGAGATTGGCCTGATGGAAAGCACTATATTTCATGATTATGTAATTAAAAAATATTGAGTTTTTATTCACAACAAATATATCTCATCACTTGTTTATGTCAATTTATGCATCGATCCTTGAATAGCAGGGAGTTCAGTTTGGGAATATGAGGGTGTTGAAGATTTTTCCCCTAATTTTCCAACCCATGTTCTTTATAATTAAGAATATACAATTAAAGTACTTATATAAAATTATATAATATGAAAAAATTGGGAAACAAACACTTATTAAGAATATTATTTTCCATCCAATACTAAGGAGAAATATTGGGGTTCTTCCATTAAAGATATATGATAGTGTTCAACATCATTAGATTTTACATGAGAAAAATTGTTTTGGACATCATTCATGTAGACTCTTTGGATCCTATATTGAAATAATAATCAAAATCATATAGAAACAATAATATTTCACTTGATGGTTTACCTATAATAACTCCCTACTACTTGAGGGATACATCTAGTATTATAACTAGTGGAGTTTACCCTTTTCTCATTGGGGATTCTTCCTGAGTCTCTAGGGTTTCTTCCCTGGCCATTAAATATTCTTTCAATATTTTCCTAGGATCAACCCAAGTGATTATATATTCCATAATGGACATAGTGTATATCACATGAGGAACTGGGATGCTTAGTTCAACTGTCGAGGTTTCCACTACAGAACTTGATTGTGTCATATTATTTAATGGTTAAGGACCTTGAGTTTATAACCTAATCTCAAAGGTCCTTACCTAGGAAAATGTAGATACTATAATTAAAAAAGATATTTTATCAAAAAAAATTATAAAATTGTACATAAGTAATGATCTTAGTAGTCAAATCATCTCACTCATATGAAAGCATGTAAATAATATCTCAGCACACCCTAAATGCCTGAGTTTCATGGTAAAGTTTCTAAATCTGAATATCTAATATATCTTATGAGGAAACTCCTACTGGATTAATCATCACTAACTTTTATTATTCCATACATTTTGGTTATGTGTTATCATCTGTTGTGTTATCCAACTCCACCACATCCCTAATCAGATTTCCCAACTCTGTGTATCCGATATATGTTGTTGAGGCCGCCCATAAATCATGTTCTCTATATAATGGAAAAAATAATATATATATATATATATATATATATATATATATATATATATATCTGTGTGTGTGTGTGTCTAAGATATTATCAAATAATATAAGAAAATTTTGTGAAAATTTTAATTTTACCACTACAGTGTCGATATATTCGACCCACTCATCTATGGATTCAATACCGATTATGACCTATTAGTCCCCAAAATCTATAAAATCTAATATTAACATTACAAAATGGGTTTCATTATCTAATGTGTGGATCAATCTCACTAATTATTAGATACTTACATTAATCTTGGAAATTTGTTCAATAAAATTCATATCATTATAGGATTTGAAATTCCCCACTTTTGGAAGATAGACACCTACCAATAAAATGTACCATTTGTCCTCTAGAGTTGTTCCAAAGTCCAATTATCCCAAAGATAGAACCCCTATGGATATATAGAATTCTATTGAATTTTTTAATATGATTACCTAGAATAGATGAAAGTAATGGCTTCCTTTTGTTTTTTGTGCTTTCCCTTCCCATCTTACTCGTCAGCTACAACTCCACTACATATTCGTTTTCTACTAGAACATATCACCTAAATATATACAAGTTATGGTTCCTCAATTCTTATTAATTAAAAGGATTGTGAACAACTATGTATGTGGGGAACTAGAACCTTTTTGGGTGTGGTTTTATTTAATTTTTTACATGTTAATTGTCTTCCCTTCTCTGTAATAATAGGACCATCAACACAACACACTAGATTGTTCAACGTTTCCATTGGTAAGTATTAAATAAATGATTCATCATAATCTAGCTACAACCTAATGTCAATATATACCAATGGTAGTGTAATTTGGGTGTTTTTCTTCATCTATATAATCATAAAACATAGTAATCAAGCCACCATTAGGTATTTCTCCACCCTTGATTCAGAAATCAGGGATGGGGTTTATATCTTAAGGTAATATAATTAATGATAAAATTGATAAGGCATATATTCCATGAAAATCATATCATTGTAAATCCTTATATCTAGAAAACAGTCTCATTACACCACTTTAAATGAATTCTTTTCATAACTTTTAGAGCCATCATATATGATCACCTTATATGGTATATCTCTATATTATAAGAAAATAAATTAGAAATATATCCCTTAAACCATGTTTAAATCGTGAATATCTTTTGTAAATTTCATGATCTAGGAGATTCATTAAATGTATGAACTTATTCAACACATGGGGATGTCCATTTTTAAAAAAAAATTATACATGTTACATGGGAATAAATATATCTTTATAAAAATTAGAATAGTTATAATATATGAAATGGGGAATGCCCTAGATACACTTTCAATAGGGATTGATATATATTTTCCAATATAGGTCCCACCATGTTAGTGAATCATCAATGTTATAACTATTTCACCATTATAGAGGCTCTAGGACTCATTCTAGTATGAAAATCACAAAAAAGATTAGATGCCCACTTAACCACATGCAGAGAAATTCAGACAAAACTACGCAAATGTCTAGTTGAGGAATGATCTAGTTATCCCCAGTTCTTGCATTGGACCTTTTTTAATTAAGACTAATGGGTGTTAGATTCTCTCAAGTATGGATGGTTATAAAACCTATAGGCCAATTAAAACATATCATATGTCTATGCTTCTTTAGAAATATATTAATCCACACTTCAATATTGATATTTGTTTTTAGTTGAGGCTCCTTCCTCATAGTATTTTATGCTTCCCTCAAAAGCTATTTTACTAATGGTTATTTATGATTAGCATAATTTCAAGAAGACACTGGTGGAAGGAATTCATCATACATATTATCTAGAATTGGGATCCCAATGATCTTATGTATATCCCACAAAAAAATTATGCCATCTTTGAAAAATAGCTAAAATGTGTTTATTTGGGGACTCCATCTGCTTAAGAAATTTGGAATTAAATCTACGTGTTTGTAGACATATATTTTATAGTTTTAGAAAATATTATGAATTACTATAGCTTTTGGATTTTCTTCAAATTTAGCACAAGATTTTCTCACTCAATATTCCTATATCTAGTCATATGTAGCTCTATCCACAAGTTGTAAATCCTAACTTGTGCACCAACCCTGAAGATGACCATCTAGTGATATGTGATAAATTGATAAATAACTATATGTATTTTGATATTGAATGTATAGATAGTCCTTAGGGGTGTAAGTCATATTATACATAAGATACATTGGTTTAGTATACTTCTCCTTAATATATAAAATAAACATTGAGATGTTAACCCTTTCCAACCTTGATGCATTAGAAAAATAGAATAAAGGAAAGTTATTCCTTGATAGGGAATGGGTGAATTGATAGGATTTCAAAATCCATATAGAGGATTATAATTATACAATGGTAAATTATTTTAAATCTTGGGAAAATACTTTTCAAGAGGCTAAATTTGAGGTTTGTAGTAGTATAGATGTTAGGGAATAACTTCATTAGTCATTTCCCCAATTTGTAACTTTTCTGCATCAACATGAGCAATATTTGAAGTATGAGATTCCATTTATATAGAAAACATACTAAAATAGTTCTTTGTGATAAAAAATGGGCTAAAGATTCATAATAAAGCATAAACGTTGGCATGGAGTTGAAAATCGTGTAATTTTAACCAAGTAAAACTTTTATTCACTAAACCATTCTCGTTGAGGCCTCAGTATGACAGAGCTTCACCCAATATTACACATAATAATACCTATTTGAAATTAAGACCTAGAAAAAATATAGAGATATAAATCAACTGGATTCATCAAGGTTAGTAAACCACACCTACGGTGGTGTAACATTTATTTATAAGGAGAAGGGAGTCCTTTCACCTACCACCTTAGCTCCAATCATCCATAACATACCCAGGTACTTCGTTTTTTCATATAATTTTATATTTATTATCCCAAATGAATCTAATTTTGAATGGAACATTTAAATTCAGTCAAACAATGTTCAATATAATCATACTAATCCCATATAAAGGCTTGTATAATTTATGATGTAAGAATAATGGCATACCAAGATAAAGATCTAATGCATTCCAATGTAAAGTTTGAACACATTCCAAGATAAAGGTTCAGTGCACACCATGATTAAGGACAAGAATACATCAAGATGAGGGATAGAAAATTAAAGTGCCTTTGACTATAAATATACCATTTAACTCCTCTATTTGAAACATAGAGGATATGTGGGGAGAAATAGAAGAAGAGATAGCCCAAAGGAGAGAGAATATATAGGATTAGCCTATAGCACTCCATGAACACTTTCAGGTGATTATTAAATCAAAACATATGGGAGATGTTTGTATATAAATACCCTAAACTTTCTGGTAATTTTTCAACTTAATTTTGATCATAAATATATTTTCATATGTACTTCCAAGTTATAATTATTTTATTGATTTTTGGTGGAATATGGTAGGAGAAAGGGGGATAGTACCGACGTGTTGGCTGCATCAAATAGCCAATGGACTGGCATCGGGTATGTGGTGTCACTCTAGTAGATGAAGAAACACTATCAGAACCACTAGGTACCAGATGGTCTATGTCAGGTACCTAGTAGAATTGTAATTATATTTTTATGATAAAGGAAAAATAAAATTTTTACCTAAAAAATTAACCCCTAAAATAATTTATACTAAAGATTTATCCTCATTTTAGATTTGTATCACCCTCATTGGATCTCTACCTCTCCTCACATCTTATCCACATGAATTCATCCTTTAACAATGATCCATGTGCCAATGATTAATCATGGTAGCGTAGCATAAGTGAGGTAAGGATGGGGACATCCTCTAGTCTCAATCTTTTTAATGGTTTCACATGGGAATATATATAATTTCCTCTATCTGAATTAAATATTTTGAATCCCATTGAATATATCAGCCTTCTATAAAAAAATTCAATTCTTATACATATGTTAATTAAAGGTAATGTCAAATTTTTTCTCACCTAGATCCCCGTTATTTTAAAACAGTGGTTAAATATCACATTATTTCCTATTTTAAGTTGGTTAAATAATCATCGGGTTGCATCATATCTTCTCTTGGAGCTCAAGGAAGGTTCAAATTTTATTTTTGGTAGGAGAAACACTCTTTTAACTTATAATATTAAAGGTATTATTAAATAGAAATGGTATAGGTGTTGTAAAAGTGGGCTTCCTAGACCCAACTTTATCATTACTTTTAGATTACCATACCATGTATACAATGAGTTATACATAATTCACACTTACCAAAATATTTTTGATATTTCTATGTCCACTATTTAAATGTTAATGGTCGTAGATTAATTATTGTATCAAAAGGTTATATGAGTTCCTAGGAAATAATGAGAACCTTGAGATATTATGACATTAATCTTAAATATATGTCGTATGGTCGAGATACATCATGCTGACTAGACACAGTTGATGTTTTTCTATCTAGTTATGGGGGCTCATAATCATTGAGATTTCTTCTCATGAAGTTCGTAATTGGTGCATTCTGGTGGGTGAGACCAAAAGGACAAATCCAAAAATAGGAACCTTGCATGTTTCATTTTTCATTTTTTCCCTATCTATGGACATGTGTTTTGGTATACTGGATTGATATCATTATCAATGTGTTTTATTTGATCGCATTATTTGATGCAATTCAAAAAACATGAAAATTAATTCATGGAAAGGTAGCTTATGTTGGTTGCATCATTGGTGGTATGACATTGGTTGAATGATCAAGATAGAATTTTTAACTTCTGAGAAGTAATATCTTAGGTCCAATTGATCATGATGGTTGTACCTTTATAATTCCTTGACCAAGGTAGTCGAAGATAACTCTGTCTAATTAGAATAAAAAAATCTATAAAGGATGATAATACAAGTGTGTATCCTACTTTATGAGATATCTAAAGAAAATGAGATTATATTACACAGTGTATGTTCATCGAATGGTTGTCATTTCTATGACTATTAATTATCTATTTAGGGGACTTTATGGGTTTCTAGACTCCACTCTTGGTCTATAGGTACTATTCACTACTATCAGGATAAGAGTCTAGAGGGTCACACACAATAGCATATTCAAGAATCTTCCATATTCTAGTGAATATGTATATAGAACATGGTCAGACCAACCGTGGGGTACAAGAGTTGTCCAAGTATTTGATCACTGAAGGATAAATAAATTCATTATTATTCAAGTATAGAATAATTGGTTGAATTTATTTATTAAAAGTATTCACAAGTTATTAAGTGAATATGTGGAAAATATTATACGAACTAATATTATTATTCAAGGTTTGTTTAATATTAGAAAAATATCGAGTTGATTTAATGACTCGTCTTTTATCATGTAATGAATCATAACTATTTATTTATTTATTACTTAGTGGGTTTTTATTTCTGGGGGCTAGGGAACCCTTTTTGGGTATTTGATCCACCCACTCTATAAGTAGGAGAGAGGAATCCATTCAGGAATAGTTCATGCCAATGGAATGAACGATTATATCTCCTCCATCATTTTAGAGAGATAAATTCTCTCTTCGATCGACCGGTCCTAGAATGCATTCAAATGATCAAAGGGATGGAATTGAGGTGATCATATAGACATTAAAATATTCATTGGAGCTCCATGCTATCACATAGAATTCAACAAACAGTGATCATGCAAATTCTAGGAGCAAGTGAGGATGATCTAGAGGGGTTTGGCTTTGGATCCTTCTAGAAACGATCTCTGGTGACTCGCTGCTGTTAAAATCGCCGCCGAATCAAATGTGGTAATTGTTTATTAATTTTTGTGCTTCGTAAATTCATGCAAGATCATTGAACCTATACCATGGCTAGGATTGATGGAGATGAAAATTTTCATCACTCCAGTGATGAAAAATTAAAAATCCTTAGCCCACCGGATTTCGTTTCATGCCTCGATACCTTCAATTTGGGTCATAGGGATCGCATGAATTTTCTAACCGAAGAAAATATTTATATAAATTAAATTAAGTAGAGGTTATAATTTCGATCTCAATAAAACTAGCTGTGAATCGATCCAGTTTATGACAGCCAAGTTATGACCATCTAACATTTTTTATACAGATCGAATGTAGTTTAACCGGTAAAATTTTGAAGAATGTATATTTTATATTTGTTAATTTTACTCATTTTTTTGGCCAGGGGTGATTATAGATATCTCTATTTTCCATCCATGATTCAGTCAGATTTCGATCAAAGAAAATGTTCCAACAAGTAAATATTTCTTGTACCCAATAATAGAACAATAAAAAATAATTAAAAAAGAATTTTTTAGTCGAATAGACTAATAAATTAGGTATTTTAATGTTTATAATAGTAAAAAAAGGAAAAAAAATTGATGGAAGAAATTTTTTAAAGGAGGGCAGCATGACCCTACGACACCCATTAATAAAAAAGGTAGTCTTTTGGCCTTTTATCCATAGTATGATAATAGAATAAAAAACATTTCTTATTGTAATCAAGGAGGGTCCCCCTCCCCCCCACCCCTAGCCTCCTAAGTAAGTAGTTCGATTGCACACTAACCCCACTAGACTGTCGCAGACCACCTCATCCTTCCAGAAATTGGTGTCGCTTCCTACCACCCTTGACCAGTGACCACCACAACCACCTCCTCCCATGCCTAGTGTTTAGCATGGACACCCCCCCTCTTCCAAAATCCCATCATTCAGTTGTGTCCAGTCTAGCCACCTCACGCAATCAAATAGACCACCCTTCTCTACCCCTCCCTGGTCACATCTGACCGTACACACCCCTCCCTCTGACAACCGCCATTATTCATCCCTAGTTAGGATAACCTATCCACCTCCACCCAGCTAATATCCATAGTGGGTGCCATCTCCTATGTCTATTTGTTGGAAATACGCTCACCTAGTTCAGACCCAATCACCACCGCCACCTCCTGTGTTACCACCCTCGGTCAATGCTGATAAGGATGAGCCCACCAGTACTGTGACCTCTCGTCGCCCGGTTTCATTAATGTCTTGTCACGCGAGCCTTCCCATACTACACTACTAGATTGGAATCCCCCCCCCGCCAATTCTGCCACTTCCCACTACTATGATGTGATGAACATCACACACAACCATTTGAGACACCCCTTCCGTAGTGGTCCTGACTACGATTGGTCCTTCATCTACCCCTTTCTAGTTATGCCTATATAGTATCAGCTTGCACAAGTTTTTGTGAGTCTTTGCGAGCCAAAATGAGTTAGAGTGGGTCTTCCTAGCCTATGACACCCCTTCAAGGGGTCTTCCCAACCCAAAACAAGCCTGCAAGAGGTCGGCCTGACCTACGTTGTCCCTAGATGGGATTTCGAGGCTCGAGAAATATTATATAACCAAAAATTAATTTAATGTATTCAATTAAATTAATTAAAAATAATTTTTTTTAAAAAAACTAATATTTTAATATTCTGAACAATTAATATAATTTTTTAATTAAATTAAATTAATGTATTAATTTAATTTTTTTCAATGAAAAATAAATTAATGAGGGTGCCTAATAATAATAAATTATTTGAATAAATTATCTGAATTTAAATAATTCATGTAACACCCTAAGTTTTTATGAATTATTTTTTTGAAATAATTATATTTCTTTGATAGCTTATGTTACACGCAACACCAAGATAAGATTGCATTACATGAAACAGCAAGTTAAGCTTGCACTAAATGCAACACTAATTTTATCTTGTGTTACACCCAACCCTAATTTTTCCTTATGTTACATAAAATGTTGAATTTATCTTTTATAAAATACAACACCAAGTTTAAACAAAATGTGACATACTGTTAAAATATAGTCATTTAATATCATAGTTATCACCTATCTGTTGTAATAGCGAGTATGAATAGTATTAACTAAATTATGAAGATATATGGTTTACACATGTATATATAATGAATTATTTTTTGATCAGCTAATATTATATAAAAAACTTTTGAAAATAAAGGAAATAATTTTCTGAAAAAAAAAACTATTTTATGCACATAAATGCACTTTACCTAAATAAAATAAATGAATCACTTTAAGTTAATGATTTTAATTAAATTCATAAATTTTATATTCAATAAAATTTTTCAAACTCAACTTATATGTTTTTTAGATAATAGATAAGTATAAATCCAATTTTATGCTTAAAAATATACTTTTCTAAAAAATAATTTGGTCTCCCTTATAGCACATAATTTCAAATTAATTTTTTATAATTTTAGAAAAATTAATTGATAAAATATAATTAATTTTTGAAATCATAATATCAAAATTATCAAATGGTGAGTTTTTGGGATTTTTATGAAAAAATTCATTTTTAGATGAATAGTGAAACTACTAAATTTTAATTGCAAACTGTCTTATGGTTTAATTTATTTATAAAGTAAAATTATAGTTTAAATTATTTTTAAAGTAAAATTAGTTCAATTATAAATCAATTAATTTAATTTATGTTATTTTAATTAATTTTATGAAAAATGTTGATATAAAAACTTTGCAAACTTTTTAACATTTTCTCTTTAAAAACTTTTGTTCTCGACACGCTTGCGGGATTAATTTTAAATTAAAATTTCCATATTATATGAATGTAATTTGTAAAATTATATTTCATATTTTAAATAATTATAATTTATATTATCTAATAATATCAACTTAATTTGTGAACAAAACTTATAGTAAAAATAGAGAAAAAATATTTCCCATGGTTAAAATAAAAATTGGTTCACCGGGGGTTAAACTAAAAATATCGGGGTTAAAAATAACATAAAACTTTTTAAAAACATATTTAATGACCATATTTCATCCTTATACCTTATATTGTCTATACTGGTCCATTATTAGATCCTTGTGACATGAAAAAATGTGGGTGGAATTATTTCTTTCAAAAAACTACAAGTGTGGCACTCACCTCTCTTATAAAAGGACACCCCTTCTCCTCTCATATTTACACCTTAAAACCATTTTTATTCAGTTGATAATTTCACAAATCACTTCCTAAATTCCCTCATATCATCTTAGAATCCTTATTTTTTACATAAATCCAACCTATCAAGGATTCTGGAGCAAACATAAGGAGGATACCCGAAGAAGAGGTAACGTTCATCAATGAGTGTTTTGGTTTTTTTTCTTTCTCTACCTCCTTAATTTCATATAATAAAATTATGATATAATAAACTCAGTATCATAAATGTAATGAAATTTTTTATGTTAAGTTAATTACCTATAAACATCTTCACTCTTGTTAAATGGGTTACAAAATCATTGTTCGTTTGTACGGTGGAATACCTCCTTGTGAAATGATTTCAGTTTTTTTCCATTACCCGCTCTCACAGTTGGGTATAATGATGGATATAAAGTAAATATTTGATATTAATAACTTATTTATACCTATAAATTAATTATATCATATATAATTTTTTATTTTCCATTCTATAGGGTATATGATAATCTCACTCGTGTGTACGGAAGACTACCACCTCGAGAAGTGATGTGATTTGTTTTTCACTTACTCTTTACATTGAAGATAATATGGAAAAATATATGTCATATAAATGAAATAATTATTTTATTAATGATATATTTATAATTATTAAAAGTTAATATATGATTTTATTAATTACATTTTCACTCACTGAAAGATGATAACATCGTTCGTGTACATGTAGACTGTCACCTTCATGAAGCGATGTTACTCTATATTTTCATAATCAAACCACATGGATTATATCTATAATTATATTTAAAGTAATAATATTTGGTTTATGATATTATGATCATTATTTAAATATAATATATTACATACCTCCTTTATATAATGATCATTAAAAAATGTAAATGTTACTCATGTGTACGTATGGTCTACCGTCTCCACAATTGTATCATAATTCATCTCTTAAAACCATATTTAATGATTGGTATCAAAATTATAATTGATGTATAAATATTATTATTATTTCATGATTATTATGTTTGAAATTATGGAAGCACGATTAATGAAACAAGACCTAAAATAAAAAATCAAAACATATATAAAAAATAAAGAGGTTATTACCCAAAACGTGACTTTAATAAATAATTCTTAATAACAGGTAATAAAAGGAATGAGTAAATAATATATGGTATTATATAAATAATTTTTGGTTCTTAAATATATGTATAATAAAATTATATAAATTACATAGTATATTTGAACTTGTATGAAAGAAGTCAATACTTTGGGTAAGGGGTTTCTAGTCCCTCTTTTATTTCTGGGAGATATATGAAAATTCACCACTCATTTATTTTTTGTGATGTATATAATTATCCTTTGAAAATTTATATCATGAATATTATTATTTTAATGATATTTTATGTTTTATTTCATGTAATTATTTATTGGGGATTATGATTCAGAATATTACTAAAGCGGTTAGGGATTTTCATCTCACTTTTATTTTATGTGATACAAATTCAATATTCACCACATGTTTATTTTATGTGGTATATATACTTCCCATGAATTTATTTTATAATGATTCTAATTAAGATTATTGGTATTTATATAT
Organism: Viscum album; assembly: GCA_963277665.1. Taxonomy (NCBI): domain Eukaryota; kingdom Viridiplantae; phylum Streptophyta; class Magnoliopsida; order Santalales; family Viscaceae; genus Viscum; species Viscum album. The sequence goes on along the minus strand of OY728125.1, from coordinate 113,000,755 downwards.
CCATTTGAGGAACTCTCTTTCATGGGGTTTATGATTCAAAAGTTACCAAATCGAAAAAGTATTTTTTATCTCAATTTTTCTTCTTTCAGAAAAGCATTATGTTATGAACCTATATTCCTTTACTAGGGGTATATATAGCCCTTTTAAATTTAATGTAACACACCAATATTTTACGTTATTCCTCATTTTAAGAAAAAATTAATTGAATCTCTTTGATAGCTTACTCTGCACAAAGCACCAAGCTTAAAAAAACTCCAAAATCTTATTACATAATTTTGATGGTTATAAACTATAAATTTTAATGGAATGGATGAGTTTTATTAACTAAATTATGAAAATATATTTTACACAGAAATTAAAATAAAAAACAATTGAATATAAAGGGAGTGTTTTTATAAAAAACTATTTTTATGCCTATAATAGAATTTTATCATAATAAATTAAATTAATCAATATTATTGAATGATATTAATTTAATTTATATTTTATATATTCAATAAAATGTTTTTAAATAATTTTTATAATCCTAAGATAAGAATAAATCGAATTTTAAGCATAAAAAAGCTGTATTTTTTCTAAAAGGAAATTTTGCTGCCTTTTAATAAAGCACCTGATTTAAAACTAAATTTTGAAAATTTTATAAATTTTATTTGAAAAAATGAACTTCATTTTTGAAATTGAAATATCAAAATTATCTTAGGGTGAAATTTTGGTATTTTTTCAGAGATGTTTTTTTTATGAATTATGAACAGATACTCAATTTCAATTAAAACTGTTTTTCATCTAATTTATTTATATAGTAAAATTATATTTGAAATTAATTTTAAAGTATAATTAGTTCAATTATAAATAAATATATCCAATTTAGGTAATTTGAATCAATTTTACATTGAAATTATATATAAAAACATTAAAAACTTTTAACCTTTTCACTTTAATAACCTGCTTTCTTTTTGCATCTACAGGATTAATTTTAAATCTAATTTTTACAATTATGTTAATTGAATTTTTTAAAATAGATTCAATATTTTTAATTTGAAGGAAAAAATTAGGTATTAATTCCATTTTTATTTCTATGAATAAAAAAGTTACTGTGGTAAAAATAAAGATTTATCATGGTATTGGTAAAATAATGAAATAGATTAAAGATAAAAGGTAAAGGCTTAAAATAGCTAAAAATAAAACATTTAATGTTTTTTTGGTGTTTATCCACCCTTAAAATAATTTACAACATTAATTATCATCCAAATTCATGGAAATTAATTCCACCTCAATGTGGTCGGATTTAATTATAAAATAATCATTATTTACTCACTTAAAACCACCCCTCACCAACCAATTTCTCCTTGCAATACATGAAGCTTGTATATTCTCTTCCAAAAAATCTACTCATAAATCTCAACATGTTCAATAGATTCTGGTCTCACAAAAATAACAAATCCAAGGTCATCAAGGGGTCCTTCAAGAAGGTGATATTCAAGAGGTAATTTTCTCTTAACACTTCTTTTATTTTCTTTTCTTCTTCTACTTTCTTCTAACCTTATTCATCCATCAAGTAATGCTGAATCCAAAATAATGTGTGTAATTTGTTTTTTTTTTATAATAAAATATCTCATAAACATTTCATTTCACAAATCCTCTTATTCAAGGAAATGAAACTATTTTCCAAATTATCTCTGTTAATTACCTTTGTGAATAATGATTTTGTTCGTTTTACATTACTACCTTCATGGCTGGTCAAAAAATTATAATTATAAAAAAATAATATTTTAATATGTATATTATAACCTATTTAATATTATTAAACTAATATATACTTATAATATTAAATAAAATGAAACTAGTTCAAGGTGTTTGAAAAAATCGCCAAAATAAACTAAACATTTATTATTAACATTTTATCAAATGAATCATCCCAAGGTAAGAAAGAAAAATGATATATGGGATCATTTAAAATTATGTAAGTTAATTATTACCATTTCATTTCACTTATGTATTTTTAATTCCATTTAATAATAAATTCTATAATTATACATAAATGAACTGACCAAGAAAACCATGAAACGAACGCACCCAAAACAATGAAAATCATGAAACACTATTAATGAATGGTTAGTAAGATGTTATAAAAATATAATATAATGTATTATAAATATGAATATGGTTCTGGAATAAAATTAATAACATTATTTAAACCTTTCATAGAGTATTTTAATGTATGTAAAGCTAAAGAGAAGTGTGGGTAAGGGTTTTTCGTCTCACTTTTTTTCCGTGAGATATATATCTTATTCACCATTTATTTCTTTTGTGTGGTGTATATACTGCCATTTGATATATTATATCATGAATACCATTATAATAATTTTATTAAATGTTTCTTTTGATAATACTACTTTTATGGGGCATATTATTCGACTGATTACATAGTGGTAATGGAATTCTTAACCCAATTTCCATTCTTTAGGACAACCTTATACTTCATTGATTATTTTGGGCTATAATTATATGTGGGGTAACTTTTGATTATCATATATTTCATTTAAACTTTTTATGTGGATTTATAGATAATACACATAATTTAATAATTTCATTAATGCTCACTTCAATGATATGTTATTTATAAGGAATTTTCTTTTAAAAAAAATATCTTTTTAAATTTTCCCTTACAACACTCTTTTCCTTCCATGTACATGTTTTTCTAAAATTGTTTCTAAAAATACATTTTACTATTATCTAATTATTTTTCTAAATTTATTTTTTAAAATTTTTGACTTTTTAAAAAATGGAATGAAAGGATTTTTTTTCATTCTCTAAGAGAGTTTATTTATGAATTTTCTGAAAAAACAATATGGAAAGAATGTTTTATTAACTTATATAGAATGAGTGAATTTCCAAAATTAATGAAGCATTAATTATGATATTATTCATTTAAAATATTACAAGTTTATTTTCAAATAAAAATTTTCATTTTATAATTTCACATAAATTTAAAATAAAATCTAAATATAAAATATATTTTCCCCAACAATTATTTCAAGTGATCTTTCAAAATAAATTTCCATGTAAGATAAGATTATTTTATGTTATTTATGATTTAATTGGGATATTATTTAAGTTTATTATCCTAATTATTTTATGGTTAGTTTATTTTTATGATTTAATGATTTTTATGAATCACATTTTTTCCAGGAGTTATGTTGTGATAAAATGTTTACGAAACTCATTTCATTACATGGGTTCTGATGTGATGAATGATTTTTGTTATTATGAAAAACTTATGTATGATTTTCATTGTGTGATGTTTGGGACCATATATCCTTCAAATTTATTGGGTAATTATCGATAACTCGTGAGTAAAAATGTTATGTGTGAACCTGGTTGCATGTTCACAAATGTTATGTGTAAACCTAATTACATGTTCACAATGTTATCTGTGGGCCAGATTACATATTCACAAATGTTATGTGTAAACCTAATTATATGTTGAAAATGTTATGCATGAACTATATTATGTGTTTAAAACTTTTATGCATGAACCTTATTATATGTTTAAAATATTATTCATGAACCTGATTACATGTTCATAATTTTATGCATAGACCTATCTTTCATTTCCATAGAATTTTGTGTAGACATGGTTCCATGTCCATTAGTTTATGAAAGGGCTTGTTCTCATGTTCTTAACTTAATGAGTGAACCTGTTTGTATTTATGCATGTTCATAATATAATAATTTTATGGGTATTCCTCAATTTTATGTTTCATGTCAATGTTATGATCTCATGGGTTATTTTCTTTGATTATTTTACTATTCATATCTTATGAACTACCAATCATTATTCCATGACTTGAGATTTTGAATATATGATTTGAAAGGTATGTATTTTCAAATATTAGGTTCATGTTATCACACCCTTATAATCATGTTATGCTTATGTGATTATTGATATCTCTTATTTTTACTCTTATTGAGCATCTGAGCTCACCCTTATTATGTTTTTTTCCTATGTTTAGAGGGAATATGTTAAATATACCATATCTATAAGTATTTCACATGGATAATATTGATTACCTTTGGTGAATGTTGGGTATAGTGTGAGATAATTATGATATTTATGAGCCAAATATTTATGAACCCAATTTATTAAGAGTTTGACATCAGTCTCTAAAAATATAAACCTAGAAGGTCCTTGGTGATGTAAGTGATCCAATATTTCCTTTCTATGTTGTATGTTTTGTTGTAAAAATTTGGGCCACATTTATCAGTATTAATGTCAGAAATGTAATTTTTATTTTTTTAACATCAAATTTGGAATTTTGGATTCCCGGTTATTATTTTTGGTAGCATAGTAGGGTTTAGACAACTTCAGAGATTATAATGTTTCCTTTTTTACTATTATTAAGAGTTGTGGATATCATCATGAGTTTATAACTTTTAGGTTGATCATAAATTTAGTGTCATAGAAACCCCTTTTGATCCTTTAAGATTTAAAATTTTAAGGTGACTAATGGTATTGTTGGAGACATTCATTTTTTAGTTAATTGTGGATTATTACATTTGGGGATCTGAAATGAAAGATATGGGATAAACTTTGAGGTTAAAACATATTAAGGTTATTTTTTAGGGTGTTTCTCACATTTATGGAATTTTATAAGGATTATAATAATATAGTTTTAGGAAAAGGAAAGCCCATTGGATGGTTGACAACCTATCATGTCTGGAAAGGTTTTAGAAATTTAACCCACAATCAAAGGGAGAAAATGGTGCATCACCTACCAATGGCCTACGTGATGTACTGGTTTCTATAAAATTATTTCCTTTTATTTTAAATATCTGATGGATAAATATTAAGTTCATTTTGGGAGAATATATTCTATATATAACCATGACATAGGAAATTATTTTTTGATTATGTGATTAATGTTATTTTGGAATATATTCTCAATTTTGGGAACCCTATATGATTAAGGTAAATAGAATATTATGGGATTTTATTATAGGAATAAATGTTGATTTATATTTTAAAAGCATATATGATTTTATTTTAAGTTTAGTCATATTATTTAAGGAAATAGTTAACATATCTTAGAGATTATGTGATTTAGGTAATTTCATTTTAGGTATGAGACGTTAAGATTGATTGATGTTATTTGGAGATAAATGTTAAAATTTATATCGTAAGATTATGTGATCAAATCCTTCTGATTTTTTGGTTTTAATCTTAGTCTAGTATAATTTTAAGGAATTTTAAGGATAGTTATTTATAAAATGATCTATGTTTAACTTTTAGTATTACTAATAAATTTTGGAGATTAAAGTTTTTTTTCATCATATAATGTTTTATTCTTTTTGGAATATTATATCATGTACTAATCATTTTAGTTTCGGTTAATTCCTAAAGATGGTAGGATTATATTGTTATCTTTTTTGGATTTTGTGATCTATTGAAGTTGATTCTAGTGCTTTCAGAATAAAAAATTTTATACTCATAATTTAGAGAAAAATATGAGTTTTTTGTCAAAATTTATCAATGGATGAAACTCTAATTTTCAAGTAATTATATTTACTCATTTTCTTATATAGGGAATTAATTTAATTTCTCAACTATATGAAAATGATCGTGAAACAAAAATGTTGTATGTATACATTTCTTACTGAGAAATAAATGGACTTTTAACTCATTAAAAATTTATGGTTTTTTGTCCATAAATTTATAATGAACATGTTCTCTATCATTCTCTATCATAACATTATTGTTATAATTCTCTTCCATGACCATATTTTCACTTTCCTCTAATCAGAATTCTAGTTATGTGGTGATCTTTGCCTTTTAATTTACTCTTTAAAAGGAAGTTTTATTGACCATTTTTATGATGTGGGTTTCCCAAAAGGGAATTTTTAAATACCCACCTTATATTTTCAAAGTACAATTTAAAATTTCAAGGACATTATTTTTTTTAAATTATTGACCATATTGGGACAATAACTTACAGATTGGTGCTTCCACCGAATCTCTATCAGGTTCATGATGTGTTCCATGTATCTCTCTTGAGGAAGTATGTACTTGATCCTTAACATGTAATAAAATCAGAGGTCATACCACTAGATAAATATATTTCTTATAAAGAACAACATGTATATATTCTAGATCATAGAGGTAAATTTCTACAAAATAAGACCACTCACCTTGTTAAAGTTTTGTGGTGAAACCACCAATATAAAAAAGCTATGTGGGAACATGGGGATGTGATGAGGTAGATTTATCCTCATTTATTTATATTTGAGTAAACATTTTAAAGGAAAATAATCATTTTAAGTGAGTTAGAATATAACACCCCAAGATTTTATGTCATTTATCTTAAAAAAATCTCTTTGATAGCTTACTTTGCATAAAACATTAAGCTTAAACAAAATCCAAAATATTATTATTTAATTATGATGGTTATCAAAGAGCCATTACAATGGTGGGAAAGAATAATATTAACTAAATTATGAAACTATAGTTGAAACATGTTTTCAAAATGAATTAATTTGTTACTAATTAATTAGAAATGAAAATAAAAAAATAATTGAACATAAAGGGAGTGTTCTTATAAAAAAACTATTTTTATTCCCACAATGTAATTTTATCATAATAAATTAATTGAAGCACTATATGTAAAAAATATTAATTTAATTTATATTTTATATATTAAATAAAATGTTTTTCTCATAATTTTTATAGGCTTAAGATAAGAATAAATCCAATTTCAAGCACAAAAATGATATTTTTCTAAAAGGAAATTTTTCACCTTTTAATGGAGCAGATATTTTAAAAATAAATTTTCAAACTTTCATAAATTTTATTTGAAATAATAAACTTAATTTTTTAACTCATAATATCAAAAATATCTTAGGGTGAATTTTTTGTATTTTTTTAGAGAACTTTCATTTTTTGATGAATAGTGAAAAAGTACTGAATTTTAATTGAAAGTTTTTTTTCATGTAATTTATTTATGTAGTTAGATTATATTTTAAATTGGTTTTAAAGTATTATTAGTAAAATTATAAATCAATAAATCCAATTTATTTCCTTTTAATAAACATCACACTGAAATTGGATATAATAACATTTAAAAGTTTTTAACTTTTTCACTTTAAAAACTATCCTTCCCATTATGTCTACGAGATTAATTTTAAATATAATTTTTCTAATTATTTGAATTGAATTTAGTAAAATGGATTCCATATTTGGAATCATAAGGTAATAATTATTTATTAATGAAATTTTTATTTTTAGGCATAAAAAATTTATCGTGGTAAAAAGAAAGATAAATTGTGGTATAACTAAATTAATGAAACGCGTTAAAGTTAAAAGGTAATGGCTTAAAAGATCTAAAAACTATAAAATTTAATGGGTGTTTAAGGTATTTTTTGTCCTTAAAGATCCTTTAAAACCCTAATTATCATTCAAATTTTTGTAAATTAATGTTTTCTCATTGTGGTTGGATTTAATTATAAAATAATCATTATTTAATCACTTAAAACCACCCCTCGCCAAGTATAAATACCACCCCTCAACACCCCATTTATACTCACAAGACTTGAAGCTAATAAAATATCTAAAAACCCTCTCCAAACTTCAAAAATTTTCTTGTCTCACCAAAACACCAAATTTAATGTTCTCAAAGGGTTTTTAAGGAGGTGATATTCAAGATGTAATTTTCTCAAAACACCCCTCTTATTTTCTTTTCTTCTTATACTTGCTTCAGGCTTTAATCATCCATAAAGTCATGATAACTCCAGAATCATGTTTATACTAGATTTTTATGTTTATAATGGAATTTATCCTAATCATTTCATTTATCATATCCTTTTATTCAAATAATAGAAACTATTGTCTAAATTATATCGGTTAATTACCTCCATTAGTAATGATTTTATTCATTTTCAATTATCACCTTCATGGATGATCATAAAATTATCATTCTAGTTAAATAAGATTTTAATAGGTATATTATAATCTATTTAATGTTCTATAACTAATATATACTCATAATAATCAAAAAATTAAAATATATCTTGGTTTTTGAAAAATCCACCAAAATAAACTAAACAATTATCATTAACATTTTATAAAATGAATTATCTTCATGTAAGAAATAAAAATGATTTATGGGAACATTTAAAATTAAATAAGGTAATTAAAACCATTTTTTCAATTTATTAATTTTATTTCCATTCAATAAAAAACCATACTTATACACAAATTAATAGACAATGAAAACCATGAAACGAAAACACCTGAAACAATAAAAATTGTGAAACATTATTAATTAATGGGTGGTAAGATGTTTTAAAAAATATCATATAAGGTATTATAAAAATTAATATGGTTCTGGAATTAATTAATAAAATTATTTAAAAATTTTATATATGATGTTAAAGTAAACCAAACTAAATATAAGCATGAGGAAAGGGTTTCTCATCTCACGTTTTTCTGTGATATATATGCCTTATTCAACACTTATTTCTTATGTGTGGTGTATATACTTTAATTTGATATATAATATCATAAATATAATTATCATAATTTTATTTAATTTTTAATTTCATAATACTAATTTTATAGGGCATATGATTTGACTGATTACAAAGTGGTAAGGGAATACTTAACCCAATTTCCATTCTTTGGGTTAACCTTCTAATTCATCGATTATTCCGGGTTATGATTATGTGTGGGATGAATTTTGATTATATTATGTTTCATTTACACTTTCTCTTTGTGTATTTACATTTCATACACATAATTGATTAATTTTATTAATTCTCACTTCAATGATATGTTATTTATAAGTGATTCTCCTTTTAAAAAATTATGTTTCTAAATTTTCCCTAAACACAATATTTTTCTTCAATGCCTATGTTTTTCTAAAATTGTTTCCAAAAATGTTTTTTACTATTATCTTATTATTTTTTAAATTTATTTTTACTCATGTTTGAATTTTTTGAAAATGGTTTGAAAGGATTATTTTTCTCATTCACTATGCGAGGTTCTTTATGAATTTTTTGATAGAAAAACGAAAGGAATGTTTTATTAACTTATATATCATGAGAGGACTTTCCTGCCATCATGATGCTTTAATTCCATGAATCTTACTTTATAATATTATAAGGTTATTTTAAAAAAAATCTTCTATAATTTTGCATCGTTTAAAAAAAATAAAAACAGAAATGATATTTTTCTCAAGAATTATTTCAAGTGATCTTTCGAAATTACTTTCCATGTCAGATAACATTATTTGATGTTAATAATGTTTTAATGGTTATATTATTAAAGGATATTATACTCATTATTTTTATGGTTGTTTTATGTTTATTATGGAATGATTTTCATCTACTTCCTTCTGAGTCACTATGAGGTCGTAGAGGGAGGCCTCAAGAACGCTTGGGGCATGCAGCAGTTCCTTTTCCATTTTCCACTTTCTTGTTGTAGGTTATTCATTCTGATTTGATAGAGGTTTATTTGGGTTTAGATGCTGGTGCTGTAGTAGATTTCCAGTATGTCCTGATGATCTTCTTGTCTCTTCCCATGTTTGGTACCGCAATCAATCAAATCTCATCTCCTCTTTTTTTCATGCCCCTTTATGAAGGCCTCCACGATGGTTAGGTTACAAGGACGCTCGGGTGATTTGGGATGGTGTTGGTGATTCTGAAAATTGTACTACTGAACCGGGAGGCTATGGGGTGTGGTTTGTAGCTGGCTTGGTGTGACGCAGTCTATGACTAGACCCAATGATGATTCATGATGTTGGTGGAGCTTCCACCCTACAGTTCTCGTCCGTCGGCCTTCATGGTTCTATGTGTTGTTCTAGTCCCCTATATGGTGTGTGGTTTGGATGGGAGGTCTCAGACGCAGCGGTGGTGTTGTGTCCTAAAAATGGGTGATGTTTTTAATGGCTTGACGCAGTTTAGGGTGGTGAGAGATGTGGTGACATGATGTATTTTGATGGTATTTTGGATGGGTTGGTTCTGGGCAGCATTGCTTGTCCGGTTTGCCTCTTGTGGGTGATGTTGTTTGGTTTCTCCTTTTAGGCGGGTTTGGTTTTGGGCATGGTTCCAAGTCTGGCATTCTTATGGTTCCTTTTTTGCACATGATGGTTCTCAATAAGCCTCAAATTATTTTTATAAAATCAAAAAAAAAATATGGTTTGGTCTGTTCACAAATGTTATGCATGAACCTAATTACATGTTCACAATGTTATATCTGAACCTGATTACATATTAACAATGTTATTCATGGACCTATCATCAATTTCCATAACATTATGTGTGGAACTTGTTTCATGTACATAAGTTAATTCAAGGGCCTAGTTTTATGTCTTTAACTTAATGACTGAGCATGTTTCTATTTATAAATGTTCACAATATTATAAGCTTATGTGTATGCCATAATTTTATAGTTCGTGTAAATGTTAAAATCTCATGGATTATGTTTATTTATTATTTTATGATTCATATCTTATAAACTACCAATCATTATTCTATGAATAGGTATTTTTAATCTATGACATATTGGGTATAGATTTTCAATCATTAATTTCATGTTCTCACACCCTTATTCTCATGTTATTCTTATGTGATTATTTATATCTCATATTGGGTATAGAAGCATTTCACATGGATGATTTTGATGACTTGTTGTGAAAGATGGGTATAGTGTGAGATAATGTTGATCTTTATGAGCTAGTTGTTTATGAACCCAAGTTATTAAGAGTTTTTCATAATTATAAAAACTCTAAAACTAAAATTTCCTTGGGTATGTAAGTGATCTAATATTTCGTTTCGACATTATAAGTTTTTTTGGAAAACATTTGTTCACATTCATCTGTATCAAAGTTAGAAATGTAATGTTTATGTTTTTAGCACTGGATCTTGAAGTGTAGATTCTAGGTTGTTATATGTAATATAATGAATTTATTTATCCTCATTACAATTTAATTTTCATTTTATGTTATTCCTTCATGGGTCTTAAAATTAAAATTTATCAAAGTGATAATGATTTTATGTTACAATCTCATCATTTATCAGAATTGTTTATGATTATGTTTTTTATGATAAAATATTATAATCCATCTCTCAAAAAACACATGAATTTTTTTCTACTATGGTTATTCAGGATATTTTCATGTAATTGTACCATTTCTTCACTCTTTTGTACATAAAATAATTGAGAATCTTTTTAATAATATCTCAAGATATTTCTCTCTTCGGTTGAAAATCTGTTTCCTTCAAAATCCAAGTTTTCTAAAAAAATATTTTCAAAAATGTTTTATTATTGTCCTACGATTTTATATAAATTTTTACCCAAGTTTTACATTTTATTAAAAAATTCAAATAAATATTTGTGTTATTTTCCAAACAATACATATTTGAATTTTACCAAAAATGTGAAAGGAATCTCTCTTTTAACCAGAGTGTCTTGAACATCACAGCCATGACCATTATATTCTTTGAATCTTACTTTATAAGTTTCAAGGTTATTTTTAAAAAAAAATATTTTCAAAATTTTTTATTTTTTATAAACTATTTTTCAAATAAGAAAGAATATTTTCCTCAATAAATTTTTTAAATGGTCATTCAAAATCATTTTCTATCTAGGATTACATCTGTTGATGTTACCTATGCATTATTGGGAATATGATCCAAGGATACCATTATTATTCTTTATCTAAATGGTTTGTGATTATAATGGAATGATGTTAATTAAACACATTTCTCCTATATGGGTTATACCATGATAAAATTCTAATGAAACCCATTTCTCTTCCATAGGTTATAGCAAGATAAAATTATTATGAAACACACTTTTTTCCTTGTGTTATGCTATGATGTAATGTTTTATGAAATAGATTTATTTTAATGGGTTTTGATATGATTAATGTTTTATGATCTTGTGGAACATAAATGTATGGATTCTGTGATGGGTGGAACCTATATCTCCCTTCCAATGCATTGGGTAATGATTAATGTTTTATTAGCTCAAAGGGTACATGGGTTGTTATCCCAATACCTAAAAAGAGGGTAAATGGATAGTTATAACAAGACCAAACAATATGTTACAGGGGTGGTTATCCCAATCTCTAAGTAAGTACATAGGTGGTTATCCCAATCCTAACATGTTATAAAGGTATTGGTGGGTATCCTTGACAAAATATTTTCTATTCTTATATGTATGCCACAAATATATGTTTTATGCCAATTTTATTACCTCATGGCTCATGTTACATGATTAATTTATGATTCATGTCTTATAAACTACCAAAATTTATTTCATAACTCTAGATTATGATCATTAATATACAGGGTACAGTTTTCAAAAGTTATGATCATGTTCTCATACCCTTGTGTTCATGTTATTCTTACATATCTACCTTATTTATCCTTAATGTGTATCTAATCTTCCCATTTCTTATATTTCCTTTCCTTGGGTTATGAGGAGAGTTTTTAAGTAGGAACACTAAAGGGGAAGATATTTATGGGAATAATTGAAGGTCTTTCATGAATTAAGAATATTGTGTTCCTTGTTTCCAAAGGCATTGAACTATTATTGTCCTTAGGCATCTGTCTATGTAATATAATGAATATTAATCTAAAAATATGTAATATCCGTGTATGAAAATCCTAGTTCACTATATTTTTTATCATATGAAAGGTTTAGTTATCCTTTAGAAACTAGGATGACTAAAAAATAGTGATATCGCTAGGGATATTTATAGGCATGTTTCTAGGGATGTGTCTAAGGATAAGTTTAAGGATAATGCAAAGAATAATAAAATTTCTCGTAATTGTTTTAAAGGATATAGAAATTTTTTATCAAGTAATTACATACATGTATGGATACTAAAAGTGGATGTGGCTTGACACAGAGTTACCTAGGGGTAATAACTTTGAAATGGATGCATTGATCTAGACTCGATTGTCACCTGATGCACGAAAATGGGCCTTATTGCACACCAAGTTTGACACTCCCAGGGGATATGCTTTAGAAATTCACAAACTCTTTTTGAATCATCATGAAGTATTTAAATATATAAATATCATGAATGACCACAATTTATCTTAAGTATTCATATATTGAAAATAAGGTGTCATGATTGAGACACCATATAAGTTATTTTTTATGATTATGTCCATTATGATTAGTGTTTCTCATAGTATATTTTTGGTTTTAGTAAATGGATAGAACCCAAAGGAACCATGTTAATGCAGATTGTGATATACAATGTAATGATTGTCCTCCTAAGAATCCAAACATTATGGGAGATGGAATAAAAACACTTGTTGATATTATCATCCATCTTTCTCAAGAAATGAATCATGTAGGACTTCTAAATGAGAAAAGGATGGAATAAAATTTTATAGAGTCCTTCATGAGGCAATTTCCAGTTTATTTAAATTCGTGTTCTGGTCCACTGGTTGCTGGGGAATGGATCAAAACTAGTAAAAATATATTTTAAATCCTCTATTTTTTTAATCATGAGAATTTATTTTAGCTATCTACCTATTTGAAGGTGAATTAGATCAATGGTGGAATCTTATCAAGAATATTAAGAAACAATATGAACTTGACTCCATGGATTGATAAAAGTTCAATAACATATTTTTTAATAATTACTTACTTTTTATTCTTTGTATGAATATGGAGAAGGAGTTTCTAGATTTAAAGAAAAAGGATGATGAATCTGTTGGTGCCTATGAGGAAAATTTTAAAAAATTTATGAGGTATGCTTTTATTACCATCATCCAATATAAAAATAAGTTTGATCATTTCTTAAGTGGCTTAAAACAATGTATCTAAATGGAATTATCCATAAGATAATTCAGTAGATATGAAGATATTTTTTGATGTATTATCAAGGTGGTGATAAAGGCTAGAGTTTCATATCAATCTCATGGTTTTGATAAGAATAGAAAAATAGAATTCAAGGGAAAATCTAAGGACCATGGAGAGAAGAAGATATGATTTCCTTTATGTTCAATGTGTGGGTAGAATAATGGAGGAAATTTCATTAATGGAACTACTAAATGTTTTATGTATATAAATGAAGTTAATCAAGAAAATGAATTCCAAAGTTATGGGAAGAAGTTAGCTAATGATACGAATAATGATAAACCTCCACAAGATTCACCTCCCACACATGAGTGTTTCAATTGCAAGGATTTTGGTCATTATACTAACAAGTTCCAAAATATAAGGGTTAATAATGATGATCAATGGAAAAAACCTCTAAAGTAAAAACGATAAAGGGAAACCTTATTTTATCATTATGGTTTAAATAAGTCATGATAATTAGGGGACACTAATCCTAACCTCCTTAGTTAGAAATTTCATGTTTGATTTTGTGTGAATTATCACCATAAACATATTATTTTTCATCCTTTGGTGAAATTTCATGTGATTATCTCCCTCTACTTGAATTCCAGAATAAAAAAAATCACATTTGATATTCTATCAGTACAATGCTGAACCCATGATTCTAATAATTTTTTTTATATAATATAAGATATTATTTATATAATAAAGAGTGAATTATCTTTTGAAGGCATTTATGTCTCCAAGTAATATTAACTTAAGAGTTATGGATACCATCATGGTTTTATGATTTTATGGTTGATCATAAGTTCTTAGTCATTGACACCTATTTTGAGGTTTTATATGATGGTATTTTATCAAGATTATTGATATATTAGGATACATTTATGGAAATACAGCCCTTTAGTTTTGTATATAGTGAAGAAGTTATTTTAGGATAAATTCCTTTACACATTGAGGAAATATGATTAAATTTATTGGTAAAATTTAGGGTTCATATTATCTTTAATGATGAGATAATTGTGGGATATATTCGATCACTTTATAAATTCAACACACTTCATTACTATAAAATAAGATTCCTCTTTGGATCTAGTTACCAGAATATACATTAAGGAAGTGTTAATGTTTCATGGAGTACCAAATTCAAGTATATTTTATTATAATTTGAAGTTTACCTCAAATTTTTAGAAGATTCTTCCCTAAGATCTTGATATAGAGTTGAGTTTCATCACTACATATAATCCTCAGATAGATGGTCAGTCTAGGAGAGCAATTAAAGCTCTAAAGTATATTCTAAGATATTATTTTATGGATTTCAAATGTGGTTGGGATCAAAACATTACTCTAGTTGAGTTTTCCTACAAAAATAACATTAACTCGATCATTCAGATGGACCTATGTGAATTCATTTGTTGAGAGAAGTGTATAACTTCAATATATTAGAATGAATTTTTATAAAGAAAGATATTGGGGCTTGAGCAAGCTGATGAGATAGAAGAGAGATTTAGATCTATTCAGAAACAGGTAAGAACTAATTAAAGTTTATAAAAATGATACACTAATAATCATGAATGTGATATAGAATTTGAAGTTGGTGAGAAGGTCATTTTATGAATTTCTATATGGAATAAATAAGGAAAAATTAAGTCATATATATATTGTTCTCTTTGAAATTCATGATTGTATTGGTATCATGTATTATCTCTTGATTCTTCTAAAAAATATCTATTAAGTTAATGATGTGATCCATGAATCTCTCACATGAAATTACATATAAGATTCATCACTTGTACTGAACACGTAGGTTGTACCACTTGAGCATGATTTTTCTTATGAGGAACAGCCGGTGGATATTTTGGATCGAATAGAGAAAGTTCTACGAAACAACACTACTCACATGGTCAATTTTTGGGGAAATACCACAAACTTGAAAAAATCTATGTGGGATCCTAAGGGAGTAATGAGGCAGAATTTTCCTCAGTTTTTGGTACCAAGAAGATGAATTGTGAGTCTGAAATCCATTTTAATAGTTGTAGAATCTAACACCCTGAGTTTTTATAAAAAAAATCGAATAAAATAAATGTATTTGATAGATTATATTAAATGAAACACCAAGTTAAACTTGAATTATACAAAACTCCAAGTTAATCTTGTTCTACCTGTAGAATTGAGGTTATATTGCATTACGCGCAATACTAGTTTTGTCTTGTGTTACACACAATACCGAGTTTAGCTTGTGTTACACACAACACCAAGTTTAAATGAAATGTAACATGCTGTTTAAATATTATTATTTAATATGATAGTTATCACCTAGCTGTTGGAATGGTGAGTATAGATAGGAATAACCAAATTATAAAGATATATAGTATACACATGTATATATAATTAATTCTTTATTGACCAATTAATTAGAAATAAAAACCTTTCTAAAATAAAGGAAATCATTTTACAAATGACTATTTTTATGCACATAAACGAGTTATACCACAGTAAATTAAAAAAAATCAATTTTGGTGAATTATTCTAATTAAATTTATACATTTAATATTCAATTAAAATTTTAACATTCATTTTATCTATTTTCTAGACAAGAGATAATAATAAATCCGATTTTATGCATAAAAATGTACTTTTCTAAAAAGACGTTTTATAGCCTTTGGAACACTTATTTTAAAATTAAATTTTAGAAATTTTTGAAAAATTATTTTATAAAATAAACTTAATTTTTTAGATCATAATTTCAAATTTATAATAGGGTTATATTTTGGGAGTTTTCAAAAAAGTTCCATTTTTAATGAATAGTAAAAAATACTGAATTTTAATTGAAAAATGTCTTTTAATTTAATATATTTATAAAGTAAAATTATATTTTAAGTTTGTTTTAAAGTAAAAATAGTTCAATTATAAATTAATTAATCCAATTAATTTCATTTTAATTAATTTCATATTGAATTTTTATATAAAAACATTGTAAACTTTTTAACATTTTCACATTAAAAACCGGTATTCTTATCATGTATGTGACATTAATTTTTAATTAACTTTTCCAAATTTTTTGAAATTAATTTAGAAAAATGGCTTCCATATTTTTAAGAAGAATAATTTATATTATATAATAATTTTATCTTTCTTTTTCACCAAAATTAATAGTAAAAATATAAAAAATTATTTACCATGGTTAAGGTAAAAATGGTTTTATCGGGAGGGTTAAACTAAAAAGATAAGGGTTACAAATAACACAAAACATGCACAACACTAATTTTCTGGAAATATATCGACCTTATACCTTATAATATAAATAATGGTACATTATTGGAGCCTTTTTACATGAAAAAAATGAGGGTGGAATTCATTCTTTAAAAAATTTACAAGTGCGCCACTCAACACACATATAAAATGCCACCCCATCTCCTCTCATCTTCAAATATTCAAACCCTTTTTGTTCAGAAAATACAAACCCAAATCACTTAAAACTTCTCTAATATCATACTAGAATCATTATTTTGGAAAAAAAGTCTACCTATGAAGGATTTTTGTGTAAACCTGAGGAGGATACTCAAAGAAAAGGTAACGTTCATCAACGAGCGTTTTTTATTTCTTCATCCACCTCCTTAAAATATTATTATCACATGATGATATAAAAATTTAATTATATTACATATAAATATATGTATTTTTGTTAATTTGGTGACCTAAACTATCTATACCTTAATAAAATT
Source organism: Viscum album (assembly GCA_963277665.1). Lineage (NCBI taxonomy): Eukaryota > Viridiplantae > Streptophyta > Magnoliopsida > Santalales > Viscaceae > Viscum > Viscum album. The sequence goes on along the minus strand of OY728125.1, from coordinate 112,983,175 downwards.
GGTTACAAAATCATCATTTGTGTGTACGGTGGACTACCTCCTCGTGAACTGATGTCATTCATTTTTTTGTTATCACCTCTCACGATTGGGTATGATGATGGATATAAATTACATATATAATTTAATATAATAATTATAAATATAGATTAATTATATCATATATAAATTTTTTTCTTTCCATTCTATAGTGGATATGATAACACTGCTGGTGTGTATGGCGGACTACATCCCCACTAAGTGTTGCGGTTCTTTTTTCACTAACACTTTACATGGAAGATAATATGGATAATTTTATTTAATATAAATGTAATAATTATTATATTAATGAACTATATATCATTATTTAAATTTAATATATCATTTTATTTATTACCTTTTCACTCACTGAAAGGTGATAACATCGTTCATGTACGTGTAGACTACCGCCTTCACAAAGCGATGTAACTCTCTTTTAATCACCACACCACATGGATGATATGTATAATTATATTTAAATAAATAATATGTTATTTGTTATATTATTTATATTATGCAAATAAAATATATTACTTACCTCATTTCCATAAATATCATTTAAAATGGAAATGTTACTCATGTGTACATACGACCTACCGTCTCTAAGATCGTAACATACTTCATTTCTCAAAACCATATTTCATGATTGGTGTTAAAAGTATAATTTATGTAAAAATATTATAATTATTTATTGATTATTATTATATATATTATTTAACCATGATCAAAGTAAGAATAATGAAAATAAAAAATCAAAATATATACAAAAAACAATGTAGTTATTACATGAAACATGACTTTAACATGGAATTGTTAATAAATGGGTAGTAAAAATAAGAAAAGTAAATCATATATGGTATGATATAAGAAATAGTTTTTATTTAATAGATTTATAATAAACTTATATTCATTATAAATTAGTTTTAAATGTTTACGATAGAATTCAAGACTTAAGATAAGGGATTTCTAGTCTCTCTTTTATTTCAGGAGAGACATATGCAAATTCACCACTCATTTATTTTATTTGATGTATATAATACTCATTTGAAATGTTATATCATGAATATAATTATTTTAATGAAATTTTAAAGTTTTTTTTATTGTAATTATTTATTGTTTATTATTATTTAAAATATTACTAAAGCGGTAATGGATTTCTGTCTCACTTTTATTTTTTGTGAGATAAATTTCATATTCATCATCTACTTCTTTTATGTGGTGATTATACCTCCCATGAATGTATTATATTATTATTATAATTATAATTATTTTAATTTATATATTCATTGGAGGATCACTCTTTCTTGGTGTTTATGGTTCAAAAGTTACCAAATTGTTAAGGGATTTTTTTTTCTCAATTTTCCTTCTTGGAGGCATGTGTTATGCTATGAACTAATATTATTTCATGATGTGTATATAAAGACATTTTGACTTTTAATATCATGAATTTATTTATTCTAATTACATTTTATGTTCCATTTTGTTTTATTCATTCATGGGGCAGATCAAAGTTATCAAAGTTGTAATGATTTTATGTTACAATCTCATTGTTTGTTAGGATTATTTATGATTATGTTTCTAATTTTAATCTATTATGATAAATATCTCAAGAAACTCAAGAATTTTATTATCCTATATTTATTAATGGTATTTACATGTAATAGTACAATTTTCTCACTCGTTGGTACATAAAATATTTTTGAAAATATTTTTAATAAAATCTGAATTTATTTCTCTCTTCGGTAAAAAATTTGTTTTCTTCCAAAAATAAGTTTTATAAAAAAAATGTTTTTAAAAAAACTTATTATTATAATATTATTATTAAAAATAACTTTTTACCCAAGTTTTAATTTTTTTAAAAAAATCAAGGAATATTCATGTAATTTTCCAAAAAATGTTCATCTGTATTTTACTAAAAATTTGAAAATAATGTGTTTTAATGTGTATGAAATGAATGGAATTTAACATCATCATGAAAATTATTTTATTTAAATATTACATTATTAGTTTTTAATTAATTTTCAAAGAAAAAATATTTTCAAAACGTTTTATTTTTTAAAATATTTTTAAAGTGGAAAGGATATTTTCCTCAAGAAATGACTTAAATTATCATTCAAAACCATTTTCAATCTAAGATAACATACTTTAATGTTATATATGCCTTAATAGGGAAATTATCCAAGGATATCATTCTTATTCATTCTCTTAATGGTTTATTTTTATGATGGAATGATGTTTATGAAACCTATTTCTATTTCATGGATTATACCATGATAAAATTCTTATGAAATATATTTATCTTCCACGGGTTATACCGTGGTAAAATAATTATGAAATACTATTATTTTCCATGGGTTATGTTATGATGCAATGTTTTATAAAACCCATTTATTTTCATGGGTTATGATATGATGAATATTCTATGATCTTTTGGTACATAAATGTATGGATTATGTGTTGGGTGATACCTATATCTCCCTCCAATTCATTGTGTAATAATAAATGGTCTATGATCTCAAAAGGTAATGGGTGGTGAGACCAATCCTGAAAAGGAGGGTACATGGTTTGTTAGACCAAGACCTAATAATAGGGTACATGGGTGGTTCACCCAAACCAAAAGTAGGTACAGTTGTGGTTAGCCCAAGCCTAATAGGTTATGAATTTCTTGGTGGGTATCATCAACATAAGATTTCCTATACCTATGTTTAGGCCAAAAATATGTGTCACATTCCAATGTCATGCTCTCATCAATCATGTTCTTTTATTCCCTTATTATTCATGTCTTATGAATTTCCAATATTTATTCCATGACTCAATATTATGATATTTAATAACAAGGGTATAGTCTTAGAATTTTATGTGCATTTTCTCATACCCTTATGTTCATACTATGCTTACATATCTGCCTTTTCTACCCTTACTGAGAAACTTAGCTCACTATTTATTATGTTTCCTTTCCCTAGGTTATGAATAAAGGTTTTAATTAGGAATAATAAAGGGGAAGATATTTTTGGGAGAGATTTAAGATCTTTCATGAATTAATAAGATTGTGTTCCAAGTTTCTAAAGGCATTAACTTTTATGGTCCTCATAAGTGTTTTGTGTAATATAATAATTATTAATCTAAAAAGATGTAATATACATGATTGAAAATCCTAGGTCTCTATAATTAATTTAATTTATTTAAATTCCCTTGTACTTATATTTATTACATTTAATTTTATCATTCTTTTTATATACCCACATACTAGCCTTGAGAAATTACCAATTGTGTATGTCTATATAATTAAATTAATTAATTAATTAATTGTGTGTGTTGCATTTAATTAATTATTTAAATAATATAGTTTGTCAATTTCTATTTTTTTATCATTTAATACATATAAGGGTCTTCATGCCAAGATAAAATTTATTTATCAGTATTTTTTGAAATCCGAGAACCCCTCGCCTACGTGAGAGTATTTGTGTACTATGAAAAAGATAATGTAAAACATAGACTATGCCAAGTCAAGGTGAAAACTTGGATGAGATACGAAAACAAAAGATGGAGTATGAGCTATATTGTGAGTTAACACCTTACTTAGGTATGATTCCTATAGTTCATGGTTTATCCATTAAGTTTAAATGGATCAAAAATAGTAGATACTCAAGACCAGTCATGTAATTTTATTTCCTTTATGAATTGTTTATTATTTTATGCATTTGTTTGATAGGGGAAAACATATAAAATAATAAATAGAAAAATGCATAAATAAGTGATGAATGTATTCTATTAATGTTCAGTTTTGTGAAAAAAATATAGTATGGACATATTTAATAGAAAAAGGTTATATTCTCTGAGAAATATAAAAAACCCCACAAAGAAATATTAAGTCAAAAATGTATTTTTTCATTCGAATTTAAACACAATCACGTGTTGTTGGCGCCAAAAATATAGCCCGAAAGGAAGGAACGAAAAAGACAGCCGGCGTGCTGCATCGCGAAGCACAGCCGCGAAGCACAGCCGCGAAGCCCCTCCGCGAAGCGCCCCAGCCCTGGCGGCGCCGCGAAGCACCAGAGGCGGTGATCCTCCGCGAGCACGTTTGACGTTCGCGAGGCGCCGCGAAGCACCAGAGGCGGTGATCCTCCGCGAGCGCGTTTGACGTTCGCGAGCGCGCCGCGAAGCTCCAGAGGCGGCGCGCGAGCCCTGCTTCGCGGCGCCCCTTCCCTATAAATACTCGACTCCCCCTGAGTCCCCGGGACAGACAATCCGACCTTTCGGCTTCTCCTCTCCCGAATCGCGAAGCAAGCTTTGCCCCGGGAATCATGAGCTCCGCGAGGTATTTCTACTTCGCGAGACGACTCTGATTTGTTTCGTCCTGAGCCCCTCTTCCGAGAGGGATGCCCTTCGCGAAGCCCAAGGGCGTTCGCAAAGGAAGGGGATTCCCAAGGGAACCCGGGTAGCCGCGGAGCACTCGTGCTTCGCGAAACACCCAACCCATGCTAGTAATCCCTATGCCAAGGCAGGATAACTATGCATCGCGAAGCACTTTGCTTGGCAGGACCCTGCTTCGCGAACCACTCCTTCGCGAGGCAGTGCTCCGCGAACACTGTTCCACTTCGCGAAGCACCTCCCACTTCCACCTATGCCCCATGCTAAGGCCAAGGCACCCCACTTCGCAAAGCACACTCCTCTGCTTAGCGATTCCTCCTTCCGTGCGACCCTCCAGGTTTGCACGATGTGATTTCAAAGTCCCATGGACAACACCTCCCGTAGCGTTGCTTCGCCCAATGCTCCTTCGCATAGGCACGCTAACGGCTATTGCTTCTTCGCATAGCCACACTAACGTGGACCCCTCGATGGTTCCTCCCGCGACCCCCCTTTACCATGGCCTTACCGACACCTTCCCTTCCCCAAGGACCAGAGGGTACCGGTTATGTAAGCCCTAGGGGTGTGGAGTGAATCCACCTCGTCCGAGCTGCAGGACGTTAAACTGCCAAGCACCGCGTCCCCAACACATGACGTTAAACTGTGACCCAACCTCGTCTCCCTCACGAAGGGTCCCCCCAGCTCGAGCATTCATTACACCGCTCGTCTCCACGGGAATGGAACTCTTCCGCACATGGAATGAGATCCTCCTTGTCGGAGTGGTGTATGTTCGCAGGGGAAGGGTCGCCTCAGAGCGTAAATCCCTAACCTTTGGTACGGATGATTGCACCCGTGCATCTCGGTACTTCCCCACTACCAAGGTCAGTGGAGGACGTGATAGGGAACGAGGCACCTCCCATTGTCGGACCAAGGTCCATCTTCCCCGCGCTTTGTCGCGCCATGGGCCTCCATCCTGGAGTAAGTCCCAACACCATGGGCCGCTCAACGCGTAAGCCCCATTTCGCTTCTCACGGACGCACCCTTCGCGACGTGATCGTCAGGTCCTTGCAACCTCTTGTTTCTCACACCGAGCATGACTCACGTGGGCTTAGAGTGAGCACCGACCCTGACAAAACAATCTGAACTACGAGGACTTTGATCCGTGTCAAGGCATGGTACGTAGGAAGCCTCCACGAGGTTCAAGCCCACCGTCAGTGGACCAAGGTCTACTCCCAGATCCGAACTACGAGGTCTTTGATCCATGTTAAGGCATGGTACGTAGGAAGCCTCCACGAGGTTCAAGCCCACCATCAGTGGACCAAGGTCTACTCCAGATCCGAACTACGAGGACTTTGATCCGTGTCAAGGCATGGTACGTAGGAAGCCTCTACGAGGTTCAAGCCCACCATCAGCGGACCAAGGTCTGCTTTCACGTCGGTTTACCGACAAACCCCCCATCTGAACTACGAGGTCTTTGATCCATGTTAAGGCATGGTACGTAGGAAGCCTCCAAGAGGTTCAAGCCCACCCGTCTTTCACGTCGGGTTTCACCCCCGTCCAGTATGACGTTAAACTACATCCCGGTCCAGTGGTAAGCCATTGCGACCAAACCATTTGAACTACGAAGTCTTTGATCTGTGTCAAGGCATGGTACGTAGGAAGCCTCCATGAGGTTCAAGCCCACTCATCACCCAATTCACGGTGTGTTCTACCTACGTCCAGCACGACGTTAAACTACATTCCAGTCCAGCGGTAAGCCGTTGTGACCCATTCCCACCTGAACTACGTGGTCTTTGATCCATGTCAAGGCATGGTACGTAGGAAGCCTCCACGAGGTTCAAGCCCAACAATAGTGGATCAAGGTCCCTCACTTATGTCGGCTCACCGACACCCACCACCCGTCGTTTATTCACGTCAGGGTTCATTACCGTCCCGCATGACGCTAAACTGTATCATTTGAACTACGAGGACTTTGATCCATGTCAAGGCATGGTACGCAGGAATCCTCCCAGAGGTTCAAGCCCAACCCCCACCGGACCAAGGTCCACCCTCATGTAGGTACGCTGACGATGCCCATCGGACCAAGGTCCACCATCACGTCGGTTTATCGGCACCATCCCGAACTACGCGGACTTTGATTCCCTGCCACGGGGATACGTAGGAAGCCCCTTTAAGTCTCAAGCCCAACTTCGTCGTCACCACCCCTGCGATGATCCCATTCCATTCTCAACCGTCTCCGCGAGACGTTAAACTCGCGACCTACCTCGTGGTAAACATGAGATGCCTGAGGAAAATCTCGGATGGAACGCCTTTGGCGTAACCGTCTTTGCTAGACGTTAATCTTGCAAACATACCCTGTGTTGAACACGGGAAGCTGAGGAAAACCTCAGGCACGTGTCTATGACATGTAACCCCCCGCGCTCGATGTGGGATGCCTCGGGTTTCCACGCCCTCGAGAAGCCTTGTGATCAAGGACAACAGACAGACATGCCAGGCACCCCAGCATCCAGACACGCTACTGATGCCTCAAACGTGATTACTCCCCTGACCGAAGGTTGCTGCCCTGACTGGACCCTTTGGAATGTCCCGACAGAAGCAGCGTAATTAACCGGCGTCCATGGAAACATGGCACTGGGAAGAGTTTCACGAACTACGTATTAAATCTATAAGGGAGACCCGGACTAGGTGACGAGTTCTGAGGAGGAATCCACAGGAGGAAGAACCGACATCCCATCATCCCGTTTCGATCAAGGAGCAGACGTACCTGAACAAGGAACGAATGCCGCCCGCCTTTGGAAAGCGGGAATGCGGGGCAACAAAGTCGCGCGTCCCCCTCCTCCGCGGACGGATGCGCGCGCGCCCCGGCGAAAGCGTCGGAAACAGAAATGGTGAACCCGACGTGAAGTTCTTCTCCTCAGCATGGAGATTAGTAGCGTTCGAGACACCGGTAGATTGACGTGTCACCGGATCCAGGTATCCGGTGCCTGGCCCCGCCAAGCAAATGGCGGGCCTGTCGTGGAACTCACCGGAAGTCGGGGTAGTAGAACGTGGGGCGCTCCACTCTGCAGCGTGTTGGTGTGGATCCTTCTCACAGACATGGGGATGGAAGAATGCTGGGGCACTGGCTGTCAATCACTTTCCTCTCAGTACTGATGAGTTGATCCCTTCGTTTGTCAGGAATCAGGTTGCTATGCGGTCACCATCCGCTCCTCGCCCGCGCAGGGGCAGGGGCAACACCACTACGGCCACCCCACATGACGCCACTACCGCCACGACGGCTGGCACGTCGCGGGAGGCGGGACGTCCACGTCCCCTTTCCCCATCAGAGGTCATCCAACGAAGGGTGATCAACAGCCTCGTGCGCAGGTATGAGGAACAAGGGGTCATCCCGACCAGGGATCTGGCCCGTTTGGACCTAGAGGCTTCCAGGCCCCGCCGTCAACGCCGCCCTAACAGGCCGCGCAGGGAGCCCCCGCTCCCCACCCAGACATTCAATCGTTTCGGGAGCCTATCCCCGGAACGCCTTGACGACTCTTCGCCTTATGCTGAAGAGGCAGGTGTTGTCCGGCTCAGTCCGCTCAGGGCCCTGACCCGGGACTCCCAGGCGAGAGCTCCCGTCCGGCCACGTCAGCGCCGCCGTCCGGCCCCGCAGGAAGAACAGGCAGACTACGTCCCTGCACCACCTGCACCGGCCCGCCTGACCCGACGTCAGCGCCGGGCCCGGGCTGAGGATGCTCGCCTAGCCGCGTCCACGTCGACAGCTACAGTGGCCCGAGCCACCGCCGACGTACATTATGAAGCCCCCGCCTACATTAAGCAGGGGCACCCCTTCGCCCAACCAGGATCGAGACCCCAACCGCCCTGCGGGCAGGCCGGGTTGACTCTTCGGGTTGCAGGCCCGAGTAGTGATCGCCGCGAGCTAACCCGCGGTGATGCAGGTCCTCCCCGCACCACTACTCCACAGAGCGTGGGCCTTCCCCGCTCCGAGGGTCGTCGTGGAGGCATGCCTCATGCCGCCCCCATCCTGCAGGAAGACCTGCCCCGGGGCAGTGATGCTCAGCGCGGAAACACTTCCCGCGCCCGCTGTACAGGGTATGAAGCCCATCCGTCTGAAGGCACCGTCCATCCGGTCCTTCGACGTGGGGGTCCCCCCTACGTCCTCTCTGCGACTGACGAAGGTCCTCCTCGCCCCAGCAATTCGAGGAGTGAAGGTCAGCCTCGCTCCACTCGCATCGACCGTGGGGGCCGTCCCCATGCTCCTGCCGGTTCCAACAGAGGCCCCGCCCACGTGGGTACTGTTCATGGAGGTCCTCCCCATGTACCCTTTGATATTTGCCCTGGTGCCCCTCGCACCCCGGCTGTCTCAAGTGGGGGCCCTCTCCACCACGTCGCTAGCGCCGCCCCAGGGCTGCCTGATAGGGGTCAACCCTGTCCCGAAGAGCCACCCAGGGGCAGAAGAGCGGGTCGTCGCCGCCACGGGAAGAATCTTGGGAAGGCCCAGGGGGGGATCAAACCTGCCCGCTTCTCCGATTCGGAAGCGGAATGCGATTCAGCGATGGAACCTTCTCCCAGCTCCTCCGTATCAAGGACTGGGACAGGAACCAGACGCGTCAGCCTCGTTCTCCCCGAATTTGAGGTCCATCGGATTCCCGTCTCTCTCCGCAGGTACATCCAGGAGGAATAAATCCTGGGAATTCCGCAGGTTTCGACCGCGCAGTCACCGCCACCGTCGCCCGAAGCGCCCTCTTCCTCTACCCGGGATCCTGAGGAGCTGTTTTGGGGGTCAACGGTGGTAGAGCCACGACATAACCGGACACCGGTAACGGCGATTCCCGTACCCGAAGTAGCGGCTATTAGCCCGTCCTATCGTGACATCGTGGTCAGGTCACCTTGCTCTTCAGAGGAAGGCCCAGAGTACGGTGGCCAGTCTGCTCGCTTGCCGTATTCTCCGCCGCCAAGTTTGCTATCCCAGAGGTCCGCCTCGGTGCCGCTACCGGTCCCTCAGCCACCCCCGGTTGATGAGTGGGGAAATGTAGGGCCGAACTCCGAGGATGAACCCAGGAGCTTCTGGAGTATTCTTGCAGCGGACTATTTCCCAGAGAAGTTCTGGCCCGCGGCAGCGTTGAATTTCCGCATACCCGAGTCGCTTACCCCTGAAGAAGTGGGATGCCTTTGTCGGACCCTGTGGGCGACGCACTTCCGCCTCCGTTGGGAACGGGTAGTGTACCCCAGGAGTCGGGAGCACTTCGAGGAGATTGGCAAACAGTGCCGCCTGATTGATGCAGCAGTGCTCCGAGTGGCCCAGCACCCCGAGTCGCCCGGTCATCAGGGTGCCCTCCAACGAAGATGCGTTCATAGTTTCAAGGCACTCCGCAAGATTGTCAGGGAAGCTACCCCCCATGTGCAAGTCCGTGGTTGGGGACGCTATGCCGCTCTCCTCTTCGACCCTATTCTACGACAGCCTGATTCGCTATGCGACATTGAGGATATGCCCTCAAGAGGGGTCACAGTCCACATGGCCGACGTTGTGGATAAGGAAGATGAGCTTGAGTTCCTTGATGGGGACTTACCACCCGAGTGCGTACCGCCACTACTCGACCCATCAGGGAGAGTCACCCGTCATCAAAGGAACCTGCTAGGCCTCCCTGTACCCACCGAGTCACTGGCGCTCGGTCGAAGCACTGGCAAGGGTAAGGAGCACGTCGGAATAGCCAAGCACTCCGACCCGTCCGCCTCCGTGCAGAAAACGGACGAAGATCCTGAGAAAGCCACGTTGCGCCAGCAGCTTGCTGAACAGAAGAGGCTGGTCGACGAACTTTTGGCTGAACGCGCCGCAGAGCGACGACCCGACTATGGTAATCCCAGGCCGGGACAGCAGGGGCAGGAACAATTTCCCCCCGGTGAGATGCCTCCGGGAAACCCTGATCATGCTACTGCCGTGGACAGGGCGGAAGCCGGAACGTACGGCAAGAGGGCGCGATACGTCTCGCCAAACCCCCCTGAGCGACGGGGCAATCTGAAGAACCCAACCCGGGTTCCCCCGGCCGCCCAACAGGTCGTCCAACCAGTCAACCCGCGAGTAGCAGAAGCCGTCTACCGCGTTGAAGAACCTGGCAATGCGCTTGTGGTTAGGGATCCCCGTCAAGACAGGGACCCCCACCCGGAGGACCTTATTGCGGCACTCACAGCCCGCCTCGAGGCGTTGGAGACACGGCAGGTGGCGGTCCCACCCGATGGCAAGCCTTATCCCGCGTGGGTGGATGATATGCCCGCGCCTCCGGGTTTTGGGAACCCCACTTTCTCGCCTTTTAACGGGACAGGGGACCCACCCCAGCACTTGGCTCATTTCTCTTCCAGGTGTGGCCCCATGTTGGGGACCCCGGCTCAGCAAGAAGCCGCTAAGCTCCGATGTTTTGTACAGACGTTGGAAGGTCCGGCATTCGTCTGGTACAGCCAGCTCCCCATCGGATCAGTGACCGGTTGGGAAGATCTTCGCCGGCAGTTCTTGTACCAGTTCAGCTCCACCACGCGGAAGACCAGCATCGCGGACCTCTTTAAGTGCAAACAGAGGCCTGATGAGCGGGTTGCGGACTTCATCGCCCGGTGGAAAGGACTTACGTATTCTCTCGATATGCCACTGACTCAGGAGCAATTACTGACGATGTGTGTGGGGAACGTAAAGACAAAGCTGGTACCCTCCTTGATTACCCAGAATTACCCTGGGGGGTTCAGAGATTTCTCGGATAAGGCCCAGCGCCTCGAGGAGGCCCTGCAACAGGCTAGTCAGGCACGTTTGCTGCCCCCAATGATCCCAGCCAGGAGGGCCGCCAGGGCTGAACCCGCCGCAGTGGCTCAAATAGAAGCCCCGAGGCAGCTGGAATTGCTACCGGCGGTACCACCCCCGCAACCCCGCAGAGGTCCTCCACCTCAAGCACAGGCTCCTGCCCAGCAGCGACCGCCTCAGAACCGACAGGTTCCCCCGCGCAACGCGCCACCGCCACCTAGGCGAGACAACCAGGCGCCGCCCCCCCGGCAGGCCCCTCCGGTCCCTCGACAGGATCAGGCCCCCAGGGCTCCTTACCCGGAAAGAAAATACCATACCTATTCGTTCAACGAAAATCAGGTCCCTGGTTACTTCCGAAGTGCTCTGGAGCAAGGGATTGTGCGTCTGCCTGAGTGCAGGAGACCGGCAGAGGCGCATCTCACTGATCACCCCAACTACTGCCCTTATCATCGGATCCTGGGGCACACCATCAAGCGATGCTATGTGTTTAAAGACTGGCTTCAGGACCAGGTCAACAACAACATAGTCAAGCTGGGCCCAGCGCCAGCGCAGGTGGCAGGCGTCTTTGCGGGATCAGAAATCGGCAGTGACAGCGAGGGTGAGTGGCAACAGGTCCCTAGCCGCGGGTCCCAGAAATACGACAACTGGATGGCTCGAAAAACTGTCGTCCGTGCCCAGGGTATCATCCGGGCACGCCTGAAGCAGCCGGAACCTTCAGAAGAAACAGCCGGTGCCTCAGCATCGTCCTCACAGTCGACCTCTACCCAAAAGGGCAAGCAGCGGCGACGTAAGAAGAAGCAACGTGCACCGCCAGTGCCGTCGTCATCCCGCACTCTTGGCGACTTTATGCCTCCTGAAATGGGCATTCCCCCCAGAATCCGCCCAGCGGTGGATGACTCTTCGAGTGATAGTCAAGGGTACGCTTCGGTTAACACCGTGGAGCTGGTAAAGCCCTATATGACCCCCGATGAGGGGGAACCCCAGGCAGACCGCCCCAATGTTTCCAGCCGACGTCAACGTCGGCGGAATCACAATCACGCCGGTCACCGAGGTATGTCAGCAGGCACTTGTGACCAAGCCGTGCACGCTACCGAGACGAGGCAGCAGGCTCAGCGCAGATCTCAGTACGCGCAGACCCATTCAGCACCCTCGGCTCTACCTCCACCGCCATTCGTGTTGCTGGATCAGGGAGAGCCACCTCGTTCGTATCACAGCCAGTCTCGCCCGGCGACGGGCCAGCTCCCGCTGTTCGACCTTAGCCCGGCGACTACTCCCCAGGCTTCTACTAGCAGGCAGCAGGATGTACCCAGTGCTAGCCGACCGCCAGTTCAACCAGCAGGACCCGCTATGCCTCCAAATGCCGAAAAACCCCCTGTAAGCAGAGGTTCGCGTTTGGCACGCAAGTATGATGTCCTAAAGCACTTAGCCGGCATTCCGGTGAGGCTTTCCATCCTTGAGGCCCTGCGCCTGTCATCCGAGATGCGCGAGGCACTTGCCGAGGCCCTAAGGAGCCCCCTCCAGTTCGAGACGGAAGTGGCAGCCGCGGAGGCCTTCCATACCGAGACGATTGAAAACGCCGAATGTCAGGCGGTTATCTCGTTCTCTGGTGAAGACGAAGACCCTCCTATACAGGGGCACATTCGCCCACTGTATGTCATTGGCCACTTTAACGGTGTGGAAGTCCGTCGCTGCCTCGTTGACACGGGTTCTGGAATCAATCTAATTCCGACCCGGACGTTGCGAAAACTGGGTTTGTCTGAAGGTGATTTGACTCCCTCTGACCTCAGGATTCAGGGGTACGACAGGACAGAGCAAACCCCGGTCGGCAAGATCCGCCTGAAGACCCAGTTCGGTGGCTTAATTGCCAGCACCGAGTTCATGGTTGTTTCTCAGGACACCGCCTACAACGCACTGATGGGTAGGCCATGGCTCCATCTGCATGCTGCGGTCCCCTCATCGTATCACCAGTGCCTTAAGTACTCGCTCAACGGTCGAGTAGGCGTGATCCAAGGAGACGCGTCCCCCTTTGCTTCTTGTGAGGCCCGCTATCTGGATGCGGGTTATTACAAAAGCAAAGACAAGCAGATCCTGGTCAGCGAGGATGAGCCCGCTCCAATCGCAAGTAGTCCCTGGGCGAGCATGGACGACGCCTACATCCTCCCGATCCACCGGTTGGAAGCCACGACCCCCGACATGGGACAATGTTTTGTTGTTTCGGGTACGCAAGGAAGGCATGTTCCCGCGTCCAAGTGACGGCGGAGAATCACCTCGTACTCCTACACCAACCAGGCTCGGGTCATCCCGGAATCTCCTACCCCTGTACGGTACCGGGATGTCAGGCTCATGACAACAGCGGTGCGCCATACGTGTCTATTTCGCCGGGATGGAATCAACCGACTCTGGCCGACACGTCACCACTACTTTGATATCGTCAAGCGTGGCCCCTTAGGCCGAAGGCCGGATGGGATAGGGTCAAATGCATTCATTGCTATGGTCTCCACGACGAGTGAGTCTCCTGATGTGATGACTGCTGCTGCCCAAGCCGGCACCAGCTGCCCCTCGGGTGTTGAGAGTCCAGAAACACCTTCCGTCACGGGAAGTTTCCCCCCGGCTGGGGAGGAAGACTTGGAGGATGCTCCCCCAGCCTTTGAAGAAGGCGTCTCTACCACGGTTGATGAGCTGGTGCAGGTGAACCTTGGCAGCGAGGCAGATCCAAGACCCACATTGATCAGTGCGGCCATGTCCCTCGAGGAGCGACAGCAGTATGTAGACTTCCTCAAACAGCACCGCGATGTGTTTGCCTGGAGTTACGATGAGATGCCAGGACTGGATCCCCAAGTGGCCGTCCACCGTCTGGGCCTCCCGGTAAAACATCGTGGGTTGAAGCAGCCTCCCAGGAAAATGCACCCTTCCCATGGCGCTATGGTTGAGGCTGAAGTTGATAAGCTAATCAAGGCCAACTTCGTCAAAGAGGTCCAGTACCCCAAATGGCTCGCCAACATTGTGCCAGTCAGGAAGAAGAATGGGCAGATTAGAGTCTGCATCGACTTCCGCGATCTCAATCGCCACTGCCCAAAGGATGACTTCCCACTTCCAGTGACGGAGCTGTTGATTGACGCCACGGCCGGGTTCCAAGCCCTCTCTTTTATGGACGGATATTCCGGGTATAACCAGATCCGGATGGTCCCCGAAGATGAGGAGTCCACTGCCTTCAGGGCTCCCCAGGGTACCTTTTGCTACCGGGTAATGCCATTCGGTTTAAAAAATGCAGGTGCCACTTATCAGAGGGCCATGCATCGCATATTCAAACCGATCCTCGGGACATTGGTGGAATGCTACGTGGATGACCTTGTAGTCAAATCATATCAGCGCCAGGACCATCTCAAAGACCTTGAGAAAGTGTTCGGTTTCCTCCGTTCTCGTCACCTGAAGATGAACCCACTGAAGTGTGCCTTCGGAGTCACCTCCGGGAAGTTTCTGGGTTTTGTTGTCAGATACCGAGGTATCGAGATCGACCCGGAGAAGATCAAGGCCATCAGCCAAATGCCTCCCCCGAGCAACATTCGGGAGCTTCGAGGCCTGCAAGGCCACTTAGCCTATATACGCCGATTCATTGCGAACCTGGCCGGCAAGTGTAAGCCCTTTTCTCGGCTCATGAAGAAAGGCGCTGCCTACGAATGGGATGAGGAGTGTCGGATCGCCTTCGAGGAAATCAAGCAGTATCTGCTCCAACCTCCGGTCTTGATGCCACCCGTCTCTGGAAAGCCGCTGGTCCTCTACGTGACCGCCCTAGAGAGATCCCTCGGCGCGCTGCTCGCCCAGAAGAATAACGAGGGCACTGAGAACAGTCTCTACTATCTCAGTCGCATGCTTCTCGATACGGAGGTCAGATATTCCCTTATCGAAAAAAGATGCCTTGCGCTCGTCTTCGCCGTGCAGAAGTTGCGACACTACCTGCAACACCACGAGGTGCAATTGATCTCTCGGGTGGATCCGCTGAAGTACATCCTGAACCGCCCCATGCTGACTGGCCGACTAGCACGGTGGGCGGTGATTCTCCAGCAGTTTGACATCAGGTTTGTGCCTCAGAAGGCCGTCAAGGGACAGGCATTGGCAGACTTTTTACATCCCCATCCAACCTCCGCGGATCAATCCCTGGACCTGGATTTCCCCGATGAGACGATTCTCTCGGTCGATCATGCTGTCCCGTGTTGGCAAATGCATTTCGACGGCGCCTCCCGGAGCCCCACTGGTAGAAGGCTCAACGACCCCAAGCTCAACAGAGTGGGTCTGGGTATTGTTTTCATTACTCCGACGCAAGCCGTCCTGCCGTACTCCTTCCTGCTGTCAGAAGGTTGTACGAACAACGAGGCAGAGTACCAAGCTCTCATCACCGGCCTCGAGTTGGCCCTCGAGATCCATGTACCCCATCTACATGTGAAAGGAGATTCTGAGCTGGTAATCAAACAGGTTAATGGCGACTACGTCGTCAGGAAGCCAGAGCTTGCACCGTTGCTGGAGTACACCCTCCTCCTGATGGCCCAGTTCTCTTCTCGGCCAGAGGTTACCCATGTCCCGCGGTCGCAGAACGGCCAAGCGGACGCCCTAGCTGGCTTAGCCGCATCGCTCGCAGAACCCGAGCAAGATGATTTGGTTATACACGTGGCCCACCGGAGAGTCATTGCTCCCGTCACCCAAGAGGACCGTGATAGCCTGCGGGTAAGTCATCTCACCGCCGGACCCTCCGTATCGGAAGTCCCGGGTTCGTCGGATGCAGTGGTTGAAACGACCCCCGATTGGAGAGCACCTTTTGTCGAGTATCTCCAAAATGGTCAGCTCCCGGACAACCGGGCCGAGCGCGAGCGAATTCGACGCCGCGCGCTTCAATTTACCCTCCAGAGTGGCCCCAGTCTTGAGCAGACCCTCTATAAACGGAGTTTTGATGGTGTCCTCCTCCGTTGCATCCAAGGAGTAGAGATACCTCAAGTTATGCAAGAGGTTCACGCCGGTTCCTGTGGTGCCCATCAAGCTGGGCCGAAGCTGTCCCATCAAATCCGGAGGCTAGGGTACTTCTGGCCCTCCATGATCCACGATTGTATTGGATACGCCAAGAGATGCCACGCGTGCCAAGTGCACGCCAACTTCTTGCATCGGCCGCCAGAACCCCTCCACCCCACCAAGTACTCTTGGCCATTTGCGGTATGGGGACTCGATGTAGTGGGACCGTACCCGCCGGCAACAGCCCGCCAGTATAGGTTCATCCTGACTGCTACAGATTTCTTCTCCAAGTGGGCAGAAGCAGTTCCGCTCAAAGAGGTCAAGGCCCGTTCCGTCGTTGACATTGTGAGCTCCAACATCATCCACCGGTTTGGGGTCCCTCACGCCGTCCTCACTGACAACGGCACCAACTTCCGAGCAGCTGAATTGAAGAAATTGTACGCTAAGTACGACATCCGGTCAAACCATACCTCCCGCTACCACGCACAGGCAAATGGACAGATCGAGGCGTTCAACAAGACCCTCTCTAACATTCTGCAGAAGATGGTTGGTCAGAACAAGAAGAGTTGGTCGGACAAGCTCCCCAACGCCCTCTGGGCTTACCGGACGACGACTCGCAACTCTACCCAGGTGACCCCATATTCCCTGGTGTATGGAGCTGAGGCCGTCCTACCCATTGAGATCCAGCTGCCGTCGCTACGCACGGCCGTTTATGATCACCAGACATCAGATGAGGTAGCCGAGATCCGTCTAGCTGAGCTAGAGGCACTGGACGAGAACCGGCTTCGTGCCCTGCACAATCTGGAAAGGCATCAGGACAAGATGGCAAGATCTTTTGACAAGAAGGTTCGTCTCCGCTCTTTTCTACAGGGTGACCTGGTGCTGGCCCTGCGAGCGCCAATGATTCCCGGAAGGAAGCCGCCCAAGTTAGAACCCAAATGGGAAGGGCCTTATATCATCCATAAGGTTTACCCCAATGGAGCTTACTCCTTGGTGACCACAGATGGAGAGCGTGTAACCCCTCCCACCAATGCCAGATTCCTCAAGCGATACTTCGCTTAGGGCAAAAGATGGTCCCGCATGACCCTAAACTACGAGATGGTCCCGCATGACCCTAAACTGCAAGATGGTCCCGCACGACCCTAAACTGCAAGATGGTCCCGCATGACCCTAAACTACGAGATGGTCCCGCATGACCCTAAACTGCAAGATGGTCCCGCACGACCCTAAACTGCAAGATGGTCCCGCATGACCCTAAACTACGAGATGGTCCCGCATGACCCTAAACTGCAAGATGGTCCCGCATGACCCTAAACTGCAAGATGGTCCCGCACGACCCTAAACTGCAAGATGGTCCCGCATGACCCTAAACTGCAAGATGGTCCCGCACGACCCTAAACTGCGACTTGGTCCCGCATGACCCTAAACTGCAAGATGGTCCCGCATGACCCTAAACTGCGACTTGGTCCCGCATGACCCTAAACTGCAAGATGGTCCTGCACGACCCTAAACTGCGACTTGGTCCCGCATGACCTTAAACTGTATCTCCGTCCTCACTGCAAGACGTTAAACTGCAAGTCAGTCAGTTCTTCCTGACCGAGGCTCAGCCTCAGGCCCCTCGGCCTCTTTGGGCCCCTGGCCCCGTCTCCACCGAGGTCTGGCCCCAGGCCCCCCTCGTTTCTCTCCGACTTACCCTCTTACGGGATTGTACGGTACAGTGTAGGACTACGTTCTCACGTTGAGATCATGACCATGCCGCACACATCCCCGAACGAGATACCCCTCGTCCCGCATGACGTTAAACTGCATGTCAAGAACTACGTACGGCTTGATTCTCATCTTTATGGGATACGTAGGAACGCTCGGACGCCTCGTCTTGAGCCCAGCCCCAAGCTTCTCTCTTCCACTATTCCCCCTGGGAATGGTCTCCTCGGAGGATCTTTGTGTAGCAGGGCGTCGGCCTTCTTGGCCCCGCTCATGCAACCCCACTCACGCAAAGATTGTAAAGGTCGCACCATGCGCCCGCTCCGTTCTTCTACCCTCCCACGTCCTTACCGCATGACGCTAAACTGCATGGCCTTCAAGAACTACGTATGGCTTGATTCTCATCCTTATGAGATACGTAGGAACGCCCAGACATTTCGTCTGTTGGCCCAGCCCAAAAGCCGAAATCTTCCCCTCGGGTTAAGACACGGCAGGGTGCACATTTTTGCCCCGGCCCACGTCGAGCAAGCCTCGACCCGGCTGCACATTCCCCCCTGGAGGTGTTTGCCCCTTTCGTGGATGGATTCACACCCGGAGGGGCCCCCCAAGAACGGCCTGGATACAAAGCCCAAGGGCTCTCCTACCGATACGGGCCAACGCCCCTGAGGGTTTCTCAAGCAACAAATTGAAACAAGTCCCGCGTTGCCAATTTGGTCAGCGGTCGACCCTCAATTGTTGCCCCCATGCGGGTCACCATAGGAACGCTGTGTTTCGACTATGGTCAACAGTGATTCATTCTGCCCCATCCTGAGGTGATAAACTTCCCCCAGGTGGTGCTAGTGATCGGGACCACAGCCCACGATTCCTCACCCGGAGCGTACGGTGTGGTGTGGGGCTACGTCCTCATTCACGTCGGGATCATGTACCACGCCGTACAACTCCCCTTACGAGGCTCAGCCTCAGGCCTCTTGGCCTCCTTGGGCCCCTGGACCCCCGTCCTCATGTAAGACGTTAAACTACAAACCGGTCAGGCCCTCCTGACCGAGGCTCAGCCTCAGGCCCCTCGGCCTTTCTAGGCCGCGGCCCAGGACCTATCTTATAGGATTGTACGGTATGGTGTAGGACTACGTCCTCATTCACGTCGGTTTTTCGCCATACTATACACCTTGCTCAGGAGTATATTACTCCCCACCCAAGTCCCGCATGACGTTAAACTGCACTTCAAGAACTACGTGTGGCTTGATTCCCATCATAATGGGATACGTAGGACCACCTGGATGTCCAAAATCCGGGTCCAGCCCCATCTCTCGGGAATCCTCATCCCATCTTGGCCCCTTGGCCCATCCTTCCTCCATGAAGAGATCATATGGTGCGGTGTGGGATTATATCCTCATTTACGAGGGTCTTGTAGTGACCACGCCATGTTTCCCGCACCACTGAGTTGTTTCGTCGATCCCTCTTTCGGCTGTTCACCAATGTGCTTAAGAGTACTCTGGTTCATTACCTGGAATGCCAAGCTTTACTCGGACACGTCCGCGCCCGCTTTCCAGGCTTTGCGTATCCCCGCATCAGGGCTTTCACCATTTTTCACGCCCGGAGGGACCCCCAAGTACGGCCTGGATACAAAAGCCCAAGGGCTCTCCTACCGATACGGGCCAACGCCCCCCAGGGTTTCGGACGACAAATCGATAAAATCCCGCGTTGCGAATATGGTCAGCGGTCGATGCTCGTTTGTTGCTCCCACCTCAGGCTAACGCGATACAGACGCTGTATTTCCTTCATGGATAACAGTTTTCCTCTGTCGTCACGCCAACCCATTAAGCCCAAATGTCGGGTACACAATTCACACCCTTCATCACTTCATCGTGTCCAAGTAGAATTTCGGGACTCTTGGTACTTTTTTCCCCCGTGCACGTCTGCGCGTTTGAGGAACAAGCTACATCAAAGGTGTCCTTCGGAACTCTCTGCTGACTCCCCTTTAATGGATGCCCCAAGTGTTGCAATGAGGGTCCCCCCCTTGTTTCCCACACCGAGTTTATCTCACGTGGGCTTAGGGATTGGGTTGACCTCTGTGCTTACTTGGGAGTTGTCACCATCCATGGTCCGAGCTCTAAGACCATAAACTAAGACCCTCATCTGGAACTACGTTCAAGACCCCTTGTCTCCGAGCCCAGCTTGAGTTCAGCAAATTTACCCCTCTAATCCTGCCTTCAGGACCCTGATCACAGGACTGCGTGGCGCAGTGTAGGACTACGTCCTCATTCACGTCGGGTATGCAATAGTTGCACCACGCACGCCCCATTCTGAGGTTCAGTCCTCCTATCCCCTGTCCTGCATGACATTAAAAGGCACCCTTTCAGAACTACGTGTGGCTTGATTCCCATCATAATGGGATACGTAGGACCACCTGGATGTTTAAGATTCGGGTCCAGCCCCACCTCTGGGAGATATCCTGATCTCCCGGTCACCTAGACCATTTGGTCCATCCCTCTCCAGCGGGGGGTGCGTAGGTATGATACAAGGTTGTGGGCATCATGCCCCCCTTCCCCTGGGAATCTGCCATCTCTCGATCACCCTCAAGGTTGAGTCCCTTGGCTCCCCGCAGCGGTTCACCCATGTATTGAGAGTACTCTGGTCTAGGACCAAGAGTGTCAGATTCAACTTGGTCAAGTTCCTTCCACTTGTCAAGCTTCGTGTTCCCCTCTATTCGGACTTCCGTCATCTTTCACACCCGGAGGGACCCCCAAGAACGGCCTGGATACTACGCCCAAGGGCTCTCCTACCGATACGGGCCAACGCCCTCCAGGTTTACGGACAACAAATCGATAAAATCCCGCGTTGCGAATATGGTCAGCGGTCGATGCTCGTTTTGTTAGTCCTCATTTCAGGCTAACGCGACAGGATGCTGTGTTGCGAACATGGTCAGCAGTAATCCTCTGTCGTCACGCCAGCCCCTTCAGTCCTTGAATGTTGGTTGCATGATTCACATCATTTTCCACCCCATCATGTCCAGGTGGAATCTCGACACTTTTGGCGCTATCCCTCAGTGCACCCTTGCATGTTAGGGGGACAAAGCTGCAATCTGGCGTCCTTCGGGACTCCCTGGTCCGAGCTCTAAGACCATAAACTAAGACCCATTCGGGACTACGTTCACATTCCCATCCTCATGGGACACGTAGGACCGCCCAGACGCCCTGTCTCCGGGTACAACCCATTCAGGAAGCCAGTCTCTTCCCCTGTTTTACCTCCGGATGGCGTATAATTTGATGTGGGATCATGTCTCTGTCAAATGTGTTTTATAAACACTGCGCACATTTCCCGCCTAGCATCGTCTCTGCTACGTCTGCGCTGCATGACGATAAAATGCATGCTTGGTCCTATCATACGACCCTAAACTGTGACATTATCGTCCTGGCCGCACGACGAAAAACGGCACCGCATTGTGGTGACCTCGCTGTAGAGGACATCACGTTGGGTACTGGCCACGCGCCATGCCATTTGTCAACGCCCATCACGGCTTGATTCTTGTGGCGACATCACGACCTACAGTTCTAGGCCTGTCGCTTCACAAAAAAAAAACCGATTCACCTCAAAGAACAAACAAGATACATCAAATTCCGCTTCTTTTAGTGAAAGGGCCACGTCCGCACTTCCCCTTTCCCCTGGCACTGGTACCTTACCCTGCCACCTTCCAGAACTACGTATGGCTTGATTCTCATCCTTATGAGATACGTAGGAGCGCTCGGGTACTTCCCCGCGGGTCCAGCCTAACCCTTGAGTTCGGTCCCTCGACTCGAGCTCATTCACGTCAGGTTGTGATGTCATGCGTCCCCTGATCCCCTTTTTCCAATCCATGGTCCGAAGTCTATGACCATAAACTAAGATCTCCCCAAGGGAAAGAATCTGCTCCCTCTCTAATACGTTTCGTTGACGTATTCAGATGTGTTTTGACAAAAAGCCCGAAGCATGGGATTTTCACAGGGACATTCCCCTCATCCCATGACCAAGCTTCGTGAGCTCACTATTTGGATCCTCATCCTCTTCCACATCCAAAAGGACCCTCGGACGACGTGGATACTGAGCTTAAGGGCTCTCCATGAATGCTGGACCTAAGGGCCCTACAATCGTTTCGGGCCAACGCCCCTGCGGATATTCGACAACATTTGTGACATGGTCCCGTGTTTCGAACATGGTCAACGGTCGACCCTCATTTGTTTGTCCCCATTTCAGGCTAACGCGATAGGATGCTGTGTTGCGAATATGGTCAGCAGTAGTCCTCTATCGCCACGCCGTCACCATCGTGATCCGAATCTCGAGCGTCATGATTCACACATTTCCACTCCTTCATGTCCAAGTGGAACTCCATCATACTCGGCTCTTTCTCTTCGCGCATCTAGATGCGCTGAATGATCATGTTAGTGTCATTGGGCCGGTAGTCACCGAGCATCCCTTTGCCCTCACCTGCCCCTCTCTGCGTCGGGAAATTCCCACCACTACTGCTTGTTTCCCACACCGAGCACGACTCACGTGGGCTTAGTAGTTTTGGCTGGATGTGTACCAACACAGTCAGGCTGCTCCTCGTCCTGCATGACGTTAAACTGCGCTTTCAGAACTACGTACGGCTTGATTCCCATCATCATGGGATACGTAGAGACACCCAGGCATTTCACCTAGGGTCCAGCCCCAGGAATCGCAAAATCCTATTCCTCCTCATTTCCAGCCCTCGCCAGAGAGGCCCTATCTGGAAGAAAGAATAATCCGGGATCAGACCGATGCGCCCATCTGGCGTACACCCACCACGGTGGTGTAACCACTGAAGTGTTGGATTCTGTTTGAACAAACCATCACTCCATATCCCACGCTTTGCGTGCCCCTTATTCGGACCCTCGTCTTCTTTCATGTCTGAAGGAACCCCCT
The DNA here is from genome assembly GCA_963277665.1 of Viscum album. Lineage (NCBI taxonomy): Eukaryota > Viridiplantae > Streptophyta > Magnoliopsida > Santalales > Viscaceae > Viscum > Viscum album. The sequence continues at coordinate 112,960,410 of OY728125.1, read as the reverse complement.
AACGGCCTGGCCCCATGCCGCATCGGCTCACCTACCGTCCTGGGCCAATGTTCCGGAAGACGGGTCATGTCTGGAAGGACCCCCTAACAGTAAGGATGTCTGACCTATGGTCCACCAACTGTCCGGGGCCAACGTCCCGAAAGATTAATCGACAACAAATTGATAAAATCCCGCGTTGCGAATACGGTCAGCGGTCGATGCTCATTTGTTGTCCCCGTTTCAGGCTAACGCAGTAAGGATACCGTTTCTCCGCCACGGCTAATGGTTGTCCTTTATTGTCACGCCGCCTCCATAGTATTCCGAATTTGGGCATCGTGATTCACACTCCCCATTTTCATCTGTTTGAACTGATTTCAATGCCCCTGGTGTTGCCCCAATCGTGCATACGAGCACATTGGATAAACGGTAATTCGGCTATCCCGGAAGTTCCTCCTCCGATCAAGCCTTCCCCATCTTTCGGGAATCTGGGCTGGTTTGAGGGAATTGTCGTCAAACGTCCCGCAAACATTGTAGGGATGCAACAAGACAATTCAACAGTGGAAATCCTGCGTGCTACGGAACTCAAAACAAAGGAGAAAGGAGGAATTGAAGCACAAAAGTGTTAATAAAAGTTTCTTCGGGTTCGCTACAATACTCGGGGGTTGACTTCCCCCATGGACGGGTTGACTCCGTCGAAAGAGCGTTGCAGCTCCGCCACCCGTTGACTTGCGGCGTCCAGAGCCTGTTGCCGCTGATTTAACTCCCGCTCCTCTTCAGCAGCGGGGGGCGTAATCCGTCAACCCTGGCCCGGGCCCTTTCCACCTCGGCCTGGACGACAGCCATCCTTCCAGAGGTTTGCCCCATATGTTCCTCAGCCTCCGCTAGCTGAGCCTTCAAGTGTGAGACCAGCTCAGACTGCGCATTGAGAGTGGCTGAAAGCTCGTTGGCCCGGATCTGCATCTGTTGGGCCTCGCCTTCAGCCTCCTGGAGCTTCCTAATGTTGGTCGCCTTCCTCCGCTGCCATCCCACGCTCAGCCCACGATCATGCTCCCGGATCTTCTCAGCCATGAGGTCTCGGACGAGCGCGTGAGGGCGTTGGGCATCCACTCCCCCGGCACACAGCTCGCGCAACCGCGAGCGGAGCCTATCCATTTCGGCCAGCCATTGCGCCTGGGGGGTGTCCCTGATAAAGCGCGTGATCAGCTTCCACGACCAGCGACGGACTATGCTGCTATCTTCCTCATCAGAGGCCGTTTCGTCCCAATCCGCGCGGTCAGCAGGCTCGTACGCGGGATATGCCTGCAGGAATTCCTCAGCGGGATCCGCATCTGGTGTTGAGTCTGGTACGACGCCTGACGCCGGCGCAGGCACGACAGGACTGGGACTGACCGGTTGATCCTCTTCCTCAGAGTCCACCTCGATGACTTCAGGTATGGCCCTACTGGTGGTCCCACCAGTGATGGTGTGCACCGCAGCTGGAGGAGGTGAAGGGATTATCGTCACCATCACCGGCATGCCCCTGGGAGGGACGCCGCCAGACATCCCAACCAGCCTCGCTGCAGCAGCCCACGCCAGTCGGAGAACTGTATGACAGAAAGAGAGAAAGAGACATAAACGTTAGTTGGCATGGCCCACGTGTAGCAACGAAGAGACTGGTGAAGGAGACTTACGAAGATCAACCTCCGAACACTGCTCCCGGGCCGGTACCGACGGGACTCCAAGACGAGGCCCCCCGTATACTGTTGGAAGGCCCGGAGAGTCCGGAGGAGCCACCTCAAACCCCCCGGTTCCACCAGGTGCAGAACTGGACGCAGCCATAGGCGCGGGTTCTGAAGGCCCCGCATCGTCACCCGCCGAGGAGCGAGAACGAGGCCTACGAACAAGTTCCTCCTGCATGACCCAAACATTGGTGAGAAGTCCGTATGGATTCAATAACAGATCGTAAGAAGAGAGGTTCGGAATGCTACCTCGAGAGCCTCCGCGGAGTCACCGGATTCTGAGCTTCGGTCTCCGACCTCGCCCTCCTCCAACGGGCTCCCTCCTCCCGCCTCATCCTCCCGAGAAGAGCCCCCTGATTCCTCCGGCAAGGGGAAGCGCTCCCTCAGGTCGGCAGCCGATAACTGTGGAGGGACCGTCTGATTCAACAGTACCCTCACCCGGTCTGTCATCGGGCGAGGGGCACCACTGGAGTGGATGTAATCCTCCAGTTCGTTCAAGTATTGCTCCGCCTCCGCCAGAGACACCATGAATCCGGCCCGGACTGGGCCTATGCCCGGCAGTCTCATCCCGAGGCGATTCAGGTGGGCCCACACCTCAGATGGGCTGAGGAATTGCCGGTTGACGTCCCAGACGTCCCAAGCCTCCGGAAAGACAGCATCTTCTGCCATGTCAATGTGACGCAGCCGCTTCCCCGGAGCCTGAGCGGATATCCGACGGAACCCCCTCGGTGGCCGCCCCTCTGGATGACCCTGCTCTCCCGGAACCACCGGATCCGCCGCTGCTGCCATGCCCTCGGCCGGTGCGGGTCCCTCTGCCACGGCAGCCCCGCTGCCGCGGGCGGCCCTAGCTGCCCTCCGACCCCGACCTCGAGATAAAGGAGGCCCACCGTCACCAACCCGGATCGTTGGCTGCTTCAGCATCTCCCCGGGATAAGCAGCCTCCCAGCTGATGGCGTACTCCTTCACTAAGCCGAAGGTGGCGGTGGGTGGAGGCAATGTGATCTGCATCCTTCCATCCTCACGTGTGAACATGAGCCACAGCTGCCTCATCACACACGGGTGCTCCTCGTGACGCACCTCCCAGTATACCTGCGGGGTCAGCCGCTGGAGGCACCGGAACTGCCTCGCAAAACGGTGCGGGGTGTATGGTTCACAGATTGGCTCACGATCTATCCGAGCCACCAAAACGCCACCTCGGAAGGCCAGGAGGTAAGCCCGATGCTCTTCCGTTCCCCGTCCATCATCGGTAAGCCTTCCCGTCGGCAGTGGAAAGGGATGAAAGTTGAACTCGTCCGCCCTCCACACCCTATTCAGCACCATCGGAACGGCCAGTTTGAATGGGAAGCTCCCAACTGCGTTCAGGATGGAAGGGCGAAAGTCTGATCCCGGCGGCGAAATGGGGTTTGGATACTCGTAAATCCCCCTGATGTGCGCCGCGATCCACCCATACAGGAGGTGGAAGGGCCCGCATATTCTTGGCGGCTTCTTGCCCTCGCTGATACGTCGCAGCAATCTGTATAGCTTGGCGAGCATCGGGATCCCCAGGTTGATCCGCTGCCCCATGGCCAGCATCAATGCCATAATGAACGAGCTGGACCGTACCCCCATGCTTGTATCTCTCACTGGTAGGATCCACCCACATATGAGGGCCGCGATGAACGCCGCCAGCCTAACTATTGGCTGTTGTTCGGTGCTGACGCTGAAGCCCCAAGTCTTCCATTGGCTGTCCTCCAAAACCCGCCAATACGAGTGCCCCTTACCCCGCTGGGCTGCCCTCGGACAAGTCCGAGGCCTTGGAGGGAACTCTCGATTCTCTGGAAAGTTCAGGAAGCATTTGAACCATCTTCTGAAGTGGACGTCCCTCACTGCTTCCTTGTCATCCGCGGGGACAAACGCCATCAGCGCTGACGCCAGTCGCGGCATTTGCTCCGCATCTTCCCACACGCCGACGACGGGGAGGAACTCGTCGTACATGGCCCCCAAGATCGGGACCCCAGAAACCTGGTGGACATCCCACAGGCTGATGCCCACCTCCCCGTGATGCAGATGAAAAGTGTTGGTCCTGGACGACCATCTACTCAGCAGTTCCGGCATCAGCTGCTTTGGCTGGTAAATGTGGAACTGGGAGGCCCATGTCGCCTCGTACAATCCCACTCTCCTCAGCTCAGCCTCGAACTCCTCGCATGAGGCGCCTACCCAGTAGGCCCAGGCCCAGTCGTCGGTAAAATTGCCGCCCTGGCGCAGGTCCCACTCATCGGACCATCCCTTCTTCGGATCCTGCAGAGCCGCCTTCAGCATGGTGCGGTAGAGAGGAGGGGACGTCTCCGGTTGCAGTGGCCTCCCGTCAATGTCGTTCACATGATTGTAGAGACAATCGGCGGTGACGGGTGTGAAATCCTCCCCCGCGTGACCATCGGCCGCCCTGAACCATTGGTGTTGGCACGGTGTACTCCTGAACCAACAAGCTGGTTCATCCCTTCCCGCTTCAGGGATAAAGACGTCATCCCTCAGCCCAAAGCCGTATAACGGCAGCTTTTTGCACTGTGGGTAGTCCTTCTGACCTTCCGACAGCAGATCTGTCAGAGAAGTGTGGTCTGAATGGCTGCGAACCATTTCCCCCAAGCCCGGGCGGTTGGCCATCTCATCCCGGCGAGCAGCATCTGCAAGCACTTCCCGCACAGCTTCTTGATGAGCCATGTTAACTCTGGCCCTCGGAAAAGGATTCTTCTGGATGAATCGCGAAGCTCGGTCGCGAAGCTCGGTCGCGAAGATGGATTGCGAAGATCGGTCGCGAGATCAAACCGCGAAGTCCGGCCAAGGCAGGCACGCAAAGATTCGCTTGGCGCGGACGCAGAGTCAGAGACTCGCGGTTCGCCGCGAAGCTCGATTCGCGGAGAGCTGTCGCGGAGTACGCGGAGCTTCGCGAAACCGAGAGCGCAAGAAGACAAGGAAGGCGCGTAAAGACAAAAGAGGGCGGACCCCCTATTTATAGACGCCGACCCCGGAGCATCGCGGCGCGCCTCACCCGCGCGGAGCATCGCGGCGCGTCCGGATCTGCGGCCCCGACGAGCATCGCGGGCCTCCTTCGCGATGCCGCGTCGCGAACCACCGACAGTTTTGGCGATCTTCCCTCAGACTTCGACCCTTCACCCTCCGCGGCTCCAAGTCTGAGGGGGGGCATTTGTTGGCGCCAAAAATATAGCCCGAAAGGAAGGAACGAAAAAGACAGCCGGCGTGCTGCATCGCGAAGCACAGCCGCGAAGCACAGCCGCGAAGCCCCTCCGCGAAGCGCCCCAGCCCTGGCGGCGCCGCGAAGCACCAGAGGCGGTGATCCTCCGCGAGCGCGTTTGACGTTCGCGAGGCGCCGTGAAGCACCAGAGGCGGTGATCCTCCGCGAGCGCGTTTGACGTTCGCGAGCGCGCCGCGAAGCTCCAGAGGCGGCGCGCGAGCCCTGCTTCGCGGCGCCCCTTCCCTATAAATACTCGACTCCCCCTGAGTCCCCGGGACGGACAATCCGACCTTTCGGCTTCTCCTCTCCCGAATCGCGAAGCAAGCTTTGCCCCGGGAATCATGAGCTCCGCGAGGTATTTCTACTTCGCGAGACGACTCTGATTTGTTTCGTCCTGAGCCCCTCTTCTGAGAGGGATGCCCTTCGCGAAGCCCAAGGGCGTTCGCAAAGGAAGGGGATTCCCAAGGGAACCCGGGTAGCCGCGGAGCACTCGTGCTTCGCGAAACACCCAACCCATGCTAGTAATCCCTATGCCAAGGCAGGATAACTATGCATCGCGAAGCACTTTGCTTGGCAGGACCCTGCTTCGCGAACCACTCCTTCGCGAGGCAGTGCTCCGCGAACACTGTTCCACTTCGCGAAGCACCTCCCACTTCCACCTATGCCCCATGCTAAGGCCAAGGCACCCCACTTCGCAAAGCACACTCCTCTTCTTAGCGATTCCTCCTTCCGTGCGACCCTCCAGGTTTGCACGATGTGATTTCAAAGTCCCATGGACAACACCTCCCGTAGCGTTGCTTCGCCCAATGCTCCTTCGCATAGGCACGCTAACGGCTATTGCTTCTTCGCATAGCCACGCTAACGTGGACCCCTCAATGGTTCCTCCCGCGACCCCCCTTTACCATGGCCTTACCGACACCTTCCCTTCCCCAAGGACCAGAGGGTACCGGTTATGTAAGCCCTAGGGGTGTGGAGTGAATCCACCTCGTCCGAGCTGCAGGACGTTAAACTGCCAAGCACCGCGTCCCCAACACATGACGTTAAACTGTGACCCAACCTCGTCTCCCTCACGAAGGGTCCCCCCAGCTCGAGCATTCATTACACCGCTCGTCTCCACGGGAATGGAACTCTTCCGCACATGGAATGAGATCCTCCTTGTCGGAGTGGTGTATGTTCGCAGGGGAAGGGTCGCCTCAGAGCGTAAATCCCTAACCTTTGGTACGGATGATTGCACCCGTGCATCTCGGTACTTCCCCACTACCAAGGTCAGTGGAGGACGTGATAGGGAACGAGGCACCTCCCATTGTCGGACCAAGGTCCATCTTCCCCGCGCTTTGTCGCGCCATGGGCCTCCATCCTGGAGTAAGTCCCAACACCATGGGCCGCTCAACGCGTAAGCCCCATTTCGCTTCTCACGGACGCACCCTTCGCGACGTGATCGTCAGGTCCTTGCAACCTCTTGTTTCTCACACCGAGCATGACTCACGTGGGCTTAGAGTGAGCACCGACCCTGACAAAACAATCCGAACTACGAGGACTTTGATCCGTGTCAAGGCATGGTACGTAGGAAGCCTCCACGAGGTTCAAGCCCACCGTCAGTGGACCAAGGTCTACTCCCAGATCCGAACTACGAGGTCTTTGATCCATGTTAAGGCATGGTACGTAGGAAGCCTCCACGAGGTTCAAGCCCACCATCAGTGGACCAAGGTCTACTCCAGATCCGAACTACGAGGACTTTGATCCGTGTCAAGGCATGGTACGTAGGAAGCCTCTACGAGGTTCAAGCCCACTATCAGCGGACCAAGGTCTGCTTTCACGTCGGTTTACCGACAAACCCCCCATCTGAACTACGAGGTCTTTGATCCATGTTAAGGCATGGTACGTAGGAAGCCTCCAAGAGGTTCAAGCCCACCCGTCTTTCACGTCGGGTTTCACCCCCGTCCAGTATGACGTTAAACTACATCCCGGTCCAGTGGTAAGCCATTGCGACCAAACCATTTGAACTACGAAGTCTTTGATCCGTGTCAAGGCATGGTACGTAGGAAGCCTCCATGAGGTTCAAGCCCACTCATCACCCAATTCACGGTGTGTTCTACCTACGTCCAGCACGACGTTAAACTACATTCCAGTCCAGCGGTAAGCCGTTGTGACCCATTCCCACCTGAACTACGTGGTCTTTGATCCATGTCAAGGCATGGTACGTAGGAAGCCTCCACGAGGTTCAAGCCCAACAATAGTGGATCAAGGTCCCTCACTTATGTCGGCTCACCGACACCCACCACCTGTCGTTTATTCACGTCAGGGTTCATTACCGTCCCGCATGACGCTAAACTGTATCATTTGAACTACGAGGACTTTGATCCATGTCAAGTCATGGTACGCAGGAATCCTCCCAGAGGTTCAAGCCCAACCCCCACCGGACCAAGGTCCACCCTCATGTAGGTACGCTGACGATGCCCATCGGACCAAGGTCCACCATCACGTCGGTTTACCGGCACCATCCCGAACTACGCGGACTTTGATTCCCTGCCACGGGGATACGTAGGAAGCCCCTTTAAGGCTCAAGCCCAACTTCGTCGTCACCACCCCTGCGATGATCCCATTCCATTCTCAATCGTCTCCGCGAGACGTTAAACTCGCGACCTACCTCGTGGTAAACATGAGATGCCTGAGGAAAACCTCGGATGGAACGCCTTTGGCGTAACCGTCTTTGCTAGACGTTAATCTTGCAAACATACCCTGTGTTGAACACGGGAAGCTGAGGAAAACCTCAGGCACGTGTCTATGACATGTAACCCCCCGCGCTCGATGTGGGATGCCTCGGGTTTCCACGCCCTCGAGAAGCCTTGTGATCAAGGACAACAGACAGACATGCCAGGCACCCCAGCATCCAGACACGCTACTGATGCCTCAAACGTGATTACTCCCCTGACCGAAGGTTGCTGCCCTGACTGGACCCTTTGGAATGTCCCGACAGAAGCAGCGTAATTAACCGGCGTCCATGGAAACATGGCACTGGGAAGAGTTTCACGAACTACGTATTAAATCTATAAGGGAGACCCGGACTAGGTGACGAGTTCTGAGGAGGAATCCACAGGAGGAAGAACCGACATCCCATCATCCCGTTTCGATCAAGGAGCAGACGTACCTGAACAAGGAACGAATGCCGCCCGCCTTTGGAAAGCGGGAATGCGGGGCAACAAAGCCGCGCGTCCCCCTCCTCCGCGGACGGATGCGCGCGCGCCCCGGCAAAAGCGTCGGAAACACGTGTTTAATGTGATCTTGAAACATAGTTGAGGGTAACTCCTACTACTAGTGAGGTCTTATATTAATGATGAGTTGACATAATTGAATTTGATAGAAAAGGAGTATACATATATTTCTTGTTTTAACTTTAGAGGAAAGTGTTGAGTAAGTTATTTTTATGATTTTAGAATATGTGACTTCACTCAATAAATAAATGAGGGGCAATTTAAGGTGTTTGGATAGTCAAATGAATACCTTGAACCCTCCAAGTAGTGTCGTAGACATAAATTATAGACTATGATGGGAGGTTTTAAGGATCCTTTATACTAGAATACTCAAGTGACAGAGTATTATGTTACTACTACATAGGGTTTCTTATCTTCAATAAAATAAGGGGAGACATTTAATTATCTATGATGTCGAATCAGTAATCAAGATAAAAGTACTAATAAGGTAGATTTTTATTTTTTATAAACTGATATGTAATACCACAAGAACACTATGATAATATTGGGAAAATAAAATTTACAAACTAGCATGAGTTTCTAAAGAGTAGTGTAGAAACATGCACAAAGTTCTATGACATCAAAAATTCAAGGTGATGGTGCCCCTAATACCTGTTAAGCCACCTCAGGAAGTGAGGGAATTAAAAATTCTTATAGGAGACTCATGTATAACTCATATTATTTTTATGAAAAAAAATTATAATCAATTTTCATTGTGAGTTTTGGATAAAACATCAGTGCACGGATGATTACACATGTTGTCTCATATATGAGAATCTTGCATGGAGAAATGTAAATGAATATATTAATAATATATTATTACACTAGATATCTATAAATTGAAAGATAGATCATGATCTTTTAATAGACACCTTTATCATATCATTTTCTCCCATTTAATAAAGTTTTTTTATGATTACAAAATAAATAGTATAGAGAAAACATTTTTTTACATTATATGTAATGTTCGCAAAGAAATAAGAACATAAAGAATGATTAATATTTATTTATCATGGAAAACAAGTTGAAAGATAAGGAAAAAGGGACAATGGAAAGTTCTAAATCAAAGGAACCATCAAAATATCCTTCAAATAAAGTGGTGTTAAATAGGAGGTTATTTTCTTCACATATCATGAAATAAATATATGAATGTTTAAATGCAATGAAATGAATTAATAAATAAAGTAACCACTTCTTCTTCAGGTATATTAATCAATTGTAAGTAATTTTTATGTTATAATTTTAGGATATTAAAAAAATATTCCTATTAATCATTTTTATATAAAAATAGTAACCAATTAAAGATAGAAATGTTACATGAATTAAGGTGTTTTCTCCAAGCAGTTGAGAAAGTGTTGATCTTAAGTATGTGGTGAGAAGTACGCAACTTTTATATTACTAAGTTCAATGATTCCAGTTGAACATTTGAAGTATCAAAAAACATTTATCTCACATTTCCTTTAGACACTAGGATAAATTTTTCTATTAATGGAATGAATGTTTTTTGGGGTTTCTGATCCGTAACCAATAGTTTAGTTATACACGAATTATAGGCAATACTTGATAAATATTAAATTTAATACTTATATAAATAGTTTTGGAAAGATAATACTTTGGAAATAAAAACTACTGATTTTTCAGGGATATACCCAGTATGGTTTTAAACTCTTTCAAGTTAAAGACCTTAGGAATTATCAACACACTTAAGTACTTAGTTTTGGATAAAGAAATCATTAGAAATAAAGGTAATCCATAAAGATTTCGAAACCAGTTAATCTAGAGAGTGTGAACTATTCCAAGGGTAAGCTAGTAGTAAATATACATCATAAGATTCTTTAAGTTTTTATTAAGTAATGTAAAATTAAATTATGGTATATTCAAGGTCATGTGAGATGAGTTTCTTCAGTCTAGAAAGCTGAATAATATCATGAGTAAGCATTAATCAATCATTATAATGCAGTGTGATGTAATTCCTAAATGTGGATTACCATATCTATAACACCCCAATGTTTTAAAAATAAAAATAGAATTCTTCAAACACTGAGCCCCTGAGAAAAAACACTTTGTTATAGGAGATAGTTATAACCTAGCCACTAAACATAATTTTTCCGCTTTTGTGATTTGAATTTTGAAAAACTGGCATATACAATTCTGATCAGTAAGATATTTAGAGTTTGAAATGATCAAGTAACATTTGTGTGAATAGTAAATTATCCTTATGAATATTAACGTACCGTTATGAATTGTTATGAACCCTTATGAATAAAAACCTCACCCATGTAGGTATAAATAAAATATAGGCACCCGATAAATGAGAGTAAATATTTTAAAAATTAATAACTAAATGTTGATATCTTTGTGAGGAATAAATATTTACTTACAGTTTTAAATTAATAAATTTATTAAAAATAAAATTAATTTTAGTAAAATTTATTCCTCAATACATATTGCTTTTTCATAGTATTTTTGGATAATTTTATGAGACCTAAGATAATTTTTGAAAGTATTACAAAATCAATCTTAAATTAAAAATATGTATTTTTAAAGTAAATAATGATTTTATTTAAAAAATTAATTTATATTATTTATAAAACTATTTTGATAAAATTGAATTCATTTATTAATTTCACACATTTAAAAATGGATACAGTGATTTTTTGGAATTTTTCTAAAATACTTGAATTTTTGGTGAATAGTGAAATTTGATAATTTACGAAATATGCTAAATAAATGAATTTCTACATCATTATTGAGTCATGGATGATATAAATGTACATTATTTCAAACTCACATGAAACTATTATAGTTTTTGGTCACAATAATCAAACACTATATCTTCTCTTGTTCAAAATTATAAAATAATGAATAAGATATTCCAAAATCACTAATCTCCTCCACTATAAAAACCACGCCTCGCTCCTTCTTCTCTTCACTCCTCAATGTCCTAAAGCTTATGAAATTTCATCCCATATACTCTTCCCTATTTTCTCCCCACATCCAGAAGATCTTAGTCTTTCTAAAATAACAAAACCCCTTCCCTTAAGAAGGTTCTCAAGGAGGAGTACTCAAGAGGTAAAATCCTCTTCTTTTTTTCCTTTTAATTTCTTTTAAGTTCCTTCTTTTATTATTATCTACTCATGTACCCAATGAAAATGATCATCTTAACCAATTATAATATATATATATACTATAATTATATCATGTTAATGAAATATCTGTCATCAATATCCTCACTCTCTCTCTCTTATTTTAAAAACAAAATCATCGTCTCGGAGGTGTCGATTTACAACCTTCGTGCATGAAAAAGTTTCATTATTCGTTTTATTCTTAAATTATGGTCCGGAAACCATTATTATAGTTGAACCAGATTCATAAATATTTATTATATCTTATTTAATGATTCTGGAACCATCATTTATACATGATATTAAATAATAGAACAAAACTAGTTCGTTGTGATCGAAAAAATGCTGTAAAAATTTAAACGATTATCACTAAATGTTTTATCTAATGATTTTTAATCATACTATATAATAATTGATATGTATAACCATATAAACTAATATATGTTCATAAATATCATATAAATTGAATTCTGGATAATTATACCCATTCCAAAAGAACTTCTATTATCATATACAATTATATTGATCATGAAAACCAAGGAAATGAAATCTACTGAGTGATAAATTTGTATCTTATAACTCATAAAAAGACCATAAATAAACTTAATAAAATTTTTAAAAATCAAAAACATGTAAAAAAGGTTCTGAGTTAAATATTTAATGGATTTAATTTGATTATCCAGGATGTTAATCTCAAGTGCAGAACACATTCAGACACAAGGTAAAGGTTTTCTACCCGAACCTCCATTTTATTTTGGGTTACTCTTTGTCTCACATAATCCCAATTAAATTCTTAATTATTCCTATTTACTCCTCATAAATTATTTTTTAATGTTCTATATATGTTTACCAACCTAAATCTTTATTTATTTTATGGTGAGTTAAATGTTTTAAAAAGATCTTTCTCAATTCTTCCTGATAAACAAGCCCGATTCAAGAGAACTTCTCGAATTCTTACCTATTTTAAAGTGTAGAATATAATATATTTTAAGCCACAATTATTTTTATAAAACCACTAATTTCATCATGGAAAAAATAAATTAAATCATTTCTGGTTTTATGAAAATATTTTTCCAAAATAACTCTTCTTTTCAAAGTAAAAGTGTATTTCTCTCAAAAATTCCTCAATGATTTTATTAGAGTAGTTTTGTCTATTTCAACACATATATTGAATTTTATGTATTATTGAGGTTAATATATTATTTTTATAATCTACCATGTTTTATTAAATGGTTTATGACCATTTTGACTATGGATGTGCTATATTGCTACCATTCACCATACTACTCATATTGGTTAGTGTTTATGTGTACAGATTGGGGAAAGTTATTTCATATATTCATATTGTTTATGTTTAGTCCTTTCATATGAGAAATAAATTAGACTTATAAAGTGATGGTTGGGGGCCACTATATCCCCTAGATTCATTGGTAGGTCTCATGAGACAAAACAAAATTGGGTTTTGGCTAAGGCCTTACCCTAGTATTTTCAGACATCGTGGTCGAGTCCTTGACAATATGTTTCAGATATCCAGCATTATGCATTCTATAATTATGGTATTTTTAATTGATAAACCATGTGATCATTGAAAATGTGTAATATAAATTTTTATGTTTCATTCTCTTATGATTATTTATATGGCCATATTTAATCATCTTTTATTCCTACCATATTATGCTCAAATATATTTTTAAAGGCATGTGATTTTAGTAGTTCACCATACCTAGTGTTTATTTTAATGATAACTTCTATTGTTTTACCTACCCTTACTGAGCATCTGAGATCACCCATTTATTATGTTTTATTTTCCCAAGGTTGTCAAGATGAATATTATGAATGGATTGTAGGGATAATCTAGGTGACATATGGATTTGTTTTTATGTATTTAATTTCAAGTTGTAATTTTGAACTTATCTTTGTATCTTTTTTCCAAAACTACTAAACAATTAATTCCTTTAGGATAACATTTTTTTGTAATCATACCAATGTTATAAAATAAGGCACCGACTCTAGGCTACTAGGGTCAGGTCCTTACATTATCCACATAAAATTTATGATGCTAATAAGGATAATCAATGAAGAGTATTACATGACAACATTGATCAATAAAATATAGCGTGTAGTAATTCATAAATTCACATTTCTTTATATGAATTATAGTCATGATATAAGTAAAAGGATCATCAATGTTGAGATTTATATGCATTGTGAAAAAACATCTATATCGATACATGCTTCACAAATAATGGTTTCATCCCATAATCATATGCTAATCATCCTGAAAAATGGATACCATATGAGTTATAGTATGATGGAAATGCATTATGTCATAAGAAAATTGTATTTGGATGAAAATTGATTTTTAAGGATATAAACAAACTTTTATCAAGGAAGAAAATTTGAATCTAAAGTAATTATCCTTAAATTTTCTAAAGATATTATAGAAATACCTATGATAGAAAATTTTCAATCAAGTGAAAGACTATATTTTTATAAAAGCGTGAATATATCTATTTGAGATAGTGGGAGAAAGATCTATTTGTGTTTTTTTAATGTCATAGATACAAAAATAGTTGATATAGTAACAAGTTCCACAAGAGCATGTGGAAATAGAATGTTCCAAATACACAAACTACGTAGGAAGGATGGGACCATATTGATGGTTTTATATCCACCACCTCTAGTGATAATTAATCATTGATAATAATAATTCATACAAGTAAGTAGTATATTGAAATTAGAAAAAATTTATGAGACAATTAAAATTAAATAATGGATTCCCTATATCAAAGTACAAGGGGATTAATATTTTGAATAATATAGTGGGTATTTAAGTGATACTATACATGGATGGTACAAGCATTGTAGAGATAATGCTCGATTGGTAATACCATGTTATATGCCAAAATTAATTAGAATTATACTTGTCATGGATATTTTCTATGATCATTTTATTGATCATTAGATGTAAAGGACATCAATCATGGAACGTGTCTATATAATGAAACCCTAAAGGGATGGTGACACAATGGAATGCTAATAATGGGTGAAAGTTACTAAAATATTGTTTATTATTAAATTAATAAACAAGATCAAAGAAAATTCATTTGGAATAAATCGTTTCCATGTGTCTACCAAAGGTTAGTGTGAGTTTCACAGTTTTTCAAGTAAAATATGTTTGAAAACATATGGAAAACATCTATTGGTCGTATAGTTAGTCAAGACTATAATGAATGTAACTCCCCAAAATTGATTTAAAGTAGAAACCTAGGTTCAAGGTAACATGATATAATAAGGAAGTTCTAAAGGTTTATTAGACCATGTAAATAGTACATATACTAACAAGGTATTAAAATTACAAGAATGAAAAATTTGAAAGAAAATTTTTGCCAGTTTCACATGGAATAAATCTCTCTAAGAGAACATACATAGGAATAAGAGGAGATTTTTATGGGGAGTTGAATTATATATGCT